>CM072773.1:137135000-138540858 GCA_036936925.1 Cenchrus fungigraminus | reverse complement strand
CCCTAAACCCTAAACCCTAAACCCTAAACCCTAAACCCTAAACCCTAAACCCTAAACCCTAAACCCTTAAACCCTAAACCCTAAACCCTTAAACCCTAAACCCTAAACCCTAAACCCTAAACCCTAAACCCTAAACCCTTAAACCCTAAACCCTAAACCCTTAAACCCTAAACCCTAAACCCTAAACCCTAAACCCTAAACTGTAGTTCCGAAATGTCCAGAAGTGCTGCAATCGGAGCTACGGAATTCAAATGACGGCCCTACGTTTCGGACCGTTTTCGTGGGCTATAGCACACGCTTCGAGCCAATTTTAGGCACCTGGGCCAATTTTCTGCAACCGCTAAACCCGATGCTTTTCGTAAAACTCATGTTACTGGCATTCCGAAATGTCCAGAAGCGCTGCAATCGGAGCTACGGAATTCAAATGACGGCCCTACGTTTCGGACCGTTTTCGTGGGCCATAGCACACGTTTCGGGCCAATTTTAGGCACCTGGGCCAATTTTCTGGAACCGCTAAACCCGATGCTTTTCGTAAAACTCATGTTACTGGCGTTCCGAAATGTCCAGAAGTGCTGCAATCGGAGCTACGAAATTCAAATGACGGCCTTACGTTTCGGACCGTTTTCGTGGGCTATAGCACACGCTTCGGGCCAATTTTAGGCACCTGGGCCAATTTTAGGTACCTGGGCCAATTTTCTGGAACCGCTAAGCCCGATGCTTTTTGTAAAACTCATGTTACTGTCGTTCCGAAATGTCCAGAAGTGCTACAATCGGAGCTACGGAATTCAAATGACGGCCCTACGTTTCGGAACGTTTTCGTGGGCTATAGCACACGCTTCGAGCCAATTTTAGGCACCTGGGCCAATTTTAGGCACCAGGGCCAATTTTCTGCAACCGCTAAACCCGATGCTTTTCGTAAAACTCATGTTACTGGCATTCCGAAATGTCCAGAAGCGCTGCAATTGGAGCTACGGAATTCAAATTACGGCCCTACGTTTCGAACCGTTTTCGTGGGCCATAGCACACGCTTCGGGCCAATTTTAGGCACCTGGGCCAATTTTCTGGAACCGCTAAACCTGATGCTTTTCGTAAAACTCAAGTTACTGGCGTTCCGAAATGTCCAGAAGTGCTGCAATTGGAGCTACGAAATTCAAATGACGGCCTTACGTTTCGGACCGTTTTCGTGGGCTACAGCACACGCTTCGGGCCAATTTTAGGCACCTGGGCCAATTTTAGGTACCTGGGCCAATTTTCTGGAACCGCTAAGCCCGATGCTTTTCGTAAAACTCATGTTACTGTCGTTCCGAAATGTCCAGAAGTGCTACAATCGGAGCTACGGAATTCAAATGACGGCACTACGTTTCGGACCGTTTTCGTGGGCTATAGCACACGCTTCGAGCCAATTTTAGGCACCTGGGCCAATTTTAGGCACCTGGGCCAATTTTCTGCAACCGCTAAACCCGATGCTTTTCGTAAAACTCATGTTACTGGCATTCCGAAATATCCAGAAGCGCTGCAATCGGAGCTACGGAATTCAAATGACGGCCATACGTTTCGTACCGTTTTCGTGGGCCATAGCACACGCTTCGGGCCAATTTTAGGCACCTGGGCCAATTTTCTGGAACCGCTAAACCCGATGCTTTTCGTAAAACTCATGTTACTGGCGTTCCGAAATGTCCAGAAGTGCTGCAATCGGAGCTACGAAATTCAAATGACGGCCCTACGTTTCGGACCGTTTTCGTGGGCTACAGCACACGCTTCGGGCCAATTTTAGGCACCTGGGCCAATTTTAGGTACCAGGGCCAATTTTCTGCAACCACTAAACCCGATGCTTTTCGTAAAACTCATGTTACTGGCATTCCGAAATGTCCAGAAGCGCTGCAATCAGAGCTACGGAATTCAAATGACGGCCCTACATTTCGGGCCGTTTTCGTGGGCTATAGCACATGCTTCGGGCCAATTTTAGGCACCTGGGCCAATTTTCTGGAACCGCTAAACCTGATGCTTTTCGTAAATCTCATCTTACTGGGGTTCCGAAATGTCCAGAAACGCTGCAATCGGAGCTACGGAATTCAAATGACGGCCCTACGTTTCGGGCCGTTTTCCTGGGCCACAGCACACGCTTCGGGCCAATTTTAGGCACCTCGGCCAATTTTCTAGAACTGCTAAACCCGATGCTTTTCTTAAAACTCACGTTACTGGCGCTCCGAAATATCCAGAAGCGCTGCAATTGGAGCTACGGAATTCAAATGACGGCCGTACGTTTCGGGCCGTTTTCGTGGGCCATAGCACACGCTTCGGGCCAATTTTAGGCACCTGGGCCAATTTTCTGGAACTACTAAACACGATGCTTTTCGTAAAACTCATGTTACTGGCATTCCGAAATGTCCAGAAGCGCTGCAATCGGAGCTACGGAATTCAAATGACGGCCCTACGTTTCGGACCGTTTTCGTGGGCTATAGCACACGCTTCGAGCAAATTTTAGGCACCTGGGCCAATTTTCTACAACCGCTAAACCCGATGCTTTTCGTAAAACTCATGTTACTGGCATTCCGAAATGTCCAGAAGCGCTGGAATCGGAGCTACGGAATTCAAATGACGGCCCTACGTTTCGGACCGTTTTCGTGGGCCATAGCACACGCTTCGGGCCAATTTTAGGCACCTGGGCCAATTTTCTGGAACCGCTAAACCCGATGCTTTTCGTAAAACTCATGTTACTGGCGTTCCGAAATGTCCAGAAGTGCTGCAATCGGAGCTACGAAATTCAAATGACGGCCTTACGTTTCGGACCGTTTTCGTGGGCTACAGCACACGCTTCGGGCCAATTTTAGGCACCTGGGCCAATTTTAGGTACCTGGGCCAATTTTCTGGAACCGCTAAGCCCGATGCTTTTTGTAAAACTCATGTTACTGTCGTTCCGAAATGTCCAGAAGTGCTACAATCGGAGCTACGGAATTCAAATGACGGCCCAACGTTTCGGACCGTTTTCGTGGGCTATAGCACACGCTTCGAGCCAATTTTAGGCACCTGGGCCAATTTTAGGCACCAGGGCCAATTTTCTGCAACCGCTAAACCCGATGCTTTTCGTAAAACTCATGTTACTGGCATTCCGAAATGTCCAGAAGCGCTGCAATTGGAGCTACGGAATTCAAATGACGGCCCTACGTTTCGAACCGTTTTCGTGGGCCATAGCACACGCTTCGGGCCAATTTTAGGCACCTGGGCCAATTTTCTGGAACCGCTAAACCCGATGCTTTTCGTAAAACTCAAGTTACTGGCGTTCCGAAATGTCCAGAAGTGCTGCAATTGGAGCTACGAAATTCAAATGACGGCCTTACGTTTCGGACCGTTTTCGTGGGCTACAGCACACGCTTCGGGCCAATTTTAGGCACCTGGGCCAATTTTAGGTACCTGGGCCAATTTTCTGGAACCGCTAAGCCCGATGCTTTTCGTAAAACTCATGTTACTGTCGTTCCGAAATGTCCAGAAGTGCTACAATCAGAGCTACGGAATTCAAATGACGGCACTACGTTTCGGACAGTTTTCGTGGGCTATAGCACACGCTTCGAGCCAATTTTAGGCACCTGGGCCAATTTTAGGCACCTGGGCCAATTTTCTGCAACCGCTAAACCCGATGCTTTTCGTAAAACTCATGTTACTGGCATTCCGAAATGTCCAGAAGCGCTGCAATCGGAGCTACGAAATTCAAATGACGGCCCTACGTTTCGAACCGTTTTCGTGGGCCATAGCACACGCTTCGGGCCAATTTTAGGCACCTGGGCCAATTTTCTGGAACCGCTAAACCCGATGCTTTTCGTAAAACTCAAGTTACTGGCGTTTCGAAATGTCCAGAAGTGCTGCAATCGGAGCTACGAAATTCAAATGACGGCCTTACGTTTCGGACCGTTTTCGTGGCCTACAGCACACGCTTCGGGCCAATTTTAGGCACCTGGGCCAATTTTAGGTACCTGGGCCAATTTTCTGGAACCGCTAAGCCCGATGCTTTTTGTAAAACTCATGTTACTATCGTTCCGAAATGTCTAGAAGTGCTGCAATCGGAGCTACGGAATTCAAATGACGGCCCTACGTTTCGGACCGTTTTCGTGGGCCATAGCACACGCTTCGGGCCAATTTTAGGCACCTGGGCCAATTTTCTGGAACCGCTAAACCCGATGCTTTTCGTAAAACTCATGTTACTGGCGTTCCGAAATGTCCAGAAGTGCTGCAATCGGAGCTACGAAATTCAAATGACGGCCTTACGTTTCGGACCGTTTTCGTGGGCTACAGCACACGCTTCGGGCCAATTTTAGGCCCCTGGGCCAATTTTAGGTACCTGGGCTAATTTTCTGGAACCGCTAAGCCCGATGCTTTTCGTAAAACTCATGTTACTGTAGTTCCGAAATATCCAGAAGTGCTGCAATCGGAGCTACGGAATTCAAATGACGGCCCTACGTTTCGGACCGTTTTCGTGGGCTATAGCACACGCTTCGAGCCAATTTTAGGCACCTGGGCCAATTTTCTGCAACCGCTAAACCCGATGCTTTTCGTAAAACTCATGTTACTGGCATTCCGAAATGTCCAGAAGCGCTGCAATCGGAGCTACGGAATTCAAATGACGGCCCTACGTTTCGGACCGTTTTCGTGGGCCATAGCACACGCTTCGGGCCAATTTTAGGCACCTGGGCCAATTTTCTGGAACCGCTAAACCCGATGCTTTTCGTAAAACTCATGTTACTGGCGTTCCGAAATGTCCAGAAGTGCTGCAATCGGAGCTACGAAATTCAAATGACGGCCTTACGTTTCGGACCGTTTTCGTGGGCTACAGCACACGCTTCGGGCCAATTTTAGGCACCTGGGCCAATTTTAGGTACCTGGGCCAATTTTCTGGAACCGCTAAGCCCGATGCTTTTCGTAAAACTCATGTTACTGTCGTTCCGAAATGTCCAGAAGTGCTACAATCGGAGCTACGGAATTCAAATGACGGCCCTACGTTTCGGACCGTTTTCGTGGGCTATAGCACACGCTTCGAGCCAATTTTAGGCACCTGGGCCAATTTTAGGCACCTGGGCCAATTTTCTGCAACCGCTAAACCTGATGCTTTTCGTAAAACTCATGTTACTGGCATTCCGAAATGTCCAGAAGCGCTGCAATCGGAGCTACGGAATTCAAATGACGGCCCTACATTTCGGACCGTTTTCGTGGGCCATAGCACACGCTTCGGGCCAATTTTAGGCACCTGGGCCAATTTTCTGGAACCGCTAAACCCGATGCTTTTCGTAAAACTCATGTTACTGGCGTTCCGAAATGTCCAGAAGTGCTGCAATCGGAGCTACGAAATTCAAATGACGGCCCTACGTTTCGGACCGTTTTCGTGGGCTACAGCACACGCTTCGGGCCAATTTTAGGCACCTGGGCCAATTTTAGGTACCTGGGCCAATTTTCTGCAACCACTAAACCCGATCCTTTTCGTAAAACTCATGTTACTGGCATTCCGAAATGTCCAGAAGCGCTGCAATCGGAGCTACGGAATTCAAATGACAGCCCTACGTTTCGGGCTGTTTTCGTGGGCTATAGCACATGCTTCGGGCCAATTTTAGGCACCTGGGCCAATTTTCTGGAACCGCTAAACCTGATGCTTTTCGTAAATCTCATCTTACTGGGGTTCCGAAATGTCCAGAAACGCTGCAATCGGAGCTACGGAATTCAAATGACGGCCCTACGTTTCGGGCCGTTTTCCTGGGCCACGGCACACGCTTCGGGCCAATTTTAGGCACCTCGGCCAATTTTCTAGAACCGCTAAACCCGATGCTTTTCTTAAAACTCACGTTACTGGCGCTCCGAAATGTCCAGAAGCGCTGCAATTGGAGCTACGGAATTCAAATGACGGCCGTACGTTTCGGGCCGTTTTCGTGGGCCATAGCACACGCTTCGGGCCAGTTTTAGGCACCTGGGCCAATTTTCTGGAACAGATAAACACGATGCTTTTCGTAAAACTCATGTTACTGGCGTTCCGAAATGTCCAGAAGTGCTGCAATCGGAGCTACGGAATTCAAATGACAGCCCTATGTTTCAGACCGTTTTCGTGGGCTATAGCACACGCTTCGGGCCAATTTTAGGCACCTGGGCCAATTTTCTGCAACCGCTAAACCTGATGCTTTTCGTAAAACTCATGTTACTGGCATTCCGAAATGTCCAGAAGCGCTGCAATCGGAGCTACGGAATTCAAATGACGGCCCTACGTTTCGGGCCGTTTTCGTGGGCTATAGCACATGCTTCGGGCCAATTTTAGGCACCTGGGCCAATTTTCTGCAACCGCTAAACTTGATGCTTTTCGTAAAACTCATCTTACTGGCGTTCAGAAATGTCCAGAAGTGCTGCAATCGGAGCTACGGAATTCAAATGACGGCCCTACGTTTCGGGCCGTTTTCGTGGCCCACAGCACACGCTTCGGGCCAATTTTAGGCACCTCGGCCAATTTTCTAGAACCGCTAAACCCATTGCTTTTCGTAAAACTCATGTTACTGGCGCTCCGAAATGTCCAGAAGCGCTGCAATTGGAGCTACGGAATACAAATGACGGCCGTACGTTTCTGGTCGTTTTCGTGGGCCATAGCACACGCTTCGGGCCAATTTTCAGCACCTGGGCCAATTTTCTAGAATCGGTAAACCCTATGCTTTTCGTAAAATTCATGTTACTGCCGTTCTGAAATGTCCAGAAGTGCTGCAATCGGAGCTACGGAATTCAAATGACGACGCTACGTTTCAGACCGTTTTCGTGGGCTATAGCACACGCTTCGGGCCAATTTTTTGGAACCGCTAAACCTGATGCTTTTCGTAAAACTCATGTTACTGGCGTTCCGAAATGTCCAGAAGCGCTGCAATCGGAGCTACGGAATTCAAATGACGGCCCTACATTTCGGGCCGTTTTCGTGGGCCACAGCACACGCTTCGGGCCAATTTTAGGCACCTTGGCCAATTTGCAAGAACCGCTAAACCCGATGCTTTTTGTAAAACTCATGTTACTGGCGCTCCGAAATGTCCAGAAGCGCTGCAATCGGAGCTACGGAATTCAAATGACAAGCCCTACGTTTCGAACCGTTTTCGTGGGCTATAGCACACGCTTTGAGCCAATTTTAGGCACCTGGGCCAATTTTCTGGAACCGCTAAACCCGATGCTTTTCGTAAAACTCAAGTTACTGGCGTTTCAAAATGTCCAGAAGTGCTGCAATCGGAGCTACGAAATTCAAATGACGGCCTTACGTTTCGGACCGTTTTCGTGGGCTACAGCACACGCTTCGGGCCAATTTTATGCACCTGGGCCAATTTTAGGTACCTGGGCCAATTTTCTGGAACCGCTAAGCCCGATGCTTTTTGTAAAACTCATGTTACTATCGTTCCGAAATGTCTAGAAGTGCTGCAATCGGAGCTACAGAATTCAAATGACGGCCCTACGTTTCGGACCGTTTTCGTGGGCCATAGCACACGCTTCGGGCCAATTTTAGGCACCTGGGCCAATTCTCTGGAACCGCTAAACCCGATGCTTTTCGTAAAACTCATGTTACTGGCGTTCCGAAATGTCCAGAAGTGCTGCAATCGGAGCTACGAAATTCAAATGACGGCCTTACGTTTCGGACCGTTTTCGTGGGCTACAGCACACGCTTCGGGCCAATTTTAGGCACCTGGGCCAATTTTAGGTACCTGGGCCAATTTTCTGGAACCGCTAAGCCCGATGCTTTTCGTAAAACTCATGTTACTGTCGTTCCGAAATGTCCAGAAGTGCTACAATCGGAGCTACGGAATTCAAATGACGGCCCTACGTTTCGGACCGTTTTCGTGGGCTATAGCACACGCTTCGAGCCAATTTTAGGCACCTGGGCCAATTTTAGGCACCTGGGCCAATTTTCTGCAACCGCTAAACCTGATGCTTTTCGTAAAACTCATGTTACTGGCATTCCGAAATGTCCAGAAGCGCTGCAATCGGAGCTACGGAATTCAAATGACGGCCCTACATTTCGGACCGTTTTCGTGGGCCATAGCACACGCTTCGGGCCAATTTTAGGCACCTGGGCCAATTTTCTGGAACCGCTAAACCCGATGCTTTTCGTAAAACTCATGTTACTGGCGTTCCGAAATGTCCAGAAGTGCTGCAATCGGAGCTACGAAATTCAAATGACGGCCCTACGTTTCGGACCGTTTTCGTGGGCTACAGCACACGCTTCGGGCCAATTTTAGGCACCTGGGCCAATTTTAGGTACCTGGGCCAATTTTCTGCAACCACTAAACCCGATCCTTTTCGTAAAACTCATGTTACTGGCATTCCGAAATGTCCAGAAGCGCTGCAATCGGAGCTACGGAATTCAAATGACAGCCCTACGTTTCGGGCTGTTTTCGTGGGCTATAGCACATGCTTCGGGCCAATTTTAGGCACCTGGGCCAATTTTCTGGAACCGCTAAACCTGATGCTTTTCGTAAATCTCATCTTACTGGGGTTCCGAAATGTCCAGAAACGCTGCAATCGGAGCTACGGAATTCAAATGACGGCCCTACGTTTCGGGCCGTTTTCCTGGGCCACGGCACACGCTTCGGGCCAATTTTAGGCACCTCGGCCAATTTTCTAGAACCGCTAAACCCGATGCTTTTCTTAAAACTCACGTTACTGGCGCTCCGAAATGTCCAGAAGCGCTGCAATTGGAGCTACGGAATTCAAATGACGGCCGTACGTTTCGGGCCGTTTTCGTGGGCCATAGCACACGCTTCGGGCCAGTTTTAGGCACCTGGGCCAATTTTCTGGAACAGATAAACACGATGCTTTTCGTAAAACTCATGTTACTGGCGTTCCGAAATGTCCAGAAGTGCTGCAATCGGAGCTACGGAATTCAAATGACAGCCCTATGTTTCAGACCGTTTTCGTGGGCTATAGCACACGCTTCGGGCCAATTTTAGGCACCTGGGCCAATTTTCTGCAACCGCTAAACCTGATGCTTTTCGTAAAACTCATGTTACTGGCATTCCGAAATGTCCAGAAGCGCTGCAATCGGAGCTACGGAATTCAAATGACGGCCCTACGTTTCGGGCCGTTTTCGTGGGCTATAGCACATGCTTCGGGCCAATTTTAGGCACCTGGGCCAATTTTCTGCAACCGCTAAACTTGATGCTTTTCGTAAAACTCATCTTACTGGCGTTCAGAAATGTCCAGAAGTGCTGCAATCGGAGCTACGGAATTCAAATGACGGCCCTACGTTTCGGGCCGTTTTCGTGGCCCACAGCACACGCTTCGGGCCAATTTTAGGCACCTCGGCCAATTTTCTAGAACCGCTAAACCCATTGCTTTTCGTAAAACTCATGTTACTGGCGCTCCGAAATGTCCAGAAGCGCTGCAATTGGAGCTACGGAATACAAATGACGGCCGTACGTTTCTGGTCGTTTTCGTGGGCCATAGCACACGCTTCGGGCCAATTTTCAGCACCTGGGCCAATTTTCTAGAATCGGTAAACCCTATGCTTTTCGTAAAATTCATGTTACTGCCGTTCTGAAATGTCCAGAAGTGCTGCAATCGGAGCTACGGAATTCAAATGACGACGCTACGTTTCAGACCGTTTTCGTGGGCTATAGCACACGCTTCGGGCCAATTTTTTGGAACCGCTAAACCTGATGCTTTTCGTAAAACTCATGTTACTGGCGTTCCGAAATGTCCAGAAGCGCTGCAATCGGAGCTACGGAATTCAAATGACGGCCCTACATTTCGGGCCGTTTTCGTGGGCCACAGCACACGCTTCGGGCCAATTTTAGGCACCTTGGCCAATTTGCAAGAACCGCTAAACCCGATGCTTTTTGTAAAACTCATGTTACTGGCGCTCCGAAATGTCCAGAAGCGCTGCAATCGGAGCTACGGAATTCAAATGACAAGCCCTACGTTTCGAACCGTTTTCGTGGGCTATAGCACACGCTTTGAGCCAATTTTAGGCACCTGGGCCAATTTTCTGGAACCGCTAAACCCGATGCTTTTCGTAAAACTCAAGTTACTGGCGTTTCAAAATGTCCAGAAGTGCTGCAATCGGAGCTACGAAATTCAAATGACGGCCTTACGTTTCGGACCGTTTTCGTGGGCTACAGCACACGCTTCGGGCCAATTTTATGCACCTGGGCCAATTTTAGGTACCTGGGCCAATTTTCTGGAACCGCTAAGCCCGATGCTTTTTGTAAAACTCATGTTACTATCGTTCCGAAATGTCTAGAAGTGCTGCAATCGGAGCTACAGAATTCAAATGACGGCCCTACGTTTCGGACCGTTTTCGTGGGCCATAGCACACGCTTCGGGCCAATTTTAGGCACCTGGGCCAATTCTCTGGAACCGCTAAACCCGATGCTTTTCGTAAAACTCATGTTACTGGCGTTCCGAAATGTCCAGAAGTGCTGCAATCGGAGCTACGAAATTCAAATGACGGCCTTACGTTTCGGACCGTTTTCGTGGGCTATAGCACACGCTTCGGGCCAATTTTAGGCACCTGGGCCAATTTTAGGTACCTGGGCTAATTTTCTGGAACCGCTAAGCCCGATGCTTTTCGTAAAACTCATGTTACTGTAGTTCCGAAATGTCCAGAAGTGCTGCAATCGGAGCTACGAAATTCAAATGACGGCCCTACGTTTCGGACCGTTTTCGTGGGCTATAGCACACGCTTCGAGCCAATTTTAGGCACCTGGGCCAATTTTCTGCAACCGCTAAACCCGATGCTTTTCGTAAAACTCATGTTACTGGCATTCCGAAATGTCCAGAAGCGCTGCAATCGGAGCTACGGAATTCAAATGACGGCCCTACGTTTCGGACCGTTTTCGTGGGCATAGCACACGCTTCGGGCCAATTTTAGGCACCTGGGCCAATTTTCTGGAACCGCTAAACCCGATGCTTTTCGTAAAACTCATGTTACTGGCGTTCCGAAATGTCCAGAAGTGCTGCAATCGGAGCTACGAAATTCAAATGACGGCCTTACGTTTCGGACCGTTTTCGTGGGCTACAGCACACGCTTCGGGCCAATTTTAGGCACCTGGGCCAATTTTAGGTACCTGGGCCAATTTTCTGGAACCGCTAAGCCCGATGCTTTTCGTAAAACTCATGTTACTGTCGTTCCGAAATGTCCAGAAGTGCTACAATCGGAGCTACGGAATTCAAATGACGGCCCTACGTTTCGGACCGTTTTCGTGGGCTATAGCACACGCTTCGAGCCAATTTTAGGCACCTGGGCCAATTTTAGGCACCTGGGCCAATTTTCTGCAACCGCTAAACCCGATGCTTTTCGTAAAACTCATGTTACTGGCATTCCGAAATGTCCAGAAGCGCTGCAATCGGAGCTACGGAATTCAAATGACGGCCCTACATTTCGGACCGTTTTCGTGGGCCATAGCACACGCTTCGGGCCAATTTTAGGCACCTGGGCCAATTTTCTGGAACCGCTAAACCCGATGCTTTTCGTAAAACTCATGTTACTGGCGTTCCGAAATGTCCAGAAGTGCTGCAATCGGAGCTACGAAATTCAAATGACGGCCCTACGTTTCGGACCGTTTTCGTGGGCTACAGCACACGCTTCGGGCCAATTTTAGGCACCTGGGCCAATTTTAGGTACCTGGGCCAATTTTCTGCAACCACTAAACCCGATCCTTTTCGTAAAACTCATGTTACTGGCATTCCGAAATGTCCAGAAGCGCTGCAATCGGAGCTACGGAATTCAAATGACAGCCCTACGTTTCGGGCTGTTTTCGTGGGCTATAGCACATGCTTCGGGCCAATTTTAGGCACCTGGGCCAATTTTCTGGAACCGCTAAACCTGATGCTTTTCGTAAATCTCATCTTACTGGGGTTCCGAAATGTCCAGAAACGCTGCAATCGGAGCTACGGAATTCAAATGACGGCCCTACGTTTCGGGCCGTTTTCCTGGGCCACAGCACACGCTTCGGGCCAATTTTAGGCACCTCGGCCAATTTTCTAGAACCGCTAAACCCGATGCTTTTCTTAAAACTCACGTTACTGGCGCTCCGAAATGTCCAGAAGCGCTGCAATTGGAGCTACGGAATTCAAATGACGGCCGTACGTTTCGGGCCGTTTTCGTGGGCCATAGCACACGCTTCAGGCCAGTTTTAGGCACCTGGGCCAATTTTCTGGAACCGATAAACACGATGCTTTTCGTAAAACTCATGTTACTGGCGTTCCGAAATGTCCAGAAGTGCTGCAATCGGAGCTACGGAATTCAAATGACAGCCCTATGTTTCAGACCGTTTTCGTGGGCTATAGCACACGCTTCGGGCCAATTTTAGGCACCTGGGCCAATTTTCTGCAACCGCTAAACCTGATGCTTTTCGTAAAACTCATGTTACTGGCATTCCGAAATGTCCAGAAGCGCTGCAATCGGAGCTACGGAATTCAAATGACGGCCCTACGTTTCGGGCCGTTTTCGTGGGCTATAGCACATGCTTCGGGCCAATTTTAGGCACCTGGGCCAATTTTCTGCAACCGCTAAACCTGATGCTTTTCGTAAAACTCATCTTACTGGCGTTCAGAAATGTCCAGAAGCGCTGCAATCGGAGCTACGGAATTCAAATGACGGCCCTACGTTTCGGGCCGTTTTCGTGGCCCACAGCACACGCTTCGGGCCAATTTTAGGCACCTCGGCCAATTTTCTAGAACCGCTAAACCCATTGCTTTTCGTAAAACTCATGTTACTGGCGCTCCGAAATGTCCAGAAGCGCTGCAATTGGAGCTACGGAATACAAATGACGGCCGTACGTTTCTGGTCGTTTTCGTGGGCCATAGCACACGCTTCGGGCCAATTTTCAGCACCTGGGCCAATTTTCTAGAATCGCTAAACCCTATGCTTTTCGTAAAATTCATGTTACTGCCGTTCCGAAATGTCCAGAAGTGCTGCAATCGGAGCTACGGAATTCAAATGACGACGCTACGTTTCAGACCGTTTTCGTGGGCTATAGCACACGCTTCGGGCCAATTTTAGGCACCTGGGCTAATTTTTGGCACCTGGGCCAATTTTTTGGAACCGCTAAACCTGATGCTTTTCGTAAAACTCATGTTACTGGCGTTCCGAAATGTCCAGAAGCGCTGCAATCGGAGCTACGGAATTCAAATGACGGCCCTACATTTCGGGCCGTTTTCGTGGGCCACAGCACACGCTTCGGGCCAATTTTAGGCACCTTGGCCAATTTGCAAGAACCGCTAAACCCGATGCTTTTTGTAAAACTCATGTTACTGGCGCTCCGAAATGTCCAGAAGCGCTGCAATCGGAGCTACGGAATTCAAATGACGGCCCTACGTTTCGAACCATTTTCGTGGGCCATAGCACACGCTTCGAGCCAATTTTAGGCACCTGGGCCAATTTTCTGGAACCGCTAAACCCGATGCTTTTCGTAAAACTCAAGTTACTGGCGTTTCGAAATGTCCAGAAGTGCTGCAATCGGAGCTACGAAATTCAAATGACGGCCTTACGTTTCGGACCGTTTTCGTGGGCTACAGCACACGCTTCGGGCCAATTTTAGGCACCTGGGCCAATTTTAGGTACCTGGGCCAATTTTCTGGAACCGCTAAGCCCGATGCTTTTTGTAAAACTCATGTTACTATCGTTCCGAAATGTCTAGAAGTGCTGCAATCGGAGCTACGGAATTCAAATGACGGCCCTACGTTTCGGACCGTTTTCGTGGGCCATAGCACACGCTTCGGGCCAATTTTAGGCACCTGGGCCAATTCTCTGGAACCGCTAAACCCGATGCTTTTCGTAAAACTCATGTTACTGGCGTTCCGAAATGTCCAGAAGTGCTGCAATCGGAGCTACGAAATTCAAATGACGGCCTTACGTTTCGGACCGTTTTCGTGGGCTACAGCACACGCTTCGGGCCAATTTTAGGCACCTGGGCCAATTTTAGGTACCTGGGCTAATTTTCTGGAACCGCTAAGCCCGATGCTTTTCGTAAAACTCATGTTACTGTAGTTCCGAAATGTCCAGAAGTGCTGCAATCGGAGCTACGGAATTCAAATGACGGCCCTACGTTTCGGACCGTTTTCGTGGGCTATAGCACACGCTTCGAGCCAATTTTAGGCACCTGGGCCAATTTTCTGCAACCGCTAAACCCGATGCTTTTCGTAAAACTCATGTTACTGGCATTCCGAAATGTCCAGAAGCGCTGCAATCGGAGCTACGGAATTCAAATGACGGCCCTACGTTTCGGACCGTTTTCGTGGGCCATAGCACACGCTTCGGGCCAATTTTAGGCACCTGGGCCAATTTTAGGCACCTGGGCCAATTTTCTGCAACCGCTAAGCCCGATGCTTTTCGTAAAACTCATGTTACTGTCGTTCCGAAATGTCCAGAAGTCCTACAATCGGAGCTACGGAATTCAAATGACGGCCCTACGTTTCGGACCGTTTTCGTGGGCTACAGCACACGCTTCGGGCCAATTTTAGGCACCTGGGCCAATTTTAGGTACCTGGGCCAATTTTCTGGAACCGCTAAGCCCGATGCTTTTCGTAAAACTCATGTTACTGTCGTTCCGAAATGTCCAGAAGTGCTACAATCGGAGCTACGGAATTCAAATGACGGCCCTACGTTTCGGACCGTTTTCGTGGGCTATAGCACACGCTTCGAGCCAATTTTAGGCACCTGGGCCAATTTTAGGCACCTGGGCCAATTTTCTGCAACCGCTAAACCCGATGCTTTTCGTAAAACTCATGTTACTGGCATTCCGAAATGTCCAGAAGCGCTGCAATTGGAGCTACGGAATTCAAATGACGGCCCTACGTTTCGAACCGTTTTCGTGGGCCATAGCACACGCTTCGGGCCAATTTTAGGCACCTGGGCCAATTTTCTGGAACCGCTAAACCCGATGCTTTTCGTAAAACTCAAGTTACTGGCGTTTCGAAATGTCCAGAAGTGCTGCAATCGGAGCTACGAAATTCAAATGACGGCCTTACGTTTCGGACCGTTTTCGTGGGCTACAGCACACGCTTCGGGCCAATTTTATGCACCTGGGCCAATTTTAGGTACCTGGGCCAATTTTCTGGAACCGCTAAGCCCGATGCTTTTTGTAAAACTCATGTTACTATCGTTCCGAAATGTCTAGAAGTGCTGCAATCGGAGCTACGGAATTCAAATGACGGCCCTACGTTTCGGACCGTTTTCGTGGGCCATAGCACACGCTTCGAAGCGTGTGCTGTACCCCACGAAAACGGTCCGAAACGTAAGGCCGTCATTTGAATTTCGTAGCTCCGATTGCAGCACTTCTGGACATTTCGGAACGCCAGTAACATGAGTTTTACGAAAAGCATCGGGTTTAGCGGTTCCAGAAAATTGGCCCAGGTGCCTAAAATTGGCCCGAAGCGTGTGCTATGGCCCACGAAAACGGTCCGAAACGTAGGGCCGTCATTTGAATTCCGTAGCTCCGATTGCAGCACTTCTAGACATTTCGGAACGATAGTAACATGAGTTTTACAAAAAGCATCGGGCTTAGCGGTTCCAGAAAATTGGCCCAGGTACCTAAAATTGGCCCAGGTGCCTAAAATTGGCCCGAAGCGTGTGCTGTAGGCCACGAAAACGGTCCGAAACGTAAGGCCGTCATTTGAATTTCGTAGCTCCGATTGCAGCACTTCTGGACATTTCGAAACGCCAGTAACTTGAGTTTTACGAAAAGCATCGGGTTTAGCGGTTCCAGAAAATTGGCCCAGGTGCCTAAAATTGGCCCGAAGCGTGTGCTATGGCCCACGAAAACGGTTCGAAACGTAGGGCCGTCATTGGAATTTCGTAGCTCCGATTGCAGCGCTTCTGGACATTTCGGAATGCCAGTAACATGAGTTTTACGAAAAGCATCGGGTTTAGCGGTTGCAGAAAATTGGCCCAGGTGCCTAAAATTGGCCCAGGTGCCTAAAATTGGCTCGAAGCGTGTGCTATAGCCCACGAAAACTGTCCGAAACGTAGTGCCGTCATTTGAATTCCGTAGCTCCGATTGTAGCACTTCTGGACATTTCGGAACGACAGTAACATGAGTTTTACGAAAAGCATCGGGCTTAGCGGTTCCAGAAAATTGGCCCAGGTACCTAAAATTGGCCCAGGTGCCTAAAATTGGCCCGAAGCGTGTGCTGTAGCCCACGAAAACGGTCCGAAACGTAAGGCCGTCATTTGAATTTCGTAGCTCCAATTGCAGCACTTCTGGACATTTCGGAACGCCAGTAACTTGAGTTTTACGAAAAGCATCGGGTTTAGCGGTTCCAGAAAATTGGCCCAGGTGCCTAAAATTGGCCCGAAGCGTGTGCTATGGCCCACGAAAACGGTTCGAAACGTAGGGCCGTCATTTGAATTCCGTAGCTCCAATTGCAGTGCTTCTGGACATTTCGGAATGCCAGTAACATGAGTTTTACGAAAAGCATCGGGTTTAGCGGTTGCAGAAAATTGGCCCTGGTGCCTAAAATTGGCCCAGGTGCCTAAAATTGGCTCGAAGCGTGTGCTATAGCCCACGAAAACGGTCCGAAACGTAGGGCCGTCATTTGAATTCCGTAGCTCCGATTGTAGCACTTCTGGACATTTCGGAACGACAGTAACATGAGTTTTACAAAAAGCATCGGGCTTAGCGGTTCCAGAAAATTGGCCCAGGTACCTAAAATTGGCCCAGGTGCCTAAAATTGGCCCGAAGCGTGTGCTGTAGCCCACGAAAACGGTCCGAAACGTAAGGCCGTCATTTGAATTTCGTAGCTCCGATTGCAGCACTTCTGGACATTTCGGAACGCCAGTAACATGAGTTTTACGAAAAGCATCGGGTTTAGCGGTTCCAGAAAATTGGCCCAGGTGCCTAAAATTGGCCCGAAGCGTGTGCTATGGCCCACGAAAACGGTCCGAAACGTAGGGCCGTCATTTGAATTCCGTAGCTCCGATTCCAGCGCTTCTGGACATTTCGGAATGCCAGTAACATGAGTTTTATGAAAAGCATCGGGTTTAGCGGTTGTAGAAAATTGGCCCAGGTGCCTAAAATTTGCTCGAAGCGTGTGCTATAGCCCACGAAAACGGTCCGAAACGTAGGGCCGTCATTTGAATTCCGTAGCTCCGATTGCAGCGCTTCTGGACATTTCGGAATGCCAGTAACATGAGTTTTACGAAAAGCATCGTGTTTAGTAGTTCCAGAAAATTGGCCCAGGTGCCTAAAATTGGCCCGAAGCGTGTGCTTTGGCCCACGAAAACGGCCCGAAACGTACGGCCGTCATTTGAATTCCGTAGCTCCAATTGCAGCGCTTCTGGATATTTCGGAGCGCCAGTAACGTGAGTTTTAAGAAAAGCATCGGGTTTAGCAGTTCTAGAAAATTGGCCGAGGTGCCTAAAATTGGCCCGAAGCGTGTGCTGTGGCCCAGGAAAACGGCCCGAAACATAGGGCCGTCATTTGAATTCCGTAGCTCCGATTGCAGCGTTTCTGGACATTTCGGAACCCCAGTAAGATGAGATTTACGAAAAGCATCAGGTTTAGCGGTTCCAGAAAATTGGCCCAGGTGCCTAAAATTGGCCCGAAGCATGTGCTATAGCCCACGAAAACGGCCCGAAATGTAGGGCCGTCATTTGAATTCCGTAGCTCTGATTGCAGCGCTTCTGGACATTTCGGAATGCCAGTAACATGAGTTTTACGAAAAGCATCGGGTTTAGTGGTTGCAGAAAATTGGCCCTGGTACCTAAAATTGGCCCAGGTGCCTAAAATTGGCCCGAAGCGTGTGCTGTAGCCCACGAAAACGGTCCGAAACGTAGGGCCGTCATTTGAATTTCGTAGCTCCGATTGCAGCACTTCTGGACATTTCGGAACGCCAGTAACATGAGTTTTACGAAAAGCATCGGGTTTAGCGGTTCCAGAAAATTGGCCCAGGTGCCTAAAATTGGCCCGAAGCGTGTGCTATGGCCCACGAAAACGGTACGAAACGTATGGCCGTCATTTGAATTCCGTAGCTCCGATTGCAGCGCTTCTGGATATTTCGGAATGCCAGTAACATGAGTTTTACGAAAAGCATCGGGTTTAGCGGTTGCAGAAAATTGGCCCAGGTGCCTAAAATTGGCCCAGGTGCCTAAAATTGGCTCGAAGCGTGTGCTATAGCCCACGAAAACGGTCCGAAACGTAGTGCCGTCATTTGAATTCCGTAGCTCCGATTGTAGCACTTCTGGACATTTCGGAACGACAGTAACATGAGTTTTACGAAAAGCATCAGGCTTAGCGGTTCCAGAAAATTGGCCCAGGTACCTAAAATTGGCCCAGGTGCCTAAAATTGGCCCGAAGCGTGTGCTGTAGCCCACGAAAACGGTCCGAAACGTAAGGCCGTCATTTGAATTTCGTAGCTCCAATTGCAGCACTTCTGGACATTTCGGAACGCCAGTAACTTGAGTTTTACGAAAAGCATCGGGTTTAGTGGTTCCAGAAAATTGGCCCAGGTGCCTAAAATTGGCCCGAAGCGTGTGCTATGGCCCACGAAAACGGTTCGAAACGTAGGGCCGTAATTTGAATTCCGTAGCTCCAATTGCAGCGCTTCTGGACATTTCGGAATGCCAGTAACATGAGTTTTACGAAAAGCATCGGGTTTAGCGGTTGCAGAAAATTGGCCCTGGTGCCTAAAATTGGCCCAGGTGCCTAAAATTGGCTCGAAGCGTGTGCTATAGCCCACGAAAACGTTCCGAAACGTAGGGCCGTCATTTGAATTCCGTAGCTCCGATTGTAGCACTTCTGGACATTTCGGAACGACAGTAACATGAGTTTTACAAAAAGCATCGGGCTTAGCGGTTCCAGAAAATTGGCCCAGGTACCTAAAATTGGCCCAGGTGCCTAAAATTGGCCCGAAGCGTGTGCTATAGCCCACGAAAACGGTCCGAAACGTAAGGCCGTCATTTGAATTTCGTAGCTCCGATTGCAGCACTTCTGGACATTTCGGAACGCCAGTAACATGAGTTTTACGAAAAGCATCGGGTTTAGCGGTTCCAGAAAATTGGCCCAGGTGCCTAAAATTGGCCCGAAGCGTGTGCTATGGCCCACGAAAACGGTCCGAAACGTAGGGCCGTCATTTGAATTCCGTAGCTCCGATTGCAGCGCTTCTGGACATTTCGGAATGCCAGTAACATGAGTTTTACGAAAAGCATCGGGTTTAGCGGTTGCAGAAAATTGGCCTAGGTGCCTAAAATTGGCTCGAAGCGTGTGCTATAGCCCACGAAAACGGTCCGAAACGTAGGGCCGTCATTTGAATTCCGTAGCTCCGATTGCAGCGCTTCTGGACATTTCGGAATGCCAGTAACATGAGTTTTACGAAAAGCATCGTGTTTAGCAGTTCCAGAAAATTGGCCCAGGTGCCTAAAATTGGCCCGAAGCGTGTGCTATGGCCCACGAAAACGGCCCGAAACGTACGGCCGTCATTTGAATTCCGTAGCTCCAATTGCAGCGCTTCTGGACATTTCGGAGCGCCAGTAACGTGAGTTTTAAGAAAAGCATTGGGTTTAGCGGTTCTAGAAAATTGGCTGAGGTGCCTAAAATTGGCCCGAAGCGTGTGCTGTGGCCCAGGAAAACGGCCCGAAACGTAGGGCCGTCATTTGAATTCCGTAGCTCTGATTGCAGCGTTTCTGGACATTTCGGAACCCCAGTAAGATGAGATTTACGAAAAGCATCAGGTTTAGCGGTTCCAGAAAATTGGCCCAGGTGCCTAAAATTGGCCCGAAGCATGTGCTATAGCCCACGAAAACGGCCCGAAACGTAGGGCCGTCATTTGAATTCCGTAGCTCCGATTGCAGCGCTTCTGGACATTTCGGAATGCCAGTAACATGAGTTTTACGAAAAGCATCGGGTTTAGTGGTTGCAGAAAATTGGCCCTGGTACCTAAAATTGGCCCAGGTGCCTAAAATTGGCCCGAAGCGTGTGCTGTAGCCCACGAAAACGGTCCAAAACGTAGGGCCGTCATTTGAATTTCGTAGCTCCGATTGCAGCACTTCTGGACATTTCGGAACGCTAGTAACATGAGTTTTACGAAAAGCATCGGGTTTAGCGGTTCCAGAAAATTGGCCCAGGTGCCTAAAATTGGCCCGAAGCGTGTGCTATGGCCCACGAAAACGGTCCGAAACGTAGGGCCGTCATTTGAATTCCGTAGCTCCGATTGCAGCGCTTCTGGACATTTCGGAATGCCAGTAACATGAGTTTTAAGAAAAGCATCGGGTTTAGCGGTTGCAGAAAATTGGCCCAGGTGCCTAAAATTGGCCCAGGTGCCTAAAATTGGCTCGAAGCGTGTGCTATAGCCCACGAAAACGGTCCGAAACGTAGTGCCGTCATTTGAATTCCGTAGCTCCGATTGTAGCACTTCTGGACATTTCGGAACGACAGTAACATGAGTTTTACGAAAAGCATCGGGCTTAGCGGTTCCAGAAAATTGGCCCAGGTACCTAAAATTGGCCCAGGTGCCTAAAATTGGCCCGAAGCGTGTGCTGTAGCCCACGAAAACGGTCCGAAACGTAAGGCCGTCATTTGAATTTCGTAGCTCCAATTGCAGCACTTCTGGACATTTCGGAACGCCAGTAACATGAGTTTTACGAAAAGCATCGGGTTTAGCAGTTCCAGAAAATTGGCCCAGGTGCCTAAAATTGGCCCGAAGCGTGTGCTATGGCCCACGAAAACGGTTCGAAACGTAGGGCCGTCATTTGAATTCCGTAGCTCCAATTGCAGCGCTTCTGGACATTTCGGAATGCCAGTAACATGAGTTTTACGAAAAGCATCGGGTTTAGCGGTTGCAGAAAATTGGCCCTGGTGCCTAAAATTGGCCCAGGTGCCTAAAATTGGCTCGAAGCGTGTGCTATAGCCCACGAAAACGGTCCGAAACGTAGGGCCGTCATTTGAATTCCGTAGCTCCGATTGTAGCACTTCTGGACATTTCGGAACGACAGTAACATGAGTTTTACAAAAAGCATCGGGCTTAGCGGTTCCAGAAAATTGGCCCAGGTACCTAAAATTGGCCCAGGTGCCTAAAATTGGCCCGAAGCGTGTGCTGTAGCCCACGAAAACGGTCCGAAACGTAAGGCCGTCATTTGAATTTCGTAGCTCCGATTGCAGCACTTCTGGACATTTCGGAACGCCAGTAACATGAGTTTTACGAAAAGCATCGGGTTTAGCGGTTCCAGAAAATTGGCCCAGGTGCCTAAAATTGGCCCGAAGCGTGTGCTATGGCCCACGAAAACGGTCCGAGACGTAGGGCCGTCATTTGAATTCCGTAGCTCCGATTGCAGCGCTTCTAGACATTTCGGAATGCCAGTAACATGAGTTTTACGAAAAGCATCGGGTTTAGCGGTTGCAGAAAATTGGCCCAGGTGCCTAAAATTGGCTCGAAGCGTGTGCTATGGCCCACGAAAATGGTCCAAAACGTACGGCCGTCATTTGAATTCCGTAGCTCCGATTGCAGCGCTTCTGGACATTTCGGAATGCCAGTAACATGAGTTTTACGAAAAGCATCGGGTTTAGCGGTTGCAGAAAATTGGCCCAGGTGCCTAAAATTGGCCCAAGTGCCTAAAATTGGCTCGAAGCGTGTGCTATAGCCCACGAAAACGGTCCGAAACTTAGGGCCGTCATTTGAATTCCGTAGCTCCGATTGTAGCACTTCTGGACATTTCGGAACGACAGTAACATGAGTTTTACAAAAAGCATCGGGCTTAGCGGTTCCAGAAAATTGGCCCAGGTACCTAAAATTGGCCCAGGTGCCTAAAATTGGCCCGAAGCGTGTGCTGTGGCCCAGGAAAACGGCCCGAAACGTAGGGCCGTCATTTGAATTCCGTAGCTCCGATTGCAGCGTTTCTGGACATTTCGGAACCCCAGTAAGATGAGATTTACGAAAAGCATCAGGTTTAGCGGTTCCAGAAAATTGGCCCAGGTGCCTAAAATTGGCCCGAAGCATGTGCTATAGCCCACGAAAACGGCCCGAAACGTAGGGCCGTCATTTGAATTCCGTAGCTCCGATTGCAGCGCTTCTGGACATTTCGGAATGCCAGTAACATGAGTTTTACGAAAAGCATCGGGTTTAGTGGTTGCAGAAAATTGGCCCTGGTACCTAAAATTGGCCCAGGTGCCTAAAATTGGCCCGAAGCGTGTGCTGTAGCCCACGAAAACGGTCCGAAACGTAGGGCCGTCATTTGAATTTCGTAGCTCCGATTGCAGCACTTCTGGACATTTCGGAACGCTAGTAACATGAGTTTTACGAAAAGCATCGGGTTTAGCGGTTCCAGAAAATTGGCCCAGGTGCCTAAAATTGGCCCGAAGCGTGTGCTATGGCCCACGAAAACGGTCCGAAACGTAGGGCCGTCATTTGAATTCCGTAGCTCCGATTGCAGCGCTTCTGGACATTTCGGAATGCCAGTAACATGAGTTTTAAGAAAAGCATCGGGTTTAGCGGTTGCAGAAAATTGGCCCAGGTGCCTAAAATTGGCCCAGGTGCCTAAAATTGGCTCGAAGCGTGTGCTATAGCCCACGAAAACGGTCCGAAACGTAGTGCCATCATTTGAATTCCGTAGCTCCGATTGTAGCACTTCTGGACATTTCGGAACGACAGTAACATGAGTTTTACGAAAAGCATCGGGCTTAGCTGTTCCAGAAAATTGGCCCAGGTACCTAAAATTGGCCCAGGTGCCTAAAATTGGCCCGAAGCGTGTGCTGTAGCCCACGAAAACGGTCCGAAACGTAAGGCCGTCATTTGAATTTCGTAGCTCCAATTGCAGCACTTCTGGACATTTCGGAACGCCAGTAACATGAGTTTTACGAAAAGCATCGGGTTTAGCAGTTCCAGAAAATTGGCCCAGGTGCCTAAAATTGGCCCGAAGCGTGTGCTATGGCCCACGAAAACGGTTCGAAACGTAGGGCCGTCATTTGAATTCCGTAGCTCCAATTGCAGCGCTTCTGGACATTTCGGAATGCCAGTAACATGAGTTTTACGAAAAGCATCGGGTTTAGCGGTTGCAGAAAATTGGCCCTGGTGCCTAAAATTGGCCCAGGTGCCTAAAATTGGCTCGAAGCGTGTGCTATAGCCCACGAAAACGGTCCGAAACGTAGGGCCGTCATTTGAATTCCGTAGCTCCGATTGTAGCACTTCTGGACATTTCGGAACGACAGTAACATGAGTTTTACAAAAAGCATCGGGCTTAGCGGTTCCAGAAAATTGGCCCAGGTACCTAAAATTGGCCCAGGTGCCTAAAATTGGCCCGAAGCGTGTGCTGTAGCCCACGAAAACGGTCCGAAACGTAAGGCCGTCATTTGAATTTCGTAGCTCCGATTGCAGCACTTCTGGACATTTCGGAACGCCAGTAACATGAGTTTTACGAAAAGCATCGGGTTTAGCGGTTCCAGAAAATTGGCCCAGGTGCCTAAAATTGGCCCGAAGCGTGTGCTATGGCCCACGAAAACGGTCCGAGACGTAAGGCCGTCATTTGAATTCCGTAGCTCCGATTGCAGCGCTTCTGGACATTTCGGAATGCCAGTAACATGAGTTTTACGAAAAGCATCGGGTTTAGCGGTTGCAGAAAATTGGCCCAGGTGCCTAAAATTGGCTCGAAGCGTGTGCTATGGCCCACGAAAATGGTCCAAAACGTACGGCCGTCATTTGAATTCCGTAGCTCCGATTGCAGCGCTTCTGGACATTTCGGAATGCCAGTAACATGAGTTTTACGAAAAGCATCGGGTTTAGCGGTTCCAGAAAATTGGCCCAGGTGCCTAAAATTGGCTCGAAGCGACGAAAACGGTCCGAAACGTACGGCCGTCATTTGAATTCCGTAGCTCCGATTGCAGCGCTTCTGGACATTTCGGAATGCCAGTAACATGAGTTTTACGAAAAGCATCGGGTTTAGCGGTTGCAGAAAATTGGCCCAGGTGCCTAAAATTGGCCCAGGTGCCTAAAATTGGCTCGAAGCGTGTGCTATAGCCCACGAAAACGGTCCGAAACGTAGAGCTGTCATTTGAATTCCGTAGCTCCGATTGTAGCACTTCTGGACATTTCGGAACGACAGTAACATGAGTTTTACAAAAAGCATCGGGCTTAGCGGTTCCAGAAAATTGGCCCAGGTACCTAAAATTGGCCCAGGTGCCTAAAATTGGCCCGAAGCGTGTGCTGTAGCCCACGAAAACGGTCCGAAACGTAAGGCCGTCATTTGAATTTCGTAGCTCCGATTGCAGCACTTCTGGACATTTCGGAACGCCAGTAACATGAGTTTTACGAAAAGCATCGGGTTTAGCGGTTCCAGAAAATTGGCCCAGGTGCCTAAAATTGGCCCGAAGCGTGTGCTATGGCCCACGAAAACGGTCCGAGACGTAGGGCCGTCATTTGAATTCCGTAGCTCCGATTGCAGCGCTTCTGGACATTTCGGAATGCCAGTAACATGAGTTTTACGAAAAGCATCGGGTTTAGCGGTTGCAGAAAATTGGCCCAGGTGCCTAAAATTGGCTCGAAGCGTGTGCTATGGCCCACGAAAACGGTCCGAAACGTACGGCCGTCATTTGAATTCCGTAGCTCCGATTGCAGCGCTTCTGGACATTTCGGAATGCCAGTAACATGAGTTTTACGAAAAGCATCGGGTTTAGCGGTTGCAGAAAATTGGCCCAGGTGCCTAAAATTGGCCCAGGTGCCTAAAATTGGCTCGAAGCGTGTGCTATAGCCCACGAAAACGGTCCGAAACGTAGTGCCGTCATTTGAATTCCGTAGCTCCGATTGTAGCACTTCTGGACATTTCGGAACGACAGTAACACGAGTTTTACGAAAAGCATCGGGCTTAGCGGTTCCAGAAAATTGGCCCAGGTACCTAAAATTGGCCCAGGTGCCTAAAATTGGCCCGAAGCGTGTGCTGTAGCCCACGAAAACGGTCCGAAACGTAAGGCCGTCATTTGAATTTCGTAGCTCCAATTGCAGCACTTCTGGACATTTCGGAACGCCAGTAACTTGAGTTTTACGAAAAGCATCGGGTTTAGCGGTTCCAGAAAATTGGCCCAGGTGCCTAAAATTGGCCCGAAGCGTGTGCTATGGCCCACGAAAACGGTTCGAAACGTAGGGCCGTCATTTGAATTCCGTAGCTCCAATTGCAGCGCTTCTGGACATTTCGGAATGCCAGTAACATGAGTTTTACGAAAAGCATCGGGTTTAGCGGTTGCAGAAAATTGGCCCAGGTGCCTAAAATTGGCCCAGGTGCCTAAAATTGGCTCGAAGCGTGTGCTATAGCCCACGAAAACGGTCCGAAACGTAGGGCCGTCATTTGAATTCCGTAGCTCCGATTGTAGCACTTCTGGACATTTCGGAACGATAGTAACATGAGTTTTACAAAAAGCATCGGGCTTAGCGGTTCCAAAAAATTGGCCCAGGTACCTAAAATTGGCCCAGGTGCCTAAAATTGGCCCGAAGCGTGTGCTGTAGCCCACGAAAACGGTCCGAAACGTAAGGCTGTCATTTGAATTTCGTAGCTCCGATTGCAGCACTTCTGGACATTTCGGAACGCCAGTAACATGAGTTTTACGAAAAGCATCGGGTTTAGCGGTTCCAGAAAATTGGCCCAGGTGCCTAAAATTGGCCCGAAGCGTGTGCTATGGCCCACGAAAACGGTCCGAGACGTAGGGCCGTCATTTGAATTCCGTAGCTCCGATTGCAGCGCTTCTGGACATTTCAGAATGCCAGTAACATGAGTTTTACGAAAAGCATCGGGTTTAGCGGTTGCAGAAAATTGGCCCAGGTGCCTAAAATTAGCTCGAAGCGTGTGCTATGGCCCACGAAAACGGTCCGAAACGTACGGCCGTCATTTGAATTCCGTAGCTCCGATTGCAGCGCTTCTGGACATTTCGGAATGCCAGTAACATGAGTTTTACGAAAAGCATCGGGTTTAGCGGTTGCAGAAAATTGGCCCAGGTGCCTAAAATTGGCCCAGGTGCCTAAAATTGGCTCGAAGCGTGTGCTATAGCCCACGAAAACGGTCCGAAACGTAGTGCCGTCATTTGAATTCCGTAGCTCCGATTGTAGCACTTCTGGACATTTCGGAACGACAGTAACATGAGTTTTACGAAAAGCATCGGGCTTAGCGGTTCCAGAAA
Organism: Cenchrus fungigraminus; assembly: GCA_036936925.1. NCBI lineage: Eukaryota > Viridiplantae > Streptophyta > Magnoliopsida > Poales > Poaceae > Cenchrus > Cenchrus fungigraminus. The sequence goes on along the minus strand of CM072773.1, from coordinate 138,514,774 downwards.
ATTGGCCCAGGTACCTAAAATTGGCCCAGGTGCCTAAAATTGGCCAGAAGCGTGTGCTGTAGCCCACGAAAACGGTCCGAAACGTAAGGCCGTCATTTGAATTTCGTAGCTCCAATTGCAGCACTTCTGGACATTTCGGAACGCCAGTAACTTGAGTTTTACGAAAAGCATCGGGTTTAGCGGTTCCAGAAAATTGGCCCAGGTGCCTAAAATTGGCCCGAAGCGTGTGCTATGGCCCACGAAAACGGTCTGAGACGTAGGGCCGTCATTTGAATTCCGTAGCTCCGATTGCAGCGCTTCTGGACATTTCGGAATGCCAGTAACATGAGTTTTACGAAAAGCATCGGGTTTAGCGGTTGCAGAAAATTGGCCCAGGTGCCTAAAATTGGCTCGAAGCGACGAAAACGGTCCGAAACGTACGGCCGTCATTTGAATTCCGTAGCTCCGATTGCAGCGCTTCTGGACATTTCGGAATGCCAGTAACATGAGTTTTACGAAAAGCATCGGGTTTAGCGGTTGCAGAAAATTGGCCCAGGTGCCTAAAATTGGCCCAGGTGCCTAAAATTGGCTCGAAGCGTGTGCTATAGCCCACGAAAACGGTCCGAAACGTAGAGCCGTCATTTGAATTCCGTAGCTCCGATTGTAGCACTTCTGGACATTTCGGAACGACAGTAACATGAGTTTTACAAAAAGCATCGGGCTTAGCGGTTCCAGAAAATTGGCCCAGGTACCTAAAATTGGCCCAGGTGCCTAAAATTGGCCCGAAGCGTGTGCTGTAGCCCACGAAAACGGTCCGAAACGTAAGGCCGTCATTTGAATTTCGTAGCTCCGATTGCAGCACTTCTGGACATTTCGGAACGCCAGTAACATGAGTTTTACGAAAAGCATCGGGTTTAGCGGTTCCAGAAAATTGGCCCAGGTGCCTAAAATTGGCCCGAAGCGTGTGCTATGGCCCACGAAAACGGTCCGAGACGTAGGGCCGTCATTTGAATTCCGTAGCTCCGATTGCAGCGCTTCTGGACATTTCGGAATGCCAGTAACATGAGTTTTACGAAAAGCATCGGGTTTAGCGGTTGCAGAAAATTGGCCCAGGTGCCTAAAATTGGCTCGAAGCGTGTGCTATGGCCCACGAAAACGGTTCGAAACGTACGGCCGTCATTTGAATTCCGTAGCTCCGATTGCAGCGCTTCTGGACATTTCGGAATGCCAGTAACATGAGTTTTACGAAAAGCATCGGGTTTAGCGGTTGCAGAAAATTGGCCCAGGTGCCTAAAATTGGCCCAGGTGCCTAAAATTGGCTCGAAGCGTGTGCTATAGCCCACGAAAACGGTCCGAAACGTAGTGCCGTCATTTGAATTCCGTAGCTCCGATTGTAGCACTTCTGGACATTTCGGAACGACAGTAACACGAGTTTTACGAAAAGCATCGGGCTTAGCGGTTCCAGAAAATTGGCCCAGGTACCTAAAATTGGCCCAGGTGCCTAAAATTGGCCCGAAGCGTGTGCTGTAGCCCACGAAAACGGTCCGAAACGTAAGGCCGTCATTTGAATTTCGTAGCTCCAATTGCAGCACTTCTGGACATTTCGGAACGCCAGTAACTTGAGTTTTACGAAAAGCATCGGGTTTAGCGGTTCCAGAAAATTGGCCCAGGTGCCTAAAATTGGCCCGAAGCGTGTGCTATGGCCCACGAAAACGGTTCGAAACGTAGGGCCGTCATTTGAATTCCGTAGCTCCAATTGCAGCGCTTCTGGACATTTCGGAATGCCAGTAACATGAGTTTTACGAAAAGCATCGGGTTTAGCGGTTGCAGAAAATTGGCCCAGGTGCCTAAAATTGGCCCAGGTGCCTAAAATTGGCTCGAAGCGTGTGCTATAGCCCACGAAAACGGTCCGAAACGTAGGGCCGTCATTTGAATTCCGTAGCTCCGATTGTAGCACTTCTGGACATTTCGGAACGGTAGTAACATGAGTTTTACAAAAAGCATCGGGCTTAGCGGTTCCAGAAAATTGGCCCAGGTACCTAAAATTGGCCCAGGTGCCTAAAATTGGCCCGAAGCGTGTGCTGTAGCCCACGAAAACGGTCCGAAACGTAAGGCCGTCATTTGAATTTCGTAGCTCCGATTGCAGCACTTCTGGACATTTCGGAACGCCAGTAACATGAGTTTTACGAAAAGCATCGGGTTTAGCGGTTCCAGAAAATTGGCCCAGGTGCCTAAAATTGGCCCGAAGCGTGTGCTATGGCCCACGAAAACGGTCCGAGACGTAGGGCCGTCATTTGAATTCCGTAGCTCCGATTGCAGCGCTTCTGGACATTTCGGAATGCTAGTAACATGAGTTTTACGAAAAGCATCGGGTTTAGCGGTTGCAGAAAATTGGCCCAGGTGCCTAAAATTAGCTCGAAGCGTGTGCTATGGCCCACGAAAACGGTCCGAAACGTACGGCCGTCATTTGAATTCCGTAGCTCCGATTGCAGCGCTTCTGGACATTTCGGAATGCCAGTAACATGAGTTTTACGAAAAGCATCGGGTTTAGCGGTTGCAGAAAATTGGCCCAGGTGCCTAAAATTGGCCCAGGTGCCTAAAATTGGCTCGAAGCGTGTGCTATAGCCCACGAAAACGGTCCGAAACGTAGTGCCGTCATTTGAATTCCGTAGCTCCGATTGTAGCACTTCTGGACATTTCGGAACGACAGTAACATGAGTTTTACGAAAAGCATCGGGCTTAGCGGTTCCAGAAAATTGGCCCAGGTACCTAAAATTGGCCCAGGTGCCTAAAATTGGCCAGAAGCGTGTGCTGTAGCCCACGAAAACGGTCCGAAACGTAAGGCCGTCATTTGAATTTCGTAGCTCCAATTGCAGCACTTCTGGACATTTCGGAACGCCAGTAACTTGAGTTTTACGAAAAGCATCGGGTTTAGCGGTTCCAGAAAATTGGCCCAGGTGCCTAAAATTGGCCCGAAGCGTGTGCTATGGCCCACGAAAACGGTTCGAAACGTAGGGCCGTCATTTGAATTCCGTAGCTCCAATTGCAGCGCTTCTGGACATTTCGGAATGCCAGTAACATGAGTTTTACGAAAAGCATCGGGTTTAGTGGTTGCAGAAAATTGGCCCTGGTGCCTAAAATTGGCCCAGGTGCCTAAAATTGGCTCGAAGCGTGTGCTATAGCCCACGAAAACGGTCCGAAACGTAGGGCCGTCATTTGAATTCTGTAGCTCCGATTGTAGCACTTCTGGACATTTCGGAACGACAGTAACATGAGTTTTACAAAAAGCATCGGGCTTAGCGATTCCAGAAAATTGGCCCAGGTACCTAAAATTGGCCCAGGTGCCTAAAATTGGCCCGAAGCGTGTGCTATAGCCCACGAAAACGGTCCGAAACGTAAGGCCGTCATTTGAATTTCGTAGCTCCGATTGCAGCACTTCTGGACATTTCGGAACGCCAGTAACATGAGTTTTACGAAAAGCATCGGGTTTAGCGGTTCCAGAAAATTGGCCCAGGTGCCTAAAATTGGCCCGAAGCGTGTGCTATGGCCCACGAAAACGGTCCTAAAAGTAGGGCCGTCATTTGAATTCCGTAGCTCCGATTGCAGCGCTTCTGGACATTTCGGAATGCCAGTAACATGAGTTTTACGAAAAGCATCGGGTTTAGCGGTTGCAGAAAATTGGCCCAGGTGCCTAAAATTGGCTCGAAGCGTGTGCTATAGCCCACGAAAACGGTCCGAAACGTAGGGCCGTCATTTGAATTCCGTAGCTCCGATTGCAGCGCTTCTGGACATTTTGGAATGCCAATAACATGAGTTTTACGAAAAGCATCGTGTTTAGCAGTTCCAGAAAATTGGCCCAGGTGCCTAAAATTGGCCCGAAGCGTGTGCTATGGCCCACGAAAACGGCCCGAAACGTACGGCCGTCATTTGAATTCCGTAGCTCCAATTGCAGCGCTTCTGGACATTTCGGAGCGCCAGTAACGTGAGTTTTAAGAAAAGCATCGGGTTTAGCGGTTCTAGAAAATTGGCCGAGGTGCCTAAAATTGGCCCGAAGCGTGTGCTGTGGCCCAGGAAAACGGCCCGAAACGTAGGGCCGTCATTTGAATTCCGTAGCTCCGATTGCAGCGTTTCTGGACATTTCGGAACCCCAGTAAGATGAGATTTACGAAAAGCATCAGGTTTAGCGGTTCCAGAAAATTGGCCCAAGTGCCTAAAATTGGCCCGAAGCATGTGCTATAGCCCACGAAAACGGCCCGAAACGTAGGGCCGTCATTTGAATTCCGTAGCTCCGATTGCAGCGCTTCTGGACATTTCGGAATGCCAGTAACATGAGTTTTACGAAAAGCATCGGGTTTAGTGGTTGCAGAAAATTGGCCCAGGTGCCTAAAATTGGCCCAGGTGCCTAAAATTGGCTCGAAGCGTGTGCTATAGCCCACGAAAACGGTCCGAAACGTAGGGCCGTCATTTGAATTCCGTAGCTCCGATTGCAGCGCTTCTGGACATTTCGGAATGCCAGTAACATGAGTTTTACGAAAAGCATCGGGTTTAGTGGTTGCAGAAAATTGGCCCTGGTACCTAAAATTGGCCCAGGTGCCTAAAATTGGCCCGAAGCGTGTGCTGTAGCCCACGAAAACGGTCCGAAACGTAGGGCCGTCATTTGAATTTCGTAGCTCCGATTGCAGCACTTCTGGACATTTCGGAACGCCAGTAACATGAGTTTTACAAAAAGCATCGGGTTTAGCGGTTCCAGAAAATTGGCCCAGGTGCCTAAAATTGGCCCGAAGCGTGTGCTATGGCCCACGAAAACGGTCCGAAACGTAGGGCCGTCATTTGAATTCCGTAGCTCCGATTGCAGCGCTTCTGGACATTTCGGAATGCCAGTAACATGAGTTTTACGAAAAGCATCGGGTTTAGCGGTTGCAGAAAATTGGCCCAGGTGCCTAAAATTGGCCCAGGTGCCTAAAATTGGCTCGAAGCGTGTGCTATAGCCCACGAAAACGGTCCGAAACGTAGTGCCGTCATTTGAATTCCGTAGCTCCGATTGTAGCACTTCTGGACATTTCGGAACGACAGTAACATGAGTTTTACGAAAAGCATCAGGCTTAGCGGTTCCAGAAAATTGGCCCAGGTACCTAAAATTGGCCCAGGTGCCTAAAATTGGCCCGAAGCGTGTGCTGTAGCCCACGAAAACGGTCCGAAACGTAAGGCCGTCATTTGAATTTCGTAGCTCCAATTGCAGCACTTCTGGACATTTCGGAACGCCAGTAACATGAGTTTTACGAAAAGCATCGGGTTTAGCGGTTCCAGAAAATTGGCCCAGGTGCCTAAAATTGGCCCGAAGCGTGTGCTATGGCCCACGAAAACGGTTCGAAACGTAGGGCCGTCATTTGAATTCCGTAGCTCCAATTGCAGCGCTTCTGGACATTTCGGAATGCCAGTAACATGAGTTTTACGAAAAGCATCGGGTTTAGCGGTTGCAGAAAATTGGCCCCGGTGCCTAAAATTGGCCCAGGTGCCTAAAATTGGCTCGAAGCGTGTGCTATAGCCCACGAAAACGGTCCGAAACGTAAGGCCGTCATTTGAATTCCGTAGCTCCGATTGTAGCACTTCTGGACATTTCGGAACGACAGTAACATGAGTTTTACAAAAAGCATCGGGCTTAGCGGTTCCAGAAAATTGGCCCAGGTACCTAAAATTGGCCCAGGTGCCTAAAATAGGCCCGAAGCGTGTGCTGTAGCCCACGAAAACGGTCCGAAACGTAAGGCCGTCATTTGAATTTCGTAGCTCCGATTGCAGCACTTCTGGACATTTCGGAACGCCAGTAACATGAGTTTTACGAAAAGCATCGGGTTTAGCGGTTCCAGAAAATTGGCCCAGGTGCCTAAAATTGGCCCGAAGCGTGTGCTATGGCCCACGAAAACGGTCCGAGACGTAGGGCCGTCATTTGAATTCCGTAGCTCCGATTGCAGCGCTTCTGGACATTTCGGAATGCCAGTAACATGAGTTTTACGAAAAGCATCGGGTTTAGCAGTTGCAGAAAATTGGCCCAGGTGCCTAAAATTGGCTCGAAGCGTGTGCTATAGCCCACGAAAACGGTCCGAAACGTAGGGCCGTCATTTGAATTCCGTAGCTCCGATTGCAGCGCTTCTGGATATTTCGGAATGCCAGTAACATGAGTTTTACGAAAAGCATCGTGTTTAGCAGTTCCAGAAAATTGGCCCAGGTGCCTAAAATTGGCCCGAAGCGTGTGCTATGGCCCACGAAAACGGCCCGAAACGTACGGCCGTCATTTGAATTCCGTAGCTCCAATTGCAGCGCTTCTGGACATTTCGGAGCGCCAGTAACGTGAGTTTTAAGAAAAGCATCGGGTTTAGCGGTTCTAGAAAATTGGCCGAGGTGCCGAAAATTGGCCCGAAGCGTGTGCTGTGGCCCAGGAAAACGGCCCGAAACGTAGGGCCGTCATTTGAATTCCGTTGCTCCGATTGCAGCGTTTCTGGACATTTCGGAACCCCAGTAAGATGAGATTTACGAAAAGCATAAGGTTTAGCGGTTCCAGAAAATTGGCCCAGGTGCCTAAAATTGGCCCGAAGCTTGTGCTATAGCCCACGAAAACGGCCCGAAACGTAGGGCCGTCATTTGAATTCCGTAGCTCCGATTGCAGCGCTTCTGGACATTTCGGAATGCCAGTAACATGAGTTTTATGAAAAGGATCGGATTTAGTGGTTGCAGAAAATTGGCCCAGGTACCTAAAATTGGCCCAGGTGCCTAAAATTGGCCCGAAGCGTGTGCTGTAGCCCACGAAAACGGTCCGAAACGTAGGGCCGTCATTTGAATTTCGTAGCTCCGATTGCAGCACTTCTGGACATTTCGGAACGCCAGTAACATGAGTTTTACGAAAAGCATCAGGTTTAGCGGTTCCAGAAAATTGGCCCAGGTGCCTAAAATTGGCCGGAAGCGTGTGCTATGGCCCACGAAAACGGTCCGAAACGTAGGGCCGTCATTTGAATTCCGTAGCTCCGATTGCAGCGCTTCTGGACATTTCGGAATGCCAGTAACATGAGTTTTACGAAAAGCATCAGGTTTAGCGGTTGCAGAAAATTGGCCCAGGTGCCTAAAATTGGCCCAGGTGCCTAAAATTGGCTCGAAGCGTGTGCTATAGCCCACGAAAACGGTCCGAAACGTAATGCCGTCATTTGAATTCCGTAGCTCCGATTGTAGCACTTCTGGACATTTTGGAACGACAGTAACATGAGTTTTACGAAAAGCATCGGGCTTAGCGGTTCCAGAAAATTGGCCCAGGTACCTAAAATTGGCCCAGGTGCCTAAAATTGCCCCGAAGCGTGTGCTATGGCCCACGAAAACGGTTCGAAACGTAGGGCCGTCATTTGAATTCCGTAGCTCCAATTGCAGCGCTTCTGGACATTTCGGAATGCCAGTAACATAAGTTTTACGAAAAGCATCGGGTTTAGCGGTTGCAGAAAATTGGCCCTGGTGCCTAAAATTGGCCCAGGTGCCTAAAATTGGCTCGAAGCGTGTGCTATAGCCCACGAAAACGGTCCGAAACGTAGGGCCGTCATTTGAATTCCGTAGCTCCGATTGTAGCACTTCTGGACATTTCGGAACGATAGTAACATGAGTTTTACAAAAAGCATCGGGCTTAGCGGTTCCAGAAAATTGGCCCAGGTACCTAAAATTGGCCCAGGTGCCTAAAATTGGCCCGGAGCGTGTGCTGTAGCCCACGAAAACGGTCCGAAACGTAAGGCCGTCATTTGAATTTCGTAGCTCCGATTGCAGCACTTCTGGACATTTCGGAACGCCAGTAACATGAGTTTTACGAAAAGCATCGGGTTTAGCGGTTCCAGAAAATTGGCCCAGGTGCCTAAAATTGGCCCGAAGCGTGTGCTATGGCCCACGAAAACGGTCCGAAACGTAGGGCCGTCATTTGAATTCCGTAGCTCCGATTGCAGCGCTTCTGGACATTTCGGAATGCCAGTAACATGAGTTTTATGAAAAGCATCGGGTTTAGCGGTTGCAGAAAATTGGCCCCGGTGCCTAAAATTGGCTCGAAGCGTGTGCTATAGCCCACGAAAACGGTCCGAAACGTAGGGCCGTCATTTGAATTCCGTAGCTCCGATTGCAGCGCTTCTGGACATTTCGGAATGCCAGTAATATGAGTTTTACAAAAAGCATCGTGTTTAGCAGTTCCAGAAAATTGGCCCAGGTGCCTAAAATTGGCCCGAAGCGTGTGCTATGGCCCACGAAAAAGGCCCGAAACGTACGGCCGTCATTTGAATTCCGTAGCTCCAATTGCAGCGCTTCTGGACATTTCGGAGCGCCAGTAACGTGAGTTTTAAGAAAAGCATCGGGTTTAGCGGTTCTAGAAAATTGGCCGAGGTGCCTAAAATTGGCCCGAAGCGTGTGCTGTGGCCCAGGAAAACGGCCCGAAACGTAAGGCCGTCATTTGAATTCCATAGCTCCGATTGCAGCGTTTCTGGACATTTCAGAACCCCAGTAAGATGAGATTTACGAAAAGCATCAGGTTTAGCGGTTCCAGAAAATTGGCCCAGGTGCCTAAAATTGGCCCGAAGCATGTGCTATAGCCCACGAAAACGGCCCGAAACGTAGGGCCGTCATTTGAATTCCGTAGCTCCGATTGCAGCGCTTCTGGACATTTCGGAATGCCAGTAACATGAGTTTTACGAAAAGCATCGGGTTTAGTGGTTGCAGAAAATTGGCCCTGGTACCTAAAATTGGCCCAGGTGCCTAAAATTGGCCCGAAGCGTGTGCTGTAGCCCACGAAAACGGTCTGAAACGTAGGGCCGTCATTTGAATTTCGTAGCTCCTATTGCAGCACTTCTGGACATTTCGGAACGCCAGTAACATGAGTTTTACGAAAAGCATCGGGTTTAGCGGTTCCAGAAAATTGGCCCAGGTGCCTAAAATTGGCCCGAAGCGTGTGCTATGGCCCACGAAAACGGTCCGAAACGTAGGCCGTCATTTGAATTCCGTAGCTCTGATTGCAGCGCTTCTGGACATTTCGGAATGCCAGTAACATGAGTTTTACGAAAAGCATCGGGTTTAGCGGTTGCAGAAAATTGGCCTAGGTGCCTAAAATTGGCCCAGGTGCCTAAAATTGGCTCGAAGCGTGTGCTATAGCCCACGAAAACGGTCCGAAACGTAGTGCCGTCATTTGAATTCCGTAGCTCCGATTGTAGCACTTCTGGACATTTCGGAACGACAGTAACATGAGTTTTACGAAAAGCATCGGGCTTAGCGGTTCCAGAAAATTGGCCCAGGTACCTAAAATTGGCCCAGGTGCCTAAAATTGGCCCGAAGCGTGTGCTATGGCCCACGAAAATGGTTCGAAACGTAGGGCCGTCATTTGAATTCCGTAGCTCCAATTGCAGCGCTTCTGGACATTTCGGAATGCCAGTAACATGAGTTTTACGAAAAGCATCGGGTTTAGCGGTTCCAGAAAATTGGCCCAGGTGCCTAAAATTGGCCCGAAGCGTGTGCTATGGCCCACGAAAACGGTTCGAAACGTAGGGCCGTCATTTGAATTCCGTAGCTCCAATTGCAGCGCTTCTGGACATTTCGGAATGCCAGTAACATGAGTTTTACGAAAAGCATCAGGTTTAGCGGTTCCAGAAAATTGGCCCAGGTGCCTAAAATTGGCCGGAAGCGTGTGCTATGGCCCACGAAAACGGTCCGAAACGTAGGGCCGTCATTTGAATTCCGTAGCTCCGATTGCAGCGCTTCTGGACATTTCGGAATGCCAGTAACATGAGTTTTACGAAAAGCATCAGGTTTAGCGGTTGCAGAAAATTGGCCCAGGTGCCTAAAATTGGCCCAGGTGCCTAAAATTGGCTCGAAGCGTGTGCTATAGCCCACGAAAACGGTCCGAAACGTAGTGCCGTCATTTGAATTCCGTAGCTCCGATTGTAGCACTTCTGGACATTTCGGAACGACAGTAACATGAGTTTTACGAAAAGCATCGGGCTTAGCGGTTCCAGAAAATTGGCCCAGGTACCTAAAATTGGCCCAGGTGCCTAAAATTGGCCCGAAGCGTGTGCTATGGCCCACGAAAATGGTTCGAAACGTAGGGCCGTCATTTGAATTCCGTAGCTCCAATTGCAGCGCTTCTGGACATTTCGGAATGCCAGTAACATAAGTTTTACGAAAAGCATCAGGTTTAGCGGTTGCAGAAAATTGGCCCTGGCGCCTAAAATTGGCCCAGGTGCCTAAAATTGGCTCGAAGCGTGTGCTATAGCCCACGAAAACGGTCCGAAACGTAGGGCCGTCATTTGAATTCCGTAGCTCCGATTGTAGCACTTCTGGACATTTCGGAACGATAGTAACATGAGTTTCACAAAAAGCATCGGGCTTAGCGGTTCCAGAAAATTGGCCCAGGTACCTAAAATTGGCCCAGGTGCCTAAAATTGGCCCGAAGCGTGTGCTGTAGCCCACGAAAACGGTCCGAAACGTAAGGCCGTCATTTGAATTTCGTAGCTCCGATTGCAGCACTTCTGGACATTTCGGAACGCCAGTAACATGAGTTTTACGAAAAGCATCGGGTTTAGCGGTTCCAGAAAATTGGCCCAGGTGCCTAAAATTGGCCCGAAGCGTGTGCTATGGCCCACGAAAACGGTCCGAAATGTAGGGCCGTCATTTGAATTCCGTAGCTCCGATTGCAGCGCTTCTGGACATTTCGGAATGCCAGTAACATGAGTTTTATGAAAAGCATCGGGTTTAGCGGTTGCAGAAAATTGGCCCCGGTGCCTAAAATTGGCTCGAAGCGTGTGCTATAGCCCACGAAAACGGTCCGAAACGTAGGGCCGTCATTTGAATTCCGTAGCTCCGATTGCAGCGCTTCTGGACATTTCGGAATGCCAGTAACATGAGTTTTACAAAAAGCATCGTGTTTAGCAGTTCCAGAAAATTGGCCCAGGTGCCTAAAATTGGCCCGAAGCGTGTGCTATGGCCCACGAAAACGGCCCGAAACGTACGGCCGTCATTTGAATTCCGTAGCTCCAATTGCAGCGCTTCTGGACATTTCGGAGCGCCAGTAACGTGAGTTTTAAGAAAAGCATCGGGTTTAGCGGTTCTAGAAAATTGGCCGAGGTGCCTAAAATTGGCCCGAAGCGTGTGCTGTGGCCCAGGAAAACGGCCCGAAACGTAAGGCCGTCATTTGAATTCCATAGCTCCGATTGCAGCGTTTCTGGACATTTCGGAACCCCAGTAAGATGAGATTTACGAAAAGCATCAGGTTTAGCGGTTCCAGAAAATTGGCCCAGGTGCCTAAAATTGGCCCGAAGCATGTGCTATAGCCCACGAAAACGGCCCGAAACGTAGGGCCGTCATTTGAATTCCGTAGCTCCGATTGCAGCGCTTCTGGACATTTCGGAATGCCAGTAACATGAGTTTTACGAAAAGCATCGGGTTTAGTGGTTGCAGAAAATTGGCCCTGGTACCTAAAATTGGCCCAGGTGCCTAAAATTGGCCCGAAGCGTGTGCTGTAGCCCACGAAAACGGTCCGAAACGTAGGGCCGTCATTTGAATTCCGTAGCTCCGATTGCAGCGCTTCTGGACATTTCGGAATGCCAGTAACATGAGTTTTACGAAAAGCATCGGGTTTAGCGGTTGCAGAAAATTGGCCCAGGTGCCTAAAATTGGCCCAGGTGCCTAAAATTGGCTCGAAGCGTGTGCTATAGCCCACGAAAACGGTCCGAAACGTAGTGCCGTCATTTGAATTCCGTAGCTCCGATTGTAGCACTTCTGGACATTTCGGAACGACAGTAACATGAGTTTTACGAAAAGCATCGGGCTTAGCGGTTCCAGAAAATTGGCCCAGGTACCTAAAATTGGCCCAGGTGCCTAAAATTGGCCCGAAGCGTGTGCTGTAGCCCACGAAAACGGTCCGAAACGTAAGGCCGTCATTTGAATTTCGTAGCTCCAATTGCAGCACTTCTGGACATTTCGGAACGCCAGTAACTTGAGTTTTACGAAAAGCATCGGGTTTAGCGGTTCCAGAAAATTGGCCCAGGTGCCTAAAATTGGCCCGAAGCGTGTGCTATGGCCCACGAAAACGGTTCGAAACGTAGGGCCGTCATTTGAATTCCGTAGCTCCAATTGCAGCGCTTCTGGACATTTCGGAATGCCAGTAACATGAGTTTTACGAAAAGCATCGGGTTTAGCGGTTGCAGAAAATTGGCCCTGGTGCCTAAAATTGGCCCAGGTGCCTAAAATTGGCTCGAAGCGTGTGCTATAGCCCACGAAAACGGTCCGAAACGTAGGGCCGTCATTTGAATTCCGTAGCTCTGATTGTAGCACTTCTGGACATTTCGGAACGACAGTAACATGAGTTTTACAAAAAGCATTGGGCTTAGCGGTTCCAGAAAATTGGCCCAGGTACCTAAAATTGGCCCAGGTGCCTAAAATTGGCCCGAAGCGTGTGCTGTAGCCCACGAAAACGGTCCGAAACGTAAGGCCGTCATTTGAATTTCGTAGCTCCGATTGCAGCACTTCTGGACATTTCGGAACGCCAGTAACATGAGTTTTACGAAAAGCATCGGGTTTAGCGGTTCCAGAAAATTGGCCCAGGTGCCTAAAATTGGCCCGAAGCGTGTGCTATGGCCCACGAAAACGGTCCGAGACGTAGGGCCGCCATTTGAATTCCGTAGCTCCGATTGCAGCGCTTCTGGACATTTCGGAATGCCAGTAACATGAGTTTTACGAAAAGCATCGGGTTTAGCGGTTGCAGAAAATTGGCCCAGGTGCCTAAAATTGGCTCGAAGCGTGTGCTATAGCCCACGAAAACGGTCCGAAACGTAGGGCCGTCATTTGAATTCCGTAGCTCCGATTGCAGCGCTTCTGGACATTTCGGAATGCCAGTAACATGAGTTTTACGAAAAGCATCGTGTTTAGCGGTTCCAGAAAATTGGCCCAGGTGCCTAAAATTGGCCCGAAGCGTGTGCTATGGCCCACGAAAACGGCCCGAAACGTACGGCCGTCATTTGAATTCCGTAGCACCAATTGCAGCGCTTCTCGACATTTCGGAGCGCCAGTAACGTGAGTTTTAAGAAAAGCATCGGGTTTAGCGGTTCTAGAAAATTGGCCGAGGTGCCTAAAATTGGCCCGAAGCGTGTGCTGTGGCCCAGGAAAACGGCCCGAAACGTAGTGCCGTCATTTGAATTCCGTAGCTCCGATTGCAGCGTTTCTGAACATTTCGGAACCCCAGTAAGATGAGATTTACGAAAAGCATCAGGTTTAGCGGTTCCAGAAAATTGTTCCAGGTGCCTAAAATTGGCCCGAAGCATGTGCTATAGCCCACGAAAACGGCCCGAAACGTAGGGCCGTCATTTGAATTCCGTAGCTCCGATTGCAGCGCTTCTGGACATTTCAGAATGCCAGTAACATGAGTTTTACGAAAAGCATCGGGTTTAGTGGTTGCAGAAAATTGGTCCTGGTACCTAAAATTGGCCCAGGTGCCTAAAATTGGCCAGAAGCGTGTGCTGTAGCCCACGAAAACGGTCCGAAACGTAGGGCCGTCATTTGAATTTCGTAGCTCCGATTGCAGCACTTCTGGACATTTCGGAACGCCAGTAACATGAGTTTTACGAAAAGCATCGGGTTTAGCGGTTCCAGAAAATTGGCCCAGGTGCCTAAAATTGGCCCGAAGCGTGTGCTATGGCCCACGAAAACGGTCCGAAACGTAGGGCCGTCATTTGAATTCCGTAGCTCCGATTGCAGCGCTTCTGGACATTTCGGAATGCCAGTAACATGAGTTTTACGAAAAGCATCGGGTTTAGCGGTTGCAGAAAATTGGCCCAGGTGCCTAAAATTGGCCCAGGTGCCTAAAATTGGCTCGAAGCGTGTGCTATAGCCCCCGAAAACGGTCCGAAACGTAGTGCCGTCATTTGAATTCCGTAGCTCCGATTGTAGCACTTCTGGACATTTCGGAACGACAGTAACATGAGTTTTACGAAAAGCATCGGGCTTAGCGGTTCCAGAAAATTGGCCCAGGTACCTAAAATTGGCCCAGGTGCCTAAAATTGGCCCGAAGCGTGTGCTGTAGCCCACGAAAACGGTCCGAAACGTAAGGCCGTCATTTGAATTTCGTAGCTCCAATTGCAGCACTTCTGGACATTTCGGAACGCCAGTAACTTGAGTTTTACGAAAAGCATCGGGTTTAGCGGTTCCAGAAAATTGGCCCAGGTGCCTAAAATTGGCCCGAAGCGTGTGCTATGGCCCACGAAAACGGTTCGAAACGTAGGGCCGTCATTTGAATTCCGTAGCTCCAATTGCAGCGCTTCTGGACATTTCGGAATGCCAGTAACATGAGTTTTACGAAAAGCATCGGGTTTAGCGGTTGCAGAAAATTGGCCCTGGTGCCTAAAATTGGCCCAGGTGCCTAAAATTGGCTCGAAGCGTGTGCTATAGCCCACGAAAACGGTCCGAAACGTAGGGCCGTCATTTGAATTCCGTAGCTCTGATTGTAGCACTTCTGGACATTTCGGAACGACAGTAACATGAGTTTTACAAAAAGCATTGGGCTTAGCGGTTCCAGAAAATTGGCCCAGGTACCTAAAATTGGCCCAGGTGCCTAAAATTGGCCCGAAGCGTGTGCTGTAGCCCACGAAAACGGTCCGAAACGTAAGGCCGTCATTTGAATTTCGTAGCTCCGATTGCAGCACTTCTGGACATTTCGGAACGCCAGTAACATGAGTTTTACGAAAAGCATCGGGTTTAGCGGTTCCAGAAAATTGGCCCAGGTGCCTAAAATTGGCCCGAAGCGTGTGCTATGGCCCACGAAAACGGTCCGAGACGTAGGGCCGCCATTTGAATTCCGTAGCTCCGATTGCAGCGCTTCTGGACATTTCGGAATGCCAGTAACATGAGTTTTACGAAAAGCATCGGGTTTAGCGGTTGCAGAAAATTGGCCCAGGTGCCTAAAATTGGCTCGAAGCGTGTGCTATAGCCCACGAAAACGGTCCGAAACGTAGGGCCGTCATTTGAATTCCGTAGCTCCGATTGCAGCGCTTCTGGACATTTCGGAATGCCAGTAACATGAGTTTTACGAAAAGCATCGTGTTTAGCGGTTCCAGAAAATTGGCCCAGGTGCCTAAAATTGGCCCGAAGCGTGTGCTATGGCCCACGAAAACGGCCCGAAACGTACGGCCGTCATTTGAATTCCGTAGCACCAATTGCAGCACTTCTGGACATTTCGGAACGCCAGTAACATGAGTTTTACGAAAAGCATCGGGTTTAGCGGTTCCAGAAAATTGGCCCAGGTGCCTAAAATTGGCCCGAAGCGTGTGCTATGGCACACGAAAACGGTCCGAAACGTAGGGCCGTCATTTGAATTCCGTAGCTCTGATTGCAGCGCTTCTGAACATTTCGGAATGCCAGTAACATGAGTTTTACGAAAAGCATCGGGTTTAGCGGTTGCAGAAAATTGGCCTAGGTGCCTAAAATTGGCCCAGGTGCCTAAAATTGGCTCGAAGCGTGTGCTATAGCCCACGAAAACGGTCCGAAACGTAGTGCCGTCATTTGAATTCCGTAGCTCCGATTGTAGCACTTCTGGACATTTCGGAATGACAGTAACATGAGTTTTACGAAAAGCATCGGGCTTAGCGGTTCCAGAAAATTGGCCCAGGTACCTAAAATTGGCCCAGGTGCCTAAAATTGGCCCGAAGCGTGTGCTGTAGCCCACGAAAACGGTCCGAAACGTAAGGCCGTCATTTGAATTTCGTAGCTCCAATTGCAGCACTTCTGGACATTTCGGAACGCCAGTAACTTGAGTTTTACGAAAAGCATCGGGTTTAGCGGTTCCAGAAAATTGGCCCAGGTGCCTAAAATTGGCCCGAAGCGTGTGCTATGGCCCACGAAAACGGTTCGAAACGTAGGGCCGTCATTTGAATTCCGTAGCTCCAATTGCACCTCTTCTGGACATTTCGGAATGCCAGTAACATGAGTTTTACGAAAAGCATCGGGTTTAGCGGTTGCAGAAAATTGGCCCTGGTGCCTAAAATTGGCCCAGGTGCCTAAAATTGGCTCGAAGCGTGTGCTATAGCCCACGAAAACGGTCCGAAACGTAGGGCCGTCATTTGAATTCCGTAGCTCCGATTGTAACACTTCTGGACATTTCGGAACGACAGTAACATGAGTTTTACAAAAAGCATTGGGCTTAGCGGTTCCAGAAAATTGGCCCAGGTACCTAAAATTGGCCCAGGTGCCTAAAATTGGCCCGAAGCGTGTGCTGTAGCCCACGAAAACGGTCCGAAACGTAAGGCCGTCATTTGAATTTCGTAGCTCCGATTGCAGCACTTCTGGACATTTCGGAACGCCAGTAACATGAGTTTTACGAAAAGCATCGGGTTTAGCGGTTCCAGAAAATTGGCCCAGGTGCCTAAAATTGGCCCGAAGCGTGTGCTATGGCCCACGAAAACGGTCCGAGACGTAGGGCCGTCATTTGAATTTCGTAGCTCCGATTGCAGCGCTTCTGGAAATTTCGGAATGCCAGTAACATTAGTTTTACGAAAAGCATTGGGTTTAGCGGTTGCAGAAAATTGGCCCAGGTGCCTAAAATTGGCTCGAAGCGTGTGCTATAGCCCACGAAAACGGTCCGAAACGTAGGGCCGTCATTTGAATTCCGTAGCTCCGATTGCAGCGCTTCTGGACATTTCGGAATGCCAGTAACATGAGTTTTACGAAAAGCATCGTGTTTAGCGGTTCCAGAAAATTGGCCCAGGTGCCTAAAATTGGCCCGAAGCGTGTGCTATGGCCCACGAAAACGGCCCGAAACGTACGGCCGTCATTTGAATTCCGTAGCACCAATTGCAGCGCTTCTGGACATTTCGGAGCGCCAGTAACGTGAGTTTTAAGAAAAGCATCGGGTTTAGCGGTTCTAGAAAATTGGCCGAGGTGCCGAAAATTGGCCCGAAGCGTGTGCTGTGGCCCAGGAAAACGGCCCGAAACGTAGGGCCGTCATTTGAATTCCGTAGCTCCGATTGCAGCGTTTCTGGACATTTCGGAACCCCAGTAAGATGAGATTTACGAAAAGCATAAGGTTTAGCGGTTCCAGAAAATTGGCCCAGGTGCCTAAAATTGGCCCGAAGCATGTGCTATAGCCCACGAAAACGGCCCGAAACGTAGGGCCGTCATTTGAATTCCGTAGCTCCGATTGCAGCGCTTCTGGACATTTCGGAATGCCAGTAACATGAGTTTTACGAAAAGGATCGGGTTTAGTGGTTGCAGAAAATTGGCCCAGGTACCTAAAATTGGCCCAGGTGCCTAAAATTGGCCCGAAGCGTGTGCTGTAGCCCACGAAAACGGTCCGAAACGTAGGGCCGTCATTTGAATTTCGTAGCTCCGATTGCAGCACTTCTGGACATTTCGGAACGCCAGTAACATGAGTTTTACGAAAAGCATCGGGTTTAGCGGTTCCAAAAAATTGGCCCAGGTGCCTAAAATTGGCCCGAAGCGTGTGCTATGGCCCACGAAAACGGTCCGAAACGTAGGACCGTCATTTGAATTCCGTAGCTCCGAATTCAGCGCTTCTGGACATTTCGGAATGCCAGTAACATGAGTTTTACGAAAAGCATCAGGTTTAGCGGTTGCAGAAAATTGGCCCAGGTGCCTAAAATTGGCCCAGGTGCCTAAAATTGGCTCGAAGCGTGTGCTATAGCCCACGAAAACGGTCCGAAACGTAGTGCCGTCATTTGAATTCCGTAGCTCCGATTGTAGCACTTCTGGACATTTCAGAACGACAGTAACATGAGTTTTACGAAAAGCATCGGGCTTAGCGGTTCCAGAAAATTGGCCCAGGTACCTAAAATTGGCCCAGGTGCCTAAAATTGGCCCGAAGCGTGTGCTGTAGCCCACGAAAACGGTCCGAAACGTAAGGCCGTCATTTGAATTTCGTAGCTCCGATTGCAGCACTTCTGGACATTTCGGAATGCCAGTAACTTGAGTTTTACGAAAAGCATCGGGTTTAACGGTTCCAGAAAATTGGCCCAGGTGCCTAAAATTGGCCCGAAGCGTGTGCTATGGCCCACGAAAACGGTTCGAAATGTAGGGCCGTCATTTGAATTCCGTAGCTCCGATTGCAGCGCTTCTGGACATTTCCGAATGCCAGTAACATGAGTTTTACGAAAAGCATCGGGTTTAGCGGTTGCAGAAAATTGGCCCTGGTGCCTAAAATTGGCCCAGGTGCCTAAAATTGGCTCGAAGCGTGTGCTATAGCTCACGAAAACGGTCCGAAATGTAGGGCCGTCATTTGAATTCCGTAGCTCCGATTGTAGCACTTCTGGACATTTCGGAACGACAGTAACATGAGTTTTACGAAAAGCATCGGGCTTAGCGGTTCCAGAAAATTGGCCCAGGTACCTAAAATTGGCCAAGGTGCCTAAAATTGGCCCGAAGCGTGTGCTGTAGCCCACGAAAACGGTCTGAAACGTAAGGCCGTCATTTGAATTTCGTAGCTCCGATTGCAGCACTTCTGGACATTTCGGAACGCCAGTAACATGAGTTTTACGAAAAGCATCAGGTTTAGCGGTTCCAGAAAATTGGCCCAGGTGCCTAAAATTGGCCCGAAGCGTGTGCTATGGCCCACGAAAACGGTCCGAAACGTAGGGCCGTCATTTGAATTTCGTAGCTCCGATTGCAGCGCTTCTGGACATTTCGGAATGCCAGTAATATGAGTTTTACGAAAAGCATCGTGTTTAGCAGTTACAGAAAATTGGCCTAGGTGCCTAAAATTGGCCCGAAGCATGTGCTATGGCCCACGAAAACGGCCCGAAACGTACGGCCGTCATTTGAATTCCGTAGCTCCAATTGCAACGCTTCTGGACATTTCGGAGCGCCAGTAACCTGAATTTTAAGAAAAGCATCAGGTTTAGCGGTTCTAGAAAATTGGCCGAGGTGCCTAAAATTGGCCCGAAGCGTGTGCTGTGGCCCAGGAAAACAGCCCGAAACGTAGGGCCGTCATTTGAATTCTGTAGCTCCGATTGCAGCGTTTCTGGACATTTCGGAACCCCAGTAAGATGAGATTTACGAAAAGCATCAGGTTTAGCGGTTCCAGAAAATTGGCCCAGGTGCCTAAAATTGGCCCGAAGCATGTGCTATAGCCCACGAAAACGGCCCGAAACGTAGGGCCGTCATTTGAATTCCGTAGCTCCGATTGCAGCGCTTCTGGACATTTCGGAATGCCAGTAACATGAGTTTTACGAAAAGCATCGGGCTTAGCGGTTCCAGAAAATTGGCCCAGGTACCTAAAATTGGCCCAGGTGCCTAAAATTGGCCCGAAGCGTGTGCTGTAGCCCACGAAAACGGTCCGAAACGTAAGGCCGTCATTTGAATTTCGTAGCTCCAATTGCAGCACTTCTGGACATTTCGGAACGCCAGTAACTTGAGTTTTACGAAAAGCATCGGGTTTAGCGGTTCCAGAAAATTGGCCCAGGTGCCTAAAATTGGCCCGAAGCGTGTGCTATGGCCCACGAAAACGGTTCGAAACGTAGGGCCGTCATTTGAATTCCGTAGCTCCAATTGCAGCGCTTCTGGACATTTCGGAATGCCAATAACATGAGTTTTACGAAAAGCATCGGGTTTAGCGGTTGCAGAAAATTGGCCCTGGTGCCTAAAATTGGCCCAGGTGCCTAAAATTGGCTCGAAGCGTGTGCTATAGCCCACGAAAACGGTCCGAAACGTAGGGCCGTCATTTGAATTCCGTAGCTCCGATTGTAGCACTTCTGGACATTTCGGAACGACAGTAACATGAGTTTTACAAAAAGCATCGGGCTTCGCGGTTCCAGAAAATTGGCCCAGGTACCTAAAATTGGCCCAGGTGCCTAAAATTGGCCCGAAGCGTGTGCTGTAGCCCACGAAACCGGTCCGAAACGTAAGGCCGTCATTTGAATTCCGTAGCTCCGATTGCAGCACTTCTGGACATTTCGGAACGCCAGTAACATGAGTTTTACGAAAAGCATCGGGTTTAGCGGTTCCAGAAAATTGGCCCAGGTGCCTAAAATTGGCCCGAAGCGTGTGCTATGGCCCACGAAAACGGTCCGAGACGTAGGGCCGTCATTTGAATTTCGTAGCTCCGATTGCAGCGCTTCTAGAAATTTCGGAATGCCAGTAACATGAGTTTTACGAAAAGCATTGGGTTTAGCGGTTGCAGAAAATTGGCCCAGGTGCCTAAAATTGGCTCGAAGCGTGTGCTATAGCCCACGAAAACGGTCCGAAACGTAGGGCCGTCATTTGAATTCCGTAGCTCCGATTGCAGCGCTTCTGGACATTTCGGAATGCCAGTAACATGAGTTTTACGAAAAGCATCGTGTTTAGCGGTTCCAGAAAATTGGCCCAGGTGCCTAAAATTGGCCCGAAGCGTGTGCTATGGCCCACGAAAACGGCCCGAAACGTACGGCCGTCATTTGAATTCCGTAGCACCAATTGCAGCGCTTCTGGACATTTCGGAGCGCCAGTAACGTGAGTTTTAAGAAAAGCATCGGGTTTAGCGGTTCTAGAAAATTGGCCGAGGTGCCGAAAATTGGCCCGAAGCGTGTGCTGTGGCCCAGGAAAACGGCCCGAAACGTAGGGCCGTCATTTGAATTCCGTAGCTCCGATTGCAGCGTTTCTGGACATTTCGGAACCCCAGTAAGATGAGATTTACGAAAAGCATAAGGTTTAGCGGTTCCAGAAAATTGGCCCAGGTGCCTAAAATTGGCCCGAAGCATGTGCTATAGCCCACGAAAACGGCCCGAAACGTAGGGCCGTCATTTGAATTCCGTAGCTCCGATTGCAGCGCTTCTGGACATTTCGGAATGCCAGTAACATGAGTTTTACGAAAAGGATCGGGTTTAGTGGTTGCAGAAAATTGGCCCAGGTACCTAAAATTGGCCCAGGTGCCTAAAATTGGCCCGAAGCGTGTGCTGTAGCCCACGAAAACGGTCCGAAACGTAGGGCCGTCATTTGAATTTCGTAGCTCCGATTGCAGCACTTCTGGACATTTCGGAACGCCAGTAACATGAGTTTTACGAAAAGCATCGGGTTTAGCGGTTCCAAAAAATTGGCCCAGGTGCCTAAAATTGGCCCGAAGCGTGTGCTATGGCCCACGAAAACGGTCCGAAACGTAGGACCGTCATTTGAATTCCGTAGCTCCGAATTCAGCGCTTCTGGACATTTCGGAATGCCAGTAACATGAGTTTTACGAAAAGCATCAGGTTTAGCGGTTGCAGAAAATTGGCCCAGGTGCCTAAAATTGGCCCAGGTGCCTAAAATTGGCTCGAAGCGTGTGCTATAGCCCACGAAAACGGTCCGAAACGTAGTGCCGTCATTTGAATTCCGTAGCTCCGATTGTAGCACTTCTGGACATTTCAGAACGACAGTAACATGAGTTTTACGAAAAGCATCGGGCTTAGCGGTTCCAGAAAATTGGCCCAGGTACCTAAAATTGGCCCAGGTGCCTAAAATTGGCCCGAAGCGTGTGCTGTAGCCCACGAAAACGGTCCGAAACGTAAGGCCGTCATTTGAATTTCGTAGCTCCGATTGCAGCACTTCTGGACATTTCGGAATGCCAGTAACTTGAGTTTTACGAAAAGCATCGGGTTTAACGGTTCCAGAAAATTGGCCCAGGTGCCTAAAATTGGCCCGAAGCGTGTGCTATGGCCCACGAAAACGGTTCGAAATGTAGGGCCGTCATTTGAATTCCGTAGCTCCGATTGCAGCGCTTCTGGACATTTCCGAATGCCAGTAACATGAGTTTTACGAAAAGCATCGGGTTTAGCGGTTGCAGAAAATTGGCCCTGGTGCCTAAAATTGGCCCAGGTGCCTAAAATTGGCTCGAAGCGTGTGCTATAGCTCACGAAAACGGTCCGAAATGTAGGGCCGTCATTTGAATTCCGTAGCTCCGATTGTAGCACTTCTGGACATTTCGGAACGACAGTAACATGAGTTTTACGAAAAGCATCGGGCTTAGCGGTTCCAGAAAATTGGCCCAGGTACCTAAAATTGGCCAAGGTGCCTAAAATTGGCCCGAAGCGTGTGCTGTAGCCCACGAAAACGGTCTGAAACGTAAGGCCGTCATTTGAATTTCGTAGCTCCGATTGCAGCACTTCTGGACATTTCGGAACGCCAGTAACATGAGTTTTACGAAAAGCATCAGGTTTAGCGGTTCCAGAAAATTGGCCCAGGTGCCTAAAATTGGCCCGAAGCGTGTGCTATGGCCCACGAAAACGGTCCGAAACGTAGGGCCGTCATTTGAATTTCGTAGCTCCGATTGCAGCGCTTCTGGACATTTCGGAATGCCAGTAATATGAGTTTTACGAAAAGCATCGTGTTTAGCAGTTACAGAAAATTGGCCTAGGTGCCTAAAATTGGCCCGAAGCATGTGCTATGGCCCACGAAAACGGCCCGAAACGTACGGCCGTCATTTGAATTCCGTAGCTCCAATTGCAACGCTTCTGGACATTTCGGAGCGCCAGTAACCTGAATTTTAAGAAAAGCATCAGGTTTAGCGGTTCTAGAAAATTGGCCGAGGTGCCTAAAATTGGCCCGAAGCGTGTGCTGTGGCCCAGGAAAACAGCCCGAAACGTAGGGCCGTCATTTGAATTCTGTAGCTCCGATTGCAGCGTTTCTGGACATTTCGGAACCCCAGTAAGATGAGATTTACGAAAAGCATCAGGTTTAGCGGTTCCAGAAAATTGGCCCAGGTGCCTAAAATTGGCCCGAAGCATGTGCTATAGCCCACGAAAACGGCCCGAAACGTAGGGCCGTCATTTGAATTCCGTAGCTCCGATTGCAGCGCTTCTGGACATTTCGGAATGCCAGTAACATGAGTTTTACGAAAAGCATCGGGCTTAGCGGTTCCAGAAAATTGGCCCAGGTACCTAAAATTGGCCCAGGTGCCTAAAATTGGCCCGAAGCGTGTGCTGTAGCCCACGAAAACGGTCCGAAACGTAAGGCCGTCATTTGAATTTCGTAGCTCCAATTGCAGCACTTCTGGACATTTCGGAACGCCAGTAACTTGAGTTTTACGAAAAGCATCGGGTTTAGCGGTTCCAGAAAATTGGCCCAGGTGCCTAAAATTGGCCCGAAGCGTGTGCTATGGCCCACGAAAACGGTTCGAAACGTAGGGCCGTCATTTGAATTCCGTAGCTCCAATTGCAGCGCTTCTGGACATTTCGGAATGCCAATAACATGAGTTTTACGAAAAGCATCGGGTTTAGCGGTTGCAGAAAATTGGCCCTGGTGCCTAAAATTGGCCCAGGTGCCTAAAATTGGCTCGAAGCGTGTGCTATAGCCCACGAAAACGGTCCGAAACGTAGGGCCGTCATTTGAATTCCGTAGCTCCGATTGTAGCACTTCTGGACATTTCGGAACGACAGTAACATGAGTTTTACAAAAAGCATCGGGCTTCGCGGTTCCAGAAAATTGGCCCAGGTACCTAAAATTGGCCCAGGTGCCTAAAATTGGCCCGAAGCGTGTGCTGTAGCCCACGAAACCGGTCCGAAACGTAAGGCCGTCATTTGAATTTCGTAGCTCCGATTGCAGCACTTCTGGACATTTCGGAACGCCAGTAACATGAGTTTTACGAAAAGCATCGGGTTTAGCGGTTCCAGAAAATTGGCCCAGGTGCCTAAAATTGGCCCGAAGCGTGTGCTATGGCCCACGAAAACGGTCCGAAACGTAGGGCCGTCATTTGAATTCCGTAGCTCCGATTGCAGCGCTTCTGGACATTTCGGAATGCCAGTAACATGAGTTTTACGAAAAGCATCAGGTTTAGCGGTTGCAGAAAATTGGCCCAGGTGCCTAAAATTGGCTCGAAGCGTGTGCTATAGCCCACGAAAACGGTTCGAAACGTAGGGCCGTCATTTGAATTCCGTAGCTCCGATTGCAGCGCTTCTGGACATTTCGGAATGCCAGTAACATCAGTTTTACGAAAAGCATCGTGTTTAGCGGTTCCAGAAAATTGGCCTAGGTGCCTAAAATTGGCCCGAAGCGTGTGCTATGGCCCACGAAAACGGCCCGAAACGTACGGCCGTCATTTGAATTCCGTAGCTCCAATTGCAGCACTTCTGGACATTTCGGAGCGCCAGTAACGTGAGTTTTAAGAAAAGCATCGGGTTTAGCGGTTCTAGAAAATTGGCCGAGGTGCCTAAAATTGGCCCGAAGCGTGTGCTGTGGCCTAGGAAAACGGCCCGAAACGTAGGGCCGTCATTTGAATTCCGTAGCTCCGATTGCAGCGCTTTTGGACATTTCGGAACGCCAGTAACATGAGTTTTACGAAAAGCATCAGGTTTAGCGGTTGCAGAAAATTGGCCCAGGTGCCTAAAATTGGCCCGAAGCGTGTGCTATAGCCCACGAAAACGGTCCGAAACGTAGGGCCGTCATTTGAATTCCGTAGCTCCAATTGTAGCACTTCTGGACATTTCGGAACGACAGTAACATGAGTTTTACAAAAAGCATCGGGCTTAGCGGTTCCAGAAAATTGGCCCTGGTACCTAAAATTGGCCCAGGTGCCTAAAATTGGCCCGAAGCGTGTGCTGTAGCCCACGAAACCGGTCCGAAACGTAAGGCCGTCATTTGAATTTCGTAGCTCCGATTGCAGCACTTCTGGACATTTCGGAACGCCAGTAACATGAGTTTTACGAAAAGCATCGGGTTTAGCGGTTCCAGAAAATTGGCCAATTGCCTAAAATTGGCCCGAAGCGTGTGCTATGGCCCACGAAAACGGTCCGAAACGTAGGGCCGTCATTTGAATTCCGTAGCTCCGATTGCAGCGCTTCTGGACATTTCGGAATGCCAGTAACATGAGTTTTACGAAAAGCATCGGGTTTAGCGGTTGCAGAAAATTGGCCCAGGTGCCTAAAATTGGCTCGAAGCGTGTGCTATAGCCCACGAAAACGGTTCGAAACGTAGGGCCGTCATTTGAATTCCGTAGCTCCGATTGCAGCGCTTCTGGACATTTCGGAATGCCAGTAACATCAGTTTTACGAAAAGCATCGTGTTTAGCGGTTCCAGAAAATTGGCCTAGGTGCCTAAAATTGGCCCGAAGCGTGTGCTATGGCCCACGAAAACGGCCCGAAACGTACGGCCGTCATTTGAATTCCGTAGCTCCAATTGCAGCACTTCTGGACATTTCGGAGCGCCAGTAACGTGAGTTTTAAGAAAAGCATCGGGTTTAGCGGTTCTAGAAAATTGGCCGAGGTGCCTAAAATTGGCCCGAAGCGTGTGCTGTGGCCTAGGAAAACGGCCCGAAACGTAGGGCCGTCATTTGAATTCCGTAGCTCCGATTGCAGCGCTTTTGGACATTTCGGAACGCCAGTAACATGAGTTTTACGAAAAGCATCAGGTTTAGCGGTTCCAGAAAATTGGCCCAGGTGCCTAAAATTGGCCCGAAGCGTGTGCTATAGCCCACGAAAACGGTCCGAAACGTAGGGCCGTCATTTGAATTCCGTAGCTCCGATTGCAGCGCTTCTGGACATTTCGGAATGCCAGTAACATGAGTTTTACGAAAAGCATCGGGTTTAGCGGTTGCAGAAAATTGGCCCAGGTGCCTAAAATTGGCCCAGGTGCCTAAAATTGGCTCGAAGCGTGTGCTATAGCCCACGAAAATGGTCCGAAACGTAGTGCCGTCATTTGAATTCCGTAGCTCCGATTGTAGCACTTCTGGACATTTCGGAACGACAGTAACATGAGTTTTACGAAAAGCATCGGGCTTAGCGGTTCCAGAAAATTGGCCCAGGTACCTAAAATTGGCCCAAGTGCCTAAAATTGGCCCGAAGCGTGTGCTGTAGCCCACGAAAACGGTCCGAAACGTAAGGCTGTCATTTGAATTTCGTAGCTCCAATTGCAGCACTTCTGGACATTTCGGAACGCCAGTAACTTGAGTTTTACGAAAAGCATCGGGTTTAGCGGTTCCAGAAAATTGGCCCAGGTGCCTAAAATTGGCCCGAAGCGTGTGCTATGGCCCACGAAAACGGTTCGAAATGTAGGGCCGTCATTTGAATTCCGTAGCTCCGATTGCAGCGCTTCTGGACATTTCGGAATGCCAGTAACATGAGTTTTACGAAAAGCATCGGGTTTAGCGGTTGCAGAAAATTGGCCCTGGTGCCTAAAATTGGCCCAGGTGCCTAAAATTGGCTCGAAGCGTGTGCTATAGCCCACGAAAACGGTCCGAAATGTAGGGCCGTCATTTGAATTCCGTAGCTCCGATTGTAGCACTTCTAGACATTTCGGAACGACAGTAACATGAGTTTTACGAAAACATCGGGCTTAGCGGTTCCAGAAAATTGGCCCAGGAACCTAAACTTGGCCAAGGTGCCTAAAATTGGCCCGAAGCGTGTGCTGTAGCCCACGAAAACGGTCTGAAACGTAAGGCCGTCATTTGAATTTCGTAGCTCCGATTGCAGCACTTCTGGACATTTCGGAACGCCAGTAACATGAGTTTTACGAAAAGCATCGGGTTTAGCGGTTGCAGAAAATTGGCCCAGGTGCCTAAAATTGGCCCAGGTGCCTAAAATTGGCTCGAAGCGTGTGCTATAGCCCACGAAAACGGTCCGAAACGTAGTGCCGTCATTTGAATTCCGTAGCTCCGATTGTAGCAGTTCTGGACATTTCGGAACGACAGTAACATGAGTTTTACGAAAAGCATCGGGCTTAGCGGTTCCAGAAAATTGGCCCAGGTACCTAAAATTGGCCCAGGTGCCTAAAATTGGCCCGAAGCGTGTGCTGTAGCCCACGAAAACGGTCCGAAACGTAAGGCTGTCATTTGAATTTCGTAGCTCCAATTGCAGCACTTCTGGACATTTCGGAACGCCAGTAACTTGAGTTTTACGAAAAGCATCGGGTTTAGCGGTTCCAGAAAATTGGCCCAGGTGCCTAAAATTGGCCCGAAGCGTGTGCTATGGCCCACGAAAACGGTTCGAAATGTAGGGCCGTCATTTGAATTCCGTAGCTCCGATTGCAGCGCTTCTGGACATTTCGGAATGCCAGTAACATGAGTTTTACGAAAAGCATCGGGTTTAGCGGTTGCAGAAAATTGGCCCTGGTGCCTAAAATTGGCCCAGGTGCCTAAAATTGGCTCGAAGCGTGTGCTATAGCCCACGAAAACGGTCCGAAACGTAGGGCCGTCATTTGAATTCCGTAGCTCCAATTGTAGCACTTCTGGACATTTCGGAACGACAGTAACATGAGTTTTACAAAAAGCATCGGGCTTAGCGGTTCCAGAAAATTGGCCCAGGTACCTAAAATTGGCCCAGGTGCCTAAAATTGGCCCGAAGCGTGTGCTGTAGCCCACGAAACCGGTCCGAAACGTAAGGCCGTCATTTGAATTTCGTAGCTCCGATTGCAGCACTTCTGGACATTTCGGAACGCCAGTAACATGAGTTTTACGAAAAGCATCGGGTTTAGCGGTTCCAGAAAATTGGCCCATGTGCCTAAAATTGGCCCGAAGCGTGTGCTATGGCCCACGAAAACGGTCCGAAACGTAGGGCCGTCATTTGAATTCCGTAGCTCCGATTGCAGCGCTTCTGGACATTTCGGAATGCCAGTAACATGAGTTTTACGAAAAGCATCGGGTTTAGCGGTTGCAGAAAATTGGCCCAGGTGCCTAAAATTGGCTCGAAGCGTGTGCTATAGCCCACGAAAACGGTTCGAAACGTAGGGCCGTCATTTGAATTCCGTAGCTCCGATTGCAGCGCTTCTGGACATTTCGAAATGCCAGTAACATCAGTTTTACGAAAAGCATCGTGTTTAGCGGTTCCAGAAAATTGGCCTAGGTGCCTAAAATTGGCCCGAAGCGTGTGCTATGGCCCACGAAAACGGCCCGAAACGTACGGCCGTCATTTGAATTCCGTAGCTCCAATTGCAGCACTTCTGGACATTTCGGAGCGCCAGTAACGTGAGTTTTAAGAAAAGCATCGGGTTTAGCGGTTCTAGAAAATTGGCCGAGGTGCCTAAAATTGGCCCGAAGCGTGTGCTGTGGCCTAGGAAAACGGCCCGAAACGTAGGGCCGTCATTTGAATTCCGTAGCTCCGATTGCAGCGCTTTTGGACATTTCGGAACGCCAGTAACATGAGTTTTACGAAAAGCATCAGGTTTAGCGGTTCCAGAAAATTGGCCCAGGTGCCTAAAATTGGCCCGAAGCGTGTGCTATAGCCCACGAAAACGGTCCGAAACGTAGGGCCGTCATTTGAATTCCGTAGCTCCGATTGCAGCGCTTCTGGACATTTCGGAATGCCAGTAACATGAGTTTTACGAAAAGCATAGGGTTTAGCGGTTGCAGAAAATTGGCCCAGGTGCCTAAAATTGGCCCAGGTGCCTACAATTGGCTCGAAGCGTGTGCTATAGCCCACGAAAATGGTCCGAAACGTAGTGCCGTCATTTGAATTCCGTAGCTCCGATTGTAGCACTTCTGGACATTTCGGAACGACAGTAACATGAGTTTTACGAAAAGCATCGGGCTTAGCGGTTCCAGAAAATTGGCCCAGGTACCTAAAATTGGCCCAGGTGCCTAAAATTGGCCCGAAGCGTGTGCTGTAGCCCACGAAAACGGTCCGAAACGTAAGGCTGTCATTTGAATTTCGTAGCTCCAATTGCAGCACTTCTGGACATTTCGGAACGCCAGTAACTTGAGTTTTACGAAAAGCATCGGGTTTAGCGGTTCCAGAAAATTGGCCCAGGTGCCTAAAATTGGCCCGAAGCGTGTGCTATGGCCCACGAAAACGGTTCGAAATGTAGGGCCGTCATTTGAATTCCGTAGCTCCGATTGCAGCGCTTCTGGACATTTCGGAATGCCAGTAACATGAGTTTTACGAAAAGCATCGGGTTTAGCGGTTGTAGAAAATTGGCCCTGGTGCCTAAAATTGGCCCAGGTGCCTAAAATTGGCTCGAAGCGTGTGTTATAGCCCACGAAAACGGTCCGAAATGTAGGGCCGTCATTTGAATTCCGTAGCTCCGATTGTAGCACTTCTAGACATTTCGGAACGACAGTAACATGAGTTTTACGAAAACATCGGGCTTAGCGGTTCCAGAAAATTGGCCCAGGAACCTAAAATTGGCCAAGGTGCCTAAAATTGGCCCGAAGCGTGTGCTGTAGCCCACGAAAACGGTCTGAAACGTAAGGCCGTCATTTGAATTTCGTAGCTCCGATTGCAGCACTTCTGGACATTTCGGAACGCCAGTAACATGAGTTTTACGAAAAGCATCGGGTTTAGCGGTTCCAGAAAATTGGCCCAGGTGCCTAAAATTGGCCCGAAGCGTGTGCTATGGCCCACGAAAACGGTCCGAAACGTAGGGCCGTCATTTGAATTCCGTAGCTCCGATTGCAGCGCTTCTGGACATTTCGGAATGCCAGTAATATGAGTTTTACAAAAAGCATCGTGTTTACCAGTTCCAGAAAATTGGCCCAGGTGCCTAAAATTGGCCCGAAGCGTGTGCTATGGCCCACGAAAACGGCCCGAAACGTACGGCCGTCATTTGAATTCCGTAGCTCCAATTGCAACGCTTCTGGACATTTCGAAGCGCCAGTAACGTGAGTTTTAAGAAAAGCATCGGGTTTAGCGGTTCTAGAAAATTGGCTGAGGTGCCTAAAATGGGCCCGAAGCGTGTGCTGTGGCCCAGGAAAACGTTCCGAAACGTAGGGCCGTCATTTGAATTCCGTAGCTCCGATTGCAGCGTTTCTGGACATTTCGGAACCCCAGTAAGATGAGATTTACGAAAAGCATCAGGTTTAGCGGTTCCAGAAAATTGGCCCAGTTGCCTAAAATTGGCCCGAAGCATGTGCTATAGCCCACGAAAACGGCCCGAAACGTAGGGCCGTCATTTGAATTCCGTAGCTCCGATTGCAGCGCTTCTGGACATTTCGGAATGCCAGTAACATGAGTTTTACGAAAAGCATCGGGTTTAGTGGTTGCAGAAAATTGGCCCTGGTACCTAAAATTGGCCCAGGTGCCTAAAATTGGCCCGAAGCGTGTGGTGTAGCACACGAAAACGGTCCGAAACGTAGGGCCGTCATTTGAATTTCGTAGCTCCGATTGCAGCACTTCTGGACATTTCGGAACGCCAGTAACATGAGTTTTACGAAAAGCATCGGTTTAGCGGTTCTAGAAAATTGGCCCAGGTGCCTAAAATTGGCCCGAAACATGTGCTATGGCCCACGAAAACGGTCCGAAACGTAGGGCCGTCATTTGAATTTCGTAGCTCCGATTGCAGCGCTTCTGGACATTTCGGAATGCCAGTAACATGAGTTTTACGAAAAGCATCAGGTTTAGCGGTTGCAGAAAATTGGCCCAGGTGCCTAAAATTGGCCCAGGTGCCTAAAATTGGCTCGAAGCGTGTGCTATAGCCCACGAAAACGGTCCGAAACGTAGTACCGTCATTTGAATTCCGTAGCTCCGATTGTAGCACTTCTGGACATTTCGGAACGACAGTAACATGAGTTTTACGAAAAGCATCGGGCTTAGCGGTTCCAGAAAATTGGCCCAGGTACCTAAAATTGGCCCAGGTGCCTAAAATTGGCCCGAAGCGTGTGCTGTAGCCCACGAAAACGGTCCGAAACGTAAGGCCGTCATTTGAATTTCGTAGCTCCAATTGCAGCACTTCTGGACATTTCGGAACGCCAGTAACTTGAGTTTTACGAAAAGCATCGGGTTTAGCGGTTCCAGAAAATTGGCCCAGGTGCCTAAAATTGGCCCGAAGCGTGTGCTATGGCCCACGAAAACGGTTCGAAATGTAGGGCCGTCATTTGAATTCCGTAGCTCCGATTGCAGCGCTTCTGGACATTTCGGAATGCCAGTAACATGAGTTTTACGAAAAGCATCGGGTTTAGCGGTTGCAGAAAATTGGCCCTGGTGCCTAAAATTGGCCCAGGTGCCTAAAATTGGCTCGAAGCGTGTGCTATAGCCCACGAAAACGGTCCGAAATGTAGGGCCGTCATTTGAATTCCGTAGCTCCGATTGTAGCACTTCTAGACATTTCGGAACGACAGTAACATGAGTTTTACGAAAACATCGGGCTTAGTGGTTCCAGAAAATTGGCCCAGGTACCTAAAATTGGCCAAGGTGCCTAAAATTGGCCCGAAGCGTGTGCTGTAGCCCACGAAAACGGTCTGAAACGTAAGGCCGTCATTTGAATTTCGTAGCTCCGATTGCAGCACTTCTGGACATTTCGGAACGCCAGTAACATGAGTTTTACGAAAAGCATCGGGTTTAGCGGTTCCAGAAAATTGGCCCAGGTGCCTAAAATTGGCCCGAAGCGTGTGCTATGGCCCACGAAAATGGTCCGAAACGTAGGGCCGTCATTTGAATTCCGTAGCTCCGATTGCAGCGCTTCTGGACATTTCGGAATGCCACTAATATGAGTTTTACGAAAAGCATCGTGTTTAGCAGTTCCAGAAAATTGGCCCAGGTGCCTAAAATTGGCCCGAAGCGTGTGCTATGGCCCACGAAAACGGCCCGAAACGTACGGCCGTCATTTGAATTCCGTAGCTCCAATTGCAACGCTTCTGGACATTTCGAAGCGCCAGTAACGTGAGTTTTAAGAAAAGCATCGGGTTTAGCGGTTCTAGAAAATTGGCTGAGGTGCCTAAAATGGGCCCGAAGCGTGTGCTGTGGCCCAAGAAAACGGCCCGAAACGTAGGGCCGTCATTTGAATTCCGTAGCTCCGATTGCAGCGTTTCTGGACATTTCGGAACCCCAGTAAGATGAGATTTACGAAAAGCATCAGGTTTAGCGGTTCCAGAAAATTGGCCCAGGTGCCTAAAATTGGCCCGAAGCATGTGCTATAGCCCACGAAAACGGCCCGAAACGTAGGGCCGTCATTTGAATTCCGTAGCTCCGATTGCAGCGCTTCTGGACATTTCGGAATGCCAGTAACATGAGTTTTACGAAAAGCATCGGGTTTAGTGGTTGCAGAAAATTGGCCCTGGTACCTAAAATTGGCCCAGGTGCCTAAAATTGGCCCGAAGCGTGTGCTGCAGCCCACGAAAACGGTCCGAAACGTAGGGCCGTCATTTGAATTTCGTAGCTCCGATTGCAGCACTTCTGGACATTTCGGAACGCCAGTAACATGAGTTTTACGAAAAGCATCGGTTTAGCGGTTCCAGAAAATTGGCCCAGGTGCCTAAAATTGGCCCGAAGCGTGTGCTATGGCCCACGAAAACGGTCCGAAACGTAGGGCCGTCATTTGAATTCCGTAGGTCCGATTGCAGCGCTTCTGGACATTTCGGAATGCCAGTAACATGAGTTTTACGAAAAGCATCAGGTTTAGCGGTTGCAGAAAATTGGCCCAGGTGCCTAAAATTGGCCCAGGTACCTAAAATTGGCTCGAAGCGTGTGCTATAGCCCACGAAAACGGTCCGAAACGTAGTGCCGTCATTTGAATTCCGTAGCTCCGATTGTAGCACTTCTGGACATTTCGGAACGATAGTAACAAGAGTTTTACGAAAAGCATCGGGCTTAGCGGTTCCAGAAAATTGGCCCAGGTACCTAAAATTGGCCCGAAGCGTGTGCTGTAGCCCACGAAAACGGTCCGAAACGTAAGGCCGTCATTTGAATTTCGTAGCTCCAATTGCAGCACTTCTGGACATTTCGGAACGCCAGTAACTTGAGTTTTACGAAAAGCATCGGGTTTAGCGGTTCCAGAAAATTGGCCCAGGTGCCTAAAATTGGCCCGAAGCGTGTGCTATGGCCCACGAAAATGGTTCGAAACGTAGGGCCGTCATTTGAATTCCGTAGCTCCAATTGCAGCGCTTCTGGACATTTCGGAATGCCAATAACATGAGTTTTACGAAAAGCATCGGGTTTAGCGGTTGCAGAAAATTGGCCCTGGTGCCTAAAATTGGCCCAGGTGCCTAAAATTGGCTCGAAGCGTGTGCTATAGCCCACGAAAACGGTCCGAAACGTAGGGCCGTCATTTGAATTCCGTAGCTCCGATTGTAGCACTTCTGGACATTTCGGAACGACAGTAACATGAGTTTTACAAAAAGCATCGGGCTTAGCGGTTCCAGAAAATTGGCCCAGGTACCTAAAATTGGCCCAGGTGCCTAAAATTGGCCCGAAGCGTGTACTGTAGCCCACGAAACCGGTCCGAAACGTAAGGCCGTCATTTGAATTTCATAGCTCCGATTGCAGCACTTCTGGACATTTCGGAACGCCAGTAACATGAGTTTTACGAAAAGCATCGGGTTTAGCGGTTCCAGAAAATTGGCCCAGGTGCCTAAAATTGGCCCGAAGCGTGTGCTATGGCCCACGAAAACGGTCCGAAACGTAGGGCCGTCATTTGAATTCCGTAGCTCCGATTGCAGCGCTTCTGGACATTTCGGAATGCCAGTAACATGAGTTTTACGAAAAGCATCGGGTTTAGCTGTTGCAGAAAATTGGCCCAGGTGCCTAAAATTGGCTCGAAGCGTGTGCTATAGCCCACGAAAACGGTTCGAAACGTAGGGCCGTCATTTGAATTCCGTAGCTCCGATTGCAGCGCTTCTGGACATTTCGGAATGCCAGTAACATCAGTTTTACGAAAAGCATCGTGTTTAGCGGTTCCAGAAAATTGGCCCAGGTGCCTAAAATTGGCCCGAAGCGTGTGCTATGGCCCACGAAAACGGCCCGAAACGTACGGCCGTCATTTGAATTCCGTAGCTCCAATTGCAGCGCTTCTGGACATTTCGGAGCGCCAGTAACGTGAGTTTTAAGAAAAGCATCGGGTTTAGCGGTTCTAGAAAATTGGCCGAGGTGCCTAAAATTGGCCCGAAGCGTGTGCTGTGGCCCAGGAAAACGGCCCGAAACGTAGGGCCGTCATTTGAATTCCGTAGCTCCGATTGCAGCGCTTCTGGACATTTCGGAACGCCAGTAACATGAGTTTTACGAAAAGCATCAGGTTTAGCGGTTCCAGAAAATTGGCCCAGGTGCCTAAAATTGGCCCGAAGCGTGTGCTATAGCCCACGAAAACGGTCCGAAACGTAGGGCCGTCATTTGAATTCCGTAGCTCCGATTGCAGCGCTTCTGGACATTTCGGAATGCCAGTAACATTAGTTTTACGAAAAGCATCGGGTTTAGCGGTTGCAGAAAATTGGCCCAGGTGCCTAAAATTGGCCCAGGTGCCTAAAATTGGCTCGAAGCGTGTGCTATAGCCCACGAAAACGGTCCGAAACGTAGTGCCGTCATTTGAATTCCGTAGCTCCGATTGTAGCACTTCTGGACATTTCGGAACGACACTAACATGAGTTTTACGAAAAGCATCGGGCTTAGCGGTTCCAGAAAATTGGCCCAGGTACCTAAAATTGGCCCAGGTGCCTAAAATTGGCCCGAAGCGTGTGCTGTAGCCCACGAAAACGGTCCGAAACGTAAGGCCGTCATTTGAATTTCGTAGCTCCAATTGCAACACTTCTGGACATTTCGGAACGCCAGTAACTTGAGTTTTACGAAAAGCATCGGGTTTAGCGGTTCCAGAAAATTGGCCCAGGTGCCTAAAATTGGCCCGAAGCGTGTGCTATGGCCCACGAAAATGGTTCGAAACGTAGGGCCGTCATTTGAATTCCGTAGCTCCAATTGCAGCGCTTCTGGACATTTCGGAATGCCAATAACATGAGTTTTACGAAAAGCATCGGGTTTAGCGGTTGCAGAAAATTGGCCCTGGTGCCTAAAATTGGCCCAGGTGCCTAAAATTGGCTCGAAGCGTGTGCTATAGCCCACGAAAACGGTCCGAAACGTAGGGCCGTCATTTAAATTCCGTAGCTCCGATTGTAGCACTTCTGGACATTTCGGAACGACAGTAACATGAGTTTTACAAAAAGCATCGGGCTTAGCGGTTCCAGAAAATTGGCCCAGGTACCTAAAATTGGCCCAGGTGCCTAAAATTGGCCCGAAGCGTGTACTGTAGCCCACGAAACCGGTCCGAAACGTAAGGCCGTCATTTGAATTTCGTAGCTCCGATTGCAGCACTTCTGGACATTTCGGAACGCCAGTAACATGAGTTTTACGAAAAGCATCGGGTTTAGCGGTTCCATAAAATTGGCCCAGGTGCCTAAAATTGGCCCGAAGCGTGTGCTATGGCCCACGAAAACGGTCCGAAACGTAGGGCCGTCATTTGAATTCCGTAGCTCCGATTGCAGCGCTTCTGGACATTTCGGAATGCCAGTAACATGAGTTTTACGAAAAGCATCGGGTTTAGCGGTTGCAGAAAATTGGCCCAGGTGCCTAAAATTGGCTCGAAGCGTGTGCTATATCCCACGAAAACGGTTCGAAACGTAAGGCCGTCATTTGAATTCCGTAGCTCCGATTGCAGCGCTTCTGGACATTTCGGAATGCCAGTAACATCAGTTTTACGAAAAGCATCGTGTTTAGTGGTTCCAGAAAATTGGCCCAGGTGCCTAAAATTGGCCCGAAGCGTGTGCTATGGCCCACGAAAACGGCCCGAAACGTACGGCCGTCATTTGAATTCCGTAGCTCCAATTGCAGCGCTTCTGGACATTTCGGAGCGCCAGTAACGTGAGTTTTAAGAAAAGCATCGGGTTTAGCGGTTCTAGAAAATTGGCCGAGGTGCCTAAAATTGGCCCGAAGCGTGTGCTGTGGCCCAGGAAAACGGCCCGAAACGTAGGGCCGTCATTTGAATTCCGTAGCTCCGATTGCAGCGCTTCTGGACATTTCGGAACGCCAGTAACATGAGTTTTACGAAAAGCATCAGGTTTAGCGGTTCCAGAAAATTGGCCCAGGTGCCTAAAATTGGCCCGAAGCGTGTGCTATAGCCCACGAAAACGGTCCGAAACGTAGGGCCGTCATTTGAATTCCGTAGCTCCGATTGCAGCGCTTCTGGACATTTCGGAATGCCAGTAACATGAGTTTTACGAAAAGCATCGGGTTTAGCGGTTGCAGAAAATTGGCCCAGGTGCCTAAAATTGGCTCGAAGCGTGTGCTATATCCCACGAAAACGGTTCGAAACGTAAGGCCGTCATTTGAATTCCGTAGCTCCGATTGCAGCGCTTCTGGACATTTCGGAATGCCAGTAACATCAGTTTTACGAAAAGCATCGTGTTTAGTGGTTCCAGAAAATTGGCCCAGGTGCCTAAAATTGGCCCGAAGCGTGTGCTATGGCCCACGAAAACGGCCCGAAACGTACGGCCGTCATTTGAATTCCGTAGCTCCAATTGCAGCGCTTCTGGACATTTCGGAGCGCCAGTAACGTGAGTTTTAAGAAAAGCATCGGGTTTAGCGGTTCTAGAAAATTGGCCGAGGTGCCTAAAATTGGCCCGAAGCGTGTGCTGTGGCCCAGGAAAACGGCCCGAAACGTAGGGCCGTCATTTGAATTCCGTAGCTCCGATTGCAGCGCTTCTGGACATTTCGGAACGCCAGTAACATGAGTTTTACGAAAAGCATCAGGTTTAGCGGTTCCAGAAAATTGGCCCAGGTGCCTAAAATTGGCCCGAAGCGTGTGCTATAGCCCACGAAAACGGTCCGAAACGTAGGGCCGTCATTTGAATTCCGTAGCTCCGATTGCAGCGCTTCTGGACATTTCGGAACGCCAGTAACATGAGTTTTACGAAAAGCATCAGGTTTAGCGGTTCCAGAAAATTGGCCCAGGTGCCTAAAATTGGCCCGAAGCGTGTGCTATAGCCCACGAAAACGGTCCGAAACGTAGTGCCGTCATTTGAATTCCGTAGCTCCGATTGTAGCACTTCTGGACATTTCGGAACGACAGTAACATGAGTTTTACGAAAAGCATCGGGCTTAGCGGTTCCAGAAAATTGGTCCAGGTACCTAAAATTGGCCCAGGTGCCTAAAATTGGCCCGAAGCGTGTGCTGTAGCCCACGAAAACGGTCCGAAACGTAAGGCTGTCATTTGAATTTCGTAGCTCCAATTGCAGCACTTCTGGACATTTCGGAACGCCAGTAACTTGAGTTTTACGAAAAGCATCGGGTTTAGCGGTTCCAGAAAATTGGCCCAGGTGCCTAAAATTGGCCCGAAGCGTGTGCTATGGCCCACGAAAACGGTTCGAAATGTAGGGCCGTCATTTGAATTCCGTAGCTCCGATTGCAGCGCTTCTGGACATTTCGGAATGCCAGTAACATGAGTTTTACGAAAAGCATCGGGTTTAGCGGTTGCAGAAAATTGGCCCTGGTGCCTAAAATTGGCCCAGGTGCCTAAAATTGGCTCGAAGCGTGTGCTATAGCCCACGAAAACGGTCCGAAATGTAGGGCCGTCATTTGAATTCTGTAGCTCCGATTGTAGCACTTCTGGACATTTCGGAACGACAGTAACATGAGTTTTACGAAAACATCGGGCTTAGCGGTTCTAGAAAATTGGCCCAGGTACCTAAAATTGGCCAAGGTGCCTAAAATTGGCCCGAAGCGTGTGCTGTAGCCCACGAAAACGGTCTGAAACGTAAGGCCGTCATTTGAATTTCGTAGCTCCGATTGCAGCACTTCTGGACATTTCGGAACGCCAGTAACATGAGTTTTACGAAAAGCATCGGGTTTAGCGCTTCCAGAAAATTGGCCCAGGTGCCTAAAATTGGCCCGAAGCGTGTGCTATGGCCCACGAAAACGGTCCGAAACGTAGGGCCATCATTTGAATTCCGTAGCTCCGATTGCAGCGCTTCTGGACATTTCGGAATGCCAGTAATATGAGTTTTACGAAAAGCATCGTGTTTAGCAGTTCCAGAAAATTGGCCCAGGTGCCTAAAATTGGCCCGAAGCGTGTGCTATGGCCCACGAAAACGGCCCGAAACGTACGGCCGTCATTTGAATTCCGTAGCTCCAATTGCAACGCTTCTGGACATTTCGAAGCGCCAGTAACGTGAGTTTTAAGAAAAGCATCGGGTTTAGCGGTTCTAGAAAATTGGCCGAGGTGCCTGAAATTGGCCCGAAGCGTGTGCTGTGGCCCAGGAAAACGGCCCGAAACGTAGGGCCGTCATTTGAATTCCGTAGCTCCGATTGCAGCGTTTCTGGACATTTCGGAACCCTAGTAAGATGAGATTTACGAAAAGCATCAGGTTTAGCGGTTCCAGAAAATTGGCCCAGGTGCCTAAAATTGGCCCGAAGCATGTGCTATAGCCCACGAAAACGACCCGAAACGTAGGGCCGTCATTTGAATTCCGTAGCTCCGATTGCAGCGCTTCTGGACATTTCGGAATGCCAGTAACACGAGTTTTACGAAAAGCATCGGGTTTAGTGGTTGCAGAAAATTGGCCCAGGTACCTAAAATTGGCCCAGGTGCCTAAAATTGGCCCGAAGCGTGTGCTGTAGCCCACGAAAACGGTCCGAAACGTAAGGCCGTCATTTGAATTTCGTAGCTCCAATTGCAGCACTTCTGGACATTTCGGAACGCCAGTAACTTGAGTTTTACGAAAAGCATCGGGTTTAGCGGTTCCAGAAAATTGGCCCAGGTGCCTGAAATTGGCCCGAAGCGTGTGCTATGGCCCACGAAAACGGTTTGAAACGTAGGGCCGTCATTTCAATTTCGTAGCTCCAATTGCAGCGCTTCTGGACATTTCGGAATGCCAGTAACATGAGTTTTACGAAAAGCATCGGGTTTAGCGGTTGCAGAAAATTGGCCCTGGTGCCTAAAATTGGCCCACGTGCCTATAATTGGCTCGAAGCGTGTGCTATAGCCCACGAAAACGGTCCGAAACGTAGGGCCGTCATTTGAATTCCGTAGCTCCGATTGTAGCACTTCTGGACATTTCAGAACGACAGTAACATGAGTTTTACAAAAAGCATCGGGCTTAGCGGTTCCAGAAAATTGGCCCAGGTACCTAAAATTGGCCCAGGTGCCTAAAATTGGCCCGAAGCGTGTGCTGTAGCCCACGAAACCGGTCCGAAACGTAAGGCCGTCATTTGAATTTCGTAGCTCCGATTGCAGCACTTCTGGACATTTCGGAACGCCAGTAAATTGAGTTTTACGAAAAGCATCGGGTTTAGCGGTTCCAGAAAATTGGCCCAGGTGCCTAAAATTGGCCCGAAGCGTGTGCTATGGCCCACGAAAACGGTCCGAAACGTAGGGCCGTCATTTGAATTCCGTAGCTCCGATTGCAGTGCTTCTGGACATTTCGGAATGCCAGTAACATGAGTTTTACGAAAAGCATCAGGTTTAGCGGTTGCAGAAAATTGGCCCAGGTGCCTAAAATTGGCTCGAAGCGTGTGCTATAGCCCACGAAAATGGTCCGAAACGTAGGGCCGTCATTTGAATTCCGTAGCTCCGATTGCAGCGCTTCTGGACATTTCGGAATGCCAGTAACATGAGTTTTACGAAAAGCATCGTGTTTAGCGGTTCCAGAAAATTGGCCCAGGTGCCTAAAATTGGCCCGAAGCGTGTGCTATAGCCCACGAAAACGGCCCGAAACGTACGGCCGTCATTTGAATTCCGTAGCTCCAATTGCAGCGCTTCTGGACATTTCGGAGCGGCAGTAACGTGAGTTTTAAGAAAAGCATCGGGTTTAGCGGTTCTAGAAAATTGGCCGAGGTGCCTAAAATTGGCCCGAAGCGTGTGCTGTGGCCCTGGAAAACGGCCCGAAACGTAGGGCCGTCATTTGAATTTCGTAGCTCCGATTGTAGCGTTTCTGGACATTTCGAAACCCCAGTAAGAGGAGATTTACGAAAAGCATAAGGTTTAGCGGTTCCAGAAAATTGGCCCCGGTGCCTAAAATTGGCCCGAAGCATGTGCTATAGCCCACGAAAACGGCCCGAAACGTAGGGCCGTCATTTGAATTCCGTAGCTCCGATTGCAGCGCTTCTGGACATTTCGGAATGCCAGTAACATGAGTTTTACGAAAAGGATCGGGTTTAGTGGTTGCAGAAAATTGGCCCAGGTACCTAAAATTGGCCCAGGTGCCTAAAATTGGCCCGAAGCGTGTGATGTAGCCCACGAGAACGGTCCGAAACGTAGGGCCGTCATTTGAATTTTGTAGCTCCGATTGCAGCACTTCTGGACATTTCGGTACGCCAGTAACATGAGTTTTACGAAAAGCATCAGGTTTAGCGGTTCCAGAAAATTGGCCCAGGTGCCTAAAATTGGCCCGAAGCGTGTGCTATGGCCCACGAAAACGGTCCGAAACGTAGGGCCGTCATTTGAATTCCGTAGCTCCGATTGCAGCGCTTCTGGACATTTCGGAATGCCAGTAACATGAGTTTTACGAAAAGCATCGGGTTTAGCGGTTGCAGAAAATTGGCCCAGGTGCCTAAAATTGGCCCAGGTGCCTAAAATTGGCTCGAAGCGTGTGCTATAGCCCACGAAAACGGTCCGAAACGTAGTGCCGTCATTTGAATTCCGTAGCTCCGATTGTAGCACTTCTGGACATTTCGGAACGACAGTAACATGAGTTTTACGAAAAGCATCGGGCTTAGCGGTTCCAGAAAATTGGCCCAGGTACCTAAAATTGGCCCAGGTGCCTAAAATTGGCCCGAAGCGTGTGCTGTAGCCCACGAAAACGGTCCGAAACGTAAGGCCGTCATTTGAATTTCGTAGCTCCAATTGCAGCACTTCTGGACATTTCGGAACGCCAGTAACTTGAGTTTTACGAAAAGCATCGGGTTTAGCGGTTCTAGAAAATTGGCCCAGGTGCCTAAAATTGGCCCGAAGCGTGTGCTATGGCCCACGAAAACGGTCCGAAACGTAGGGCCGTCATTTGAATTCCGTAGCTCT
This sequence comes from Cenchrus fungigraminus, assembly GCA_036936925.1. Taxonomy (NCBI): domain Eukaryota; kingdom Viridiplantae; phylum Streptophyta; class Magnoliopsida; order Poales; family Poaceae; genus Cenchrus; species Cenchrus fungigraminus. The sequence continues at coordinate 138,474,163 of CM072773.1, read as the reverse complement.
GATTGCAGCGCTTCTGGACATTTCGGAATGCCAGTAACATGAGTTTTACGAAAAGCATCGGGTTTAGCGGTTGCAGAAAATTGGCCCAGGTGCCTAAAATTGGCCCAGGTGCCTAAAATTGGCTCGAAGCGTGTGCTATAGCCCACGAAAACGGTCCGAAACGTAGGGCCGTCATTTGAATTCCGTAGCTCCGATTGCAGCACTTCTGGACATTTCGGAATGACAGTAACATGAGTTTTACAAAAAGCATCGGGCTTAGCGGTTCCAGAAAATTGGCCCAGGTACCTAAAATTGGCCCAGGTGCCTAAAATTGGCCCGAAGCGTGTGCTGTAGCCCACGAAAACGGTCCAAAACGTAAGGCTGTCATTTGAATTTCGTAGCTCCGATTACAGCACTTCTAGAAATTTCGGAACGCCAGTAACTTGAGTTTTACGAAAAGCATCGGGTTTAGCGGTTCTAGAAAATTGGCCCAGGTGCCTAAAATTGGCCCGAAGCGTGTGCTATGGCCCGCAAAAACGGTTCGAAACGTAGGGCCGTCATTTGAATTCCGTAGCTCCGATTGCAGCGCTTCTGGACATTTCGGAATGCCAGTAACATGAGTTTTACGAAAAGTATCGGGTTTAGCGGTTGCAGAAAATTGGCCCTGGTGCCTAAAATTGGCCCAGGTGCCTAAAATTGGCTCGAAGCGTGTGCTATAGCCCACGAAAACGGTCCGAAACGTAGGGCCGTCATTTGAATTCCGTAGCTCCGATTGCAGCACTTCTGGACATTTCGGAACGACAGTAACATGAGTTTTACGAAAAGCATCGGGCTTAGCGGTTCCAGAAAATTGGCCCAGGTACCTAAAATTGGCCCAGGTGCCTAAAATTGGCCCGAAGCGTGTGCTGTAGCCCACGAAAACAGTCCGAAACGTAAGGCCGTCATTTGAATTTCGTAGCTCCGATTGCAGCACTTCTGGACATTTCCGAACGCCAGTAACATGAGTTTTACGAAAAGCATCGGGTTTAGCGGTTCCAGAAAATTGGCAGGTGCCTAAAATTGGCCCGAAGCGTGTGCTATGGCCCACGAAAACGGTCCGAAACGTAGGGCCGTCATTTGAATTTCGTAGCTCCTATTGCAGCACTTCTGGACATTTCGGAATGCCAGTAACATGAGTTTTACGAAAAGCATCGGGTTTAGTGGTTGCAAAAAATTAGCCCAGGTGCCTAAAATTGGCTCGAAGCGTGTGCTATAGCCCACGAAAACGGTCCGAAACGTAGGTCCGTCATTTGAATTCCGTAGCTCCGATTGCAGCACTTCTGGACATTTCGGAACTACAGTAACATGAGTTTTACGAAAAGCATCAAGCTTAGCGGTTCCAGAAAATTGGCCTAGGTACCTAAAATTGGCCCAGGTGCCTAAAATTGGGCCGAAGCGTGTGCTGTAGCCCACGAAAACAGTCCGAAACGTAAGGCCGTCATTTGAATTTCGTAGCTCCGATTGCAGCACTTCTGGACATTTCGGAACACCAGTAACATGAGTTTTACGAAAAGCATCGAGTTTAGCGGTTCCAGAAAATTGGCCCAGGTGCCTAAAATTGGCCCGAAGCGTGTGCTATGGCCCACGAAAACGGTCCGAAACGTAGGGCCGTCATTTGAATTCCGTAGCTCCGATTGCAGCGCTTCTGGACATTTCGGAATGCCAGTAACATGAGTTTTACGAAAAGCATTGGGTTTAGCGGATGCAGAAAATTGGCCCAGGTGCCTAAAATTGGCCCAGGTGCCTAAAATTGGCTCGAAGCGTGTGCTATAGCCCACGAAAACTGTCCGAAACGTAGGGCCGTCATTTGAATTGCGTAGCTCCGATTGCAGCACTTCTGGACATTTCGGAACGACAGTAACATGAGTTTTAAGAAAAGCATCGGGCTTAGCGGTTCCAGAAAATTGGCCGAGGTGCCTAAAATTGGCCCGAAACGTGTGCTATGGCCCACGAAAACGGCCCGAAACGTACGGCCGTCATTTGAATTCTGTAGCTCCAATTGCAGCGCTTCTGGACATTTCGGAGCGACAGTAACATGAGTTTTACAAAAAGCATCGAGTTTAGCGGTTCTAGAAAATTGGCCGAGGTGCCTAAAATTGGCCCGAAGGGTGTGCTGTGGCCCACAAAAACGGCCCGAAATGTAGGGCCGTCATTTGAATTCCGTAGCTCCGATTGCAGCGCTTCTGGACATTTCGGAACGCCAGTAACATGAGTTTTACGAAAAGCATCAGGTTTAGCGGTTCCAGAAAATTGGCCCAGGTGCCTAAAATTAGCCCAGGTGCCTAAAATTGGCCCGAAGCGTGTGCTATAGCCCACGAAAACGGTCTGAAACGTAGGGTCGTCATTTGAATTCCGTAGCTCCGATTGCAGCGCTTCTGGACATTTCGGAATGCCAGTAACATGAGTTTTACGAAAAGCATCGGGTTTAGCGGATGCAGAAAATTGGCCCAGGTGCCTAAAATTGGCCCAGGTGCCTAAAATTGGCTCGAAGCGTGTGCTATAGCCCACGAAAACTGTCCGAAACGTAGGGCCGTCATTTGAATTGCGTAGCTCCGATTGCAGCACTTCTGGACATTTCGGAACGACAGTAACATGAGTTTTAAGAAAAACATCGGGCTTAGCGGTTCCAGAAAATTGGCCGAGGTGCCTAAAATTGGCCCGAAACGTGTGCTATGGCCCACGAAAACGGCCCGAAACGTACGGCCGTCATTTGAATTCCGTAGCTCCAATTGCAGCGCTTCTGGATATTTCGGAGCGCCAGTAACATGAGTTTTACAAAAAGCATCGAGTTTAGCGGTTCTAGAAAATTGGCCGAGGTGCCTAAAATTGGCCCGAAGGGTGTGCTGTGGCCCACAAAAACGGCCCGAAATGAAGGGCCGTCATTTGAATTCCGTAGCTCCGATTGCAGCGCTTCTGGACATTTCGGAACGCCAGTAACATGAGTTTTACGAAAAGCATCAGGTTTAGCGGTTCCAGAAAATTGGCCCAGGTGCCTAAAATTAGCCCAGGTGCCTAAAATTGGCCCGAAGCGTGTGCTATAGCCCACGAAAACGGTCTGAAACGTAGGGTCGTCATTTGAATTCCGTAGCTCCGATTGCAGCGCTTCTGGACATTTCGGAATGCCAGTAACATGAGTTTTACGAAAAGCATCGGGTTTAGCGGATGCAGAAAATTGGCCCAGGTGCCTAAAATTGGCCCAGGTGCCTAAAATTGGCTCGAAGCGTGTGCTATAGCCCACGAAAACTATCCGAAACATAGGGCCGTCATTTGAATTGCGTAGCTCCGATTGCAGCACTTCTGGACATTTCGGAACGACAGTAACATGAGTTTTACGAAAAGCATCGGGCTTAGCGGTTCCAGAAAATTGGCCGAGGTGCCTAAAATTGGCCCGAAACGTGTGCTATGGCCCACGAAAACGGCCCGAAACGTACGGCCGTCATTTGAATTCCGTAGCTCCAATTGCAGCGCTTCTGGACATTTCGGAGCGCCAGTAATATGAGTTTTACAAAAAGCATCGAGTTTAGCGGTTCTAGAAAATTGGCCGAGGTGCCTAAATTTGGCCCGAAGGGTGTGCTGTGGCCCACAAAAACGGCCCGAAATGTAGGGCCGTCATTTGAATTCCGTAGCTCCGATTGCAGCGCTTCTGGACATTTCGGAACGCCAGTAACATGAGTTTTACGAAAAGCATCGGGTTTAGCGGTTCCAGAAAATTGGCCCAGGTGCCTAAAATTAGCCCAGGTGCCTAAAATTGGCCCGAAGCGTGTGCTATAGCCCACGAAAACGGTCTGAAACGTAGGGTCGTCATTTGAATTCCGTAGCTCCGATTGCAGCACTTCTGGACATTTCGGAACGCCAGTAACATGAGTTTTACGAAAAGCATCGGGTTTAGCGGTTCCAGAAAATTGGCCCAGGCACCGAAAATTGGCCCGAAGCGTGTGCTATGGCCCACGAAAACGACCAGAAACGTACGGCCGTTATTTGGATTCCGTAGCTCCAATTGCAGCACTTCTGGACATTTCGGAGCGCCAGAAACATGAGTTTTACGAAAAGCAACAGGTTTAGCGGTTCCAGAAAATTGGCCCAGGTGCCTAAAATTAGCCCAGGTGCCTAAAATTGGCCCGAAGCGTGTGCTATAGCCCACGAAAACGGTCTGAAACGTAGGGTCGTCATTTGAATTCCGTAGCTCCGATTGCAGCACTTCTGGACATTTCGGAACGCCAGTAACATGAGTTTTACGAAAAGCATCAGGTTTAGCGGTTCCAGAAAATTGGCCCAGGTGCCTAAAATTAGCCCAGGTGCCTAAAATTGGCCCGAAGCGTGTGCTATAGCCCACGAAAACTGTCTGAAACGTAGGGTCGTCATTTGAATTCCGTAGCTCCGATTGCAGCGCTTCTGGACATTTCGGAACGCCAGTAACATGAGTTTTACGAAAAGCATCAGGTTTAGCGGTTCCAGAAAATTGGCCCAGGTGCCTAAAATTGGCCCGAAGCGTGTGCTATGGCCCACGAAAACGGTCCGAAACGTAGGGCCGTCATTTGAATTCCGTAGCTCCGATTGCAGCGCTTCTGGACATTTCGGAATGCCAGTAACATGAGTTTTACGAAAAGCATCAGGTTTAGCGGTTGCAGAAAATTGGCCCAGGTGCCTAAAATTGGCCCAGGTGCCTAAAATTGGCTCGAAGCGTGTGCTATAGCCCACGAAAACGGTCCGAAACGTAGTGCCGTCATTTGAATTCCGTAGCTCCGATTGTAGCACTTCTGGACATTTCGGAACGACAGTAACATGAGTTTTACGAAAAGCATCGGGCTTAGCGGTTCCAGAAAATTGGCCCAGGTACCTAAAATTGGCCCAGGTGCCTAAAATTGGCCCGAAGCGTGTGCTGTAGCCCACGAAAACGGTCCGAAACGTAAGGCCGTCATTTGAATTTCGTAGCTCCAATTGCAGCACTTCTGGACATTTCGGAACGCCAGTAACTTGAGTTTTACGAAAAGCATTGGGTTTAGCGGTTCCAGAAAATTGGCCCAGGTGCCTAAAATTGGCCCGAAGCGTGTGCTATGGCCCACGAAAACGGTTTGAAACGTAGGGCCGTCATTTCAATTTCGTAGCTCCAATTGCAGCGCTTCTGGACATTTCGGAATGCCAGTAACATGAGTTTTACGAAAAGCATCGGGTTTAGCGGTTGCAGAAAATTGGCCCTGGTGCCTAAAATTGGCCCAGGTGCCTATAATTGGCTCGAAGCGTGTGCTATAGCCCACGAAAACGGTCCGAAACGTAGGGCCGTCATTTGAATTCCGTAGCTCCGATTGTAGCACTTCTGGACATTTCGGAACGACAGTAACATGAGTTTTACAAAAAGCATCGGGCTTAGCGGTTCCAGAAAATTGGCCCAGGTACCTAAAATTGGCCCAGGTGCCTAAAATTGGCCCGAAGCGTGTGCTGTAGCCCACGAAACCGGTCCGAAACGTAAGGCCGTCATTTGAATTTCGTAGCTCCGATTGCAGCACTTCTGGACATTTCGGAACGCCAGTAACTTGAGTTTTACGAAAAGCATCGGGTTTAGCGGTTCCAGAAAATTGGCCCAGGTGCCTAAAATTGGCCCGAAGCGTGTGCTATGGCCCACGAAAACGGTCCGAAACGTAGGGCCGTCATTTGAATTCCGTAGCTCCGATTGCAGTGCTTCTGGACATTTCGGAATGCCAGTAACATGAGTTTTACGAAAAGCATCAGGTTTAGCGGTTGCAGAAAATTGGCCCAGGTGCCTAAAATTGGCTCGAAGCGTGTGCTATAGCCCACGAAAATGGTCCGAAACGTAGGGCCGTCATTTGAATTCCGTAGCTCCGATTGCAGCGCTTCTGGACATTTCGGAATGCCAGTAACATGAGTTTTACGAAAAGCATCGTGTTTAGCGGTTCCAGAAAATTGGCCCAGGTGCCTAAAATTGGCCCGAAGCGTGTGCTATAGCCCACGAAAACGGCCCGAAACGTACGGCCGTCATTTGAATTTCGTAGCTCCAATTGCAGCGCTTCTGGACATTTCGGAGCGCCAGTAACGTGAGTTTTAAGAAAAGCATCGGGTTTAGCGGTTCTAGAAAATTGGCCGAGGTGCCTAAAATTGGCCCGAAGCGTGTGCTGTGGCCCAGGAAAACGGCCCGAAACGTAGGGCCGTCATTTGAATTTCGTAGCTCCGATTGCAGCGTTTCTGGACATTTCGAAACCCCAGTAAGAGGAGATTTACGAAAAGCATAAGGTTTAGCGGTTCCAGAAAATTGGCCCCGGTGCCTAAAATTGGCCCGAAGCATGTGCTATAGCCCACGAAAACGGCCCGAAACGTAGGGCCGTCATTTGAATTCCGTAGCTCCGATTGCAGCGCTTCTGGACATTTCGGAATGCCAGTAACATGAGTTTTACGAAAAGGATTGGGTTTAGTGGTTGCAGAAAATTGGCCCAGGTACCTAAAATTGGCCCAGGTGCCTAAAATTGGCCCGAAGCGTGTGATGTAGCCCACGAGAACGGTCCGAAACGTAGGGCCGTCATTTGAATTTTGTAGCTCCTATTGCAGCACTTCTGGACATTTCGGTACGCCAGTAACATGAGTTTTACGAAAAGCATCAGGTTTAGCGGTTCCAGAAAATTGGCCCAGGTGCCTAAAATTGGCCCGAAGCGTGTGCTATGGCCCACGAAAACGGTCCGAAACGTAGGGCCGTCATTTGAATTCCGTAGCTCCGATTGCAGCGCTTCTGGACATTTCGGAATGCCAGTAACATGAGTTTTACGAAAAGCATCGGGTTTAGCGGTTGCAGAAAATTGGCCCAGGTGCCTAAAATTGGCCCAGGTGCCTAAAATTGGCTCGAAGCGTGTGCTATAGCCCACGAAAACGGTCCGAAACGTAGTGCCGTCATTTGAATTCCGTAGCTCCGATTGTAGCACTTCTGGACATTTCGGAACGACAGTAACATGAGTTTTACGAAAAGCATCGGGCTTAGCGGTTCCAGAAAATTGGCTCAGGTACCTAAAATTGGCCCAGGTGCCTAAAATTGGCCCGAAGCGTGTGCTGTAGCCCACGAAAACGGTCCGAAACGTAAGGCCGTCATTTGAATTTCGTAGCTCCAATTGCAGCACTTCTGGACATTTCGGAACGCCAGTAACTTGAGTTTTACGAAAAGCATCGGGTTTAGCGGTTCTAGAAAATTGGCCCAGGTGCCTAAAATTGGCCCGAAGCGTGTGCTATGGCCCACGAAAACGGTCCGAAACGTAGTGCCGTCATTTGAATTCCGTAGCTCTGATTGCAGCGCTTCTGGACATTTCGGAATGCCAGTAACATGAGTTTTACGAAAAGCATCGGGTTTAGCGGTTGCAGAAAATTGGCCCAGGTGCCTAAAATTGGCCCAGGTGCCTAAAATTGGCTCGAAGCGTGTGCTATAGCCCACGAAAACGGTCCGAAACGTAGGGCCGTCATTTGAATTCCGTAGCTCCGATTGCAGCACTTCTGGACATTTCGGAATGACAGTAACATGAGTTTTACAAAAAGCATCGGGCTTAGCGGTTCCAGAAAATTGGCCCAGGTACCTAAAATTGGCCCAGGTGCCTAAAATTGGCCCGAAGCGTGTGCTGTAGCCCACGAAAACGGTCCAAAACGTAAGGCCGTCATTTGAATTTCGTAGCTCCGATTACAGCACTTCTAGAAATTTCGGAACGCCAGTAACTTGAGTTTTACGAAAAGCATCGGGTTTAGCGGTTCCAGAAAATTGGCCCAGGTGCCTAAAATTGGCCCGAAGCGTGTGCTATGGCCCACAAAAACGGTTCGAAACGTAGGGCCGTCATTTGAATTCCGTAGCTCCGATTGCAGCGCTTCTGGACATTTCGGAATGCCAGTAACATGAGTTTTACGAAAAGTATCGGGTTTAGCGGTTGCAGAAAATTGGCCCTGGTGCCTAAAATTGGCCCAGGTGCCTAAAATTGGCTCGAAGCGTGTGCTATAGCCCACGAAAACGGTCCGAAACGTAGGGCCGTCATTTGAATTCCGTAGCTCCGATTGCAGCACTTCTGGACATTTCGGAACGACAGTAACATGAGTTTTACGAAAAGCATCGGGCTTAGCGGTTCCAGAAAATTGGCCCAGGTACCTAAAATTGGCCCAGGTGCCTAAAATTGGCCCGAAGCGTGTGCTGTAGCCCACGAAAACAGTCCGAAACGTAAGGCCGTCATTTGAATTTCGTAGCTCCGATTGCAGCACTTCTGGACATTTCCGAACACCAGTAACATGAGTTTTACGAAAAGCATCGGGTTTAGCGGTTCCAGAAAATTGGCAGGTGCCTAAAATTGGCCCGAAGCGTGTGCTATGGCCCACGAAAACGGTCCGAAACGTAGGGCCGTCATTTGAATTTCGTAGCTCCTATTGCAGCACTTCTGGACATTTCGGAATGCCAGTAACATGAGTTTTACGAAAAGCATCGGGTTTAGTGGTTGCAAAAAATTAGCCCAGGTGCCTAAAATTGGCTCGAAGCGTGTGCTATAGCCCACGAAAACGGTCCGAAACGTAGGTCCGTCATTTGAATTCCGTAGCTCCGATTGCAGCACTTCTGGACATTTCGGAACTACAGTAACATGAGTTTTACGAAAAGCATCAAGCTTAGCGGTTCCAGAAAATTGGCCTAGGTACCTAAAATTGGCCCAGGTGCCTAAAATTGGCCCGAAGCGTGTGCTGTAGCCCACGAAAACAGTCCGAAACGTAAGGCCGTCATTTGAATTTCGTAGCTCCGATTGCAGCACTTCTGGACATTTCGGAACACCAGTAACATGAGTTTTACGAAAAGCATCGAGTTTAGCGGTTCCAGAAAATTGGCCCAGGTGCCTAAAATTGGCCCGAAGCGTGTGCTATGGCCCACGAAAACGGTCCGAAACGTAGGGCCGTCATTTGAATTCCGTAGCTCCGATTGCAGCGCTTCTGGACATTTCGGAATGCCAGTAACATGAGTTTTACGAAAAGCATTGGGTTTAGCGGATGCAGAAAATTGGCCCAGGTGCCTAAAATTGGCCCAGGTGCCTAAAATTGGCTCGAAGCGTGTGCTATAGCCCACGAAAACTGTCCAAAACGTAGGGCCGTCATTTGAATTGCGTAGCTCCGATTGCAGCACTTCTGGACATTTCGGAACGACAGTAACATGAGTTTTAAGAAAAGCATCGGGCTTAGCGGTTCCAGAAAATTGGCCGAGGTGCCTAAAATTGGCCCGAAACGTGTGCTATGGCCCACGAAAACGGCCCGAAACGTACGGCCGTCATTTGAATTCTGTAGCTCCAATTGCAGCGCTTCTGGACATTTCGGAGCGACAGTAACATGAGTTTTACAAAAAGCATCGAGTTTAGCGGTTCTAGAAAATTGGCCGAGGTGCCTAAAATTGGCCCGAAGGGTGTGCTTTGGCCCACAAAAACGGCCCGAAATGTAGGGCCGTCATTTGAATTCCGTAGCTCCGATTGCAGCGCTTCTGGACATTTCGGAACGCCAGTAACATGAGTTTTACGAAAAGCATCAGGTTTAGCGGTTCCAGAAAATTGGCCCAGGTGCCTAAAATTAGCCCAGGTGCCTAAAATTGGCCCGAAGCGTGTGCTATAGCCCACGAAAACGGTCTGAAACGTAGGGTCGTCATTTGAATTCCGTAGCTCCGATTGCAGCGCTTCTGGACATTTCGGAATGCCAGTAACATGAGTTTTACGAAAAGCATCGGGTTTAGCGGATGCAGAAAATTGGCCCAGGTGCCTAAAATTGGCCCAGGTGCCTAAAATTGGCTCGAAGCGTGTGCTATAGCCCACGAAAACTGTCCGAAACGTAGGGCCGTCATTTGAATTGCGTAGCTCCGATTGCAGCACTTCTGGACATTTCGGAACGACAGTAACATGAGTTTTAAGAAAAACATCGGGCTTAGCGGTTCCAGAAAATTGGCCGAGGTGCCTAAAATTGGCCCGAAACGTGTGCTATGGCCCACGAAAACGGCCCGAAACGTACGGCCGTCATTTGAATTCCGTAGCTCCAATTGCAGCGCTTCTGGATATTTCGGAGCGCCAGTAACATGAGTTTTACAAAAAGCATCGAGTTTAGCGGTTCTAGAAAATTGGCCGAGGTGCCTAAAATTGGCCCGAAGGGTGTGCTGTGGCCCACAAAAACGGCCCGAAATGAAGGGCCGTCATTTGAATTCCGTAGCTCCGATTGCAGCGCTTCTGGACATTTCGGAACGCCAGTAACATGAGTTTTACGAAAAGCATCAGGTTTAGCGGTTCCAGAAAATTGGCCCAGGTGCCTAAAATTAGCCCAGGTGCCTAAAATTGGCCCGAAGCGTGTGCTATAGCCCACGAAAACGGTCTGAAACGTAGGGTCGTCATTTGAATTCCGTAGCTCCGATTGCAGCGCTTCTGGACATTTCGGAATGCCAGTAACATGAGTTTTACGAAAAGCATCGGGTTTAGCGGATGCAGAAAATTGGCCCAGGTGCCTAAAATTGGCCCAGGTGCCTAAAATTGGCTCGAAGCGTGTGCTATAGCCCACGAAAACTATCCGAAACATAGGGCCGTCATTTGAATTGCGTAGCTCCGATTGCAGCACTTCTGGACATTTCGGAACGACAGTAACATGAGTTTTACGAAAAGCATCGGGCTTAGCGGTTCCAGAAAATTGGCCGAGGTGCCTAAAATTGGCCCGAAACGTGTGCTATGGCCCACGAAAACGGCCCGAAACGTACGGCCGTCATTTGAATTCCGTAGCTCCAATTGCAGCGCTTCTGGACATTTCGGAGCGCCAGTAATATGAGTTTTACAAAAAGCATCGAGTTTAGCGGTTCTAGAAAATTGGCCGAGGTGCCTAAATTTGGCCCGAAGGGTGTGCTGTGGCCCACAAAAACGGCCCGAAATGTAGGGCCGTCATTTGAATTCCGTAGCTCCGATTGCAGCGCTTCTGGACATTTCGGAACGCCAGTAACATGAGTTTTACGAAAAGCATCGGGTTTAGCGGTTCCAGAAAATTGGCCCAGGTGCCTAAAATTAGCCCAGGTGCCTAAAATTGGCCCGAAGCGTGTGCTATAGCCCACGAAAACGGTCTGAAACGTAGGGTCGTCATTTGAATTCCGTAGCTCCGATTGCAGCACTTCTGGACATTTCGGAACGCCAGTAACATGAGTTTTACGAAAAGCATCGGGTTTAGCGGTTCCAGAAAATTGGCCCAGGCACCGAAAATTGGCCCGAAGCGTGTGCTATGGCCCACGAAAACGACCAGAAACGTACGGCCGTTATTTGGATTCCGTAGCTCCAATTGCAGCACTTCTGGACATTTCGGAGCGCCAGAAACATGAGTTTTACGAAAAGCAACAGGTTTAGCGGTTCCAGAAAATTGGCCCAGGTGCCTAAAATTAGCCCAGGTGCCTAAAATTGGCCCGAAGCGTGTGCTATAGCCCACGAAAACGGTCTGAAACGTAGGGTCGTCATTTGAATTCCGTAGCTCCGATTGCAGCAATTCTGGACATTTCGGAACGCCAGTAACATGAGTTTTACGAAAAGCATCAGGTTTAGCGGTTCCAGAAAATTGGCCCAGGTGCCTAAAATTAGCCCAGGTGCCTAAAATTGGCCCGAAGCGTGTGCTATAGCCCACGAAAACGGTCTGAAACGTAGGGTCGTCATTTGAATTCCGTAGCTCCGATTGCAGCGCTTCTGGACATTTCGGAATGCCAGTAACATGAGTTTTACGAAAAGCATCGGGTTTAGCGGATGCAGAAAATTGGCCCAGGTGCCTAAAATTGGCCCAGGTGCCTAAAATTGGCTCGAAGCGTGTGCTATAGCCCACGAAAACTATCCGAAACATAGGGCCGTCATTTGAATTGCGTAGCTCCGATTGCAGCACTTCTGGACATTTCGGAACGACAGTAACATGAGTTTTACGAAAAGCATCGGGCTTAGCGGTTCCAGAAAATTGGCCGAGGTGCCTAAAATTGGCCCGAAACGTGTGCTATGGCCCACGAAAACGGCCCGAAACGTACGGCCGTCATTTGAATTCCGTAGCTCCAATTGCAGCGCTTCTGGACATTTCGGAGCGCCAGTAATATGAGTTTTACAAAAAGCATCGAGTTTAGCGGTTCTAGAAAATTGGCCGAGGTGCCTAAATTTGGCCCGAAGGGTGTGCTGTGGCCCACAAAAACGGCCCGAAATGTAGGGCCGTCATTTGAATTCCGTAGCTCCGATTGCAGCGCTTCTGGACATTTCGGAACGCCAGTAACATGAGTTTTACGAAAAGCATCGGGTTTAGCGGTTCCAGAAAATTGGCCCAGGTGCCTAAAATTAGCCCAGGTGCCTAAAATTGGCCCGAAGCGTGTGCTATAGCCCACGAAAACGGTCTGAAACGTAGGGTCGTCATTTGAATTCCGTAGCTCCGATTGCAGCACTTCTGGACATTTCGGAACGCCAGTAACATGAGTTTTACGAAAAGCATCGGGTTTAGCGGTTCCAGAAAATTGGCCCAGGCACCGAAAATTGGCCCGAAGCGTGTGCTATGGCCCACGAAAACGACCAGAAACGTACGGCCGTTATTTGGATTCCGTAGCTCCAATTGCAGCACTTCTGGACATTTCGGAGCGCCAGAAACATGAGTTTTACGAAAAGCAACAGGTTTAGCGGTTCCAGAAAATTGGCCCAGGTGCCTAAAATTAGCCCAGGTGCCTAAAATTGGCCCGAAGCGTGTGCTATAGCCCACGAAAACGGTCTGAAACGTAGGGTCGTCATTTGAATTCCGTAGCTCCGATTGCAGCAATTCTGGACATTTCGGAACGCCAGTAACATGAGTTTTACGAAAAGCATCAGGTTTAGCGGTTCCAGAAAATTGGCCCAGGTGCCTAAAATTAGCCCAGGTGCCTAAAATTGGCCCGAAGCGTGTGCTATAGCCCACGAAAACGGTCTGAAACGTAGGGTCGTCATTTGAATTCCGTAGCTCCGATTGCAGCGCTTCTGGACATTTCGGAATGCCAGTAACATGAGTTTTACGAAAAGCATCGGGTTTAGCGGATGCAGAAAATTGGCCCAGGTGCCTAAAATTGGCCCAGGTGCCTAAAATTGGCTCGAAGCGTGTGCTATAGCCCACGAAAACTATCCGAAACATAGGGCCGTCATTTGAATTGCGTAGCTCCGATTGCAGCACTTCTGGACATTTCGGAACGACAGTAACATGAGTTTTACGAAAAGCATCGGGCTTAGCGGTTCCAGAAAATTGGCCGAGGTGCCTAAAATTGGCCCGAAACGTGTGCTATGGCCCACGAAAACGGCCCGAAACGTACGGCCGTCATTTGAATTCCGTAGCTCCAATTGCAGCGCTTCTGGACATTTCGGAGCGCCAGTAATATGAGTTTTACAAAAAGCATCGAGTTTAGCGGTTCTAGAAAATTGGCCGAGGTGCCTAAATTTGGCCCGAAGGGTGTGCTGTGGCCCACAAAAACGGCCCGAAATGTAGGGCCGTCATTTGAATTCCGTAGCTCCGATTGCAGCGCTTCTGGACATTTCGGAACGCCAGTAACATGAGTTTTACGAAAAGCATCGGGTTTAGCGGTTCCAGAAAATTGGCCCAGGTGCCTAAAATTAGCCCAGGTGCCTAAAATTGGCCCGAAGCGTGTGCTATAGCCCACGAAAACGGTCTGAAACGTAGGGTCGTCATTTGAATTCCGTAGCTCCGATTGCAGCACTTCTGGACATTTCGGAACGCCAGTAACATGAGTTTTACGAAAAGCATCGGGTTTAGCGGTTCCAGAAAATTGGCCCAGGCACCGAAAATTGGCCCGAAGCGTGTGCTATGGCCCACGAAAACGACCAGAAACGTACGGCCGTTATTTGGATTCCGTAGCTCCAATTGCAGCACTTCTGGACATTTCGGAGCGCCAGAAACATGAGTTTTACGAAAAGCAACAGGTTTAGCGGTTCCAGAAAATTGGCCCAGGTGCCTAAAATTAGCCCAGGTGCCTAAAATTGGCCCGAAGCGTGTGCTATAGCCCACGAAAACGGTCTGAAACGTAGGGTCGTCATTTGAATTCCGTAGCTCCGATTGCAGCAATTCTGGACATTTCGGAACGCCAGTAACATGAGTTTTACGAAAAGCATCAGGTTTAGCGGTTCCAGAAAATTGGCCCAGGTGCCTAAAATTAGCCCAGGTGCCTAAAATTGGCCCGAAGCGTGTGCTATAGCCCACGAAAACTGTCTGAAACGTAGGGTCGTCATTTGAATTCCGTAGCTCCGATTGCAGCGCTTCTGGACATTTCGGAACGCCAGTAACATGAGTTTTACGAAAAGCATCAGGTTTAGCGGTTCCAGAAAATTGGCCCAGGTGCCTAAAATTGGCCCGAAGCGTGTGCTATGGCCCACGAAAACGGTCCGAAACGTAGGGCCGTCATTTGAATTCCGTAGCTCCGATTGCAGCGCTTCTGGACATTTCGGAATGCCAGTAACATGAGTTTTACGAAAAGCATCAGGTTTAGCGGTTGCAGAAAATTGGCCCAGGTGCCTAAAATTGGCCCAGGTGCCTAAAATTGGCTCGAAGCGTGTGCTATAGCCCACGAAAACGGTCCGAAACGTAGTGCCGTCATTTGAATTCCGTAGCTCCGATTGTAGCACTTCTGGACATTTCGGAACGACAGTAACATGAGTTTTACGAAAAGCATCGGGCTTAGCGGTTCCAGAAAATTGGCCCAGGTACCTAAAATTGGCCCAGGTGCCTAAAATTGGCCCGAAGCGTGTGCTGTAGCCCACGAAAACGGTCCGAAACGTAAGGCCGTCATTTGAATTTCGTAGCTCCAATTGCAGCACTTCTGGACATTTCGGAACGCCAGTAACTTGAGTTTTACGAAAAGCATCGGGTTTAGCGGTTCCAGAAAATTGGCCCAGGTGCCTAAAATTGGCCCGAAGCGTGTGCTATGGCCCACGAAAACGGTTTGAAACGTAGGGCCGTCATTTCAATTTCGTAGCTCCAATTGCAGCGCTTCTGGACATTTCGGAATGCCAGTAACATGAGTTTTACGAAAAGCATCGGGTTTAGCGGTTGCAGAAAATTGGCCCTGGTGCCTAAAATTGGCCCAGGTGCCTATAATTGGCTCGAAGCGTGTGCTATAGCCCACGAAAACGGTCCGAAACGTAGGGCCGTCATTTGAATTCCGTAGCTCCGATTGTAGCACTTCTGGACATTTCGGAACGACAGTAACATGAGTTTTACAAAAAGCATCGGGCTTAGTGGTTCCAGAAAATTGGCCCAGGTACCTAAAATTGGCCCAGGTGCCTAAAATTGGCCCGAAGCGTGTGCTGTAGCCCACGAAACCGGTCCGAAACGTAAGGCCGTCATTTGAATTTCGTAGCTCCGATTGCAGCACTTCTGGACATTTCGGAACGCCAGTAACTTGAGTTTTACGAAAAGCATCGGGTTTAGCGGTTCCAGAAAATTGGCCCAGGTGCCTAAAATTGGCCCGAAGCGTGTGCTATGGCCCACGAAAACGGTCCGAAACGTAGGGCCGTCATTTGAATTCCGTAGCTCCGATTGCAGTGCTTCTGGACATTTCGGAATGCCAGTAACATGAGTTTTACGAAAAGCATCAGGTTTAGCGGTTGCAGAAAATTGGCCCAGGTGCCAAAAATTGGCTCGAAGCGTGTGCTATAGCCCACGAAAATGGTCCGAAACGTAGGGCCGTCATTTGAATTCCGTAGCTCCGATTGCAGCGCTTCTGGACATTTCGGAATGCCAGTAACATGAGTTTTACGAAAAGCATCGTGTTTAGCGGTTCCAGAAAATTGGCCCAGGTGCCTAAAATTGGCCCGAAGCGTGTGCTATAGCCCACGAAAACGGCCCGAAACGTACGGCCGTCATTTGAATTTCGTAGCTCCAATTGCAGCGCTTCTGGACATTTCGGAGCGCCAGTAACGTGAGTTTTAAGAAAAGCATCGGGTTTAGCGGTTCTAGAAAATTGGCCGAGGTGCCTAAAATTGGCCCGAAGCGTGTGCTGTGGCCCAGGAAAACGGCCCGAAACGTAGGGCCGTCATTTGAATTTCGTAGCTCCGATTGCAGCGTTTCTGGACATTTCGAAACCCCAGTAAGAGGAGATTTACGAAAAGCATAAGGTTTAGCGGTTCCAGAAAATTGGCCCCGGTGCCTAAAATTGGCCCGAAGCATGTGCTATAGCCCACGAAAACGGCCCGAAACGTAGGGCCGTCATTTGAATTCCGTAGCTCCGATTGCAGCGCTTCTGGACATTTCGGAATGCCAGTAACATGAGTTTTACGAAAAGGATTGGGTTTAGTGGTTGCAGAAAATTGGCCCAGGTACCTAAAATTGGCCCAGGTGCCTAAAATTGGCCCGAAGCGTGTGATGTAGCCCACGAGAACGGTCCGAAACGTAGGGCCGTCATTTGAATTTTGTAGCTCCTATTGCAGCACTTCTGGACATTTCGGTACGCCAGTAACATGAGTTTTACGAAAAGCATCAGGTTTAGCGGTTCCAGAAAATTGGCCCAGGTGCCTAAAATTGGCCCGAAGCGTGTGCTATGGCCCACGAAAACGGTCCGAAACGTAGGGCCGTCATTTGAATTCCGTAGCTCCGATTGCAGCGCTTCTGGACATTTCGGAATGCCAGTAACATGAGTTTTACGAAAAGCATCGGGTTTAGCGGTTGCAGAAAATTGGCCCAGGTGCCTAAAATTGGCCCAGGTGCCTAAAATTGGCTCGAAGCGTGTGCTATAGCCCACGAAAACGGTCCGAAACGTAGTGCCGTCATTTGAATTCCGTAGCTCCGATTGTAGCACTTCTGGACATTTCGGAACGACAGTAACATGAGTTTTACGAAAAGCATCGGGCTTAGCGGTTCCAGAAAATTGGCTCAGGTACCTAAAATTGGCCCAGGTGCCTAAAATTGGCCCGAAGCGTGTGCTGTAGCCCACGAAAACGGTCCGAAACGTAAGGCCGTCATTTGAATTTCGTAGCTCCAATTGCAGCACTTCTGGACATTTCGGAACGCCAGTAACTTGAGTTTTACGAAAAGCATCGGGTTTAGCGGTTCCAGAAAATTGGCCCAGGTGCCTAAAATTGGCCCGAAGCGTGTGCTATGGCCCACGAAAACGGTCCGAAACGTAGGGCCGTCATTTGAATTCCGTAGCTCTGATTGCAGCGCTTCTGGACATTTCGGAATGCCAGTAACATGAGTTTTACGAAAAGCATCGGGTTTAGCGGTTGCAGAAAATTGGCCCAGGTGCCTAAAATTGGCCCAGGTTCCTAAAATTGGCTCGAAGCGTGTGCTATAGCCCACGAAAACGGTCCGAAACGTAGGGCCGTCATTTGAATTCCGTAGCTCCGATTGCAGCACTTCTGGACATTTCGGAATGACAGTAACATGAGTTTTACAAAAAGCATCGGGCTTAGCGGTTCCAGAAAATTGGCCCAGGTACCTAAAATTGGCCCAGGTGCCTAAAATTGGCCCGAAGCGTGTGCTGTAGCCCACGAAAACGGTCCAAAACGTAAGGCCGTCATTTGAATTTCGTAGCTCCGATTACAGCACTTCTAGAAATTTCGGAACGCCAGTAACTTGAGTTTTACGAAAAGCATCGGGTTTAGCGGTTCCAGAAAATTGGCCCAGGTGCCTAAAATTGGCCCGAAGCGTGTGCTATGGCCCACAAAAACGGTTCGAAACGTAGGGCCGTCATTTGAATTCCGTAGCTCCGATTGCAGCGCTTCTGGACATTTCGGAATGCCAGTAACATGAGTTTTACGAAAAGTATCGGGTTTAGCGGTTGCAGAAAATTGGCCCTGGTGCCTAAAATTGGCCCAGGTGCCTAAAATTGGCTCGAAGCGTGTGCTATAGCCCACGAAAACGGTCCGAAACGTAGGGCCGTCATTTGAATTCCGTAGCTCCGATTGCAGCACTTCTGGACATTTCGGAACGACAGTAACATGAGTTTTACGAAAAGCATCGGGCTTAGCGGTTCCAGAAAATTGGCCCAGGTACCTAAAATTGGCCCAGGTGCCTAAAATTGGCCCGAAGCGTGTGCTGTAGCCCACGAAAACAGTCTGAAACGTAAGGCCGTCATTTGAATTTCGTAGCTCCGATTGCAGCACTTCTGGACATTTCCGAACGCCAGTAACATGAGTTTTACGAAAAGCATCGGGTTTAGCGGTTCCAGAAAATTGGCAGGTGCCTAAAATTGGCCCGAAGCGTGTGCTATGGCCCACGAAAACGGTCCGAAATGTAGGGCCGTCATTTGAATTTCGTAGCTCCTATTGCAGCACTTCTGGACATTTCGGAATGCCAGTAACATGAGTTTTACGAAAAGCATCGGGTTTAGTGGTTGCAAAAAATTAGCCCAGGTGCCTAAAATTGGCTCGAAGCGTGTGCTATAGCCCACGAAAACGGTCCGAAACGTAGGTCCGTCATTTGAATTCCGTAGCTCCGATTGCAGCACTTCTGGACATTTCGGAACTACAGTAACATGAGTTTTACGAAAAGCATCAAGCTTAGCGGTTCCAGAAAATTGGCCTAGGTACCTAAAATTGGCCCAGGTGCCTAAAATTGGGCCGAAGCGTGTGCTGTAGCCCACGAAAACAGTCCGAAACGTAAGGCCGTCATTTGAATTTCGTAGCTCCGATTGCAGCACTTCTGGACATTTCGGAACACCAGTAACATGAGTTTTACGAAAAGCATCGGGTTTAGCGGTTCCAGAAAATTGGCCCAGGTGCCTAAAATTGGCCCGAAGCGTGTGCTATGGCCCACAAAAACGGTTCGAAACGTAGGGCCGTCATTTGAATTCCGTAGCTCCGATTGCAGCGCTTCTGGACATTTCGGAATGCCAGTAACATGAGTTTTACGAAAAGTATCGGGTTTAGCGGTTGCAGAAAATTGGCCCTGGTGCCTAAAATTGGCCCAGGTGCCTAAAATTGGCTCGAAGCGTGTGCTATAGCCCACGAAAACGGTCCGAAACGTAGGGCCGTCATTTGAATTCCGTAGCTCCGATTGCAGCACTTCTGGACATTTCGGAACGACAGTAACATGAGTTTTACGAAAAGCATCGGGCTTAGCGGTTCCAGAAAATTGGCCCAGGTACCTAAAATTGGCCCAGGTGCCTAAAATTGGCCCGAAGCGTGTGCTGTAGCCCACGAAAACAGTCTGAAACGTAAGGCCGTCATTTGAATTTCGTAGCTCCGATTGCAGCACTTCTGGACATTTCCGAACGCCAGTAACATGAGTTTTACGAAAAGCATCGGGTTTAGCGGTTCCAGAAAATTGGCAGGTGCCTAAAATTGGCCCGAAGCGTGTGCTATGGCCCACGAAAACGGTCCGAAATGTAGGGCCGTCATTTGAATTTCGTAGCTCCTATTGCAGCACTTCTGGACATTTCGGAATGCCAGTAACATGAGTTTTACGAAAAGCATCGGGTTTAGTGGTTGCAAAAAATTAGCCCAGGTGCCTAAAATTGGCTCGAAGCGTGTGCTATAGCCCACGAAAACGGTCCGAAACGTAGGTCCGTCATTTGAATTCCGTAGCTCCGATTGCAGCACTTCTGGACATTTCGGAACTACAGTAACATGAGTTTTACGAAAAGCATCAAGCTTAGCGGTTCCAGAAAATTGGCCTAGGTACCTAAAATTGGCCCAGGTGCCTAAAATTGGGCCGAAGCGTGTGCTGTAGCCCACGAAAACAGTCCGAAACGTAAGGCCGTCATTTGAATTTCGTAGCTCCGATTGCAGCACTTCTGGACATTTCGGAACACCAGTAACATGAGTTTTACGAAAAGCATCGAGTTTAGCGGTTCCAGAAAATTGGCCCAGGTGCCTAAAATTGGCCCGAAGCGTGTGCTATGGCCCACGAAAACGGTCCGAAACGTAGGGCCGTCATTTGAATTCCGTAGCTCCGATTGCAGCGCTTCTGGACATTTCGGAATGCCAGTAACATGAGTTTTACGAAAAGCATTGGGTTTAGCGGATGCAGAAAATTGGCCCAGGTGCCTAAAATTGGCCCAGGTGCCTAAAATTGGCTCGAAGCGTGTGCTATAGCCCACGAAAACTGTCCGAAACGTAGGGCCGTCATTTGAATTGCGTAGCTCCGATTGCAGCACTTCTGGACATTTCGGAACGACAGTAACATGAGTTTTAAGAAAAGCATCGGGCTTAGCGGTTCCAGAAAATTGGCCGAGGTGCCTAAAATTGGCCCGAAACGTGTGCTATGGCCCACGAAAACGGCCCGAAACGTACGGCCGTCATTTGAATTCTGTAGCTCCAATTGCAGCGCTTCTGGACATTTCGGAGCGACAGTAACATGAGTTTTACAAAAAGCATCGAGTTTAGCGGTTCTAGAAAATTGGCCGAGGTGCCTAAAATTGGCCCGAAGGGTGTGCTGTGGCCCACAAAAACGGCCCGAAATGTAGGGCCGTCATTTGAATTCCGTAGCTCCGATTGCAGCGCTTCTGGACATTTCGGAACGCCAGTAACATGAGTTTTACGAAAAGCATCAGGTTTAGCGGTTCCAGAAAATTGGCCCAGGTGCCTAAAATTAGCCCAGGTGCCTAAAATTGGCCCGAAGCGTGTGCTATAGCCCACGAAAACGGTCTGAAACGTAGGGTCGTCATTTGAATTCCGTAGCTCCGATTGCAGCGCTTCTGGACATTTCGGAATGCCAGTAACATGAGTTTTACGAAAAGCATCGGGTTTAGCGGATGCAGAAAATTGGCCCAGGTGCCTAAAATTGGCCCAGGTGCCTAAAATTGGCTCGAAGCGTGTGCTATAGCCCACGAAAACTGTCCGAAACGTAGGGCCGTCATTTGAATTGCGTAGCTCCGATTGCAGCACTTCTGGACATTTCGGAACGACAGTAACATGAGTTTTAAGAAAAACATCGGGCTTAGCGATTCCAGAAAATTGGCCGAGGTGCCTAAAATTGGCCCGAAACGTGTGCTATGGCCCACGAAAACGGCCCGAAACGTACGGCCGTCATTTGAATTCCGTAGCTCCAATTGCAGCGCTTCTGGATATTTCGGAGCGCCAGTAACATGAGTTTTACAAAAAGCATTGAGTTTAGCGGTTCTAGAAAATTGGCCGAGGTGCCTAAAATTGGCCCGAAGGGTGTGCTGTGGCCCACAAAAACGGCCCGAAATGTAGGGCCGTCATTTGAATTCCGTAGCTCCGATTGCAGCGCTTCTGGACATTTCGGAACGCCAGTAACATGAGTTTTACGAAAAGCATCAGGTTTAGCGGTTCCAGAAAATTGGCCCAGGTGCCTAAAATTAGCCCAGGTGCCTAAAATTGGCCCGAAGCGTGTGCTATAGCCCACGAAAACGGTCTGAAACGTATGGTCGTCATTTGAATTCCGTAGCTCCGATTGCAGCGCTTCTGGACATTTCGGAATGCCAGTAACATGAGTTTTACGAAAAGCATCGGGTTTAGCGGATGCAGAAAATTGGCCCAGGTGCCTAAAATTGGCCCAGGTGCCTAAAATTGGCTCGAAGCGTGTGCTATAGCCCACGAAAACTGTCCGAAACGTAGGGCCGTCATTTGAATTGCGTAGCTCCGATTGCAGCACTTCTGGACATTTCGGAACGACAGTAACATGAGTTTTAAGAAAAACATCGGGCTTAGCGATTCCAGAAAATTGGCCGAGGTGCCTAAAATTGGCCCGAAACGTGTGCTATGGCCCACGAAAACGGCCCGAAACGTACGGCCGTCATTTGAATTCCGTAGCTCCAATTGCAGCGCTTCTGGATATTTCGGAGCGCCAGTAACATGAGTTTTACAAAAAGCATCGAGTTTAGCGGTTCTAGAAAATTGGCCGAGGTGCCTAAAATTGGCCCGAAGGGTGTGCTGTGGCCCACAAAAACGGCCCGAAATGTAGGGCCGTCATTTGAATTCCGTAGCTCCGATTGCAGCGCTTCTGGACATTTCGGAACGCCAGTAACATGAGTTTTACGAAAAGCATCAGGTTTAGCGGTTCCAGAAAATTGGCCCAGGTGCCTAAAATTAGCCCAGGTGCCTAAAATTGGCCCGAAGCGTGTGCTATAGCCCACGAAAACGGTCTGAAACGTAGGGTCGTCATTTGAATTCCGTAGCTCCGATTGCAGCGCTTCTGGACATTTCGGAATGCCAGTAACATGAGTTTTACGAAAAGCATCGGGTTTAGCGGATGCAGAAAATTGGCCCAGGTGCCTAAAATTGGCCCAGGTGCCTAAAATTGGCTCGAAGCGTGTGCTATAGCCCACGAAAACTATCCGAAACGTAGGGCCGTCATTTGAATTGCGTAGCTCCGATTGCAGCACTTCTGGACATTTCGGAACGACAGTAACATGAGTTTTACGAAAAGCATCGGGCTTAGCGGTTCCAGAAAATTGGCCGAGGTGCCTAAAATTGGCCCGAAACGTGTGCTATGGCCCACGAAAACGGCCCGAAACGTACGGCCGTCATTTGAATTCCGTAGCTCCAATTGCAGCGCTTCTGGACATTTCGGAGCGCCAGTAATATGAGTTTTACAAAAAGCATCGAGTTTAGCGGTTCTAGAAAATTGGCCGAGGTGCCTAAATTTGGCCCGAAGGGTGTGCTGTGGCCCACAAAAACGGCCCGAAATGTAGGGCCGTCATTTGAATTCCGTAGCTCCGATTGCAGCGCTTCTGGACATTTCGGAACGCCAGTAACATGAGTTTTACGAAAAGCATCGGGTTTAGCGGTTCCAGAAAATTGGCCCAGGTGCCTAAAATTAGCCCAGGTGCCTAAAATTGGCCCGAAGCGTGTGCTATAGCCCACGAAAACGGTCTGAAACGTAGGGTCGTCATTTGAATTCCGTAGCTCCGATTGCAGCGCTTCTGGACATTTCGGAACGCCAGTAACATGAGTTTTACGAAAAGCATCAGGTTTAGCGGTTCCAGAAAATTGGCCCAGGTGCCTAAAATTAGCCCAGGTGCCTAAAATTGGCCCGAAGCGTGTGCTATAGCCCACGAAAACGGTCTGAAACGTAGGGTCGTCATTTGAATTCCGTAGCTCCGATTGCAGCGCTTCTGGACATTTCGGAACGCCAGTAACATGAGTTTTACGAAAAGCATCAGGTTTAGCGGTTCCAGAAAATTGGCCCAGGTGCCTAAAATTAGCCCAGGTGCCTAAAATTGGCCCGAAGCGTGTGCTATAGCCCACGAAAACGGTCTGAAACGTAGGGTCGTCATTTGAATTCCGTAGCTCCGATTGCAGCGCTTCTGGACATTTCGGAATGCCAGTAACATGAGTTTTACGAAAAGCATCGGGTTTAGCGGATGCAGAAAATTGGCCCAGGTGCCTAAAATTGGCCCAGGTGCCTAAAATTGGCTCGAAGCGTGTGCTATAGCCCACGAAAACTATCCGAAACGTAGGGCCGTCATTTGAATTGCGTAGCTCCGATTGCAGCACTTCTGGACATTTCGGAACGACAGTAACATGAGTTTTACGAAAAGCATCGGGCTTAGCGGTTCCAGAAAATTGGCCGAGGTGCCTAAAATTGGCCCGAAACGTGTGCTATGGCCCACGAAAACGGCCCGAAACGTACGGCCGTCATTTGAATTCCGTAGCTCCAATTGCAGCGCTTCTGGACATTTCGGAGCGCCAGTAATATGAGTTTTACAAAAAGCATCGAGTTTAGCGGTTCTAGAAAATTGGCCGAGGTGCCTAAATTTGGCCCGAAGGGTGTGCTGTGGCCCACAAAAACGGCCCGAAATGTAGGGCCGTCATTTGAATTCCGTAGCTCCGATTGCAGCGCTTCTGGACATTTCGGAACGCCAGTAACATGAGTTTTACGAAAAGCATCGGGTTTAGCGGTTCCAGAAAATTGGCCCAGGTGCCTAAAATTAGCCCAGGTGCCTAAAATTGGCCCGAAGCGTGTGCTATAGCCCACGAAAACGGTCTGAAACGTAGGGTCGTCATTTGAATTCCGTAGCTCCGATTGCAGCACTTCTGGACATTTCGGAACGCCAGTAACATGAGTTTTACGAAAAGCATCGGGTTTAGCGGTTCCAGAAAATTGGCCCAGGCACCGAAAATTGGCCCGAAGCGTGTGCTATGGCCCACGAAAACGACCAGAAACGTACGGCCGTTATTTGGATTCCGTAGCTCCAATTGCAGCACTTCTGGACATTTCGGAGCGCCAGAAACATGAGTTTTACGAAAAGCAACAGGTTTAGCGGTTCCAGAAAATTGGCCCAGGTGCCTAAAATTAGCCCAGGTGCCTAAAATTGGCCCGAAGCGTGTGCTATAGCCCACGAAAACGATCTGAAACGTAGGGTCGTCATTTGAATTCCGTAGCTCCGATTGCAGCACTTCTGGACATTTCGGAACGCCAGTAACATGAGTTTTACGAAAAGCATCAGGTTTAGCGGTTCCAGAAAATTGGCCCAGGTGCCTAAAATTAGCCCAGGTGCCTAAAATTGGCCCGAAGCGTGTGCTATAGCCCACGAAAACTGTCTGAAACGTAGGGTCGTCATTTGAATTCCGTAGCTCCGATTGCAGCGCTTCTGGACATTTCGGAACGCCAGTAACATGAGTTTTACGAAAAGCATCAGGTTTAGCGGTTCCAGAAAATTGGCCCAGGTGCCTAAAATTAGCCCAGGTGCCTAAAATTGGCCCGAAGCGTGTGCTATAGCCCACGAAAACGGTCTGAAACGTAGGGTCGTCATTTGAATTCCGTAGCTCCGATTGCAGCGCTTCTGGACATTTCGGAATGCCAGTAACATGAGTTTTACGAAAAGCATCGGGTTTAGCGGTTGCAGAAAATTGGCCCAGGTGCCTAAAATTGGCTCGAAGCGTGTGCTATAGCCCACGAAAACGGTCCGAAACGTAGGGCCGTCATTTGAATTGCGTAGCTCCGATTGCAGCACTTCTGGACATTTCGGAACGACAGTAACATGAGTTTTACGAAAAGCATCAGGCTTAGCGGTTCCAGAAAATTGGCCGAGGTGCCTAAAATTGGCCCGAAACGTGTGCTATGGCCCACGAAAACGGCCCGAAACGTACGGCCGTCATTTGAATTCCGTAGCTCCAATTGCAGCGCTTCTGGACATTTCGGAGCGCCAGTAATATGAGTTTTACAAAAAGCATCGAGTTTAGCGGTTCTAGAAAATTGGCCGAGGTGCCTAAAATTGGCCCGAAGGGTGTGCTGTGGCCCACAAAAACGGCCCGAAATGTAGGGCCGTCATTTGAATTCCGTAGCTCTGATTGCAGCGCTTCTGGACATTTCGGAACGCCAGTAACATGAGTTTTACGAAAAGCATCGGGTTTAGCGGTTCCAGAAAATTGGCCCAGGTGCCTAAAATTAGCCCAGGTGCCTAAAATTGGCCCGAAGCGTGTGCTATAGCCCACGAAAATGGTCTGAAACGTAGGGTCGTCATTTGAATTCCGTAGCTCCGATTGCAGCACTTCTGGACATTTCGGAACGCCAGTAACATGAGTTTTACGAAAAGCATCGGGTTTAGCGGTTCCAGAAAATTGGCCCAGGCACCGAAAATTGGCCCGAAGCGTGTGCTATGGCCCACGAAAACGACCAGAAACGTACGGCCGTTATTTGGATTCCGTAGCTCCAATTGCAGCACTTCTGGACATTTCGGAGCGCCAGAAACATGAGTTTTACGAAAAGCAACAGGTTTAGTGGTTCTAGAAAATTGGCCGAGGTGCCTAAAATTGGCACGAAGCGTGTGCTGTGGCCCACGAAAACGGCCCGAAACGTAGGGCCATCATTTAAATTCCGTAGCTCCGATTGCAGCGCTTCTGGACATTTCTGAACGCCAGTAAGATGAGTTTTACGAAAAGCATCGGGATTAGCGGTTCCAGAAAATTGGCCCAGGTGCCTAAAATTGGCCCGAAGCATGTGCTATAGCCCACGAAAACGGCCTGAAACGTAGGGCCGTCATTTGAATTCCGTAGCTCCGATTGCAGCGCTTCTGGACATTTTGGAATGCTAGTAACATGAGTTTTACGAAAAGCATCGGGTTTAGCGGTTGCAGAAAATTGGCCCAGGTGCCTAAAATTGGCCCGAAGCGTGTGCTATAGCCCACGAAAACAGTCCGAAACGTAGTGCCGTCATTTGAATTCCGTAGCTCCGATTGCAGCACTTCTGGACATTTCGGAACGCTAGTAACATGAGTTTTACGAAAAGCATCAGGTTTAGCGGTTCCAGAAAATTGGCCCAGGTGCCTAAAATTGGCCCGAAGCGTGTGCTATGGCCCACGAAAACGGCCCGAAACGTACGGCCGTCATTTGAATTCCGTAGCTCCAATTGCAGCGCTTCTGGACATTTCGGAGCGCCAGTAACATGAGTTTTAAGAAAAGCATCGGGTTTAGCGATTCTAGAAAATTGGCCGAGGTGCCTAAAATTGGCCTGAAGCGTGTGCTATGGCCCACGAAAACGGCCCGAAACGTAGGGCCGTCATTTGAATTCCGTAGCTCCGATTGCAGCGTTTCTGGACATTTCGGAACGCCAGTAAGATGAGATTTATGAAAAGCATCGGGTTTAGCGGTTCCAGAAAATTAGCCTAGGTGCCTAAAATTGGCCCGAAGCATGTGCTATAGCCCACAAAAACAGCCCGAAACGTAGGGCCGTCATTTGAATTCTGTAGCTCCGATTGCAGCGCTTCTGGACATTTCGGAATGCCAGTAACATGAGTTTTACGAAAAGGATCGGGTTTAGCGGTTGCAGAAAATTGGCCCAGGAGCCTAAAATTGGCCCAGGTGCCTAAAATTGGCCCGAAGCGTGTGATGTAGCCCACGAAAACGGTCCGAAACGTAGGGCCGTCATTTGAATATCGTAGCTCCGATTGTAGCACTTCTGGACATTTCGGAACGCCAGTAACATGAGTTTTACGAAAAGCATCGGGTTTAGCGGTTCCAGAAAATTGGCCCAGGTGCCTAAAATTGGCCCGAAGCGTGTGCTATGGCCCACGAAAACGGCCCGAAACGTAGGGCCGTCATTTGAATTCCGTAGCTGCGATTCCAGCGCTTCTGGACATTTCGGAATGCCAGTAACATGAGTTTTATCAAAAGCATCGGGTTTAGCGGTTGCAGAAAATTGGCCCAGGTGCCTAAAATTGGCCCAGGCGCCTAAAATTGGCTCGAAGCGTGTGCTATAGCCCACGAAAACGGTCCGAAACGTAGGGCCGTCATTTGAATTCCGTAGCTCCGATTGCAGCACTTCTGGACATTTCGGAACGACAGTAACATGAGTTTTACGAAAAGCATCGGGTTTAGCGGTTCCAGAAAATTGGCCCAGGTGCCTAAACTTGGCCCGAAGCGTGTGCTATGGCCCACGAAAACGGCCCGAAACGTTCGGCCGTCATTTAAATTCTGTAGCTCCAATTGCAGCACTTCTGGACATTTCGGAGCACCAGAAATATGAGTTTTACAAAAAGCATCAGGTTTAGCGGTTCTAGAAAATTGGCCGAGGTGCCTAAAATTGGCCCGAAGCGTGTGCTGTAGCCCACGAAAACGGTCCGAAACGTAGGGCCGTCATTTGAATTTCGTAGCTCCGATTGCAGCACTTCTGAACATTTCGGAAGGCCAGTAACATGAGTTTTACGAAAAGTATCGGGTTTAGCGGTTCCAGAAAATTGGCCCAGGTGCCTAAAATTGGCCCGAAGCGTTTGCTATGGCCCACGAAAACGGCTCGAAACGTAGGGTCGTCATTTGAATTCCGTAGCTCCGATTGCAGCGCTTCTAGACATTTCGGAATGCCACTAACATGAGTTTTACGAAAAGCATCAGGTTTAGCGGTTCCAGAAAATTGGCCCAGGTGCCTAAAGTTTAGCGGTTGCAGAAAATTGGCCCAGGTGCATAAAATTGGCACGAAGCGTGTGCTATTGCCCACGAAAATGGTCCGAAACGTAGGGCCGTCATTTGAATTTCGTAGCTCCGATTGCAGCACTTCTGGACATTTCGGAACGCCCGTAACATGAGTTTTACGAAAAGCATCGGGTTTAGCGGTTCCAGAAAATTGGCCCAGGTGCATAAAATTGGCCCGAAGCGTGTGCTATTGCCCACGAAAATGGTCTGAAACGTAGGGCCGTCATTTGAATTTCGTAGCTCCGATTGCAGCACTTCTGGACATTTCGGAACGCCCGTAACATGAGTTTTACGAAAAGCATCGGGTTTAGCGGTTCCAGAAAATTGGCCCAGGTGCCTAAAATTGGCCCGAAGTGTGTGCTATGGCCCACGAAAATGGCCCGAAACGTAGGGCCGTCATTTGAATTCCGTAGCTCCGATTGCAGCATTTCTGGACATTTCGGAACACCAGTAAGATGAGATTTACGAAAAGCATCGGGTTTAGCGGTTCCAGAAAATTGGCCCAGGTGCCTAAAATTGGCCCGAAGCATGTGCTATAGCCCAGGAAAACGGCCCGAAACGTAGGGCCGTTATTTGAATTCCGTATTCCGTAGCTCCGATTGCAGTGCTTCTGGACATTTCGGAATGCCAGTAACATGAGTTTTACGAAAAGGATCGGGTTTAGTGGTTCCAGGAAATTGGCACGGGTGCCTAAAATTGGCCTGAAGCGAGTGCTATAGCCCACGAAAACGGCCCGAAACGTAGGGCCGTCATTTGAATTTCGTAGCTCCGATTGCAGCGCTTCTGGACATTTTGGAACGCCAGTAACATGAGTTTTACAAAAAGCATCGGGTTTAGCGGTTCCAGAAAATTGGCCCAGGTGCCTAAAATTGGCCCGAAGCGTGTGCTATAGCCTACTAAAACGGTCCGAAACGTAGGGCCGTCATTTGAATTCCGTAGCTCCGATTGCATCACTTCTGGACATTTCGGAACGCCAGTAACATGAGTTTTACGAAAAGCATAGGGTTTAGCGGTTCCAGAAAATTGGCCCAGGTGCCTAAAATTGGCCCGAAGCATGTGCTATAGCCCACCAAAACGGCCCGAAACGTAGGGCCGTCATTTGAATTCCGTAGCTCCGATTGCAGTGCTTCTGGACATTTCAGAATGCCAGTAACATGAGTTTTACGAAAAGGATCGGGTTTAGCGGTTGCATAAAATTGGCCCAGGTGCCTAAAATTGGCCCAGGTGCCTAAAATTGGCCCGAAGCGTGTGCTGTAGCCCACGAAAACGGTCCGAAATGTAGGGCCGTCATTTGAATTTCGTAGCTCCGATTGCAGCACTTCTGGACATTTCGGAAGGCCAGTAACATGAGTTTTACGAAAAGTATCGGGTTTAGCGGTTCCAGAAAATTGGCCCAGGTGCCTAAAATTGGCCCGAAGCGTTTGCTATGGCCCACGAAAACGGCTCGAAACGTAGGGTCGTCATTTGAATTCCGTAGCTCCGATTGCAGCGCTTCTGGACATTTCGGAATGCCAGTAACATGAGTTTTACGAAAAGCATCGGGTTTAGCGGTTCCAGAAAATTGGTCCAGGTGCCTAAAGTTTAGCGGTTGCAGAAAATTGGCCCAGGTGCCTAAAATTGGCCCGAAGCGTTTGCTATGGCCCACGAAAACGGCTCCAAACGTAGGGTCGTCATTTGAATTCCGTAGCTCCGATTGCAGCGCTTCTGGACATTTCGGAATGCCAGTAACATGAATTTTACGAAAAGCATCGGGTTTAGCGGTTCCAGAAAATTGGCCCAGGTGCCTAAAGTTTAGCGGTTGCAGAAAATAGGCCCAGGTGCCTAAAATTGGCTCGAAGCGTGTGCTATAGCCCACGAAAACAGTCCGAAACGTAGGGCTGTCATTTGAATTCCGTAGCTCCGATTGCAGCACTTCTGGACATTTCGGAACGACAGTAACATGAGTTTTACGAAAAGCATCGGGTTTAGCGGTTCCAGAAAATTAGCCCAGGTGCCTAAAATTGGCCCCAAGCGTGTGCTATGGCCCACGAAAACGGCCCGAAACGTAGAGCCGTCATTTGAATTCCGTAGCTCCAATTGCAGCGCTTTTGGACATTTCGGAGCACCAGTAAAATGAGTTTTACAAAAAGCATCGGGTTTACCGGTTCTAGAAAATTGGCCGAGGTGCCTAAAATTGGCCCGAAGCGTGTGCTGTGGCCCACGAAAACGGTCCGAAATGTAGGGCCGTCATTTGAATTTCGTAGCTCCGATTGCAGCACTTCTGGACATTTCGGAATGACAGTAACATGAGTTTTACGAAAAGCATCAGGTTTAGCGGTTGCAAAAAATTGGCCCAGGTGCATAAAATTGGCCCGAAGCGTGTGCTATTGCCCACGAAAACGGTCCGAAACGTAGGGCCGTCATTTGAATTTCGTAGCTCCGATTGCAGCACTTCTGGACATTTCGGAACGCCCGTAACATGAGTTTTACGAAAAGCATCGGGTTTAGCGGTTCCAAAAAATTGGCCCAGGTGCCTAAAATTGGCCCGAAGTGTGTGCTATGGCCCACGAAAACGGCACGAAACATAGGGCTGTCATTTGAATTCCGTAGCTCCGACTGCAGCATTTCTGGACATTTCAGAACGCCAGTAAGATGAGATTTACGAAAAGCATCGGGTTTAGCGGTTCCAGAAAATTGGCCCAGGTGCCTAAAATTGGCCCGAAGCATGTGCTATAGCCCACGAAAACGGCCCGAAACGTAGGGCCGTCATTTGAATTCCGTAGCTCCGATTGCAGTGCTTCTGGACATTTCAGAATGCCAGTAACATGAGTTTTACGAAAAGGATCGGGTTTAGCGGTTGCAGAAAATTGGCTCAGGTGCCTAAAATTGGCCCAGGTGGCTAAAATTGGCCCGAAGCGTGTGCTGTAGCCCACGAAAACGGTCCGAAACGTAGGGCCGTCATTTGAATTTCGTAGCTCCGATTGCAGCATTTCTGGACATTTCGGAACGCCAGTAAGATGAGATTTACGAAAAGCATCGGGTTTAGCGGTTCCAGAAAATTGGCCCAGGTGCCTAAAATTGGCCCGAAGCATGTGCTATAGCCCACGAAAACGGCCCGAAACGTAGGGCCGTCATTTGAATTCCGTAGCTCCGATTGCAGTGCTTCTGGACATTTCGGAATGCCAGTAACATGAGTTTTACGAAAAGGATCGGGTTTAGTGGTTCCAGGAAATTGGCACGGGTGCCTAAAATTAGCCTGAAGCGTGTGCTATAGCCCACGAAAACAGCCCGAAACGTAGGGCCGTCATTTGAATTTCGTAGCTCCGATTGCAGCGCTTCTGGACATTTTGGAACGCCAGTAACATGAGTTTTACAAAAAGCATCGGGTTTAGCGGTTCCAGAAAATTGGCCCAGGTGCCTAAAATTGGCCCGAAGCGTGTGCTATAGCCCACTAAAACGGTACGAAATGTAGGGCCGTCATTTCAATTCCGTAGCTCCGATTGCAGCGCTTCTGCACATTTCAGAATGCCAGTAACATGAGTTTTACGAAACGCATCGGGTTTAGCGGTTCCAGAAAATTGGCCCAGGTGCCCAAAATTGGCCCAGGTGCCTAAAATTGGCCCAAAGCGTGTGCTATAGCCCACGAAAACAGTCCGAAACGTAGGGCCGTCATTTCAATTCCGTAGCTCCGATTGCATCACTTCTGGACATTTCGGAATGCCAGTAACATGAGTTTTACGAAAAGCATCGGGTTTAACGGTTCCAGAAAATTGGCCCAGGTGCCTAAAATTGGCCCGAAGCATGTGCTATAGCCCACGAAAACGGCCCGAAACGTAGGGCCGTCATTTGAATTCCGTAGCTCCGATTGCAGTGCTTCTGGACATTTCAGAATGCCAGTAACATGAGTTTTACGAAAAGGATCGGGTTTCGCGGTTGCAGAAAATTGGCCCAGGTGCCTAAAATTGGCCCGAAGCGTGTGCTGTAGCCCACGAAAACGGTCCGAAACGTAGGGCCGTCATTTGAATTTCGTAGCTCCGATTGCAGCACTTCTGGACATTTCGGAAGGCTAGTAACATGAGTTTTACGAAAAGTATCGGGTTTAGCGGTTCCAGAAAATTGGCCCAGGTGCCTAAAATTGGCCCGAAGCGTTTGCTATGGCCCACGAAAATGGCTCGAAACGTAGGGTCGTCATTTGAATTCCGTAGCTCCGATTGCAGCGCTTCTGGACATTTCGGAATGCCAGTAACATGAGTTTTACGAAAAGCATCGGGTTTAGCGGTTCCAGAAAATTGGCCCAGGTGCCTAAAGTTTAGCGGTTGCAGAAAATTGGCCCAGGTGCCTAAAATTTGCCCAGGTGCCTAAAATTGGCTCGAAGCGTGTGCTATAGCCCACGAAAACAGTCCGAAACGTAGGGCTGTCATTTGAATTCCGTAGCTCCGATTGCAGCACTTCTGGACATTTCGGAACGACAGTAACATGAGTTTTACGAAAAGCATCGGGTTTAGCAGTTCCAGAAAATTAGCCCAGGTGCCTAAAATTGGCCCCAAGCGTGTGCTATGGCCCATGAAAACAGCCCGAAACGTAGAGCCGTCATTTGAATTCCGTAGCTCCAATTGCAGCGCTTTTGGACATTTCGAAGCACCAGTAAAATGAGTTTTAGAAAAAGCATCGGGTTTAGCGGTTCTAGAAAATTGGCCGAGGTGCCTAAAATTGGCCCGAAGCGTGTGCTGTGGCCCACGAAAACGGTCCGAAATGTAGGGCCGTCATTTGAATTTCGTAGCTCTGATTGCAGCACTTCTGGACATTTCGGAATGACAGTAACATGAGTTTTACGTAAAGCATCAGGTTTAGCGGTTGCAAAAAATTGGCCCAGGTGCATAAAATTGGCCCGAAGCGTGTGCTATTGCCACGAAAACGGTCCGAAACGTAGGGCCGTCATTTGAATTTCGTAGCTCCTATTGCAGCACTTCTGGACATTTCGGAACGCCCGTAACATGAGTTTTACGAAAAGCATCGGGTTTAGCGGTTCCAGAAAATTGGCCCAGGTGCCTCAAATTGGCCCGAAGCGTGTGCTATGGCCCACGAAAACGGCCCGAAACGTAGGGCCGTCATTTGAATTCCGTAGCTCTGATTGCAGCACTTCTGTACATTTCGGAACGCCAGTAACATGAGTTTTACGAAAAGCATCGGGTTTATTGGTTACAGGAAATTGGCACGGGTGCCTAAAATTAGCCTGAAGCGTGTGCTATAGCCCACGAAAACGGCCCGAAATGTAGGGCCGTCATTTGAATTTCGTAGCTCCGATTGTAGCGCTTCTGGACATTTTGGAATGCCAGTAACATGAGTTTTACAAAAAGCATCAGGTTTAGCGGTTCCAGAAAATTGTCCCAGGTGCCTAAAATTGGCCCGAAGCGTGTGCTATAGCCCAATAAAACGGTCCGAAACGTAGGGCCGTCATTTGAATTCCGTAGCTCCGATTGCAGCGCTTCTGGACATTTCAGAACGCCAGTAACATGAGTTTTACGAAACGCATCGGGTTTAGCGGTTCCAGAAAATTGGCCCAGGTGCCCAATTTTGGCCCAGGTGCCTAAAATTGGCCCAAAGCGTGTGCTATAGCCCACGAAAACAGTCCGAAACGTAGGGTCCTCATTTGAATTCCGTAGCTCCGATTGCATCACTTCTGGACATTTCGGAACGCCAGTAACATGAGTTTTACGAAAAGCATCGGGTTTAGCGGTTCCAGAAAATTGGCCCAGGTGCCTAAAATTGGCCCGAAGCGTGTGCTATGGCCCACGAAAACGGCCCGAAACGTACGGCCGTCATTTGAATTCCGTAGCTCCAATTGCAGCGATTCTGGACATTTCGGAATGCCAGTAACATGAGTTTTACGAAAAGCATCAGGTTTAGTGGTTACAGGAAATTGGCACGGATGCCTAAAATTGGCCTGAAGCGTGTGCTATAGCCCACGAAAACGGACCGAAACGTAGGGCCGTCATTTGAATTTCGTAGCTCCGATTGCAGCGCTTCTGAACATTTTGGAACGCCAGTAATATGAGTTTTACAAAAAGCATCGGGTTTAGCGGTTCCAGAAAATTGGCCCAGGTGCCTAAAATTGGCCCGAAGCGTGTGCTATAGCCCACTAAAACGGTCCGAAACGTAGGGCCGTCATTTGAATTTCGTAGCTCCGATTGCAGCGCTTCTGGACATTTCGGAACGCCAGTAATATGAGTTTTACGAAACGCATCGGGTTTAGCGGTTCCAGAAAATTGGCCCGAAGCATGTGCTATAGCCCACGAAAACGGTCCGAAACGTAGGGCCGTCATTTGAATTTCATAGCTCCGATTGCAGCGCTTCTGGACATTTCGGAACACTAGTAACATGAGTTTTACGAAAAGCATCGGGTTTAGTGGTTCCAAGAAATTGGCCCGGGTGCGTAAAATTGGCCCGAAGCGTGTGCTATAGCCCACGAAAACGGTCCGAAACGTAGGGCCGTCATCTGAATTCCGTAGCTCCGATTGCAGCACATCTGGATATTTCGGAACGCCAGTAACATGAGTTTTACGAAAAGCATCGGGTTTAGCGGTTCCAAAAAATTGGCCCAGGTGCCTAAAATTGGCCCGAAGCGTGTGCTATGGCCCACGAAAACGGCCCAAAACGTACGACCGAAATTTGAATTCCGTAGCTCCAATTGCAGCGCTTCTGGACATTTCGGAGTGCCAGTAACATGAGTTTTACGAAAAGCATTGGGTTTAGCGGTTCTAGAAAATTGGCCGAGGTGCCTAAAATTGGCCCGAAGCGTGTGCGATAACCCACGAAAACGGTCCGAAATGTTGGGCCGTCATTTGAATTCCGTAGCTCCGATTGCAGCACTTCTGGACATTTCGGAACGCCAGTACATGAGTTTTACGAAAAGCATCGGGTTTACCGGTTGCAGAAAATTGGCCCAGGTGCCCAAAATTGGCCCCGGTGCCTAAAATTGGCCCGAAGCGTGTGCTATAGCCCACGAAAACAGTCCGAAACGTAGGGCCGTCATTTGAATTCCGTAGCTCCAATTGCAGCGCTTTTGGACATTTCGGAGCACCAGTAAAATGAGTTTTACAAAAAGCATCGGGTTTAGCGGTTCTAGAAAATTGGCCGAGGTGCCTAAAATTGGCCTGAAGCGTGTGCTGTGGCCCACGAAAACGATCCGAAATGTAGGGCCGTCATTTGAATTTCGTAGCTCCGATTGCAGCACTTCTGGACATTTCGGAATGACAGTAACATGAGTTTTACGAAAAGCATTAGGTTTAGCTGTTGCAAAAAATTGGCCCAGGTGCATAAAATTGGCCCGAAGCGTGTGCTATTGCCCACGAAGACGGTCCGAAACGTAGGGCCGTCATTTGAATTTCGTAGCTCCGATTGCAGCACTTCTGGACATTTCGGAACGCCCGTAACATGAGTTTTACGAAAAGCATCGGGTTTAGCGGTTCAAGAATATTGGCCCAGGTGCCAAAAATTGGCCCGAAGCGTGTGCTATGGCCCACGAAAACGGCCCGAAACGTACGGCCGTCATTTGAATTCCGTAGCTCCAATTGCAGCGATTCTGGACATTTCGGAATGCCAGTAACATGAGTTTTACGAAAAGCATCAGGTTTAGTGGTTACAGGAAATTGGCACGGATGCCTAAAATTGGCCTGAAGCGTGTGCTATAGCCCACGAAAACGGACCGAAACGTAGGGCCGTCATTTGAATTTCGTAGCTCCGATTGCAGCGCTTCTGGACATTTTGGAACGCCAGTAATATGAGTTTTACAAAAAGCATCGGGTTTAGCGGTTCCAGAAAATTGGCCCAGGTGCCTAAAATTGGCCCGAAGCGTGTGCTATAGCCCACTAAAACGGTCCGAAACGTAGGGCCGTCATTTGAATTTCGTAGCTCCGATTGCAGCGCTTCTGGACATTTCGGAACGCCAGTAATATGAGTTTTACGAAACGCATCGGGTTTAGCGGTTCCAGAAAATTGGCCCGAAGCATGTGCTATAGCCCACGAAAACGGTCCGAAACGTAGGGCCGTCATTTGAATTTCATAGCTCCGATTGCAGCGCTTCTGGACATTTCGGAACACTAGTAACATGAGTTTTACGAAAAGCATCGGGTTTAGTGGTTCCAAGAAATTGGCCCGGGTGCGTAAAATTGGCCCGAAGCGTGTGCTATAGCCCACGAAAACGGTCCGAAACGTAGGGCCGTCATCTGAATTCCGTAGCTCCGATTGCAGCACATCTGGATATTTCGGAACGCCAGTAACATGAGTTTTACGAAAAGCATCGGGTTTAGCGGTTCCAAAAAATTGGCCCAGGTGCCTAAAATTGGCCCGAAGCGTGTGCTATGGCCCACGAAAACGGCCCAAAACGTACGACCGAAATTTGAATTCCGTAGCTCCAATTGCAGCGCTTCTGGACATTTCGGAGTGCCAGTAACATGAGTTTTACGAAAAGCATTGGGTTTAGCGGTTCTAGAAAATTGGCCGAGGTGCCTAAAATTGGCCCGAAGCGTGTGCGATAACCCACGAAAACGGTCCGAAATGTTGGGCCGTCATTTGAATTCCGTAGCTCCGATTGCAGCACTTCTGGACATTTCGGAACGCCAGTACATGAGTTTTACGAAAAGCATCGGGTTTACCGGTTGCAGAAAATTGGCCCAGGTGCCCAAAATTGGCCCCGGTGCCTAAAATTGGCCCGAAGCGTGTGCTATAGCCCACGAAAACAGTCCGAAACGTAGGGCCGTCATTTGAATTCCGTAGCTCCAATTGCAGCGCTTTTGGACATTTCGGAGCACCAGTAAAATGAGTTTTACAAAAAGCATCGGGTTTAGCGGTTCTAGAAAATTGGCCGAGGTGCCTAAAATTGGCCTGAAGCGTGTGCTGTGGCCCACGAAAACGATCCGAAATGTAGGGCCGTCATTTGAATTTCGTAGCTCCGATTGCAGCACTTCTGGACATTTCGGAATGACAGTAACATGAGTTTTACGAAAAGCATTAGGTTTAGCTGTTGCAAAAAATTGGCCCAGGTGCATAAAATTGGCCCGAAGCGTGTGCTATTGCCCACGAAGACGGTCCGAAACGTAGGGCCGTCATTTGAATTTCGTAGCTCCGATTGCAGCACTTCTGGACATTTCGGAACGCCCGTAACATGAGTTTTACGAAAAGCATCGGGTTTAGCGGTTCAAGAATATTGGCCCAGGTGCCAAAAATTGGCCCGAAGCGTGTGCTATGGCCCACGAAAACGGCCCGAAACGTAGGGCCGTCATTTGGATTCCGTAGCTCCGATTGCAGCACTTCTGTACATTTCGGAACGCCAGTAACATGAGTTTTACGAAAAGCATCGGGTTTAGTGGTTACAGGAATTGGCACGGGTGCCTAAAATTGGCCTGAAGCGTGTGCTATAGCCCACGAAAACCGCCCGAAACGTAGGGCCGTCATTTGAATTTCGTAGCTCCGATTGCAGCGCTTCTGGACATTTTGGAACGCCAGTAACATGAGTTTTACAAAAAGCATCGGGTTTAGCGGTTCCAGAAAATTGGCCCAGGTGCCTAAAATTGGCCCGAAGCGTGTGCTATAGCCCACTAAAACGGTCCGAAACGTAGGGCCGTCATTTGAATTCCGTAGCTCCGATTGCAGCGCTTCTGGACATTTCAGAACGCCAGTAACATGAGTTTTACGAAACGCATCGGGTTTAGCGGTTCCAGAAAATTGGCCCAGGTGCCCAAAATTGGCCCAGGTGCCTAAAATTGGCCCAAAGCGTGTGCTATAGCCCACGAAAACAGTCCGAAACGTAGGGCCGTCATTTGAATTCCGTAGCTCCGATTGCATCACTTCTGGACATTTCGGAACGCCAGTAACATGAGTTTTACGAAAAGCATCGGGTTTAGCGGTTCCAGAAAATTGGCCCTGGTGCCTAAAATTGGCCCGAAGCGTGTGCTATAGCCCACTAAAACGGTCCGAAACGTAGGGCCGTCATTTGAATTTCGTAGCTCCAATTGCAGCGCTTCTGGACATTTCGGAACGCCAGTAACATGAGTTTTATGAAACGCATCGGGTTTAGCGGTTCCAGATAATTGGCCCGAAGCATGTGCTATAGCCCACGAAAACGGCCCGAAACGTAGGGCCGTCATTTGAATTTCATAGCTCCGATTGCAGCGCTTCTGGACATTTCGGAACGCCAGTAACATGAGTTTTACGAAAAGCATCGGGTTTAGTGGTTCCAAGAAATTGGCCCGGGTGCGTAGAATTGGCCCGAAGCGTGTGCTATAGCCCACGAAAACGGTCCGAAACGTAGGGCCGTCATCTGAATTCCGTAGCTCCGATTGCAGCACATCAGGATATTTCGGAACGCCAGTATCATGAGTTTTACGAAAAGCATCGGGTTTAGCGGTTCCAAAAAATTGGCCCAGGTGCCTAAAATTGGCCCGAAGTGTGTGCTATGGCCCACGAAAACGGCCCAAAACGTACGACCGAAATTTGAATTCCGTAGCTCCAATTGCAGCGCTTCTGGTCATTTCGGAGTGCCAGTAACATGAGTTTTACGAAAAGCATTGGGTTTAGCGGTTCTAGAAAATTGGCCGAGGTGCCTAAAATTGGCCCGAAGCGTGTGCTATTGCCCACGAAAACGGTCCGAAACGTAGGGCCGTCATTTGAATTTTGTAGCTCCGATTGAAACACTTCTGGACATTTCGGAACGCCCGTAACATGAGTTTTACGAAAAGCATCGGGTTTAGCGGTTCAAGAAAATTGGCCCGAAGCGTGTGCTATGGCCCACGAAAACGGCCCGAAACGTAGGGCCGTCATTTGAATTCCGCAGCTCCGATTGCAGCACTTCTGTACATTTCGGAACGCCAGTAACATGAGTTTTACGAAAAGCATCAGGTTTAGTGGTTACAGGAAATTGGCACGGGTGCCTAAAATGGGCCTGAAGCGTGTGCTATAGCCCACGAAAACGTCCCGAAACGTAGGGCCGTCATTTGAATTTCGTAGCTCCGATTGCAGTGCTTCTGGATATTTTGGAACGCCAGTAACATGAGTTTTACAAAAAGCATCGGGTTTAGCGGTTCCAGAAAATTGGCCCAGGTGCCTAAAATTGGCCCGAAGCGTGTGCTATAGCCCACTAAAACGGTCCGAAACGTAGGGCCGTCATTTGAATTCCGTAGTTCCGATTGCAGCGCTTCTGGACATTTCAGAACGCCAGTAACATGAGTTTTACGAAACGCATCGGGTTTAGCGGTTCCAGAAAATTGGCCCAGGTGCCCAAAATTGTCCCAGGTGCCTAAAATTGGCCCAAAGCGTGTGCTATAGCCCACGAAAACAGTCCGAAACGTAGGGCCGTCATTTGAATTCCGTAGCTCCGATTGCATCACTTCTGGACATTTCGGAACGCCAGTAACATGAGTTTTACGAAAAGCATCGGGTTTAGCGGTTCCAGAAAATTGGCCCAGGTGCCTAAAATTGGCCCGAAGCGTGTGCTATGATCCACGAAAACGGCCTGAAACGTACGGCCGTCATTTGAATTCCGTAGCTCCAATTGCAGCGATTCTGGACATTTCGGAATGCCAGTAACATGAGTTTTACGAAAAGCATCAGGTTTAGTGGTTACAGGAAATTGGCACGGGTGCCTAAAATTGGCCTGAAGCGTGTGCTATAGCCCACGAAAACGGACCGAAACGTAGGAGCGTCATTTGAATTTCGTAGCTCCGATTGCAGCGCTTCTGGACATTTTGGAACGCCAGTAACATGAGTTTTACAAAAAGCATCGGGTTTAGCGGTTCCAGAAAATTGGCCCGGGTGCCTAAAATTGGCCCGAAGCGTGTGCTATAGCCCACGAAAACGGTCCGAAACGTAGGGCCGTCATTTGAATTTCGTAGCTCCGATTGCAGCGCTTCTGGACATTTCGGAACGCCAGTAACATGAGTTTTACGAAACGCATCAGGTTTAGTGGTTCCAGAAAATTGGCCCGAAGCATGTGCTATAGCCCACGAAAACGGCCCGAAACGTAGGGCCGTCATTTGAATTTCGTAGCTCCGATTGCAGCGCTTCTGGACATTTCGGAACGTCAGTAACATGAGTTTTACGAAAAGCATCGTGTTTAGTGGTTGCAAGAAATTGGCCCGGGTGCGTAAAATTGGCCCGAAGCGTGTGCTACAGCCCACGAAAACGGTCCGAAACGTAGGGCCGTCATCTGAATTCCTTAGCTCCGATTGCAGCACATCTGGACATTTCGAAATGCCAGTAACATGAGTTTTACGAAAAGCATCGGGTTTAGCGGTTCCAAAAAATTGGCCCAGGTGCCTAAAATTGGCCCGAAGCGTGTGCTATGGCCCACGAAAACGGCCCAAAACGTACGACCGAAATTTGAATTCCGTAGCTCTAATTGCAGCGCTTCTGGACATTTCGGAGTACCAGTAACATGAGTTTTACGAAAAGCATTGGGTTTAGCGGTTCTAGAAAATTGGCCGAGGTGCCTAAAATTGGCCCGAAGCGTGTGCGATAACCCACGAAAACGGTTCGAAACGTAGGGCCGTCATTTGAATTCCGTAGCTCCGATTGCAGCACTTCTGGACATTTCAGAACGCCAGTAACATGAGTTTTACGAAAAGCATCAGGTTTACCGGTTGCAGAAAATTGGCCCAGGTGCCCAAAATTGGCCCCGGTGCCTAAAATTGGCCCGAAGCGTGTGCTATAGCCCACGAAAACAGTCCGAAACGTAGGGCCGTCATTTGAATTTCGTAGCTCCGATTGCAGCGCTTCTGGACATTTTGGAACGCCAGTAACATGAGTTTTACGAAAAGCATCAGGTTTAGCGGTTCTAGAAAATTGGCCCAGGTGCCTAAAATTGGCCCGAAGCGTGTGCTATGGCCCACGAAAATGGCCCGAAACATACGGCCGTCATTTGAATTCCGTAGCTCCAATTGCAGCGATTCTGGACATTTCGGAGCGCCAGTAACATGAGTTTTACGAAAAGCATTAGGTTTAGCGGTTCTAGAAAATTGGCCGAGGTGCCTAAAATTGGTCCGAAGCGTGTGTTGTGGTGGCCCATGAAAACGGCCTGAAACGTAGGGCCGTCATTTGAATTCCGTAGCTCCGATTGCAGCGCTTCTGTACATTTCGGAATGCCAGTAAGATGAGTTTTACGAAAAGCATCGGGTTTAGCGGTTCCAAAAAATTGGCCCAAGTGCCGAAAATTGGCCCGAAGCATGTGCTATAGCCCACGAAAACGGCTCGAAACGTAGTGCCGTCATTTGAATTCCGTAGCTCCGATTGCAGCGCTTCTGGACATTTTGGAATGCCAGTAACATGAGTTTTACGAAAACCATCGGGTTTAGCGGTTGCAGAAAATTGGCCCAGGTGCCTAAAATTGGCCCAGGTGCCTAAAATTGGCCCAAACCGTGTGCTATAGCCCGCGAAAATGGTCCGAAACGTAGGGCCGTCATTTGAATTCCGTAGCTCCGATTGCAGCACTTCTGGACATTTCGGAACGCCAGTAACATGAGTTTTACGAAAAGCATCTGGTTTAGCGGTTCCAGAAAATTGGCCCAGGTTCCTAAAATTGGCCCGAAGTGTGTGCTATGGCCCACGAAATCGGCCCGAAACGTACGGCTGTCATTTGAATTCCGTAGCTCCAATTGCAGTGCTTCTGGACATTTCGGAGCGCCAGTAACATGAATTTTACGAAAAGCATCGGGTTTAGCGGTTCTAGAAAATTGGCCGAGGTGCCTAAAATTGGCCCGAAGCGTGTGCTGTGGCCCACGAAAACGGCCCGAAACGTAGGGCCGTCATTTGAATTTCGTAGCTCCGATTGCAGCGCTTCTGGACATTTCGGAATGCCAGTAAAATGAGTTTTACGAAAAGCATCGGGTTTAGCGGTTCCAGAAAATTGGCCCAGGTGCCTAAAATTGGCCCGAAGCGTGTGCTGTGGCCCACGAAAACGGCCCGAAACGTAGGGCCATCATTTAAATTCCGTAGCTCCGATTGGAGCGCTTCTGGACATTTCGGAACGCCAGTAGGATGAGTTTTGCGAAAAGCATCGGGTTTAGCCGTTCCAGAAAATTGGCCCAGGTGCCTAAAATTGGCCCGACGCGTGTGCTATAGCCCACGAAAACGGCCCGAAACGTAGGGCCATCATTTAAATTCCGTAGCTCCGATTGCAGTGCTTCTGGACATTTCGGAATGCCCGTAACATGTGTTTTACGAAAAGCATCGGGTTTTGCGGTTGCAGAAAATTGGCCCAGGTGCCTAAAATTGGCCCAGGTGCCTAAAATTGGCCCGAAGCGTGTGCTATTGCCCACGAAAACGGTCCGAAACGTAGGGCCGTCATTTGAATTTTGTAGCTCCGATTGAAACACTTCTGGACATTTCGGAACGCCCGTAACATGAGTTTTACGAAAAGCATCGGGTTTAGCGGTTCAAGAAAATTGGCCCAGGTGCCTAAAATTGGCCCGAAGCGTGTGCTATGGCCCACGAAAACGGCCCGAAACGTAGGGCCGTCATTTGAATTCCGCAGCTCCGATTGCAGCACTTCTGTACATTTCGGAACGCCAGTAACATGAGTTTTACGAAAAGCATCAGGTTTAGTGGTTACAGGAAATTGGCACGGGTGCCTAAAATGGGCCTGAAGCGTGTGCTATAGCCCACGAAAACGTCCCGAAACGTAGGGCCGTCATTTGAATTTCGTAGCTCCGATTGCAGCGCTTCTGGATATTTTGGAACGCCAGTAACATGAGTTTTACAAAAAGCATCGGGTTTAGCGGTTCCAGAAAATTGGCCCAGGTGCCTAAAATTGGCCCGAAGCGTGTGCTATAGCCCACTAAAACGGTCCGAAACGTAGGGCCGTCATTTGAATTCCGTAGTTCCGATTGCAGCGCTTCTGGACATTTCAGAACGCCAGTAACATGAGTTTTACGAAACGCATCGGGTTTAGCGGTTCCAGAAAATTGGCCCAGGTGCCCAAAATTGGCCCAGGTGCCTAAAATTGGCCCAAAGCGTGTGCTATAGCCCACGAAAACAGTCCGAAACGTAGGGCCGTCATTTGAATTCCGTAGCTCCGATTGCATCACTTCTGGACATTTCGGAACGCCAGTAACATGAGTTTTACGAAAAGCATCGGGTTTAGCGGTTCCAGAAAATTGGCCCAGGTGCCTAAAATTGGCCCGAAGCGTGTGCTATGGCCCACGAAAACGGCCTGAAACGTACGGCCGTCATTTGAATTCCGTAGCTCCAATTGCAGCGATTCTGGACATTTCGGAATGCCAGTAACATGAGTTTTACGAAAAGCATCAGGTTTAGTGGTTACAGGAAATTGGCACGGGTGCCTAAAATTGGCCTGAAGCGTGTGCTATAGCCCACGAAAACGGACCGAAACGTAGGGCCGTCATTTGAATTTCGTAGCTCCGATTGCAGCGCTTCTGGACATTTTGGAACGCCAGTAACATGAGTTTTACAAAAAGCATCGGGT
This sequence comes from Cenchrus fungigraminus, assembly GCA_036936925.1. Classification (NCBI taxonomy): domain Eukaryota; kingdom Viridiplantae; phylum Streptophyta; class Magnoliopsida; order Poales; family Poaceae; genus Cenchrus; species Cenchrus fungigraminus. The sequence goes on along the minus strand of CM072773.1, from coordinate 138,430,876 downwards.
TTAGCGGTTCCAGAAAATTGGCCCAGGTGCCTAAAATTGGCCCGAAGCGTGTGCTATAGCCCACTAAAACGGTCCGAAACGTAGGGCCGTCATTTGAATTTCGTAGCTCCGATTGCAGCGCTTCTGGACATTTCGGAACGCCAGTAACATGAGTTTTACGAAACGCATCGGGTTTAGTGGTTCCAGAAAATTGGCCCGAAGCATGTGCTATAGCCCACGAAAACGGCCCGAAACGTAGGGCCGTCATTTGAATTTCGTAGCTCCGATTGCAGCGCTTCTGGACATTTCGGAACGTCAGTAACATGAGTTTTACGAAAAGCATCGTGTTTAGTGGTTGCAAGAAATTGGCCCGGGTGCGTAAAATTGGCCCGAAGCGTGTGCTACAGCCCACGAAAACGGTCCGAAACGTAGGGCCGTCATCTGAATTCCTTAGCTCCGATTGCAGCACATCTGGACATTTCGAAATGCCAGTAACATGAGTTTTACGAAAAGCATCGGGTTTAGCGGTTCCAAAAAATTGGCCCAGGTGCCTAAAATTGGCCCGAAGCGTGTGCTATGGCCAACGAAAACGGCGCAAAACGTACGACCGAAATTTGAATTCCGTAGCTCTAATTGCAGCGCTTCTGGACATTTCGGAGTGCCAGTAACATGAGTTTTACGAAAAGCATTGGGTTTAGCGGTTCTAGAAAATTGGCCGAGGTGCCTAAAATTGGCCCGAAGCGTGTGCGATAACCCACGAAAACGGTTCGAAACGTAGGGCCGTCATTTGAATTCCGTAGCTCCGATTGCAGCACTTCTAGACATTTCAGAACGCCAGTAACATGAGTTTTACGAAAAGCATCAGGTTTACCGGTTGCAGAAAATTGGCCCAGGTGCCCAAAATTGGCCCCGGTGCCTAAAATTGGCCCGAAGCGTGTGCTATAGCCCACGAAAACAGTCCGAAACGTAGGGCCGTCATTTGAATTCCGTAGCTCCGATTGCATCACTTCTGGACATTTCGGAACGCCAGTAACATGAGTTTTACGAAAAGCATCGGGTTTAGCGGTTCTAGAAAATTGGCCCAGGTGCCTAAAATTGGCCCGAAGCGTGTGCTATGGCCCACGAAAATGGCCCGAAACATACGGCCGTCATTTGAATTCCGTAGCTCCAATTGCAGCGATTCTGGACATTTCGGAGCGCCAGTAACATGAGTTTTACGAAAAGCATTAGGTTTAGCGGTTCTAGAAAATTGGCCGAGGTGCCTAAAATTGGTCCGAAGCGTGTGTTGTGGTGGCCCATGAAAACGGCCTGAAACGTAGGGCCGTCATTTGAATTCCGTAGCTCCGATTGCAGCGCTTCTGTACATTTCGGAATGCCAGTAAGATGAGTTTTACGAAAAGCATCGGGTTTAGCGGTTCCAAAAAATTGGCCCAAGTGCCGAAAATTGGCCCGAAGCATGTGCTATAGCCCACGAAAACGGCTCGAAACGTAGTGCCGTCATTTGAATTCCGTAGCTCCGATTGCAGCGCTTCTGGACATTTTGGAATGCCAGTAACATGAGTTTTACGAAAACCATCGGGTTTAGCGGTTGCAGAAAATTGGCCCAGGTGCCTAAAATTGGCCCAGGTGCCTAAAATTGGCCCAAACCGTGTGCTATAGCCCACGAAAATGGTCCGAAACGTAGGGCCGTCATTTGAATTCCGTAGCTCCGATTGCAGCACTTCTGGACATTTCGGAACGCCAGTAACATGAGTTTTACGAAAAGCATCTGGTTTAGCGGTTCCAGAAAATTGGCCCAGGTTCCTAAAATTGACCCGAAGTGTGTGCTATGGCCCACGAAATCGGCCCGAAACGTACGGCTGTCATTTGAATTCCGTAGCTCCAATTGCAGTGCTTCTGGACATTTCGGAGCGCCAGTAACATGAATTTTACGAAAAGCATCGGGTTTAGCGGTTCTAGAAAATTGGCCGAGGTGCCTAAAATTGGCCCGAAGCGTGTGCTGTGGCCCACGAAAACGGCCCGAAACGTAGGGCCGTCATTTGAATTTCGTAGCTCCGATTGCAGCGCTTCTGGACATTTCGGAATGCCAGTAAAATGAGTTTTACGAAAAGCATCGGGTTTAGCGGTTCCAGAAAATTGGCCCAGGTGCCTAAAATTGGCCCGAAGCGTGTGCTGTGGCCCACGAAAACGGCCCGAAACGTAGGGCCATCATTTAAATTCCGTAGCTCCGATTGGAGCGCTTCTGGACATTTCGGAACGCCAGTAGGATGAGTTTTACGAAAAGCATCGGGTTTAGCCGTTCCAGAAAATTGGCCCAGGTGCCTAAAATTGGCCCGAAGCGTGTGCTATAGCCCACGAAAACGGCCCGAAACGTAGGGCCATCATTTAAATTCCGTAGCTCCGATTGCAGTGCTTCTGGACATTTCGGAATGCCCGTAACATGTGTTTTACGAAAAGCATCGGGTTTTGCGGTTGCAGAAAATTGGCCCAGGTGCCTAAAATTGGCCCAGGTGCCTAAAATTGGCCCGAAGCGTGTGCTATAGCCCACGAATACGGTCCGAAACGTAGGGCTGTCATTTGAATTTCGTAGCTCCGATTGCAGCACTTCTGGACATTTCGGAACGCCAGTAACATGAGTTTTACGAAAAGCATCAGGTTTAGCGGTTCTAGAAAATTGGCGCAGGTGCCTAAAATTGGCCCGAAGCGTGTGCTATGGCCCACGAAAACAGCCCGAAACGCAGGGCCGTCATTTGAATTTCGTAGCTCCGATTGCAGCACTTCTGGACATTTCGGAACGCCAGTAACATGAGTTTTACGAAAAGCATCGGGTTTAGTGGTTCCAAGAAATTGGCCCGGGTGCGTAAAATTGGCCCGAAGCGTGTGCTATAGCCCACGAAAACGGCCCGAAACGTAGGGCCGTCATTTGAATTTTGTAGCTCCGATTGCAGCGCTTCTGGACATTTTGGAATGCCAGTAACATGAGTTTTACGAAACGCATCGGGTTTAGCGGTTCCAGAAAATTGGCCCAGGTGCCTAAAATTGGCCCGAAGCGTGTGCTATAGCCCACGAAAACGGCCCGAAACGTAGGGCCGTCATTTGAATTTCGTAGCTCCGATTCCAACACTTTTGGACATTTCGGAACACCAGAAACATCAGTTTTACGAAAAGCATCGGGTTTAGTGGTTCCAAGAAATTGGCCCGGGTGCGTAAAATTGGCCCGAAGCGTGTGCTATAGCCCACGAAAACGGCCCGAAACGTAGGGCCGTCATTTGAATTTTGTAGCTCCGATTGCAGCGCTTCTGGACATTTCGGAACGCCAGTAACATGAGTTTTACGAAATGCATCGGGTTTAGCGGTTCCAGAAAATTGGCCCAGGTGCCTAAAATTGGCCCGAAGCGTGTGCTATAGCCCACGAAAACGGCCCGAAACGTAGGGCCGTCATTTGAATTCCGTAGCTCTGATTGCAGCACTTCTGGACATTTCGAAATGCCAGTAACATGAGTTTTACGAAAAGCATCGGGTTTAGCGGTTCTAGAAAATTGGCCGAGGTGCCGAAAATTGGCCCGAAGCGTGTGCTATATAGCCCACGAAAACGGCCCGAAACATAGGGCTGTCATTTGAATTCCGTAGCTCCGTTTGCAGCGCTTCTGGATATTTCGGAACGCCAGTAACATGAGTTTTACGAAAAGCACAGGGTTTAGCGGTTCCAGAAAATTGGCCCAGGTGCCTAAAATTGGCCTGAAGCGTGGGCTATGGCCCACGAAAACGGCCCGAAACGTAGGGCCGTCATTTGAATTCCGTAGCTCCGATTGCAGTGCTTCTAGATATTTCAGAATGCCAGTAACATGAGTTTTACGAAAAGCATTGGGTTTAGTGGTTCTAGAAAATTGGTCGAGGTGCCTAAAATTGGCCCGAAGCGTGTGCTATATAGCCCACGAAAACAGCCCAAACCATAGGGCCGTCATTTGAATTCCGTAGGTATGATTGCAGCGCTTCTGGATATTTCGTAACGCCAATAAGATGTGTTTTACAAAAAACATTAGGTTTAGCGGTTCTAGAAAATTGGCCCAGGTGCCTAAAATTGGCCCGAAGCGTGTGCTATGGCCCACGAAAACGGCCCGAAATGTAGGGCCGCCATATTAATTCCGTAGCTCCGATTGCTGTGCTTCTAGATATTTCGGAATGCTAGTAACATTAGTTTTACGAAAAGCATCAGATTTAGTGGTTCCAGAAAATTGACCCAGGTGCCTAAAATTTGCCCGAAGCGTGTGCTATAGCCCACGAAAACGGCTCGAAACATAGGGCCGTCATTTGAATTCCGTAGCTCCGATTGCAGCGCTTCTGGATATTTCGGAACGCCAGTAACATGAGTTTTACGAAAAGCATCAGGTTTAGCTGTTCCAGAAAATTGGCCGAGGTGCCAAAAATTGGCCTGAAGCGTGTGCTATAGCCCACAAAAACGGCCCGAAACATAGGGCTGTCATTTGAATTCCGTAGCTTTGATTGCAGTTCTTCTAGACATTTCAGAACGCCAATAACATGAGTTTTACGAAAAGCATCGGGTTTAGCGGTTCCAGAAAATTGGCCCAGGTGCCTAAAATTGGCCCGAAGCGTGTGCTATGCCCACGAAAATGGTCCGAAACGTAGGGCCGTCATTTGAATTCCGTAGCTCCGATTGCAGCACTTCTGGACATTTCGGAACGCCAGTAACATGAGTTTTACGAAAAGCATCAGGTTTAGCGGTTCCAGAAAATTGGCCCAGGTGCCTAAAATTGGCCCGAAGCGTGTGCTATGGCCCACGAAAACGGCCCGAAACGTAGGGCCGTCATTTGAATTCCGTAGCTCCGATTGCAGTGCTTCTGGACATTTCGGAGCGCCAGTAACATGAGTTTTACGAAAGACATCGGGTTAAGCGGTTCTACAAAATTGGCCCAGGTGCCTAAAATTGGCCCGAAACGTGTGCTATGGCCCACGAAAACGGTCCGAAACGTAGGGCCGTCATTTGAATTCCGTAGCTCTGATTGCAGCGCTTCTGGACATTTCAGAACACCAGTAAGATGAGTTTTACGAAAAGCATCAGGTTTAGCGATTCCAGAAAATTGGCCCAGGTGCCTAAAATTGGCAAGAAGCATGTGCTATAGCCCACGAAAACGGACCGAAATGTAGGGCCGTCATTTGAATTCCGTAGCTCCGATTGCAGCGCTTCTGGACATTTCGGAACGCTAGTAACATGAGTTTTACGAAAAGTATCGGGTTTAGCGGTTCCTGAAAATTGGCCCAGGTGCCTAAAATTAGCCCGAAGCGTGTGCTATGGCCCACGAAAACGGCCCGAAACGTAGGGCCGTCATTTGAATTCCGTAGCTCCGATTGCAGTGCTTCTAGATATTTCGGAACACCAGTAACATGAGTTTTACGAAAAACATTGGGTTTAGTGGTTCCAGAAAATTGGTCGAGGTGCCTAAAATTGGCCCGAAGCGTGTGCTATATAGCCCACGAAAACAGCCCAAAACATAGGGCCGTCATTTGAATTCCGTAGCTACGATTGCAGCGCTTCTGGATATTCCGTAACGCCAATAACATGTGTTTTACGAAAAGCATTGGATTTAGCGGTTCCAGAAAATTGGCCCAGGTGCCTAAAATTGGCCCGAAGCGTGTGCTATGGCCCACGAAAACGGCCCGAAATGTAGGGCCGTCATATTAATTCCGTAGCTCCGATTGCAGCGCTTCTAGATATTTTGCAACGCAAGTAACATGAGTTTTACGAAAAGCATCGGGTTTAGTGGTTCCAGAAAATTGACCCAGGTCCCTAAAATTGGCCCGAAGCGTGTGCTATAGCCCACGAAAACAGCCCGAAACGTAGGGCCGTCATTTGAATTCCGTAGCTCCGATTGCAGCGCTTCTGGATATTTCGGAACGCCAGTAACATGAGTTTTACGAAAAGCATCAGGTTTGGCTGTTCCAGAAAATTGGCCGAGGTGCCTAAAATTGGCATGAAGTGTGTGCTATAGCCCACGAAAACGGCCCGAAACATAGAGCTATCATTTGAATTTCGTAGCTTCAATTGCAGTGCTTCTGGACATTTCAGAACGCCAATAACATGAGTTTTACGAAAAGCATTGGGTTTAGTGGTTCCAGAAAATTGGTCGAGGAGCCTAAAATTGGCCCGAAGCGTGTGCTATAGCCCACGAAAGCGGCCCGAAACGTAGGGCCATCATTTAAATTCCGTAGCTCCGATTGCAGTGCTTCTGGACATTTCGGAATGCCCGTAACATGTGTTTTACGAAAAGCATCGGGTTTTGCGGTTGCAGAAAATTGGCCCAGGTGCCTAAAATTGGCCCAGGTGCCTAAAATTGGCCCGAAGCGTGTGCTATAGCCCACGAATACGGTCCGAAACGTAGGGCTGTCATTTGAATTTCGTAGCTCCGATTGCAGCACTTCTGGACATTTCGGAACGCCAGTAACATGAGTTTTACGAAAAGCATCGGGTTTAGCGGTTCTAGAAAATTGGCGCAGGTGCCTAAAATTGGCCCGAAGCGTGTGCTATGGCTCACGAAAACAGCCCGAAACGCAGGGCCGTCATTTGAATTTTGTAGCTCCGATTGCAGCACTTCTGGACATTTCGGAACGCCAGTAACATGAGTTTTACGAAAAGCATCGGGTTTAGTGGTTCCAAGAAATTGGCCCGGGTGCGTAAAATTGGCCCGAAGCGTGTGCTATAGCCCACGAAAACGGCCCGAAACGTAGGGCCGTCATTTGAATTTTGTAGCTCCGATTGCAGCGCTTCTGGACATTTTGGAATGCCAGTAACATGAGTTTTACGAAACGCATCGGGTTTAGCGGTTCCAGAAAATTGGCCCAGGTACCTAAAATTGGCCCGAAGCGTGTGCTACAGCCCACGAAAACGGCCCGAAACGTAGGGCCGTCATTTGAATTTCGTAGCTCCGATTCCAACACTTTTGGACATTTCGGAACACCAGAAACATCAGTTTTACGAAAAGCATCGGGTTTAGTGGTTCCAAGAAATTGGCCCGGGTGCGTAAAATTGGCCCGAAGCGTGTGCTATAGCCCACGAAAACGGCCCGAAACGTAGGGCCGTCATTTGAATTTTGTAGCTCCGATTGCAGCGTTTCTGGACATTTCGGAACGCCAGTAACATGAGTTTTACGAAACGCATCGGGTTTAGCGGTTCCAGAAAATTGGCCCAGGTGCCTAAAATTGGCCCGAAGCGTGTGCTATAGCCCACGAAAACGGCCCGAAACGTAGGGCCGTCATTTGAATTCCGTAGCTCTGATTGCAGCACTTCTGGACATTTCGAAATGCCAGTAACATGAGTTTTACGAAAAGCATCGGGTTTAGCGGTTCTAGAAAATTGGCCGAGGTGCCGAAAATTGGCCCGAAGTGTGTGCTATATAGCCCACGAAAACGGCCCGAAACATAGGGCTGTCATTTGAATTCCGTAGCTCCGTTTGCAGCGCTTCTGGATATTTCGGAACGCCAGTAACATGAGTTTTACGAAAAGCACAGGGTTTAGCGGTTCCAGAAAATTGGCCCAGGTGCCTAAAATTGGCCTGAAGCGTGGGCTATGGCCCACGAAAACGGCCCGAAACGTAGGGCCGTCATTTGAATTCCGTAGCTCCGATTGCAGTGCTTCTAGATATTTCAGAATGCCAGTAACATGAGTTTTACGAAAAGCATTGGGTTTAGTGGTTCTAGAAAATTGGTCGAGGTGCCTAAAATTGGCCCGAAGCGTGTGCTATATAGCCCACGAAAACAGCCCAAACCATAGGGCCGTCATTTGAATTCCGTAGGTATGATTGCAGCGCTTCTGGATATTTCGTAACGCCAATAAGATGTGTTTTACAAAAAACATTGGGTTTAGCGGTTCTAGAAAATTGGCCCAGGTGCCTAAAATTGGCCCGAAGCGTGTGCTATGGCCCACGAAAACGGCCCGAAATGTAGGGCCGCCATATTAATTCCGTAGCTCCGATTGCTGTGCTTCTAGATATTTCGGAATGCTAGTAACATTAGTTTTACGAAAAGCATCAGGTTTAGTGGTTCCAGAAAATTGACCCAGGTGCCTAAAATTTGCCCGAAGCGTGTGCTATAGCCCACGAAAACGGCTCGAAACATAGGGCCGTCATTTGAATTCCGTAGCTCCGATTGCAGCGCTTCTGGATATTTCGGAACGCCAGTAACATGAGTTTTACGAAAAGCATCAGGTTTAGCTGTTCCAGAAAATTGGCCGAGGTGCCAAAAATTGGCCTGAAGCGTGTGCTATAGCCCACAAAAACGGCCCGAAACATAGGGCTGTCATTTGAATTCCGTAGCTTTGATTGCAGTTCTTCTAGACATTTCAGAACGCCAATAACATGAGTTTTACGAAAAGCATCGGGTTTAGCGGTTCCAGAAAATTGGCCCAGGTGCCTAAAATTGGCCCGAAGCGTGTGCTATGCCCACGAAAATGGTCCGAAACGTAGGGCCGTCATTTGAATTCCGTAGCTCCGATTGCAGCACTTCTGGACATTTCGGAACGCCAGTAACATGAGTTTTACGAAAAGCATCAGGTTTAGCGGTTCCAGAAAATTGGCCCAGGTGCCTAAAATTGGCCCGAAGCGTGTGCTATGGCCCACGAAAACGGCCCGAAACATAGGGCCGTCATTTGAATTCCGTAGCTCCGATTGCAGTGCTTCTGGACATTTCGGAGCGCCAGTAACATGAGTTTTACGAAAGACATCGGGTTAAGCGGTTCTACAAAATTGGCCCAGGTGCCTAAAATTGGCCCGAAACGTGTGCTATGGCCCACGAAAACGGTCCGAAACGTAGGGCCGTCATTTGAATTCCGTAGCTCTGATTGCAGCGCTTCTGGACATTTCAGAACACCAGTAAGATGAGTTTTACGAAAAGCATCAGGTTTAGCGATTCCAGAAAATTGGCCCAGGTGCCTAAAATTGGCAAGAAGCATGTGCTATAGCCCACGAAAACGGACCGAAATGTAGGGCCGTCATTTGAATTCCGTAGCTCCGATTGCAGCGCTTCTGGACATTTCGGAACGCTAGTAACATGAGTTTTACGAAAAGTATCGGGTTTAGCGGTTCCTGAAAATTGGCCCAGGTGCCTAAAATTAGCCCGAAGCGTGTGCTATGGCCCACGAAAACGGCCCGAAACGTAGGGCCGTCATTTGAATTCCGTAGCTCCGATTGCAGTGCTTCTAGACATTTCGGAACACCAGTAACATGAGTTTTACGAAAAACATTGGGTTTAGTGGTTCCAGAAAATTGGTCGAGGTGCCTAAAATTGGCCCGAAGCGTGTGCTATATAGCCCACGAAAACAGCCCAAAACATAGGGCCGTCATTTGAATTCCGTAGCTACGTTTGCAGCGCTTCTGGATATTCCGTAACGCCAATAACATGTGTTTTACGAAAAGCATTGGGTTTAGCGGTTCCAGAAAATTGGCCCAGGTGCCTAAAATTGGCCCGAAGCGTGTGCTATGGCCCACGAAAACGGCCCGAAATGTAGGGCCGTCATATTAATTCCGTAGCTCCGATTGCAGCGCTTCTAGATATTTTGCAACGCAAGTAACATGAGTTTTACGAAAAGCATCGGGTTTAGTGGTTCCAGAAAATTGACCCAGGCCCCTAAAATTGGCCCGAAGCGTGTGCTATAGCCCACGAAAACAGCCCGAAACGTAGGGCCGTCATTTGAATTCCGTAGCTCCGATTGCAGCGCTTCTGGATATTTCGGAACGCCAGTAACATGAGTTTTACGAAAAGCATCAGGTTTGGCTGTTCCAGAAAATTGGCCGAGGTGCCTAAAATTGGCATGAAGTGTGTGCTATAGCCCACGAAAACGGCCCGAAACATAGAGCTATCATTTGAATTTCGTAGCTTCAATTGCAGTGCTTCTGGACATTTCAGAACGCCAATAACATGAGTTTTACGAAAAGCATTGGGTTTAGTGGTTCCAGAAAATTGGTCGAGGAGCCTAAAATTGGCCCGAAGCGTGTGCTACATAGCCCACGAAAACAGCCCAAAACATAGGGCCGTCATTTGAATTCCGTAGCTACGATTGCAGCGCTTCTGGATATTCCGTAACGCCAGTAACATGTATTTTACGAAAAGCATTGGGTTTAGTGGTTCCAGAAAATTGGCCCAGGTGCCTAAAATTGGCCCGAAGCGTGTGCTATGGCCCACGAAAACGGTCCGAAATGTAGGGCCGTCATATTAATTCCGTAGCTCCGATTGCAGCGCTTCTAGATATTTCGGAACACCAGTAACATGAGTTTTACGAAAAGCATCAGGTTTAGTGGTTCCAGAAAATTGACCCAGGTGCCTAAAATTGGCCCGAAGCGTGTGCTATAGCCCACGAAAACGGCTCGAAACGTAGGGCGGTCATTTGAATTCCGTAGCTCCGATTGCAGCGCTTCTGGATATTTTGGAACGCCAGTAGCATGAGTTTTACGAAAAGCATCAGGTTTAGCTGTTCTAGAAAATTGGCCGAGGTGCCTAAAATTGGCCTGAAGCGTGTGCCATAGCCCACGAAAACGGCCCGAAACATAGGGCTGTCATTTGAATTCCGTAGCTTCGATTGCAGTGCTTCTAGACATTTTGGAACGCTAATAACATGAGTTTTACGAAAAGCATCGGGTTTAGCGGTTCCAGAAAATTAGCCCAGGTGCCTAAAATTGGCCCGAAGCGTGTGCTATAGCCCACGAAAACGGTCCGAAACGTAGGGCCGTCATTTGAATTCCCTAGCTCCGATTGCAGCACTTCTGGACATTTCGGAACGCCAGTAACATGAGTTTTACGAAAAGCATCAGGTTTAGCTGTTCTAGAAAATTGGCCGAGGTGCCTAAAATTGGCCTGAAGCGTGTGCTATAGCCCACGAAAACGGCCCGAAACATAGGGCTGTCATTTGAATTCCGTAGCTTCGATTGCAGTGCTTCTAGACATTTCGGAACGCCAATAACATGAGTTTTACGAAAAGCATCGGGTTTAGCGGTTCCAGAAAATTAGCCCAGGTGCCTAAAATTGGCCCGAAGCGTGTGCTATAGCCCACGAAAACGGTCTGAAACGTAGGGCCGTCATTTGAATTCCGTAGCTCCGATTGCAGCACTTCTGGATATTTCGGAATGCCAGTAACATGAGTTTTACGAAAAGCATCGGGTTTAGCGGTTCCAGAAAATTGGCCCAGGTGCCTAAAATTGGCCCGAAGCGTGTGCTATGGCCCACGAAAACGGCCCGAAACGTAGGGCTGTCATTTGAATTCCGTAGCTCCGATTGCAGTGCTTCTGGACATTTCGGAGCGCCAGTAACATGAGTTTTATGAAAGGCATTGGGTTTAGCGGTTCTAGAAAATTAGCCTAGGTGCCTAAAATTGGCCCGAAACGTGTGCTATGGCCCACGAAAACGGTCCGAAACGTAGGGCCGTCATTTGAATTCCGTAGCTCCGATTGCAGCGCTTCTGGATATTTCGGAACGCCAGTAAGATGAGTTTTACGAAAAGCATCAGATTTAGCGATTCCAAAAAATTGGCCCAGGTGCCTAAAATTGGCCCGAAGCATGTGCTATAGCCCACGAAAACGGCCTGAAATATAGGGCCGTCATTTGAATTCCGTAGCTCCGATTGCAGCGCTTCTGGACATTTCGGAACGCTATTAACATGAGTTTTACGAAAAGTATCGGGTTTAGCGGTTCCAGAAAATTGGCCCAGGTGCCTAAAATTAGCCCGAAGCGTGTGCTATGGCCCACGAAAATGGCCCGAAACGTAGGGCTGTCATTTGAATTTCGTAGCTCTGATTGCAGTGCTTCTAGGTATTTTGGAACGCCAGTAACATGAGTTTTATAAAAAGCATTGGGTTTAGTGGTTCCAGAAAATTGGTCGAGGTGCCTAAAATTGGCCCGAAGCGTGTGCTATATAGCCCACGAAAACAGCCCAAAACATAGGGCCGTCATTTGAATTCCGTAGCTACAATTGCAGCGCTTCTGGATATTCCGTAACGCCAGTAATATGTGTTTTACGAAAAGCATTGGGTTTAGCGGTTCCAGAAAATTGGCCCAGGTGCCTAAAATTGGCCCGAAGCGTGTGCTATGGCCCACGAAAACGGCCCGAAATGTAGGGCCGTCATATTAATTCCGTAGCTCCGATTGCAGCGCTTCTAGATATTTTGGAACGCCAGTAACATGAGTTTTACGAAAAGCATCGGGTTTAGTGGTTCCAGAAAATTGACCTAGGTGCCTAAAATTGGCCCGAAGCGTGCGCCCACGAAAACGGACCGAAACGTAGGGCTGTCATTTGAATTCCGTAGCTCCGATTGCAGCGCTTCTGGATATTTCAGAACGCCTGTAACATGAGTTTTACGAAAAGCATCAGGTTTGGCTGTTCTAGAAAATTGGCCCAGGTGCCTAAAATTGGCCTGAAGCGTGTGCTATAGCCCGCGAAAACGGCCCGAAACGTAGGGCTGTCATTTGAATTCCGTAGCTCCGATTGCAGCGTTTCTGGACATTTTGGAACGCCAGTAACATGAGTTTTACGAAAAGCATCGGGTTCAGTGGTTCCAGGAAATTGGCCCGGGTGCCTGAAATTGGCCCGAAGCGTGTGCTAGCCCACGAAAACGGCCCGAAACGTAGGGCCGTCATTTGAATTTCGTAGCTCTGATTGCAGCGCTTCTGGATGTTTCGGAACGCCAGTAACATGAGTTTTACGAAAAGCATCAGGTTTGGCTGTTCCAGAAAATTGGCCGAGGTGCCTAAGATTGGCCTGAAGCGTGTGCTATAGCCCGCGAAAACGGCCCGAAACATAGGGCTGTCATTTGAATTCCGTAGCTTCGATTGTTGTGCTTCTGGACATTTCGAAACGCCAATAACATGAGTTTTACGAAAAGCATCGGGATTAGCGGTTCCAGAAAATTAGCCCAGGTGCCTAAAATTGACCCGAAGCGTGCTATAGCCCACGAAAACGGTCCGAAACGTAGGGCCGTCATTTGAATTCCGTAGTTCCGATTGCAGCACTTCTGGACATTTCGGAACGCCAGTAACATGAGTTTTACGAAAAGCATCGGGTTTAGCGGTTCCAGAAAATTGTCCCAGGTGCCTAAAATTGGCCCGAAACGTAGGGTTGTCATTTGAATTCTGTAGCTCCGATTGCAGCGCTTCTGGACATTTCGGAACGCCAGTAAGTTGAGTTTTACGAAAAACATCGGGTTTAGCGGTTTCAGAAAATTGGCCCAGGTGCCTAAAATTGGCCCGAAGCATGTGCTATAGCCCACGAAAACGGCCCGAAACGTAGGGCCGTCATTTGAATTCCGTAGCTCCGATTGCAGCGCTTCTGGACATTTTGGAACGCCAGTAACATGAGTTTTACGAAAACCATCGGGTTTAGTGGTTCCAGGAAATTGGCCCGGGTGCCTAAAATTGGCCCGAAGCGTAGGGCCGTCATTTGAATTCCGTAGCTCCAATTGCAGCGCTTCTGGACATTTCGGAGCGCCAGTAACATGAGTTTTACGAAAAGGATCCGGTTTAGCGGTTGCAGAAAATTGGCCCAGGTGCCTAAAATTGGCCCGAAGCGTGTGCTATAGCCCACGAAAACGGTCCGAAACGTAGGGCCGTCATTTGAATTCCGTAGCTCCGATTGCAGCACTTCTGGATATTTCGGAACGCCAGTAACATGAGTTTTACGAAAAGCATCGGGTTTAGCGGTTCCAGAAAATTGGCCTAGGTGCATAAAATTGGCCCGAAGCATGTGCTATGGCCCACGAAAACAGCCCGTAACGTAGGGCCGTCATTTGAATTCCGTAGCTCCGATTGCAGCGCTTCTGGACATTTCGGAGCGCCAGTAACATGAGTTTTACGAAAAGCATCGGGTTTAGCGGTTCTAGAAAATTGGCCCAGGTGCCTAAAATTGGCCCGAAACGTGTGCTATGGCCCACGAAAACGGCCCGAAACATAGGGCCGTCATTTGAATTCCGTAGCTCCGATTGCAGCGCTTCTGGACATTTCGGAACGCCAGTAAGATGAGTTTTACGAAAAGCATCGGATTTAGCGATTCCAGAAAGTTGGCCCAGGTGCCTAAAATTGGCCCGAAGCATGTGCTATAACCCACGAAAACGGCCCGAAATGTAGGCCGTCATTTGAATTCCGTAGCTCCGATTACAGCGCTTCTGGACATTTCGGAACGCTAGTAACATGAGTTTTACGAAAAGTATCGGGTTTAGCGGTTCCAGAAAATTGGCCCAGGTGCCTAAAATTGGCCCGAAGCGTGGGCTATGGCCCACGAAAATGGCCCGAAACGTAGGGTCGTCATTTGAATTCCGTAGCTCTGATTGCAGTGCTTCTAGATATTTCGGAACGCCAGTAACATTAGTTTTACGAAAAGCATTAGGTTTAGTGGTTCCAGAAAATTGGTCGAGGTGCCTAAAATTGGCCCGAAGTGTGTGCTATATAGCCCACGAAAACAGCCCAAAACATAGGGCTGTCATTTGAATTCCGTAGCTCTGATTGCAGTGCTTCTGGATATTATGTAACGCCAGTAACATGTGTTTTACGAAAAGTATTGGGTTTAGCGGTTCCAGAAAATTGGCCCAGGTGCCTAAAATTGGCCCGAAGCGTGTGATATGGCCCACGAAAACGGCCCGAAATGTAGGGCCGTCATATTAATTTCGTAGCTCCGATTGCAGCGCTTGTAGATATTTCGGAACGCCAGTAACAAGAGTTTTACGAAAAGCATCGGGTTTAGTGGTTCCAGAAAATTGACCCAGGTGCCTAAAATTGGCCCGAAGCGTGTGCTTTAGCCCACGAAAACGGCCCGAAACGTAGGGCCGTCATTTGAATACCGTAGCTCCGATTGCAGCGGTTCTGGATATTTCGGAACGCCAGTAACATGAGTTTTAAGAAAATCATCAGGTTTAGTTGTTCCAGAAAATTGGCCGAGGTGCCTAAAATTGGCCTGAAGCGTGTGCTATAGCCCACGAAAACGGCCCAAACCATAGGGCTGTCATTTGAATTCCTAGCTTTGATTGCAGTGCTTCTGGACATGTCGGAACGCCAATAACATGAGTTTTACGAAAAGCATCGGGTTTAGCGGTTCCAGAAAATTGGCCCAGGTGCCTAAAATTGGCCCGAAGCGTGTGCTATAGCCCACGAAAACGGTCCGAAACGTAGGGCCCTCATTTGAATTCCGTAGCTCCGATTGCAGCACTTCTGGACATTTCGGAACGCCAGTAACATGTGTTTTACGAAAAGCATCGGGTTTAGCGGTTCCAGAAAATAGGCCCAGGTGCCTAAAATTGGCCCGAAACGTAGGGTCGTCATTTGAATTACGTAGCTCCGATTGCAGCGCTTCTGGACATTTCGTAACGCCAGTAACATGTGTTTTACGAAAAGTATTGGGTTTAGCGGTTCCAGAAAATTGGCCCAGGTGCCTAAAATTGGCCCGAAGCGTGTGATATGGCCCACGAAAACGGCCCGAAATGTAGGGCCGTCATATTAATTCCGTAGCTCCGATTGCAGCGCTTGTAGATATTTCGGAACGCCAGTAACAAGAGTTTTACGAAAAGCATCGGGTTTAGTGGTTCCAGAAAATTGACCCAGGTGCCTAAAATTGGCCCGAAGCGTGTGCTTTAGCCCACGAAAACAACCCGAAACGTAGGGCCGTCATTTGAATACCGTAGCTCCGATTGCAACGGTTCTGGATATTTCGGAACGCCAGTAACATGAGTTTTACGAAAATCATCAGGTTTAGTTGTTCCAGAAAATTGGCCGAGGTGCCTAAAATTGGCCTGAAGCGTGTGCTATAGCCCACGAAAACGGCCCAAACCATAGGGCTGTCATTTGAATTCCGTAGCTTTGATTGCAGTGCTTCTGGACATGTCGGAACGCCAATAACATGAGTTTTACGAAAAGCGTCGGGTTTAGCGGTTCCAGAAAATTGGCCCAGGTGCCTAAAATTGGCCCGAAGCGTGTGCTATAGCCCACGAAAACGGTCCGAAACGTAGGGCCCTCATTTGAATTCTGTAGCTCCGATTGCAGCACTTCTGGATATTTCGGAACGCCAGTAACATGAGTTTTACGAAAAGCATCGGGTTTAGCGGTTCCAGAAAATAGGCCCAGGTGCCTAAAATTGGCCCGAAACGTAGGGTCGTCATTTGAATTCCGTAGCTCCAATTGCAGCACTTCTGGACATTTCGGAACGCCAGTAAGATGAGTTTTACGAAAAACATCGGGTTTAGCGGTTCCAAAAAATTGGCCCGGGTGCCTAAAATTGGCCCGACGCATGTGCTATAGCCCACGAAAACGACCCGAAACGTAGGGCCGTAATTTGAATTCCGTAGCTCCGATTGCAGCGCTTCTGGACATTTCAGAACGCTAGTAACATGAGTTTTATGAAAAGCATCGGATTTAGCGGTTCCAGAAAATTGGCCCAGGTGCCTAAAATTGGCCCGAAGCGTGTGCTATGGCCCACGAAAACGGCCCGAAACGTAGGGCCGTCATTTGAATTCTGTAGCTCCGATTGCAGCGCTTCTGGACATTTCGTAACGCCAGTAACATGTGTTTTACGAAAAGTATTGGGTTTAGCGGTTCCAGAAAATTGGCCCAGGTGCCTAAAATTGGCCCGAAGCGTGTGATATGGCCCACGAAAACGGCCCGAAATGTAGGGCCGTCATATTAATTCCGTAGCTCCGATTGCAGCGCTTGTAGATATTTCGGAACGCCAGTAACAAGAGTTTTACGAAAAGCATCGGGTTTAGTGGTTCCAGAAAATTGACCCAGGTGCCTAAAATTGGCCCGAAGCGTGTGCTTTAGCCCACGAAAACAGCCCGAAACGTAGGGCCGTCATTTGAATACCATAGCTCCGATTGCAGCGGTTCTGGATATTTCGGAACGCCAGTAACATGAGTTTTACGAAAATCATCAGGTTTAGTTGTTCCAGAAAATTGGCCGAGGTGCCTAAAATTGGCCTGAAGCGTGTGCTATAGCCCACGAAAACGGCCCAAACCATAGGGCTGTCATTTGAATTCCGTAGCTTTGATTGCAGTGCTTCTGGACATGTCGGAACGCCAATAACATGAGTTTTACGAAAAGCGTCGGGTTTAGCGGTTCCAGAAAATTGGCCCAGGTGCCTAAAATTGGCCCGAAGCGTGTGCTATAGCCCACGAAAATGGTCCGAAACGTAGGGCCCTCATTTGAATTCCGTAGCTCCGATTGCAGCACTTCTGGATATTTCGGAACGCCAGTAACATGAGTTTTACGAAAAGCATCGGGTTTAGCGGTTCTAGAAAATTGGCCCAGGTGCATAAAATTGGCCCGAAGCATGTGCTATGGCCCACGAAAACAGCCCGTAACGTAGGGCCGTCATTTGAATTCCGTAGCTCCGATTGCAGCGCTTCTGGACATTTCGGAGCGCCAGTAACATGAGTTTTACGAAAAGGATCCGGTTTAGCGGTTGCAGAAAATTGGCCCAGGTGCCTAAAATTGGCCCGAAGCGTGTGCTATAGCCCACGAAAACGGTCCGAAACGTAGGGCCGTCATTTGAATTCCGTAGCTCCGATTGCAGCACTTCTGGATATTTCGGAACGCCAGTAACATGAGTTTTACGAAAAGCATCGGGTTTAGCGGTTCCAGAAAATTGGCCTAGGTGCATAAAATTGGCCCGAAGCATGTGCTATGGCCCACGAAAACAGCCCGTAACGTAGGGCCGTCATTTGAATTCCGTAGCTCCGATTGCAGCGCTTCTGGACATTTCGGAGCGCCAGTAACATGAGTTTTACGAAAAGCATCGGGTTTAGCGGTTCTAGAAAATTGGCCCAGGTGCCTAAAATTGGCCCGAAACGTGTGCTATGGCCCACGAAAACGGCCCGAAACATAGGGCCGTCATTTGAATTCCGTAGCTCCGATTGCAGCGCTTCTGGACATTTCGGAACGCCAGTAAGATGAGTTTTACGAAAAGCATCAGATTTAGCGATTCCAGAAAGTTGGCCCAGGTGCCTAAAATTGGCCCGAAGCATGTGCTATAACCCACGAAAACGGCCCGAAATGTAGGCCGTCATTTGAATTCCGTAGCTCCGATTACAGCGCTTCTGGACATTTCGGAACGCTAGTAACATGAGTTTTACGAAAAGTATCGGGTTTAGCGGTTCCAGAAAATTGGCCCAGGTGCCTAAAATTGGCCCGAAGCGTGGGCTATGGCCCACGAAAATGGCCCGAAACGTAGGGTCGTCATTTGAATTCCGTAGCTCTGATTGCAGTGCTTCTAGATATTTCGGAACGCCAGTAACATTAGTTTTACGAAAAGCATTAGGTTTAGTGGTTCCAGAAAATTGGTCGAGGTGCCTAAAATTGGCCCGAAGTGTGTGCTATATAGCCCACGAAAACAGCCCAAAACATAGGGCTGTCATTTGAATTCCGTAGCTCTGATTGCAGTGCTTCTGGATATTATGTAACGCCAGTAACATGTGTTTTACGAAAAGTATTGGGTTTAGCGGTTCCAGAAAATTGGCCCAGGTGCCTAAAATTGGCCCGAAGCGTGTGATATGGCCCACGAAAACGGCCCGAAATGTAGGGCCGTCATATTAATTTCGTAGCTCCGATTGCAGCGCTTGTAGATATTTCGGAACGCCAGTAACAAGAGTTTTACGAAAAGCATCGGGTTTAGTGGTTCCAGAAAATTGACCCAGGTGCCTAAAATTGGCCCGAAGCGTGTGCTTTAGCCCACGAAAACGGCCCGAAACGTAGGGCCGTCATTTGAATACCGTAGCTCCGATTGCAGCGGTTCTGGATATTTCGGAACGCCAGTAACATGAGTTTTAAGAAAATCATCAGGTTTAGTTGTTCCAGAAAATTGGCCGAGGTGCCTAAAATTGGCCTGAAGCGTGTGCTATAGCCCACGAAAACGGCCCAAACCATAGGGCTGTCATTTGAATTCCTAGCTTTGATTGCAGTGCTTCTGGACATGTCGGAACGCCAATAACATGAGTTTTACGAAAAGCATCGGGTTTAGCGGTTCCAGAAAATTGGCCCAGGTGCCTAAAATTGGCCCGAAGCGTGTGCTATAGCCCACGAAAACGGTCCGAAACGTAGGGCCCTCATTTGAATTCCGTAGCTCCGATTGCAGCACTTCTGGACATTTCGGAACGCCAGTAACATGTGTTTTACGAAAAGCATCGGGTTTAGCGGTTCCAGAAAATAGGCCCAGGTGCCTAAAATTGGCCCGAAACGTAGGGTCTTCATTTGAATTCCGTAGCTCCGATTGCAGCGCTTCTGGACATTTCGGAACGCCAGCAAGATGAGTTTTACGAAAAACATCGGGTTTAGCGGTTCCAAAAAATTGGCCCGGGTGCCTAAAATTGGCCCGAAGCATGTGCTATAGCCCACGAAAACGGCCCGAAACGTAGGGCCGTAATTTGAATTCCGTAGCTCCGATTGCAGCGCTTCTGGACATTTCAGAACGCTAGTAACATGAGTTTTATGAAAAGCATCGGATTTAGCGGTTCCAGAAAATTGGCCCAGGTGCCTAAAATTGGCCCGAAGCGTGTGCTATGGCCCACGAAAACGGCCCGAAACGTAGGGCCGTCATTTGAATTCTGTAGCTCCGATTGCAGCGCTTCTGGACATTTCGTAACGCCAGTAACATGTGTTTTACGAAAAGTATTGGGTTTAGCGGTTCCAGAAAATTGGCGCAGGTGCCTAAAATTGGCCCGAAGCGTGTGATATGGCCCACGAAAACGGCCCGAAATGTAGGGCCATCATATTAATTCCGTAGCTCCGATTGCAGCGCTTGTAGATATTTCGGAACGCCAGTAACAAGAGTTTTACGAAAAGCATCGGGTTTAGTGGTTCCAGAAAATTGACCCAGGTGCCTAAAATTGGCCCGAAGCGTGTGCTTTAGCCCACGAAAACAGCCCGAAACGTAGGGCCGTCATTTGAATACCGTAGCTCCGATTGCAGCGGTTCTGGATATTTCGGAACGCCAGTAACATGAGTTTTACGAAAATCATCAGGTTTAGTTGTTCCAGAAAATTGGCCGAGGTGCCTAAAATTGGCCTGAAGCGTGTGCTATAGCCCACGAAAACGGCCCAAACCATAGGGCTGTCATTTGAATTCCGTAGCTTTGATTGCAGTGCTTCTGGACATGTCGGAACGCCAATAACATGAGTTTTACGAAAAGCGTCGGGTTTAGCGGTTCCAGAAAATTGGCCCAGGTGCCTAAAATTGGCCCGAAGCGTGTGCTATAGCCCACGGAAACGGTCCGAAACGTAGGGCCCTCATTTGAATTCCGTAGCTCCGATTGCAGCACTTCTAGACATTTCGGAACGCCAGTAACATGTGTTTTACGAAAAGCATCGGGTTTAGCGGTTCCAGAAAATAGGCCCAGGTGCCTAAAATTGGCCCGAAACGTAGGGTCGTCATTTGAATTCCGTAGCTCCGATTGCAGCGCTTCTGGACATTTCGGAACGCCAGTAAGATGAGTTTTACGAAAAACATCGGGTTTAGCGGTTCCAAAAAATTGGCCCGGGTGCCTAAAATTGGCCCGAAGCATGTGCTATAGCCCACGAAAACGGACCGAAACGTAGGGCCGTAATTTGAATTCCGTAGCTCCGATTGCAGCGCTTCTGGACATTTCAGAACGCTAGTAACATGAGTTTTATGAAAAGCATCGGGTTTAGCGGTTCCAGAAAATTGGCCCAGGTGCCTAAAATTGGCCCGAAGCGTGTGCTATGGCCCACGAAAACGGCCCGAAACGTAGGGCCGTCATTTGAATTCTGTAGCTCCGATTGCAGCGCTTCTGGACATTTCGGAATGCCAGTAAGATGAGTTTTACGAAAATCATCAGGTTTAGCGGTTCTTGAAAATTGGCCGAGGTGCCTAAAATTGGCCCGAAGCATGTGCTATAGCCCACGAAAACGGCCCGAAACGTAGGGTCGTCATTTGAATTCCGTAGCTCCGATTGCAGCGCTTCTGGACATTTCGGAGTGCCAGGAACATGAGTTTTACGAAAAGCATCAGGTTTAGTGGTTCCAGGAAATTGGCCCGGGTGCCTAAAATTGGCCCGAAGTGTGTGCTATAGCCCACGAAAACGGCCCGAAACGTAGGGCCGTCATTTGAATTCTGTAGCTCCGATTGCAGCGCTTCTGGACATTTCGGAACGCTAGTAACATGAGTTTTACGAAAAGCATCGGGTTTAGCAGTTCCAGAAAATTGGCCGAGGTGCCTAAAATTGGCCCGAAGCGTGTGCTATATAGCCCACGAAAACGGCCCGAAATGTAGGGCTGTCATTTGAATTCCGTAGCTCCCATTGCAGCGGTTCTGGACATTTCGGAACGCCAGTAACATGAGTTTTACGAAACGTATCAGGTTTAGCGGTTCCAGAAAATTGGCCCAGGTGCCTAAAATTGGCCCGAAGCGTGTGCTATATAGCCCACGAAAATGGCCCGAAACATAGGGCTGTCATTTGAATTCTGTAGCTCCGATTGCAGTGCTTCTGGACATTTCGGAACGCCAGTGACATTAGTTTTACGAAAAGTATCGGGTTTAGCGGTTCCAGAAAATTGGTCGAGGTGCCTAAAATTGGCCCGAAACGTGTGCTATATAGCCCACGAAAACGGCCCGAAATATAGGGCTGTCATTTGAATTTCGTAGCTCCGTTTGCAGCGCTTCTGGATATTTCGGAACGCCAGTAACATGTGTTTTACGAAAAGCATGGGGTTTAGTGGTTCCAGAAAATTGGCCCAGGTGACTAAAATTGGCCCGAATCGTGTGCTATGGCCCACGAAAACAGCCCGAAACGTAGGGCCGTCATTTGAATTCCGTAGCTCTGATTGCAGCGCTTCTAGATATTTCAGAATGCTAGTAACATGAGTTTTACGAAAAGCATCGGATTTAATGGTTCCAGAAAATTGACCCAGGTGCCTAAAATTGGCCCGAAGCGTGTGCTATAGCCCACGAAAACGGCCCGAAACGTAGGGCCGTCATTTGAATTCCGTAGCTCCGATTGCAGCGCTTCTGGATATTTCGGAATGCCAGTAACATGAGTTTTACGAAAAGCATCAGGTTTAGCTGTTCCAGAAAATTGGCCGAGGTGCCTAAAATTGGCCTGAAGCGTGTGCTATAGCCCACGAAAACGGCCCGAAACATAGGGCTGTCATTTGAATTCCGTAGCTTCGATTGCAGTGCTTCTGGACATTTCGGAATGCCAATAACATGAGTTTTACGAAAAGCATCGGGTTTAGCGGTTCCAGAAAATTGGCCCAGGTGCCTAAAATTGACCCGAAGCGTGTGCTATAGCCCACGGAAACGGTCCGAAACACAGGGCTGTCATTTGAATTCCGTATCTCCGATTGCAGCACTTCTGGACATTTCGGAACGCCAGTAACATGTGTTTTACGAAAAGCATCTGGTTTAGCGGTTCCAGAAAATTGGCCCAGGTGCCTAAAATTGGCCCGAAACGTAGGGCCGTCATTTGAATTCCGTAGCTCCGATTGCAGCGCTTCTGGACATTTCGGAGCGCCAGTAACATGAGTTTTACGAAAAGCATCGGGTTTTGTGGTTCCAGGAAATTGGCCCGGGTGCCTAAAATTGGCGCGAAGCGTGTGCTATAGCCCACGAAAACGGCCCGAAACGTAGGGCCGTTATTTGAATTCTGTAGCTCCGATTGCAGCGCTTCTGGACATTTCAGAATGCCAGTAACATGAGTTTTACGAAAAGCATCGGGTTTAGCGGTTCCAGAAAATTGTCCCAGGTGCCTAAAATTGTCCCGAAACGTGTGCTATAGCCCCCGAAAATGGTCCGAAACGTAGGGCCGTCATTTGAATTCCGTAGCTCCGATTGCAGCACTTCTGGACATTTCGGAACGCCAGTAACATGTGTTTTACGCAAAGCATCGGGTTTAGCGGTTCCAGAAATTGGCCCAGGTGCCTAAAATTGGCCCGAAATGTAGGGCGTCATTTGAATTCCGTAGTTCCGATTGCAGCGCTTCTGGACATTTCGAAACGCCAGTAAGATGAGTTTTACGAAAAACATCGGGTTTAGCGGTTCCAAAAAATTGGCCCAGGCGCCTAAAATTGGCCCGAAGCATGTGCTATAGCCCACGAAAACGGCCCGAAACGTAGGGGCGTCATTTGAATTCTGTAGCTCCGATTGCAGCGCTTCTAGACATTTTAGAATGCCAGTAACATGTGTTTTACGAAAAGCAACGGGTTTAGCGGTTCTAAAAAATTGGCCCAGGTGCCTAAAATTGGCCCGAAGCGTGTGCTATGGCCCACGAAAACGACTCGAAACGTAGGGCCGTCATTTGAATTCCGTAGCTCTGATTGCAGCGCTTCTAGACATTTCGGAACGCCAGTAAGATGAGTTTTACGAAAAGCATCGGGTTTAGCGGTTCTAGAAAATTGGCCGAGGTGCCTAAAATTGGCCCGAAGCATGTGCTATAGCCCACGAATACAGCCCAAAATGTAGGGCCGTCATTTGAATTCCGTAGCTCCGATTGCAGCGCTTCTGGACATTTCGGAACGCCAGTAACATGAGTTTTACGAAAAGCATCGGGTTTAGTGGCTCCAGGAAATTGGCCCGGGTGCCTAAAATTGGCCCGAAGCGTGTGCTATAGCCCACGAAAACGGCCCTAATCGTAGGGCCGTCATTTGAATTTCATAGCTCCGATTGCAGCGCTTCTGGACATTTCGGAACGCCAGTAACATGAGTTTTACGAAAATCATCGGGTTTAGTGGTTCCAGAAAATTAGCCCAGGTGCCTAAAATTGGCCCGAAGCGTGTGCTATAGCCCACGAAAACAGCCCGAAACGTAGGGTCGTGATTTGAATTCTGTAGCTCCGATTGCAGCGCTTCTGGACATTTCGGAGCGCCAGTAACATGAGTTTTACGAAAAGCATCAGGTTTTGTGGTTCCAGGAAATTGGCCCGGGTGCCTAAAATTGGCGCGAAGCGTGTGCTATAGCCCACGAAAACGGCCCGAAACGTAGGGCCGTTATTTGAATTCTGTAGCTCCGATTGCAGCGCTTCTGGACATTTCAGAATGCCAGTAACATGAGTTTTACGAAAAGCATCGGGTTTAGCGGTTCCAGAAAATTGGTCGAGGTGCCTAAAATTGGCCCGAAACGTGTGCTATATAGCCCACGAAAACGGCCCGAAATATAGGGCTGTCATTTGAATTTCGTAGCTTCGTTTGCAGCGCTTCTGGATATTTCGGAACGCCAGTAACATGTGTTTTACGAAAAGCATGGGGTTTAGTGGTTCCAGAAAATTGGCCCAGGTGACTAAAATTGGCCCGAATCGTGTGCTATGGCCCACGAAAACAGCCCGAAACGTAGGGCCGTCATTTGAATTCCGTAGCTCTGATTGCAGCGCTTCTAGATATTTCAGAATGCTAGTAACATGAGTTTTACGAAAAGCATCGGATTTAATGGTTCCAGAAAATTGACCCAGGTGCCTAAAATTGGCCCGAAGCGTGTGCTATAGCCCACGAAAACGGCCCGAAACGTAGGGCCGTCATTTGAATTCCGTAGCTCCGATTGCAGCGCTTCTGGATATTTCGGAATGCCAGTAACATGAGTTTTACGAAAAGCATCAGGTTTAGCTGTTCCAGAAAATTGGCCGAGGTGCCTAAAATTGGCATGAAGCGTGTGCTGTAGCCCACGAAAACGGCCCGAAACATAGGGCTGTCATTTGAATTCCGTAGCTTCGATTGCAGTGCTTCTGGACATTTCGGAACACCAATAACATGAGTTTTACGAAAAGCATCAGGTTTAGCGGTTCCAGAAAATTGGCCCAGGTGCCTAAAATTGACCCGAAGCGTGTGCTATAGCCCACGGAAACGGTCCGAAACACAGGGCCGTCATTTGAATTCCGTATCTCCGATTGCAGCACTTCTGGACATTTCGGAACGCCAGTAACATGTGTTTTACGAAAAGCATCAGGTTTAGCGGTTCCAGAAAATTGGCCCAGGTGCCTAAAATTGGCCCGAAACGTAGGGCCGTCATTTGAATTCCGTAGCTCCGATTGCAGCGCTTCTGGACATTTCGGAGCGCCAGTAACATGAGTTTTACGAAAAGCATCGGGTTTTGTGGTTCCAGGAAATTGGCCCGGGTGCCTAAAATTGGCGCGAAGCGTGTGCTATAGCCCACGAAAACGGCCCGAAACGTAGGGCCGTTATTTGAATTCTGTAGCTCCGATTGCAGCGCTTCTGGACATTTCAGAATGCCAGTAACATGAGTTTTACGAAAAACATCGGGTTTAGCGGTTCCAGAAAATTGGCCCAGGTGCCTAAAATTGTCCCGAAGCGTGTGCTATAGCCCCCGAAAATGGTCCGAAACGTAGGGCCGTCATTTGAATTCCGTAGCTCCGATTGCAGCACTTCTGGACATTACGGAACGCCAGTAACATGTGTTTTACGCAAAGCATCGGGTTTAGCGGTTCCAGAAATTGGCCCAGGTGCCTAAAATTGGCCCGAAATGTAGGGCGTCATTTGAATTCCGTAGTTCCGATTGCAGCGCTTCTGGACATTTCGAAACGCCAGTAAGATGAGTTTTACGAAAAACATCGGGTTTAGCGGTTCCAAAAAATTGGCCCAGGCGCCTAAAATTGGCCCGAAGCATGTGCTATAGCCCACGAAAACGGCCCGAAACGTAGGGCCGTCATTTGAATTCTGTAGCTCCGATTGCAGCGCTTCTGGACATTTTAGAATGCCAGTAACAAGTGTTTTACGAAAAGCAACGGGTTTAGCGGTTCCAAAAAATTGGCCCAGGTGCCTAAAATTGGCCCGAAGCGTGTGCTATGGCCCACGAAAACGACCCGAAACGTAGGGCCGTCATTTGAATTCCGTAGCTCTGATTGCAGCGCTTCTAGACATTTCGGAACGCCAGTAAGATGAGTTTTACGAAAAGCATCGGGTTTAGCGGTTCTAGAAAATTGGCCGAGGTGCCTAAAATTGGCCCGAAGCATGTGCTATAGCCCACGAAAACAGCCCGAAATGTAGGGCCGTCATTTGAATTCCGTAGCTCCGATTGCAGCGCTTCTGGACATTTCGGAACGCCAGTAACATGAGTTTTACGAAAAGCATCGGGTTTAGTGGTTCCAGGAAATTGGCCCGGGTGCCTAAAATTGGCCCGAAGCGTGTGCTATAGCCCACGAAAACGGCCCGAATCGTAGGGCCGTCATTTGAATTTCATAGCTCCGATTGCAGCGCTTCTGGACATTTCGGAACGCCAGTAACATGAGTTTTACGAAAATCATCGGGTTTAGTGGTTCCAGAAAATTAGCCCAGGTGCCTAAAATTGGCCCGAAGCGTGTGCTATAGCCCACGAAAACAGCCCGAAACGTAGGGCCGTGATTTGAATTCTGTAGCTCCGATTGCAGCGCTTCTGGACATTTCGGAACGCCAGTAACATGAGTTTTACGAAACGCATCAGGTTTAGCGGTTCTAGAAAATTGCCCCAGGTGCCTAAAATTGGCCCGAAGCATGTGCTATAGCCCACGAAAACGGCCCGAAACGTATGGCCGTCATTTGAATTCCGTAGCTCCGATTGCAGCGCTTCTGGACATTTCGAAATGCCAGTAACATGAGTTTTACGAAAAGCATCAGGTTTAGCGGTTCTAGAAAATTGGCCGAGGTGCCTAAAATTGGCCCGAAGCGTGTGCTATATAACCCACGAAAACGGCCCGAAACATAGGGCTGTCATTTGAATTCCGTAGCTCCGATTGCAGCGCTTCTGGACATTTCGGAACGCCAGTAACATGAGTTTTACGAAAAGTATCGGGTTTAGCGGTTCCAGAAAATTGGCCGAGGTGCCTAAAATTGGCCCGAAGCGTGTGCTATATAGCCCACGAAAACGGCCCGAAATATAGGGCTGTCATTTGAATTCCGTAGCTCCGTTTGCAGCACTTCTAGATATTTCCGAACGTCAGTAACATGATTTTTACGAAAAGCATGGGGTTTAGCGGTTCCAGAAAATTGGCCCAGGTGCCTAAAATTGGCCCGAAGCGTGTGCTATGGCCCACTAAAATGGCCCGAAACGTAGGGCCGTCATTTGAATTCTGTAGCTCCGATTGTAGCGCTTCTAGATATTTCAGAATGGCAGTAACATGAGTTTTACGAAAAGTATCGGGTTTAGTGGTTCCAGAAAATTGACCCAGGTGCCTAAAATGGCCCGAAGCATGTGCTATAGCCCACGAAAACGCCCCGAAACGTAGGGTCGTCATTTGAATTCCGTAGCTCCGATTGCAGCGCTTCTGGATATTTCGGAACGCCAGTAACATGAGTTTTACGAAAAGCATCAGGTTTAGCTGTTCCAGAAAATTGGTCGAGGTGCCTAAAATTGGCCTGAAGCGTGTGCTATAGCCCGCGAAAAAGGCCCGAAACATAGGGCTATCATTTGAATTCCGTAGCTTCGATTGCAGTGCTTCTGGACATTTCGGAACGCCAATAACATGAGTTTTACGAAAAGCATCGGGTTTAGCGGTACTAGAAAATTGGCCCAGGTGCCTAAAATTGGCCCGAAGCGTGTGCTATAGCCCACGCTAACGGTTTGAAATGTAGGGCCATAATTTGAATTCCGTAGCTCCGATTGCAGCACTTCTGGACAATTCGGAACGCCAGTAACATGTGTTTTACGAAAAGCATCGGGTTTAGCGGTTCCAGAAAATTAGCCCAGGTGCCTAAAATTGGCCCGAAACGTAGGGCCGTCATTTGAATTCCGTAGCTCCGATTGCAGCGCTTCTGGACATTTCGGAGCGCCAGTAACATGAGTTTTACGAAAAGCATGGGGTTTTGTGTTCCAGGAAATTGGCCCGGGTGTCTAAAATTGGCCCGAAGCGTGTGCTATAGCCCACGAAAACAGCTTGAAACGTAGGGCCGTTATTTGAATTCTGTAGCTCCGATTGCAGCGCTTCTGAACATTTCAGAATACCAGTAACATGAGTTTTACGAAAAGCATCGGGTTTAGCGGTTCCAGAAAATTGGCCCAGGTGCCTAAAATTGGCCCGAAGCGTGTGCTATAGCCCACGAAAATGGTCCGAAACGTAGGGCCGTCGTTTGAATTCCGTAGGTACGATTGCAGCGCTTCTGGATATTTCGTAACGCCAGTAACATGAGTTTTACGAAAAGCACCGGGTTTAGCGGTTCTAGAAAATTGGCACAGGTGCCTAAAATTGGCCCGAAGCGTGTGCTATGGCCCATGAAAACGGCCTGAAACGTAGGGCCGTCATATTAATTCTGTAGCTCCGATTGCAGCGCTTCTAGATATTTCGGAACACCTGTAACTTGAGTTTTACGAAAAGCATCGGGTTTAGTGGTTCCAGAAAATTGGCCCAGGTGCCTAAAATTGGCCCGAAGCGTGTGCTATAGCCCACGAAAACGGCCCGAAACGTAGGGCCGTCATTTGAATTCGGTAGCTCCGATTGCAGCGCTTCTGACATTTCAGAACGCCAGCAACATGAGTTTTAGGAAAATCATCGGTTTTAACGGTTCTAGAAAATTGGCCCAGGTGCCTAAAATTGGCCCGAAGCGTGTGCTATATAGCCCACGAAAATGGTCCGAAACGTAGGGCTGTCGTTTGAATTCCGTAGGTACGATTGCAGCGCTTCTGGATATTTCGTAACGCCAGTAACATGAGTTTTACGAAAAGCACCGGGTTTAGCGGTTCTAGAAAATTGGCACAGGTGCCTAAAATTGGCCCGAAGCGTGTGCTATGGCCCATGAAAACGGCCTGAAACGTAGGGCCGTCATATTAATTCCGTAGCTCCGATTGCAGCGCTTCTAGATATTTCGGAACACCTGTAACTTGAGTTTTACGAAAAGCATCGGGTTTAGTGGTTCCAGAAAATTGGCCCAGGTGCCTAAAATTGGCCCGAAGCGTGTGCTATAGCCCACGAAAACGGCCCGAAACGTAGGGCCGTCATTTGAATTCGGTAGCTCCGATTGCAGCGCTTCTGACATTTCAGAACGCCAGCAACATGAGTTTTAGGAAAATCATCGGTTTTAACGGTTCTAGAAAATTGGCCCAGGTGCCTAAAATTGGCCCGAAGCGTGTGCTATATAGCCCACGAAAACGGTCCAAAACGTAGGGCCGTCATTTGAATTCCGTAGCTCTGATTGCAGCGCTTCTAGATATTTCAGAACGCCAGTAACATGAGTTTTACGAAAAGCATCGGGTTTAGTGGTTCCAGAAAATTGGTCGAGGTGCCTAAAATTGGCCCGAAGCGTGTGCTATATAGCCCACGAAAACAGCCCGAAACATAGGGCCGTCATTTGAATTCCGCAGCTACGATTGCAGCACTTCTGGATATTTTGTAACGCCAGTAACATGAGTTTTACGAAAAGCATCGGGTTTAGCGGTTCCAGAAAATTGGCCCAGGTGCCTAAAATTGGCCCGAAGCGTGTGCTATGGCCCACGAAAACGGCCCGAAACGTAGGGCCATCATATTAGTTCCGTAGCTCCGATTGCAGTGCTTCTAGATATTTCGGAACGCCAGTAACATGAGTTTTACGAAAAGCATTGGGTTTAGCAGTTCCAGAAAATTGGCCCAGGTGCCTAAAATTGGCCCGAAGCGTTTGCTATAGCCCACGAAAATGGCCCGAAACCTAGGGCCGTCATTTGAATTCGGTAGCTCTGATTGCAGCGCTTCTGGATATTTCAGAACGCCAACAACATAAGTTTTAGGAAAACCATCAGGTTTAACAGTTCTAGAAAATTGGCCCAGGTGCATAAAATTGGCCCGAAGCGTAGGGCCGTCATTTGAATTTCGTAGCTCCGATTGCAGCGCTTCTGGACATTTCGGAACGCCAGTAACATGAGTTTTACGAACAGCATTGGGTTTAGCGGTTTCAGAAAATTGGCCCAGGTTCCTAAAATTGGCCCGAAGCATGTGCTATAGCCCACGAAAACGGCCCGAAACGTAGGGCCGTCATATGAATTCTGTAGCTCCGATTGCAGCGCTTCTGGACATTCCGGAACGCCAGTAACATGAGTTTTACGAAAAGCATCAGGTTTAGCGGTTCCAGAAAATTAGCCCAGGTGCCTAAAATTGGCCCGAAGCGTGTGCTATAGCCCACGAAAACGGCCCGAAACGTAGGGCCGTCATTTGAATTCCGTAGCTCCGATTGCAGTGCTTCTGGACATTTCGGAACGCGAGTAACATGAGTTTTACGAAAAGCATCAGGTTTAGCGGTTCCAGAAAATTGGCCCAGGTGCCTAAAATTGGCCCGAAGCATGTGCTATGGCCCACGAAAATGGCCCGAAACGTAGGGCCGTCATTTGAATTCTGTAGCTCCGATTGCAGTGCTTCCGGACATTTCGGAATGCCAGTAACATGAGTTTTACGAAAAGCATCAGGTTTAGCGGTTCCAAAAAATTGGCCCGGCTGCATAAAATTGGCCCGAAGCGTGTGCTATAGCCCACGAAAACGGCCCGAAATGTAGGGCCGTCATTTGAATTTCGTAGCTCCGATTGCAGCGCTTCTGGACATTTCGAAACGCCAGTAACATGAGTTTTACGAAAAGCATCGGGTTTAGCGGGTTCCAGAAAATTGGCCCAGGTGCCTAAAATTGGCCCGAAGCGTGTGCTATAGCCCACGAAAACGGCCCGAAACGTAGGGCCGTCATTTGAATTCCGTAGCTCCGTTTGCAGTGCTTCTGGACATTTCGGAATGCCAGTAACATGAGTTTTACGAAACGCATCGGGTTTAGCAGATCCAGAAAATCGGCCCAGGTGCCTAAAATTAGCCCGAAGCGTGTGCTATAGCCCACGAAAACGGCCCGAAACGTAGGGTCGTCATTTGAATTCCGTAGCTCCGATTGCAGCGCTTCTGGATATTTCGAAACGCCAGTAACATGAGTTTTACGAAAAGCATCGGGTTTAGCGGTTCCGGAAAATTAGCCGAGGTGCCTAAAATTGGCCCGAAGCGTGTGCTATGGCCCACGAGGACGGCCCGAAACGTAGGGCTGTCATTTGAATTCCGTAGCTCCGATTGCAGCACTTCTGGATATTTCGGAACGCCAGTAACATGAGTTTTACGAAAAGCATCGGGTTTAGCGGTTCCAGAAAATTGGCCCAGGTGCCTAAAATTGGCCCGAAGTGTGTGCTATGGCCCACGAAAATGGTCCCAAACGTAGGGCCGTCATTTGAATTCCGTAGCTCCGATTGCCGCGCTTCTAGATAATCGGGTTTAGCATCTGGTTTAGCGGATCCAGAAAATCGGCCCAGGTGCCTAAAATTGGCCTGAAGCGTGTGCTATAGCCCACGAAAACGGCCCGAAACGTAGGGCCGTCATTTGAATTCTGTAGCTCCGATTGCAGCGCTTCTGGATATTTCGAAACGCCAGTAACATGAGTTTTACGAAAAGCATCGGGTTTAGCGGTTCCAGAAAATTAGCCGAGGTGCCTAAAATTGGCCCGAAGCGTGTGCTATGGCCCACGAGGACGGCCCGAAACGTAGGGCCGTCATTTGAATTCCGTAGCTCCGATTGCAGCGCTTCTGGACATTTCGGAACGCCAGTAACATGAGTTTTACGAAAAGCATCGGGTTTAGTGGTTCCAGAAAATTTGCCCAGGTGCCTAAAATTGGCCCGAAGCGTGTGCTATAGCCCACGAAAACGGCCCGAAACGTAGGGCCGTTCCGTAGCTCCGATTGCAGCGCTTCTGGACATTTCGGAACGCGAGTAACATGAGTTTTACGAAAAGCATCAGGTTTAGCGGTTCCAGAAAATTGGCCCAGGTGCCTAAAATTGGCCCGAAGCATGTGCTATGGCCCACGAAAATGGCTCGAAACGTAGGGCCGTCATTTGAATTCTGTAGCTCCGATTGCAGTGCTTCTGGACATTTCGGAATGCCAATAACATGAGTTTTACGAAAAGCATCGGGTTTAGCGGTTCCAAAAAATTGGCCCGAGTGCATAAAATTGGCCCGAAGCGTGTGCTATAGCCCACGAAAACGGCCCGAAATGTAGGGCCGTCATTTGAATTTCGTAGCTCCGATTGCAGAGCTTCTGGACATTTCGGAACGCCAGTAACATGAGTTTTACGAAAAGCATCGGGTTTAGCGGGTTCCAGAAAATTGGCCCAGGTGCCTAAAATTGGCCCGAAGCGTGTGCTATAGCCCACGAAAACGGCCCGAAACGTAGGGCCGTCATTTGAATTCCGTAGCTCCGTTTGCAGCGCTTCTGGACATTTCGGAATGCCAGTAACATGAGTTTTACGAAACGCATCGGGTTTAGCGGATCTAGAAAATCGGCCCAGGTGCCTAAAATTGGCCCGAAGCGTGTGCTATGGCCCACGAAAACGGCCCGAAACGTAGGGCCGTCATTTGAATTCGGTAGCTCTGATTGCAGCGCTTCTGGACATTTCAGAACACCAGCAACATGTGTTTTAGGAAAACCATCGGGTTTAACAGTTCTAGAAAATTGGCCCAGGTGCATAAAATTGGCCCGAAACGTAGGGCCGTCATTTGAATTTCGTAGCTCCGATTGCAGCGCTTCTGGACATTTCGGAACGCCAGTAACATGAGTTTTACGAAAAGCATCGGGTTTAGCGGGTTCCAGAAAATTGGCCCAGGTGCCTAAAATTGGCCCGAAGCGTGTGCTATAGCCCACGAAAACGGCCCGAAACGTAGGGCCGTCATTTGAATTCCGTAGCTCCGTTTGCAGTGCTTCTGGACATTTCGGAATGCCAATAACATGAGTTTTACGAAACGCATCGGGTTTAGCGGATCCAGAAAATTGGCCTGAAGCGTGTGCTATAGCCCACGAAATCGGCCCGAAACGTAGGGCCGTCATTTGAATTCCGTAGCTCCGATTGCAGCGCTTCTGGATATTTCGAAACGCCAGTAACATGAGTTTTACGAAAAGCATTGGGTTTAGCGGTTCCAGAAAATTGGCCCAGGTGCCTAAAATTGGCCCGAAGTGTGTGCTATGGCCCACGAAAATGGTCCCAAACGTAGGGCCGTCATTTGAATTCCGTAGCTCCGATTGCAGCGCTTCTAGATATTTCGGAACGCTAGTAACATGAGTTTTACGAAACGCATCGGGTTTAGCGGTTCCAGAAAATTGGCCCAGGTGCCTAAAATTGGCCCGAAGCGTGTGCTATAGCCCACGAAAACGGCCCGAAACGTAGGGCAGTCATTTGAATTCCGTAGCTCCGTTTGTAGTGCTTCTGGACATTTCGGAATGCCAGTAACATGAGTTTTACGAAATGCATCGGGTTTAGCGGATCCAGAAAATCGGCCCTGGTGCCTAAAATTGGCCTGAAGCGTGTGCTATAGCCCACGAAAACAGCCCGAAACGTAGGGCCGTCATTTGAATTCCGTAGCTCCGATTGCAGCGCTTCTGGATATTTCGAAACGCCAGTAACATGAGTTTTACGAAAAGCATCGGGTTTAGTGGTTCCAGAAAATTGGCCCAGGTGCCTAAAATTGGCCCGAAGCATGTGCTATGGCCCACGAAAATGGCCCGAAACGTAGGGCCGTCATTTGAATTCTGTAGCTCCGATTGCAGTGCTTCTGGACATTTCGGAATGCCAGTAACATGAGTTTTACGAAAAGCATCGGGTTTAGCGGTTCCAAAAAATTGGCCCGAGTGCATAAAATTGGCCCGAAGCGTGTGCTATAGCCCACGAAAACGGCCCGAAATGTAGGGCCGTCATTTGAATTTCGTAGCTCCGATTGCAGGGCTTCTGGACATTTCGGAACGCCAGTAACATGAGTTTTACGAAAAGCATCGGGTTTAGCGGGTTCCAGAAAATTGGCCCAGGTGCCTAAAATTGGCCCGAAGCGTGTGCTATAGCCCACGAAAACGGCCCGAAACGTAGGGCCGTCATTTGAATTCCGTAGCTCCGTTTGCAGCGCTTCTGGACATTTCGGAATGCCAGTAACATGAGTTTTACGAAACGCATCGGGTGTAGCGGATCCAGAAAATCGGCCCAGGTGCCTAAAATTGGCCCGAAGCGTGTGCTATGGCCCACGAAAACGGCCCGAAACGTAGGGCCGTCATATTAATTCCGTAGCTCCGATTGCAGCGCTTCTAGATATTTCGGAACTCCAGTAACATGAGTTTTACGAAAAGCATTGGGTTTAGCAGTTCCAGAAAATTGGTCCAGGTGCCTAAAATTGGCCAGAAGCATGTGCTATAGCCCACGAAAACGGCCCGAAACGTAGGGCCGTCGTTTGAATTCCGTAGCTCCGATTGCAGCGCTTCTGGACATTTCGGAACGCCAGTAACATGAGTTTTACGAAAAGCATCGGGTTTAGAGGTTCCAGAAAATTAGCCCAGGTGCCTAAAATTGGCCCGAAGCGTGTGCTATAGCCCACAAAAACGGCCCGAAACGTAGGGCCGTCATTTGAATTCCGTAGCTCCGATTGCAGTGCTTCTGGACATTTCGGAACGCGAGTAACATGAGTTTTACGAAAAGCATCAGGGTTAGCGGTTCTAGAAAATTGGCCCAGGTGCCTAAAATTGGGCCGAAGCATGTGCTATGGCCCACGAAAATGGCCCGAAACGTAGGGCCGTCATTTGAATTCTGTAGCTCCGATTGTAGTGCTTCTGGACATTTCGGAATGCCAGTAACATGAGTTTTACGAAAAGCATCGGGTTTAGCGGTTCCAAAAAATTAGCCCGGGTGCATAAAATTGGCCCGAAGCGTGTGCTATAGCCCACGAAAACGGCCCGAAATGTAGGGCCGTCATTTGAATTTCGTAGCTCCGATTGCAGCGCTTCTGGACATTTCGGAACGCCAGTAACATGAGTTTTACGAAAAGCATCGGGTTTAGCGGGTTCCAGAAAATTGGCCCAGGTGCCTTAAATTGGCCCGAAGCGTGTGCTATAGCCCACGAAAACGGCCCGAAACGTAGGGCCGTCATTTGAATTCCGTAGCTCCGTTTGCAGTGCTTCTGGACATTTCGGTATGCCAGTAACATGAGTTTTACGAAACGCATCGGGTTTAGCGGATCCAGAAAATCGGCCCAGGTGCCTAAAATTGGCCCGAAGCGTGTGCTATAGCCCACGAAAACGGCCCGAAACGTAGGGCCGTCATTTGAATTCCGTAGCTCTGATTGCAGCGCTTCTGGATATTTCGAAACGCCAGGAACATGAGTTTTACGAAAAGCATTGGGTTTAGCGGTTCCAGAAAATTAGCCGAGGTGCCTAAAATTGGCCCGAAGCGTGTGCTATGGCCCACGAGGACGGCCGGAAACGTAGGGCCGTCATTTGAATTCCGTAGCTCCGATTGCAGCGCTTCTGGATATTTCGGAACGCCAGTAACATGAGTTTTACGAAAAGCATCGGGTTTAGCGGTTCCAGAAAATTGGCCCAGGTGCCTAAAATTGGCCCGAAGTGTGTGCTATGGCCCACGAAAATGGTCCCAAACTTAGGGCCGTCATTTGAATTCCGTAGCTCCGATTGCAGCGCTTCTAGATATTTCGGAACGGTAGTAACATGAGTTTTACGAAACGCATCGGGTTTAGCGGTTCCAGAAAATTGGCCCAGGTGCCTAAAATTGGCCCGAAGCGTGTGCTATGGCCCACGAAAACGGCCCGAAACGTAGGGCCGTCATATTAATTCCGTAGCTCCGATTGCAGCGCTTCTAGATATTTCGGAACGCCAGTAACATGAGTTTTACGAAAAGCATTGGGTTTTGCAGTTCCAGAAAATTGGCCCAGGTGCCTAAAATTGGCCCGAAGCATGTGCTATAGCCCACGAAAACGGCCCGAAACGTAGGGCAGTCATTTGAATTCCGTAGCTCAGCTTGCAGCGCTTCTGGACATTTCAGAACGCCAGTAACATGAGTTTTACGAAAAGCATTGGGTTTAGTGGTTCCAGAAAATTAGCCCAGGTGCCTAAAATTGGCCCGAAGCATGTGCTATGGCCCACGAAAACGGCCCGAAACGTAGGGCCGTCATTTGAATTCGGTAGCTCTGATTGCAGCGCTTCTGGACATTTCGGAACACCAGCAACATGTGTTTTAGGAAAACCATCGGGTTTAACAGTTCTAGAAAATTGGCCCAGGTGCATAAAATTGGCCCGAAACGTAGGGCCGTCATTTGAATTTCGTAGCTCCGATTGCAGCGCTTCTGGACATTTCGGAACGCCAGTAACATGAGTTTTACGAAAAGCATCGGGTTTAGCGGGTTCCAGAAAATTGGCCCAGGTGCCTAAAATTGGCCCGAAGCGTGTGCTATAGCCCACGAAAACGGCCCGAAACGTAGGGCCGTCATTTGAATTCCGTAGCTCCGTTTGCAGTGCTTCTGGACATTTCGGAATGCCAGTAACATGAGTTTTACGAAACGCATCGGGTTTAGCGGATCCAGAAAATCGGCCCAGGTGCCTAAAATTGGCCTGAAGCGTGTGCTATAGCCCACGAAAACGGCCCGAAACGTAGGGCCGTCATTTGAATTCCGTAGCTCCGATTGCAGCGCTTCTGGATATTTCGAAACGCCAGTAACATGAGTTTTACGAAAAGCATCGGGTTTAGCGGTTCCAGAAAATTAGCCGAGGTGCCTAAAATTGGCCCGAAGCGTGTGCTATGGCCCACGAGGACGGCCCGAAACGTAGGGCCGTCATTTGAATTCCGTAGCTCCGATTGCAGCGCTTCTGGACATTTCGGAACGCTAGTAACATGAGTTTTACGAAAAGCATCGGGTTTAGTGGTTCCAGAAAATTAGCCCAGGTGCCTAAAATTGGCCCGAAGCGTGTGCTATAGCCCACGAAAACGGCCCGAAACGTAGGGCCGTCATATTAATTCCGTAGCTCCGATTGCAGCGCTTCTAGATATTTCGGAACTCCAGTAACATGAGTTTTACGAAAAGCTTTGGGTTTAGCAGTTCTAGAAAATTGGTCCAGGTCCCTAAAATTGGCCAGAAGCATGGGCTATAGCCCACGAAAACGGCCCGAAACGTAGGGCCGTCGTTTGAATTCCGTAGCTCCGATTGCAGCGCTTCTGGACATTTCGGAACGCCAGTAACATGAGTTTTACGAAAAGCATCGGGTTTAGTGGTTCCAGAAAATTAGCCCAGGTGCCTAAAATTGGCCCGAAGCGTGTGCTATAGCCCACGAAAACGGCCCGAAACGTAGGGCCGTCATTTGAATTCCGTAGCTCCGATTGCAGTGCTTCTGGACATTTCGGAACGCGAGTAACATGAGTTTTACGAAAAGCATCAGGTTTAGCGGTTCCAGAAAATTGGCCCAGGTGCCTAAAATTGGCCCGAAGCATGTGCTATGGCCCACGAAAATGGCCCGAAACGTAGGGCCGTCATTTGAATTCTGTAGCTCCGATTGTAGTGCTTCTGGACATTTCGAAATGCCAGTAACATGAGTTTTACGAAAAGCATCGGGTTTAGCGGTTCCAAAAAATTAGCCCGGGTGCATAAAATTGGCCCGAAGCGTGTGCTATAGCCCACGAAAACGGCCCGAAATGTAGGGCCGTCATTTGAATTTCGTAGCTCCGATTGCAGCGCTTCTGGACATTTCGGAACGCCAGTAACATGAGTTTTACGAAAAGCATCAGGTTTAGCGGGTTCCAGAAAATTGGCCCAGGTG
The DNA here is from genome assembly GCA_036936925.1 of Cenchrus fungigraminus. NCBI lineage: Eukaryota > Viridiplantae > Streptophyta > Magnoliopsida > Poales > Poaceae > Cenchrus > Cenchrus fungigraminus. Next base: position 138,393,379 of record CM072773.1, on the reverse strand, counting down.
CCTAAAATTGGCCCGAAGCGTGTGCTATAGCCCACGAAAACGGCCCGAAACGTAGGGCCGTTATTTGAATTCCGTAGCTCCGTTTGCAGTGCTTCTGGACATTTCGGTATGCCAGTAACATGAGTTTTACGAAACGCATCGGGTTTAGCGGATCCAGAAAATCGGCCCAGGTGCCTAAAATTGGCCCGAAGCGTGTGCTATAGCCCACGAAAACGGCCCGAAACGTAGGGCCGTCATTTGAATTCCGTAGCTCTGATTGCAGCGCTTCTGGATATTTCGAAACGCCAGTAACATGAGTTTTACGAAAAGTATTGGGTTTAGCGGTTCCAGAAAATTAGCCGAGGTGCCTAAAATTGGCCCGAAGCGTGTGCTATGGCCCACGAGGACGGCCGGAAACGTAGGGCCGTCATTTGAATTCCGTAGCTCCGATTGCAGCGCTTCTGGATATTTCGGAACGCCAGTAACATGAGTTTTACGAAAAGCATCGGGTTTAGCGGTTCCAGAAAATTGGCCCAGGTGCCTAAAATTGGCCCGAAGTGTGTGCTATGGCCCACGAAAATGGTCCCAAACTTAGGGCCGTCATTTGAATTCCGTAGCTCCGATTGCAGCGCTTCTAGATATTTCGGAACGCTAGTAACATGAGTTTTACGAAACGCATCGGGTTTAGCGGTTCCAGAAAATTGGCCCAGGTGCCTAAAATTGGCCCGAAGCGTGTGCTATGGCCCACGAAAACGGCCCGAAACGTAGGGCCGTCATATTAATTCCGTAGCTCCGATTGCAGCGCTTCTAGATATTTCGGAACGCCAGTAACATGAGTTTTACGAAAAGCATTGGGTTTAGCAGTTCCAGAAAATTGGCCCAGGTGCCTAAAATTGGCCCGAAGCATGTGCTATAGCCCACGAAAACGGCCCGAAACGTAGGGCAGTCATTTGAATTCCGTAGCTCAGCTTGCAGCGCTTCTGGACATTTCAGAACGCCAGTAACATGAGTTTTACGAAAAGCATTGGGTTTAGTGGTTCCAGAAAATTAGCCCAGGTGCCTAAAATTGGCCTGAAGCATGTGCTATGGCCCACGAAAACGGCCCGAAACGTAGGGCCGTCATTTGAATTCGGTAGCTCTGATTGCAGCGCTTCTGGACATTTCGGAACACCAGCAACATGTGTTTTAGGAAAACCATCGGGTTTAACAGTTCTAGAAAATTGGCCCAGGTGCATAAAATTGGCCCGAAACGTAGGGCCGTCATTTGAATTTCGTAGCTCCGATTGCAGCGCTTCTGGACATTTCGGAACGCCAGTAACATGAGTTTTACGAAAAGCATCGGGTTTAGCGGGTTCCAGAAAATTGGCCCAGGTGCCTAAAATTGGCCCGAAGCGTGTGCTATAGCCCACGAAAACGGCCCGAAACGTAGGGCCGTCATTTGAATTCCGTAGCTCCGTTTGCAGTGCTTCTGGACATTTCGGAATGCCAGTAACATGAGTTTTACGAAACGCATCGGGTTTAGCGGATCCAGAAAATCGGCCCAGGTGCCTAAAATTGGCCTGAAGCGTGTGCTATAGCCCACGAAAACGGCCCGAAACGTAGGGCCGTCATTTGAATTCCGTAGCTCCGATTGCAGCGCTTCTGGATATTTCGAAACGCCAGTAACATGAGTTTTACGAAAAGCATCGGGTTTAGCGGTTCCAGAAAATTAGCCGAGGTGCCTAAAATTGGCCCGAAGCGTGTGCTATGGCCCACGAGGACGGCCCGAAACGTAGGGCCGTCATTTGAATTCCGTAGCTCCGATTGCAGCGCTTCTGGACATTTCGGAACGCTAGTAACATGAGTTTTACGAAAAGCATCGGGTTTAGTGGTTCCAGAAAATTAGCCCAGGTGCCTAAAATTGGCCCGAAGCGTGTGCTATAGCCCACGAAAACGGCCCGAAACGTAGGGCCGTCATATTAATTCCGTAGCTCCGATTGCAGCGCTTCTAGATATTTCGGAACTCCAGTAACATGAGTTTTACGAAAAACTTTGGGTTTAGCAGTTCTAGAAAATTGGTCCAGGTCCCTAAAATTGGCCAGAAGCATGTGCTATAGCCCACGAAAACGGCCCGAAACGTAGGGCCGTCGTTTGAATTCCGTAGCTCCGATTGCAGCGCTTCTGGACATTTCGGAACGCCAGTAACATGAGTTTTACGAAAAGCATCGGGTTTAGTGGTTCCAGAAAATTAGCCCAGGTGCCTAAAATTGGCCCGAAGCGTGTGCTATAGCCCACGAAAACGGCCCGAAACGTAGGGCCGTCATTTGAATTCCGTAGCTCCGATTGCAGTGCTTCTGGACATTTCGGAACGCGAGTAACATGAGTTTTACGAAAAGCATCAGGTTTAGCGGTTCCAGAAAATTGGCCCAGGTGCCTAAAATTGGCCCGAAGCATGTGCTATGGCCCACGAAAATGGCCCGAAACGTAGGGCCGTCATTTGAATTCTGTAGCTCCGATTGTAGTGCTTCTGGACATTTCGAAATGCCAGTAACATGAGTTTTACGAAAAGCATCGGGTTTAGCGGTTCCAAAAAATTAGCCCGGGTGCATAAAATTGGCCCGAAGCGTGTGCTATAGCCCACGAAAACGGCCCGAAATGTAGGGCCGTCATTTGAATTTCGTAGCTCCGATTGCAGCGCTTCTGGACATTTCGGAACGCCAGTAACATGAGTTTTACGAAAAGCATCAGGTTTAGCGGGTTCCAGAAAATTGGCCCAGGTGCCTAAAATTGGCCCGAAGCGTGTGCTATAGCCCACGAAAACGGCCCGAAACGTAGGGCCGTTATTTGAATTCCGTAGCTCCGTTTGCAGTGCTTCTGGACATTTCGGTATGCCAGTAACATGAGTTTTACGAAACGCATCGGGTTTAGCGGATCCAGAAAATCGGCCCAGGTGCCTAAAATTGGCCCGAAGCGTGTGCTATAGCCCACGAAAACGGCCCGAAACGTAGGGCCGTCATTTGAATTCCGTAGCTCTGATTGCAGCGCTTCTGGATATTTCGAAACGCCAGTAACATGAGTTTTACGAAAAGTATTGGGTTTAGCGGTTCCAGAAAATTAGCCGAGGTGCCTAAAATTGGCCCGAAGCGTGTGCTATGGCCCACGAGGACGGCCGGAAACGTAGGGCCGTCATTTGAATTCCGTAGCTCCGATTGCAGCGCTTCTGGATATTTCGGAACGCCAGTAACATGAGTTTTACGAAAAGCATCGGGTTTAGCGGTTCCAGAAAATTGGCCCAGGTGCCTAAAATTGGCCCGAAGTGTGTGCTATGGCCCACGAAAATGGTCCCAAACTTAGGGCCGTCATTTGAATTCCGTAGCTCCGATTGCAGCGCTTCTAGATATTTCGGAACGCTAGTAACATGAGTTTTACGAAACGCATCGGGTTTAGCGGTTCCAGAAAATTGGCCCAGGTGCCTAAAATTGGCCCGAAGCGTGTGCTATGGCCCACGAAAACGGCCCGAAACGTAGGGCCGTCATATTAATTCCGTAGCTCCGATTGCAGCGCTTCTAGATATTTCGGAACGCCAGTAACATGAGTTTTACGAAAAGCATTGGGTTTAGCAGTTCCAGAAAATTGGCCCAGGTGCCTAAAATTGGCCCGAAGCATGTGCTATAGCCCACGAAAACGGCCCGAAACGTAGGGCAGTCATTTGAATTCCGTAGCTCAGCTTGCAGCGCTTCTGGACATTTCAGAACGCCAGTAACATGAGTTTTACGAAAAGCATTGGGTTTAGTGGTTCCAGAAAATTAGCCCAGGTGCCTAAAATTGGCCTGAAGCATGTGCTATGGCCCACGAAAACGGCCCGAAACGTAGGGCCGTCATTTGAATTCGGTAGCTCTGATTGCAGCGCTTCTGGACATTTCGGAACACCAGCAACATGTGTTTTAGGAAAACCATCGGGTTTAACAGTTCTAGAAAATTGGCCCAGGTGCATAAAATTGGCCCGAAACGTAGGGCCGTCATTTGAATTTCGTAGCTCCGATTGCAGCGCTTCTGGACATTTCGGAACGCCAGTAACATGAGTTTTACGAAAAGCATCGGGTTTAGCGGGTTCCAGAAAATTGGCCCAGGTGCCTAAAATTGGCCCGAAGCGTGTGCTATAGCCCACGAAAACGGCCCGAAACGTAGGGCCGTCATTTGAATTCCGTAGCTCCGTTTGCAGTGCTTCTGGACATTTCGGAATGCCAGTAACATGAGTTTTACGAAACGCATCGGGTTTAGCGGATCCAGAAAATCGGCCCAGGTGCCTAAAATTGGCCTGAAGCGTGTGCTATAGCCCACGAAAACGGCCCGAAACGTAGGGCCGTCATTTGAATTCCGTAGCTCCGATTGCAGCGCTTCTGGATATTTCGAAACGCCAGTAACATGAGTTTTACGAAAAGCATCGGGTTTAGCGGTTCCAGAAAATTAGCCGAGGTGCCTAAAATTGGCCCGAAGCGTGTGCTATGGCCCACGAGGACGGCCCGAAACGTAGGGCCGTCATTTGAATTCCGTAGCTCCGATTGCAGCGCTTCTGGACATTTCGGAACGCTAGTAACATGAGTTTTACGAAAAGCATCGGGTTTAGTGGTTCCAGAAAATTAGCCCAGGTGCCTAAAATTGGCCCGAAGCGTGTGCTATAGCCCACGAAAACGGCCCGAAACGTAGGGCCGTCATATTAATTCCGTAGCTCCGATTGCAGCGCTTCTAGATATTTCGGAACTCCAGTAACATGAGTTTTACGAAAAGCTTTGGGTTTAGCAGTTCTAGAAAATTGGTCCAGGTCCCTAAAATTGGCCAGAAGCATGTGCTATAGCCCACGAAAACGGCCCGAAACGTAGGGCCGTCGTTTGAATTCCGTAGCTCCGATTGCAGCGCTTCTGGACATTTCGGAACGCCAGTAACATGAGTTTTACGAAAAGCATCGGGTTTAGTGGTTCCAGAAAATTAGCCCAGGTGCCTAAAATTGGCCCGAAGCGTGTGCTATAGCCCACGAAAACGGCCCGAAACGTAGGGCCGTCATTTGAATTCCGTAGCTCCGATTGCAGTGCTTCTGGACATTTCGGAACGCGAGTAACATGAGTTTTACGAAAAGCATCAGGTTTAGCGGTTCCAGAAAATTGGCCCAGGTGCCTAAAATTGGCCCGAAGCATGTGCTATGGCCCACGAAAATGGCCCGAAACGTAGGGCCGTCATTTGAATTCTGTAGCTCCGATTGTAGTGCTTCTGGACATTTCGAAATGCCAGTAACATGAGTTTTACGAAAAGCATCGGGTTTAGCGGTTCCAAAAAATTAGCCCGGGTGCATAAAATTGGCCCGAAGCGTGTGCTATAGCCCACGAAAACGGCCCGAAATGTAGGGCCGTCATTTGAATTTCGTAGCTCCGATTGCAGCGCTTCTGGACATTTCGGAACGCCAGTAACATGAGTTTTACGAAAAGCATCAGGTTTAGCGGGTTCCAGAAAATTGGCCCAGGTGCCTAAAATTGGCCCGAAGCGTGTGCTATAGCCCACGAAAACGGCCCGAAACGTAGGGCCGTTATTTGAATTCCGTAGCTCCGTTTGCAGTGCTTCTGGACATTTCGGTATGCCAGTAACATGAGTTTTACGAAACGCATCGGGTTTAGCGGATCCAGAAAATCGGCCCAGGTGCCTAAAATTGGCCCGAAGCGTGTGCTATAGCCCACGAAAACGGCCCGAAACGTAGGGCCGTCATTTGAATTCCGTAGCTCTGATTGCAGCGCTTCTGGATATTTCGAAACGCCAGTAACATGAGTTTTACGAAAAGTATTGGGTTTAGCGGTTCCAGAAAATTAGCCGAGGTGCCTAAAATTGGCCCGAAGCATGTGCTATGGCCCACGAGGACGGCCGGAAACGTAGGGCCGTCATTTGAATTCCGTAGCTCCGATTGCAGCGCTTCTGGATATTTCGGAACGCCAGTAACATGAGTTTTACGAAAAGCATCGGGTTTAGCGGTTCCAGAAAATTGGCCCAGGTGCCTAAAATTGGCCCGAAGTGTGTGCTATGGCCCACGAAAATGGTCCCAAACTTAGGGCCGTCATTTGAATTCCGTAGCTCCGATTGCAGCGCTTCTAGATATTTCGGAACGCTAGTAACATGAGTTTTACGAAACGCATCGGGTTTAGCGGTTCCAGAAAATTGGCCCAGGTGCCTAAAATTGGCCCGAAGCGTGTGCTATGGCCCACGAAAACGGCCCGAAACGTAGGGCCGTCATATTAATTCCGTAGCTCCGATTGCAGCGCTTCTAGATATTTCGGAACGCCAGTAACATGAGTTTTACGAAAAGCATTGGGTTTAGCAGTTCCAGAAAATTGGCCCAGGTGCCTAAAATTGGCCCGAAGCATGTGCTATAGCCCACGAAAACGGCCCGAAACGTAGGGCAGTCATTTGAATTCCGTAGCTCAGCTTGCAGCGCTTCTGGACATTTCAGAACGCCAGTAACATGAGTTTTACGAAAAGCATTGGGTTTAGTGGTTCCAGAAAATTAGCCCAGGTGCCTAAAATTGGCCTGAAGCATGTGCTATGGCGCACGAAAACGGCCCGAAACGTAGGGCCGTCATTTGAATTCGGTAGCTCTGATTGCAGCGCTTCTGGACATTTCGGAACACCAGCAACATGTGTTTTAGGAAAACCATCGGGTTTAACAGTTCTAGAAAATTGGCCCAGGTGCATAAAATTGGCCCGAAACGTAGGGCCGTCATTTGAATTTCGTAGCTCCGATTGCAGCGCTTCTGGACATTTCGGAACGCCAGTAACATGAGTTTTACGAAAAGCATCAGGTTTAGCGGTTCCAGAAAATTGGCCCAGGTGCCTAAAATTGGCCCGAAGCATGTGCTATGGCCCACGAAAATGGCCCGAAACGTAGGGCCGTCATTTGAATTCTGTAGCTCCGATTGTAGTGCTTCTGGACATTTCGAAATGCCAGTAACATGAGTTTTACGAAAAGCATCGGGTTTAGCGGTTCCAAAAAACTAGCCCGGGTGCATAAAATTGGCCCGAAGCGTGTGCTATAGCCCACGAAAACGGCCCGAAATGTAGGGCCGTCATTTGAATTTCGTAGCTCCGATTGCAGCGCTTCTGGACATTTCGGAACGCCAGTAACATGAGTTTTACGAAAAGCATCAGGTTTAGCGGGTTCCAGAAAATTGGCCCAGGTGCCTAAAATTGGCCCGAAGCGTGTGCTATAGCCCACGAAAACGGCCCGAAACGTAGGGCCGTTATTTGAATTCCGTAGCTCCGTTTGCAGTGCTTCTGGACATTTCGGTATGCCAGTAACATGAGTTTTACGAAACGCATCGGGTTTAGCGGATCCAGAAAATCGGCCCAGGTGCCTAAAATTGGCCCGAAGCGTGTGCTATAGCCCACGAAAACGGCCCGAAACGTAGGGCCGTCATTTGAATTCCGTAGCTCTGATTGCAGCGCTTCTGGATATTTCGAAACGCCAGTAACATGAGTTTTACGAAAAGTATTGGGTTTAGCGGTTCCAGAAAATTAGCCGAGGTGCCTAAAATTGGCCCGAAGTGTGTGCTATGGCCCACGAGGACGGCCGGAAACGTAGGGCCGTCATTTGAATTCCGTAGCTCCGATTGCAGCGCTTCTGGATATTTCGGAACGCCAGTAACATGAGTTTTACGAAAAGCATCGGGTTTAGCGGTTCCAGAAAATTGGCCCAGGTGCCTAAAATTGGCCCGAAGTGTGTGCTATGGCCCACGAAAATGGTCCCAAACTTAGGGCCGTCATTTGAATTCCGTAGCTCCGATTGCAGCGCTTCTAGATATTTCGGAACGCTAGTAACATGAGTTTTACGAAACGCATCGGGTTTAGCGGTTCCAGAAAATTGGCCCAGGTGCCTAAAATTGGCCCGAAGCGTGTGCTATGGCCCACGAAAACGGCCCGAAACGTAGGGCCGTCATATTAATTCCGTAGCTCCGATTGCAGCGCTTCTAGATATTTCGGAACGCCAGTAACATGAGTTTTACGAAAAGCATTGGGTTTAGCAGTTCCAGAAAATTGGCCCAGGTGCCTAAAATTGGCCCGAAGCATGTGCTATAGCCCACGAAAACGGCCCGAAACGTAGGGCAGTCATTTGAATTCCGTAGCTCAGCTTGCAGCGCTTCTGGACATTTCAGAACGCCAGTAACATGAGTTTTACGAAAAGCATTGGGTTTAGTGGTTCCAGAAAATTAGCCCAGGTGCCTAAAATTGGCCTGAAGCATGTGCTATGGCGCACGAAAACGGCCCGAAACGTAGGGCCGTCATTTGAATTCGGTAGCTCTGATTGCAGCGCTTCTGGACATTTCGGAACACCAGCAACATGTGTTTTAGGAAAACCATCGGGTTTAACAGTTCTAGAAAATTGGCCCAGGTGCATAAAATTGGCCCGAAACGTAGGGCCGTCATTTGAATTTCGTAGCTCCGATTGCAGCGCTTCTGGACATTTCGGAACGCCAGTAACATGAGTTTTACGAAAAGCATCGGGTTTAGCGGGTTCCAGAAAATTGGCCCAGGTGCCTAAAATTGGCCCGAAGCGTGTGCTATAGCCCACGAAAACGGCCCGAAACGTAGGGCCGTCATTTGAATTCCGTAGCTCCATTTGCAGTGCTTCTGGACATTTCGGAATGCCAGTAACATGAGTTTTACGAAACGCATCGGGTTTAGCGGATCCAGAAAATCGGCCCAGGTGCCTAAAATTGGCCTGAAGCGTGTGCTATAGCCCACGAAAACGGCCCGAAACGTAGGGCCGTCATTTGAATTCCGTAGCTCCGATTGCAGCGCTTCTGGATATTTCTAAACGCTAGTAACATGAGTTTTACGAAAAGCATCGGGTTTAGCGGTTCCAGAAAATTAGCCGAGGTGCCTAAAATTGGCCCGAAGCGTGTGCTATGGCCCACGAGGACGGCCCGAAACGTAGGGCCGTCATTTGAATTCCGTAGCTCCGATTGCAGCGCTTCTGGACATTTCGGAACGCTAGTAACATGAGTTTTACGAAAAGCATCGGGTTTAGTGGTTCCAGAAAATTAGCCCAGGTGCCTAAAATTGGCCCGAAGCGTGTGCTATAGCCCACGAAAACGGCCCGAAACGTAGGGCCGTCATATTAATTCCGTAGCTCCGATTGCAGCGCTTCTAGATATTTCGGAACTCCAGTAACATGAGTTTTACGAAAAGCTTTGGGTTTAGCAGTTCTAGAAAATTGGTCCAGGTGCCTAAAATTGGCCAGAAGCATGTGGTATAGCCCACGAAAACGGCCTGAAACGTAGGGCCGTCGTTTGAATTCCGTAGCTCCGATTGCAGCGCTTCTGGACATTTCGGAACGCCAGTAACATGAGTTTTACGAAAAGCATCGGGTTTAGTGGTTCCAGAAAATTAGCCCAGGTGCCTAAAATTGGCCCGAAGCGTGTGCTATAGCCCACGAAAACGGCCCGAAACGTAGGGCCGTCATTTGAATTCCGTAGCTCCGATTGCAGTGCTTCTGGACATTTCGGAACGCGAGTAACATGAGTTTTACGAAAAGCATCAGGTTTAGCGGTTCCAGAAAATTGGCCCAGGTGCCTAAAATTGGCCCGAAGCATGTGCTATGGCCCACGAAAATGGCCCGAAACGTAGGGCCGTCATTTGAATTCTGTAGCTCCGATTGTAGTGCTTCTGGACATTTCGGAATGCCAGTAACATGAGTTTTACGAAAAGCATCGGGTTTAGCGGTTCCAAAAAATTAGCCCGGGTGCATAAAATTGGCCCGAAGCGTGTACTATAGCCCACGAAAACGGCCCGAAATGTAGGGCCGTCATTTGAATTTCGTAGCTCCGATTGCAGCGCTTCTGGACATTTCGGAACGCCAGTAACATGAGTTTTACGAAAAGCATCGGGTTTAGCGGGTTCCAGAAAATTGGCCCAGGTGCCTAAAATTGGCCCGAAGCGTGTGCTATAGCCCACGAAAACGGCCCGAAACGTAGGGCCGTCATTTGAATTCCGTAGCTCCATTTGCAGTGCTTCTGGACATTTCGGTATGCCAGTAACATGAGTTTTACGAAACGCATCGGGTTTAGCGGATCCAGAAAATCGGCCCAGGTGCCTAAAATTGGCCCGAAGCGTGTGCTATAGCCCACGAAAACGGCCCGAAACGTAGGGCCGTCATTTGAATTCCGTAGCTCTGATTGCAGCGCTTCTTGATATTTCGAAACGCCAGGAACATGAGTTTTACGAAAAGCATTGGGTTTAGCGGTTCCAGAAAATTAGCCGAGGTGCCTAAAATTGGCCCGAAGCGTGTGCTATGGCCCACGAGGACGGCCGGAAACGTAGGGCCGTCATTTGAATTCCGTAGCTCCGATTGCAGCGCTTCTGGATATTTCGGAACGCCAGTAACATGAGTTTTACGAAAAGCATCGGGTTTAGCGGTTCCAGAAAATTGGGCCAGGTGCCTAAAATTGGCCCGAAGTGTGTGCTATGGCCCACGAAAATGGTCCCAAACTTAGGGCCGTCATTTGAATTCCGTAGCTCCGATTGCAGCGCTTCTAGATATTTCGGAACGCTAGTAACATGAGTTTTACGAAACGCATCGGGTTTAGCGGTTCCAGAAAATTGGCCCAGGTGCCTAAAATTGGCCCGAAGCGTGTGCTATGGCCCACGAAAACGGCCCGAAACGTAGGGCCGTCATATTAATTCCGTAGCTCCGATTGCAGCGCTTCTAGATATTTCGGAACGCCAGTAACATGAGTTTTACGAAAAGCATTGGGTTTAGCAGTTCCAGAAAATTGGCCCAGGTGCCTAAAATTGGCCCGAAGCATGTGCTATAGCCCACGAAAACGGCCCGAAACGTAGGGCAGTCATTTGAATTCCGTAGCTCAGCTTGCAGCGCTTCTGGACATTTCAGAACGCCAGTAACATGAGTTTTACGAAAAGCATTGGGTTTAGTGGTTCCAGAAAATTAGCCCAGGTGCCTAAAATTGGCCTGAAGCATGTGCTATGGCCCACGAAAACGGCCCGAAACGTAGGGCCGTCATTTGAATTCGGTAGCTCTGATTGCAGCGCTTCTGGACATTTCGGAACACCAGCAACATGTGTTTTAGGAAAACCATCGGGTTTAACAGTTCTAGAAAATTGGCCCAGGTGCATAAAATTGGCCCGAAACGTAGGGCCGTCATTTGAATTTCGTAGCTCCGATTGCAGCGCTTCTGGACATTTCGGAACGCCAGTAACATGAGTTTTACGAAAAGCATCGGGTTTAGCGGGTTCCAGAAAATTGGCCCAGGTGCCTAAAATTGGCCCGAAGCGTGTGCTATAGCCCACGAAAACGGCCCGAAACGTAGGGCCGTCATTTGAATTCCGTAGCTCCGTTTGCAGTGCTTCTGGACATTTCGGAATGCTAGTAACATGAGTTTTACGAAACGCATTGGGTTTAGCGGATCCAGAAAATTGGCCCAGGTGCCTAAAATTGGCCTGAAGCGTGTGCTATAGCCCACGAAAACGGCCCGAAACGTAGGGCCGTCATTTGAATTCCGTAGCTCCGATTGCAGCGCTTCTGGATATTTCGAAGCGCCAGTATCATGAGTTTTACGAAAAGCATCGGGTTTAGCGGTTCCAGAAAATTAGCCGAGGTGCCTAAAATTGGCCCGAAGCGTGTGCTATGGCCCACGAGGACGGCCCGAAACGTAGGGCCGTCATTTGAATTCCGTAGCTCCGATTGCAGCGCTTCTGGACATTTCGGAACGCTAGTAACATGAGTTTTACGAAAAGCATCGGGTTTAGTGGTTCCAGAAAATTAGCCCAGGTGCCTAAAATTGGCCCGAAGCGTGTGCTATAGCCCACGAAAACGGCCCGAAACGTAGGGCCGTCATATTAATTCCGTAGCTCCGATTGCAGCGCTTCTAGATATTTCGGAACTCCAGTAACATGAGTTTTACGAAAAGCTTTGGGTTTAGCAGTTCTAGAAAATTGGTCCAGGTGCCTAAAATTGGCCAGAAGCATGTGCTATAGCCCACGAAAACGGCCCGAAACGTAGGGCCGTCGTTTGAATTACGTAGCTCCGATTGCAGCGCTTCTGGACATTTCGGAACGCCAGTAACATGAGTTTTACGAAAAGCATCGGGTTTAGTGGTTCCAGAAAATTAGCCCAGGTGCCTAAAATTGGCCCGAAGCGTGTGCTATAGCCCACGAAAACGGCCCGAAACGTAGGGCCGTCATTTGAATTCCGTAGCTCCGACTGCAGTGCTTCTGGACATTTCGGAACGCGAGTAACATGAGTTTTACGAAAAGCATCAGGTTTAGCGGTTCCAGAAAATTGGCCCAGGTGCCTAAAATTGGGCCGAAGCATGTGCTATGGCCCACGAAAATGGCCCGAAACGTAGGGCCGTCATTTGAATTCTGTAGCTCCGATTGTAGTGCTTCTGGACATTTCGGAATGCCAGTAACATGAGTTTTACGAAAAGCATCGGGTTTAGCGGTTCCAAAAAACTAGCCCGGGTGCATAAAATTGGCCCGAAGCGTGTGCTATAGCCCACGAAAACGGCCCGAAATGTAGGGCCGTCATTTGAATTTCGTAGCTCCGATTGCAGCGCTTCTGGACATTTCGGAACGCCAGTAACATGAGTTTTACGAAAAGCATCGGGTTTAGCGGGTTCCAGAAAATTGGCCCAGGTGCCTAAAATTGGCCCGAAGCGTGTGCTATAGCCCACGAAAACGGCCCGAAACGTAGGGCCGTCATTTGAATTCTGTAGCTCCATTTGCAGTGCTTCTGGACATTTCGGTATGCCAGTAACATGAGTTTTACGAAACGCATCGGGTTTAGCGGATCCAGAAAATCGGCCCAGGTGCCTAAAATTGGCCCGAAGCGTGTGCTATAGCCCACGAAAACGGCCCGAAACGTAGGGCCGTCATTTGAATTCCGTAGCTCTGATTGCAGCGCTTCTGGATATTTCGAAACGCCAGGAACATGAGTTTTACGAAAAGCATTGGGTTTAGCGGTTCCAGAAAATTAGCCGAGGTGCCTAAAATTGGCCCGAAGCGTGTGCTATGGCCCACGAGGACGGCCGGAAACGTAGGGCCGTCATTTGAATTCCGTAGCTCCGATTGCAGCGCTTCTGGATATTTCGGAACGCCAGTAACATGAGTTTTACGAAAAGCATCGGGTTTAGCGGTTCCAGAAAATTGGCCCAGGTGCCTAAAATTGGCCCGAAGTGTGTGCTATGGCCCACGAAAATGGTCCCAAACTTAGGGCCGTCATTTGAATTCCGTAGCTCCGATTGCAGCGCTTCTATATATTTCGGAACGCTAGTAACATGAGTTTTACGAAACGCATCGGGTTTAGCGGTTCCAGAAAATTGGCCCAGGTGCCTAAAATTGGCTCGAAGCGTGTGCTATGGCCCACGAAAACGGCCCGAAACGTAGGGCCGTCATATTAATTCCGTAGCTCCGATTGCATCGCTTCTAGATATTTCGGAACGCCAGTAACATGAGTTTTACGAAAAGCATTGGGTTTAGCAGTACCAGAAAATTGGCCCAGGTGCCTAAAATTGGCCCGAAGCATGTGCTATAGCCCACGAAAACGGCCCGAAACGTAGGGCAGTCATTTGAATTCCGTAGCTCAGCTTGCAGCGCTTCTGGACATTTCAGAACGCCAGTAACATGAGTTTTACGAAAAGCATTGGGTTTAGTGGTTCCAGAAAATTAGCCCAGGTGCCTAAAATTGGCCTGAAGCATGTGCTATGGCCCACGAAAACGGCCCGAAACGTAGGGCCGTCATTTGAATTCGGTAGCTCTGATTGCAGCGCTTCTGGACATTTCGGAACACCAGCAACATGTGTTTTAGGAAAACCATCGGGTTTAACAGTTCTAGAAAATTGGCCCAGGTGCATAAAATTGGCCCGAAACGTAGGGCCGTCATTTGAATTTCGTAGCTCCGATTGCAGCGCTTCTGGACATTTCGGAACGCCAGTAACATGAGTTTTACGAAAAGCATCGGGTTTAGCGGGTTCCAGAAAATTGGCCCAGGTGCCTAAAATTGGCCCGAAGCGTGTGCTATAGCCCACGAAAACGGCCCGAAACGTAGGGCCGTCATTTGAATTCCGTAGCTCCGTTTGCAGTGCTTCTGGACATTTCGGAATGCCAGTAACATGAGTTTTACGAAACGCATCGGGTTTAGCGGATCCAGAAAATCGGCCCAGGTGCCTAAAATTGGCCTGAAGCGTGTGCTATAGCCCACGAAAACGGCCCGAAACGTAGGGCCGTCATTTGAATTCCGTAGCTCCGATTGCAGCGCTTCTGGATATTTCGAAACGCCAGTAACATGAGTTTTACGAAAAGCATCGGGTTTAGCGGTTCCAGAAAATTAGTCGAGGTGCCTAAAATTGGCCCGAAGCGTGTGCTATGGCCCACGAGGACGGCCCGAAACGTAGGGCCGTCATTTGAATTCCGTAGCTCCGATTGCAGCGCTTCTGGACATTTCGGAACGCCAGTAACATGAGTTTTACGAAAAGCATCGGGTTTAGTGGTTCCAGAAAATTAGCCCAGGTGCCTAAAATTGGCCCGAAGCGTGTGCTATAGCCCACGAAAACGGCCCGAAACGTAGGGCCGTCATATTAATTCCGTAGCTCCGATTGCAGCGCTTCTAGATATTTCGGAACTCCAGTAACATGAGTTTTACGAAAAGCTTTGGGTTTAGCAGTTCTAGAAAATTGGTCCAGGTGCCTAAAATTGGCCAGAAGCATGTGCTATAGCCCACGAAAACGGCCCGAAACGTAGGGCCGTCGTTTGAATTCCGTAGCTCCGATTGCAGCGCTTCTGGACATTTCGGAACGCCAGTAACATGAGTTTTACGAAAAGCATCGGGTTTAGTGGTTCCAGAAAATTAGCCCAGGTGCCTAAAATTGGCCCGAAGCGTGTGCTATAGCCCACGAAAACGGCCCGAAACGTAGGGCCATCATTTGAATTCCGTAGCTCCGATTGCAGTGCTTCTGGACATTTCGGAAAGCGAGTAACATGAGTTTTACGAAAAGCATCAGGTTTAGCGGTTACAGAAAATTGGCCCAGGTGCCTAAAATTGGCCCGAAGCATGTGCTATGGCCCACGAAAATGGCCCGAAACGTAGGGCCGTCATTTGAATTCTGTAGCTCCGATTGTAGTGCTTCTGGACATTTCGGAATGCCAGTAACATGAGTTTTACGAAAAGCATCGGGTTTAGCGGTTCCAAAAAATTAGCCCGGGTGCATAAAATTGGCCCGAAGCGTGTGCTATAGCCCACGAAAACGGCCCGAAATGTAGGGCTGTCATTTGAATTTCGTAGCTCCGATTGCAGCGCTTCTGGACATTTCGGAACGCCAGTAACATGAGTTTTACGAAAAGCATCGGGTTTAGCGGGTTCCAGAAAATTGGCCCAGGTGCCTAAAATTGGCCCGAAGCGTGTGCTATAGCCCACGAAAACGGCCCGAAACGTAGGGCCGTCATTTGAATTCCGTAGCTCCGTTTGCAGTGCTTCTGGACATTTCGGAATGCCAGTAACATGAGTTTTACGAAACGCATCGGGTTTAGCGGATCCAGAAAATCGGCCCAGGTGCCTAAAATTGGCCTGAAGCGTGTGCTATAGCCCACGAAAACGGCCCGAAACGTAGGGCCGTCATTTGAATTCCGTAGCTCCGATTGCAGCGCTTCTGGATATTTCGAAACGCCAGTAACATGAGTTTTACGAAAAGCATCGGGTTTAGCGGTTCCAGAAAATTAGTCGAGGTGCCTAAAATTGGCCCGAAGCGTGTGCTATGGCCCACGAGGACGGCCCGAAACGTAGGGCCGTCATTTGAATTCCGTAGCTCCGATTGCAGCGCTTCTGGACATTTCGGAACGCCAGTAACATGAGTTTTACGAAAAGCATCAGGTTTAGTGGTTCCAGAAAATTAGCCCAGGTGCCTAAAATTGGCCCGAAGCGTGTGCTATAGCCCACGAAAACGGCCCGAAACGTAGGGCCGTCATATTAATTCCGTAGCTCCGATTGCAGCGCTTCTAGATATTTCGGAACTCCAGTAACATGAGTTTTACGAAAAGCTTTGGGTTTAGCAGTTCTAGAAAATTGGTCCAGGTGCCTAAAATTGGCCAGAAGCATGTGCTATAGCCCACGAAAACGGCCCGAAACGTAGGGCCGTCGTTTGAATTCCGTAGCTCCGATTGCAGCGCTTCTGGACATTTCGGAACGCCAGTAACATGAGTTTTACGAAAAGCATCGGGTTTAGTGGTTCCAGAAAATTAGCCCAGGTGCCTAAAATTGGCCCGAAGCGTGTGCTATAGCCCACGAAAACGGCCCGAAACGTAGGGCCGTCATTTGAATTCCGTAGCTCCGATTGCAGTGCTTCTGGACATTTCGGAACGCGAGTAACATGAGTTTTACGAAAAGCATCAGGTTTAGCGGTTCCAGAAAATTGGCCCAGGTGCCTAAAATTGGCCCGAAGCATGTGCTATGGCCCACGAAAATGGCCCGAAACGTAGGGCCGTCATTTGAATTCTGTAGCTCCGATTGTAGTGCTTCTGGACATTTCGGAATGCCAGTAACATGAGTTTTACGAAAAGCATCGGGTTTAGCGGTTCCAAAAAATTAGCCCGGGTGCATAAAATTGGCCCGAAGCGTGTGCTATAGCCCACGAAAACGGCCCGAAATGTAGGGCTGTCATTTGAATTTCGTAGCTCCGATTGCAGCGCTTCTGGACATTTCGGAACGCCAGTAACATGAGTTTTACGAAAAGCATCGGGTTTAGCGGGTTCCAGAAAATTGGCCCAGGTGCCTAAAATTGGCCCGAAGCGTGTGCTATAGCCCACGAAAACGGCCCGAAACGTAGGGCCGTCATTTGAATTCCGTAGCTCCGTTTGCAGTGCTTCTGGACATTTCGGTTTGCCAGTAACATGAGTTTTACGAAACGCATCGGGTTTAGTGGATCCAGAAAATCGGCCCAGGTGCCTAAAATTGGCCCGAAGCGTGTGCTATAGCCCACGAAAACGGCCCGAAACGTAGGGCCGTCATTTGAATTCCGTAGCTCTGATTGCAGCGCTTCTGGATATGTCGAAACGCCAGTAACATGAGTTTTACGAAAAGCATTGGGTTTAGCGGTTCCAGAAAATTAGCCGAGGTGCCTAAAATTGGCCCGAAGCGTGTGCTATGGCCCACGAGGACGGCCGGAAACGTTGGGCCGTCATTTGAATTCCGTAGCTCCGATTGCAGCGCTTCTGGATATTTCGGAACGCCAGTAACATGAGTTTTACGAAAAGCATCGGGTTTAGCGGTTCCAGAAAATTGGCCCAGGTGCCTAAAATTGGCCCGAAGTGTGTGCTATGGCCCACGAAAATGGTCCCAAACTTAGGGCCGTCATTTGAATTCCGTAGCTCCGATTGCAGCGCTTCTAGATATTTCGGAACGCTAGTAACATGAGTTTTACGAAACGCATCGGGTTTAGCGGTTCCAGAAAATTGGCCCAGGTGCCTAAAATTGGCCCGAAGCGTGTGCTATGGCCCACGAAAACGGCCCGAAACGTAGGGCCGTCATATTAATTCCGTAGCTCCGATTGCAGCGCTTCTAGATATTTCGGAACGCCAGTAACATGAGTTTTACGAAAAGCATTGGGTTTAGCAGTTCCAGAAAATTGGCCCAGGTGCCTAAAATTGGCCCGAAGCATGTGCTATAGCCCACGAAAACGGCCCGAAACGTAGGGCAGTCATTTGAATTCCGTAGCTCAGCTTGCAGCGCTTCTGGACATTTCAGAACGCCAGTAACATGAGTTTTACGAAAAGCATTGGGTTTAGTGGTTCCAGAAAATTAGCCCAGGTGCCTAAAATTGGCCTGAAGCATGTGCTATGGCCCACGAAAACGGCCCGAAACGTAGGGCCGTCATTTGAATTCGGTAGCTCTGATTGCAGCGCTTCTGGACATTTCGGAACACCAGCAACATGTGTTTTAGGAAAACCATCGGGTTTAACAGTTCTAGAAAATTGGCCCAGGTGCATAAAATTGGCCCGAAACGTAGGGCCGTCATTTGAATTTCGTAGCTCCGATTGCAGCGCTTCTGGACATTTCGGAACACCAGTAACATGAGTTTTACGAAAAGCATCGGGTTTAGCGGGTTCCAGAAAATTGGCCCAGGTGCCTAAAATTGGCCCGAAGCGTGTGCTATAGCCCACGAAAACGGCCCGAAACATAGGGCCGTCATTTGAATTCCGTAGCTCCGTTTGCAGTGCTTCTGGACATTTCGGAATGCCAGTAACATGAGTTTTACGAAACGCATCGGGTTTAGCGGATCCAGAAAATCGGCCCAGGTGCCTAAAATTGGCCTGAAGCGTGTGCTATAGCCCACGAAAACGGCCCGAAACGTAGGGCCGTCATTTGAATTCCGTAGCTCCGATTGCAGCGCTTCTGGATATTTCGAAACGCCAGTAACATGAGTTTTACGAAAAGCATCAGGTTTAGCGGTTCCAGAAAATTAGCCGAGGTGCCTAAAATTGGCCCGAAGCGTGTGCTATGGCCCACGAGGACGGCCCGAAACGTAGGGCCGTCATTTGAATTCCGTAGCTCCGATTGCAGCGCTTCTGGACATTTCGGAACGCCAGTAACATGAGTTTTACGAAAAGCATCGGGTTTAGTGGTTCCAGAAAATTAGCCCAGGTGACTAAAATTGGCCCGAAGCGTGTGCTATAGCCCACGAAAACGGCCCGAAACGTAGGGCCTTCATATTAATTCCGTAGCTCCGATTGCAGCGCTTCTAGATATTTCGGAACTCCAGTAACATGAGTTTTACGAAAAGCTTTGGGTTTAGCAGTTCTAGAAAATTGGTCCAGGTTCCTAAAATTGGCCAGAAGCATGTGCTATAGCCCACGAAAACGGCCCGAAACGTAGGGCCGTCGTTTGAATTCCGTAGCTCCGATTGCAGCGCTTCTGGACATTTCGGAACGCCAGTAACAGGAGTATTACGAAAAGCATCGGGTTTAGTGGTTCCAGAAAATTAGCCCAGGTGCCTAAAATTGGCCCGAAGCGTGTGCTATAGCCCACGAAAACGGCCCGAAACGTAGGGCCGTCATTTGAATTCCGTAGCTCCGATTGCAGTGCTTCTGGACATTTCGGAACGCGAGTAACATGAGTTTTACGAAAAGCATCAGGTTTAGCGGTTCCAGAAAATTTGCCCAGGTGCCTAAAATTGGCCCGAAGCATGTGCTATGGCCCACGAAAATGGCCCGAAACGTAGGGCCGTCATTTGAATTCTGTAGCTCCGATTGCAGTGCTTCTGGACATTTCGGAATGCCAGTAACATGAGTTTTACGAAAAGCATCGGGTTTAGCGGTTCCAAAAAATTGGCCCGGGTGCATAAAATTGGCCCGAAGCGTGTGCTATAGCCCACGAAAACAGCCCGAAATGTAGGGCCGTCATTTGAATTTCGTAGCTCCGATTGCAGCGCTTCTGGACATTTCAGAACGCCAGTAACATGAGTTTTACGAAAAGCATCGGGTTTAGCGGGTTCCAGAAAATTGGCCCAGGTGCCTAAAATTGGCCCGAAGCGTGTGCTACACGAAAACGGCCCGAAACGTAGGGCCGTCATTTGAATTCCGTAGCTCCGTTTGTAGTGCTTCTGGACATTTCGGAATGCCAGTAACATGAGTTTTACGAAACGCATCGGGTTTAGCGGATCCAGAAAATCAGCCCAGGTGCCTAAAATTGGCCTGAAGCGTGTGCTATAGCCCACGAAAACAGCCCGAAACGTAGGGCCGTCATTTGAATTCCGTAGCTCCGATTGCAGCGCTTCTGGATATTTCGAAACGCCAGTAACATGAGTTTTACGAAAAGCATCGTGTTTAGCGGTTCCAAAAAATTAGCCGAGGTGCCTAAAATTGGCCCGAAGCGTGTGCTATGGCCCACGAGGACGGCCCGAAACGTAGGGCCGTCATTTGAATTCCGTAGCTCCGATTGCAGCACTTCTGGACATTTCGGAACGCCAGTAACATGAGTTTTACGAAAAGCATCGGGTTTAGTGGTTCCAGAAAATTAGCCCAGGTGCCTAAAATTGGCCCGAAGCGTGTGCTATAGCCCACGAAAACGGCCCGAAACGTAGGGCCGTCATTTGAATTCCGTAGCTCCGATTGCAGCGCTTCTGGACATTTCGGAACGCGAGTAACATGAGTTTTACGAAAAGCATCAGGTTTAGCGGTTCCAGAAAATTGGCCCAGGTGCCTAAAATTGGCCCGAAGCATGTGCTATGGCCCACGAAAATGGCCCGAAACGTAGGGCCGTCATTTGAATTCTGTAGCTCCGATTGCAGTGCTTCTGGACATTTCGGAATGCCAGTAACATGAGTTTTACGAAAAGCATCGGGTTTAGCGGTTCCAAAAAATTGGCCCGAGTGCATAAAATTGGCCCGAAGCGTGTGCTATAGCCCACGAAAACGGCCCGAAATGTAGGGCCGTCATTTGAATTTCGTAGCTCCGATTGCAGCGCTTCTGGACATTTCGGAACGCCAGTAACATGAGTTTTACGAAAAGCATCGGGTTTAGCGGGATCCAGAAAATTGGCCCAGGTGCCTAAAATTGGCCCGAAGCGTGTGCTATAGCCCACGAAAACGGCCCGAAACGTAGGGCCGTCATTTGAATTCCGTAGCTCCATTTGCAGCGCTTCTGGACATTTCGGAATGCCAGTAACATGAGTTTTACGAAACGCATCGAGTTTAGCGGATCCAGAAAATCGGCCCAGGTGCCTAAAATTGGCCCGAAGCGTGTGCTATGGCCCACGAAAACGGCCCGAAACGTAGGGCCGTCATATTAATTCCGTAGCTCCGATTGCAGCGCTTCTAGATATTTCGGAACTCCAGTAACATGAGTTTTACGAAAAGCATTGGGTTTAGCAGTTCCAGAAAATTGGTCCAGGTGCCTAAAATTGGCCAGAAGCATGTGCTATAGCCCACGAAAACGGCCCGAAACGTAGGGCCATCGTTTGAATTCCGTAGCTCCGATTGCAGCGCTTCTGGATATTTCGGAACGCCAGTAACATGAGTTTTACGAAAAAGCATCGGGTTTAGTGGTTCCAGAAAATTAGCCCAGGTGCCTAAAATTGGCCCGAAGCGTGTGCTATAGCCCACGAAAACGGCCCGAAACGTAGGGCCGTCATTTGAATTCCGTAGCTCCGATTACAGTGCTTCTGGACATTTCGGAACGCGAGTAACATGAGTTTTACGAAAAGCATCAGGTTTAGCGGTTCCAGAAAATTGGCCCAGGTGCCTAAAATTGGCCCGAAGCATGTGCTATGGCCCACGAAAATGGCCCGAAACGTAGGGCCGTCATTTGAATTCTGTAGCTCCTATTGCAGTGCTTCTGGACTTTTCGGAATGCCAGTAACATGAGTTTTACGAAAAGCATCGGGTTTAGCGGTTCCAAAAAATTGGCCCGAGTGCATAAAATTGGCCCGAAGCGTGTGCTATAGCCCACGAAAACGGCCCGAAATGTAGGGCCGTCATTTGAATTTCGTAGCTCCGATTGCAGCGCTTCTGGACATTTCGGAACGCCAGTAACATGAGTTTTACGAAAAGCATCGGGTTTAGCGGGATCCAGAAAATTGGCCCAGGTGCCTAAAATTGGCCCGAAGCGTGTGCTATAGCCCACGAAAACGGCCCGAAACGTAGGGCCGTCATTTGAATTCCGTAGCTCCGTTTGCAGCGCTTCTGGACATTTCGGAATGCCAGTAACATGAGTTTTACGAAACGCATCGGGTTTAGCGGATCCAGAAAATCGGCCCAGGTGCCTAAAATTGGCCCGAAGCGTGTGCTATGGCCCACGAAAACGGCCCGAAACGTAGGGCCGTCATATTAATTCCGTAGCTCCGATTGCAGCGCTTCTAGATATTTCGGAACTCTAGTAACATGAGTTTTACGAAAAGCATTGGGTTTAGCAGTTCCAGAAAATTGGTCCAGGTGCCTAAAATTGGCCAGAAGCATGTGCTATAGCCCACGAAAACGGCCCGAAACGTAGGGCCATTGTATGAATTCCGTAGCTCCGATTGCAGCGCTTCTGGACATTTCGGAACGCGAGTAACATGAGTTTTACGAAAAGCATCAGGTTTAGCGGTTCCAGAAAATTGGCCCAGGTGCCTAAAATTGGTCCGAAGCATGTGCTATGGCCCACGAAAATGGCCCGAAACGTAGGGCCGTCATTTGAATTCTGTAGCTCCTATTGCAGTGCTTCTGGACATTTCGGAATGCCAGTAACATGAGTTTTACGAAAAGCATCGGGTTTAGCGGTTCCAAAAAATTGCCCGAGTGCATAAAATTGGCCCGAAGCGTGTGCTATAGCCCACGAAAACGGCCCGAAATGTAGGGCCGTCATTTGAATTTCGTAGCTCCGATTGCAGCGCTTCTGGACATTTCGGAACGCCAGTAACATGAGTTTTACGAAAAGCATCGGGTTTAGCGGGATCCAGAAAATTGGCCCAGGTGCCTAAAATTGGCCCGAAGCGTGTGCTATAGCCCACGAAAACGGCCCGAAACGTAGGGCCGTCATTTGAATTCCGTAGCTCCGTTTGCAGCGCTTCTGGACATTTCGGAATGCCAGTAACATGAGTTTTACGAAACGCATCGGGTTTAGCGGATCCAGAAAATCGGCCCAGGTGCCTAAAATTGGCCCGAAGCGTGTGCTATGGCCCACGAAAACGGCCCGAAACGTAGGGCCGTCATATTAATTCCGTAGCTCCGATTGCAGCGCTTCTAGATATTTCGGAACTCCAGTAACATGAGTTTTACGAAAAGCATTGGGTCTAGCAGTTCCAGAAAATTGGTCCAGGTGCCTAAAATTGGCCAGAAGCATGTGCTATAGCCCACGAAAACGGCCCGAAACGTAGGGCCATCGTTTGAATTCCGTAGCTCCGATTGCAGCGCTTCTGGACATTTCGGAACGCCAGTAACATGAGTTTTACGAAAAGCATCGGGTTTAGTGGTTCCAGAAAATTAGCCCAGGTGCCTAAAATTGGCCCGAAGCGTGTGCTATAGCCCACGAAAACGGCCCGAAACGTAGGGCCGTCATTTGAATTCCGTAGATCCGATTGCAGTGCTTCTGGACATTTCGGAACGCGAGTAACATGAGTTTTACGAAAAGCATCAGGTTTAGCGGTTCCAGAAAATTGGCCCAGGTGCCTAAAATTGGCCCGAAGCATGTGCTATGGCCCACGAAAATGGCCCGAAACGTAGGGCCGTCATTTGAATTCTGTAGCTCCGATTGCAGTGCTTCTGGACATTTCGGAATGCCAGTAACATGAGTTTTACGAAAAGCATCGGGTTTAGCGGTTCCAAAAAATTGGCCCGGGTGCATAAAATTGGCCCGAAGCGTGTGCTATAGCCCACGAAAACGGCCCGAAATGTAGGGCCGTCATTTGAATTTCGTAGCTCCGATTGCAGCGCTTCTGGACATTTCGGAACGCCAGTAACATGAGTTTTACGAAAAGCATCGGGTTTAGTGGGTTCCAGAAAATTGGCCCAGGTGCCTAAAATTGGCCCGAAGCGTGTGCTATAGCCCACGAAAACGGCCCGAAACGTAGGGCCGTCATTTGAATTCCGTAGCTCCGTTTGTAGTGCTTCTGGACATTTCGGAATGCCAGTAACATGAGTTTTACGAAACGCATCGGGTTTAGCGGATCCAGAAAATCGGCCCAGGTGCCTAAAATTGGCCTGAAGCGTGTGCTATAGCCCACGAAAACAGCCCGAAACGTAGGGCCGTCATTTGAATTCCGTAGCTCCGATTGCAGCGCTTCTGGATATTTCGAAACGCCAGTAACATGAGTTTTACGAAAAGCATCGTGTTTAGCGGTTCCAAAAAATTAGCCGAGGTGCCTAAAATTGGCCCGAAGCGTGTGCTATGGCCCACGAGGACGGCCCGAAACGTAGGGCCGTCATTTGAATTCCGTAGCTCCGATTGCAGCACTTCTGGACATTTCGGAACGCCAGTAACATGAGTTTTACGAAAAGCATCGGGTTTAGTGGTTCCAGAAAATTAGCCCAGGTGCCTAAAATTGGCCCGAAGCGTGTGCTATAGCCCACGAAAACGGCCCGAAACGTAGGGCCGTCATTTGAATTCCGTAGCTCCGATTGCAGCGCTTCTGGACATTTCGGAACGCGAGTAACATGAGTTTTACGAAAAGCATCAGGTTTAGCGGTTCCAGAAAATTGGCCCAGGTGCCTAAAATTGGCCCGAAGCATGTGCTATGGCCCACGAAAATGGCCCGAAACGTAGGGCCGTCATTTGAATTCTGTAGCTCCTATTGCAGTCCTTCTGGACATTTCGGAATGCCAGTAACATGAGTTTTACGAAAAGCATCGGGTTTAGCGGTTCCAAAAAATTGGCCCGAGTGCATAAAATTGGCCCGAAGCGTGTGCTATAGCCCACGAAAACGGCCCGAAATGTAGGGCCGTCATTTGAATTTCGTAGCTCCGATTGCAGCGCATCTGGACATTTCAGAACGTCAGTAACATGAGTTTTACGAAAAGCATCGGGTTTAGCGGGATCCAGAAAATTGGCCCAGGTGCCTAAAATTGGCCCGAAGCGTGTGCTATAGCCCACGAAAACGGCCCGAAACGTAGGGCCGTCATTTGAATTCCGTAGCTCCGTTTGCAGCGCTTCTGGACATTTCGGAATGCCAGTAACATGAGTTTTACGAAACGCATCGGGTTTAGCGGATCCAGAAAATCGGCCCAGGTGCCTAAAATTGGCCCGAAGCGTGTGCTATGGCCCACGAAAACGGCCCGAAACGTAGGGCCGTCATATTAATTCCGTAGCTCCGATTGCAGCGCTTCTAGATATTTCGGAACTCCAGTAACATGAGTTTTACGAAAAGCATTGGGTTTAGCAGTTCCAGAAAATTGGTCCAGGTGCCTAAAATTGGCCAGAAGCATGTGCTATAGCCCACGAAAACGGCCCGAAACGTAGGGCCATCGTTTGAATTCCGTAGCTCCGATTGCAGCGCTTCTGGATATTTCGGAACGCCAGTAACATGAGTTTTACGAAAAGCATCGGGTTTAGTGGTTCCAGAAAATTAGCCCAGGTGCCTAAAATTGGCCCGAAGCATGTGCTATAGCCCACGAAAACGGCCCGAAACGTAGGGCCGTCATTTGAATTCCGTAGCTCCGATTACAGTGCTTCTGGACATTTCGGAACGCGAGTAACATGAGTTTTACGAAAAGCATCAGGTTTAGCGGTTCCAGAAAATTGGCCCAGGTGCCTAAAATTGGCCCGAAGCATGTGCTATGGCCCACGAAAATGGCCCGAAACGTAGGGCCGTCATTTGAATTCTGTAGCTCCGATTGCAGTGCTTCTGGACATTTCGGAATGCCAGTAACATGAGTTTTACGAAAAGCATCGGGTTTAGCGGTTCCAAAAAATTGGCCCGGGTGCATAAAATTGGCCCGAAGCGTGTGCTATAGCCCACGAAAACGGCCCGAAATGTAGGGCCGTCATTTGAATTTCGTAGCTCCGATTGCAGCGCTTCTGGACATTTCGGAACGCCAGTAACATGAGTTTTACGAAAAGCATCGGGTTTAGCGGGATCCAGAAAATTGGCCCAGGTGCCTAAAATTGGCCCGAAGCGTGTGCTATAGCCCACGAAAACGGCCCGAAACGTAGGGCCGTCATTTGAATTCCGTAGCTCCGTTTGTAGTGCTTCTGGACATTTCGGAATGCCAGTAACATGAGTTTTACGAAACGCATCGGGTTTAGCGGATCCAGAAAATCGGCCCAGGTGCCTAAAATTGGCCTGAAGCGTGTGCTATAGCCCACGAAAACAGCCCGAAACGTAGGGCCGTCATTTGAATTCCGTAGCTCCGATTGCAGCGCTTCTGGATATTTCGAAACGCCAGTAACATGAGTTTTACGAAAAGCATCGTGTTTAGCGGTTCCAAAAAATTAGCCGAGGTGCCTAAAATTGGCCCGAAGCGTGTGCTATGGCCCACGAGGACGGCCCGAAAAGTAGGGCCGTCATTTGAATTCCGTAGCTCCGATTGCAGCACTTCTGGACATTTCGGAACGCCAGTAACATGAGTTTTACGAAAAGCATCGGGTTTAGTGGTTCCAGAAAATTAGCCCAGGTGCCTAAAATTGGCCCGAAGCGTGTGCTATAGCCCACGAAAACGGCCCGAAACGTAGGGCCGTCATTTGAATTCCGTAGCTCCGATTGCAGCGCTTCTGGACATTTCGGAACGCGAGTAACATGTGTTTTACGAAAAGCATTAGGTTTAGCGGTTCCAGAAAATTGGCCCAGGTGCCTAAAATTGGCCCGAAGCATGTGCTATGGCCCACGAAAATGGCCCGAAACGTAGGGCCGTCATTTGAATTCTGTAGCTCCTATTGCAGTGCTTCTGGACATTTCGGAATGCCAGTAACATGAGTTTTACGAAAAGCATCGGGTTTAGCGGTTCCAAAAAATTGGCCCGAGTGCATAAAATTGGCCCGAAGCGTGTGCTATAGCCCACGAAAACGGCCCGAAATGTAGGGCCGTCATTTGAATTTCGTAGCTCCGATTGCAGCGCATCTGGACATTTCGGAACGTCAGTAACATGAGTTTTACGAAAAGCATCGGGTTTAGCGGGATCCAGAAAATTGGCCCAGGTGCCTAAAATTGGCCCGAAGCGTGTGCTATAGCCCACGAAAACGGCCCGAAACGTAGGGCCGTCATTTGAATTCCGTAGCTCCGTTTGCAGCGCTTCTGGACATTTCGGAATGCCAGTAACATGAGTTTTACGAAACGCATCGGGTTTAGCGGATCCAGAAAATCGGCCCAGGTGCCTAAAATTGGCCCGAAGCGTGTGCTATGGCCCACGAAAACGGCCCGAAACGTAGGGCCGTCATATTAATTCCGTAGCTCCGATTGCAGCGCTTCTAGATATTTCGGAACTCCAGTAACATGAGTTTTACGAAAAGCATTGGGTTTAGCAGTTCCAGAAAATTGGTCCAGGTGCCTAAAATTGGCCAGAAGCATGTGCTATAGCCCACGAAAACGGCCCGAAACGTAGGGCCATCGTTTGAATTCCGTAGCTCCGATTGCAGCGCTTCTGGATATTTCGGAACGCCAGTAACATGAGTTTTACGAAAAGCATCGGGTTTAGTGGTTCCAGAAAATTAGCCCAGGTGCCTAAAATTGGCCCGAAGCGTGTGCTATAGCCCACGAAAACGGCCCGAAACGTAGGGCCGTCATTTGAATTCCGTAGCTCCGATTACAGTGCTTCTGGACATTTCGGAACGCGAGTAACATGAGTTTTACGAAAAGCATCAGGTTTAGCGGTTCCAGAAAATTGGCCCAGGTGCCTAAAATTGGCCCGAAGCATGTGCTATGGCCCACGAAAATGGCCCGAAACGTAGGGCCGTCATTTGAATTCTGTAGCTCCAATTGCAGTGCTTCTGGACATTTCGCAATGCCAGTAACATGAGTTTTACGAAAAGCATCGGGTTTAGCGGTTCCAAAAAATTGGCCCGGGTGCATAAAATTGGCCCGAAGCGTGTGCTATAGCCCACGAAAACGGCCCGAAATGTAGGGCCGTCATTTGAATTTCGTAGCTCCGATTGCAGCGCTTCTGGACATTTCGGAACGCCAGTAACATGAGTTTTACGAAAAGCATCGGGTTTAGTGGGTTCCAGAAAATTGGCCCAGGTGCCTAAAATTGGCCCGAAGCGTGTGCTATAGCCCACGAAAACGGCCCGAAACGTAGGGCCGTCATTTGAATTCCGTAGCTCCGTTTGTAGTGCTTCTGGACATTTCGGAATGCCAGTAACATGAGTTTTACGAAACGCATCGGGTTTAGCGGATCCAGAAAATCGGCCCAGGTGCCTAAAATTGGCCTGAAGCGTGTGCTATAGCCCACGAAAACAGCCCGAAACGTAGGGCCGTCATTTGAATTTCGTAGCTCCGATTGCAGCGCTTCTGGATATTTCGAAACGCCAGTAACATGAGTTTTACGAAAAGCATCGTGTTTAGCGGTTCCAAAAAATTAGCCGAGGTGCCTAAAATTGGCCCGAAGCGTGTGCTATGGCCCACGAGGACGGCCCGAAACGTAGGGCCGTCATTTGAATTCCGTAGCTCCGATTGCAGCACTTCTGGACATTTCGGAACGCCAGTAACATGAGTTTTACGAAAAGCATCGGGTTTAGTGGTTCCAGAAAATTAGCCCAGGTGCCTAAAATTGGCCCGAAGCGTGTGCTATAGCCCACGAAAACGGCCCGAAACGTAGGGCCGTCATTTGAATTCCGTAGCTCCGATTGCAGCGCTTCTGGACATTTCGGAACGCGAGTAACATGTGTTTTACGAAAAGCATCAGGTTTAGCGGTTCCAGAAAATTGGCCCAGGTGCCTAAAATTGGCCCGAAGCATGTGCTATGGCCCACGAAAATGGCCCGAAACGTAGGGCCGTCATTTGAATTCTGTAGCTCCTATTGCAGTGCTTCTGGACATTTCGGAATGCCAGTAACATGAGTTTTACGAAAAGCATCGGGTTTAGCGGTTCCAAAAAATTGGCCCGAGTGCATAAAATTGGCCCGAAGCGTGTGCTATAGCCCACGAAAACGGCCCGAAATGTAGGGCCGTCATTTGAATTTCGTAGCTCCGATTGCAGCGCATCTGGACATTTCGGAACGTCAGTAACATGAGTTTTACGAAAAGCATCGGGTTTAGCGGGATCCAGAAAATTGGCCCAGGTGCCTAAAATTGGCCCGAAGCGTGTGCTATAGCCCACGAAAACGGCCCGAAACGTAGGGCCGTCATTTCAATTCCGTAGCTCCGTTTGCAGCGCTTCTGGACATTTCGGAATGCCAGTAACATGAGTTTTACGAAACGTATCGGGTTTAGCGGATCCAGAAAATCGGCCCAGGTGCCTAAAATTGGCCCGAAGCGTGTGCTATGGCCCACGAAAACGGCCCGAAACGTAGGGCCGTCATATTAATTCCGTAGCTCCGATTGCAGCGCTTCTAGATATTTCGGAACTCCAGTAACATGAGTTTTACGAAAAGCATTGGGTTTAGCAGTTCCAGAAAATTGGTCCAGGTGCCTAAAATTGGCCAGAAGCATGTGCTATAGCCCACGAAAACGGCCCGAAACGTAGGGCCATCGTTTGAATTCCGTAGCTCCGATTGCAGCGCTTCTGGATATTTCGGAACGCCAGTAACATGAGTTTTACGAAAAGCATCGGGTTTAGTGGTTCCAGAAAATTAGCCCAGGTGCCTAAAATTGGCCCGAAGCGTGTGCTATAGCCCACGAAAACGGCCCGAAACGTAGGGCCGTCATTTGAATTCCGTAGCTCCGATTACAGTGCTTCTGGACATTTCGGAACGCGAGTAACATGAGTTTTACGAAAAGCATCAGGTTTAGCGGTTCCAGAAAATTGGCCCAGGTGCCTAAAATTGGCCCGAAGCATGTGCTATGGCCCACGAAAATGGCCCGAAACGTAGGGCCGTCATTTGAATTCTGTAGCTCCGATTGCAGTGCTTCTGGACATTTCGCAATGCCAGTAACATGAGTTTTACGAAAAGCATCGGGTTTAGCGGTTCCAAAAAATTGGCCCGGGTGCATAAAATTGGCCCGAAGCGTGTGCTATAGCCCACGAAAACGGCCCGAAATGTAGGGCCGTCATTTGAATTTCGTAGCTCCGATTGCAGCGCTTCTGGACATTTCGGAACGCCAGTAACATGAGTTTTACGAAAAGCATCGGGTTTAGTGGGTTCCAGAAAATTGGCCCAGGTGCCTAAAATTGGCCCGAAGCGTGTGCTATAGCCCACGAAAACGGCCCGAAACGTAGGGCCGTCATTTGAATTCCGTAGCTCCGTTTGTAGTGCTTCTGGACATTTCGGAATGCCAGTAACATGAGTTTTACGAAACGCATCGGGTTTAGCGGATCCAGAAAATCGGCCCAGGTGCCTAAAATTGGCCTGAAGCGTGTGCTATAGCCCACGAAAACAGCCCGAAACGTAGGGCCGTCATTTGAATTCCGTAGCTCCGATTGCAGCGCTTCTGGATATTTCGAAACGCCAGTAACATGAGTTTTACGAAAAGCATCGTGTTTAGCGGTTCCAAAAAATTAGCCGAGGTGCCTAAAATTGGCCCGAAGCGTGTGCTATGGCCCACGAGGACGGCCCGAAACGTAGGGCCGTCATTTGAATTCCGTAGCTCCGATTGCAGCACTTCTGGACATTTCGGAACGCCAGTAACATGAGTTTTACGAAAAGCATCGGGTTTAGTGGTTCCAGAAAATTAGCCCAGGTGCCTAAAATTGGCCCGAAGCGTGTGCTATAGCCCACGAAAACGGCCCGAAACGTAGGGCCGTCATTTGAATTCCGTAGCTCCGATTGCAGCGCTTCTGGACATTTCAGAACGCGAGTAACATGAGTTTTACGAAAAGCATCAGGTTTAGCGGTTCCAGAAAATTGGCCCAGGTGCCTAAAATTGGCCCGAAGCATGTGCTATGGCCCACGAAAATGGCCCGAAACGTAGGGCCGTCATTTGAATTCTGTAGCTCCTATTGCAGTGCTTCTGGACATTTCGGAATGCCAGTAACATGAGTTTTACGAAAAGCATCGGGTTTAGTGGTTCCAAAAAATTGGCCCGAGTGCATAAAATTGGCCCGAAGCGTGTGCTATAGCCCACGAAAACGGCCCGAAATGTAGGGCCGTCATTTGAATTTCGTAGCTCCGATTGCAGCGCTTCTGGACATTTCGGAACGCCAGTAACATGAGTTTTACGAAAAGCATCGGGTTTAGCGGGATCCAGAAAATTGGCCCAGGTGCCTAAAATTGGCCCGAAGCGTGTGCTATAGCCCACGAAAACGGCCCGAAACGTAGGGCCGTCATTTGAATTCCGTAGCTCCGTTTGTAGCGCTTCTGGACATTTCGGAATGCCAGTAACATGAGTTTTACGAAACGCATCGGGTTTAGCGGATCCAGAAAATCGGCCCAGGTGCCTAAAATTGGCCCGAAGCGTGTGCTATGGCCCACGAAAACGGCCCGAAACGTAGGGCCGTCATATTAATTCCGTAGCTCCGATTGCAGCGCTTCTAGATATTTCGGAACTCCAGTAACATGAGTTTTACGAAAAGCATTGGGTTTAGCAGTTCCAGAAAATTGGTCCAGGTGCCTAAAATTGGCCAGAAGCATGTGCTATAGCCCACGAAAACGGCCCGAAACGTAGGGCCATCGTTTGAATTCCGTAGCTCCGATTGCAGCGCTTCTGGACATTTCGGAACGCCAGTAACATGAGTTTTACGAAAAGCATCGGGTTTAGTGGTCCCAGAAAATTAGCCCAGGTGCCTAAAATTGGCCCGAAGCGTGTGCTATAGCCCACGAAAACGGCCCGAAACGTAGGGCCGTCATTTGAATTCCGTAGCTCCGATTACAGTGCTTCTGGACATTTCGGAACGCGAGTAACATGAGTTTTACGAAAAGCATCAGGTTTAGCGGTTCCAGAAAATTGGCCCAGGTGCCTAAAATTGGCCCGAAGCATGTGCTATGGC
The DNA here is from genome assembly GCA_036936925.1 of Cenchrus fungigraminus. NCBI lineage: Eukaryota > Viridiplantae > Streptophyta > Magnoliopsida > Poales > Poaceae > Cenchrus > Cenchrus fungigraminus. The sequence continues at coordinate 138,361,893 of CM072773.1, read as the reverse complement.
CCACGAAAATGGCCCGAAACGTAGGGCCGTCATTTGAATTCTGTAGCTCCGATTGCAGTGCTTCTGGACATTTCGGAATGCCAGTAACATGAGTTTTACGAAAAGCATCGGGTTTAGCGGTTCCAAAAAATTGGCCCGGGTGCATAAAATTGGCCCGAAGCGTGTGCTATAGCCCACGAAAACGGCCCGAAATGTAGGGCCGTCATTTGAATTTCGTAGCTCCGATTGCAGCGCTTCTGGACATTTCGGAACGCCAGTAACATGAGTTTTACGAAAAGCATCGGGTTTAGTGGGTTCCAGAAAATTGGCCCAGGTGCCTAAAATTGGCCCGAAGCGTGTGCTATAGCCCACGAAAACGGCCCGAAACGTAGGGCCGTCATTTGAATTCCGTAGCTCCGTTTGTAGTGCTTCTGGACATTTCGGAATGCCAGTAACATGAGTTTTACGAAACGCATCGGGTTTAGCGGATCCAGAAAATCGGCCCAGGTGCCTAAAATTGGCCTGAAGCGTGTGCTATAGCCCACGAAAACAGCCCGAAACGTAGGGCCGTCATTTGAATTCCGTAGCTCCGATTGCAGCGCTTCTGGATATTTCGAAACGCCAGTAACATAAGTTTTACGAAAAGCATCGTGTTTAGCGGTTCCAAAAAATTAGCCGAGGTGCCTAAAATTGGCCCGAAGCGTGTGCTATGGCCCACGAGGACGGCCCGAAACGTAGGGCCGTCATTTGAATTCCGTAGCTCCGATTGCAGCACTTCTGGACATTTCGGAACGCCAGTAACATGAGTTTTACGAAAAGCATCGGGTTTAGTGGTTCCAGAAAATTAGCCCAGGTGCCTAAAATTGTCCCGAAGCGTGTGCTATAGCCCACGAAAACGGCCCGAAACGTAGGGCCGTCATTTGAATTCCGTAGCTCCGATTGCAGCGCTTCTGGACATTTCAGAACGCGAGTAACATGAGTTTTACGAAAAGCATCAGGTTTAGCGGTTCCAGAAAATTGGCCCAGGTGCCTAAAATTGGCCCGAAGCATGTGCTATGGCCCACGAAAATGGCCCGAAACGTAGGGCCGTCATTTGAATTCTGTAGCTCCTATTGCAGTGCTTCTGGACATTTCGGAATGCCAGTAACATGAGTTTTACGAAAAGCATCGGGTTTAGTGGTTCCAAAAAATTGGCCCGAGTGCATAAAATTGGCCCGAAGCGTGTGCTATAGCCCACGAAAACGGCCCGAAATGTAGGGCCGTCATTTGAATTTCGTAGCTCCGATTGCAGCGCTTCTGGACATTTCGGAACGCCAGTAACATGAGTTTTACGAAAAGCATCGGGTTTAGCGGGATCCAGAAAATTGGCCCAGGTGCCTAAAATTGGCCCGAAGCGTGTGCTATAGCCCACGAAAACGGCCCGAAACGTAGGGCCGTCATTTGAATTCCGTAGCTCCGTTTGTAGCGCTTCTGGACATTTCGGAATGCCAGTAACATGAGTTTTACGAAACGCATCGGGTTTAGCGGATCCAGAAAATCGGCCCAGGTGCCTAAAATTGGCCCGAAGCGTGTGCTATGGCCCACGAAAACGGCCCGAAACGTAGGGCCGTCATATTAATTCCGTAGCTCCGATTGCAGCGCTTCTAGATATTTCGGAACTCCAGTAACATGAGTTTTACGAAAAGCATTGGGTTTAGCAGTTCCAGAAAATTGGTCCAGGTGCCTAAAATTGGCCAGAAGCATGTGCTATAGCCCACGAAAACGGCCCGAAACGTAGGGCCATCGTTTGAATTCCGTAGCTCCGATTGCAGCGCTTCTGGACATTTCGGAACGCCAGTAACATGAGTTTTACGAAAAGCATCGGGTTTAGTGGTCCCAGAAAATTAGCCCAGGTGCCTAAAATTGGCCCGAAGCGTGTGCTATAGCCCACGAAAACGGCCCGAAACGTAGGGCCGTCATTTGAATTCCGTAGCTCCGATTACAGTGCTTCTGGACATTTCGGAACACGAGTAACATGAGTTTTACGAAAAGCATCAGGTTTAGCGGTTCCAGAAAATTGGCCCAGGTGCCTAAAATTGGCCCGAAGCATGTGCTATGGCCCACGAAAATGGCCCGAAATGTAGGGCCGTCATTTGAATTCTGTAGCTCCGATTGCAGTGCTTCTGGACATTTCGGAATGCCAGTAACATGAGTTTTACGAAAAGCATCGGGTTTAGCGGTTCCAAAAAATTGGCCCGGGTGCATAAAATTGGCCCGAAGCGTGTGCTATAGCCCACGAAAACGGCCCGAAATGTAGGGCCGTCATTTGAATTTCGTAGCTCCGATTGCAGCGCTTCTGGACATTTCGGAACGCCAGTAACATGAGTTTTACGAAAAGCATCGGGTTTAGTGGGTTCCAGAAAATTGGCCCAGGTGCCTAAAATTGGCCCGAAACGTGTGCTATAGCCCACGAAAACGGCCCGAAACGTAGGGCCGTCATTTGAATTCCGTAGCTCCGTTTGTAGTGCTTCTGGACATTTCGGAATGCCAGTAACATGAGTTTTACGAAACGCATCGGGTTTAGCGGATCCAGAAAATCGGCCCAGGTGCCTAAAATTGGCCTGAAGCGTGTGCTATAGCCCACGAAAACAGCCCGAAACGTAGGGCCGTCATTTGAATTCCGTAGCTCCGATTGCAGCGCTTCTGGCTATTTCGAAACGCCAGTAACATGAGTTTTACGAAAAGCATCGTGTTTAGCGGTTCCAAAAAATTAGCCGAGGTGCCTCAAATTGGCCCGAAGCGTGTGCTATGGCCCACGAGGACGGCCCGAAACGTAGGGCCGTCATTTGAATTCCGTAGCTCCGATTGCAGCACTTCTGGACATTTCGGAACGCCAGAAACATGAGTTTTACGAAAAGCATCGGGTTTAGTGGTTCCAGAAAATTAGCCCAGGTGCCTAAAATTGTCCCGAAGCGTGTGCTATAGCCCACGAAAACGGCCCGAAACGTAGGGCCGTCATTTGAATTCCGTAGCTCCGATTGCAGCGCTTCTGGACATTTCGGAACGCGAGTAACATGAGTTTTACGAAAAGCATCAGGTTTAGCGGTTCCAGAAAATTGGCCCAGGTGCCTAAAATTGGCCCGAAGCATGTGCTATGGCCCACGAAAATGGCCCGAAACGTAGGGCCGTCATTTGAATTCTGCAGCTCCGATTGCAGTGCTTCTGGACATTTCGGAATGCCAGTAACATGAGTTTTACGAAAAGCATCGGGTTAAGCGGTTCCAAAAAATTGGCCCGAGTGCATAAAATTGGCCCGAAGCGTGTGCTATAGCCCACGAAAACGGCCCGAAATGTAGGGCCGTCATTTGAATTTCGTAGCTCCGATTGCAGCGCTTCTGGACATTTCGGAATGCCAGTAACATGAGTTTTACGAAAAGCATCGGGTTTAGCGGGATCCAGAAAATTGGCCCAGGTGCCTAAAATTGGCCCGAAGCGTGTGCTATAGCCCACGAAAACAGCCCGAAACGTAGGGCCGTCATTTGAATTCCGTAGCTCCGTTTGCAGCGCTTCTGGACATTTCGGAATGCCAGTAACATGAGTTCTACGAAACGCATCGGGCTTAGCGGATCCAGAAAATCGGCCCAGGTACCTAAAATTGGCCCGAAGCGTGTGCTATGGCCCACGAAAACGGCCCGAAACGTAGGGCCGTCATATTAATTCCGTAGCTCCGATTGCAGCGCTTCTAGATATTTCGGAACTCCAGTAACATGAGTTTTACGAAAAGCATTGGGTTTAGCAGTTCCAGAAAATTGGTCCAGGTGCCTAAAATTGGCCAGAAGCATGTGCTATAGCCCACGAAAACGGCCCGAAACGTAGGGCCGTCGTTTGAATTCCGTAGCTCCGATTGCAGCGCTTCTGGACATTTCGGAACGCCAGTAACATGAGTTTTACGAAAAGCATCGGGTTTAGTGGTTCCAGAAAATTAGCCCAGGTGCCTAAAATTGGCCCGAAGCGTGTGCTATAGCCCACGAAAACGGCCCGAAACGTAGGGCCGTCATTTGAATTCCGTAGATCCGATTGCAGTGCTTCTGGACATTTCGGAACGCGAGTAACATGAGTTTTACGAAAAGCATCAGGTTTAGCGGTTCCAGAAAATTGGCCCAGGTGCCTAAAATTGGCCCGAAGCATGTGCTATGGCCCACGAAAATGGCCCGAAACGTAGGGCCGTCATTTGAATTTTGTAGCTCCGATTGCAGTGCTTCTGGACATTTCGGAATGCCAGTAACATGAGTTTTACGAAAAGCATCGGGTTTAGCGGTTCCAAAAAATTGGCCCGGGGGCATAAAATTGGCCCGAAGCGTGTGCTATAGCCCACGAAAACGGCCCGAAATGTAGGGCCGTCATTTGAATTTCGTAGCTCCGATTGCAGCGCTTCTGGACATTTCGGAACGCCAGTAACATGAGTTTTACGAAAAGCATCGGGTTTAGTGGGTTCCAGAAAATTGGCCCAGGTGCCTAAAATTGGCCCGAAGCGTGTGCTATAGCCCACGAAAACGGCCCGAAACGTAGGGCCGTCATTTGAAATCCGTAGCTCCGTTTGTAGTGCTTCTGGACATTTCGGAATGCCAGTAACATGAGTTTTACGAAACGCATCGGGTTTAGCGGATCCAGAAAATCGGCCCAGGTGCCTAAAATTGGCCTGAAGCGTGTGCTATAGCCCACGAAAACAGCCCGAAACGTAGGGCCGTCATTTGAATTCCGTAGCTCCGATTGCAGCACTTCTGGATATTTCGAAACGCCAGTAACATGAGTTTTACGAAAAGCATCGTGTTTAGCGGTTCCAAAAAATTAGCCGAGGTGCCTAAAATTGGCCCGAAGCGTGTGCTATGGCCCGCGAGGACGGCCCGAAACGTAGGGCCGTCATTTGAATTCCGTAGCTCCGATTGCAGCACTTCTGGACATTTCGGAACGCCAGTTACATGAGTTTTACGAAAAGCATCGGGTTTAGTGGTTCCAGAAAATTAGCCCAGGTGCCTAAAATTGGCCCGAAGCGTGTGCTATAGCCCACGAAAACGGCCCGAAACGTAGGGCCGTCATTTGAATTCCGTAGCTCCGATTGCAGCGCTTCTGGACATTTCGGAACGCGAGTAACATGAGTTTTACGAAAAGCATCAGGTTTAGCGGTTCCAGAAAATTAGCCCAGGTGCCTAAAATTGGCCCGAAGCATGTGCTATGGCCCACGAAAATGGCCCGAAACGTAGGGCCGTCATTTGAATTCTGTAGCTCCGATTGCAGTGCTTCTGGACATTTCGGAATGCCAGTAACCTGAGTTTTACGAAAAGCATCGGGTTTGGCGGTTCCAAAAAATTGGCCCGAGTGCATAAAATTGGCCCGAAGCGTGTGCTATAGCCCACGAAAACGGCCCGAAATGTAGGGCCGTCATTTGAATTTCGTAGCTCCGATTGCAGCGCTTCTGGACATTTCGGAACGCCAGTAACATGAGTTTTACGAAAAGCATCGGGTTTAGCGGGTTCCAGAAAATTGGCCCAGGTGCCTAAAATTGGCCCGAAGCGTGTGCTATAGCCCACGAAAACGGCCCGAAACGTAGGGCCGTCATTTGAATTCCGTAGCTCCGTTTGCAGCGCTTCTGGACATTTCGGAATGCCAGTAACATGAGTTTTACGAAACGCATCAGGTTTAGCGGATCCAGAAATCGGCCCAGGTGCCTAAAATTGGCCCGAAGCGTGTGCTATGGCCCACGAAAACGGCCCGAAACGTAGGGCCGTCATATTAATTCCGTAGCTCCGATTGCAGCGCTTCTAGATATTTCGGAACTCCCATAACATGAGTTTTACGAAAAGCATTGGATTTAGCAGTTCCAGAAAATTGGTCCAGGTGCCTAAAATTGGCCAGAAGCATGTGCTATAGCCCACGAAAACGGCCCGAAACGTAGGGCCGTCGTTTGAATTCCGTAGCTCCGATTGCAGCGCTTCTGGACATTTCGGAACGCGAGTAAGATGAGTTTTACGAAAAGCATCAGGTTTAGCGGTTCTAGAAAATTAGCCCAGGTGCCTAAAATTGGCCCGAAGCATGTGCTATGGCCCACGAAAATGGCCCGAAACGTAGGGCCGTCATTTGAATTCTGTAGCTCCGATTGCAGTGCTTCTGGACATTTCGGAATGCCAGTAACATGAGTTTTACAAAAAGCATCGGGTTTAGCGGTTCCAAAAAATTGGCCCGGGTGCATAAAATTGGCCCGAAGCGTGTGCTATAGCCCACGAAAAAGGCCCGAAATGTAGGGCCGTCATTTGAATTTCGTAGCTCCGATTGCAGCGCTTCTGGACATTTCCGAACGCCAGTAACATGAGTTTTACGAAAAGCATCGGGTTTAGAGGGTTCCAGAAAATTGGCCCAGGTGCCTAAAATTGGCCCGAAGTGTGTGCTATGGCCCACGAAAATGGTCCCAAACGTAGGGCCGTCATTTCAATTCCGTAGCTCCGATTGCAGCGCTTCTAGATATTTCGGAACGCCAGTAACATGAGTTTTACGAAACACATCGGGTTTAGCGGTTCCAGAAAATTGGCCCAGGTGCCTAAAATTGGCCCGAAGCGTGTGCTATGGCCCACGAAAACGGCCCGAAACGTAGGGCCGTCATATTAATTCCGTAGCTCCGATTGCAGCGCTTCTAGATATTTCGGAATGCCAGTAACATGAGTTTTACGAAAAGCATTGGGTTTAGCAGTTCCAGAAAATTGGCCTAGGTGCCTAAAATTGGCCCGAAGCATGTGCTATAGCCCACGAAAACGGCCCGAAACGTAGGGCAGTCATTTGAATTCCGCAGCTCAGCTTGCAGCGCTTCTGGACATTTCAGAACGCCAGTAACATGAGTTTTACGAAAAGCATTGGGTTTAGTGGTTCCAGAAAATTAGCCCAGGTGCCTAAAATTGGCCCGAAGCGTGTGCTATAGCCCACGAAAACGGCCCGAAACGTAGGGCCGTCATTTGAATTCAGTAGCTCTGATTGCAGCGCATCTGGACATTTCAGAACACCAGCAACATGTGTTTTAGGAAAACCATCAGGTTTAACAGTTCTAGAAAATTGGCCCAGGTGCATAAAATTGGCCCGAAACGTAGGGCCGTCATTTGAATTTCGTAGCTCCGATTGCAGCGCTTCTGGACATTTCGGAACGCCAGTAACATGAGTTTTACGAAAAGCATCAGGTTTAGCGGTTCCAGAAAATTGGCCCAGGTGCCTAAAATTGGCCCGAAGCATGTGCTATTGCCCACGAAAACGGCCCGAAACGTAGGGCTGTCATTTGAATTCTGTAGCTCCAATTGCAGTGCTTCTGGACATTTCGGAATGCCAGTAACACGAGTTTTACGAAAAGCATCAGGTTTAGCAATTCCAGAAAATTGGCCCGGGTGCCTAAAATTGGCCCGAAGCGTGTGCTATAGCCCACGAAAACGGCCCGAAATGTAGGGCCGTCATTTGAATTTCGTAGCTCCGATTGCAGCGCTTCTGGACATTTCGGAATGCCAGTAACATGAGTTTTACGAAAAGCACCGGGTTTAGCGGGTTCCAGAAAATTGGCCCAGGTGCCTAAAATTGGACCGAAGCGTGTGCTATAGCCCACGAAAACGGCCCGAAACGTAGGGCCGTCATTTGAATTCCGTAGCTCCGATTGCAGCTCTTCTGGACATTTCAGAATGCCAGTAACATGAGTTTTACGAAACGCATCGGGTTTAGCGGATCCAGAAAATTGGCCCAGGTGCCTAAAATTGGCCTGAAGCGTGTGCTATTGCCCACGAAAACGGCCCGAAACGTAGGGCCGTCATTTGAATTTCGTAGCTCCAATTGCAGCACTTCTGGATATTTCGGAACGCCAGTAACATGAGTTTTACGAAAAGCATCAGGTTTAGCGGTTCCAGAAAATTAGCCGAGGTGCCTAAAATTGGCTCGAAGCGTGTGCTATGGCCCACGAAGACGGCCCGAAACGTAGGGCCGTCATTTGAATTCCGAAGCTCCGATTGCAGCGCTTCGGGATATTTCGGAACGCCAGTAACATGAGTTTTACGAAAAGCATCGGGTTTAGCGGTTCCAGAAAATTGGCCCAGGTGCCTAAAATTGGCCCGAAGTGTGTGCTATGGCCCACGAAAATGGTCCGAAACGTAGGGCCTTTATTTGAATTCCGTAGCTCTGATTGCAGCACTTCTAGATATTTCGGAACGCTAGTAACATGAGTTTTACGAAACACATCGGGTTTAGCGGTTCCAGAAAATTGGCCCAGGTGCCTAAAATTGGCCCGAAGCGTGTGCTATGGTCCACGAAAACGGCCCGAAATGTAGGGCCGTCATATTAATTCCGTAGTCCGATTGCAGCGCTTCTAGATATATCGGAACGCCAGTAACATAAGTTTTACGAAAAGCATTGGGTTTAGCAGTTCCAGAAAATTGGCCCAGGTGCCTAAAATTGGCCCGAAGCATGTGCTATAGCCCACGAAAACGGCCCGAAACGTAGGGCAGTCATTTGAATTCCGTACCTCTGCTTGCAGCGCTTCTGGACATTTCAGAACGCCAGTAACATGAGTTTTACGAAAAGCATTGGGTTTAGTGGTTCCAGAAAATTAGCCCAGGTGCCTAAAATTGGCCCGAAGCGTGTGCTATAGCCCACGAAAACGGCCCGAAACGTAGGGCCGTCATTTGAATTCAGTAGCTCTGATTGCAGCGCATCTGGACATTTCAGAACACCAGCAACATGTGTTTTAGGAAAACCATCAGGTTTAACAGTTCTAGAAAATTGGCCCAAGTGCATAAAATTGGCCCGAAACGTAGGGCCGTCATTTGAATTTCGTAGCTCCGATTGCAGCGCTTCTGGACATTTCGGAACGCCAGTAACATGAGTTTTACGAAAAGCATCAGGTTTAGCGGTTCCAGAAAATTGGCCCAGGTGCCTAAAATTGGCCCGAAGCATGTGCTATTGCCCACGAAAACGGCCCGAAACGTAGGGCTGTCATTTGAATTCTGTAGCTCCGATTGCAGTGCTTCTGGACATTTCAGAATGCCAGTAACACGAGTTTTACGAAAAGCATCAGGTTTAGCAATTCCAGAAAATTGGCCCGGGTGCCTAAAATTGGCCCGAAGCGTGTGCTATAGCCCACGAAAACGGCCCGAAATGTAGGGCCGTCATTTGAATTTCGTAGCTCCGATTGCAGCGCTTCTGGACATTTCGGAATGCCAGTAACATGAGTTTTACGAAAAGCACCGGGTTTAGCGGGTTCCAGAAAATTGGCCCAGGTGCCTAAAATTGGACCGAAGCGTGTGCTATAGCCCACGAAAACGGCCCGAAACGTAGGGCCGTCATTTGAATTCCGTAGCTCCGATTGCAGCTCTTCTGGACATTTGAGAATGCCAGTAACATGAGTTTTACGAAACGCATCAGGTTTAGCGGATCCAGAAAATTGGCCCAGGTGCCTAAAATTGGCCTGAAGCGTGTGCTATTGCCCACGAAAACGGCCCGAAACGTAGGGCCGTCATTTGAATTCCGTAGCTCCGATTGCAGCACTTCTGGATATTTCGGAACGCCAGTAACATGAGTTTTACGAAAAGCATCAGGTTTAGCGGTTCCAGAAAATTAGCCGAGGTGCCTAAAATTGGCTCGAAGCGTGTGCTATGGCCCACGAAGACGGCCCGAAACGTAGGGCCGTCATTTGAATTCCGAAGCTCCGATTGCAGCGCTTCGGGATATTTCGGAACGCCAGTAACATGAGTTTTACGAAAAGCATCGGGTTTAGCGGTTCCAGAAAATTGGCCCAGGTGCCTAAAATTGGCCCGAAGTGTGTGCTATGGCCCACGAAAATGGTCCGAAACGTAGGGCCTTTATTTGAATTCCGTAGCTCTGATTGCAGCACTTCTAGATATTTCGAAACGCTAGTAACATGAGTTTTACGAAACACATCGGGTTTAGCGGTTCCAGAAAATTGGCCCAGGTGCCTAAAATTGGCCCGAAGCGTGTGCTATGGCCCACGAAAACGGCCCGAAACGTAGGGCCGTCATATTAATTCCGTAGCTCCGATTGCAGCGCTTCTAGATATTTCGGAACGCCAGTAACATAAGTTTTACGAAAAGCATTGGGTTTAGCAGTTCCAGAAAATTGGCCCAGGTGCCTAAAATTGGCCCGAAGCATGTGCTATAGCCCACGAAAACGGCCCGAAACGTAGGGCAATCATTTGAATTCCGTAGCTCAGCTTGCAGCGCTTCTGGACATTTCAGAACGCCAGTAACAAGAGTTTTACGAAAAGCATTGGGTTTAGTGGTTCCAGAAAATTAGCCCAGGTGCCTAAAATTGGCCCGAAGCGTGTGCTATAGCCCACGAAAACGGCCCGAAACGTAGGGCCGTCATTTGAATTCAGTAGCTCTGATTGCAGCGCATCTGGACATTTCAGAACACCAGCAACATGTGTTTTAGGAAAACCATCAGGTTTAACAGTTCTAGAAAATTGGCCCAGGTGCATAAAATTGGCCCGAAACGTAGGGCCGTCATTTGAATTTCGTAGCTCCGATTGCAGCGCTTCTGGACATTTCGGAATGCCAGTAACATGAGTTTTACGAAAAGCATCAGGTTTAGCGGTTCCAGAAAATTGGCCCAGGTGCCTAAAATTGGCCCGAAGCATGTGCTATTGCCCACGAAAACGGCCCGAAACGTAGGGCTGTCATTTGAATTCTGTAGCTCCGATTGCAGTGCTTCTGGACATTTCGGAATGCCAGTAACACGAGTTTTACGAAAAGCATCAGGTTTAGCAATTCCAGAAAATTGGCCCGGGTGCCTAAAATTGGCCCGAAGCGTGTGCTATAGCCCACGAAAACGGCCCGAAATGTAGGGCCGTCATTTGAATTTCGTAGCTCCGATTGCAGCGCTTCTGGACATTTCGGAATGCCAGTAACATGAGTTTTACGAAAAGCACCGGGTTTAGCGGTTTCCAGAAAATTGGCCCAGGTGCCTAAAATTGGACCGAAGCGTGTGCTATAGCCCACGAAAACGGCCCGAAACGTAGGGCCGTCATTTGAATTTCGTAGCTCCGATTGCAGCTCTTCTGGACATTTGAGAATGCCAGTAACATGAGTTTTACGAAACGCATCGGGTTTAGCGGATCCAGAAAATTTGCCCAGGTGCCTCAAATTGGCCTGAAGCGTGTGCTATTGCCCACGAAAACGGCCCGAAACGTAGGGCCGTCATTTGAATTCCGTAGCTCCGATTGCAGCACTTCTGGATATTTCGGAACGCCAGTAACATGAGTTTTACGAAAAGCATCAGGTTTAGTGGTTCCAGAAAATTAGCCGAGGTGCCTAAAATTGGCTCGAAGCGTGTGCTATGGCCCACGAAGACGGCCCGAAACTTAGGGCCGTCATTTGAATTCCGAAGCTCCGATTGCAGCGCTTCGGGATATTTCGGAACGCCAGTAACATGAGTTTTACGAAAAGCATCAGGTTTAGCGGTTCCAGAAAATTGGCCCAGGTGCCTAAAATTGGCCCGAAGTGTGTGCTATGGCCCACGAAAATGGTCCGAAACGTAGGGCCTTTATTTGAATTCCGTAGCTCTGATTGCAGCACTTCTAGATATTTCGGAACGCTAGTAACATGAGTTTTACGAAACACATCGGGTTTAACGGTTCCAGAAAATTGGCCCAGGTGCCTAAAATTGGCCCGAAGCGTGTGCTATGGCCCACGAAAACGGCCCGAAACGTAGGGCCGTCATATTAATTCCGTAGCTCCGATTGCAGCGCTTCTAGATATTTCGGAACACCAGTAACATAAGTTTTACGAAAAGCATTGGGTTTAGCAGTTCCAGAAAATTGGCCCAGGTGCCTAAAATTGGCCCGAAGCATGTGCTATAGCCCACGAAAACGGCCCGAAACGTAGGGCAGTCATTTGAATTCCGTAGCTCAGCTTGCAGCGCTTCTGGACATTTCGGAACGCCAATAACATGAGTTTTACGAAAAGCATTGGGTTTAGTGGTTCCAAAAAATTAGACCAGGTGCCTAAAATTGGCCCGAAGCGTGTGCTATAGCCCACGAAAACGGCCCGAAACGTAGGGCCGTCATTTGAATTCGGTAGCTCTAATTGCAGCGCTTCTGGACATTTCAGAACACTAGCAACATGAGTTTTAGGAAAACCATCGGGTTTAACAGTTCTAGAAAATTGGCCCAGGTGCAAAAAATTGGCCCGAAATGTAGGGCCGTCATTTGAATTTCGTAGCTCCGATTGTAGCGCTTCTGGACTTTTCGGAACGCCAGTAACATGAGTTTTACGAAAAGCATCTGGTTTAGCGGTTCCAGAAAATTGGCCCAGGTGCCTAAAATTGGCCCGAAGCATGTTCTATTGCCCACGAAAACGGCCCGAAACGTAGGGCCGTCATTTGAATTCTGGAGCTCCGATTGCAGTGCTTCTGGACATTTCGGAATGCCAGTAACACGAGTGTTACGAAAAGCATCAGGTTTAGCGATTCCAGAAAATTGGCCCGGGTGCCTAAAATTGGCCCGAAGAGTGTGTGCTATAGCCCACGAAAACGGCCCGAAATGTAGGGCCGTCATTTGAATTCCGTAGCTCCGATTGCAGCGCTTCTGGACATTTCGGAACGCCAGTAACATGAGTTTTACGAAAAGCACCGAGTTTAGTGGTTCTAGAAAATTGGCCCAGGTGCATAAAATTGGCCCGAAGCGTAGGGCCGTCATTTGAATTTCGTAGCTCCGATTGCAGCGCATCTGGACATTTCAGAACGGCAGTAACATGAGTTTTACGAAAAGCATCGGGTTTAGCGGTTCCAGAAAATTGGCCTAGGTGCCTAAAATTGGCCCGAAGCATGTGCAATAGCCCACGAAAACGGCCAGAAACGTAGGGCCGTCATTTGAATTCTGTAGCTCCGATTGCAGCGCTTCTGGACATTTCGGAATGCCAGTAACATGAGTTTTACGAAAAGCATCGGGTTTAGCGGTTCCAGAAAATTGGCCTGGGTGCCTAAAATTGGCCCGAAGCGTGTGCTAAAACGGCCCGAAATGTAGGGCTGTCATTTGAATTTCGTAGCTCCGATTGCAGCGCTTCTGGACATTTCAGAATGCCAGTAACATGAGTTTTATGAAAAGCATCAGGTTTAGCGGGTTCTAGAAAATTGGCCCAGGTGCCTAAAATTGGCCCGAAGCGTGTGCTATAGCCCACGAAAACGGCCCGAAATGTAGGGCCGTCATTTGAATTCCGTAGCTCCGATTGCAGCACTTCTGGACATTTCGGAATACCAGTAACATGAGTTTTACGAAATGCATCAGGTTTAGCGGTTCCAGAAAATTGGCCCAGGTGCCCAAAATTGGCCCGAAGCGTGTGCTATAGCCCACGAAAACGGCCCGAAACGTAGGGCCGTCATTTGAATTCCGTAGCTCCGATTGCAGTGCTTCTGGAAATTTCGGAACGCCAGTAACATGAGTTTTACGAAAAGCATCAGGTTTAGCGGTTCCAGAAAATTAGCCGAGGTTCCTAAAATTGGCCCGAAGCGTGTGCTATGGCCCACGAAAACAGCCCGAAACGTAGGGCCGTCATTTGAATTCCGTAGCTCCGATTGCAGCGCTTCTGGACATTTCAGAACGCTAGTAACATGAGTTTTACGAAACGCATCAGGTTTAGCGATTCCAGAAAATTGGCCCAGGTGCCTAAAATTGGCCCGAAGCGTGTGCTATAGCCCACGAAAACGGCCCGAAACGTAGGACCGTCATTTGAATTTCGTAGCTCCGATTGCAGCGCTTCTGGACATTCCGGAACGCCAGTAACATGAGTTTTACGAGAAGCATCAGGTTTAGCGGTTCTAGAAAATTGGCCTAGGTGCCTAAAATTAGCCCGAAGCGTGTGCTATATAGTCCACGAAAACGGCCCGAAACATAGGGCTGTCATTTGAATTTCGTAGCTCCGTTTGCAGCGCTTCTGGATATTTCGGAACGCCAGTAACATGAGTTTTACGAAAAGCATGGGGTTTAGCGGTTCCAGAAAATAGGCCCAGGTGCCTAAAATTGGCCCGAAGCGTGTGCTATGTCCCACGAAAATGGCCCGAAACTTAGGGCCGTCATTTGAATTCCGTAGCTCCGATTGCAGCGCTTCTAGATATTTCGGAACGCCAGTAACATGAGTTTTACGAAACGCATCAGGTTTAGCGGTTCCAAAAAATTGGCCCAGGTGCCTAAAATTGGCCCGAAGCGTGTGCTATGGCCCACGAAAACGGCCCGAAACGTAGGGCCGTCATATTAATTCCGTAGCTCCGATTGCAGCGCTTCTAGATATTTCGGAACGCCAGTAACATGAGTTTTACGAAAAGCATTGGGTTTAGCAGTTCCAGAAAATTGGCCCAGGTGCCTAAAATTAGCCCGAAGCATGTGCTATAGCCCACGAAAACGGCCCGAAACATAGGGCCGTCATTTGAATTCCGTAGCTCCGATTGCAGCGCTTCTGGACATTTCGGAATGCTAGTAACATGAGTTTTACGAAAAGCATCGGGTTTAGCGGTTCCAGAAAATTGGCCCAGGTGCCTAAAATTGGCCCGAAGCATGTGCTATAGCCCACGAAAACGGCCCGAAACGTTGGGCCATCATTTGAATTTCGTAGCACCGATTGCAGCACTTCTGGACATTTCGGAACGCCAGTAACATGAGTTTTACGAAAAGCATCGGGTTTAGTGGTTCCAGAAAATTAGCCCAGGTGCCTAAAATTGGCCCGAAGCGTGTGCTATAGCCCACGAAAACAGCCCGAAACGTAGTGCTGTCATTTGAATTCGGTAGCTCTGATTGCAGCGCTTCTGGACATTTCAGAACGCCAGCAACATGAGTTTTAGGAAAACCATCAGGTTTAACAGTTCTAGAAAATTGGCCCAGGTGCATAAAATTGGCCCGAAGCGTAGGGCCGTCATTTGAATTTCGTAGCTCCGATTGCAGCGCTTCTGGACATTTCGGAACGCCTGTAACATGAGTTTTACGAAAAGCATAGGGTTTAGCGGTTCCAGAAAATTGGCCCAGGTGCCTAAAATTGGCCCGAAGCATGTGCTATAGCCCGCGAAAACGGCCCGAAACGTAGGGCCGTCATTTGAATTTTGTAGCTCCGATTGCAGCACTTCTGGGCATTTCGGAATGCCAGTAACTTGAGTTTTACGAAAAGCATCGGGTTTAACGGTTCCAGAAAATTGGCCCGGGTGCCTAAAATTGGCCCGAAGCGTGTGCTATAGCCCACGAAAACGACCCGAAATGTAGGGCTGTCATTTGAATTTCGTAGCTCCGATTGCAGCGCTTCTGGACATTTCGGAACGCCAGTAACATGAGTTTTATGAAAAGCATCGGGTTTAGCGGGTTCCAGAAAATTGGCCCGGGTCCCTAAAATTGGCCCGAAGCGTAGCCCACGAAAACGGCCCGAAACGTTGGGCCGTCATTTGAATTCCGTAGCTCCGATTGCAGCGCTTCTGGACATTTCGGAATGCCAGTAACATAAGTGTTACGAAAAGCATCGGGTTTAGCGGTTCCAGAAAATTGGCCCGGGTGCCTAAAATTGGCCCGAAGCGTAGCCCACGAAAACGGCCCGAAATGTAGGGCCCTCATTTGAATTTCGTAGCTCCGATTGCAGCGCTTCTGGACATTTCAGAACGCCAGTAACATGAGTTTTATGAAAAGCATCGGGTTTAGCGGGTTCCAGAAAATTGGCCCAG
The DNA here is from genome assembly GCA_036936925.1 of Cenchrus fungigraminus. NCBI lineage: Eukaryota > Viridiplantae > Streptophyta > Magnoliopsida > Poales > Poaceae > Cenchrus > Cenchrus fungigraminus. Next base: position 138,346,212 of record CM072773.1, on the reverse strand, counting down.
GTGCCGAAAATTAGCCCGAAGTGTGCGCTATAGCCCACGAAAACGGCACGAAACGTAGGGCTGTCATTTGAATTCTGTAGCTCCGATTGCAGCGCTTCTGGACATTTTGGAATGCCAGTAACATGAGTTTTATGAAAAGCATCGGGTTTAGCGGGTTCCAGAAAATTGGCCCGAAGCGTGTGCTATAGCCCACGAAAACGGCCCGAAACGTTGGGCCGTCATTTGAATTCCGTAGGTCCGATTGCAGCACTTCTGGATATTTCGGAATGCCAGTAACATGAGTTTTACGAAAAGCATCAGGTTTAGCGGTTCCAGAAAATTAGCCGAGGTGCCTAAAATTGGCCCGAAGCGTGTGCTATGGCCCACGAAAACGGCCCGAAACGTAGTGCCGTCATTTGAATTCCGTAGCTCTGATTGCAGCGGTTCTGGACATTTCAGAACGCCAGTAACATGAGTTTTACGAAACTCATCAGGTTTAGCGGTTCCAGAAAATTGGCCCAGGTGCCTAAAATTGGCCCGGAGCGTGTGTTATGGCCCACGAAAACGGCCCGAAACGTAGGGCCGTCAAATTAATTCCGTAGCTCCGATTGCAGCGCTTCTAGATATTTCAGAACGCTAGTAACATGAGTTTTACGAAAAGCATTGGGTTTAGCAGTTCCATAAAATTGGCCCAGGTGCCTAAAATTGGCCCGAAGCATGTGCTATAGCCCACGAAAACAGCACGAAACGTAGGTCCGTCATTTGAATTTCGTAGCTCCGATTGCAGCGCTTCTGGACATTTTGGAATGCCAGTAACATGAGTTTTACGAAAATCATCGGGTTTAGTGGTTTTAGAAAATTAGCCCAGGTGCCTAAAATTGGCCCGAAGCGTGTGCTATAGCCCTCGAAAACTGACCGAAACGTAGGGCCGTCATTTGAATTCGGTAGCTCTGATTGCAGTGCTTCTGGACATTTCAGAACGCCAGCAACATGAGTTTTAGGAAAACCATCAGGTTTAACAGTTCTAGAAAATTGGCCCAGGTGCATAAAATTGGCCCAAAGCGTAGGGCCGTCATTTGAATTTTGTAGCTCCGATTGCAGCGCTTCTGGACATTTCGGAATGCCAGTTACATGAGTTTTATGAAAACCATCAGGTTTAGTGGTTCCAGAAAATTGGCCCATGTGCCTAAAATTGGCCCGAAGCATGTGCTATAGCCCACGAAAACTGCCCGAAACGTAGGGCCGTCATTTGAATTCTGTAGCTCCGATTGCAGCGCTTCTGGACATTTCGGAATGCCAGTAACATAAGTTTTACGAAAAGCTTCGGGTTTAGCGGTTCCAAAAAATTGGCCCTGGTGCCTAAAATTGACCCGAAGCGTGTGCTATAGCCCACGAAAACGGCCCGAAATGTAGGGCCGTCATTTGAATTCCGTAGTTCCGATTGCAGCGCTTCTAGACATTTCAGAACGCCAGTAACATGAGTTTTACGAAACGCATCGGGTTTAGTGGTTCCAGAAAATTGGCCCAGCTGCCTAAAATTGGCCCGAAGCGTGTGCTATGGACCACGAAAACGGCCCGAAACGTAGGGCCGTCATATTAATTCCGTAGCTCCGATTGCAGCGCTTCTAGATATTTTGGAACGCTAGTAACATGAGTTTTACGAAAAGCATTGGGTTTAGCAGTTCCAGAAAATTGGCCCAGGTGCCCAAAATTGGCCCGAAGCATGTGCTATAGCCCACGAAAACAGCCCGAAACGTAGGTCCGTCATTTGAATTCCGTAGCTCCGATTGCAGCGCTTCTGGACATTTCGGAATGCCAGTAACATGAGTTTTACGAAAAGCATCGGGTTTAGTGGTTCCAGAAAATTAGCCCAGGTGCCTAAAATTGCCCCGAAGCGTGTGCTATAGCCCACGAAAATGGCCCGAAACGTAGGGCCGTCATTTGAATTCGGTAGCTCTGATTGCAGCGCTTCTGGACATTTCAGAACGCCAGCAACATGAGTTTTAGGAAAACCATCGGGTTTAACAGTTCTAGAAAATTGGCCCAGGTGCATAAAATTGGCCCGAAGCGTAGGGCCGTCATTTGAAATTCGTAGCTCTGATTGCAGCGCTTCTGGACATTTCGGAATGCCAGTTACATGAGTTTTATGAAAACCATCAGGTTTAGTGGTTCCAGAAAATTGGCCCAGGTGCCTAAAATTGGCCCGAAGCGTGTGCTATAGCCCACGAAAACGGCCCGAAACGTAGGGCCGTCATTTGAATTCTGTAGCTCCGATTGCAGCGCTTCTGGACATTTCGGAATGCCAGTAACATAAGTTTTACGAAAAGCATCGGGTTTAGCGGTTCCAAAAAATTGGCCCTGGTGCCTAAAATTGGCCCGAAGCGTGTGCTATAGCCCACGAAAACGGCCCGAAACGTAGGGCCGTCATTTGAATTCCGTAGATCCGATTGCAGCGCTTCTGGACATTTCGAAACGCCAGTAACATGAGTTTTACGAAATGCATCGGGTTTAGCTGTTCCAGAAAATTGACCCAGGTGCCAAAAATTGGCCCGAAGCGTGTGCTATAGCCCACGAAAACGGCCCGAAACGTAGGGCCATCATTTGAATTTCGTAGCTCCGATGTCAGCGCTTCTGGAAATTTCGGAACGCCAGTAACATGAGTTATACGAAAAGCATCATGTTTAGCGGTTCTAGAAAATTGGCCTAGGTGCCTAAAATTGGCCCGAAGCGTAGGGCCGTCATTTCAATTTCGTAGCTCTGATTGCAGCGCTTCTGGACATTTCAGAACGCCAGTAACATTAGTTTTACGAAAAGCATCGGGTTTAGCGGTTCCAGAAAATTGGCCCAGGTCCCTAAAATTGGCCCGAAGCATGTGCTATAGCCCACGAAAACGGCTCGAAACGTAGGGCCGTCATTTCAATTCTGTAGCTCCGATTGCAGCGCTTCTGGACATTTCGGAATACCAGTGACATGAGTTTTACGAAAAGCATCGGGTTTAGCGGTTCCAGAAAATTGGCCCGGGTGCCTAAAATTGGCCCGAAGCGTAGCCCACGAAAACGGCCCGAAATGTAGGGCCGTCATTTGAATTTCGTAGCTCCGATTGCAGCGCTTCTGGACATTTCAGAACGCCAGTAACATGAGTTTTACGAAAAGCATCGGGTTTAGCGGGTTCCAGAAAATTGGCCCAGGTGCCGAAAATTAGCCCGAAGTGTGCGCTATAGCCCACGAAAACGGCCCGAAACGTAGGGCTGTCATTTGAATTCTGTAGCTCCGATTGCAGCGCTTCTGGACATTTTGGAACGCCAGTAACATGAGTTTTACGAAAAGCATCGGGTTTAGCGGGTTCCAGAAAATTGGCCCAGGTGCCTAAAATTGGCCAGAAGCGTGTGCTATAGCCCACGAAAACGGCCCGAAACGTAGGGCTGTCATTTGAATTCCGTAGCTCTGATTGCAGCGCTTCTGGACATTTCGGAACGCCAGTAACATAAGTTTTACGAAATGCATCGGGTTTAGCGGTTCCAGAAAATTGGCCCAGGTGCCTAAAATTGGCCCGAAGCGTGTGCTATAGCCCACGAAAACGCCCCGAAATGTAGGGCCGTCATTTGAATTCCGTAGCTCCGATTGCAGCGCTTCTGGATATTTCGGAACGCCAGTAACATGAGTTTTACGAAAAGCATCGGATTTAGCGGTTCCAGAAAATTAGCCGAGGTGCCTAAAATTGGCCCGAAGTGTGTGCTATGGCCCACGAAAACGGCCCGAAACGTAGGGCCGTCATTTGAATTTCGTAGCTCAGATTGCAGCGCTTCTGCACATTTCGGAACGCTAGTAACATGAGTTTTACGAAACGCATCGGGTTTAGTGGTTCCAGAAAATTGGCCCAGGTGCCTAAAATTGGCCCGATGCGTGTGCTATAGCCCACGAAAACGGCCTGAAACGTAGGGCCTTCATTTGAATTTCGTAGCTCCGATTGCAGCGCTTCTGGACATTTCGGAACGCTAGTAACATGAGTTTTACGAAAAGCATCGGGTTTAGCGGTTCTAGAAAATTGGCCTAGGTGCCTAAAATTGGCCCGAAGCGTGTGCTATATAGCCCACGAAAACGGCCCGAAACATAGGGCTGTCAGTTTAATTTCGTAGCTCCGTTTGCAGTGCTTCTGGATATTTCGTAACGCCAGTAACATGAGTTTTACGAAAAGCATGGGGTTTAGCAGTTCCAGAAAATTGGCCCAGGTGCCTAAAATTGGCCCGAAGCGTGTGCTATGGCCCACGAAAATGGCACGAAACGTAGGGCCGTCATTTGAATTCCGTAGCTCCGATTGCAGCGCTTCTAGATATTTCCGAACACCAGTAACATGAGTTTTACCAAAAGCATCGGGTTTAGTGGTTCCAGAAAATTGGTCGAGGTGCCTAAAATTGGCCCGAAGCGTGTGCTATATAGCCCACGAAAACAGCCCGAAACATAGTGCCGTCATTTGAATTCTATAGGTACGATTGCAGCGCTTCTGGATATTTCGTAACGCTAGTAACATGAGTTTTACGAAAAGCATTGGGTTTAGCTGTTCCAGAAAATTGGCCCAGGTGCCTAAAACTAGCCCGAAGCGTGTGCTATAGCCCACGAAAACGGCCCGAAACGTAGGGCCGTCATTTGAATTCCGTAGCTCCGATTGCAGCGCTTCTGGACATTTCGGAACACCAGTAACATGAGTTTTACGAAAAGCATCAGGTTTAGCGGTTCTAGAAAATTGGCCGAGGTGCCTAAAATTGGCCCGAAGCGTGTGCTATATAGCCCACGAAAACGGCCTGAAACACAGGGCTGTCATTTGAATTCCGTAGCTCCGTTTGCAGCGCTTCTGTATATTTTGGAACGCCAGTAACATGAGTTTTACGAAAAGCATGGGGTTTAGTGGTTCCAGAAAATTGGCCCAGGTGCCTAAAATTGGCCCGAAGCGTGTGCTATGGCCCACGAAAACGGCTCGAAACGTAGGGTCGTCATTTGAATTCCGTAGCTCCGATTGCAGCGCTTCTGGACATTTCGGAACGCTAGTAACATGAGTTTTACGAAAAGCATCGGGTTTAGCGGTTCTAGAAAATTGGCCTAGGTGCCTAAAATTGGCCCGAAGCGTGTGCTATATAGCCCACGAAAACGGCCCGAAACATAGGGTTGTCATTTGAATTTCGTAGCTCCGTTTGCAGTGCTTCTGGATATTTCGGAACGCCAGTAACATGAGTTTTACAAAAAGCATGGGGTTTAGCGGTTCTAGAAAATTGGCCTAGGTGCCTAAAATTGGCCCGAAGCGTGTGCTATGGCCCACGAAAATGGCCCGAAACGTAGGGTCGTCATTTGAATTCCGTAGCTCCGTTTGCAGCGCTTCTACTTATTTCCGAACACCAGTAACATGAGTTTTACGAAAAGCATCAGGTTTAGTGGTTCCAGAAAATTGGTCGAGGTGCCTAAAATTGGCCCGAAGCGTGTGCTATATAGCCCACGAAAACAGCCCGAAACATAGGGCCGTCATTTGAATTCCATAGGTACGATTGCAGCGCATCTGGATATTTCGTAACGCTAGTAACATGAGTTTTACGAAAAGCATTGGGTTTAGCTGTTCCAGAAAATTGGCCTAGGTGCCTAAAATTAGCCCGAAGCGTGCGCTATAGCCCACGAAAACGGCCCGAAACGTAGGGCCGTCATTTGATTTCCGTAGCTCCTATTGCAGCGCTTCTGCACATTTCAGAACGCCAGTAACATGAGTTTTACGAAACGCATCGGGTTTAGCGGTTCCAGAAAATTAGCCCAGGTGCCTAAAATTAGCCCGAAGCGTGTGCTATAGCCCACGAAAACAGCCCGAAACGTAGGGCCGTCATTTGAATTCCGTAGCTCCGATTGCAGCGCTTCTGGACATTTCGGAATGCCAGTAACATGAGTTTTTTGAAAAGCATTAGGTTTAGCGGTTCTAGAAAATTGGCCGAGGTGCCTAAAATTGGCCCGAAGCGTGTGCTATATAGCCCACGAAAACGGCCCGAAACATAGGGCTGTCATTTGAATTCTGTAGCTCCGTTTGCAGCACTTCTGGATATTTCGGAACGCCAGTAACATGAGTTTTACGAAAAGCATGGGGTTTAGTGGTTCCAGAAAATTGGCACAGGTGCCTAAAATTGGCCCGAAGCGTGTGCTATGGCCCACGAAAACGGCTCGAAACGTAGGGCCGTCATTTGAATTCCGTAGCGCCGATTGCAGCGCTTCTAGATATTTCAGAACGCTAGGAACATGAGTTTTACGAAAAGCATCGGGTTTAGTGGTTCTAGAAAATTGGTCGAGGTGTCTAAAATTGGCCCGAAGCGTGTGCTATATAGCCCACGAAAACAGCCCGAAACATAGGGCCGTTGTTGACACCGGATTTTGACCAAATCTAGAGTCAAATATCTTGGCTTGGTAATCAGCAGAGAAGGACCTGGGAAAGAGATGGGCAAGGAAATATTAGCCGATGAAGTCAGCACATATGCATGAGACAAGTGCACGCAGGCATATACATGTATGCATTGGAGAGTCATCAGCACTAAAGGAGAGAAAAGAGGCTAGCATAGTCAAGACACATATAAGTACAAGGCTTATATTGTGAGAGTATGCACGAGACAATCGCCTGGATAACGACGAGAATGATCGGCCACCGATATATTAGCATGAATCGGCCAGCAGTGACGATCGGCCGGCAGTAACGATCGGCTGGGTAGGAGGCTAGGATGACGTCAGGACATGCAAGTGCTTAATGCAGAAGCAAGGAAAGATTCACACGTAAAAGGAAAGGAATCCTAGTTCATTGCGCCTGCGCGTTGATCTCTTCCCGGACAAGTCAAAGAAGAAGCTTAATTGAGAAGGATTCTACATAAAGGGAAATAGAGTCCATGTATCTTAGTATTTCCTTTAATTTAGACATATAATTAGGAGAGTTCGTTGTGTAACTCATCAGGAGTCTTTAATTAGGAAGTTTTGAGCCCTTCCGGCTGCAGGAGTCTAGAGGAGCCCAGGGTATAAATATAAGCCCCGGCTATTGTAATAGAATCATCACACGATCAATATCAAAACCGCCTCCGGGCACCCCTTTACCAATTATTGCATCTACTTTACTGCATCTACTTTATCGCATCTACTTTTCGGCGACTTCGCCTTCGTACCTTTTCTCTTTCACGAGTTCTCGCAAACTCGTCGGGCTGCGTCGCTTCGATCTCCGGTGTGCTGGTGAGTTTCGCTTTACCGAATAATATCTAGGCTTTAACCTCCGGGCGCATCGCTGAGGTTTCGTCTAGATTTATTCACAATTTATCGATATCAGCTGGATTAGCAAGTTTATTCTTGTTTCTTTAGCTTTTATCACCTATCTATCCAGCTCGATCTAGATCTCGTCGGCTTTTATTGTCTTAAATATCATCTGTTCTCACAGCCGGCTTAGATTTATTCGAGTGCTGACATCACGATCGGCTGTCTTGGCCGATCCTTCAATTCTTACTTACACTTCGGCGGCTTTCCAGCCTGCCGATCCCGTTTTACTGTATCGGCCGATCGGCAGATACACATACTACTAAAGACAATCGGCTCTCTAGCCGATTTTCCATTGTCAATCAACAGGTCAGATTGGCTGGCATGCCTCGCTACAGATCGGAGAGTCACGTGTGCTGCGCGTGGAGGTGACGTCCTATTTTCGCGTCAACACACTTTTGGCACGCCCGGTGGGACACGAATATTAATCCCTATTATATCATCTGGTGAGACCCGAAGACAATATCCACAACAAATCTAGAGTGGCTCGAGGAGTACGTCGCCATGGACAATCTATCTGGAATATTGGTGGATATTATAAGCAATGCCATAAAGAGCGCATTCTCTGAGTTTACCCAACAACAAAGGTATGAGAGAACATATTATCAACAGCCGATGACATCAGCTAATACTGCTTTTTCATACGGTCCAATTCAGCAGCAAAGTTACGAAGAACCGTCATTTGTATATCCTGAGTTGTCAAGTACTGCAACAGCAAGCACAAGTACAGTCCCTGGATCGGCTTACGATGATTGTATAATGCCCTCACTCTTGCATCAGCACAATTCTTATCAGCCGATGGAGATTCCTCAGGCTGTACCGGTTCTCTCTACATCTTTACCGCTGGCACAGGGGGGTTTTTTCAGCACTCCTGGATACACGCCAAAACCATTGGCACAGGAGGATTTGTTCAGCACCCTTGGATATACGCCTGCGGATACTACTCAGATTCAAGAATTAACATGCATTCAATATATTGCCCAGGAATTGCAATCTGCTCCATATGGTTCGCAATAGATGGCTTCATACGTTCAACCATCAGCCCAAATTCAGCAGAATTATCAACAAGCTGAGGATGAACGAATGATAATTCAACAGTCACGATCGATAGCTCAACCATCTTGGTCTGGGGGGCTACAATCTGCCCAATTAGTCCGATCATGGCAGACAGAGGGCTATCAGTTGCCAGTATCGGCTATACAGCCGATGACATATCTGCCACAAGTATCGGTTCAACAGCCGATAGCTTATCAACCACAGCCGAAGACTCAACAATCTCGGCCTGGGGGGCTGCAAACACGACCAATAGTTCAGCAACCTTCGCCTGGGGGGCTACAATTTTCCCAGCTATCAGCTTGGACACAACAACCAGATCAAAAGGAGCTTGCTCAGTGTGACGAAGAGTCATTTCCAACTGACGATATCGTCAAAGTGAGCACTCAGGATCAAGAAGGCTGTCAACTAGAGGATGAGAATATTCAGAGACAGTTCACTTCTCAGGAATCACCGAAGAATCAAAACTTAAGGATTGATCTTGGAATAGGCTCCCAAATAACTGAGGAAATATATCAGAAAATACAGATCTCAGTTGATGAGTTGGAGTTTGAAGATCAGTATGGGGAAGAACACAAATCTGAAGAAACTCATGAGAACGAAGTCCCAGCTAATTACAAAGATAGAGAAAAACAAAGTGATCTTGATTCCAGAAAGCCTGATGGGAGAGCTCCAGCTGGCAACGATCCGTGTGTGGAATACATGGTTATAGTCGACGGCCAGAAGGAAACATCCAAAGCTATATTGATGGGTTGTATGGAAATTGAAAAATTAGAGGTCGTTGATTACAAGGTTACAGAAGCAGGGCAAGGGATAAGGTCTCAGATTTATTACTCGATGCCCAGAAATATTACACTAGAAGATCGATTGCTTGGAGTATATTTTCCATGGGAGCCAGGTGATCAAGTGCCAAAAATCACTATGCAAAAGTATTGGCTGATTGGAGTTCATGTTGCATGGGAGCCGGGCGATCAAAAATACAAATATATTGCCCTGAAGCATTGGCCACTTGGAACTTATTTTCCATGGGATCCAGGAGGACAAGAATTGTGTACGAAACTTTAAAACTGATGCTCCAATCGGCTAGATGATGGGGCGCATGTCGTTTGATCCTATCATCATGTTTCCTCGTGATGGAAAGCCAAAAGGATATATATTTTGGCTACATGATATTCCATCATAGTATCTCATATTATTTATTGATAAAACTGGTACTGCAAGATAAGAGATATATCGGATGCTTTATTTAAAATATGGCCGATGGAAGCAAAGGTTGGCTGGTAAAAGAGCAACAGAATCAGCCGATGGAGCACAGCCGCCCTTCGTTGACCTCGCCATCAAGCTCGACGCTGATGATCTCACCGATGACTTCATCAACAGCTACTTCGACAACGACAACTACATCAATGTTGTTGGCGAACAAATCTGCATCGACTCGTCATCAAACAGGCATGTCTACGACAATGCCTGACGCCCTATGCGGTATGTATCTACTAATAACTACCCTACGCGGCAAGTGGAGTAGATCAATTGGCACCAAAACAAATGCAAGGTAACTACACACTGAGAGCACAATCCCCTGGATTATTTTAAATTCTTGCTTGGGGCCAAGAGGAACATACCGCATGGCGAGGTTATAGAAAAGCCGATGAGAAATATATCGGCTACATGTTATTTAAATGGACTCGAGATGCCACCACAAAATCTACTAGCCAGCAGCAGGGGTCTACCTCATGGTTCATCAGCATAATTAAAAGACCAAAGTCGAGTACGTATGTAAATGGAAGGAACCATATGCGCCAGGAAGTCCAGAAGATTTTGGTACAATCCATGAAAGCTCTAGAGAAAGAGAAAACCAATCAGCCAAGTATCTTTTCACATCTTCTGGCCGATGGTAAGAGAGAGCCGATGAAATGTGTCCATCAATCGGCTACTCGCTATTAAAATGGATGGGATGCCAAAATTGACCCGCAATGATGAAAAAAGACATAGTTGGAAGATTTGCACAAGCGGGAGGAGTTTCCAAAAGAAAGTGTCATGTGTAGATTACTCTGATTCAGAAGACGAAGATAACATGGTAGGACTTGCGGAATCAGTTAAAGGCAAGAAGATAGATGAAGCTCTCGCAATTCCATACCATACCATCTACAGAAGAGCTCAAGAGAATGAAGTATTGCGAGTGGCACAATGCAACATCGCACGACACCAATGATTGCAAGATCTTCAGACAACAGATCCAATCAGCTATTGAACAAGGGAGGCTTAAATTTGAAATTGCTACCAAACCTGAAAAGCCGATGAAGATTGATCAGCACTCCTTCCCAACTAATACAGTTGAGGTGTCTAGCAAAGACACGTCACGAGTTAAGTTGCTGACATCTGATTCGGCTCAAAATAAAGGAGCTGTTGATCCGAAAATACAAGTAACCGCCACCGATGTCAAAGGAAAAGGGTTACTACTTGAAGAGGGAGATTTAAAGCCACGCCGACCTGTCACGTCTCAGATGCTGATCAACAAGTTCCAGCGCCGACAAGAGAAGGCAAAGGAAAGAGAAGAGTGGGCACGATGTAATGAAGGACATTGGAGATGTCCGTTCTTCAAGTACTGTTGGGAAGAAGGGATCAAGCTACCAACGGCAAAAAACTGTCCAGAGTGCAATGGGGCTTACAAGAATAGCAACTCATCCAAAAGAGTTTGCTTTGATGACAGAAGACCTACAGCCAAGGATCACTGTGGATTCGACAATCAACGGATCTCAGTTCACGATCGGCTGGTGGGCAAGGCCAGCGTCCACGATCGGCTGGGGGGCAAGGCCAGCGTTCATGATCGGCTGGGAGGCCGAGTCAATGAAGAGTCAAATGATCGGCTGGAAGAGATGGCCGATTCTTCGGTTCCTGACGAGGACATCATGTGCCGAGCTCCTGAATGTCGACGCACATTGCAACTGGATGATGAAGGATCAAGCCAAACACGCAAGAAGCCCAATCCACAATGGTGTCCAGATGGCTTGACCAAATCCCAGAAGAGAAGGGTCCAACGCTTATGTCAACTAGAACAACATGAAGAAGCAGAGAGACTTGTGTTGGACAAGAAGAAGGTTCAGTCTAAAGTTTGGCGCCAAAAGCCTAAGGCCAATGATGAAGAAGATAACAAACCCCAAGCTGATATAAATATGGTTGTCTTCCTACCAAAAGAGTTCATGGCTCCAGTTGATTCGGATATGTCCGATGAAGAACTTGGCATGGCTCAATTGACACTGGAACCCAGACAAGCTATCTTTGAGAAGCCAGATGACGAGAAGAGACAACACTTGAAGGCTTTGTTTCTCAAGGGATTTGTCAACGGAAAGCTAGTTACCAGGATGCTAGTAGATGGAGGAGCAGCAGTCAATCTGATGCCATACACCATGCTGTGCAAGATTGGGAAATTTGTTGAAGATTTAACCCAAACCGACATGATGTTGGTGGACTTCGAAGGCAACGTCTCTCCAGCTCAAGGAGCAATCAGCGTGGAGCTCACCATCGGCAGTAAGACCCTTCCAACCGCTTTCTTTGTCATTAAAGGGAGGGGATCTTATAATCTACTGCTGTGTCGGGATTAGATACATGCCAATTGTTGCATACCATCTACAATGCATCATCCAATGGATTGGAGATTCGGTGAAGGTGGTGCAAGGGGAAACCTCTTTGACAGTAGCAGCTACAGAAGCACAAGGTGGAGCTACAATCGAGTGAGCTGCATACCGGGGAAAGCTTGGGACACTGATTACCTCAAGGTGTCCGATTTCATGCTATAGCCAGTTCAAAGCAGTCGGCTCAAATGACAAGGCTTAATGGATCAATTCATAGAAGATAAAGGAGAGCTTGGGCATGAATCCACATCGGCCGATGAACTAGAAAATAAATAAATCTTGGAAAAAGGAATTTGAACAAGATGACGTTGATGGATGGCTATACAATGCTAGTAGCCGATGGATTGGTTAATGTTGCTGCAGGACACAAAGTCATCAACTTCATAGACGATTTAAAATGCGGAAGCAATATATATCAAAAGGCCATGAATTGTATATTCCACAAGCTCGACAGCAAGATAATTGAAATCTACATTGATGATGTGGTCGTCGAGTCAAAAGGCTAGAAAAAACATCTGGCTGATCTACGAAAAACACTGGAATGCACGAGAGAGCATGTGAATCCCAACAAGTGTGCTTTTGGTATTTCAGCTGGACAGCTCCTGGGTTTCTTGATACATGAAAGGAGAATTGAAGTTGGTCAGAAGTCAATCAGTGCAATTAACAAGATAGAAGCACCATCAAACAAGAAAGAGCTTCAATCGTTGATCGACACGATTAATTTTATCAAAAGATTTATATCTAATCTATCTGAGAAGAACTCAGCCGTGCACAACTTTGTTGAAGCTCAAGGCCGATCAGAAACTTATATGGGGAGAAGAGCAGCAAAAGGCTTTGGAGCAGCATCAAACAATATCTAAATCTCCTCCTGTCCTAATGCCCCCTCAAGACAAGAATCCGTTCAAATTATATTTATCGGCTAATGAGTGGGCTATTGGATCGGCCCTTGTACAAGAGTTTGAAGGAAAAGAGCAAGTCATATACTTTGTGAGTAGGAGACTCTTGGATGCAGAAATGAGATATTCGACAGTAGAAAGGTTATGCTTATGCTTATACTTTTCATGCACAAAGTTAAGGGCCTACTGTCGAGTGCATCGTGGTTTGCAAAGATGACGTGGTCAAGCACATACTGTCGTTGCCTATTTTGAGGGTAGAATTGGAAAGTGGAGCTTGGCTCTGTCAGATTTAATTTAACTTCTCAATCGGCCAAAGAAATCAAAGAACAAGTAAATAGCCGATCTGGTAACTCAGTATTGGGGGCTCGAGATTGCAGTCGTTGAACCCGTCCCATGGACCATATTCTTCGACAGATCATCATGTGGAGTAGGAGCTGGAATTGGGAATGTCCTCATCTCGCCTCGGGAGGAAAGTTATGAATTCTCTATTCAATTGAGAAGACTTCAAAGAATAATCAAGCTGAGTACCAGGCAGTACTAAAAGGGGTTTATCATGAAGAGTGCCTCCAATTACTCAAAGGTTCAAGATGGTGAGATTCGAGCGTATCCCCAAGGGCCACAACAAAAAGGTTAATCAATTGAGTTCAAAGTGCATCGAGCTATTAGCCGATTCTCGCTTTGGAGATACCTACCGATGATTGGAGAAAAGAGATAATTGGCTATTTGAAAGATCCATCCAAGAAAGTTGATAAGCAGCTAAGGGTTAATCAATCGGTGTTCAAGAAATAACAGTTATTATTGGCCGACAATCTGGGATGATTGCTTCAAAGGATGTCAGAGGTGCTAGAAATTTGGAAGCGTTCAGAGAATTCCAGCATCGGCGTTGAACCCGACAGTTAAACCTGTGCACGTTCTAGGTATGACATCTAGAAGAAGCCATCAACAGGAATATACTCAAAGACAGCAGGACCACATTAACAGCAAATGCGACACTGCGAAAACATCGATAGAGAGATAGCCGAATTATGTTTCGGTTACTGATGAGCTGATGGCATATCGTCTGAGAAATATCTGGAAGATTGGCAATGAGAATCATTGAAGACACTAGTGGTATCGACAGAACTTGAATCGTTGATGGTGAACAGCTAATTCAACAAATGACAGTGTCAAAAGCAGCCAACAGAAATGTTACAAAAGCTGGGAAGATTTGTCAAGAACCTGATCTTCAGGAGCAAAGACGGTGTGGTCAATGATGCAGAAAGAACTGATGTATTGCCACTACCTATAACGCCACAGTAAGCCTACGGGAATGACGTTTTGGCTTAAGAAGAGCATTGTTCTGAGGAGTTCCAGATTCGATATCAGCTAGTCTTGCAAATACAGAGGGTGGAGATTAGTGTTTAAAGATCAGCTCAAATACACAAGGAGCCCATCTGGGATGTTATGCTGATGGTTCAAATTTGGTGCAACGATAGATCGACCACGAGGAGTAGAAGTTACCTTAATCATTCATATTGGCCAAGATATTGTATAGATATCGGCTATGAGAAAGCAACTCCGAAAAGGTTGGAGTAATGGAGCAATTTGCATCAGTCGGAGAATGGAAGTTTTGGATTTATAGAATTTCGAAGCATGAATCTTTCATACTCCGAAACTGGGGGGCTTGTGTTGACACCGGATTTTGACCAAATCTAGAGTCAAATATCTTGGCTTGGTAATCGGCAGAGAAGGACCTGGGAAAGAGATGGGCAAGGAAATATTAGCCGATGAAGTCAGCACATATGCATGAGACAAGTGCACGCAGGCGTATACATGTATGCATTGGAGAGTCATCAGCACTAAAGGAGAGAAAAGAGGCTAGCATAGTCAAGACACGTATAAGTACAAGGCTTATATTGTGAGAGTATGCACGAGACAATCGCCTGGATAACGACGAGAATGATCGGCCACCGATATATTGGCATGAATCGACCAGCAGTGACGATCGGCCGGCAGTAACGATCGGCTGGGTAGGAGGCTAGGATGACGTCAGGACAAGCAAGTGCTTAATGCAGAAGCAAGGAAAGATTCACACGTAAAATGAAAGGAGTCCTAGTTCATTGCGCCTGCGCGTTGATCTCTTCCCGGACAAGTCAAAGAAGAAGCTTAATTGAGAAGGATTCTACATAAAGGGAAATAGAGTCCATGTATCTTAGTATTTCCTTTAATTTAGACATATAATTAGGAGAGTTCGTTGTGTAACTCGTCAGGAGTCTTTAATTAGGAAGTTTTGAGGCCTTCTGGCTGTAGGAGTCTAGAGGAGGCCAGGGTATAAATATAAGCCCCAGCTATTGTAATAGAATCATCACACGATCAATATCAAAACCGCCTCCGGGCACCCCTTTACCAATTATTGCATCTACTTTACCGCATCTACTTTGCGGCGACTTCGCCTTCGTACCTTTTCTCTTTCACGAGTTCTCGCAAACTCGTCGGGTTGCATCGCTTCGATCTCCGGCGTGCTGGTGAGTTCCGCTTTACCGAATAATATCTAGGCTTTAACCTCCGGGCGCATCGCTGAGGTTTCGTCTAGATTTATTAACAATTTATCGATATCAGCTAGATTAGCAAGTTTATTCTTGTTTCTTTAGCTTTTATCACCTATCTATCCAGCTCGATCTAGATCTCGTCGGCTTTTATTGTCTTAAATATCATCTGTTCTCACAGCCGGCTTAGATTTATTCGAGTGCTGACATCACGATCGGCTGTCTTGGTCGATCCTTCAATTCATACTTACACTTCGGCGGCTTTCCAGCCTACCGATCCCGTTTTACTGTATCGGCCGATCGGCAGATACACATACAACTAAAGACAATCGACTCTCCCGCTGATTTTCCATTGTCAATCAAAAGGTCAGATTGGCTGGCACGCCTCGCTACAGACCGGAGAGTCACGTGTGCTGCGCGCGGAGGTGACGTCCTATTTTCGCGTCAACAGCCATCATTTGAATTCCGTAGCTATGATTGCAGCGCTTCTAGATATTTCGTAACGCCAGTAACATGAGTTTTACGAAAAGCCTCGGGTTTAGCGGTTCCAGAAAATTGGCCCAGGTGCTTGAAATTGGCCCAAAGCGTGTGCTATGGCCCACGAAAACGGCCCGAAACGTAGGGCTGTCATATTAATTCCGTAGCTCCGATTGCAGTGCTTCTAGATATTTCGGAACGCCAGTAACATGAGTTTTACGAAAAGCATCGGGTTTAGTGGTTCCAGAAAATTAGCCCAGGTGCCTAAAATTGGCCCGAAGCGTGTGCTATAGCCCACGAAAACGGCCCGAAACGTAGGGTCCTCATTTGAATTCGGTAGCTCCGATTGCAGCGCTTCTGGACATTTCAGAACGCCAGCAACATGAGTTTTAGGAAAACCATCGGGTTTAACGGTTCTAGAAAAATTGGCCCAGGTGCATAAAATTGGCCCGAAGCGTAGGGCCGTCATTTGAATTCCGTAGCTCCGATTGCAGCGCTTCTGGACATTTCGGAACGCCAGTAACATGAGTTTTACAAAAAGTATCGGGTTTAGCGGTTCCAGAAAATTGGCCCAAGTGCCTAAAATTGGCCCGAAGCGTGTGCTATGGCCCACGAAAACGGCCCGAAACGTAGGGCCGTCAGTTGAATTTCGTAGCTCCGATTGCAGCACTTCTGGACATTTCTGAACACCAGTAACATGAGTTTTACGAAAAGTATCGGGTTTAGCGGTTCCAGAAAATTGGCCGAGGTGCCTAAAATTGGCCCGAAGCGTGTGCTATGGCCCACGAAAACGGCCCGAAACGTAGGGCCGTCATATTAATTTCGTAGCTCTGATCGCAGCACTTCTAGATATTTCGGAACGCCAGTAACATGAGTTTTACGAAAAGCATCGGGTTTAGTGGTTCTAGAAAATTGGCCCAGGTGCCTAAAATTGGCCCGAAGCGTGTGCTATGGCCCACGAAAACGGTCCGAAACGTAGGGCTGTCATTTGAATTCGGTAGCTCCGATTGCAGCACTTCTGGATATTTCAGAAAGCCAGCAACATGAGTTTTAGGAAAACCATCGGGTTTAACGGTTTTAGAAAATTGGCCCAGGTGCATAAAATTAGCCCGAAGCGTAGGGCCGTCATTTGAATTCCGTAGCTCCGATTGCAGCGCTTCTAGACATTTCAGAACACCAGCAACATGAGTTTTACGAAAAGCATCGGGGTTAGCGGTTCCAAAAAATTGGCCCAGGTGCTAAAAATTGGCCCAAAGTGTAGGCTATAGCCCACGAAAACGACCCGAAAAGTAGGGCTGTCGTTTGAATTCTGTAGCTCCGATTGCAATGCTTCTGGACATTTCAGAACACTAGCAACATGAGTTTTACGAAAAGCATCGGGTTTAGCGGTTCCAGAAAATTGGCCCAGGTGCCTAAAATTGTCCCGAAGTGTGTGCTATAGCCCACGAAAACGACCCGAAACGTAGGGCCATCATTTGAATTCCATAGCTCCAATTCCAGCACTTATGTACATTTCGGAACGCCAGCAACATGAGTTTTACGAAAAGTATCGGGTTTAGCGGTTCCCGAAAATTGGCCCAGGTGCCTAAAATTGGTCCAAAGGGCGTGCTATAGCCCACGAAAACGGTCCGAAACGTAGGGCCGTCATTTGAATTCCGTAGCTCCGATTGCAGCGCTTCTGGACATTTCGGAACGCCAGTAACATGAGTTTTACGAAAAGCATCAGGTTTAGCGGTTCCAGAAAATTGGCCCAGGTGCCTAAAATTGGCCCGAAGCGTGTGCTATAGCCCACGAAAACGACCAGAAACATTGGGCCGTCATTTGAATTATGTAGCTCCGATTGCAGCGCTTCTGGACATTTCGAAACACCAGTAAGATGAGTTTTACGTAAAGCATCAGGTTTTGCGGTTCTAGAAAATTGGCCCAGGTGCCTAAAATTGGCCCGAAGCATGTGCTATGGCCCACGAAAACAGCCCGAAACATAGGGCCGTCATTTGAATTATGTAGCTCCGATTGCAGTGCTTCTGGACATTTCGAAACGCCAGTAACATGAGTTTTACGAAAAGTATCGGGTTTAGCGGTTCCAGAAAATTGGCCGTGGTGACTAAAATTGGCCCGAAGCGTATGCTATGGCCCACGAAAACGGCCCGAAACGTAGGGCCGTCATTTGAATTCCGTAGCTCCGATTGCAGCGGTTCTGGACATTTCGGAACGCCAGTAAGATGAGTTTTACGAAAAGCATCAGGTTTAGCGGTTCTAGAAAATTGGCCCAGGTGCCTAAAATTGGCCAGAAGCATGTGCTATAGCCCACGAAAATGGCCCGAAATGTAGGGCCGTCATTTGAATTCCGTAGCTCCGATTGCAGCGCTTCTGGACATTTCGGAACGCCAGTAACATGAGTTTTACGAAAAGCATCGGGTTTAGTGGTTCTAGAAAATTAGCCCAGGTGCCTAAAATTAGCCCGAAGCATGTGCTATAGCCCACGAAAACGGCCCGAAACATAGGGCCGTCATTTGAATTCCGTAGCTCCGATTGCAGCGCTTCTGGACATTTCGGAATGCCAGTAACATGAGTTTTACGAAAAGCATCGGGTTTAGCGGTTCCAGAAAATTGGCCCGGGTGCCTAAAATTGGCCCGAAGCGTGTGCTATAGCCCACGAAAACGGCCCGAAACGTAGGGCCGTCATTTGAATTTCGTAGCTCTGATTGCAGCGCTTCTGGACATTTCGGAACGCCGGTAACATAAGTTTTACGAAAAGCATCGGGTTTAGCGGTTCCAGAAAATTGGCCCAGGTGCCTAAAATTGGCCCGCAGCATGTGCTATGGCCCACGAAAACGGCCCGAAACGTAGGGCCGTCATTTGAATTCCGTAGCTCCGATTGCAGCGCTTCTGGACATTTCGGAACGCCAGTAACATGAGTTTTACGAAAAGTATCGGGTTTAGTGGTTCCAGAAAATTGGCCCAGGTGCCTAAAATTGGCCCGAAGCATGTGCTATAGCCCACGAAAACGGCCCGAAACGTAAGGCCGTCATTTGAATTCGGTAGCTCCGATTGCAGTACTTCTGGATATTTCAAAAAGGCAGCAACATGAGTTTTAGGAAAACCATATTTTAGAAAATTGGCCCAGGTGCATAAAATTGGCCCGAAGCGTAGGGCCGTCATTTGAATTCCGTAGCTCCGATTGCAGCGCTTCTGGACATTTCGGAACGCCAGCAACATGACTTTTACGAAAAGCATCGGGTTTAGCGGTTCCAAAAAATTGTCCCAGGTGCTAAAAATTGTCCCGAAGCGTGTGCTATAGCTCACGAAAACGACCCGAAACGTAGGGCCGTCATTTGAATTCCATAGCTCCGATTGCAGCACTTATGGACATTTCGGAACGCCAGCAACATGAGTTTTACGAAAAGTATCGGGTTTAGCGGTTCCCGAAAATTGGCCCAGGTGCCTAAAATTGGTCCAAAGGGCATGCTATAGCCCACGAAAATGGTCCGAAACGTAGGGCCGTCATTTGAATTCCGTAGCTCCGATTGCAGCGCTTCTGGACATTTTGGAAGGCCAGTAACATGAGTTTTATGAAAAGCATCAGGTTTAGCGGTTCCGGAAAATTGGCCCAGGTGCCTAAAATTGGCCCGAAGTGTGTGCTATGGCCCACGAAAACGGCCCGAAACGTAGGGCCGTCATTTGAATTCCGTAGCTCCGATTGCAGCGCTTCTGGACATTTCAGAACGCCAGTAGATGAGTTTTACGAAAAGCATCGGGTTTAGCGGTTCCAGAAAATTGCCCCAGGTGCCTAAAATTGGCCCGAAGCATGTGCTATGGCCCACGAAAACGGCCCGAAACGTAGGGCCGTCATTTGA
Organism: Cenchrus fungigraminus; assembly: GCA_036936925.1. Classification (NCBI taxonomy): domain Eukaryota; kingdom Viridiplantae; phylum Streptophyta; class Magnoliopsida; order Poales; family Poaceae; genus Cenchrus; species Cenchrus fungigraminus. The sequence goes on along the minus strand of CM072773.1, from coordinate 138,326,482 downwards.
ATTCCGTAGCACCGATTGCAGCGCTTCTGGACATTTCAGAACGCCAGTAGATGAGTTTTACGAAAAGCATCGGATTTAGCGGTCCCAGAAAATTGCCCCAGGTGCCTAAAATTGGCCCGAAGCATGTGCTATGGCCCACGAAAACGGCCCGAAACGTAGGGCCGTCATTTGAATTCCGTAGCTCCGATTGCAGCGCTTCTGGACATTTCGGAACGCCAGTAACATGAGTTTTACGAAAAGTATCAGGTTTAGCGGTTCCAGAAAATTGGCCCAGGTGCCTCAAATTGGCCCGAAGCGTGTGCTATGCCCACGAAAACGGCCCGAAACGTAGGGCCGTCATTTGAATTCCGTATCTCCGATTGCAGCGCTTCTGGACATTTCGAAACGCCAGTAAGGTGAGTTTTACGAAAAGCATCAGGTTTAGCGGCTCTAGAAAATTGGCCCAGGTGCCTAAAATTGGCCCGAAGCATGTGCTATGGCCCACGAAAATGGCCCGAAATATTGTGCCGTCATTTGAATTCCGTAGCTCCGATTGCAGCGCTTCTGGACATTTCGGAACGCCAGTAACATGAGTTTTACGAAAAGCATCGGGTTTAGCGGTTCCAGAAAATTGGCCCGAAGCGTGTGCAGCCCACGAAAACAGCCCGAAACGTAGGGCCGTCATTTGAATTTCGTAGCTCCGATTGCAGCGCTTCTAGACATTTCAGAACGCCAATAACATGAGTTTTACAAAAAGCATCAGGTTTATCGGTTCCAGAAAATTGGCCCGAAGCATGTGCTATAGCCCACGAAAATGGCCCGAAACGTAGGGCCGTCATTTGTATTCCGTAGCTCCGATTGCAGCGCTTCTGGACATTTTGGAACGCCAGGAACATGAGTTTTACGAAACACATCGGGTTTAGCGGTTCCAGAAAATTGGCCCAGGTGCCTAAAATTGGCCCGAAGCGTGTGCTATAGCCCACGAAAACGGCCTGAAACGTAGGGCCGTCATTTGAATTCCGTAGCTCCGATTGCAGCGCTTATGGACATTTCGGAACTTCCAGTAACATGAGTTTTACGAAAAGCACCGGGTTTAGCAGTTCTAGAAAATTGGTCGAAGCGCCTAAAACTGGCCCGAAGCGTGTGCTATATGGCCCACGAAAACGGCCCGAAACATAGGGCTGTCATTTAAATTCCGTAGCTTCGTTTGTAGCGCTTCTACATATTTCGGAACGCCAGTAACATGAGTTTTACGAAAAGCATGGGGTTTAGCGGTTCCAGAAAATTGGCTCAGGTGCCTAAAATTGGCCTGAAGCGTGTGCTTTGGCCCACGAAAACGGCACGAAACGTAGGGCCGTCATTTGAATTCCGTAGCTCCGATTGCAGCGCTTCTAGATATTTCAGAACGCCAGTAACATGAGTTTTACGAAAAGCATCGGGTTTAGTGGTTCCAGTAAATTGGTCGAGGTGCCTAAAATTGGCCCGAAGCGTGTGCTATATAGCCCACGAAAACAGCCCGAAACATAGGGCCGTCATTTGAATTCTGTAGGTACGATTGCAGCGCTTCTGGATATTTCGTAACGCCAGTAACATGAGTTTTACGAAAAGCATGGGGTTTAGCGGTTCCAGAAAATTGGCCCAGGTGCCTAAAATTGGCCCGAAGCGTGTGCTGTGGCCCACGAAAATGGCCCGAAACGTAGGGCCGTCATATTAATTCCGTAGCTCCGATTGCAGCGCTTCTAGATATTTCGGAATGCCAGTAACATGAGTTTTACGAAAAGCATCGGGCCTAGTGGTTCCAGAAAATTGGCCCAGGTGCCTAAAATTGGCCCGAAGCGTGTGCTATAGCCCACGAAAACGGCCCGAAACGTAGGGCCGTCATTTGAATTCGGTAGCTCTGATTGCAGCGCTTCTGGACATTTCAGAATGCCAGCAACATGAGTTTTAGGAAAACCATCGGGTTTAACGGTTCTAGAAAATTGGCCCAGGTGCATAAAATTGGCCCGAAGCATGTGCTATGGCCCACGAAAACGGCCAGAAACCTAGGGCCGTCATATTAATTCCGTAGCTCCGATTCCAGCGCTTCTAGATATTTCAGAACGCCCGTAACATGAGTTTTACAAAAAGCATCAGGTTTAGCGGTTCCAGAAAATTTGCCCAGGTGCCTAAAATTGGCCCGAAGCGTGTGCTAAAGCCCACGAAAACGGCCCGAAACGTAGGGCTGTCACTTGAATTCCGTAGCTCTGATTGCAGCGCTTCTGTACATTTCGGAACGCCATTAACATGAGTTTTACGAAACGCATCGGGTTTAGCGGTACCAGAAAATTGGCCCAGGTGCCTAAAATTGGCCCGAAGCGTGTGCTATTGCCCACGAAAACGGCCCGAAACGTAGGGCCATCATTTGAATTCCGTAGCTCTGATTACAGCACTTCTGGACATTTTGGAACTCCAGTAACATGAGTTTTACGAAATGCATCGGGTTTAGTAGTACCAGAAAATTGGCCCAGGTGCCTAAAATTGGCCCGAAGCGTGTGCTATTGCCCACGAAAACGGCCCGAAACATAGGGCCGTCATTTGAATTCCGTAGCTCCGATTGCAGCGCTTCTGGACATTTCGGAATGCCAGTAACATGAGTTTTAGGAAAAGCATCAGGTTTACCGGTTCTAGAAAATTGGCTGAGGCGCCTAAATTTGGCTCGAAGCGTGTGCTATATAGCCCACGAAAATGGCACGAAACATAGGGCTGTCATTTGAATTCCATAGCTCTGTTTGTAGCTCTTCTGGATATTTCGGAATGCCAGTAACATGAGTTTTACGAAAAGCATGGGGTTTAGCAGTTCCAGAAAATTGGCCCAGGTGCCTACAATTGGCCCGAAGCGTGTGCTATGGCCCACGAAAACGGCCCGAAACGTAGGGCCGTCATTTGAATTCTGTAGCTCCGATTGCAGCGCTTCTAGATATTTCGGAACGCCAGTAACATGAGTTTTATGAAAAGCATCGGGTTTAGCGGTTCCAGAAAATTCGCCCAGGTGCCTAAAATTGACCCGAAGCGTGTGCTATTACCCACGAAAACGGCCCGAAACGTAGGGCCGTCATTTGAATTCCGTAGCTCTGATTGCAACGCTTTTGGAAATTTCGGAACGCCAGTAACATGAGTTTTACGAAAAGCATCGGGTTTAGCGGTTCTAGAAAATTGGCCGAGGTGCCTAAAATTGGCTTGAAGCGTGTGCTATATGGCCCACGAAAACGGCCCGAAACATAGGGCTGTCATTTGAATTCTGTAGCTCCGTTTGGAACGCTTCTGGATATTTCGTAACGCCAGTAACTTGAGTTTTACGAAAAGCATCGGGTTTAGTGGTTCCAGAAAATTGGTCGAGGTGCCTAAAATTGGCCCGAAGCGTGTGCTATATAGCCCACGAAAACAGCCCGAAAAATAGGGCCGTCATTTGAATTCTGTAGGTACGATTGCAGCGCTTCTGGATATTTCATAACGCCAGTAACATGATTTTTACGAAAAGCATCAGGTTTAGCGGTTCCAGAAAATTGGCCCAGGTGCCTAAAATTGGCCCGAAGTGTGTGCTGTGGCCCACGAAAACGGTCCGAAACGTAGGGTAGTGATATTAATTCTGTAGCTCTGATTACAGCACTTCTAGATATTTCAGAACGCCAGTAACATGAGTTTTACGAAAAGCATCAGGTCTAGTGGTTCCAGAAAATTGGCTCAGGTGCCTAAAATTGGCCCGAAGCGTGTGCTAAAGCCCACGAAAACGGCCCGAAACGTAGGGCCGTCATTTGAATTCGGTAGCTCTGATTGCAGCGCTTCTGGACATTTTAGAACGCCAGCAACATGAGTTTTAGGAAAACCATTGGGTTTAACGGTTCTAGAAAATTGGCCCAGGTGCATAAAATTGGCCCGAAGCGTGTGCTATGGCCCACGAAAACGGCCCGAAACGTAGGGCCGTCTTATAAATTCCGTAGCTCCGATTGCAGCGCTTGTAGATATTTCGGAACGCCCGTAACATGAGTTTTACAAAAAGCATCGGGTTTAGCGGTTCCAGAAAATTGGCCCAGGTGCCTAAAATTGGCCCGAAGCGTGTGCTATAGCCTACGAAAACGGCCCGAAACGTAGGGCCGTCATTTGAATTCCGTAGCTCCGATTGCAGCGCTTCTGGACATTTCGGAATGCCAGTAACATGAGTTTTACGAAACGCATCGGGTTTAGCGGTTCCAGAAAATTGGCCCAGGTGCCTAAAATTGGCCCGAAGCGTGTGCTATTGCCCACGAAAATGGCCCGAAACGTAGGGCCGTCATTTGAATTCCGTAGCACCGATGGCAACACTTCTGGACATTTCGGAACGCCAGTAACATGAGTTTTGTGAAACGCATCGGGTTTAGCGATTCCAGAAAATTGGCACAGGTACCTAAAATTGGCCCGAAGCGTGTGCTGTAGCCCATGAAAACGGCCCGAAACGTAGGGCCATCATTTGAATTCCGTAGCTCCGATTGCAGCGCTTCTGGACATTTCGGAATGCCAGTAACATGAGTTTTAGGAAAAGCATCGGGTTTAGTGGTTCTAGAAAATTTGCCGAGGCGCCTAAAATTGGCCCGAAGCATGTGCTTTATAGCCCACGAAAATGGCCTGAAACATAGGGCTGTCATTTGAATTCCGTAGCTATGTTTGTAGCGCTTCTGGATATTTCAGAATGCCTGTAATATGAGTTTTACGTAAAGCATGGGGTTTAGCGGTTCCAGAAAATTGGCCCAGGTGCCTACAATTGGCCTGAAGCGTGTGCTATGGCCCACGAAAAGGCCCGAAATGTAGGGCCGTCATTTGAATTCTGTAGCTCCGATTGCAGCGCTTCTAGATATTTCGGAACGCCAGTAACATGAGTTTTATTAAAAGCATCGGGTTTAGCGGTTATAAAAAATTCGCCCAGGTGCCTAAAATTGACCCGAAGCGTGTGCTATTACCCACGAAAACGGCCCGAAACGTAGGGCCGTCATTTGAATTCCGTAGCTCTGATTGCAACGCTTTTGGAAATTTCGGAACACCAGTAACATGAGTTTTACGAAAAGCATCGGGTTTAGCGGTTCTAGAAAATTGGCCGAGGTGCCTAAAATTGGCCTGAAGCGTGTGCTATATAGCCCACGAAAACGGCCCGAAACATAGGGCTGTCATTTGAATTCTGTAGCTCCGTTTGCAACGCTTCTGGATATTTCGTAACGCCAGTAACTTGAGTTTTACGAAAAGCATCGGGTTTAGTGGTTCCAGAAAATTGGTCGAGGTGCCTAAAATTGGCCCGAAGCGTGTGCTATATAGCCCACGAAAACAGCCCGAAAAATAGGGCCGTCATTTGAATTCTGTAGTTACGATTGCAGCGCTTCTGGATATTTCATAACGCCAGTAACATGATTTTTACGAAAAGCATCAGGTTTAGCGGTTCCAGAAAATTGGCCCAGGTGCCTAAAATTGGCCCGAAGTGTGTGCTGTGGCCCACGAAAACGGTCCGAAACGTAGGGTCGTGATATTAATTCTGTAGCTCTGATTACAGCACTTCTAGATATTTCAGAACGCCAGTAACATGAGTTTTACGAAAAGCATCAGGTCTAGTGGTTCCAGAAAATTGGCTCAGGTGCCTAAAATTGGCCCGAAGTGTGTGCTAAAGCCCACGAAAACGGCTCGAAACGTAGGGCCGTCATTTGAATTCGGTAGCTCTGATTGCAGCGCTTCTGGACATTTTAGAACGCCAGCAACATGAGTTTTAGGAAAACCATTGGGTTTAACGGTTCTAGAAAATTGGCCCAGGTGCATAAAATTGGCCCGAAGCGTGTGCTATGGCCCACGAAAACGGCCCGAAACGTAGGGCCGTCTTATAAATTCCGTAGCTCCGATTGCAGCGCTTGTAGATATTTCGGAACGCCCGTAACATGAGTTTTACAAAAAGCATCGGGTTTAGCGGTTCCAGAAAATTGGCCCAGGTGCCTAAAATTGGCCCGAAGCGTGTGCTATAGCCCACGAAAACGGCCCGAAACGTAGGGCCGTCATTTGAATTCCGTAGCTCCGATTGCAGCGCTTCTGGACATTTCGAAACGCCAGTAACATGAGTTTTACGAAACGCATCAGGTTTAGCGGTTCCAGAAAATTGGCCCAGGTGCCTAAAATTGGCCCGAAGCGTGTGCTATTGCCCACGAAAGTGGACCGAAACGTAGGGCCGTCATTTGAATTTTGTAGCTCCGATGGCAACACTTCTGGACATTTCGGAACGCCAGTAACATGAGTTTTGTGAAACGCATCGGGTTTAGCGATTCCAGAAAATTGGCCCAGGTACCTAAAATTGGCCCGAAGCGTGTGCTGTAGCCCATGAAAACGGCCCGAAACGTAGGGCCATCATTTGAATTCCGTAGCTCCGATTGCAGTGCTTCTGGACATTTTGGAATGCTAGTAACATGAGTTTTAGGAAAAGCATCGGGTTTAGCGGTTCTAGAAAATTGGCCGAGGCGCCTAAAATTGGCCCGAAGCGTGTGCTATATAGCCCACGAAAATGGCCTGAAACATAGGGCTGTCATTTGAATTCCGTAGCTATGTTTGTAGCGCTTCTGGATATTTCAGAATGCCAGTAATATGAGTTTTACGTAAAGCATGGGGTTTAGCGGTTCCAGAAAATTGGCCCAGGTGCCTACAATTGGCCTGAAGCGTGTGCTATGGCCCACGAAAAGGCCCGAAATGTAGGGCCGTCATTTGAATTCTGTAGCTTCGATTGCAGTGCTTCTAGATATTTCGGAACGCCAGTAACATGAGTTTTATTAAAAGCATCGGGTTTAGCGGTTCCAAAAAATTCGCCCAGGTGCCTAAAATTGGCCCGAAGCGTGTGCTATTGCCCACGAAAACGGCCCGAAATGTAGGGCCGTCATTTGAATTCCGTAGCTCCGATTGCAACACTTCTAGAAATTTCGGAATGCTAGTAACATGAGTTTTACGAAAAGCATCGGGTTTAGCGGTTCTAGAAAATTGGCCGAGGTGCCTAAAATTGGCCTGAAGCGTGTGCTATATAGCCCACGAAAATGGCCCGAAACATAGGGCTGTCATTTAAATTCTGTAGCTCCGTTTGCAACGCTTCTGGATATTTCGTAACACCAGTAACATGAGTTTTACGAAAAGCATCGGGTTTAGTGGTTCTAGAAAATTGGTCGAGATGCCTAAAATTGGCCCGAAGCTTGTGCAATATAGCCCACGAAAACAGCCCGAAAAAAATGGCCGTCATTTGAATTCTGTAGGTACGATTGCAGCACTTCTAGATATTTCGTAATGCCAGTAACATGAGTTTTACGAAAAGCATCAGGTTTAGTGGTTCCAGAAAATTGGCCCAGGTGCCTAAAATTGGCCCGAAGCGTGTGCTGTGGCCCACGAAAACGGCCCGAAACGTAGGGCCGTCATATTAATTCCGTAGCTCTGATTGCAGCACTTCTAGATATTTCAGAACGCCAGTAACATGAGTTTTACGAAAAGCATCGGGTCTAGTGGTTCCAGAAAATAGGCCCAGGTGCCTAAAATTGGCCCGAAGCGTGTGCTATAGCCCACGAAAACGGCCCGAAACGTAGGGCCGTCATTTGAATTCGGTAGCTCTGATTGCAGCGCTTCTGGACATTTCAGAACGCCAGCAACATGAGTTTTAGGAAAACCATCAGGTTTAACGGTGTAACGCCCTGGGTTTTCAAAATTGGAAAACCCAGCATTCTGTCTCGTGATAGTCCCTGGATCAGACGCTATCATGCACAGGCATTCATCACAGATAAATAACACAGTCATACATCGAAATAAAGCATCAGAGTACGAATTATAATCTGATTATTACATGTCTTGATTATTCGGAGTACATCAATACTCACCTCATGGCGGAATAACAGAAATAAGAGCCTACGCAGCGGTAGCTAGTCTTCAAAAGGTGTCTCCATCTTCAGGCATCTCCCACAGGTATCCTTGAGCGAAGTGTCGTGCCCCCTCAGTCGTACCATCCGTCGGCATTGTTGTCGTAGTCGGACTCGTACCCTGCAAGCTCAGGGGCTATCCCCAAGGATCGGGATAGGTCCACGTCACCAACCGTATGCAAGCTTTAAGTGGCCTATTTCTAAGGGGAAAAGAGTATATCAAGGTAGTAGCAGGGTCTCCTATGCAGCAGCAGCAAGAAAATAGAGTAGTATCTCCATAAGTTCACCATATCCCATATCTCTCATCCACATACGGATACATCTGGTTACCCAGATCACCGTCACCATCACCTATCTCCATCTAGGGTCGGTGCGAGAACTCCCACTCCTCGCACCTCAATGGTTGCACCCGGATCCGCGAGGTAGAGGGAGCAACTCTCCTCTCCCCGAATACAACCACGGCTCACCAATCACACTCATCCTACAAGGGGGAGGTAGAAATCCCAAAACGTAAGAGTCGGAGAAACAACGGGCATGTCCATAACTGAGGACGCGGCTATACGTATAGATCTAAACTCTGCAGAGCGTGTACACCAGTACCCAACTCGGAATAGTACCCGGACGGTGTATGGCCGACCGAGCCTATCCTACCAGGCGAACACCTAGGAGTTATGGTTCCATCCTGCATCCGGGTCTCGATGCGGTCCCCTGCAGAAGACCACCCCAGAACTGTGAAAATGCCCCCGTGTGGCCACACGGGAGTCGCACTGAGAGGGTGGACTCACTCCCACCTCTCCCCCACTGATACCCTGCTATTCTACTGGCAGGTATGGTACCGCACTTGCTAGGGTCGAACGGCCCTATCCCCACTCTCGGCGAGGTGGTGTGTACGAAAGTCCCGTGTAATAGGCGACCCACTCGGTTTCAGACCGGGGCGAGCTCATATCCTCCAAGTCATCACAAAATCCCCAACACCTGTGCTCCTAAAACGGTGTACCCGCCATAGGTACCATCTCGGGCAACATCCGAGAAGACGATCCCTGGCCCCCGATCCCAGATCAGGTTGTCTCGAGCTCACCCCCGCCAAAATATCCCAAAACGCCTTCTCCTGCCGGTTTTTCCAACACACGCCAAGAAACTACCACAATAATCCCAACACATGCACAGCAAGCTCAGCACATCGTCTAGCTTAAGTAAACAGTAGTAGGTCAATCAAGGACAAGTATGTAAAAGAGGCTATGCATGGGTTCATCATATCCATCTCTATGCATTAAATAAAGCACTAGCAGTTCTAAAATAGCCATGCCTAATGGGCATTCAAAGATGGTCGGGCGTGAACCTGGGTACGAGTGGTCGTCGTAGCCGAGGTCGTCGTCAAAGTCCTGGTTCAGCTCTCCGGCTCCGGCAGCTCCTAGAAGCGTATTTAAATAAATAAACTCGGCTACTAATAGCAATAAATCCAAGTTAAAGAGCAAATAAGATCCAAAAAGAGACAATCTCTAGTCTAGCACGAAGTTTGGATTTTTAGAAGATTTTCAGAAGAAGTTTCATATTTTTCGGAGATAAAACTGATTTGTTATGATTTTCCGAAGATAAAATACATTTCTGAAATTAAAATACGCATACACAATAGCATTAACTTTAGGCTGTCTATTGGCTGGCTCTAAAGGGCTTAAAGCTAGCTGTTAGATGGCTGCAAGCCGGCTCTTGGCGCTGAGGTGGCTGCCAACGCAGTGGCTTTAAGCCAGCTGCAGCTCGCGTGGTTGCTGACGTGGCGGGTGACGTGGTGCGGCACACCAGATCCGGGCGGATCCGCTGCGGCTCGGCTCGGCGCGGGCGCAGGTGCGGCTCGCGTGTGATGGGTCCGCCGCATCGGATCCCACCGGATCCTCTGCGGGTACGTGAGCATGTGTGCGTGCGTGTGTAGCAAAACCCTGGGGCTTTGGGTGCGGCGGCGACGTGCTCGGGGAAATGCCCCAGAGGGGCGACGGCACGGCGAGAGGGTCGCCGGCGGTGAGGCTTGCCCGGACCGACCAACGCGTGACAAGGTGCGAACGAGGAGGTCCAGGGGCACATGGCCGGGCAACAAGGAGGTGGCCATGGCCGGGAAAGGCGCGGCGAAGGCGTGATAGGGGCCACGGCGGTGACGCGGTCGCGCGGGCACATGGCGGCGAGCACCGGCGACAGCGCGCGGGTGACCCAAATGCCAGAGACTTGTGTGCGTGCACCTAGTGAACGAGAAGGCCCCAAAATCTGGGCTTTTGCCCCTTTGCTTCTAGGTGCAGGACCTTGTCCGCCATGGCGAAGCTTGGGCCGGCGGACATGGTGGCGGCGTGCGGAGCTCCTGCGGCCAGGCACAAGCGCGTGTGGGGGCGCGCGATGGCCGGCGATGAGGCGAGCACGAAGCAGCCCCAAAGGCGGCGCCTTCTCCTCCTGTCGCCGCGTGCACGAGGCAAACCGACATAGCAAAGGCCATGGCGGCGCAGCTAAAGGGGCGACGGGCCTCCGGCGTTCCGGCGATGTGAGGGACTACGCGTGTCAAGGAAGGCAGCGGAGACGTGCGCGTGCATCAGGCAACGGCAGCGGCACCTGCAGAAACTTCCCAGCACGGCACGAAGGCCAGCTTCACCAAAGCACGTGCGCGGCGGCACGGCGGCGACGGTGACGGTGTGCTTGCGTTGCGCCTCGGCTCGAAGGCCGAGTCGACCACAAATGGGCGAGGGAGCTCGGCCTCACCTTGGTGGCCACGGGCCGGCGTGCAGGCGTTGGTGAAGTGGGACGGAGCAGAGTCGTCGGCGAGGAAGGAGACGGCGGCACGGAGCAGAGGAAGCAGGGGCGTCGCGGTCCTTGGCTTCGCGGTGTTCCCGAGCTCCCACGTGCGGGCCTTCGGCTTCGCGAGGTCGACGGCGAACTCGTGGGCGTGCTCCTGGCCTTCTTCTCCCTTCTCCCTCCTTCTTCTCCTCCGGCGGGCGGCGGCAAGGTGGAAGGGGAGAGCTCCCCGTGGCGGCTAGGGTTGGGAGCTTCCCGGGGGCTCCGGCGCGGTCTACTTATAGCGGAGGGCAGCGCGGGACGCGTGGACGGCCGGGATGCGCCGAAGGGTGCGCTGGCGCGTCGCGACGGCGGCCACGGGCGGCGCGGCGCCGGAAGGCTGCTCGCCGGCGTCACTAAAGCGGAAAAGAGAGGGGGTGACGCGGGGATGAAGCGCTGACGCAGGGGGTTGCGTCACGCGGGTCCCGCTCATCAGCGGCTCAGCGCGGGCGCGGTAGGTGGGAGGCGGGCCGGCGCTGGAGCGGGCCGCGCTGGGCCGAAACAGGGAAAGAGGGAGGTGGTGCGGTGAAAAGGGAAAAAGAGACGAGGGAGGTCGAGCGGACTTCCGGAGGTTGGGCTCGGAGCCCGGCAGTGCAGCTCCCCTCTCCTTTTTCTATATCTATTTACCCCCTTTTCTATTTAGTTTCAAATTTGAATATAAATTCAAATTTGAAACCCACTCAAGTAAACTCCAAATAAAACCAAATGAACTCCAAGTTTCTCACACTAGCATTTTTATATTTCCTAGAAATTTTATTTAATTCAACATTAAATCTGGGAATAAAGGAGAGAAACGGAAGACATCCTTAAATAAATTGTTAATCACTCAAATAAATCAACAAAAATTTTAAATCCTCATTTTTATTAATTAACATTCCTCATTAAATTTGAGGGATGTTATAGACTCCCCCCCTCAAAAGAATCTCGTCCTCGAGATTAAGAAAGTACCTCCGTCTCGAAGAGGTGCGGGTACTTCTCTCTCATGACAGACTCCTTCTCCCACGTTGCCTCTCGCTCGGTGTGATTGCTCCACAACACTTTGCAGAGGTGAATGGTGGTGCTCCTGGTAGCCTTCTCGGCCCAATCCAGAATCTTCACTGGGTACTCCAAGTACTCCAAGTTGTCTTGCAGATCGATAGCATCGGTGGAGACATGCTTGTCAAGCTTCGGGTCTAGACACCTCCGGAGTTGCGATATGTGGAACACAGGGTGCACTCCGGCAAGGTCAGACGGTAACTCCAGCCTATAGGCAAGTTTCCCCACCTTTGCCACAATCAGGAAGGGTCCAACGAACCTCGGGGCTAGCTTCCCCTTCACGTGGAACCTCTTCGTGCCTCTAAGCGGTGACACTCTCAAGAAGACGTAGTCACCGACTTCGAAGGAGACATCCTTCCGCTTAGGATCAACGTAGCTCTTCTGTCTGCTCTGAGCTATCTTCAGGTTCTCTCTAACCTTGGCCACATTCTCCTCAGCCTCAAGAATGGAAGCAGGACCGAAGAAGACCCTCTCCCCCACCTCAGACCACATCAACGGGGTCCTACACTTTCTACCATACAGGGCTTCAAAGGGTGCCATTTGCAAACTTGCCTGATAGCTGTTGTTGTACGAGAATTCAGCGTAGGGCAGACTCTTCTCCCAATCATTGCTGTAGGTCAACACACAAGCTCTCAGCAGATCTTCTAGAACCTGATTCACTCGTTCAGTCTGTCCATCTGTCTGGGGGTGGAAAGCTGTGCTGTAGTCCAAGTGAGTGCCCATCGAAGCGTGCAGACTCTTCTAGAATTGAGCTGTGAACTGAGCACCCCGATCTGACACGATGGTGCGAGGTGCTCCATGCAACCTCAAGATATGCTCAACGTAGAGATCAGCCAATTGACTCACAGAGTACTTGTTCTTAACCGGAAGGAAGTGCGCTACCTTGGTCAAACGGTCCACAATCACCCAAATCGAGTCATTCCCATTCTGAGTGCGGGGAAGACCTACCACAAAGTCCATACTGATATCATCCCATTTCCACTGAGGTATCGCAAGTGGCTGAAGTAGTCCGGCGGGTCTCTGATGTTCTGCCTTCACTCTCTGGCAAGTGTCGCATCGGGCAACATACTCAGCTATGTCTTTCTTCATATTCTCCCACCAGAACCGACACTTCAGGTCTTGGTACATCTTCGTGCATCCAGGGTGAATGGAATATCGAGAATCATGTGCTTCCTTCAGAATCGTCTTCCGGATATCCTCTCCACTAGGCACACATATGCGATCCTTCAACCATAACGTGTCTTGCTCATCAACGCGGTAGTCAGGGGCCTTGCTTCTTGTCAGAAGATCTTTCACTTCCTCAATTTCAGGACACTTCTTCTGGGCTTGTCTGATCTGGTCTTCCAAGGTGTACCTCACCCTCAACTCGTTGAGCTGACCTTTCTCGATAATGTCAAGCCGCATTCGCTCCATCTCTAGGTACAACTCTGGCTGTTCCTTCTGCACCATTAGGTTGTTGCAGTAACTTCTTCGACTCAAACCATCGGCCACGACATTCGCCTTGCCAGGATGATAGTGAATGTCGAGGTCATAGTCCTTTATCAACTCTAGCCATCTTCGCTGCCTCAAGTTCAACTCCGACTGAGTGAAGATATACTTCAGACTCTTGTGATCCGTGTAGATATCACACTTGTTGCCCATCAAGTAGTGCCTTCGTATCTTCAAAGCATGAACAACAGCAGCCAACTCAAGGTCATGCGTCGGATAGTTCTCTTCGTGTTTTCGGAGCTACCTTGAAGCATAAGCGATCACTTTGCCTTCTTGCATCAGCACACAGCCAAGTCCTTGCCTCGAAGCATCGCAGTACACCACAAAGTCCTTGTTGTCATCAGGAAGCGTCAACACAGGAGTTGTGGTGAGTCGGGTCTTGAGCTCTTGGAAACTTGCTTCACACTTCTCTGTCCACACGAATGGCGTGTTGTTCTTCAGCAACTCGGTCATCGACTTCGCAATCTTGGAGAAGTTCTCGATGAAACGGCGATAGTATCCAGCCATTCTGAGAAAACTCCTGATCTCTGTCACAGTCTTGGGCATCTGCCACTTTGATACATCCTCGATTTTTGAGGGGTCCACAGCAACTCCCTCCCCGGACAACACATGCCCAAGAAAAGCCACTTCTTCTAGCCAGAACTCACACTTGCTGAACTTGGCATACAACTGATTCTGCCTCAGCTTCTCCAGCACAATCCTCAGATGCTCTTCATGTTCTTCTGCAGTTTCTGAGAATACCAAGATGTCGTCAATGAAAACCACGACAAACTTGTCCAACTCGTCCATGAACACCTTGTTCATCATATTCATGAAGTAAGCAGGGGCGTTCGTAAGACCAAACGATACAACAGTGAACTCATACTGCCCGTACCGGGTCACAAATGCGGTCTTGTAGATGTCCTCAGGGCGAATCTTCATCTGATGGTAGCCCGATCGAAGGTCAAACTTGCTGAAGTAATTGGCCTTCCTCAACTGATCAAGCAGGTCATCAATGCGCGGCAACGGGTACTTGTTCTTGATGGTTACCGCATTAAGAGCGCGGTAATCGACGCACAGCCGTTGCGTCCCATCCTTCTTCGGCACAAACATCACCGGTGAAGCCCAAGGTGATGCACTCGGACGGATGTACCCCTTCTCACGGAGAGCTTCCAACTCCTCCTTCAGCGTTGCCAGCTCTAACTTGCCCATTCTGTAAGGACTCTGTGCCACGGGTGCAGTCCCTGGCACAAGGTTAATCACGAACTCCACGTCGCGGTCTGGGGGTAACCCCGGCAGGTCTTCAGGAAAGACATCGGGGTACTCACAAACCACTGGAACATCGGCCACTGTCTTGGTTGAGAGGTTGTACACAGCTGGTACTTCCCGAGACTTTAGCGGCTCGAAGGTGATCTTCGTTCCCTTCGGGTGCATCAAGGTCACTTGTCGGGGTGACGAGGAGATTACCCCTTTGTGAGCGGTGATCCAATCCATGCCCAGAATAACATCAATCCCATTGGACTTCAGTACGGTCAGATCTTCGAGGAACTTGTGACCCTTGATGAACATCTCCACTCCCTTGCATAGCAAAGTGCACCTAATATCTCCGAGCGGGGAGCTCGTTATGATGGGTTTCGGACGGGGAGTCATGGGGAGAGATAGTTTGTTTACAAAGTTAGAGGACACATAAGAACTAGTTGCACCAGTATCAAACAGAATCAAAGCCTTAGTGTCACAAACTAAAAACTCACTGATCACGACGTCAGGAGCGTCGGCAACCTCCTCCTCAGTCAGGAGGTTGAGCCTTCCGCGATCTGCGGCTGGCTGGGGAGCAGCCTGAGGTGGCCTCCCTCCTGGAGCTGGTGCCCTGGCAGGTGTAGCAGCAGCCTTCTTGCTGGGGCAGTCGTACGACTTGTGGCCTTGCTTGCCACAGGCGTAACACGTCGGGGTGAAACCTCCAGTGCTGGGTCTCGACGCGCTCTGCTGCGGGCGGTTGTAGCCACCACCCTGCTGCTGGTAGTTGCTCCTTCCTCCTGGGTATGGTGCACGGTTCCCTCCGAAGCCTCGTCCGGGTTGGTTGTTCCCCGGGCGGTAGCTCCCGCGGAGCAGGTTGCTCTGTCCGCTCCTCAGCCTCTGGAAGGATCAGTCGCCATGGTCCCGATCTCCAAACCTCTTCTTGCCCTTCATGCGCTCCTCATGCCCCCTGCGTTCTTCCTCGAGCGCGATAGCCCTGTTCACCAGGTGGCGAAGGGACTTGTGCTCGCTGGCCTTCAAGCTCTGGCAGAGACCATGGTGCAGGCCTCGCAGAAACCAGAACTTCTTCTTGTCATCGGTGGTGGTGTCGTCAGGGGCATAGCGCATCATTTTCATGAAGTGCCTCTCGTACTCCTCCACCCTCATCGCACCCTGAGTCATGGTGCGGAACTCCTGAGCCTTCTGGATCATGAGTTCCTTCGGCAGGTACTGCTCACGGAACACCTCACAGAACTCCAGCCAGGTGATGAACGCTGGGTTCGGGTGAGTCTCGGAGTAGTTGTCCCACCAAGACTTGGCAGGACCCTCGAGCTGGTGGACGGCGAGAGCGACACACTCCTCGTCGGTGTAGACGGTGAGGTCGAGCTTCGTCTCGATCACGTGGAGCCAGTCATCGGCATCGAGGGGATCGTCCGAGTAGCTGAAGGTAGGGGCCTTCAGACGGATGAACCTCTCGATCTTCTTGGCGAAGTCCTCCTCCACCGTGGCGTTGCGGTTCCCACCGACTCGGTTCTCAACGGCGTTAGCCATCCTCTGCATCAGCTGTGTCTGCAGGGCCATCACCTCAGCTAGGTTAGGCGGTGGCGGTGGAGGTGCTCCTCCACGGCCACGACCACGCCCACGGCCACGACCCTGGGGAGCCGGGTGTGGCGCAGGCTCTCCTTCGGCTTCCTCCTCTTCTACTTCCTCCTCAGCGCCTTGTCCGATGGGCGGAGGCGGTGGTGGTGGCACCATATTGCCTTGGCCACGTCCTAGGACAGGTGCGTGTCCACATTCACGAGCGCGTCCACGTCCGCGTACGGGAGCGCGGCCACGTCCACGGCCACGGACAGGCGGGGCTGGCGGGGCTTGCTCTTCCTCGGCAGCCTCAAAGCGTCCCAACAGACGTCCGGACCTCCTGATCGACATCTTGCTGAAAAACACGACCAAGGGTACAGGAAAACCTCAGATACGTCTCTCACCAATAAATTGAGTCTGATATACAATCATGAAAATATTTCTACTAATATAAATCCTACACTCAATGAGAAGAAGCAATAAGAACAAACAACTCCATTAAGACCAAACAACCAGCATCCATTAAGAGTACATAAGTTCCCTCGAGGCTGACTCAAGCCTTGGAGGTCACACACATCAACGATCTAATATAGCGTTTCAAGATCTCAAAAGGGTGTGCACATCTAGGTGTGAAAAGACTCATAACTCAATATGCACCGGAACAGGCTCTCTGCTGCATGGAACGACTCATGGAGACTACCTATCTTACAACTCTACTCTTATTAGCATGCTCAAGCTCCGGCACGCTACTCGAAACGGGACTTCTTGTACCTCACTGGGTAACGGTCCTCATCGGGGAAGTCCTTGGGGAACATCCGCGACAGCCTGGAGTGAGCGGCCCTCACCTCGTCGGTCTCAACCGGAGTGGCCATGTCGGCCAAGGGACACAGGTGAAGCTTGAGGGCGGATGGGTGGAGCCTGAAGGTCTCCTTGCGGATCGCCCGCTGACGCTCGGGGGGTAGCAGACTGTTGAGCTCCTGAAGCTCGTCCACACGAAGTGAGTCAGCGTCCTCCCAAGTCTTCAACATCCGCTTGCACTTGTCCAGCAAGAACACGGAAGTCCTGGTGAGTGCGGCGATGTTGGCGGTATTGTTGTAGTGGTCCTTCACGAGCTCTGTCACTCTGGCCTTCTCACGAACCAAGTTGCACCCCTGGGCAGCGAACTGGGCATCCTTCTAGTCCAGCTTGGCGAAGAGACGGGTGAACCTAGCCTCTTGCTTGCGTAGATCCTCCTGAGCGTAGATCTTCTCCTCTCGAGCGGTCACCCTCTCAGCCTCAGCCTGAACTGCCAAAGAGTTGGCGTGGCGAAGTCCTCGCTCGAGCTGCTCAACTCGCTGGCGAAGGGTGAGGTTCTCCATGAGCAGGCTCTGGGTGCGGGGCTGAAGCTCCTTCAGCTCCTGAGTGGTGTACTCCAGTCTGCGGAAGAGTCCACTCGTCTGCTCGCTCAGTCGGCGGGCGTGAGTGTCGAGGTCCATGAGGTAGCTCCCAGTGGTGACGAGCGTGTCGTCAGCCTCACATAGAGGTCCCTGAACAACCTCCTCCTCGTAGAGTGCTGAAGGGTCTGGCAGTCCGTTCACGATCGGAGCCACTCTGTAGTAGTCCTGAGGGATCAGCCTCAGGTCTCCAGTCCTGTAGACGTCGCGGTACCTAGCCAGCAGGTGGCGAAGTACGTGGCTGCAGGCAGTGTCCACAGCATTCCTGACGTTGAGTCCTGTGCTGTGCTCGAGCATCCCGGGGAAGCCTGGAAGCATCGGGTGGGGTAGGACGGCCACCGTGCAAAGCACTAGTGGTCCCGACAGCGTGCGGACGTCCTCAGCGCGGTAGGTGACGTGCGTAGGGGGAATTCCCAGCCTGAGGACGACCCTGTCAACCCAACGGGAGAGTCCCTCCATGTGCTCCGGGAGCAACTCCACCTCCTGACGAGCCATCTCCTGTGACACGGAAGAAATTTCTAGTTAGCGCAGGAGAGATAGAACTTTTCAAAAGAAGGATAAGTTTTGTAATATAAGTCAAGAATGGTATATAGCAAAAGAGTTTCGTTTAGAGTCCTAATTTCTAACGACCATTTCTAAGGGCACGTGCTACGGTCAAGTATGGCTCTGGTACCATCTGTAACGCCCTGGGTTTTCAAAATCGGAAAACCCAGCATTCTGTCTCGTGATAGTCCCTGGATCAGACGCTATCACGCACAGGCATTCATCATAGATAAATAACACAGTCATACATCGAAATAAAGCATCAGAGTACGAATAATAATCTGATTATTACATGTCCTGATTATTCAGAGTACATCAATACTCGCCTCATGGCGGAATAACAGAAATAAGAGCCAACGCAGCGGTAGCTAGTCTTCAAAAGGTGTCTCCATCTTCAGGCATCTCCCACAGGCATCCTTGAGCGAAGCGTCGTGCCCCCTCAGTCGTACCATCCGTCGGCATTGTTGTCGTAGTCGGACTCGTACCCTGCAAGCTCAGGGGCTATCCCCAAGGATCGAGATAGGTCCATGTCACCAACCGTATGCAAGCTTTAAGTGGCCTATTTCTAAGGGGAAAAGAGTATATCAAGGTAGTAGCAGGGTCTCCTATGCAGTAGCAGCAAGAAAATAGAGTAGTATCTCCATAAGTTCACCATATCCCATATCTCTCATCCACATACGGATACATCTGGTTACCCATATCACCGTCACCATCACCTATCTCCATCTAGGGTCGGTGCGAGAACTCCCACTCCTCGCACCTCAATGGTTGCACCCGGATCCGTGAGGTAGAGGGAGCAACTCTCCTCTCCCCGAATACAACCACGGCTCACCAATCACACTCATCCTATAAGGGGGAGGTAGAAATCCCAAAACGTAAGAGTCGGAGAAACAACGGGCATGTCCATAACTGAGGACGCGGCTATACGTATAGATCTAAACTCTGCAGAGCGTGTACACCAGTACCCAACTCGGAATAGTACCCGGACGGTGTACGGCCGACCGAGCCTATCCTACCGGGCGAACACCTAGGAGTTACGGTTCCATCCTGCATCCGGGTCTCGATGCGGTCCCCCGCAGAAGACCACCCCAGAACTGTGAAAATGCCCCCGTGTGGCCACACGGGAGTCGCACTGAGAGGGTGGACTCACTCCCACCTCTCCCCCACTGATACCCCGCTATCCTACTGGCAGGTATGGTACCGCACTTGCTAGGGTCGAACGGCCCTATCCCCACTCTCGGCGAGGTGGTGTGTACGAAAGTCCCGTGTAACAGGCGACCCACTCGGTTTCAGACCGGGGCGAGCTCATATCCTCCAAGTCATCACAAAATCCCCAACACCTGTGCTCCTAAAACGGTATACCCGCCATAGGTACCATCTCGGGCAACGTCCGAGAAGACGATCCCTGGCCCCCGATCCCAGATCAGGTTGTCTCGAGCTCACCCCCGCCAAAATATCCCAAAACGCCTTCTCCTGCCGGTTTTCCCAACACACGCCAAGAAACTACCACAATAATCCCAACACATGCACAGCAAGCTCAGCACATCATCTAGCTTAAGTAAACAGTAGTAGGTCAATCAAGGACAAGTATGTAAAAGAGGCTATGCATGGGTTCATCATATCCATCTCTATGCATTAAATAAAGCACTAGCAGTTCTAAAATAATCATGCCTAATGGGCATTCAAAGATGGTCGGGCGTGAACCTGGGTACGAGTGGTCGTCGTAGCCGAGGTCGTCGTCGAAGTCCTGGTTCAGCTCTCCGGCTCCGGCAGCTCCTAGAAGCGTATTTAAATAAATAAACTCAGCTACTAATAGCAATAAATCCAAGTTAAAGAGCAAATAAGATCCAAAAAGAGACAATCCCTAGTCTAGCACGAAGTTTGGATTTTTAGAAGATTTTCAGAAGAAGTTTCATATTTTTCGGAGCTAAAACGGATTTGTTATGATTTTCCGAAGATAAAATACATTTCTGAAATTAAAATACGCATACACAATAGCATTAACTTTAGGCTGTCTATTGGCTGGCTCTAAAGGGCTTAAAGCTAGCTGTTAGATGGCTGCAAGCCGGCTCTTGGCGCTGAGGTGGCTGCCAACGCAGCGGCTTTAAGCCAGCTGCAGCTCGCGTGGCTGCTGACGCGGCGGGTGACGTGGTGCGGCACACCGGATCCGGGCGGATCCGCTGCGGCTCGGTTCGGCGCGGGTGCAGGTGCGGCTCGCGTGTGATGGGTCCGCTGCATCGGATCCCACCGGATCCTCTGCGGGTACGTGAGCGTGTGTGCGTGCATGTGTAGCAAAACCCTAGGGCTTTGGGTGCGGCGGCGACGTGCTCGGGGAAATGCCCCAGAGGGGCGACGGCACGGCGAGAGGGTCGCCGGCGGCGAGGCTTGCCCGGACCGACCAACGCGTGACAAGGTGCGAACGAGGAGGTCCAGGGGCACATGGCCGGGCAACAAGGAGGTGGCCATGGCCGGGAAAGGCGCGGCGACGGCGTGACAGGGGCCACGGCGGTGACGCGGTCGCGCGGGCACATGGCGGCGAGCACCGGCGACGGCGCGCGGGTGACCCAAATGCCAGAGACATGTGTGCGTGCACCTAGTGAACGAGAAGGCCCCAAAATCTGGGCTTTTGCCCCTTTGCTTCTAGGTGCAGGACCTTGTCCGCCATGGCGGAGCTTGGGCCGACGGACATGGTGGCGGCGTGCGGAGCTCCTGCGGCCAGGCACAAGCGCGTGTGGGGGCGCGCGATGAGGCAAGCACGAAGCAGCCCTAAAGGCGGCGCCTTTTCCTCCTGTCACCGCGTACACGAGGCAAACCGGCATGGCAAAGGCCATGGCGGCGCGGCGAAAGGGGCGACGGGCCTCCGGCGTTCCGGCGACGTGAGGGACTACGTGTGTCAAGGAAGGTAGCGGAGATGTGCGCGTGCATCAGGTGACGGCAGCGGCACCTGCAGAAACTTCCCAGCACGGCACGAAGGCCGGCTTCACCAAAGCGCGTGCGCGGCGGCACGGCGGCGACGGCGACGGTGTGCTCGCGTTGCGCCTCGGCTCGAAGGCCGGGTCGACCACAAATGGGCGAGGGAGCTCGGCCTCACCTTGGTGTCCACGGGCCGGCGTGCAGGCGTTGGTGAAGTGGGACGGAGCAGGGTCGTCGGCAAGGAAGGAGACGGCGGCACGGAGCAGAGGAAGCAGGGGCGTCACGGTCCTTGGCTTCGCGGCGTTCCCGAGTTCCCACGTGCGGGCCTTCGGCTTCGCGAGGTTGACGGCGAACTCGTGGGCGTGCTCCTGGCCTTCTTCTCCCTTCTCCCTCCTTCTTCTCCTCCGGCGGGCGGCGGCAAGGTGGAAGGGGAGAGCTCCCCGTGGCGGCTAGGGTTGGGAGCTTCCCGGGGGCTGCGGCACGGTCTACTTATAGCGGAGGGCAGCGCGGGACGCGTGGACGGCCGGGATGCGCCGAAGGGTGCGCTGGCGCGTCGCGACGGCGGCCACGGGCGGCGCGGCGCCGGAAGGCTGCTCGCCGGCGTCACTAAAGCGGAAAAGAGAGGGGGTGACGCGGGGAAGAAGCGCTGACGCAGGGGGTTGCGTCACGCGGGTCCCGCTCGTCAGCGGCTCAGCGCGGGCGCGGTAGGTGGGAGGCGGGCCGGCGCTGGAGCGGGCCGCGCTGGGCCGAAACAGGGAAAGAGGGAGGTGGTGCGGTGAAAAGGGAAAAAGAGACGAGGGAGGTCGAGCGGACTTCCGGAGGTTGGGCTCGGAGCCCGGCAGTGCAGCTCCCCTCTCCTTTTTCTATATCTCTTTACCCCCCTTTTCTATTTAGTTTCAAATTTGAATATAAATTCAAATTTGAAACCCACTCAAGTAAACTCCAAATAAAACCAAATGAACTCCAAGTTTCTCACACTAGCATTTTTATATTTCCTAGAAATTTTATTTAATTCAACATTAAATCTGGGAATAAAGGAGAGAAACGGAAGACATCCTTAAATAAATTGTTAATCACTCAAATAAATCATCAAAAATTTTAAATCCTCATTTTTATTAATTAAAATTCCTCATTAAATTTGAGGGATGTTACAAACGGTTCTAGAAAATTGGCCCAGGTGCATAAAATTGGCCCGAAGCGTGTGCTATGGCCCACGAAAACGGCCCGAAACGTAGGGCCGTCATATAAATTCCGTAGCTCCGATTGCAGCGCTTCTAGATATTTCGGAACGCCCGTAACATGAGTTTTACAAAAAGCATCGGGTTTAGCGGTTCCAGAAAATTGGCCCAGGTGCCTAAAATTGGCCCGAAGCGTGTGCTATTGCCCACGAAAACGGCCCGAAACGTAGGGCTGTCATTTGAATTTCGTAGCTCCGATTGCAGCGCTTCTGGACATTTCAGAACGCCAGTAACATTTGTTTTACAAAACGCATCGGGTTTAGCGGTTCCAGAAAATTGGCCCAGGTGCCTAAAATTGACCCGAAGCGTGTGCTATAGCCCACGAAAACGGCCCGAAACGTAGGGCCGTCATTTGAATTTCGTAGCTCCGATTGCTGCGCTTCTGGACATTTCGGAACGCCAGTAACATGAGTTTTACAAAACGCATCGGGTTTAGCGGTTCCGGAAAATTGGCCCAGGTGTCTAAAATTGGCCCGAAACGTGTGCTATAGCCCACGAAAATGGCCCGAAACGTAGGGCCATCATTTTAATTCCGTAGCTCCTATTGCAGCGCTTCTGGACATTTCGGAATGCCAGTAACATGAGTTTTAGGAAAAGCATCGGGTTTAGCGGTTCTAGAAAATTGGCCGAGGCGCCTAAAATTGGCTCGAAGCGTGTGCTATATAGCCCACGAAAATGGCCTGAAACATAGGGCTGTCATTTGAATTCCGTAGCTCCGTTTGTAGCGCTTCTGGATATTTCAGAATGCCAGTAATATGAGTTTTACGAAAAGCATGGGGTTTAGCGGTTCCAGAAAATTGGCCCAGGTGCCTACAATTGACCCGAAGCGTGTGCTATGGCCCACGAAAACGGCCCGAAATGTAGGGCTGTCATTTGAATTCCGTAGCTCCGATTGCAGCCTTCTAGATATTTCGGAACGCCAGTAACATGAGTTTTATGAAAAGCATCGGGTTTAGCGGTTCCAGAAAATTCGCCCAGGTGCCTAAAATTGGCCCGAAGCGTGTGCTATTGCCCACGAAAACGGCCCGAAACGTAGGGCCGTCATTTGAATTCCGTAGCTCCGATTGCAACGCTTCTGGATATTTCGGAACGCCAGTAACATGAGTTTTACGAAAAGCATCGGGTTTAGCGGTTCTAGAAAATTGGCCGAGGTGCCTAAAATTGGCCTGAAGCGTGTGCTATATAGCCCACGAAAACAGCCCGAAACATAGGGCTGTCATTTGAATTCTGTAGCTCCATTTCCAGTGCTTCTGGATATTTCGGAACGACAGTAACATGAGTTTTACGAAAAGCATGGGGTTTAGAGGTTCCAGAAAATTGGCCCAGGTGCCTACAATTGGCCCGAAGCGTGTGCTATGGCCCACGAAATCGGCCTGAAACGTAGGGCCGTCATTTGAATTCCGTAGCTCCGATTGCAGCGCTTCTAGATATTTCGAAATGCCAGTAACATGAGCTTTATGAAAAGCATCGGGTTTAACGGTTCCAGAAAATTCGCCCAGGTGCCTAAAATTGGCCCGAAGCGTGTGCTATTGCCCACGAAAACGGCCCGAAACGTAGGGCCGTCATTTGAATTCCGTAGCTCCGATTGCAACGCTTTTGGATATTTTGGAATGCCAGTAACATGAGTTTTACGAAAAGCATCGGGTTTAGCGGTTCTAGAAAATTGGCCGAGGTGCCTAAAATTGGCCCGAAGCGTGTGCTATATAGCCCACGAAAACAGCTCGAAACATAGGGCCGTCATTTGAATTCCGTAGCTACAATTGTTCCGCTTCTGGATATTTCGTAATGCTAGTAACATGTGTTTTACGAAAAGCATCGGGTACAGCGGTTCCAGAAAATTGGCCCAGGTGCCTAAAATTGGCCCGAATCGTGTGCTATGGCCCACGAAAACGGCCCGAAACGTAGGGCCGTCATATTAATTCCGTAGCTCCGATTGCAGCGCTTCTAGATATTTCGAAATGCCAGTAACATGAGTTTTATGAAAAGCATCGGGTTTAGCGGTTCCAGAAAATTCGCCCAGGTGCCTAAAATTGGCCCGAAGCGTGTGCTATTGCCCACGAAAACGGCCCGAAACGTAGGGCCGTCATTTGAATTCCGTAGCTCCGATTGCAACGCTTTTGGATATTTTGGAATGCCAGTAACATGAGTTTTACGAAAAGCATCGGGTTTAGCGGTTCTAGAAAATTGGCCGAGGTGCCTAAAATTGGCCTAAAGCGTGTGCTATATAGCCCACGAAAACGGCCCGAAACATAGAGCTGTCATTTGAATTTTGTAGCTCCGTTTGCAACGCTTCTGGATATTTCGTAACGCCAGTAACCTGAGTTTTACGAAAACCATCGGGTTTAGTGGTTCCAGAAAATTGGTCGAGGTGCCTAAAATTGGCCCGAAGCGTGTGCTATATAGCCCACGAAAACAGCCCGAAAAATAGGGCCGTCATTTGAATTCTGTAGGTACGATTGCACTGCTTCTGGATATTTCGTAACGCCAGTAACATGAGTTTTATGAAAAGCATCAGGTTTAGCGGTTCCAGAAAATTGGACCAGGTGGCTAAAACAGGCCCGAAGCGTGTGCTTGTGGCCCACGAAAACGGCCCGAAACGTAGGGCCGTCATATTAATTCCGTAGCTCCGATTGCAGCGCTTCTAGATATTTTGGAATGCCAGTAACATGAGTTTTATGAAAAGTATCGGGTCTAGTGGTTCTTGAAAATTGGCCCAGGTGCCTAAAATTGGCCCGAAGCGTGTGCTATAGCCCACGAAAACGGCCCGAAACGTAGGGCCGTCATTTGAATTCGGTAGCTCTGATTGCAGCGCTTCTGGATATTTCAGAATGCCAGCAACATGAGTTTTAGGAAAACCATCGGGTTTAACGATTCTAGAAAATTAGCCCAGGTGCATAAAATTGGCCCGAAGCGTGTGCAATGGCCCACGAAAACAGCCCGAAACGTAGGGCCGTCATATAAATTCCGTAGCTCCGATTGCAGCGCTTCTAGATATTTCGGAACGCCGATAACATGAGTTTTACAAAAAGCATCGGGTTTAGTGGTTCCAGAAAATTGGCCCAGGTGCCTAAAATTGGCCCGAAGAGTGTGCTATAGCCCACGAAAACGGCCCGAAACGTAGGGCTGTCATTTGAATTCCATAGCTCCGATTGCAGCACTTCTGGACATTTCGGAACGCCAGTAACATGAGTTTTACGAAACGCATCGGGTTTAGCGGTTCCAGAAAATTGGCCCATGTGCCTAAAATTGGCCCGAAGCGTGTGCTATTGCCCACGAAAACGGCCTGAAACGTAGGGCCGTCATTTGAATTCCGTAGCTCCGATTGCAGCGCTTCTGGACATTTCGGAACGCCAGTAACATGAGTTTTACGAAACGCATCGGGTTTAGCGGTTCCAGAAAATTGGCCTAGGTGCCTAAAATTGGCCCGAAGCGTGTGCTACAGCCCTCGAAAACGGCCCGAAACGTAGGGCCGTCATTTGAATTCCGTAGCTCTGATTGCAGCGCTTCTGGACATTTCGGAATGCCAGTAACATGAGTTTTAGGAAAAGCATCGTGTTAACGGTTCTAGAAAATTGGCCGAGGCGCCTAAAATTGGCCCGAAGCGTGTGCTATATAGCCCACGAAAATGGCCCGAAACATAGGGCTGTCATTTGAATTCCGTAGCTCCGTTTGTAGTGCTTCTGAATATTTCGGAATGCCAGTAACATGAGTTTTACGAAAAGCATGGTGTTTAGCAGTTCCAGAAAATTGGCCCAGGTGCCTACAATTGGCCCGAAGCGTGTGCTATGGCCCACGAAAACGGCCTGAAACGTAGGGCCGTCATTTGAATTCCGTAGCTCCGATTGCAGCACTTCTAGATATTTCGGAACGCTAGTAACATGAGTTTTATGAAAAGCATCGGGTTTATCGGTTCCAGAAAATTCGCCCAGGTGCCTAAAATTGGCTCGAAGCGTGTGCTATTGCCCACGAAAACGCCCCGAAATGTAGAGCCGTCATTTGAATTCCGTAGCTCCGATTGCAACGCTTCTGGATATTTTGGAACGCTAGTAACATGAGTTTTACGAAAAGCATCAGGTTTAGCGGTTCTAGAAAATTGGCCGAGGTGCCTAAAATTGGCCTGAAGCGTGTGCTATATAGCCCACGAAAACGGCCCGAAACATAGGGCTGTCATTTGAATTCTGTAGCTCTGTTTCCAGGGCTTCTGGATATTTCTGAACGCCAGTAACATGAGTTTTACAAAAAGCATGGGGTTTAGAGGTTCCAGAAAATTGGCCCAGGTGCCTACAATTGGCCCGAAGCGTGTGCTATGGCCCACGAAAACGGCCTGAAACGTAGGGCCATCATTTGAATTCCGTAGCTCTGATTGCAGCGCTTCTGGACATTTCAGAACGCCAGTAACATGAGTTTTACGAAACGCATCGGGTTTAGCGGTTCCAGAAAATTGGCCCAGGTGCCTAAAATTGGCCCGAAGCGTGTGCTATGGCCCACGAAAACGGCCTGAAACGTAGGGCCGTCATTTGAATTCCGTAGCTCCGTTTGTAGCTCTTCTGGATATTTCGGAATGCCAGTAACATGAGTTTTACGAAAAGCATGGGGTTTAGCGGTTCTAGAAAATTAGCCCAGGTGCCTACAATTGGCCCGAAGCGTGTGCTATGGCCCACGAAAACGGCCTGAAACGTAGGGCCGTCATTTGAATTCTGTAGCTCCAATTGCAGTGCTTCTAGATATTTCGGAACGCCAGTAACATGAGTTTTATGAAAAGCATCGGGTTTAGCGGTTCCAGAAAATTCGCCTAGGTGCCTAAAATTGGCCCGAAGCGTGTGCTATTGCTCACGAAAACGGCCCGAAACGTAGGGCCGTCATTTGAATTCCGTAGTTCTGATTGCAACGCTTCTGGATATTTCGGAACGCCAGTAACATGAGTTTTACGAAAAGCATCGGGTTTAGCGGTTCTAGAAAATTGGCCGAGGTGCCTAAAATTGGCCTGAAGCGTGTGCTATATAGCCCACGAAAACGGCCCGAAACATAGGGCTGTCATTTGAATTCTGTAGATCCGTTTCCAGTGCTTCTGGATATTTCGGAACGCCAGTAACATGAGTTTTACGAAAAGCATGGGGTTTAGCAGTTCCAGAAAATTGTCTCAGGTGCCTAAAATTGGCCCGAAGCGTGTGCTATGGCCCACGAAAACGGCCTGAAACGTAGGGCCGTCATTTGAATTCTGTAGCTCCGATTGCAGCACTTCTAGATATTTCGGAACGCTAGTAACATGAGTTTTATGAAAAGCATCGGGTTTATCGGTTCCAGAAAATTCGCCCAGGTGCCTAAAATTGGCTCGAAGCGTGTGCTATTGCCCACGAAAACGGCCCGAAATGTAGAGCCGTCATTTGAATTCCGTAGCTCCGATTGCAACGCTTCTGGATATTTTGGAACGCCAGTAACATGAGTTTTACGAAAAGCATCGGGTTTAGCGGTTCTAGAAAATTGGCCGAGGTGCCTAAAATTGGCCTGAAGCGTGTGCTATATAGCCCACGAAAACGGCCCGAAACATAGGGCTGTCATTTGAATTCTGAAGCTCTGTTTCCAGGGCTTCTGGATATTTCTGAACGCCAGTAACATGAGTTTTACGAAAAGCATGGGGTTTAGAGGTTCCAGAAAATTGGCCCAGGTGCCTACAATTGGCCCGAAGCGTGTGCTATGGCCCACGAAAACGGCCTGAAACGTTGGGCCGCGATTTGAATTCCGTAGCTCCGTTTGCAGCGCTTCTAGATATTTCGGAACGCCAGTAACATGAGTTTTATGAAAAGCATCGGGTTTAGCGGTTCCAGAAAATTCGCCCAGGTGCCTAAAATTGGCCCGAAGCGTGTGCTATTGCCCACGAAAACGGCCCGAAACGTAGGGCCATCATTTGAATTCCGTAGCTCCGATTGCAACGCTTCTGGATATTTCAGAACGCCAGTAACATGAGTTTTACGAAAAGCATCAGGTTTAGCGGTTCTAGAAAATTGGCCGAGGTGCCTAAAATTGGCCTGAAGCGTGTGCTATAGCCCACGAAAACGACCCGAAACATAGGGCTATCATTTGAATTCTGTAGCTCCGTTTGCAATGCTTCTGGATATTTCGTAACGCCAGTAACCTGAGTTTTACGAAAAGCATCGGGTTTAGTGGTTCCAGAAAATTGGTCGAGGTGCCTAAAATTGGCCCGAAGCGTGTGATATATAGCCCACGAAAACAGCCCGAAAAATAGGGCCGTCATTTGAATTCTGTAGGTACGATTGCAGCGCTTCTGGATATTTCGTAACGCCAGTAACATGAGTTTTACGAAATGCATCAGGTTTAGCGGTTCCAGAAAATTGGCCCATGTGCCTAAAATTGGCCCGAAGCGTGTGCTGTTGCCCACGAAAATGGCCCGAAACGTAGGGCCACCATATTAATTCTGTAGCTCCGATTGCAGCGCTTCTAGATATTTTGGAACGCCAGTAACATGAGTTTTACGAAAAGCATCGGGTCTAGTGGTTACAGAAAACTGGCCCAGGTGCCTAAAATTGGCCCGAAGCGTGTGCTATAGCCCACGAAAACGGCCCGAAACGTAGCGCCGTCATTTGAATTCGGTAGCTCTGATTGCAGCGCTTCTGGACATTTCAGAACACCAGCAACATGAGTTTTAGGAAAACCATCGGGTTTAACGATTCTAAAAAATTAGCCCAGGTGCATAAAATTGGCCCGAAGCGTGTGCTATGGCCCACGAAAACGGCCCGAAACGTAGTGCCATCATATAAATTCCGTAGCTCCGATTGCAGCGCTTCTAGATATTTCGGGACGCCCGTAACATGAGTTTTACAAAAAGCATCAGGTTTAGCGGTTCCAGAAAATTGGCCCAGGTGCCTAAAATTGGCCCGAAGCGTGTGCTATAGCCCACGAAAACGGCCCGAAACGTAGGGCCGTCATTTGAATTCCGTAGCTCCGATTGCAGCGCTTCTGGACATTCCGGAACACCAGTAACATGAGTTTTACGAAACGCATTGGGTTTAGCGGTTCCAGAAAATTGGCCCAGGTGCCTAAAATTGGCCCGAAGCGTGTGCTATTGCCCACGAAAACGGCCCGAAACGTAGGGCCATCATTTGAATTCCGTAGCTCCGATTGCAGCGCTTCTGGACATTTCGGAACGCCAATAACATGAGTTTTACGAAACGCATCGGGTTTAGCGGTTCCAGAAAATTGGCCCAGGTGCCTAAAATTGGCCCGAAGCGTGTGCTATGGCCCACGAAAACGGCCTGAAACGTAGGGCCGTCATTTGAATTCCGTAGCTCCGTTTGTAGCGCTTCTGGATATTTCGGAATGCCAGTAACATGAGTTTTACGAAAAGCATGGGGTTTAGCGGTTCCAGAAAATTGGCACAGGTGCCTACAATTGGCCCGAAGCGTGTGCTATGGCCCACGAAAACGGCTTGAAACGTAGGGCCGTCATTTGAATTCTGTAGCTCCAATTGCAGTGCTTCTAGATGTTTCGGAACGCCAGTAACATGAGTTTTATGAAAAGCATCGGGTTTAGCGGTTCCAGAAAATTCGCCTAGGTGCCTAAAATTGGCCCGAAGCGTGTGCTATTGCTCACGAAAACGGCCCGAAACGTAGGGCCGTCATTTGAATTCCGTAGTTCTGATTGCAACGCTTCTGGATATTTCGGAACGCCAGTAACATGAGTTTTACGAAAAGCATCGGGTTTAGCGGTTCTAGAAAATTGGCCGAGGTGCCTAAAATTGGCCTGAAGCGTGTGCTATATAGCCCACGAAAACGGCCCGAAACATAGGGCTGTCAATTGAATTCTGTAGATCCGTTTCCAGTGCTTCTGGATATTTCGGAACGCCAGTAACATGAGTTTTACGAAAAGCATGGGGTTTAGCGGTTCCAGAAAATTGTCTCAGGTGCCTAAAATTGGACCGAAGCGTGTGCTATGGCCCACGAAAACGGCCCGAAACATAGGGCCATCATTTGAATTCTGTAGCTCCGATTGCAGCGCTTGTAGATATTTCGGAATGCCCATAACATGAGTTTTACAAAAAGCATCGGGTTTAGTGGTTCCAGAAAATTGGTCGAGGTGCCTAAAATTGGCCCGAAGCGTGTGCTATATAGCCCACGAAAACAGCCCGAAACATAGGGCCGTCATTAGAATTCCGTAGCTACGATTGCAGCGCTTCTGGATATTTCGTAACGCCAGTAACATGAGTTTTACGAAAAGCAACGGGTTTAGCGGTTCCAGAAAATTGGCCCAAGTGCCTAAAATTGGCCCGAAGCGTGTGCTATGGCCCACGAAAACGGCCCGAAACGTTGGGCCGTCATATTAATTCCGTAGCTCCGATTGCAGCGCTTCTAGATATTTCGGAACGTCAGTAACATGAGTTTTACGAAAAGCATCAGGTTTAGCGGTTCTAGATAATTGGCCGAGGTGCCTAAAATTGGCCCGAAACGTGTGCTATGGCCCACGAAAACGGCCCGAAACGTAGGGCCGTCATTTGAATTCCGTAGCTACGATTGCAGCGCTTCTGGATATTTCAGAATGCCAGTAACATGAGTTTTTCAAAAAGCATCTGGTTTAGCGGTTCCAGAAAATTGGCCCAGGTGCCTAAAATTGGCCTGAAGCGTGCGCTATGGCCCACGAAAACGGCCCGAAACGTAGGGCCGTCATATTAATTCCGTAGCTTCAATTGCAGCGCTTCTAGTTATTTCGGAACGCCAGTAAAATGAGTTTTACGAAAAGCATAGTGTTTAGTGGTTCCAGAAAATTGGCCCAGGTGCCTAAAATTGGCCCGAAACGTAGGGACGTCATTTGAATTCGGTAGCTCCGATTGCAGCGGTTCTGGACATTTCGGAACGCCAGTAACATGAGTTTTACGAAAAGCATCGGGTTTAGCGGTTCCAGAAAATTGGCCTAGGTGCCTAAAATTGGCCCGAAGCATGTGCTATAGCCCACGAAAACGGCCCGAAACGTAGGGCCGTCATTTGAATTCCGTAGCTCTGATTGCAGTGCTTCTGGACATTTCAAAACGCTAGTAAGATGAGTTTTACGAAAAGCATCGGGTTTAGCGGTTCCAGAAAATTGGCTCAGGTGCCTAAAATTGGCCCGAAGCGTGTGCTATAGCCCACGAAAACGGCCCGAAATGTAGGGCCGTCATTTGAATTCCGCAACTCCGATTGCAGCACTTCTGGACATTTCAGAACGCCAGTAACATGAGTTTTACGAAAAGCATCAGGTTTAGCGGTTCCAGAAAATTGGCCCAAGTGCCTAAAATTGGCCCGAAGCGTGTGCTATAGCCCACGAAAACGGCCCGAAACGTTGGGCCGTCATTTGAATTCCGTAGCTCCGATTGCAACGCTTCTGGACATTTCGGAACGCCAGTAACATGAGTTTTACGAAATGTATCGGATTTAGCGGTTCCAGAAAATTGGCCCAGGTGCCTAAAATTGGTCCGAAGCGTGTGCTATAGCCCACGAAAACGGCCCGAAACGTAGGGCCGTCATTTGAATTCCGTAGCTCCGATTGCAGTGCTTCTGGACATTTCAGAACGCTAGTAACATGAGTTTTATGAAAAGCTTCGGGTTTAGCGGTTCTAGAAAATTGGCCGAGGTGCCTAAAATTGGCCCGAAGCGTGTGCTATATAGCGCACGAAAACGGCCCGAAACATAGGGCCGTCATTTGAATTCTGTAGCTCAGTTTGCAGCACTTCTGGATATTTCGGAACGCTAGTAACATGAGTTTTGCGAAAAGCATGGGGTTTAGCGGTTCCAGAAAATTGGACCAGGTGCCTAAAATTGGCCCGAAGCGTGTGCTTTGGCTCACGAAAACGGCCCGAAACGTAGGGCCGTCATCTGAACTCCGTAGCTCCGATTGTAGCGCTTCTAGATATTTCAGAACGCCAGTAACATGAGTTTTACGAAAAGCATGGGTTTAGTGGTTCCAGAAAATTGGTCGAGGTGCCTAAAATTGGCCCGAAGCGTGTGCTATATAGACCACGAAAACAGCTCGAAACATAGGGCCGTCATTTGAATTCCGTAGCTACAATTGTTCCGCTTCTGGATATTTCGTAACGCTAGTAACATGTGTTTTACGAAAAGCATCGGGTCCAGCGGTTCCAAAAAATTGGCCCAGGTGCCTAAAATTGGCCCGAAGCGTGTGCTATGGCCCACGAAAACGGCCCGAAACGTAGGGCCCTCATATTAATTCCGTAGCTCTGATTGCAGCGCTTCTAGATATTTCGAAACGCCAGTTACATGAGTTTTACGAAAAGCATGGGGTCTAGCGGTTCCAGAAAATTGTCTCAGGTGCCTAAAATTGGCCCGAAGCGTGTGCTATGGCCCACGAAAACGGCCCGAAACATAGGGCCATCATTTGAATTCTGTAGCTCCGATTGCAGCGCTTCTAGATATTTCGGAATGCCCATAACATGAGTTTTACAAAAAGCATCGGGTTTAGTGGTTCCAGAAAATTGGTCGAGCTGCCTAAAATTGGCCCGAAGCGTGTGCTATATAGCCCACGAAAACAGCCCGAAACATAGGGCCGTCATTAGATTTCCGTAGCTACGATTGCAGCGCTTCTGGATATTTCGTAACGCCAGTAACATGAGTTTTACGAAAAGCAACGGGTTTAGCGGTTCCAGAAAATTGGCCCAAGTGCCTAAATTGGCCCGAAGCGTGTGCTATGGCCCACGAAAACGGCCCAAAACGTAGGGCCGTCATATTAATTCCGTAGCTCCGATTGCAGCGCTTCTAGATATTTCGGAACGTCAGTAACATGAGTTTTACGAAAAGCATCGGGTTTAGCGGTTCTAGATAACTGGCCGAGGTGCCTAAAATTGGCCCGAAGCGTGTGCTATATTGCCCACGAAAACGGCCCGAAACATAGGAATGTCATTTGAATTCTGTAGCTCCGTTTGCAGCGCTTCTGGACATTTCAGAATGCCAGTAGCATGAGTTTTACGAAAAGCATGGGGTTTAGCGGTTCCAGAAAATTGGCCCAGGTTCCTAAAATTGGCCCGAAGCGTGTGCTGTGGCCCACGAAAACGGTCCGAAACGTAGGGCCGTCATTTGAATTCCGTAGCTCCTATTGCAGCGCTTCTAGATATTTCGGAATGCCAGTAACATGAGTTTTACGAAAAGCATCGGGTTTAGTGGTTCCAGAAAATTGGTCAAGGTGCCTAAAATTGGCCCGAAGCGTGTGCTATATAGCCCACGAAAACAGCCCGAAACATAGGGCCGTCATTTTAATTCCGTAGCTACGATTGCAGCGCTTCTGGATATTTCGTAACACCAGTAACATGAGTTTTACGAAAAGCATCGGGTTTAGCGGTTCCAGAAAATTGGCCCAGGTGCCTAAAATTGGCCCGAAGCGTGTGCTATGGCCCACGAAAACGGCCCGAAACGTAGGGCCGTCATATTAATTCCGTAGCTCCGATTGCAGCGCTTCTACATATTTCGGAATGCCAGTAACTGGAGTTTTATGAAAAGCATCGGGTTTAGCGGTTCTAGAAAATTGGCCGAGGTGCCTAAAATTGGCCCGAAGCGTGTGCTATATAGCCCACGAAAAGGGCCCGAAACATAGGGCTGTCATTTGAATTCCGTAGCTCCGTTTGCAGCACTTCTGGATATTTCTGAACGCCAGTAACATGAGTGTTACGAAAAGCATGGGGTTTAGCGGTTCCAGAAAATTGGCCCAGGTGCCTAAAATTGGCCCGAAGCGTGTGCTATGGCCCACGAAAACGGCCCGAAACGTAGGGCCGTCATTTGAATTCCGTAGCTACGATTGCAGCGCTTCTGCATATTTCAGAACGCCAGTAACATGAGTTTTACGAAAAGCATCTGGTTTAGCGGTTCCAGAAAAATGGCCCAGGTGCCTAAAATTGGCCTGAAGCGTGTGCTATGGCCCACGAAAACGGCCCGAAACGTAGGGCCGTCATATTAATTCCGTAGCTTCAATTGCAGCGCTTCTAGTTATTTCGGAACGCCAGTAACATGAGTTTTACAAAAAGCATCGTGTTTAGTGGTTCCAGAAAATTGGCCCAGGTGCCTAAAATTGGCTCGAAGCGTGTGCTATAGCCCACGAAAACGGACCGAAACGTAGGGCCGTCATTTGAATTCGATAGCTCCGATTGCAGCGCTTCTAGACATTTCAGAACGCTAGCAACATGAGTTTTAGGAAAACCATCGGGTTTAACAGTTCCAGAAAATTGGCCCAGGTGCATAAAATTGGCCCGAAACGTAGGGCCGTCATTTAAATATGGTAGCTCCGATTGCAGCGGTTCTGGACATTTCGGAACGCCAGTAACATGAGTTTTACGAAAAGCATCAGGTTTAGCGGTTCCAGAAAATTGGCCTAGGTGCCTAAAATTGGCCCGAAGCATGTGCTATAGCCCACGAAAACGGCCCGAAACGTAGGGCCGTCATTTGAATTTCGTAGCTCCGATTGCAGTGCTTCTGGACATTTCAAAACGCTAGTAAGATGAGTTTTCCGAAAAGCATCGGGTTTAGCGGTTCCAGAAAATTGGCTCAGGTGCCTAAAATTGGCCCGAAGCATGTGCTATAGCCCACAAAAACGGCCTGAAATGTAGGGCATTCATTTGAATTCCGCAACTCCGATTGCAGCACTTCTAGATATTTCGGAACGCCAGTAACATGAGTTTTACGAAAAGCATCAGGTTTAGCGGTTCTAGAAAATTGGCCCAAGTGCCTAAAATTGGCCCGAAGCGTGTGCTATAGCCCACGAAAACGGCCCGAAACGTTGGGCCGTCATTTGAATTCTGTAGCTCCGATTGCAACGCTTCTGGACATTTTGGAACGCCAGTAACATGAGTTT
Organism: Cenchrus fungigraminus; assembly: GCA_036936925.1. NCBI lineage: Eukaryota > Viridiplantae > Streptophyta > Magnoliopsida > Poales > Poaceae > Cenchrus > Cenchrus fungigraminus. The sequence continues at coordinate 138,291,490 of CM072773.1, read as the reverse complement.
TACGAAACGTATCGGATTTAGCGGTTCCAGAAAATTGGCCCAGGTGCCTAAAATTGGTCCGAAGCGTGTGCTACAGCCCACCAAAACGGCCCGAAACGTAGGGCCGTCATTTGAATTCCGTAGCTCCGATTGTAGTGCTTCTGGACATTTCAGAACGCTAGTAACATGAGTTTTATGAAAAGCTTCGGGTTTAGCGGTTCTAGAAAATTGGCCGAGGTGCCTAAAATTGGCCCGAAGCGTGTGCTATATAGCGCACGAAAACGGCCCGAAACATAGGGCCGTCATTTGAATTCCGTAGCTCAGTTTGCAGCACTTCTGGATATTTTGGAACGCTAGTAACATGAGTTTTGCGAAAAGCATGGGGTTTAGCGGTTCCAGAAAATTGGCCCAGGTGCCTAAAATTGGCCCGAAGCGTGTGCTTTGGCTCACGAAAACGGCCCGAAACGTAGGGCCGTCATTTGAACTCCGTAGCTCCGATTGCAGCGCTTCTAGATATTTCAGAACGCCAGTAACTTGAGTTTTACGAAAAGCATGGGTTTAGTGGTTCCAGAAAATTGGTCGAGGTGCCTAAAATTGGCCAGAAGCGTGTGCTATATAGCCCACGAAAACAGCTCGAAACATAGGGCCGTCATTTGAATTCCGTAGCTACAATTGTTCCACTTCTGGATATTTCGTAATGCTAGTAACATGTGTTTTACGAAAAGCATCGGGTACAGCGGTTCCAGAAAATTGGCCCAGGTGCCTAAAATTGGCCCGAAGCGTGTGCTATGGCCCACGAAAACGGCCCGAAACGTAGGGCCGTCATATTAATTCCGTAGCTCTGATTGCAGCGCTTCTAGATATTTCGAAACGCCAGTTACATGAGTTTTACGAAAAACATCGAGTTCAGCGGTTCTAGAAAATTGGCCGAGGTGCCTAAAATTGGCCCGAAGCGTGTGCTATATGGCCCACGAAAACGGCCCGAAACATAGGGCTGTCATTTGAATTCTGTAGCTCCGTTTGCAGCACTTCTGGATATTTTGGAATGCCAGTAACATGAGTTTTACAAAAAGCATGGGGTTAAGCGGTTCCAGAAAATTGGCCCAAAGCGTCTGCTATGGCCCACGAAAACGGCCCGAAATGTAGGGCCGTCATTTGAATTCTGTAGCTACGATTGTAGCGTTTCTGGATATTTCAGAATGCCAGTAACATGAGTTTTACGAAAAGCATCGGGTTTAGCGGTTCCAGAAAATTGGCCCAGGTGCCTAAAATTGGCCTGAAGCGTGTGCTATGGCCCACGAAAACGGCCCGAAACGTAGGGCCGTCATATTAATTCCGTAGCTCCGATTGCAGCGCTTCTAGATATTTCGGAACGCCAGTAACATGAGTTTTATGAAAAGCATCGGGTTTAGTGGTTCCAGAAAATTGGCCCAGGTGCCTAAAATCGGCCCAAAGCGTGTGCTGTAGCCCACGAAAACGGCCCGAAACGTAGGGCCGTCATTTGAATCGGTAGCTCCGATTGCAGCGCTTCTGGACATTTCAGAACGCTAGCAACACGAGTTTTAGGAAAACCATCGGGTTTAACGGTTTCAGAAAATTGGCCCAGGTGCATAAAATTGGCCCGAAGCGTAGGGCCGTCATTTGAATTCGGTAGCTCCGATTGCAGCGCTTCTGGACATTTCGGAACGCCAGTAACATGAGTTTTACGAAAAGCATCGGGTTTAGCAGTTCTAGAAAATTGGCCTAGGTGCCTAAAATTGACCCGAAGCATGTGCTATAGCCCACGAAAACGGCCCGAAACGTAGGGCCGTCATTTGAATTTCGTAGCTCCGATTGCAGTGCTTCTGGACATTTCGGAACGCCAGTAAGATGAGTTTTACGAAAAGCATCGGGTTTAGCAGTTCCAGAAAATTGGCTCAGGTGCCTAAAATTGGCCCGAAGCGTGTGCTATAGCCCACGAAAACGGCCCGAAATGTAGGGGCGTCATTTGAATTCCGCAACTCCGAATGCAGCGCTTCTGGACATTTCGGAACTCCAGTAACATGAGTTTTATGAAAAGTATCGAGTTTAGCGGTTCCAAAAACTTGGCCCGGGTGCCTAAAATTGGCCCGAAGCGTGTGCTATAGCCCACGAAAACGGCCCGAAACGTAGGGCCGTCATTTGAATTCCGTAGCTCCGATTGCAGCACTTCTGCACATTTCGGAACGCCAGTAACATGAGTTTTACGAAATGTGTCGGATTTAGCGGTTCCAGAAAATTGGCACGGGTGCCTAAAATTGGTCCGAAGCGTGTGCTATAGCCCACGAAAACGGCCCGAAACGTAGGGCCGTCATTTGAATTCCGTAGCTCCGATTGCAGTGCTTCTGGACATTTCAGAACGCCAGTAACATGAGTTTTACGAAAAGCATCGGGTTTAGTGGTTCTAGAAAATTGGCCGAGGTGCCTAAAATTGGCCCGAAGCGTGTGCTAGCCCACGAAAACGGCCCAAAACATAGGGCCGTCATTTGAATTCCGTAGCTCAGTTTGCAGCGCTTCTGGATATTTCGGAACGCTAGTAACATGAGTTTTACGAAAAGCATGGGGTTTAGCGGTTCCAAAAACATGGCCCAGGTGCCTAAAATTGGCCCGAAGCGTGTGCTATAGCCCACGAAAACGGCCCGAAACGTAGGGCCGTCATTTGAATTCCGTAGCTCCGATTGCAGCACTTCTGGACATTTCGGAACGCCAGTAACATGAGTTTTACGAAATGTGTCGGATTTAGCGGTTCCAGAAAATTAGCACGGGTGCCTAAAATTGGTCCGAAGCGTGTGCTATAGCCCACGAAAACGGCCCGAAACGTAGGGCCGTCATTTGAATTCCGTAGCTCCGATTGCAGTGCTTCTGGACATTTCAGAACGCCAGTAACATGAGTTTTACGAAAAGCATCGGGTTTAGTGGTTCTAGAAAATTGGCCGAGGTACCTAAAATTGGCCCGAAGCGTGTGCTAGCCCACGAAAACGGCCCAAAACATAGGGCCGTCATTTGAATTCCGTAGCTCAGTTTGCAGCGCTTCTGGATATTTCGGAACGCTAGTAACATGAGTTTTACGAAAAGCATGGGGTTTAGCGGTTCCAGAAAATTGGCCCAGGAGCCTAAATTTGGCCCGAAGCGTGTGCTATGGCTCACGAAAACGGCCCGAAACGTAGGGCCGTCATTTGAATTCCGTAGCTCCGATTGCAGCGATTCTAGATTTTTCAGAACGCCAGTAACATGAGTTTTACGAAAAGCATCGGGTTTAGTGGTTCCAGAAAATTGGTCGAGGTGCCTAAAATTGGCCTGAAGCGTGTGCTATATAGCCCACGAAAACAGCTCGAAACATAGGGCCGTCATTTGAATTCCGTAGCTACAATTGCTGCGCTTCTGGATATTTCGTAACGCTAGTAACATGAGTTTTACGAAAAGCATCGGGTTTAGCGGTTCTAGAAAATTGGCCCAGGTGCCTAAAATTGGCCCGAAGCGTGTGCTATGGCCCACTAAAACGGCCCGAAACGTAGGGCCGTCATATTAATTCCGTAGCTCCGATTGCAGCGCTTCTAGATATTTCAGAATGCCAGTAACATGAGTTTTACAAAAAACATCGGGTTCTGCGGTTCTAGAAAATTGGCCGAGGTGACTAAAATTGGCCCGAAGCGTGTGCTATATTGACCACGAAAACGGCCCGAAACATAGGGCTGTCATTTGAATTCCGTAGCTCCGTTTGCAGCGCTTTTGGATATTTCGGAACGCCAGTAACATGAGTTTTACGAAAAGCATGGGGTTTAGCAGTTCCAGAAAATTGGCCCAGGTGCCTAAACTTGGCCCGAAGCGTGTGCTATGGCCCACGAAAACGGCCCGAAATGTAGGGCCGTCATTTGAATTCCGTAGCTCCGATTGCAGTGCTTCTAGATATTTCGGAATGCCAGTAACATGAGTTTTACGAAAAGCATCGGGTTTAGTGGTTCCAGAAAATTGGTCGAGGTGCCTAAAATTGGCCCTAAGCGTGTGCTATATAGCCCACGAAAACAGCCCGAAACATAGGGCCGTCATTTGAATTCTGTAGCTACGATTGCTGCGCTTCTAGATATTTCGTAACGACAGTAACATGAGTTTTACGAAAAGCATCGGGTTTAGCGGTTCCAGAAAATTGGCCCAGGTGCCTAAAATTGGCCCGAAGCGTGTGCTATGGCCCACGAAAATGGTCCGAAACGTAGGGCCTTTATTTGAATTCCGTAGCTCTGATTGCAGCACTTCTAGATATTTCGGAACGCTAGTAACATGAGTTTTACGAAACACATCGGGTTTAGCGGTTCCAGAAAATTGGCCCAGGTGCCTAAAATTGGCCCGAAGCGTGTGCTATAGCCCACGAAAACGGCCCGAAACGTAGGGCCGTCAAATTAATTCTGTAGCTCTAATTGCAGCGCTTCTAGATATTTCGTAACACCAGTAACATGAGTTTTACGAAAAGCATCAGGTTTAGTGTTCAGAAAATTGGCCCAGGTGCCTAAAATTGGCCCGAAGCGTGTGCTATAGCCCACGAAAACGGCCCAAAACGTAGGGCCGTCATTTGAATTCGGTAGCTCCGATTGCAGCGCTTCTGGACATTTCAGAACGCCAGCAACATGAGTTTTAGGAAAACCATCGGGTTTAACGGTTCCAGAAAATTGGCCCAGGTGCATAAAATTGGCCCGAAGCGTAGGGCCGTCATTTGAATTTGGTAGCTCCGATTGCAGCGCTTCTGGACATTTCGAACGGCAGTAACATGAGTTTTACGTAAAGCATCGGGTTTAGCGGTTCCAGAAAATTGGCCTAGGTGCCTAAAATTGGCCCGAAGCATGTGCTATAGCCCACGAAAACGGCCCGAAACGTAGGGCCGTCATTTGAATTCTCTAGCTCCGATTGCAACGCTTCTGGACATTTCGGAATGCCAGTAAGATGAGTTTTACGAAAAGCATCAGGTTTAGCGGTTCCAGAAAATTGGCTCAGGTGCCTAAAATTGGCCCGAAGCGTGTGATATAGCCCACGAAAACGGCTCGAAATGTAGGTGTCGGTGTGGAAAGTAGTCCCGACACTAACTAGTAAGTTACGCTGTGATCATCTTCTCGATGGTCGGTGCAAATGACAACACAGGGGACACAAGTTTATCCTGGTTCCGGCCGGGGCCGTACGTCCTGCAGTGGTGTGCTCGAGGCACTATATTGCGTTGCACCTTGGTGCTTGCAGAGGGGAGCTACAAGCGGGGTGGGAGAGGAGGCCGGACCTCCAGGTCCCTGAGGTTTTGATTGAGGCGAGTGCCAATATCGTGGTGAAGGCAGAAAGCGTGTGGGTCAGTGCTCTCCGTCGTCCCCCTGCGGCCAGGGGACTACCCCTCCTTTTATAGGCCAAGGAGGAGGTAGTTTACAGGCGTGCCGCACTGTTCTAGCTACGTGTGATGGCATGGCGGACAGTGCAACGGAGTGGACGGCCGTCCTGGCGAATCTTGCTTCTGGCAGAGCGTCATGGCGTGCCCTGTATCCGTCCAGGAGCGGCTTCGAGGGTGGCGGCGTAGGAGCTTCCCGTGTGGTCGTCGTCCGTACGCTGACTCGAGGGTGAGGCTGACGGGAGGTCGTAAGGGGCACAGCCGCGGGCGTGGCGGTGTCTTGTCGCCCCGCACTCCCACAGCGTCAGGGATGGCGCTGCAGTGCCCGGGATGGCGTTGTGATGGCGGGGATGGCCGTGCAGGACCGACGGTGACGGAGGTGACGCGCCTCACTGGTCCAACGTCATGGCGTGGCCCCGGGCAGGCGCGGAGCAGGCGTCCATCCCCTTTTCGAGGGTTCCGCCGTCCTCTTTCAAGGGTGCGGCGCGTTGGCCGTACGAGAGTGGGTGGCGCAGTGTCACGGAGCTGACACTGGCCTTGCCGCACAGTGGTGGGGATGGCCTCACCGGGAGAGTTGGCAGAACAGCGCCGGAATATGATTCCCGGGCGTGTCAGAGGGACGGCACGGCGTGGATTCGTCTTTGACCCGGGCGCCTGCAAGTGTCAGAACATTAAACGCCCCTATCGGGGGAGCAGGTGCGGGGGTGGTGAGCCCGTGAGGGCCTCGAGCTAGGCGGAGTCCCATCTGAGGGGGCGACCGGCCCTCGAGCGAGGCGGAGTCTCGTTAGCACGGCGCTGCGCCCCTCGAGCGAAGCGGAGTTTCGCCCGGGGGTGGCTGGGCCGACTGTTCTGGTGGGCCGCTAGGGCCACCAGGGCTGTGGGCCCGGCCGCTGGGCCGTGACTATCTTGAGCGTGTTTTAGGTTTGTGAATTCGTTTGTGTTTTATTTTTTGTGAAAGTGAATGGGTTTCCCCCGGTTTTTTAGGGGACCCTTATGGCTGTCCCCGACAGTAGCCCCCGAGCATCTGCGGGTGTATCCGTTAGGATCCCGCAGATGCTGACGCTTGCTGATGGGACTTTCTTCCCTCCTGATTGCTGTGCTATTCCGTGGGGGCGCGCTAGCGGACCTTCGGGTCTAGCCCCCGAAGCCTTGGAGGAGTGTGTGTACTCCTTCAAGGTTTTTTTTTCACAGCGTCGTCATTGTGCGAGGCATTTATTTCAGCCGGCCTCGGCGGTGTTTCAGCCGGCCTCGGCGGTGTCGTACGCATGTGCCGATGTTCGCGTGCGTTCGGTGCATATCCAGGAGGTGTAGCCACGCGTCGAGCCCCCGAGCCTGGGCCCGTTCGAGGCGATCGGGGCGGGCTCTCCGACTTGTTTGTACGTTCCCTCGCCGTCCCTCCGCGGGACGGGGGGTGAGGTTTCCGCAACTCCCATCGAGCGGGTCGCGAATCGCGGATTCCTCATTGAGCTGTTACCGGGTGATTCAAGTGGACGCCCATGCCCCGTTCGATAGGGGTTGGCTCGTGGTCCGGAGACTCGTCCATGAAAGCGCTTACGTGGGTTTGCTAGGCAGGGCTCAGTCCCGTTCGCTGGGGACCGAGGGCGCGGAAGCTCTCCCTCGATGGGATCCCTCGACTAGCTGCCCTCGTTGGCTCTTGAATACGACATGTGGGGCGCCCTCGAGCTGGTGAGCTCGAGGATAGGCTCGAATGCGCGCGCCCTCGTCGTCCCTGACTCTGTTGATCTGGGGCGCCTGTTCGAACCCTTCGAGGGTCAGGCTTCGAACCCCTGATCAGTAGGGCCGTTGCGGGGTGGCAGCTAAGTGCCCCCGTCTTGATTGCATCTGCAGGATTCGTGGGTTCGCGGTCGAGCCGACCCCCGAGCTGCTGATCAGTAATCATCTAGAATCGAGGGCACCTGTGGCGCCCGCTTTTACCGAGCGGGTCTCGAGGCCACTGCTCAGTAATCACACCCATCAAGGGTCTGGTTTTTCGAGCACTTGGCTCGGGCCGCGCGAGGGTCACGCTTACTTAGTAAGGGACCAGGCCGTTAAATGCCCACAGTTGTGGCTTCAGTCGTGCGTCGCGGGCGCACCTTTTCAGGCGTCGTGGCCGCGCGCGTAGTGGGCGACGTGGGGGGCGGACGTGACTGGCCGCCGCGGCTCTTCGGTTGCCGCGCCGTAATGATCGCGCATGCGCGCGCGGCCGGCCGTTTCGGTGCGGTGGGCCCCGCTTGTCAGTGGCAGATGCAGCCGCCTGCAGTTAATGCGCGCGGCGCGCGGTTTGGGGAGCGTGGCTCCCTTAGATCTATAAATCCAAGGAGAGGGAGGCGGAAGCTCCTTACCTCATCACTTAGCGCCGCCGCCCTTTGCTCCTTGCCTTCGCTTCTCGGCTGTGCGCCCTTTCGTTTCGCCCGCCGCTAGCTTCGTCTTCGTGCGCTGCTGCCAACCGCAATGGCTCCCCCCAGCCAATCATGGTGCTGGATCCGCTGCCGTGGAGCCGCTCGACGGTGACGAAGCTCGCCCTGAGCGAGCTCGTGAACAGCGGCCAGCTGGTGCCGAACGTGGAGGGGCAGCCACCGGCGTGGATCGTTCTGCCGGCGACGGATCGGGAGCCCAACCCGTCGTGCGGCTACGTCGTCAGCTTTATCCGGCACCATGAGCGCGGCTTCGCCGCGCCGGCGAGCCGCTTCATGCGCGGACTGTGCCACCACTACGGGGTGGAGCTGCACAACTTCGCCCCCAACGCGATTTCGCAGGCGGCCACCTTCGTTGGCGTCTGCGAGGGATTCCTGGGGATCCCAGTGAACTGGGATCTCTGGGTCCACCTCTTCCGCGCGGAGCTGCACACGCTCGCTACGCCCGAGGCACGGGTGCGCCGGGCGGTGCGCGCCGGCGGCCTGTCGATCTCGTTGCGGGATTCGCGCAAGGAGTTATACATCCCCTGCACGATGACATCCAACAACGCGGAATGGGAGCGGGGGTGGTTCTACCTCCGCAACGACGGCGCCGGCCTCCCCCCTACACCGGCAAGGTGCTGAAGGAGAAGGCCGACTCCTGGCACCACGGTGTGTCTCCCTCCTCGCACCAGGCGCGGTTGGATTCGCTCCTAACCGCGTTGAAGAGCCTGGCGGACGCCGGGTTGGGGGCGGCTTCGGTCCTCGCGAACCTCCACGACCGGCGGATCGTCCCCCTCATGGAGAGGGAGCTCCGTATTCACGAGATGAGCGAGGCGGCCAACCCTACGTCGTTGGCGCGCTCGCGGTTCCTGAATGAGCGCCTCGCTCGGGAATACGCGGCCACGAGGGCGAGGCGCGCCATCAGCCTCAAGGCCGGCCAGCACAGCAACGACGACCTCTGGTCGTTCGTTATGCTCCCCGACGCCCCGGCGGTGAGTAAGCCTTCCTCCCTTTCTCGTTCCCTTGCAACGTACCAGCATGGTTTTGACAGTCGCTTTTTAGCAGAGGGTGACCGTGGACGCCTCGCGGTCCGACCCGCCCACGCCCCGAGCCCGAGCGGTTGCCCACGCCGCGCAGCGACGGGAGCAGGAGCGGGCTGCGCGTAGGAAGGAGAAGAGAATCCAGCGCCGGGAGCAGCGGGACGAGGAGTACCGGCTGCGCGAGTAGCAGGGACTCTCTTCCCCGGCGACTCCGGAGAACTCGTCGTCGGGAGAGGAGGAAGAAGAGGAGAGCGATGGGGGGCGGGCCCCCCTCGAGAGGTGGAATCCCTCGCCCCCCTCACCAAGAGCCGCAGAGGCGGCAGAGGAGCAGGCGCCCGTGGTGGGCGCCGAAGCGCCCACCGCCGGGCGGTCCGTGGAAGAGGCGGCGCGCGTCTCGGAAGCGCCAGTGCGTGCCGCGGAAGCGTCTGGGAGCGCTGCGGCGGCGACGACGGGTGCCACAGCAGCGCCTGCCGAACCCTCGAGGAAGAGGAAGTGAGGCTTCTCCACCTTGAGGTAAGCAGTCCCTCCTCCAGACGTTCCGGTTTCGAGGGGCTGGAGCTCAGTTTTTTGTCTCCGTGTTCGCAGGGTGGCGTCGACCGTCCCCACCCTCGCGCCCGCTAAAGCACTCAGGTCGGACGCGTCCGTACCCACGAGGCGGCGCTCGTCGAGGGCGCCACGGGCGGCCGGGAGCGCGGCGACGACGGGCAAGCCACCGCGCAGCGCGGCCGTGGCCACAGAGCCGCAGCAGGAGGCGACGGCCGCGGCGGCGGCTACGACAGCGGCAACCGCCACGCCGACGGTCCGACCTCTGCCTGTCCCGGTGGCGGGTGGTCAGGCGGCCGTGGTGGAGATCCCCAACGACGACGCGCCTGCGCCCGGATGGGGCCAATGGGAGAACTGGCCCGCGCCAGCCCCCGAGCCCGCGGTGGGGGTGTTAGTGATGCGGGAGGATGGCTGCGTGATGCCGCAGCCCCCGGCGCATGGCGCCGAGGCCTCGTCGTCTCGTGCCGGCCCTCCTGCCCCCGATGGCACCGTGACGCGTGTGGAGCAGGAGCGGGAGCAAGCCAGCGCGCCGCCAGCCCTCTGCAACGAGGCCCAGGCCGAGCAGGCGCTGTGGCAAGAGTTCCGCGACCACGGTGCCTCCCTCAACAACGCGCTGGACGAGGCGCTGCGGATCTACGGGGGTCTTGCGTGGCGGATTTTCCAGGTACGCGTCCTTTCTGTTGGATTTTGGAGTTTCTTCCCCCCTCGTCTCTCCCGCGTTCGCGCTTTTTCCGACTCAAATTCTCTTCTGCCTTGTCTGCCGGTGACAAGAGTTGGAGGGTCGAGCCCGGGAGAAGTACGGCCACCTCGACCGGCTGAGCTCCGAGCGCAACTGGTACCGGGACCAATACGACGCTCTTGACGCCCTTGTCGAGGCCCTGCGGACCGACAACGGGTGGCTGGAGTACCGGCTCCAGGCAGTGCGGGACGAGCTCCTGGGGCAGGACGCCCAGGCTGCGAAAGACGCCTCTGCAGTCGTGAAGGTGCGGACGGCACTCCTGGAGCGGGATGAGGTGCTGCAGAAGGCGCGCGAGGACGCAGCCGCGATGCGGACCGTGGCGGCGGAGTGGGAGACGGAGGTGGACTCGATTCGCGCCCAGCTCGAACAGGATCGTGCAGCCCTCGAGGGAGCACGGTCTTGGCAGAGCCAGGCCGAGGAAAGGGCCAAGGAGGCCGAGCAGCTGAGGACCAGCCTGGCGGACCAGGCCGCCTCCCTCGCCTCGGCGGGGGAGCAGCTTCAGCGGGAGCGGGACGCGCACCAACAGGCGGACGCTCAGCTCCAGCAGGAGCGAACCGCCCTTGCTGAGGCTCGGGCCGCCCTCGAGCACGAGCGCCTGGCGCGAGAAGAGGCCCAGGGCCTCCTTCAGCAGGAGCGCGCCGCACTCGAGGGGGCGCAGGCAACCCTCAAGCAACGGGACAAAGAAGTCTCGCGGCTCGACGGGGAGCTGAACCAGCTCAGCGTCTCCCACGAGGATCTGCGCTAGGCTGTCGTGGAGCAGGAAGCTACGGTCCTTAGCCTGCAGCAGGAGGCCGTGGTCGCGCGCAAGGCCCTCGATTCGGAGAAGAAACAGGTCGAAGGTGAGTCGCCTCTCTTCGCATTTTGCTTGTTGATTTGGTTTGCTTGGGATCCGCTCCCAATTTTTGTTTTTCGTTCATGGGTTTCAGGCCTGCGGAACGCTCTTGGGAACTCGACGACCCAGGCAGAGTCCCTCCAGACGGCCTACAACTCCTCACAACAGGAGCTGGAGGAGCTGCGGGCCGCCGCCCTCGAGGCGTGCTAGGGGGTCGAGGAGGGCGAAGTGCAGGCTGGGAGCTCGATGGCGAGTCACCTCCGCACCCTCGGCAGGCACGTTACCTAGCGCGTGCACCGTGCCCTTCTCCTGGGAGTTCAGAAAGCTCTTGGCATGGTGGCCTCCCACTACCAGGTCGACCTCGAGGCCGTTTCCACGGGCTACGTCGTTCCCGTCGGCGTCGACGACGAGGTGGCGATGAACCGTGCGGATGCGCTCGCTGCTCCTGCCGCCGACATCCTTGCCGAGGACTTCATGGACTTCCTCTTCCCGGACGCTCCCCCGGCTGGCGGCCCCCAAGCCTGAAGACCATTGGGCGTTTGTGCCCTTTATGTTTTTGATGTTAGAATTCGAGCCGCGCGGCTGTTGTAATAAACATTTGCTGTTTAAAACACTTTGATGTTTGTAAGTTGAAAAACTCGTTGTTTATTTCGGCAATTGTGTTGTTCTGCCTCCCCGCTTTCTTAGGCGAACCTTGGCTGGGAAGGTTTTCGTTTGCACGAGTAGCTTATAGGCAAAGTGGCGAGGGGGAAGGGCCGTATCCTGCCGGAGGCGTGGGCTATCCCCGACTCGCGCTTCTTCGCCCTTTGGTCACTCGCGTCCCGCGTGAGTCCACCCAAAGTTTGGGTCGAGGCATACTTAGCACATTTGCGGCGAATTTTGCGAAAAAAAAGGGACCATTTTGGGGGGGGGGGGACGCCCCCCGCAGTAGCCCCCGAGGGGGATTTGGTTTTCGGGGGAAAACCGAGTCGCCCTTTAGCTTTATTAATTTGATGGAAATTACAACCAACTGGGGTGTTGGGTATGTAAATGACAAGAAAAACTTGGAAATCCTTTCTAAGGGTAGAAGCGACGTAGCTGTTCGATGTTCCAAGCGTTGGTGAGTTCCTCGCCGTCCTCGTTGGCCAGCTTGTAGGTGCCGGGCTTGAGCACTTTGACAACGACGTAGGGTCCCTCCCATGGGGGCGATAGCTTGTGGCAGCTTCGATTGTCTTGGCGCAGCCTTAGGACTAGGTCCCCTTCATCGAAGTCTCGGCGTCGTATCTTCCGGGCCTGGTGCCACCTCAGAGCCTGCTGGTATCTTGCTGAATGCATCAGGGCCACAGTGCGGGCTTCGTCCAATTGATCCAGTGAGTCCTCGCGGGCTCGCTGGTTGGTGCCCTCGTTGTAGCTCTTGACTCTGGGCGACCCGTATTCCAGGTCCGTGGGGAGGACGGCCTCCGCGCCATAGACGAGGAAGAACGGGGTGAATCCCGTGGCCCTGCTCGGAGTGGTTCTGAGGCTCCACACGACCGCCGGCAGCTCCTGGAGCCATTTTCGGCCAGACTTGTTCAGTCTGTCGAAAATCCTGGGCTTGAGGCCTTGTAGGATCATGCCATTGGCCCGCTCCACTTGACCATTGGTCTGTGGGTGCGCGACGGCCGCCCAGTCCACGCGGATGTGGTGCTTGTCGCAGAATTCCAGGAACTTCCTGCCGGTGAACTGGGACCCGTTGTCGGTGATGATGGAGTTAGGCACCCCGAACCGGAGGATGATGTCGGTGAAGAATGTTACGGCCTGCTCTGCCCTGAGATTCGTGATTGGGCGCGCTTCGACCCACTTGGAGAACTTGTCAATGGCGACTAGCAGGTGCGTGTAGCCCCCGGGTGCCCTTCGCAGGGGCCCGACAAGGTCCAGCCCCCACACGGCAGAAGGCCACGTGATGGGGATCGTCTGGAGGGCATGCGCCGGGAGATTGGTCTTGCGGGCGTAAAATTGGCACCCTTCGCAGGTGCGCACGACCTCGCTGGCATCAGCAAACGCGGTAGGCCAATAGAAGCCCTGGCGAAATGCGTTGCCCACGAGGGTGCGTGGCGCCGCGTGGTGGCCACACACGCCCGCGTGGATGTCCCGGAGGAGCTCGCGCCCCTGGGGGATGGGTATGCACCGCTGCAGGACGTCTGACGCAGCGCGCTTGTACAGCTCACCGTCGACGAGGGTGAACGACTTGGCCGTCCTGGTGATGCGTCTGGCCTCAGACCGATCTGAGGGAAGCTCCCCTCGCTCCATCCAGGCGAGGTACTTGGCCCGCCAGTCCTCCGCGCGGGGGGCTGGCTCCGTGTCCATGGCCTCGGCCTCATCCGCACCGTAGCCCTCGAGCAAGGAGAGCACAAACGCCTCGTTCGAGGGGTCTTCATCCATGGGCTCCGCGCCCGCTGGGTTCGAGGGAGCCCCCGAGGGTTCCTCTTGACTCGAGGGTGTCGACTCGAGGTTGACGGACGGCCTGGCGACGTCCTGTGCAAAAACGTTCAGGGGGACGGTGATTCGCCCCGACGCAATTTTTGCGAGTTCGTCCGCCTCCTCGTTGTACCTGCGGGGTATGTGGTTAAGCTCGAGGCCGTAGAACTTGTCTTCGAGGGCTCGTACGGCGTTGCAGTAGGCCTCCATTTTGTCGTCGTGACAACTCGCATTCTTCATGACTTGGTCAATCACGAGCTGCGAGTCCCCCCTGACGTCGAGGCGTTTGATGCCTGTCTCAATGGCGATTTAGAGGCCGCAAAGAAGGGCCTCATACTCCGCCATGTTGTTCGACGCGGGGAAAAGCAGGCATACCGCGTATCTCATGTGCTCCCCGAGGGGTGAGATGAAGAGCAGGCCCGCGCACGCCCCTGTTTTCATCACCGACCCGTCGAAGTAGAGGGTCCAGCATTCGGCCTGGATTTGCGGTGGCGGCAGTTGTGTGTCCGTCCATTCGGTGACGAAATCCGCCAGGATTTGGGACTTGATTGCCTTGCGCGGCGCATAGGCGAGCGTCTTGCCCATCAATTCCACAGACCACTTGGCGATTCTGCCCGCCGCGTCCGGGTTGCAGATGATCTCACCCAACGGGAACGAGGAGACCACCGTGACCGGGTGGGCCTCGAAGTAGTGCCGGAGCTTGCGCCGCGCGAGCACTACTGCGTAGAGCAGCTTCTGCATCTGTGGGTACCGTGCCTTGGTCTCGGACAGCACTTCGCTGATGTAGTACACGGGCCTCTGGACTGGTAGGGCGTGCCCCTCCTCTGTACGCTCCACCACGATGATGGCGCTGACCACCTGAGTGGTCGCGGTGACGTAGAGGTACAGAGGCTCGCCGTCCTGGGGCGGCGTTAAGATTGGCACGTGGGCGAGCGTCGTCTTGAGTTTGTCAAGCGCCTCCTGGGCCTCGACGGTCCAGGAGAAGCGCTCGTGTTTCTTCAGGAGTCGGTAGAGTGGTAATCCCTTCTCGCCGAGCCGCGAGATGAAGCGGCTCAAGGCGGCGAGGCACCCCAACACCTTCTGGACCCCCTTGAGGTTTCGAATCGGGCCCATCCGTTCGAGGGCTGCGACCTTCTCGGGGGTTAGGCTCGATGCCCCGCTGGGAAACTATGTATCCCAGCAGCATGCCTCGCGGCACTCCGAAGACGCACTTCTCGGGGTTCAGCTTCACCCCGTTGGCTCGCAGGCAATCGAATGCCACGCGCAGGTCGCTAACCAGGTCGTCCGCCTTCCTGGTTTTCACGACTATGTCGTCTACGTAAGCCTCAACGGTTCGCCCGATGTGGTCTCTGAAGACATGCTGCATACATCGCTGGTATGTAGCGCCCGCGTTTCGGAGGCCAAACGGCATCGTTACGTAGCAGAACATTTCGAACGGCGTGATGAACGAAGTCGCAAGCTGGTCGGACTCCTTCATCTTTATTTGGTGGTACCCGGAATAGGCATCGAGGAAACACAATAGTTCACACCCTGCAGTTGAGTCAACGATTTGATCGATTCGTGGCAAAGGAAAAGGAACTTTGGGACATGCTTTATTCAAACTAGTGTAATCTACACACATCCGCCACTTCCCATTCTTTTTCTTAACTAGTACAGGATTAGCTAGCCACGTAGGGTGAAAAACTTCCTTGATGAACCCGGCCTCGAGGAGCTTCCGCAGCTCTACTCCGATCGCCCGGCGCCGCTCTTCGTCAAAGCGGCGCAGCCGTTGTTGCACGGCTCGGGAGTGAGGTAGGATATCAAGGGAGTGCTCGGCGACCTCCCTCGGGATGCCTGGCATATCCGAGGGGCTCCACGCGAAGATATCGGCGTTGGTGCGGAGAAAGTCGACGAGCACCACTTCCTATTTCGGGTCGAGGGTAGAACTGACCCTCAACACCTTGCCCTCGGGGGCTGCAGGGTCGAGGGGCACCTCCTTCATTTGTTCGGCAGCCTCGAAACTACCCGCGTGCTTGGCGGAGGAGTCGGGGCCCTCGTTGGCTAGCTTCTCCATGTCCGCGACAAGCGTTTCATCGAGCGCCAGGGCCTCAGCGTGCTCGACGCACTCGACGTCGCAGTCGAATGCGTGCTCGATCGACGAGCCCACGGTGATTACGCCTTTTGGCCCCGACATCTTCATCTTAAGGTAAGTGTAGTTCGGGACCGCCATGAACTTGGCATAGCACGGACGGCCAAGGATGGCGTGGTACGTGCCCCGGAACCCCACTACCTCAAAGGTGAGGATCTCCTTGCGGAAGTTGTCCGGTGTGCCGAACCAGACCGGCAGGTCGATCTGCCCGAGGGGCTGGACGCGCTTGCCTGACGCGACACCATGGAACGGCGCCGTGCTGGGCCGCAGCTGGTCCAACCCAATCCCCATCAGCCGTAGTGTGTGGGCGTAGAGGATGTTGAGGCTGCTGCCGCCGTCCATCAGCACCTTGGAAAATCGCGCGTTACCGATGATGGGATCGACGACCAACGGGTACTGGCCCGGGTTGGGCCACGTGCTCCCCCGCGGGGTGCGCCGCCGTGTCGCTCGGCGGGGGCGCGTCGTTCCGGGCCGCCTCGCGTGTTGCCCGGCGTCGCTCCGTGCGCGCCTGGCGCGAGTGCTGACCTGGGCGTTTGCGGCGCCGGGATGTCGAGGCGCTCGCGGCAGCCACCCGGGTGGGTGCCGGAGCGTCAGTAGCAGGCGTGACGGGCATTGGGCCCGGCCCAGTCGACCGCCACGGGTGGAGTTCGTCGAAGTTGGTGAGGCGCAAGAGGTAGCCGTTCCCTGTGGCCTGAAAGTTCAGGCTCCCAAACCGGATTTCGAATCCAGCGGGGAGAGGGTCCGAGCTGCCCATGGCGTACCTCTGGGATGTCATCTCGGTACGAATCACCATCGAGAATGCTGGTGAGGGGTCGATCACAGCGCGAGAAGCCCCTACCTGGCGTGCCAACTGTCGGTGTGGAAAGTAGTCCCGACACTAACTAGTAAGTTACGCTGTGATCAGCTTCTCGATGGTCGGTGCAAATGACAACACAGGGGACACAAGTTTATCCTGGTTCCGGCTGGGGCCGTACGTCCAGCAGTGGTGTGCTCGAGGCACTATATTGCGTTGCACCGTGGTGCTTGCAGAGGGGAGCTACAAGCGGGGCGGGAGAGGAGGCCGGACCTCCAGGTCCCTAAGGTTTTGATTGAGGCGAGTGCCAATATCGTGGTGAAGGCAGAAAGCGTGTGGGTCAGTGCTCTCCGTCGTCCCCCTGCGGCCAGGGGACAGCCCCTCCTTTTATAGGCCAAGGAGGAGGCAGTTTACAGGCGTGCCGCACTGTTCTAGCTACGTGTGATGGCATGGCGGACAGTGCAACGGAGTGGACGGCCGTCCTGGCGAATCTTGCTTCTGGCGGAGCGTCATGGCGTGCCCTGTATCCGTCCAGGAGCGGCTTCGAGGGTGGCGGCGTAGGAGCTTCCCGTGTGGTCGTCGTCCGTACGCTGACTCGAGGGTGCGGCTGACGGGAGGTCGTAAGGGGCACAGCCGCGGGCGTGGCGGTGTCTTGTCGCCCTGCACTCCCACAGCGTCAGGGATGGTGCTGCAGTGCCCGGGATGGCGTCGTGATGGCGGGGATGGCCGCGCAGGACTGACGGTGACGGAGGTGACGCGCCTCACTGGTCCGACGTCATGGCGTGGCCCCGGGCAGGCGCGGAGCTGGCGTCCGTCCCCTTTTCAAGGGTTCCGCCGTCCTCTTTCGAGGGTGTGGCGCGTTTGCCGTACGAGAGTGGGTGGCGCAGTGTCACGGAGCTGACACTGGCCTTGCCGCACAGTGGTGGGGATGGCCTCACTGGGAGAGTTGGCAGAACAGCGCCGGAATATGATTCCCGGGCGTGTCAGAGGGACGGCACGGCGTGGATTCGTCTTTGACCCGGGCGCCTGCAAGTGTCAGAACATTAAACGCCCCTGTCGGGGGAGCAGGTGCGGGGGCGGCGAGCCCGTGAGGGCCTCGAGCGAGGCGGAGTCCCATCCGAGGGGGCGACCGGCCCCTCGAGCGAAGCGGAGTTTCGCCCGGGGGTGGCTGGGCCGACTGTTCTGTTGGGCCGCAGGGGCCACCAGGGCTGTGGGCCTAGCCGCTGGGCCGTGACTATCTTGAGCGTGTTTTAGGTTTGTGAATTCGTTTGTGTTTTATTTTTTGCAAAAGTGAATGGGTTTCCCCTGGTTTTTTAGGGGACCCTTATGGCTGTCCTTGACAGTAGGGCCGTCATTTGAATTCTGCAACTCTGATTGCAGCGCTTCTGGACATTTCGGAACGCCAGTAACATGAGTTTTATGAAAAGCATCGGGTTTAGCGGTTCCAGAAAATTGGCCCAGGTGCCTAAAACTGGCCCGAAGCGTGTGCTATAGCCCACGAAAACGGCCCGAAACGTAGGGCCGTCATTTGAATTTCTTAGCTCCGATTGCAGTGCTTCTGGACATTTCAGAACGCCAGTAACATGAGTTTTATGAAAAGCATCGGGTTTAGCGGTTCCAGAAATTTGGCCCGGGTGCCTAAAATTGGCCCGAAGCGTGTGCTATAGCCCACGAAAACAGCTCAAAACATAGGGCCGTCATTTGAATTCTGTAGCTACAATTGCTACACTTCTGGATATTTCGTAATGCTAGTAACATGAGTTTTATGAAAAGCATCGGGTTTAGCGGTTCCAGAAAATTGGCCCAGGTGCCTAAAATTGGCCCGAAGCGTGTGCTATGGCCCACGAAAACGGCCCGAAACGTAGGGCCGTCATATTAATTCCGTAGCTCCGATTGCAGCGCTTCTAGATATTTCGGAACGCCAGTAACATGAGTTTTACGAAAAACATCGGGTTCAGCGGTTCTAGAAAATTGGCCGTGGTGCCTAAAATTGGCCCGAAGCGTGTGCTATATTGCCCACGAAAACGGCCCGAAACGTAGGGCTGTCATTTGAATTTCGTAGCTCCGTTTGCAGTGCTTCTGGATATTTCGAAACGCTAGTAATATGAGTTTTACGAAAATCATAGGGTTTAGCAGTTCCAGAAAATTGGCCCAGGTGCCTAAAATTGGCCCGAAGCGTGTGCTATGGCCGACGAAAACGGCGCAAAATGTAGGGCCGTCATTTGAATTCCGTAGCTCCGATTGCAGCGCTTTTCGATATTTCGAAACGCCAGTAACATGAGTTTTACGAGAAGAATCGGGTTTAGTGGTTCCAGAAAATTGGTCGAGGTGCCTAAAATTGGCCCGAAGCGTGTGCTATATAGCCCACGAAAACAGCCCGAAACATAGGGCCGTCATTTGAATTCTGTAGCTACGATTGCAGCGCTTCTGGATATTTCGTAACGCCAGTAATATGAGTTTTACGAAAAGCATCGGGAATAGCGGTTCCAGAAAATTGACCCAGGTGCCTAAAATTGGCCCGAAGCGTGTGCTATGGCCCACGAAAACGGCCCAAAACGTAGGGCCGTCATTTGAATTCCGTAGGTCTGATTGTAGCGCTGATAGATATTTCAGAACGCCAGTAACATGAGTTTTACGAAAAGCATTGGGATTAGTGGTTTCAGAAAATTGGTCGAGGTGCCTAAAATTGGCCCGAAGCGTGTGCTATATAGCCCACGAAAACAGCCCGAAACATAGGGCCGTCATTTGAATTCTGTAGCTAGGATTGCAGCACTTCTGGATATTTCGTAATGCCAGTAACATGAGTTTTACGAAAAGCATCGGGTTTAGCGGTTTCAGAAAATTGGCCCAGGTGCCCAAAATTGGCCCGAAGCGTGTGCTATGACCCACGAAAACGGCCCGAAACGTAGGGTCGTCATATTAATTCCGTAGCTCCGATTGCAGCGCTTCTAGATATTTCGGAACGCCAGTAACATGAGTTTTACGAAAAACATCGGGTTTAGCGATTCGAGACAATTGGCCGAGGTGCCTAAAATTGGCCCGAAGCGTGTGCTATATAGCCCACGTAAACGGTCCGAAACATAGGGCTGTCATTTGAATTCTGTAGCTCCGTTTGCAGCGCTTCTAGATATTTCGAAACGCCAGTAACATGAGTTTTACGAAAAGCATGGGGTTTAGCGGTTCCAGAAAATTGGCCCAGGTGCCTAAAATTGGCCCGAAGCGTGTGCTATAGCCCACGAAAACGGTCTGAAACATAGGGCCGTCATTTGAATTCCGTAGCTCCGATTGCAGTGCTTCTAGATATTTCGGAACGCCACTAACATGAGTTTTACGAAAAGCATCGGGTTTAGTGGATCCAGAAAATTGGTCGAGGTGCCTAAAATTGGCCCGAAGCGTGTGCTATATAGCCCACGAAAACAGCCCGAAACATACGGCCGTCATTTGAATTCCGTAGCTACGATTGCAGCGCTTCTGGATATTTCGTAACGCCAGTAACATGAGTTTTACGAAAAGCATCGGGTTTAGCGGTTCCAGAAAATTGGCCTAGGTGCCTAAAATTGGCCCGAAGCGTGTGCTATGGCCCACGAAAACAGCCCGAAACGTAGGGCCGTCATATTAATTCCGTAGCTCCGATTGCAGCGCTTCTAGATATTTCGGAACGCCAGTCACATGAGTTTTACGAAAAGCATCGGGTTTAGTGGTTCCAGAAAATTGGCCCAGGTGCCTAAAATTGGCACGAAGCGTGTGCTATAGCCCACGAAAATGGCCCGAAACGTAGGGCCGCTATTTGAATTCGGTAGCTCCGATTGCAGCGCTTCTGCATATTTCAGAACGCCAGCAACATGAGTTTTAGGAAAACCATCGGGTTTAACGGTTCCAGAAAATTGGCCCAGGTGCATAAAATTGGCCCGAAGCGTAGGGTTGTCATTTGAATTCCGTAGCTCCGATTGCAGCGCTTCGGGACATTTCGGAACGCCAGTAACATGAGTTTTACGAAAAGCATCGGGTTTAGCGGTTCCAGAAAATTGGCCCATGTGCCTAAAATTGGCCCGAAGCGTGTGCTATAGCCCACGAAAACGGCCCGAAACGTAGGGCCGTCATTTGAATTCCGTAGCTCCGATTGTAGCACTTTTTAGATATTTCGGAATGCCAGTAACATGAGTTTTACGAAAAGCATCAGGTTTAGTGGTTCCAGAAAATTGGTCGAGGTGCCTAAAATTGGCCTGAAGCGTGTGCTATATAGCCCACGGAAACAGCCCAAAACATAGGGCCGTCATTTGAATTCCGTAGCTACGATTGCAGCGCTTCTGGATATTTCGTAACGCCAGGAACATGAGTTTTACGAAAAGCATCGGGTTTAGCGGTTCCAGAAAATTGGCCCAGGTGCCTAAAATTGGCCCGAAGCATGTGCTATAGCCCACGAAAACGGCCCGAAACGTAGGGCCGTCATATTAATTCCGTAGCTCCGATTGCAGCGCTTCTAGATATTTCGGAACACCAGTAACATGAGTTTTACGAAAAGCATCGGGTTTAACGGTTCTAGAAAATTGGCCGAGGTGCCTAAAATTGGCCCGAAGCGTGTGCCCACGAAAACGGCCCGAAACATAGGGTGCCATTTGAATTCTGTAGCTCCGTTTGCAGCGCTTCTGGATATTTCGAAACACCAGTAACATGAGTTTTACGAAAATCATGGGGTTTAGCGGTTCCAGAAAATTGGCCCAGGTGCCTAAAATTGGCCCGAAGCGTGTGCTATAGCCCACGAAAATGGCCCGAAACGTAGGGCCGTCATTTGAATTCGGTAGCTCTGATTGCAGCACTTCTGGACATTTCGGAACGCTAGTAACATGAGTTTTACGGAAAGCATCGGGTTTAGCGGTTCCAGAACATTGGCCCAGGTGCCTAAAATTGGCCCGAAGCATGTGCTATAGCCCACAAAAACGGCCCGAAACGTAGGGCCGTCATTTGAATTCCCTAGCTCCGATTGCAGCGCTTCTGGACATTTTGGAACGCCAGTAAGATGAGTTTTACGAAAAGCATTGGGTTTAGCGGTTCCAGAAAATTGGCACAGGTGCCTAAAATTGGCCCGAAGCGTGTGCTATAGCCCACGAAAACGGCCCGAAATGTAGGGCCGTCATTTGAATTCCGCAACTCCGATTGCAGCGCTTCTGGACATTTCGGAACGCCAGTAACATGAGTTTTACGAAAAGCATCAGGTTTAGCGGTTCTAGAAAATTGGCCGAGGTGCCTAAAATTGGCCCGAAGCGTGTGCTAGCCCACGAAAACGACCCGAAACATAGGGCTGTCATTTGAATTCCGTAACTCCGTTTGCAGCGCTTTTGGATATTTCGGAACACCAGTAACATGAGTTTTACGAAAAGCATGGGGTTTAGCGGTTCCAGAAAATTGGCCCAGGTGCCTAAAATTGGCCCGAAGCGTGTGCTATGGCCCACGAAAACGGCCCGAAACGTAGGGCCGTCATTTGAATTCCGTAGCTTTGATTGTAGCGCTTCTAGATATTTCGGTATGCTAGTAACATGAGTTTTACGAAAAGCATCGGGTTTAGTGGTTTCAGAAAATTGGTCGAGGTGCCTAAAATTGGCCCGAAGCGTGTGCTATATAGCCCACGAAAACAGCTTGAAACATAGGGCCGTCATTTGAATTCCGTAGCTACGATTGCAGCGCTTCTGGATGTTTTGTAACGCCAGTAACATGAGTTTTACGAAAAGCATCGGGTTTAGCAGTTCCAGAAAATTGGCCCAGGTGCCTAAAATTGGCCCGAAGCGTAGGGTTGTCATTTGAATTCCGTAGCTCCGATTGCAGCGCTTCGGGACATTTCGGAACGCCAGTAACATGAGTTTTACGAAAAGCATGGGGTTTAGCGGTTCCAGAAAATTGGCCCAGGTGCCTAAAATTGGCCCGAAGCGTGTGCTATAGCCCACGAAAACGGTCTGAAACATAGGGCCATCATTTGAATTCCGTAGCTCCGATTGCAGTGCTTCTAGATATTTCGGAACGCCAGTAACATGAGTTTTACGAAAAGCATCGGGTTTAGTGGATCCAGAAAATTGGTCGAGGTGCCTAAAATTGGCCCGAAGCGTGTGCTATATAGCCCACGAAAACAGCCCGAAACATAGGGCCGTCATTTGAATTCCGTAGCTACGATTGCAGCGCTTCTGGATATTTCGTAATGCCAGTAACATGAGTTTTACGAAAAGCATCGGGTTTAGCGGTTCCAAAAAATTGGTCTAGGTGCCTAAAATTGGCCCGAAGCGTGTGCTATGGCCCACGAAAACAGCCCGAAACGTAGGGTCGTCATATTAATTCCGTAGCTCCGATTGCAGCGCTTCTAGATATTTCGGAACGCCAGTCACATGAGTTTTACGAAGAGCATCGGGTTTAGTGGTTCCAGAAAATTGGCCCAGGTGCCTAAAATTGGCACGAAGCGTGTGCTATAGCCCACGAAAATGGCCCGAAACGTAGGGCCGCTATTTGAATTCGGTAGCTCCGATTGCAGCGCTTCTGCATATTTCAGAACGCCAGCAACATGAGTTTTAGGAAAACCATCGGGTTTAACGGTTCCAGAAAATTGGCCCACGTGCATAAAATTGGCCCGAAGCGTAGGGTTGTCATTTGAATTCCGTAGCTCCGATTGCAGCGCTTCGGGACATTTCGGAACGCCAGTAACATGAGTTTTACGAAAAGCATCGGGTTTAGCGGTTCCAGAAAATTGGCCCAGGTGCCTAAAATTGGCCCGAAGCGTGTGCTATAGCCCACGAAAACGGCCCGAAACGTAGGGCCGTCATTTGAATTCCGTAGCTCCGATTGTAGCGCTTTTTAGATATTTCGGAATGCCAGTAACATGAGTTTTACGAAAAGCATCAGGTTTAGTGGTTCCAGAAAATTGGTCGAGGTGCCTAAAATTGGCCTGAAGCGTGTGCTATATAGCCCACGGAAACAGCCCAAAACATAGGGCCGTCATTTGAATTCCGTAGCTACGATTGCAGCGCTTCTGGATATTTCGTAACGCCAGGAACATGAGTTTTACGAAAAGCATCGGGTTTAGCGGTTCCAGAAAATTGGCCCAGGTGCCTAAAATTGGCCCGAAGCATGTGCTATAGCCCACGAAAACGGCCCGAAACGTAGGGCCGTCATATTAATTCCGTAGCTCCGATTGCAGCGCTTCTAGATATTTCGGAACACCAGTAACATGAGTTTTACGAAAAGCATCGGGTTTAACGGTTCTAGAAAATTGGCCGAGGTGCCTAAAATTGGCCCGAAGCGTGCGCCCACGAAAACGGCCCGAAACATAGGGTGTCATTTGAATTCTGTAGCTCCGTTTGCAGCGCTTCTGGATATTTCGGAACACCAGTAACATGAGTTTTACGAAAATCATGGGGTTTAGCGGTTCCAGAAAATTGGCCCAGGTGCCTAAAATTGGCCCGAAGCGTGTGCTATAGCCCACGAAAATGGCCCGAAACGTAGGGCCGTCATTTGAATTCGGTAGCTCCGATTGCAGCACTTCTGGACATTTCGGAACGCTAGTAACATGAGTTTTACGGAAAGCATCGGGTTTAGCGGTTCCAGAAAATTGGCCCAGGTGCCTAAAATTGGCCCGAAGCATGTGCTATAGCCCACAAAAACGGCCCGAAACGTAGGGCCGTCATTTGAATTCCCTAGCTCCGATTGCAGCGCTTCTGGACATTTTGGAACGCCAGTAAGATGAGTTTTACGAAAAGCATTGGGTTTAGCGGTTCCAGAAAATTGGCACAGGTGCCTAAAATTGGCCCGAAGCGTGTGCTATAGCCCACGAAAACGGCCCGAAATGTAGGGCCGTCATTTGAATTCCGCAACTCCGATTGCAGCGCTTCTGGACATTTCGAAACGCCAGTAACATGAGTTTTACGAAAAGCATCAGGTTTGAAGTTCAAGAAAATTGGCCCAAGTGCCTAAAATTGGCCCGAAGCTTGTGCTATAGCCCACGAAAACAGCCCGGAACGAAGGGCTGTCATTTGAATTCCGTAGCTCCGATTGCAGCGCTTCTGGACATTTCGGAACGCCAGTAACATGAGTTTTACGAAACGTATCGGGTTTAGCGGTTCCAAAAAATTGGCCCAGGTGCCAAAAATTGGTCCGAAGCGTGTGGTATAGCCCACGAAAATGGCCCGAAACGTAAGGCTGTCATTTCAATTCCGTAGCTCCGATTGCAGCGCTTCTGGACATTTCAGAACGCCAACAACATGAGTTTTACGAAAAGCATTGGGTTTAGCGGTTCCAGAAAATTGGCCCAGGTGCCTAAAATTGGCCCGAAGCATGTGCTATAGCCCACAAAAACGGCCCGAAACGTAGGGCCGTCATTTGAATTCCCTAGCTCCGATTGCAGCGCTTCTGGACATTTCGGAACGCCAGTAACATGAGTTTTACGAAACGTATCGGGTTTAGCGGTTCCAAAAATTGGCCCAGGTGCCAAAAATTGGTCCGAAGCGTGTGGTATAGCCCACGAAAATGGCCCGAAACGTAGGGCCGTCATTTCAATTTCGTAGCTCCGATTGCAGCGCTTCTGGACATTTCAGAATGCCAGCAACATGAGTTTTACGAAAAGCATCAGGTTTAGCGGTTCTAGAAAATTGGTCGAGGTGCCTAAAATTTGCCCGAAGCGTGTGCTATATATCACACGAAAATGCCCCGAAACATAGGGCCGTCATTTGAATTCTGTAGCTCAGTTTGCAGCGCTTCTGGATATTTCGGAACGCTAGTAATATGAGTTTTACGAAAAGCATGGGGTTTAGCGGTTCCAGAAAATTGGCCCAGGTGCCCAAAATTGGCCCGAAGCGTGTGCTATGGCTCACGAAAACGGCCCGAAACGTACGGCCGTCATTTGAATTCCGTAGCTCTGATTGCAGCGCTTCTAGATATTTCGGAACGCCAGTAACATGAGTTTTACGAAAAGCATCGGGTTTAGTGGTTCCAGAAAATTGGTCGAGGTGCCTAAAATTGGCCTGAAGCGTGTGCTATATAGCCCACGAAAACAACCCGAAACATAGGGCCGTCATTTGAATTCCATAGCTACGATTGCCGCGCTTCTGGATGTTTCGTAACGCCAGTAACATGTGTTTTACGAAAAGCATCGGGTTTAGTGGTTCTAGAAAATTGGCCCAGGTGCCTAAAATTGGCCCGAAGCGTGTGCTATGGCCCACGAAAATGGCCCGAAACGTAGGGCCGTCATATTAATTCTGTAGCTCTGATTGCAGCGCTTCTGGACATTTCGGAAAGCATCGGGTTTAGCGGTTCTAGAAAATTGGCCGAGGTGCCTAAAATTGGCCCGAAGCGTGTGCTAGCCCACGAAAACGACCCGAAACATAGGGCTGTCATTTGAATTCCGTAGCTCCGTTTGCAGCGCTTCTGGATATTTCGGAACGCCAGTAACATGAGTCTTACGAAAAGCATGGGGTTTAGTGGTTCCAGAAAATTGGCCCAGGTGCCTAAAATTGGCCCGAAGCGTGTGCTATGGCCCACGAAAATGGCCCGAAACGTAGGACCGTCATTTGAATTCCGTAGCTTTGATTGTAGCGCTTCTAGATATTTCGGTATGCTAGTAACATCAGTATTACGAAAAGCATCGGGTTTAGTGGTTCCAGAAAATTGGTCGAGGTGCCTAAAATTGGCCCGAAGCATGTGCTATATAGCCCACGAAAACAGCCTGAAACATAGGGCCGTCATTTGAATTCCGTAGCTACGATTGCAGCGCTTCTGGATATTTTGTAACGCCAGTAACATGAGTTTTACGAAAAGCATCGGGTTTAGCAGTTCCAGAAAATTGGCCCAGATGCCTAAAATTGGCCCGAAGCGTGTGCTATATAGCCCACGAAAACGGCCCGAAACGTAGGGCCGTCATTTGAATTCGGTAGCTCCGATTGCAACGCTTCTGGACATTTCGGAACGCCAGTAACATGAGTTTTACGAAAAGCATCGGGTTTAGCGGTTCCAGAAAATTGGCCCAGGTGCCTAAAATTGGCCCGAAGCATGTGCTATAGCCCACGAAAACGGACCGAAACGTAGGGCCGTCATTTGAATTCCCTAGCTCCGATTGCAGCGCTTCTGGATATTTCGTAACGCCAGTAACATGAGTTTTACGAAAAGCATCAGGTTTAGTGGTTCTAGAAAATTGGCCCAGGTGCCTAAAATTGGCCCGAAGCGTGTGCTATGGCCCACGAAAACAGCCTGAAACGTAGGGTCGTCATATTCATTCTGTAGCTCTGATTGCAGCGCTTCTGGACATTTCGGAAAGCATCAGGTTTATCGGTTCTAGAAAATTGGCCGAGGTGCCTAAAATTGGCCCGAAGCGTGTGCTATATAGCCCACGAAACCGACCCGAAACATAGGGCTGTCATTTGAATTTCGTAGCTCCGTTTGCAGCGCTTCTGGATATTTCAGAACGCTAGTAACATGAGTTTTACGAAAAGCATGGGGTTTAGCGGTTCCAGAAAATTGGCCCAGGTGCCTAAAATTGGCCCGAAGCGTGTGCTATGGCCCAAGAAAACGGCCCGAAACGTAGGGCCGTCATTTGAATTCCGTAGCTCCGATTGTAGCGCTTCTAGATATTTCTGAATGCCAGTAACATGAGTTTTACGAAAAGCATCGGGTTTAGTGGTTCCAGAAAATTGGTCGAGGTGCCTAAAATTGGCCCGAAGCGTGTGCTATATAGCCCACGAAAACAGCCCGAAACATAGGGCCGTCATTTGAATTCCGTAGCAACGATTGCAGCGCTTCTGGATATTTCGTAACGCCAGTAACATGAGTTTTACGAAAAGCATCGGGTTTAGCGGTTCCAGAAAATTGGCCCAGGTGCCTAAAATTGGCCCGAAGCGTGTGCTATATCGCCCACGAACACGGCCCGAAACGTAGGGCCGTCATTTGAATTCGGTAGCTCCGATTGCTGCGCTTCTGGACATTTCGGAACACCAGTAACATGAGTTTTACGAAAAGCATCGGGTTTAGCGGTTCCAGAAAATTGGCCCAGGTGCCTAAAATTGGCTCGAAGCATGTGCTATAGCCCACGAAAACGGCCCGAAACGTAGGGCCGTCATTTGAATTCCCTAGCTCCGATTGCAGCGCTTCTGGATATTTCGGAATGCCAGAAAGATGAGTTTTACGAAAAGCATCGGGTTTAGCGGTTCCAGAAAATTGGCTCAGGTGCCTAAAATTGGCCCGAAGCGTGTGCTATAGCCCACGAAAACAGCCCGAAATGTAGGGCCGTCATTCGAATTCCGCAACTCCGATTGCAGCGCTTCTGGACATTTCGGAACGCCAGTAACATGAGTTTTATGAAAAGCATCGGATTTAGCGGTTCAGAAAATTGGCTCGGGTGCCTAAAATTGGCCCGAAGCGTGTGCTATAGCCCACGATAACGGCCCGAAACGTAGGGCCGTCATTTGAATTTCGTAGCTCCGATTGCAGCGCTTCTGGACATTTCGGAACGCCACTAACATGAGTTTTATGAAAAGCATCAGGTCTAGCAGTTCCAGAAAATTGGCCCAAGTGCCTAAAATTGGCCCGAAGCGTGTGCTATAGCCCACGAAAACGGCCCGGAACGTAGGACCGTCATTTGAATTCTGTAGCTCCGATTGGAGCGCTTCTGGACATTTCGGAACGTCTGTAACATGAGTTTTACGAAACGTATTGGGTTTAGCGGTTCCAAAAAATTGGCCCAGGTGCCAAAAATTGGTCCGAAGCATGTGGTATAGCCCACGAAAATGGCCCGAAACGTAGGGCCGTCATTTGAATTCCGTAGCTCCGATGCCAGCGCTTCTGGACATTTCAGAACGCCAGCAACATGAGTTTTACGAAAAGCATCGGGTTTAGCGGTTCTAGAAAATTGGTCGAGGTGCCTAAAATTGGCCCGAAGCGTGTGCTATATAGCACACGAAAACGGCCCGAAACATAGGGCCGTCATTTGAATTCTGTAGCTCAGTTTGCAGCGCTTCTGGATATTTCGGAACGCTAGTAACATGAGTTTTACAAAAAGCATGGGGTTTAGCGGTTCCAGAAAATTGGCCCAGGTGCCTAAAATTGGCCCGAAGCGTGTGCTATGGCTCACGAAAACGGCCCGAAATGTAGGGCCGTCATTTGAATTCCGTAGCTCCGATTGCAGCGCTTCTAGATATTTCGGAATGCCAGTAACATGAGTTTTACGAAAAGCATCGGGTTTAGTGGTTCCAGAAAATTGGTCGAGGTGCCTAAAATTGGCCTGAAGCGTGTGCTATATAGCCCACGAAAACAACCCGAAACATAGGGCCGTCATTTGAATTCCGTAGCTACGATTGCTGCGCTTCTGGATGTTTCGTAACGCCAGTAACATGAGTTTTACGAAAAGCATCGGGTTTAGTGGTTCTAGAAAATTGGCCCAGGTGCCTAAAATTGGCCCGAAGCGTGTGCTATGGCCCACGAAAACGGCCCGAAACGTAGGGCCGTCATATTAATTCTGTAGCTCTGATTGCAGCGCTTCTGGACATTTCGGAAAGCATCGGTTTTAGCGGTTCTAGAAAATTGGCCGAGGTGCCTAAAATTGGCCCGAAGTGTGTGCTAGCCCACGAAAACACCCAAAACATAGGGCTATCATTTGAATTCCGTAGCTCCGTTTGCAGCGCTTCTCGATATTTCGGAACGCCAGTAACATGAGTTTTCCGAAAAGCATGGGGTTTAGCGGTTCCAGAAAATTAGCCCAGGTGCCTAAAATTGGCCCGAAGCGTGTGCTGTGGCCCACGAAAACGGCCCGAAACGTAGGGCCGTCATTTGAATTCCGTAGCTCCGATTGTAGCGCTTCTAGATATTTCGTAACGCCAGTAATATGAGTTTTACGAAAAGCATCGGGTTTAGTGGTTCCAGAAAATTGGTCGAGGTGCCTAAAATTGGCACGAAGCGTGTGCTATATAGCCCACGAAAACAACCCGAAACATAGGGCCGTCATTTGAATTCCGTAGCTACGATTGTAGCGCTTCTGGATATTTCGTAACGCCAGTAATATGAGTTTTACGAAAAGCATCGGGTTTAGCGGTTCCAGAAAATTGGCCCAGGTGCCTAAAATTGGCCCGAAGCATGTGCTATATAGCCCACGAAAACGGCCCGAAACGTAGGGCCGTCATTTGAATTCGGTAGCTCCGATTGCAGCGCTTCTGAACATTTCGGAACGCCAGTAACATGAGTTTTACGAAAAGCATCGGGTTTAGCGGTTCCAGAAAATTGGCCCAGGTGCCTAAAATTGGCCCGAAGCATGTGCTATAGCCCACGAAAACGGCCCGAAACGTAGGGCCGTCATTTGAATTCCCTAGCTCCGATTGCAGCGCTTCTGGATATTTCGTAACGCCAGTAACATGAGTTTTACGAAAAGCATCAGGTTTAGTGGTTCTAGAAAATTGGCCCAGGTGCCTAAAATTGGCCCGAAGCGTGTGCTATGGCCCACGAAAACGGCCTGAAACGTAGGGTCGTCATATTAATTCTGTAGCTCTGATTGCAGCGCTTCTGGACATTTCGGAAAGCATCGGGTTTAGCGGTTCTAGAAAATTGGACGAGGTGCCTAAAATTGGCCCGAAGCGTGTGCTATATAGCCCACAAAAACGACCCAAAACATAGGGCTGTCATTTGAATTCCGTAGCTCCGTTTGCAGCGCTTCTGGATATTTCGGAACGCTAGTAACATGAGTTTTACGAAAAGCATGGGTTTAGCGGTTCCAGAAAATTGGCCCAGGTGCCTAAAATTGGCCCGAAGCGTGTGCTATGGCCCACGAAAACGGCCTGAAACGTAGGGCCGTCATTTGAATTCCGTAGCTCCGATTGTAGCGCTTCTAGATATTTCGGAATGCCAGTAACATGAGTTTTACGAAAAGCATCAGGTTTAGTGGTTCCAGAAAATTGGTCGAGGTGCCTAAAATTGGCCCGAAGCGTGTGCTATATAGCCCACGGAAACGGCCCGAAACATAGGGCCGTCATTTGAATTCCGTAGCTACGATTGCAGCGCTTCTGGATATTTCGTAACGCCAGGAACATGAGTTTTACGAAAAGCGTCGGGTTTAGCGGTTCCAGAAAATTGGCCCAGGTGCCTAAAATTGGCCCGAAGCGTGTGCTATATAGCCCACGAAAACGGCCCGAAACGTAGGGCCGTCATTTGAATTCGGTAGCTCCGATTGCAGCGCTTCTGGACATTTCGGAACGCCAGTAACATGAGTTTTACGAAAAGCATCGGGTTTAGCGGTTCCAGAAAATTGGCTCAGGTGCCTAAAATTGGCCCGAAGCGTGTGCTATAGCCCACAAAAATGGCCCGAAATGTAGGGCCGTCATTTGAATTCCGCAACTCCGATTGCAGTGCTTCTGGACATTTCGAAACGCCAGTAACATGAGTTTTATGAAAAGCATCGGGTTTAGCGGTTCCAGAAAATTGGCCCGGGTGCCTAAAATTGGCCCGAAGCGTGTGCTATAGCCCACGAAAACGGCGCGAAACGTAGGGCCGTCATTTGAATTTCGTAGCTCCGATTGTAGCGCTTCTGGACATTTCGGAACGCCAGTAACATGAGTTTTACGAAAAGCATCAGGTTTAGCAGTTCCAGAAAATTGGCCCAAGTGCCAAAAATTGGCCCGAAGCGTGTGCTATAGCCCACGAAAACAGCCCGGAACGTAGGGCCGTCATTTGAATTCTGTAGCTCTGATTGGAGCGCTTCTGGACATTTCGGAACGTCAGTAACATGAGTTTTACAAAACGTATCGGGTTTAGCGGTTCTAAAAAATTGGCCCAGGTGCCTAAAATTGGTCCGAAGCGTGTGGTATAGCCCACGAAAACGGCCCGAAACGTAGTGCCGTCATTTGAATTCCGTAGCTCCGATTGCAGCGCTTCAGGACATTTCAGAACGCCAGCAACATGAGTTTTACGAAAAGCATCGGGTTTAGCGGTTCTAGAAAATTGGTCGAGGTGCCTAAAATTGGCCCGAAGCGTGTGCTATATAGCCCACGAAAACAGCCTGAAACATAGGGCCGTCATTTGAATGCCGTAGCTACGATTTCAGCGCTTCTGGATATTTTGTAACGCCAGTAACATGAGTTTTACGAAAAGCATCAGGTTTAGCGGTTCCAGAAAATTGGCCCAGGTGCCTAAAATTGGCCCGAAGTGTGTGCTATATAGCCCACGAAAACGGCCCGAAACGTAGGGCCGTCATCTGAATTCGGTAGCTCCGATTGCAGCGCTTCTGGACATTTCGGAACGCCAGTAACATGAGTTTTACGAAAAGCATCGGGTTTAGCGGTTCCAGAAAATTGGCTCAGGTGCCTAAAATTGGCCTGAAGCGTGTGCTATAGCCCACAAAAACGGCCCGAAATGTAGGGCCGTCATTTGAATTCCGCAACTCCGATTGCAGCGCTTCTGGACATTTCGGAACGCCAGTAACATGAGTTTTATGAAAAGCATCAGGTTTAGCGGTTCCAGAAAATTGGCCCGGGTGCCTAAAATTGGCCCGAAGCGTGTGCTATAGCCCACGAAAACGGCCCGAAACATAGGGCCGTCATTTGAATTTCGTAGCTCCGATTGCAGCGCTTCTGGACATTTCGGAACGCCAGTAACATGAGTTTTACGAAAACCATCAGGTTTAGCAGTTCCAGAAAATTGGCCCAGGTGCCTAAAATTGGCCCGAAGCGTGTGCTATATAGCCCACGAAAACGGCCCGAAACGTAGGGCCGTCATTTGAATTCGGTAGCTCGGATTGCAGCGCTTCTGGACATTTCGGAACGCCAGTAACATGAGTTTTACGAAAAGCATCGGGTTTAACGGTTCCAGAAAATTGGCCCAGGTGCCTAAAATTGGCTCGAAGCATGTGCTATAGCCCACGAAAACGGCCCGAAACGTAGGGCCGTCATTTGAATTCCCTAGCTCCGATTGCAGCGCTTATGGATATTTTAGAACGCCAGAAAGATGAGTTTTACGAAAAGCATCGGGTTTAGCGGTTCTAGAAAATTGGCTCAGGTGCCTAAAATTGGCCCGAAGCGTGTGCTATAGCCCACAAAAATGGCCCGAAATGTAGGGCCGTCATTTGAATTCCGCAACTCCGATTGCAGTGCTTCTGGACATTTCGGAACGCCAGTAACATGAGTTTTATGAAAAGCATCGGGTTTAGCGGTTCCAGAAAATTGGCCCGGGTGCCTAAAATTGGCCCGAAGCATGTGCTATAGCCCACGAAAACGGCGCGAAACGTAGGGCCGTCATTTGAATTTCGTAGCTCCGATTGTAGCACTTCTGGACATTTCGAAACGCCAGTAACATGAGTTTTACGAAAAGCATCAGGTTTAGCAGTTCCAGAAAATTGGCCCGAAGCATGTGCTATAGCCCAAGAAAACAGCCCGGAACGTAGGGCCGTCATTTGAATTCTGTAGCTCCGATTGGTGCGCTTCTGGACATTTCGGAACGTCAGTAACATGAGTTTTACGAAACGTATCGGGTTTAGCGGTTCTAAAAAATTGGCCCAGGTGCCTAAAATTGGTCCGAAGCGTGTGGTATAGCTCACGAAAACGGCCCGAAACGTAGTGCCGTCATTTGAATTCCGTAGCTCCGATTGCAGCGCTTCAGGACATTTCAGAACGCCAGCAACATGAGTTTTACGAAAAGCATCGGGTTTAGCGGTTCTAGAAAATTGGTCGAGGTGCCTAAAATTGGCCCGAAGCGTGTGCTATATAGCCCACGAAAACAGCCTGAAACATAGGGCCGTCATTTGAATGCCGTAGCTACGATTGCAGCGCTTCTGGATATTTCGTAACGCCAGTAACATGAGTTTTACGAAAACCATCGGGTTTAGCGGTTCCAGAAAATTGGCCCAGGTGCCTAAAATTGGCCCGAAGTGTGTGCTATATAGCCCACGAAAACGGCCCGAAACGTAGGGCCGTCATTTGAATTCGGTAGCTCCGATTGCAGCGCTTCTGGACATTTCGGAACGCCAGTAACATGAGTTTTACGAAAAGCATCGGGTTTAGCGGTTCCAGAAAATTGGCTCAGGTGCCTAAAATTGGCCCGAAGCGTGTGCTATAGCCCACAAAAACGGCCCGAAATGTAGGGCCGTCATTTGAATTCCGCAACTCCGATTGCAGCGCTTAAGGACATTTCGGAACGCCAGTAACATGAGTTTTATGAAAAGCATCGGGTTTAGCGGTTCCAAAAAATTGGCCCGGGTGCCTAAAATTGGCCCGAAGCGTGTGCTATAGCCCACGAAAACGGCCCGAAACGTAGGGCCGTCATTTGAATTTCGTTGCTCCGATTGCAGCGCTTCTGGACATTTCGGAACACCAGTAACACGAGTTTTACGAAAAGCATCAGGTTTAGCAGTTCCAGAAAATTGGCCCAAGTGCCTAAAATTGGCCCGAAGCGTGTGCTATAGCCCACGAAAACAGCCCGGAACGTAGGGCCGTCATTTGAATTCTGTAGCTCCGATTGGAGCGCTTCTGGACATTTCACAACGTCGGTAACATGAGTTTTACGAAACGTATCGGGTTTTGCGGTTCCAAAAAATTGGCCCAGGTGCCAAAAATTGGTCCGAAGCGAGTGCTATAGCCCACAAAAACGGCCCGAAACGTAGTGCCGTCATTTGAATTCCGTAGCTCCGATTGCAGCGCTTCTGGACATTTCAGAACGCCAGCAACATGAGTTTTACGAAAAGCATCAGGTTTAGCGGTTCTAGAAAATTGGTCGAGGTGCCTAAAATTGGCCCGAAGCGTGTGCTATATAGCCCACGAAAATAGCCCGAAACATAGGGCCGTCATTTGAATTTTGTAGCTACGATTGCTGCGCTTCTGGATATTTCGTAACGCCAGTAACATGAGTTTTACGAAAAGCATCGGGTTTAGCGGTTCCAGAAAATTGGCCCAGGTGCCTAAAATTGGCCCGAAGCGTGTGCTATATAGCCCACGAAAACGGCCCGAAACGTAGGGCCGTCATTTGAATTCGGTAGCTCCGATTGCAGCGCTTCTGGACATTTCGGAACGCCAGTAACATGAGTTTTACGAAAAGCATCAGGTTTAGCGGTTCCAGAAAATTGGCTCAGGTGCCTAAAATTGGCCCGAAGCGTGTGCTATAGCCCACAAAAACAGCCCGAAATGTAGGGCCGTCATTTGAATTCCGCAACTCCGATTGCAGCGCTTCAGGACATTTCGGAACGCCAGTAACATGAGTTTTCTGAAAAGCATCAGGTTTAGCGGTTCCAGAAAATTGGCCCGGGTGCCTAAAATTGGCCCGAAGCATGTGCTATAGCCCACGAAAACGGCCCGAAACGTAGGGCCGTCATTTTAATTTCGTAGCTCCGATTGCAGCGCTTCTGGACATTTCAGAACGCCAGTAACATGAGTTTTACGAAAAGCATCAGGTTTAGCAGTTCCAGAAAATTGGCCCAAGTGCCTAAAATTGGCCTGAAGTGTGTGCTATAGCCCACGAAAACAGCCCGGAACGTAGGGCCGTCATTTGAATTCTGTAGCTCCGATTGGAGCGCTTCTGGAGATTTCGGAACGTCGGTAACAAGAGTTTTACGAAACGTATCGGGTTTAGCGGTTCCGAAAAATTGGCCCTGGTGCCTAAAATTGGTCCGAAGCGTGTGCTATAGCCCACGAAAACGGCCCGAAACGTAGTGCCGTCATTTGAATTCTGTAGCTCCGATTGCAGCGCTTCTGGACATTTCAGAACGCCAGCAACATGAGTTTTACGAAAAGCATCGGGTTTAGCGGTTCTAGAAAATTGGTCGAGGTGCCTAAAATTGGCCCGAAGCGTGTGCTATATAGCCCACGAAAACAGCCCGAAACATAGGGCCGTCATTTGAATTCTGTAGCTACGATTGCAGCGCTTCTGGATATTTCGTAACGCCAGTAACATGAGTTTTACGAAAAGCATCGGGTTTAGCGGTTCCAGAAAATTGGCCCAGGTGCCTAAAATTGGCCCGAAGCGTGTGCTATATAGCCCACGAAAACGGCCCGAAACGTAGGGCCGTCATTTGAATTCGGTAGCTCCGATTGCAGCGCTTCTGTACATTTCGGAACGCCAGTAACATGAGTTTTACGAAAAGCATCGGGTTTAGCGGTTCCAGAAAATTGGCTCAGGTGCCTAAAATTGGCCCGAAGCGTGTGCTATAGCCCACAAAAACGGCCCGAAATGTAGGGCCGTCATTTAAATTCCGCAACTCCGATTGCAGCGCTTCTGGACATTTCGGAACGCCAGTAACATGAGTTTTATGAAAAGCATCAGGTTTAGCGGTTCCAGAAAATTGGCCCGGGTGCCTAAAATTGGCCCGAAGCGTGTGCTCTAGCCCACGAAAACGGCGCGAAACGTAGGGCCGTCATTTGAATTTCGTAGCTCTGATTGCAGCGCTTCAGGACATTTCGGAACGCCAGTAACATGAGTTTTACGAAAAGCATCAGGTTTAGCAGTTATAGAAAATTGGCCCAAGTGCCTAAAATTGGCCCGAAGCGTGTGCTATAGCCCACGAAAACAGCCCAGAACGTAGGGCCGTCATTTGAATTATGTAGCTCCGATTGGAGCGCTTCTGGACATTTCGGAACGTCGGTAACATGAGTTTTACGAAACGTATCGGGTTTAGCGGTTCCAAAAAATTGGCCCAGGTGCCTAAAATTGGTCCGAAGCGAGTGCTATAGCCCACAAAAACGGCCCGAAACGTAGTGCCGTCATTTGAATTCCGTAGCTCCGATTGCAGCGCTTCTGGACATTTCAGAACGCCAGCAACATGAGTTTTACGAAAAGCATCGGGTTTAGCGGTTCTAGAAAATTGGTCGAGGTGCCTAAAATTGGCCCGAAGCGTGTGCTATATAGCCCACGAAAACGGCCCGAAACGTAGGGCCGTCATTTGAATTCCCTAGCTCCGATTGCAGCGCTTCTGGATATTTCAGAACGCCAGAAAGATGAGTTTTACAAAAAGCATCGGGTTTAGCGGTTCCAGAAAATTGGCTCAGGTGCCTAAAATTGGCCCGAAGCGTGTGCTATAGCCCACAAAAACAGCCCGAAATGTAGGGCCGTCATTTGAATTCCGCAACTCCGATTGCAGCGCTTCTGGACATTTTGGAACGCCAGTAACATGAGTTTTATGAAAAGCATCGGGTTTAGCGGTTCCAGAAAATTGGCCCGGGTGCCTAAAATTGGCCCGAAGCGTGTGCTATAGCCCACGAAAACGGCCCGAAACGTAGGGCCGTCATTTGAATTTCGTAGCTCCGATTGCAGCGCTTCTGGACATTTCGGAACGCCAGTAACATGAGTTTTACGAAAAGCATCAGGTTTAGCAGTTCCAGAATATTGGCCCAAGTGCCTAAAATTGGCCTGAAGCGTGTGCTATAGCCCACGAAAACAGCCCGGAACGTAGGGCCGTCATTTGAATTCTGTAGCTCCGATTGGAGCGCTTCTGGACATTTCGGAACGTCGGTAACATGAGTTTTACGAAACGTATCGGGTTTAGCGGTTCCAAAAAATTGGCCCAGGTGCCTAAAATTGGTCCGAAGCGTGTGCTATAGCCCACGAAAACGGCCCGAAACGTAGTGCCGTCATTTGAATTCCGTAGCTCCGATTGCAGCGCTTCTGGACATTTCAGAACACCAGCAACATGAGTTTTACGAAAAGCATCGGGTTTAGCGGTTCTAGAAAATTGGTCGAGGTGCCTAAAATTGGCCCGAAGCGTGTGCTATATAGCCCAAGAAAACAGCCCGAAACATAGGGCCGTCATTTGAATTCCCTAGCTCCGATTGCAGCGCTTATGGATATTTCAGAACGCCAGAAAGATGAGTTTTACGAAAAGCATCGGGTTTAGCGGTTCTAGAAAATTGGCTCAGGTGCCTAAAATTGGCCCGAAGCGTGTGCTATAGCCCACAAAAATGGCCCGAAATGTAGGGCCGTCATTTGAATTCCGCAACTCCGATTGCAGTACTTCTGGACATTTCGGAACGCCAGTAACATGAGTTTTATGAAAAGCATCGGGTTTAGCGGTTCCAGAAAATTGGCCCGGGTGCCTAAAATTGGCCCGAAGCGTGTGCTATAGCCCACGAAAACGGCGCGAAACGTAGGGCTGTCATTTGAATTTCGTAGCTCCGATTGTAGCACTTCTGGACATTTCGAAACGCCAGTAACATGAGTTTTACGAAAAGCATCAGGTTTAGCAGTTCCAGAAAATTGGCCCGAAGCGTGTGCTATAGGCCACGAAAACAGCCCGGAACGTAGGGCCGTCATTTGAATTCTGTAGCTCCGATTGGTGCGCTTCTGGACATTTCGGAACGTCAGTAACATGAGTTTTACGAAACGTATCGGGTTTAGCGGTTCTAAAAAATTGGCCCAGGTGCCTAAAATTGGTCCGAAGCGTGTGGTATAGCTCACGAAAACGGCCCGAAACGTAGTGCCGTCATTTGAATTCCGTAGCTCTGATTGCAGCGCTTCAGGACATTTCAGAACGCCAGCAACATGAGTTTTACGAAAAGCATCGGGTTTAGCGGTTCTAGAAAATTGGTCGAGGTGCCTAAAATTGGCCCGAAGCGTGTGCTATATAGCCCACGAAAACAGCCTGAAACATAGGGCCGTCATTTGAATGCCGTAGCTACGATTGCAGCGCTTCTGGATATTTCGTAACGCCAGTAACATGAGTTTTACGAAAACCATCGGGTTTAGCGGTTCCAGAAAATTGGCCCAGGTGCCTAAAATTGGCCCGAAGCGTGTGCTATATAGCCCACGAAAACGGCCCGAAACGTAGGGCCGTCATTTGAATTCGGTAGCTCCGATTGCAGCGCTTCTGGACATTTCGGAACGCCAGTAACATGAGTTTTACGAAAAGCATCGGGTTTAGCGGTTCCAGAAAATTGGCTCTGGTGCCTAAAATTGGCCCGAAGCGTGTGCTATAGCCCACAAAAACGGCCCGAAATGTAGGGCCGTCATTTGAATTCCGCAACTCCGATTGCAGCGCTTAAGGACATTTCGGAACGCCAGTAACATGAGTTTTATGAAAAGCATCGGGTTTAGCGGTTCCAAAAAATTGGCCCGGGTGCCTAAAATTGGCCCGAAGCGTGTGCTATAGCCCAC
Organism: Cenchrus fungigraminus; assembly: GCA_036936925.1. Lineage (NCBI taxonomy): Eukaryota > Viridiplantae > Streptophyta > Magnoliopsida > Poales > Poaceae > Cenchrus > Cenchrus fungigraminus. Next base: position 138,253,156 of record CM072773.1, on the reverse strand, counting down.
GAAAACGGCCCGAAACGTAGGGCCGTCATTTGAATTTCGTTGCTCCGATTGCAGCGCTTCTGGACATTTCGGAACACCAGTAACACGAGTTTTACGAAAAGCATCAGGTTTAGCAGTTCCAGAAAATTGGCCCAAGTGCCTAAAATTGGCCCGAAGCGTGTGCTATAGCCCACGAAAACAGCCCGGAACGTAGGGCCGTCATTTGAATTCTGTAGCTCCGATTGGAGCGCTTCTGGACATTTCAGAACGTCGGTAACATGAGTTTTACGAAACGTATCGGGTTTTGCGGTTCCAAAAAATTGGCCCAGGTGCCAAAAATTGGTCCGAAGCGAGTGCTATAGCCCACAAAAACGGACCGAAACGTAGTGCCGTCATTTGAATTCCGTAGCTCCGATTGCAGCGCTTCTGGACATTTCAGAACGCCAGCAACATGAGTTTTACGAAAAGCATCAGGTTTAGCGGTTCTAGAAAATTGGTCGAGGTGCCTAAAATTGGCCCGAAGCGTGTGCTATATAGCCCACGAAAATAGCCCGAAACATAGGGCCGTCATTTGAATTTTGTAGCTACGATTGCTGCGCTTCTGGATATTTCGTAACGCCAGTAACATGAGTTTTACGAAAAGCATCGGGTTTAGCGGTTCCAGAAAATTGGCCCAGGTGCCTAAAATTGGCCCGAAGCGTGTGCTATATAGCCCACGAAAACGGCCCGAAACGTAGGGCCGTCATTTGAATTCGGTAGCTCCGATTGCAGCGCTTCTGGACATTTCGGAACGCCAGTAACATGAGTTTTACGAAAAGCATCAGGTTTAGCGGTTCCAGAAAATTGGCTCAGGTGCCTAAAATTGGCCCGAAGCGTGTGCTATAGCCCACAAAAACAGCCCGAAATGTAGGGCCGTCATTTGAATTCCGCAACTCCGATTGCAGCGCTTCAGGACATTTCGGAACGCCAGTAACATGAGTTTTATGAAAAGCATCAGGTTTAGCGGTTCCAGAAAATTGGCCCGGGTGCCTAAAATTGGCCCGAAGCGTGTGCTATAGCCCACGAAAACGGCCCGAAACGTAGGGCCGTCATTTGAATTTCGTAGCTCCGATTGCAGCGCTTCTGGACATTTCGGAACGCCAGTAACATGAGTTTTACGAAAAGCATCAGGTTTAGCAGTTCCAGAAAATTGGCCCAAGTGCCTAAAATTGGCCTGAAGTGTGTGCTATAGCCCACGAAAACAGCCCGGAACGTAGGGCCGTCATTTGAATTCTGTAGCTCCGATTGGAGCGCTTCTGGAGATTTCGGAACGTCGGTAACAAGAGTTTTACGAAACGTATCGGGTTTAGCGGTTCCAAAAAATTGGCCCTGGTGCCTAAAATTGGTCCGAAGCGTGTGCTATAGCCCACGAAAACGGCCCGAAACGTAGTGCCGTCATTTGAATTCCGTAGCTCCGATTGCAGCGCTTCTGGACATTTCAGAACGCCAGCAACATGAGTTTTACGAAAAGCATCGGGTTTAGCGGTTCTAGAAAATTGGTCGAGGTGCCTAAAATTGGCCCGAAGCGTGTGCTATATAGCCCACGAAAACAGCCCGAAACATAGGGCCGTCATTTGAATTCTGTAGCTACGATTGCAGCGCTTCTGGATATTTCGTAACGCCAGTAACATGAGTTTTACGAAAACCATCGGGTTTAGCGGTTCCAGAAAATTGGCCCAGGTGCCTAAAATTGGCCCGAAGCGTGTGCTATATAGCCCACGAAAACGGCCCGAAACGTAGGGCCGTCATTTGAATTCGGTAGCTCCGATTGCAGCGCTTCTGTACATTTCGGAACGCCAGTAACATGAGTTTTACGAAAAGCATCGGGTTTAGCGGTTCCAGAAAATTGGCTCAGGTGCCTAAAATTGGCCCGAAGCGTGTGCTATAGCCCACAAAAACGGCCCGAAATGTAGGGCCGTCATTTGAATTCCGCAACTCCGATTGCAGCGCTTCTGGACATTTCGGAACGCCAGTAACATGAGTTTTATGAAAAGCATCAGGTTTAGCGGTTCCAGAAAATTGGCCCGGGTGCCTAAAATTGGCCCGAAGCGTGTGCTATAGCCCACGAAAACGGCGCGAAACGTAGGGCCGTCATTTGAATTTCGTAGCTCTGATTGCAGCGCTTCAGGACATTTTGGAACGCCAGTAACATGAGTTTTACGAAAAGCATCAGGTTTAGCAGTTCCAGAAAATTGGCCCAAGTGCCTAAAATTGGCCCGAAGCGTGTGCTATAGCCCACGAAAACAGCCCAGAACGTAGGGCCGTCATTTGAATTATGTAGCTCCGATTGGAGCGCTTCTGGACATTTCGGAACGTCGGTAACATGAGTTTTACGAAACGTATCGGGTTTAGCGGTTCCAAAAAATTGGCCCTGGTGCCTAAAATTGGTCCGAAGCGTGTGCTATAGCCCACGAAAACGGCCCGAAACGTAGTGCCGTCATTTGAATTCCGTAGCTCCGATTGCAGCGCTTCAGGACATTTCAGAACGCCAGCAACATGAGTTTTACGAAAAGCATCGGGTTTAACGGTTCTAGAAAATTGGTCGAGGTGCCTAAAATTGGCCCGAACCGTGTGCTATATAGCCCACGAAAACAGCCCGAAACATAGGGCCGTCATTTGAATTCTGTAGCTACGATTGCAGCGCTTCTGGATATTTCGTAACGCCAGTAACATGAGTTTTACGAAAAGCATCGGGTTTAGCGGTTCCAGAAAATTGGCCCAGGTGCCTAAAATTGGCCCGAAGCGTGTGCTATATAGCCCACGAAAACGGCCCGAAACGTAGGGCCGTCATTTGAATTCGGTAGCTCCGATTGCAGCGCTTCTGGACATTTCGGAACGCCAGTAACATGAGTTTTACGAAAAGCATCAGGTTTAGCGGTTCCAGAAAATTGGCTCAGGTGCCTAAAATTGGCCCGAAGCGTGTGCTATAGCCCACAAAAACAGCCCGAAATGTAGGGCCGTCATTTGAATTTCGCAACTCCGATTGCAGCGCTTCTGGACATTTCGGAACGCCAGTAACATGAGTTTTATGAAAAGCATCAGGTTTAGCGATTCCAGAAAATTGGCCCGGGTGCCTAAAATTGGCCCGAAGCGTGTGCTATAGCCCACGAAAACGGCCCGAAACGTAGGGCCGTCATTTGAATTTCGTTGCTCCGATTGCAGCGCTTCTGGACATTTCGGAACGCTAGTAACATGAGTTTTACGAAAAGCATCAGGTTTAGCAGTTCCAGAAAATTGGCCCAAGTGCCTAAAATTGGCCCGAAGCGTGTGCTATAGCCCACGAAAACAGCCCGGAACGTAGGGCCGTCATTTGAATTCTGTAGCTCCGATTGGAGCGCTTCTGGACATTTCGGAACATCGGTAACATGAGTTTTACGAAACGTATCGGGTTTAGCGGTTCCAAAAAATTGGCCCTGGTGCCTAAAATTGGTCCGAAGCGTGTGCTATAGCCCACGAAAACGGCCCGAAACGTAGTGCCGTCATTTGAATTCCGTAGCTCCGATTGCAGCGCTTCTGGACATTTCAGAATGCCAGCAACATGAGTTTTACGAAAAGCATCAGGTTTAGCGGTTCTAGAAAATTGGTCGAGGTGCCTAAAATTGGCCCGAAGCGTGTGCTATATAGCCCACGAAAACAGCTCGAAACATAGGGCCGTCATTTGAATTCCGTAGCTATGATTGCAGCGCTTCTGGATATTTCGTAACGCCAGTAACATGAGTTTTACGAAAAGCATCGGGTTTAGCGGTTCCAGAAAATTGGCCCAGGTGCCTAAAATTGGCCCGAAGCGTGTGCTATATAGCCCACGAAAACGGCCCGAAACGTAGGGCCGTCATTTGAATTCGGTAGCTCCGATTGCAGCGCTTCTGGACATTTCGGAACGCCAGTAACATGAGTTTTACGAAAAGCATCGGGTTTAGCGGTTCCAGAAAATTGGCTCAGGTGCCTAAAATTGGCCCGAAGCGTGTGCTATAGCCCACAAAAACGGCCCGAAATGTAGGGCCGTCATTTGAATTCCGCAACTCCGATTGCAGCGCTTCTGGACATTTCGGAACGCCAGTAACATGAGTTTTATGAAAAGCATCAGGTTTAGCGGTTCCAGAAAATTGGCCCGGGTGCCTAAAATTGGCCCGAAGCGTGTGCTATAGCCCACGAAAACGGCCCGAAACGTAGGGCCGTCATTTGAATTTCGTAGCTCCGATTGCAACGCTTCTGGACATTTCGGAACGCCAGTAACATGAGTTTTACGAAAAGCATCAGGTTTAGCAGTTCCAGAAAATTGGCCCAAGTGCCTAAAATTGGCCCGAAGCGTGTGCTATAGCCCACGAAAACAGCCCAGAACGTAGGGCCGTCATTTGAATTCTGTAGCTCCGATTGGAGCGCTTCTGGACATTTCGGAACATCGGTAACATGAGTTTTACGAAACGTATCGGGTTTAGCGGTTCCAAAAAATTGGCCCAGGTGCCTAAAATTGGTCCGAAGCGTGTTCTATAGCCCACGAAAACGGCCCGAAACGTAGTGCCGTCATTTGAATTCCGTAGCTCCGATTGCAGCGCTTCTGGACATTTCAGAACGCCAGCAACATGAGTTTTACGAAAAGCATCAGGTTTAGCGGTTCTAGAAAATTGGTCGAGGTGCCTAAAATTGGCCCGAAGCGTGTGCTATATAGCCCACGAAAACAGCGCGAAACATAGGGCCGTCATTTGAATTCCGTAGCTACGATTGCAGCGCTTCTGGATATTTCGTAACGCCAGTAACATGAGTTTTACGAAAAGCATCGGGTTTAGCGGTTCCAGAAAATTGGCCCAGGTGCCTAAAATTGGCCCGAAGCGTGTGCTATATAGCCCACGAAAACGGCCCGAAACGTAGGGCCGTCATTTGAATTCGGTAGCTCCGATTGCAGCGCTTCTGGACATTTCGGAACGCCAGTAACATGAGTTTTACGAAAAGCATCGGGTTTAGCGGTTCCAGAAAATTGGCTCAGGTGCCTAAAATTGGCCCGAAGCGTGTGCTATAGCCCACAAAAACGGCCCGAAATGTAGGGCCGTCATTTGAATTCCGCAACTCCGATTGCAGCGCTTCTGGACATTTCGGAACGCCAGTAACATGAGTTTTATGAAAAGCATCAGGTTTAGCGGTTCCAGAAAATTGGCCCGGGTGCCTAAAATTGGCCCGAAGCGTGTGCTATAGCCCACGAAAACGGCCCGAAACGTAGGGCCGTCATTTGAATTTCGTAGCTCCGATTGCAGCGCTTCTGGACATTTCGGAACGCCAGTAACATGAGTTTTACGAAAAGCATCAGGTTTAGCAGTTCCAGAAAATTGGCCCAAGTGCCTAAAATTGGCCCGAAGCGTGTGCTATAGCCCACGAAAACAGCCCAGAACGTAGGGCCGTCATTTGAATTCTGTAGCTCCGATTGGAGCGCTTCTGGACATTTCGGAACATCGGTAACATGAGTTTTACGAAACGTATCAGGTTTAGCGGTTCCAAAAAATTGGCCCAGGTGCCTAAAATTGGTCCGAAGCGTGTTCTATAGCCCACGAAAACGGCCCGAAACGTAGTGCCGTCATTTGAATTCCGTAGCTCCGATTGCAGCGCTTCTGGACATTTCCGAACGCCAGCAACATGAGTTTTACGAAAAGCATCAGGTTTAGCGGTTCTAGAAAATTGGTCGAGGTGCCTAAAATTGGCCCGAAGCGTATAGCCCACGAAAACAGCTCGAAACATAGGGCCGTCATTTGAATTCCGTAGCTACGATTGCAGCGCTTCTGGATATTTCGTAACGCCAGTAACATGAGTTTTACGAAAAGCATCGGGTTTAGCGGTTCCAGAAAATTGGCCCAGGTGCCTAAAATTGGCCCGAAGCGTGTGCTATATAGCCCACGAAAACGGCCCGAAACGTAGGGCCGTCATTTGAATTCGGTAGCTCCGATTGCAGCGCTTCTGGACATTTCGGAACGCCAGTAACATGAGTTTTACGAAAAGCATCGGGTTTAGCGGTTCCAGAAAATTGGCTCAGGTGCCTAAAATTGGCCCGAAGCGTGTGCTATAGCCCACAAAAACGGCCCGAAATGTAGGGCCGTCATTTGAATTCCGCAACTCCGATTGCAGCGCTTCTGGACATTTCGGAACGCCAGTAACATGAGTTTTATGAAAAGCATCAGGTTTAGCGGTTCCAGAAAATTGGCCTGGGTGCCTAAAATTGGCCCGAAGCGTGTGCTATAGCCCACGAAAACGGCCCGAAACGTAGGGCCGTCATTTGAATTTCGTAGCTCCGATTGCAACGCTTCTGGACATTTCGGAACGCCAGTAACATGAGTTTTACGAAAAGCATCAGGTTTAGCAGTTCCAGAAAATTGGCCCAAGTGCCTAAAATTGGCCCGAAGCGTGTGCTATAGCCCACGAAAACAGCCCAGAACGTAGGGCCGTCATTTGAATTCTGTAGCTCCGATTGGAGCGCTTCTGGACATTTCGGAACATCGGTAACATGAGTTTTACGAAACGTATCGGGTTTAGCGGTTCCAAAAAATTGGCCCAGGTGCCTAAAATTGGTCCGAAGCGTGTTCTATAGCCCACGAAAACGGCCCGAAACGTAGTGCCGTCATTTGAATTCCGTAGCTCCGATTGCAGCGCTTCTGGAAATTTCAGAACGCCAGCAACATGAGTTTTACGAAAAGCATCAGGTTTAGCGGTTCTAGAAAATTGGTCGAGGTGCCTAAAATTGGCCCGAAGCGTGTGCTATATAGCCCACGAAAACAGCGCGAAACATAGGGCCGTCATTTGAATTCCGTAGCTACGATTGCAGCGCTTCTGGATATTTCATAACGCCAGTAACATGAGTTTTACGAAAAGCATCGGGTTTAGCGGTTCCAGAAAATTGGCCCAGGTGCCTAAAATTGGCCCGAAGCGTGTGCTATATAGCCCACGAAAACGGCCCGAAACGTAGGGCCGTCATTTGAATTCGGTAGCTCCGATTGCAGCGCTTCTGGACATTTCGGAACGCCAGTAACATGAGTTTTACGAAAAGCATCGGGTTTAGCGGTTCCAGAAAATTGGCTCAGGTGCCTAAAATTGGCCCGAAGCGTGTGCTATAGCCCACAAAAACGGCCCGAAATGTAGGGCCGTCATTTGAATTCCGCAACTCCGATTGCAGCGCTTCTGGACATTTCGGAACGCCAGTAACATGAGTTTTATGAAAAGCATCAGGTTTAGCGGTTCCAGAAAATTGGCCCGGGTGCCTAAAATTGGCCCGAAGCGTGTGCTATAGCCCACGAAAACGGCCCGAAACGTAGGGCCGTCATTTGAATTTCGTAGCTCCGATTGCAGCGCTTCTGGACATTTCGGAACGCCAGTAACATGAGTTTTACGAAAAGCATCAGGTTTAGCAGTTCCAGAAAATTGGCCCAAGTGCCTAAAATTGGCCCGAAGCGTGTGCTATAGCCCACGAAAACAGCCCAGAACGTAGGGCCGTCATTTGAATTCTGTAGCTCCGATTGGAGCGCTTCTGGACATTTCGGAACATCGGTAACATGAGTTTTACGAAACGTATCAGGTTTAGCGGTTCCAAAAAATTGGCCCAGGTGCCTAAAATTGGTCCGAAGCGTGTTCTATAGCCCACGAAAACGGCCCGAAACGTAGTGCCGTCATTTGAATTCCGTAGCTCCGATTGCAGCGCTTCTGGACATTTCCGAACGCCAGCAACATGAGTTTTACGAAAAGCATCAGGTTTAGCGGTTCTAGAAAATTGGTCGAGGTGCCTAAAATTGGCCCGAAGCGTATAGCCCACGAAAACAGCTCGAAACATAGGGCCGTCATTTGAATTCCGTAGCTACGATTGCAGCGCTTCTGGATATTTCGTAACGCCAGTAACATGAGTTTTACGAAAAGCATCGGGTTTAGCGGTTCCAGAAAATTGGCCCAGGTGCCTAAAATTGGCCCGAAGCGTGTGCTATATAGCCCACGAAAACGGCCCGAAACGTAGGGCCGTCATTTGAATTCGGTAGCTCCGATTGCAGCGCTTCTGGACATTTCGGAACGCCAGTAACATGAGTTTTACGAAAAGCATCGGGTTTAGCGGTTCCAGAAAATTGGCTCAGGTGCCTAAAATTGGCCCGAAGCGTGTGCTATAGCCCACAAAAACGGCCCGAAATGTAGGGCCGTCATTTGAATTCCGCAACTCCGATTGCAGCGCTTCTGGACATTTCGGAACGCCAGTAACATGAGTTTTATGAAAAGCATCAGGTTTAGCGGTTCCAGAAAATTGGCCTGGGTGCCTAAAATTGGCCCGAAGCGTGTGCTATAGCCCACGAAAACGGCCCGAAACGTAGGGCCGTCATTTGAATTTCGTAGCTCCGATTGCAACGCTTCTGGACATTTCGGAACGCCAGTAACATGAGTTTTACGAAAAGCATCAGGTTTAGCAGTTCCAGAAAATTGGCCCAAGTGCCTAAAATTGGCCCGAAGCGTGTGCTATAGCCCACGAAAACAGCCCAGAACGTAGGGCCGTCATTTGAATTCTGTAGCTCCGATTGGAGCGCTTCTGGACATTTCGGAACATCGGTAACATGAGTTTTACGAAACGTATCGGGTTTAGCGGTTCCAAAAAATTGGCCCAGGTGCCTAAAATTGGTCCGAAGCGTGTTCTATAGCCCACGAAAACGGCCCGAAACGTAGTGCCGTCATTTGAATTCCGTAGCTCCGATTGCAGCGCTTCTGGACATTTCAGAACGCCAGCAACATGAGTTTTACGAAAAGCATCAGGTTTAGCGGTTCTAGAAAATTGGTCGAGGTGCCTAAAATTGGCCCGAAGCGTGTGCTATATAGCCCACGAAAACAGCGCGAAACATAGGGCCGTCATTTGAATTCCGTAGCTACGATTGCAGCGCTTCTGGATATTTCGTAACGCCAGTAACATGAGTTTTACGAAAAGCATCGGGTTTAGCGGTTCCAGAAAATTGGCCCAGGTGCCTAAAATTGGCCCGAAGCGTGTGCTATATAGCCCACGAAAACGGCCCGAAACGTAGGGCCGTCATTTGAATTCGGTAGCTCCGATTGCAGCGCTTCTGGACATTTCGGAACGCCAGTAACATGAGTTTTACGAAAAGCATCGGGTTTAGCGGTTCCAGAAAATTGGCTCAGGTGCCTAAAATTGGCCCGAAGCGTGTGCTATAGCCCACAAAAACGGCCCGAAATGTAGGGCCGTCATTTGAATTCCGCAACTCCGATTGCAGCGCTTCTGGACATTTCGGAACGCCAGTAACATGAGTTTTATGAAAAGCATCAGGTTTAGCGGTTCCAGAAAATTGGCCCGGGTGCCTAAAATTGGCCCGAAGCGTGTGCTATAGCCCACGAAAACGGCCCGAAACGTAGGGCCGTCATTTGAATTTCGTAGCTCCGATTGCAGCGCTTCTGGACATTTCGGAACGCCAGTAACATGAGTTTTACGAAAAGCATCAGGTTTAGCAGTTCCAGAAAATTGGCCCAAGTGCCTAAAATTGGCCCGAAGCGTGTGCTATAGCCCACGAAAACAGCCCAGAACGTAGGGCCGTCATTTGAATTCTGTAGCTCCGATTGGAGCGCTTCTGGACATTTCGGAACATCGGTAACATGAGTTTTACGTAACGTATCAGGTTTAGCGGTTCCAAAAAATTGGCCCAGGTGCCTAAAATTGGTCCGAAGCGTGTTCTATAGCCCACGAAAACGGCCCGAAACGTAGTGCCGTCATTTGAATTCCGTAGCTCCGATTGCAGCGCTTCTGGACATTTCCGAACGCCAGCAACATGAGTTTTACGAAAAGCATCAGGTTTAGCGGTTCTAGAAAATTGGTCGAGGTGCCTAAAATTGGCCCGAAGCGTATAGCCCACGAAAACAGCTCGAAACATAGGGCCGTCATTTGAATTCCGTAGCTACGATTGCAGCGCTTCTGGATATTTCGTAACGCCAGTAACATGAGTTTTACGAAAAGCATCGGGTTTAGCGGTTCCAGAAAATTGGCCCAGGTGCCTAAAATTGGCCCGAAGCGTGTGCTATATAGCCCACGAAAACGGCCCGAAACGTAGGGCCGTCATTTGAATTCGGTAGCTCCGATTGCAGCGCTTCTGGACATTTCGGAACGCCAGTAACATGAGTTTTACGAAAAGCATCGGGTTTAGCGGTTCCAGAAAATTGGCTCAGGTGCCTAAAATTGGCCCGAAGCGTGTGCTATAGCCCACAAAAACGGCCCGAAATGTAGGGCCGTCATTTGAATTCCGCAACTCCGATTGCAGCGCTTCTGGACATTTCGGAACGCCAGTAACATGAGTTTTATGAAAAGCATCAGGTTTAGCGGTTCCAGAAAATTGGCCCGGGTGCCTAAAATTGGCCCGAAGCGTGTGCTATAGCCCACGAAAACGGCCCGAAACGTAGGGCCGTCATTTGAATTTCGTAGCTCCGATTGCAGCGCTTCTGGACATTTCGGAACGCCAGTAACATGAGTTTTACGAAAAGCATTAGGTTTAGCAGTTCCAGAAAATTGGCCCAAGTGCCTAAAATTGGCCCGAAGCGTGTGCTATAGCCCACGAAAACAGCCCAGAACGTAGGGCCGTCATTTGAATTCTGTAGCTCCGATTGGAGCGCTTCTGGACATTTCGGAACATCGGTAACATGAGTTTTACGAAACGTATCGGGTTTAGCGGTTCCAAAAAATTGGCCCAGGTGCCTAAAATTGGTCCGAAGCGTGTTCTATAGCCCACGAAAACGGCCCGAAACGTAGTGCCGTCATTTGAATTCCGTAGCTCCGATTGCAGCGCTTCTGGACATTTCAGAACGCCAGCAACATGAGTTTTACGAAAAGCATCAGGTTTAGCGGTTCTAGAAAATTGGTCGAGGTGCCTAAAATTGGCCCGAAGCGTGTGCTATATAGCCCACGAAAACAGCTCGAAACATAGGGCCGTCATTTGAATTCCGTAGCTACGATTGCAGCGCTTCTGGATATTTCGTAACGCCAGTAACATGAGTTTTACGAAAAGCATCGGGTTTAGCGGTTCCAGAAAATTGGCCCAGGTGCCTAAAATTGGCCCGAAGCGTGTGCTATATAGCCCACGAAAACGGCCCGAAACGTAGGGCCGTCATTTGAATTTTGTAGCTACGATTGCTGCGCTTCTGGATATTTCGTAACGCCAGTAACATGAGTTTTACGAAAAGCATCGGGTTTAGCGGTTCCAGAAAATTGGCCCAGGTGCCTAAAATTGGCCCGAAGCGTGTGCTATATAGCCCACGAAAACGGCCCGAAACGTAGGGCCGTCATTTGAATTCGGTAGCTCCGATTGCAGCGCTTCTGGACATTTCGGAACGCCAGTAACATGAGTTTTACGAAAAGCATCAGGTTTAGCGGTTCCAGAAAATTGGCTCAGGTGCCTAAAATTGGCCCGAAGCGTGTGCTATAGCCCACAAAAACAGCCCGAAATGTAGGGCCGTCATTTGAATTTCGCAACTCCGATTGCAGCGCTTCTGGACATTTCGGAACGCCAGTAACATGAGTTTTATGAAAAGCATCAGGTTTAGCGATTCCAGAAAATTGGCCCGGGTGCCTAAAATTGGCCCGAAGCGTGTGCTATAGCCCACGAAAACGGCCCGAAACGTAGGGCTGTCATTTGAATTTCGTTGCTCCGATTGCAGCGCTTCTGGACATTTCGGAACGCTAGTAACATGAGTTTTACGAAAAACATCAGGTTTAGCAGTTCCAGAAAATTGGCCCAAGTGCCTAAAATTGGCCTGAAGCGTGTGCTATAGCCCACGAAAACAGCCCGGAACGTAGGGCCGTCATTTGAATTATGTAGCTCCGATTGGAGCGCTTCTGGACATTTCGGAACGTCGGTAACATGAGTTTTACGAAACGTATCGGGTTTAGCGGTTCCAAAAAATTGGCCCTGGTGCCTAAAATTGGTCCGAAGCGTGTGCTATAGCCCACGAAAACGGCCCGAAACGTAGTGCTGTCATTTGAATTCCGTAGCTCCGATTGCAGCGCTTCAGGACATTTCAGAACGCCAGCAACATGAGTTTTACGAAAAGTATCGGGTTTAGCGGTTCTAGAAAATTGGTCGAGGTGCCTAAAATTGGCCCGAACCGTGTGCTATATAGCCCACGAAAACAGCCCGAAACATAGGGCCGTCATTTGAATTCTGTAGCTACGATTGCAGCGCTTCTGGATATTTCGTAACGCTAGTAACATGAGTTTTACGAAAAGCATCGGGTTTAGCGGTTCCAGAAAATTGGCCCAGGTGCCTAAAATTGGCCCGAAGCGTGTGCTATATAGCCCACGAAAACGGCCCGAAACGTAGGGCCGTCATTTGAATTCGGTAGCTCCGATTGCAGCGCTTCTGTACATTTCGGAACGCCAGTAACATGAGTTTTACGAAAAGCATCGGGTTTAGCGGTTCCAGAAAATTGGCTCAGGTGCCTAAAATTGGCCCGAAGCGTGTGCTATAGCCCACAAAAACGGCCCGAAATGTAGGGCCGTCATTTGAATTCCGCAACTCCGATTGCAGCGCTTCTGGACATTTCGGAACGCCAGTAACATGAGTTTTATGAAAAGCATCAGGTTTAGCGGTTCCAGAAAATTGGCCCGGGTGCCTAAAATTGGCCCGAAGCGTGTGCTATAGCCCACGAAAACGGCCCGAAACGTAGGGCCGTCATTTGAATTTCGTAGCTCTGATTGCAGCGCTTCAGGACATTTCGGAACGCCAGTAACATGAGTTTTACGAAAAGCATCAGGTTTAGCAGTTCCAGAAAATTGGCCCAAGTGCCTAAAATTGGCCCGAAGCGTGTGCTATAGCCCACGAAAACAGCCCAGAACGTAGGGCCGTCATTTGAATTATGTAGCTCCGATTGGAGCGCTTCTGGACATTTCGGAACGTCGGTAACATGAGTTTTACGAAACGTATCGGGTTTAGCGGTTCCAAAAAATTGGACCTGGTGCCTAAAATTGGTCCGAAGCGTGTGCTATAGCCCACGAAAACGGCCCGAAACGTAGTGCCGTCATTTGAATTCCGTAGCTCCGATTGCAGCGCTTCAGGACATTTCAGAACGCCAGCAACATGAGTTTTACGAAAAGCATCGGGTTTAGCGGTTCTAGAAAATTGGTCGAGGTGCCTAAAATTGGCCCGAACCGTGTGCTATATAGCCCACGAAAACAGCCCGAAACATAGGGCCGTCATTTGAATTCTGTAGCTACGATTGCAGCGCTTCTGGATATTTCGTAACGCCAGTAACATGAGTTTTACGAAAAGCATCGGGTTTAGCGGTTCCAGAAAATTGGCCCAGGTGCCTAAAATTGGCCCGAAGCGTGTGCTATATAGCCCACGAAAACGGCCCGAAACGTAGGGCCGTCATTTGAATTCGGTAGCTCCGATTGCAGCGCTTCTGGACATTTCGGAACGCCAGTAACATGAGTTTTACGAAAAGCATCGGGTTTAGCGGTTCCAGAAAATTGGCTCAGGTGCCTAAAATTGGCCCGAAGCGTGTGCTATAGCCCACAAAAATGGCCCGAAATGTAGGGCCGTCATTTGAATTCCGCAACTCCGATTGCAGCGCTTCTGGACATTTCGGAACGCCAGTAACATGAGTTTTATGAAAAGCATCAGGTTTAGCGGTTCCAGAAAATTGGCCCGGGTGCCTAAAATTGGCCCGAAGCGTGTGCTATAGCCCACGAAAACGGCCCGAAACGTAGGGCCGTCATTTGAATTTCGTAGCTCCGATTGCAGCGCTTCTGGACATTTCGGAACGCCAGTAACATGAGTTTTACGAAAAGCATCAGGTTTAGCAGTTCCAGAAAATTGGCCCAAGTGCCTAAAATTGGCCCGAAGCGTGTGCTATAGCCCACGAAAACAGCCCGGAACGTAGGGCCGTCATTTGAATTCTGTAGCTCCGATTGGAGCGCTTCTGGACATTTCGGAACATCGGTAACATGAGTTTTACGAAACGTATCGGGTTTAGCGGTTCCAAAAAATTGGCGCTGGTGCCTAAAATTGGTCCGAAGCGTGTGCTATAGCCCACGAAAACGGCCCGAAACGTAGTGCCGTCATTTGAATTCCGTAGCTCCGATTGCAGCGCTTCTGGACATTTCAGAATGCCAGCAACATGAGTTTTACGAAAAGCATCAGGTTTAGCGGTTCTAGAAAATTGGTCGAGGTGCCTAAAATTGGCCCGAAGCGTGTGCTATATAGCCCACGAAAACAGCTCGAAACATAGGGCCGTCATTTGAATTCCGTAGCTACGATTGCAGCGCTTCTGGATATTTCGTAACGCCAGTAACATGAGTTTTACGAAAAGCATCGGGTTTAGCGGTTCCAGAAAATTGGCCCAGGTGCCTAAAATTGGCCCGAAGCGTGTGCTATATAGCCCACGAAAACGGCCCGAAACGTAGGGCCGTCATTTGAATTCGGTAGCTCCGATTGCAGCGCTTCTGGACATTTCGGAACGCCAGTAACATGAGTTTTACGAAAAGCATCGGGTTTAGCGGTTCCAGAAAATTGGCTCAGGTGCCTAAAATTGGCCCGAAGCGTGTGCTATAGCCCACAAAAACGGCCCGAAATGTAGGGCCGTCATTTGAATTCCGCAACTCCGATTGCAGCGCTTCTGGACATTTCGGAACGCCAGTAACATGAGTTTTATGAAAAGCATCAGGTTTAGCGGTTCCAGAAAATTGGCCCGGGTGCCTAAAATTGGCCCGAAGCGTGTGCTATAGCCCACGAAAACGGCCCGAAACGTAGGGCCGTCATTTGAATTTCGTAGCTCCGATTGCAACGCTTCTGGACATTTCGGAACGCCAGTAACATGAGTTTTACGAAAAACATCAGGTTTAGCAGTTCCAGAAAATTGGCCCAAGTGCCTAAAATTGGCCCGAAGCGTGTGCTATAGCCCACGAAAACAGCCCAGAACGTAGGGCCGTCATTTGAATTCTGTAGCTCCGATTGGAGCGCTTCTGGACATTTCGGAACATCGGTAACATGAGTTTTACGAAACGTATCGGGTTTAGCGGTTCCAAAAAATTGGCCCAGGTGCCTAAAATTGGTCCGAAGCGTGTTCTATAGCCCACGAAAACGGCCCGAAACGTAGTGCCGTCATTTGAATTCCGTAGCTCCGATTGCAGCGCTTCTGGACATTTCAGAACGCCAGCAACATGAGTTTTACGAAAAGCATCAGGTTTAGCGGTTCTAGAAAATTGGTCGAGGTGCCTAAAATTGGCCCGAAGCGTGTGCTATATAGCCCACGAAAACAGCGCGAAACATAGGGCCGTCATTTGAATTCCGTAGCTACGATTGCAGCGCTTCTGGATATTTCGTAACGCCAGTAACATGAGTTTTACGAAAAGCATCGGGTTTAGCGGTTCCAGAAAATTGGCCCAGGTGCCTAAAATTGGCCCGAAGCGTGTGCTATATAGCCCACGAAAACGGCCCGAAACGTAGGGCCGTCATTTGAATTCGGTAGCTCCGATTGCAGCGCTTCTGGACATTTCGGAACGCCAGTAACATGAGTTTTACGAAAAGCATCGGGTTTAGCGGTTCCAGAAAATTGGCTCAGGTGCCTAAAATTGGCCCGAAGCGTGTGCTATAGCCCACAAAAACGGCCCGAAATGTAGGGCCGTCATTTGAATTCCGCAACTCCGATTGCAGCGCTTCTGGACATTTCGGAACGCCAGTAACATGAGTTTTATGAAAAGCATCAGGTTTAGCGGTTCCAGAAAATTGGCCCGGGTGCCTAAAATTGGCCCGAAGCGTGTGCTATAGCCCACGAAAACGGCCCGAAACGTAGGGCCGTCATTTGAATTTCGTAGCTCCGATTGCAGCGCTTCTGGACATTTCGGAACGCCAGTAACATGAGTTTTACGAAAAGCATCAGGTTTAGCAGTTCCAGAAAATTGGCCCAAGTGCCTAAAATTGGCCCGAAGCGTGTGCTATAGCCCACGAAAACAGCCCAGAACGTAGGGCCGTCATTTGAATTCTGTAGCTCCGATTGGAGCGCTTCTGGACATTTCGGAACATCGGTAACATGAGTTTTACGAAACGTATCGGGTTTAGCGGTTCCAAAAAATTGGCCCAGGTGCCTAAAATTGGTCCGAAGCGTGTTCTATAGCCCACGAAAACGGCCCGAAACGTAGTGCCGTCATTTGAATTCCGTAGCTCCGATTGCAGCGCTTCTGGACATTTCAGAACGCCAGCAACATGAGTTTTACGAAAAGCATCAGGTTTAGCGGTTCTAGAAAATTGGTCGAGGTGCCTAAAATTGGCCCGAAGCGTGTGCTATATAGCCCACGAAAACAGCGCGAAACATAGGGCCGTCATTTGAATTCCGTAGCTACGATTGCAGCGCTTCTGGATATTTCGTAACGCCAGTAACATGAGTTTTACGAAAAGCATCGGGTTTAGCGGTTCCAGAAAATTGGCCCAGGTGCCTAAAATTGGCCCGAAGCGTGTGCTATATAGCCCACGAAAACGGCCCGAAACGTAGGGCCGTCATTTGAATTCGGTAGCTCCGATTGCAGCGCTTCTGGACATTTCGGAACGCCAGTAACATGAGTTTTATGAAAAGCATCAGGTTTAGCGGTTCCAGAAAATTGGCCCGGGTGCCTAAAATTGGCCCGAAGCGTGTGCTATAGCCCACGAAAACGGCCCGAAACGTAGGGCCGTCATTTGAATTTCGTAGCTCCGATTGCAGCGCTTCTGGACATTTCGGAACGCCAGTAACATGAGTTTTACGAAAAGCATCAGGTTTAGCAGTTCCAGAAAATTGGCCCAAGTGCCTAAAATTGGCCCGAAGCGTGTGCTATAGCCCACGAAAACAGCCCAGAACGTAGGGCCGTCATTTGAATTCTGTAGCTCCGATTGGAGCGCTTCTGGACATTTCGGAACATCGGTAACATGAGTTTTACGAAACGTATCAGGTTTAGCGGTTCCAAAAAATTGGCCCAGGTGCCTAAAATTGGTCCGAAGCGTGTTCTATAGCCCACGAAAACGGCCCGAAACGTAGTGCCGTCATTTGAATTCCGTAGCTCCGATTGCAGCGCTTCTGGACATTTCAGAACGCCAGCAACATGAGTTTTACGAAAAGCATCAGGTTTAGCGGTTCTAGAAAATTGGTCGAGGTGCCTAAAATTGGCCCGAAGCGTATAGCCCACGAAAACAGCTCGAAACATAGGGCCGTCATTTGAATTCCGTAGCTACGATTGCAGCGCTTCTGGATATTTCGTAACGCCAGTAACATGAGTTTTACGAAAAGCATCGGGTTTAGCGGTTCCAGAAAATTGGCCCAGGTGCCTAAAATTGGCCCGAAGCGTGTGCTATATAGCCCACGAAAACGGCCCGAAACGTAGGGCCGTCATTTGAATTCGGTAGCTCCGATTGCAGCGCTTCTGGACATTTCGGAACGCCAGTAACATGAGTTTTACGAAAAGCATCGGGTTTAGCGGTTCCAGAAAATTGGCTCAGGTGCCTAAAATTGGCCCGAAGCGTGTGCTATAGCCCACAAAAACGGCCCGAAATGTAGGGCCGTCATTTGAATTCCGCAACTCCGATTGCAGCGCTTCTGGACATTTCGGAACGCCAGTAACATGAGTTTTATGAAAAGCATCAGGTTTAGCGGTTCCAGAAAATTGGCCCGGGTGCCTAAAATTGGCCCGAAGCGTGTGCTATAGCCCACGAAAACGGCCCGAAACATAGGGCCGTCATTTGAATTTCGTAGCTCCGATTGCAGCGCTTCTGGACATTTCGGAACGCCAGTAACATGAGTTTTACGAAAAGCATCAGGTTTAGCAGTTCCAAAAAATTGGCCCAAGTGCCTAAAATTGGCCCGAAGCGTGTGCTATAGCCCACGAAAACAGCCCAGAACGTAGGGCCGTCATTTGAATTCTGTAGCTCCGATTGGAGCGCTTCTGGACATTTCGGAACATCGGTAACATGAGTTTTACGAAACGTATCGGGTTTAGCGGTTCCAAAAAATTGGCCCAGGTGCCTAAAATTGGTCCGAAGCGTGTTCTATAGCCCACGAAAACGGCCCGAAACGTAGTGCCGTCATTTGAATTCCGTAGCTCCGATTGCAGCGCTTCTGGACATTTCAGAACGCCAGCAACATGAGTTTTACAAAAAGCATCAGGTTTAGCGGTTCTAGAAAATTGGTCGAGGTGCCTAAAATTGGCCCGAAGCGTGTGCTATATAGCCCACGAAAACAGCTCGAAACATAGGGCCGTCATTTGAATTCCGTAGCTACGATTGCAGCGCTTCTGGATATTTCGTAACGCCAGTAACATGAGTTTTACGAAAAGCATCGGGTTTAGCGGTTCCAGAAAATTGGCCCAGGTGCCTAAAATTGGCCCGAAGCGTGTGCTATATAGCCCACGAAAACGGCCCGAAACGTAGGGCCGTCATTTGAATTCGGTAGCTCCGATTGCAGCGCTTCTGGACATTTCGGAACGCCAGTAACATGAGTTTTACGAAAAGCATCGGGTTTAGCGGTTCCAGAAAATTGGCTCAGGTGCCTAAAATTGGCCCGAAGCGTGTGCTATAGCCCACAAAAACGGCCCGAAATGTAGGGCCGTCATTTGAATTCCGCAACTCCGATTGCAGCGCTTCTGGACATTTCGGAACGCCAGTAACATGAGTTTTATGAAAAGCATCAGGTTTAGCGGTTCCAGAAAATTGGCCCGGGTGCCTAAAATTGGCCCGAAGCGTGTGCTATAGCCCACG
Source organism: Cenchrus fungigraminus (assembly GCA_036936925.1). Lineage (NCBI taxonomy): Eukaryota > Viridiplantae > Streptophyta > Magnoliopsida > Poales > Poaceae > Cenchrus > Cenchrus fungigraminus. The sequence goes on along the minus strand of CM072773.1, from coordinate 138,234,425 downwards.
AAAACGGCCCGAAACATAGGGCCGTCATTTGAATTTCGTAGCTCCGATTGCAGCGCTTCTGGACATTTCGGAACGCCAGTAACATGAGTTTTACGAAAACCATCAGGTTTAGCAGTTCCAGAAAATTGGCCCAAGTGCCTAAAATTGGCCCGAAGCGTGTGCTATAGCCCACGAAAACAGCCCAGAACGTAGGGCCGTCATTTGAATTCTGTAGCTCCGATTGGAGCGCTTCTGGACATTTCGGAACATCGGTAACATGAGTTTTACGAAACGTATCAGGTTTAGCGGTTCCAAAAAATTGGCCCAGGTGCCTAAAATTGGTCCGAAGCGTGTTCTATAGCCCACGAAAACGGCCCGAAACGTAGTGCCGTCATTTGAATTCCGTAGCTCCGATTGCAGCGCTTCTGGACATTTCAGAACGCCAGCAACATGAGTTTTACGAAAAGCATCAGGTTTAGCGGTTCTAGAAAATTGGTCGAGGTGCCTAAAATTGGCCCGAAGCGTATAGCCCACGAAAACAGCTCGAAACATAGGGCCGTCATTTGAATTCCGTAGCTACGATTGCAGCGCTTCTGGATATTTCGTAACGCCAGTAACATGAGTTTTACGAAAAGCATCGGGTTTAGCGGTTCCAGAAAATTGGCCCAGGTGCCTAAAATTGGCCCGAAGCGTGTGCTATATAGCCCACGAAAACGGCCCGAAACGTAGGGCCGTCATTTGAATTCGGTAGCTCCGATTGCAGCGCTTCTGGACATTTCGGAACGCCAGTAACATGAGTTTTACGAAAAGCATCGGGTTTAGCGGTTCCAGAAAATTGGCTCAGGTGCCTAAAATTGGCCCGAAGCGTGTGCTATAGCCCACAAAAACGGCCCGAAATGTAGGGCCGTCATTTGAATTCCGCAACTCCGATTGCAGCGCTTCTGGACATTTCGGAACGCCAGTAACATGAGTTTTATGAAAAGCATCAGGTTTAGCGGTTCCAGAAAATTGGCCCGGGTGCCTAAAATTGGCCCGAAGCGTGTGCTATAGCCCACGAAAACGGCCCGAAACATAGGGCCGTCATTTGAATTTCGTAGCTCCGATTGCAGCGCTTCTGGACATTTCGGAACGCCAGTAACATGAGTTTTACGAAAAGCATCAGGTTTAGCAGTTCCAGAAAATTGGCCCAAGTGCCTAAAATTGGCCCGAAGCGTGTGCTATAGCCCACGAAAACAGCCCAGAACGTAGGGCCGTCATTTGAATTCTGTAGCTCCGATTGGAGCGCTTCTGGACATTTCGGAACATCGGTAACATGAGTTTTACGAAACGTATCGGGTTTAGCGGTTCCAAAAAATTGGCCCAGGTGCCTAAAATTGGTCCGAAGCGTGTTCTATAGCCCACGAAAACGGCCCGAAACGTAGTGCCGTCATTTGAATTCCGTAGCTCCGATTGCAGCGCTTCTGGACATTTCAGAACGCCAGCAACATGAGTTTTACGAAAAGCATCAGGTTTAGCGGTTCTAGAAAATTGGTCGAGGTGCCTAAAATTGGCCCGAAGCGTGTGCTATATAGCCCACGAAAACAGCTCGAAACATAGGGCCGTCATTTGAATTCCGTAGCAACGATTGCAGCGCTTCTGGATATTTCGTAACGCCAGTAACATGAGTTTTACGAAAAGCATCGGGTTTAGCGGTTCCAGAAAATTGGCCCAGGTGCCTAAAATTGGCCCGAAGCGTGTGCTATATAGCCCACGAAAACGGCCCGAAACGTAGGGCCGTCATTTGAATTCGGTAGCTCCGATTGCAGCGCTTCTGGACATTTCGGAACGCCAGTAACATGAGTTTTACGAAAAGCATCGGGTTTAGCGGTTCCAGAAAATTGGCTCAGGTGCCTAAAATTGGCCCGAAGCGTGTGCTATAGCCCACAAAAACGGCCCGAAATGTAGGGCCGTCATTTGAATTCCGCAACTCCGATTGCAGCGCTTCTGGACATTTCGGAACGCCAGTAACATGAGTTTTATGAAAAGCATCAGGTTTAGCGGTTCCAGAAAATTGGCCCGGGTGCCTAAAATTGGCCCGAAGCGTGTGCTATAGCCCACGAAAACGGCCCGAAACATAGGGCCGTCATTTGAATTTCGTAGCTCCGATTGCAGCGCTTCTGGACATTTCGGAACGCCAGTAACATGAGTTTTACGAAAAGCATCAGGTTTAGCAGTTCCAGAAAATTGGCCCAAGTGCCTAAAATTGGCCCGAAGCGTGTGCTATAGCCCACGAAAACAGCCCAGAACGTAGGGCCGTCATTTGAATTCTGTAGCTCCGATTGGAGCGCTTCTGGACATTTCGAAACATCGGTAACATGAGTTTTACGAAACGTATCGGGTTTAGCGGTTCCAAAAAATTGGCCCAGGTGCCTAAAATTGGTCCGAAGCGTGTTCTATAGCCCACGAAAACGGCCCGAAACGTAGTGCCGTCATTTGAATTCCGTAGCTCCGATTGCAGCGCTTCTGGACATTTCAGAACGCCAGCAACATGAGTTTTACGAAAAGCATCAGGTTTAGCGGTTCTAGAAAATTGGTCGAGGTGCCTAAAATTGGCCCGAAGCGTGTGCTATATAGCCCACGAAAACAGCTCGAAACATAGGGCCGTCATTTGAATTCCGTAGCTACGATTGCAGCGCTTCTGGATATTTCGTAACGCCAGTAACATGAGTTTTACGAAAAGCATCGGGTTTAGCGGTTCCAGAAAATTGGCCCAGGTGCCTAAAATTGGCCCGAAGCGTGTGCTATATAGCCCACGAAAACGGCCCGAAACGTAGGGCCGTCATTTGAATTCGGTAGCTCCGATTGCAGCGCTTCTGGACATTTCGGAACGCCAGTAACATGAGTTTTACGAAAAGCATCGGGTTTAGCGGTTCCAGAAAATTGGCTCAGGTGCCTACAATTGGCCCGAAGCGTGTGCTATAGCCCACAAAAACGGCCCGAAATGTAGGGCCATCATTTGAATTCCGCAACTCCGATTGCAGCGCTTCTGGACATTTCGGAACGCCAGTAACATGAGTTTTATGAAAAGCATCAGGTTTAGCGGTTCCAGAAAATTGGCCTGGGTGCCTAAAATTGGCCCGAAGCGTGTGCTATAGCCCACGAAAACGGCCTGAAACGTAGGGCCGTCATTTGAATTTCGTAGCTCCGATTGCAGCGCTTCTGGACATTTCGGAACGCCAGTAACATGAGTTTTACGAAAACCATCAGGTTTAGCAGTTCCAGAAAATTGGCCCAAGTGCCTAAAATTGGCCCGAAGCGTGTGCTATAGCCCACGAAAACAGCCCAGAACGTAGGGCCGTCATTTGAATTCTGTAGCTCCGATTGGAGCGCTTCTGGACATTTCGGAACATCGGTAACATGAGTTTTACGAAACGTATCGGGTTTAGCGGTTCCAAAAAATTGGCCCAGGTGCCTAAAATTGGTCCGAAGCGTGTTCTATAGCCCACGAAAACGGCCCGAAACGTAGTGCCGTCATTTGAATTCCGTAGCTCCGATTGCAGCGCTTCTGGACATTTCAGAACGCCAGCAACATGAGTTTTACGAAAAGCATCAGGTTTAGCGGTTCTAGAAAATTGGTCGAGGTGCCTAAAATTGGCCCGAAGCGTGTGCTATATAGCCCACGAAAACAGCTCGAAACATAGGGCCGTCATTTGAATTCCGTAGCTACGATTGCAGCGCTTCTGGATATTTCGTAACGCCAGTAACATGAGTTTTACGAAAAGCATCGGGTTTAGCGGTTCCAGAAAATTGGCCCAGGTGCCTAAAATTGGCCCGAAGCGTGTGCTATATAGCCCACGAAAACGGCCCGAAACGTAGGGCCGTCATTTGAATTCGGTAGCTCCGATTGCAGCGCTTCTGGACATTTCGGAACGCCAGTAACATGAGTTTTACGAAAAGCATCGGGTTTAGCGGTTCCAGAAAATTGGCTCAGGTGCCTAAAATTGGCCCGAAGCGTGTGCTATAGCCCACAAAAACGGCCCGAAATGTAGGGCCGTCATTTGAATTCCGCAACTCCGATTGCAGCGCTTCTGGACATTTCGGAACGCCAGTAACATGAGTTTTATGAAAAGCATCAGGTTTAGCGGTTCCAGAAAATTGGCCCGGGTGCCTAAAATTGGCCCGAAGCGTGTGCTATAGCCCACGAAAACGGCCCGAAACGTAGGGCCGTCATTTGAATTTCGTAGCTCCGATTGCAGCGCTTCTGGACATTTCGGAACGCCAGTAACATGAGTTTTACGAAAAGCATCAGGTTTAGCAGTTCCAGAAAATTGGTCCAAGTGCCTAAAATTGGCCCGAAGCGTGTGCTATAGCCCACGAAAACAGCCCAGAACGTAGGGCCGTCATTTGAATTCTGTAGCTCCGATTGGAGCGCTTCTGGACATTTCGGAACATCGGTAACATGAGTTTTACGAAATGTATCGGGTTTAGCGGTTCCAAAAAATTGGCCCAGGTGCCTAAAATTGGTCCGAAGCGTGTTCTTATAGCCCACGAAAACGGCCCGAAACGTAGTGCCGTCATTTGAATTCCGTAGCTCCGATTGCAGCGCTTCTGGACATTTCAGAACGCCAGCAACATGAGTTTTACGAAAAGCATCAGGTTTAGCGGTTCTAGAAAATTGGTCGAGGTGCCTAAAATTGGCCCGAAGCGTGTGCTATATAGCCCACGAAAACAGCTCGAAACATAGGGCCGTCATTTGAATTCCGTAGCTACGATTGCAGCGCTTCTGGATATTTCGTAACGCCAGTAACATGAGTTTTACGAAAAGCATCGGGTTTAGCGGTTCCAGAAAATTGGCCCAGGTGCCTAAAATTGGCCCGAAGCGTGTGCTATATAGCTCACGAAAACGGCCCGAAACGTAGGGCCGTCATTTGAATTCGGTAGCTCCGATTGCAGCGCTTCTGGACATTTCGGAACGCCAGTAACATGAGTTTTACGAAAAGCATCGGGTTTAGCAGTTCCAGAAAATTGGCTCAGGTGCCTAAAATTGGCCCGAAGCGTGTGCTATAGCCCACAAAAACAGCCCGAAATGTAGGGCCGTCATTTGAATTCCGCAACTCCGATTGCAGCGCTTCTGGACATTTCGGAACGCCAGTAACATGAGTTTTATGAAAAGCATCGGGTTTAGCGGTTCCAGAAAATTGGCCCGGGTGCCTAAAATTGGCCCGAAGCGTGTGCTATAGCCCACAAAAACGGCCCGAAACGTAGGGCCGTCATTTGAATTTCGTAGCTCTGATTGCAGCGCTTCTGGACATTTCGGAACGCCAGTAACATGAGTTTTACGAAAAGCATCAGGTTTAGCAGTTCCAGAAAATTGGCCCAAGTGCCTTAAATTGGCCCGAAGCGTGTGCTATAGCCCACGAAAACAGCCCGGAACGTAGGGCCGTCATTTGAATTCTGTAGCTCCGATTGGAGCGCTTCTGGACATTTCGGAACATCGGTAACATGAGTTTTACGAAACGTATCGGGTTTAGCGGTTCCAAAAAATTGGCCCAGGTGCCTAAAATTGGTCCGAAGCGTGTGCTATAGCCCACGAAAACGGCCCGAAACGTAGTGCCGTCATTTGAATTCTGTAGCTCCGATTGCAGCGCTTCTAGACATTTCAGAACGCCAGCAACATGAGTTTTACGAAAAGCATCGGGTTTAGCGGTTCTAGAAAATTGGTCGAGGTGCCTAAAATTGGCCCGAAGCGTGTGCTATATAGCCCACGAAAACAGCCCGAAACATAGGGCCGTCATTTGAATTCCGTAGCTACGATTGCAGCGCTTCTGGATATTTCGTAACGCCAGTAACATGAGTTTTACGAAAAGCATTGGGTTTAGCGGTTCCAGAAAATTGGCCCAGGTGCCTAAAATTGGCCCGAAGCGTGTGCTATATAGCCCACGAAAACGGCCCGAAACGTAGGGCCGTCATTTGAATTCGGTAGCTCCGATTGCAGCGCTTCTGGACATTTCGGAACGCCAGTAACATGAGTTTTACGAAAAGCATCGGGTTTAGCGGTTCCAGAAAATTGGCTCAGGTGCCTAAAATTGGCCCGAAGCGTGTGCTATAGCCCACAAAAACGGCCTGAAATGTAGGGCCGTCATTTGAATTCCGCAACTCCGATTGCAGCACTTCTGGACATTTCGGAACGCCAGTAACATGAGTTTTATGAAAAGCATCAGGTTTAGCGGTTCCAGAAAATTGGCCCGGGTGCCTAAAATTGGCCCGAAGCGTGTGCTATAGCCCACGAAAACGGCCCGAAACGTAGGGCCGTCATTTGAATTTCGTAGCTCCGATTGCAGCGCTTCTGGACATTTCGGAACGCCAGTAACATGAGTTTTACGAAAAGCATCAGGTTTAGCAGTTCCAGAAAATTGGCCCAAGTGCCTAAAATTGGCCCGAAGCGTGTGCTATAGCCCACGAAAACAGCCCAGAACGTAGGGCCGTCATTTGAATTCTGTAGCTCCGATTGGAGCGCTTCTGGACATTTCGGAACGTCGGTAACATGAGTTTTACGAAACGTATCGGGTTTAGCGGTTCAAAAAAATTGGCCCAGGTGCCTAAAATTGGTCCGAAGCGTGTGCTATAGCCCACGAAAACGGCCCGAAACGTAGTGCCGTCATTTGAATTCCGTAGCTCCGATTGCAGCGCTTCTGGACATTTCAGAACGCCAGCAACATGAGTTTTACGAAAAGCATCAGGTTTAGCGGTTCTAGAAAATTGGTCGAGGTGCCTAAAATTGGCCCGAAGCGTGTGCTATATAGCCCACGAAAACAGCTCGAAACATAGGGCCGTCATTTGAATTCCGTAGCTACGATTGCAGCGCTTCTGGATATTTCGTAACGCCAGTAACATGAGTTTTACGAAAAGCATCGGGTTTAGAGGTTCCAGAAAATTGGCCCAGGTGCCTAAAATTGGCCCGAAGCATGTGCTATATAGCCCACGAAAACGGCCCGAAACGTAGGGCCGTCATTTGAATTCGGTAGCTCCGATTGCAGCGCTTCTGGACATCTCGGAACGCCAGTAACATGAGTTTTACGAAAAGCATCGGGTTTAGCGGTTCCAGAAAATTGGCTCAGGTGCCTAAAATTGGCCCGAACCGTGTGCTATAGCCCACAAAAACGACCCGAAATGTAGGGCCGTCATTTGAATTCCGCAACTCCGATTGCAGCGCTTCTGGACATTTCGGAACGCCAGTAACATGAGTTTTATGAAAAGCATCGGGTTTAGCGGTTCCAGAAAATTGGCCCGGGTGCCTAAAATTGGCCCGAAGCGTGTGCTATAGCCCACGAAAACGGCCCGAAACGTAGGGCCGTCATTTGAATTTCGTAGCTCCGATTGCAGCGCTTCTGGACATTTCGGAACGCCAGTAACATGAGTTTTACGAAAAGCATCAGGTTTAGCAGTTCCAGAAAATTGGCCCAAGTGCCTAAAATTGGCCCGAAGCGTGTGCTATAGCCCACGAAAACAGCCCGGAACGTAGGGCCGTCATTTGAATTCTGTAGCTCCGATTGGAGCGCTTCTGGACATTTCGGAACATCTGTAACATGAGTTTTACGAAAAGCATCGGGTTTAGCGGTTCCAGAAAATTGGCTCAGGCGCCTAAAATTGGCCCGAAGCGTGTGCTATAGCCCACGAAAACGGCCCGAAACGTAGTGCCGTCATTTGAATTCTGTAGCTCCGATTGCAGCGCTTCTGGACATTTCAGAACGCCAGCAACATGAGTTTTACGAAAAGCATCGGGTTTAGCGGTTCTAGAAAATTGGTCGAGGTGCCTAAAATTGGCCCGAAGCGTGTGCTATATAGCCCACGAAAACAACCCGAAACATAGGGCCGTCATTTGAATTCCGTAGCTACGATTGCAGCGCTTCTGGATATTTCGTAACGCCAGTAACATGAGTTTTACGAAAAGCATCGGGTTTAGCGGTTCCAGAAAATTGGCCCAGGTGCCTAAAATTGGCCCGAAGCGTGTGCTATATAGCCCACGAAAACGGCCCGAAACGTAGGGCCGTCATTTGAATTCGGTAGCTCCGATTGCAGCGCTTCTGGACATTTCGAAACGCCAGTAACATGAGTTTTACGAAAAGCATCGGGTTTAGCGGTTCCAGAAAATTAGCCCAGGTGCCTAAAATTGGCCCGAAGCGTGTGCTATATAGCCCACGAAAACGGCCCGAAACGTAGGGCCGTCATTTGAATTCGGTAGCTCCGATTGTAGCGCTTCTGGACATTTCGGAACGCCAGTAACATGAGTTTTACGAAAAGCATCGGGTTTAGCGGTTCCAGAAAATTGGCCCAGGTGCCTAAATTGGCCCGAAGCGTGTGCTATATAGCCCACGAAAACGGCCCGAAACGTAGGGCTGTCATTTGAATTCGGTAGCTCCGATTGCAGTGCTTCTGGACATTTCGGAACGCCAGTAACATGAGTTTTACGAAAAGCATCGGGTTTAGCGGTTCCAGAAAATTGGCCCAGGTGCCTAAAATCGGCCCGAAGCATGTGCTATAGCCCACGAAAACAGCCTGAAACTTAGGGCCGTCATTTGAATTCCGTAGCTACGATTGCAGCGCTTCTGGATATTTCGTAACGCCAGTAACATGAGTTTTACGAAAAGCATCGGGTTTAGCGGTTCCAGAAAATTGGCACAGGTGCCTAAAATTGGCCCGAAGCGTGTGCTATGTAGCCCACGAAAACGGCCCGAAACATAGGGCCGTCATTTCAATTCCGTAGCTCCGATTGCAGCGCTTCTGGACATTTCAGAACGCCAGCAACATGAGTTTTACGAAAAGCATTGGGTTTAGCGGTTCCAGAAAATTGGCCCAGGTGCCTAAAATTGGCCCGAAGCATGTGCTATAGCCCACAAAAACGTCCCGAAACATAGGGCCGTCATTTCAATTCCGTAGCTCCGATTGCAGCGCTTCTGGACATTTCAGAACGCCAGCAACATGAGTTTTACGAAAAGCATTGGGTTTAGCGGTTCCAGAAAATTGGCACAGGTGCCTAAAATTGGCCCGAAGCGTGTGCTATAGCCCACGAAAACGGCCCGAAACATAGGGCCGTCATTTCAATTCCGTAGCTCCGATTGCAGCGCTTCTGGACATTTCGGAACACCAGTAACATGAGTTTTATGAAAAGCATCAGGTTTAGCGATTCTAGAAAATTGGCCGAGGTGCCTAAAATTGGCCCGAAGCGTGTGCTGTGGCCCACGAAAACGGCCCGAAACGTAGGGCCGTCATTTGACTTCCGTAACTCCGATTACAGCGCTTCTGGACATTTCGGAACGCCAGTAACATGAGTTTTATGAAAAGCATCAGCTTTAGCAGTTCCAGAAAATTGGCCTAGGTGCCTAAAATTGGCCCGAAGCGTGTGCTATAGCCCACGAAAACGGCCCGACATGTAGGGCCGTCATTTGAATTTCTTAGCTCCGATTGCAGCGCTTCTGGAGATTTCGGAACGCCAGTAACATGAGTTTTACGAAAAGCATCAGGTTTAGCGGTTCCAGAAAATTGGCCCAAGTGCCTAAAATTGGCCCGAAGCGTGTGCTATAGCCCACGAAAACGGCCCGGAACGTAGGGCCGTCATTTGAATTCTGTAGCTCCGATTGCAGCGCTTCTGGACATTTCGGAACGTCAGTAACATGAGTTTTACGAAACGTAATAGGTTTAGCGGTTCCAAAAAATTAGCCCAGGTGCCTAAAATTGGTCCGAAGCTTGTGCTATAGCCCACGAAAACGGCCCAAAACGTAGGGCTGTCATTTGAATTCCGTAGCTCCGATTGTAGCGCTTCTGGACATTTCAGAACGCCAGCAACATGAGTTTTACGAAAAGCATCGGGTTTAGCGGTTCTAGAAAATTGGTCGAGGTGCCTAAAATTGGCCCGAAGCGTGTGCTATATAGCCCACGAAAACGGCCCGAAACATAGGGCCATCATTTGAATTCCGTAGCTCCGATTGCAGCGCTTCTAGATATTTCGGAACGCCAGTAACATGAGTTTTACGAGAAGCATCGGGTTTATTGGTTCCAGAAAATTGGTCGAGGTGCCTAAAATTGGCCCGAAGCGTGTGCTATATAGCCCACGAAAACAGCCCGAAACATAGGGCCGTCATTTGAATTCCGTAGCTACGATTGCAGCACTTCTGGATATTTCGTAACACCAGTAACATGAGTTTTACGAAAAGCATCAGGTTTAGTGGTTCCATAAAATTGGCCGAGGTGCCTAAAATTGGCCCGAAGCGTGTGCTATATAGCCCACGAAAACGGCCCGAAACATAGGGCTGTCATTTGAATTCCGTAGCTCCGATTGCAGCACTTCTGGATATTTCGGAATGTCAGTACCATGAGGTTTACGAATAGCATGGGGTTTAGCGGTTCCAGAAAATTGGCCCAGGTGCCTAAAATTGTCCCGAAGCGTGTGCTATGGCCCACGAAAACGGCCCGAAACGTAGGGCCGTCATATTAATTCTGTAGCTATGATTGCAGCGCTTCTGGACATTTTGGAAAGCATCGAGTTTAGCAGTTCTAGAAAATTGGCCGAGGTGCCTAAAATTGGCCCGAAGCGTGTGCTATATAGCCGACGAAAACGACCCGAAACATAGGGCTGTCATTTAAATTCCGTAGCTCCGTTTGCAGCGCTTCTGGATATTTCGGAACGCCAGTAACATGAGTTTTACGAAAAGCATGGGGTTTAGCGGTTCCAGAAAATTGGCTCAGGTGCCTAAAATTGGCCCGAAGCGTGTGCTATGGCCCACGAAAACGGCCCGAAACGTAGGGCCGTCATTTGAATTCCGTAGCTCCAATTGTAGCGCTTCTAGATATTTCGGAATGCCAGTAACATGAGTTTTACGAAAAGCATCGGGTTTAGTGGTTCCAGAAAATTGGTCGAGGTGCCTAAAATTGGCCCGAAGCGTGTGCTATATAGCCCACGAAAACAGCCCGAAACATAGGGCCGTCATTTGAATTTCGTAGCTACGATTGCAACGCTTCTGGATATTTCGTAACGCCAATAACATGAGTTTTACGAAAAGCATCGGGTTTAGCGGTTCTCGAAAATTGGCTCAGGTGCCTAAAATTGGCCCGAAGCGTGTGCTATATAGCCCACGAAAACGGCCCGAAACGTAGGGCCGTCATTTGAATTCGGTAGCTCCGATTGCAGCGCTTCTGGACATTTCGGAATGCCAGTAACATGAGTTTTACGAAAAGCATCAGGTTTAGCGGTTCTAGAAAATTGGCGAGGTGCCTAAAATTGGCCCGAACCGTGTGCTATATTGCCCACGAAAACGGCCCGAAACATAGGCTGTCATTTGAATTCCGTAGCTCCGTTTGCAGCGCTTCTGGATATTTCAGAACGCCTGTAACATGAGTTTTACGAAAATCATGGGGTTTAGCGGTTCCAGAAAATTGGCCCAGGTGCCTAAAATTGGCCCGAAGCGTGTGCTATGGCCCACAAAAACGGCCCGGAAAGTAGGGCCGTCATTTGAATTCCGTAGCTCCGATTGCAGCGCTTCTAGATATTTCGGAACGACAGTAACATGAGTTTTACGAAAAGCATCGGGTTTAGTGGTTCCAGAAAATTGGTCGAGGTGCCTAAAATTGGCCCGATGCGTGTGCTATATAGCCCACGAAAACAGCCCGAAACATAGGGCCGTCATTTGAATTCAGTAGCTACGATTGCAGCGCTTCTGGATATTTCGTAACGCCAGTAACATGAGTTTTACGAAAAGCATCGGGTTTAGCGGTTCCAGAAAATTGGCTCAGGTGCCTAAAATTGGCCCGAAGCGTGTGCTATGGCCCACGAAAATGGCCCGAAACGTAGGGCCGTCATATTAATTCCGTAGCTCCGATTGCAGCGCTCCTAGATATTTCGGAGCGCCAGTAATATGAGTTTTATGAAAGGCATCAGGTTTAGCGGTTCTAGAAAATTGGCCCAGGTGCCTAAAATTGGCCCGAAGCGTGTGCTATGGCCCACGAAAACGGCCCGAAACGTAGGGCCGTCATATTAATTCCGTAGCTCCGATTGCAGCGCTTCTAGATATTTCGGAGCGCCAGTAACATGAGTTTTACGAAAAGCATCGGGTTTAGTGGTTCCAGAAAATTGGCCCAGGTGCCTAAAATTGGCCCGAAGCGTGTGCTATGGCCCACGAAAACGGCCCGAAACGTAGCGCCGTCATTTGAATTTCGTAACTCCGATTGCAGTGCTTCTAGATATTTCGGAACGCCAGTAACATGAGTTTTACGAAAAGCATCATGTTTAGTGGTTCCAGAAAATTGGTCGAGGTGCCTAAAATTGGCCCGAAGCGTGTGCTATATTGCCCACAAAAACAGCCCGAAACATAGGGCCGTCATTTGAATTCCGTAGCTACGATTGCTGCGCTTCTGGATATTTCGTAACGCCAGTAACATGAGTTTTACGAAAAGCATCGGGTTTAGCGGTTCCAGAAAATTGGCCCAGGTGCCTAAAATTGGCCCGAAGAGTGTGTTATGGCCCACGAAAACGGCCCGAAATGTAGGGCCGTCATATTAATTCTGCAGCTCTTATTGCAGCGCTTCTAGATATTTCGGAACGCCAGTAACATGAGTTTTACGAAAAGCATCGGGTTTAGTGGTTCCAGAAAATTGGTCGAGGTGCCTAAAATTGGCCCGAAGCTTGTGCTATAGCCCACGAAAACGGCCCGAAACGTAGGGTCGTCATTTGAATTCGGTAGCTCCGATTGCAGCACTTCTGGACATTTCAGAACGCGTGCAACATGAGTTTTAGAAAAACCATCGGGTTTAACGGTTTCAAAAAATTGGCCCAGGTGCATAAAATTGGCCCGAAGCGTAGGGCCGTCATTTGAATTCCGTAGCTCCGATTGCAGCGCTTCGGGACATTTCGGAACACCAGTAACATAAGTTTTACGAAAAGCATCGGGTTTAGCGGTTCTAGAAAATTGGTCGAGGTGCCTAAAATTGGCCCGAAGCGTGTGCTATATAGCCCACGAAAACGGCTCGAAACATAGGGCCGTCATTTAAATTCTGTAGCTCCGTTTGCGGCGCTTCTGGATATTTCGGAACGCCAGTAACATGAGTTTTACGAAAAGCATGGGGTTTAGCGGTTCCAGAAAATTGGCCCAGGTGCCTAAAATTGGCCCGAAGCGTGTGCTATGGCCCACGAAAACGGCCCGAAACGTAGGGCCGTCATTTGAATTCCGTAGCTCCGATTGCAGCGCTTCTGGACATTTTGGAACGCCGGCAACATGAGTTTTAGGAAAAGCATCGGGTTTAACGGTTCCTGAAAATTGGCCCAGGTGCATAAAATTAGCCCGAACCGTGTGCTAGCCCACAAAAACGGCCCGAACGTAGGGTCGTCATTTGAATTCTGTAGCTCCGATTGCAGCGCTTCTAGACATTTCGGAACGCTAGCAACATGAGTTTTACGAAAAGCATCGGGTTTAGCAGTTCCCAAAAATTAGCCTAGGTGCCAAAAATTGGCCCGAAGCGTGTGCTATAGCCCACGAAAACGGCTCGAAACTTAGGGCCGTCATTTGAATTCCGTAGCTCCGATTGCAACGCTTCTGGACATTTTGGAACACCAGCAACATGAGTTTTAGGAAAAGCATCGGGTTTAATGTTTCCAAAAAATTGGCCCAGGTGCCTAAAATTAGTCCGAAGCGTGTGCTAGCCCACGAAAACAGCCCGAAACGTAGGGCCGTCATTTAAATTCCGTAGCTCCGATTGCAGCGCTTCTGGACATTTCGGAACGCGAGCAACATGAGTTTTACGAAAAGCCTCGGGTTTAGCTGTTCCCAAAAATTGGCCCAGGTGCTAAAAATTGGCCTGAACTGTGGGCTATAGCCCACGAAAATGGCCCGAAACGTAGGGCCGTCATTTGAATTCGGTAGCTCCGATTGCAGGCCTTCTGGACATTTCGGAACACCAGCAACATGAGTTTTACGAAAAGCATTGGGTTTAGCGGTTCCAGAAAATTGGCTCAGGTGCCTAAAATTGTCCCAAGCGTGTGCTATAACCCGCGAAAATGACCTGAAACGTAGGGCCGTCATTTGAATTCCATAGCTCCGATTGCAGGGCATCTGGACATTTCGTAACGCCAGCAACATGAGTTTTACGAAAAGTATCGGGTTTAGCGGGTCCCGAAAATTGGCCCAGGTGCGTAAATTTGGTCCAAATCGTGTGCTATAGCCCACGAAAACGGCCCGAAACATAGGGCCGTCATTTGAATTCCGTAGCTTTGATTGCAGCACTTCTAGACATTTCGGAACGCCAGCAACATGAGTTTTAGGAAACCCATCGGGTTTAGCGGTTCCTGAAAATTGGCCCAGGTGCCTAAAATTGGCCCGAAGCATGTGCTATAGCCCACAAAAACGGCCCGAAACCTTGGGCTGTCATTTGAATTCCGTAGCTCCGATTGCAGCGCTTCTGGACATTTCGGAACGCCAGCAACATGAGTTTTTGGAAAACCATTAGGTTTAACGGTTCCAGAAAATTGGCCCAGGTGCATAAAATTAGCCCGAAGCGTGTGCTCGCCCACGAAAACGGCCCGAAACGTAGGGACGTCATTTGAATTCCGTATCTCCGATTGCTGCGCTTCTGGACATTTCGGAACGCCAGCAACATGAGTTTTAGGAAAAGCATCGGGTTTAACGGTTCTAGAAAATTGGCCCAGGTGCATAAAATTAGCCCGAAGCGTGTGCTAGCTGACAAAAACAGCCCGAAACGTAGGGTCGTCATTTGAATTCCGTATCTCCGATTGCAGCGCTTCTGGACATTTCGGAACGCCAGAAATATGAGTTTTACGAAAAGCATCAGGTTTAGCAGTTCCCAAAAATTAGTTCAGGTGCCAAAAATTGGCCCGAAGCGTGTGCTATAGCCCACGAAAACGGCTCGAAACTTAGGGCCGTCATTTGAATTCTGTAGCTCCGATTGCAACGCTTCTGGACATTTCGGAACGCCAGCAACATGAGTTTTACGAAAAGCATCAGATTTAGCGGTTCCCAAAAATTAGCCCAGGTGCCAAAAATTGGCCCGAAGCATGTGCTATAGCCCACGAAAACAGCCCGAAACTAAGGGTTGTCATTTGAATTCCGTAGCTCCGATTGCAGCACTTCTGGACATTTCGGAACGCCAGCAACATGAGTTTTAGTAAACCCATCGGGTTTAGCGGTTCCTGAAAATTGGCCCAGGTGCCCCAAATTGGCCTGAAGCGTGTGCTATAGCCCACAAAAACGGCCCGAAACGTAGGGCCGTCATTTGAATTCCGTAGCTCCGATTGCAGCGCTTCTGGACATTTCGGAACGCCAGCAACATGAGTTTTATGAAAAGCATCGGGTTTAGCAGTTCCCAAAAATTAGCCCAGGTGCCAAAAATTGGCCCAAAGCGTGTGCTATAGCCCACTAAAACAGCCCGAAACTTAGGGCCGTCATTTGAATTCCGTAGCTCCGATTGCAACACTTCTGAACATTTCGGAACGCCAGCAACATGAGTTTTAGGAAAAGCATCGGGTTTAATGGTTCCAAAAAATTGCCCCAGGTGCCTAAAATTAGTCTGAAGTGTGTGCTAGCCCACGAAAACAGCCCGAAACGTAGGGCCGTCATTTGAATTCCGTAGCTCCGATTGCAGCGCTTCTGAACATTTCGGAATGCGAACACCATGAGTTTTACGAAAAGCATCGGGTTTAGCGGTACACGAAAATTGGCCCAGGTGCCAAAAATTAGCCCGAAGCGTGTGCTATAGCCCACGAAAATGGCCCGAATCTTAGGGTCGTCATTTTAATTCCGTAGCTCCGATTGCAGCACTTCTGGACATTTCGGAACGCCAGCAACATGAGTTTTACGAAAAGCATCAGGTTTAGCTGTTCCCAAAAATTGACCCAGGTGCTAAAAATTGGACTGAAGTGGGGGCTATAGCCCACGAAAACGGTCCGAAACGTTGGGCCGTCATTTGAATTCGGTAGCTCCGATTGCAGCCCTTCTGGACATTTCGGAACACCAGCAACATTAGTTTTATGAAAGCATTGGGTTTAGCGGTTCCAGAAAATTGGCTCAGGTGCCTAAAATTGTCCCGAAGCGTGTGCTATAGCCCGCGAAAACGACCCGAAACGTAGGGCCGTCATTTGAATTCCATAGCTCCGATTGCAGCGCTTCTGGACATTTCGGAACGCCAGCAACATGAGTTTTACGAAAAGTATCGGGTTTAGCAGTTCCCGAAAATTGGCCCAGGTGCCTAAAATTGGTCCAAAGGGTGTGCTATAGCCCACGAAAACGGCCCGAAACGTATGGCCGTCATTTGAATTCCGTAGCTCCGATTGCAGCGCTTCTGGACATTTCGGAACGCCAGCAACATGAGTGTTTGGAAAATCATCGGGTTTAACGGTTCCAGAAATCTGGCCCAGGTGCATAAAATTAGCCCGAAATGTGTGCTGTCCCACGAAAACGGCCCGAAACGTAGGGCTATCATTTCCATTCCGTAGCTCCAATTGCAACGCTTCTGGACATTTCGGAACGCCAGCAACATGAGTTTTAGGAAAACCATCGGGTTTAACGGTTCCAGAAAATTGGCCCAGGTGCATAAAATTAGCCCGAAGTGTGTGCTATCCCACAAAAACGACTCGAAACGTACGGTCGTCATTTGAATTCCGTAACTCCGATTGCAGCGCTTCTGGACATTTCGGAACGCCAGCAACATGAGTTTTACGAAAAGCATCGGGTTTAGCGGTTCCCAAAAATTAGCCTAGGTGCCAAAAATTGGCCCGAAGCGTGTGCTACAGCCCACGAAAACAGCCCGAAACTAAGGGTTGTCATTTGAATTCCATAGCTCCGATTGTAGCACTTCTGGACATTTCGGAACGCCAGCAACATGAGTTTTAGGAAACCCATCGGGTTTAGCGGTTCCTGAAAATTGGCCCTGGTGCCCAAAATTGGCCTGAAGCGTGTGCTATAGCCCACAAAACGGCCCGAAACGTAGGGCCATCATTTGAATTCCGTAGCTCCGATTGCAGCGCTTCTGGACATTTCGGAACGCCGGCAACATGAGTTTTTGGAAAACCATCGGGTTTAACGGTTCCAGAAAATTGGCCCAGGTGCATAAAATTAGCCCGAAGCGTGTGCTATCCCACGAAAACGGCCCGAAACGTAGGGCCGTCATTTCAATTCTGTAGCTCCGATTGCAACGCTTCTGGACATTTCGGAACGCCAGCAACATGAGTTTTAGGAAAACCATCGGGTTGAACGGTTCCAGAAAATTGGCCCAGGTGCATAAAATTAGCCCGAAGCGTGTGCTAGCCCACAAAAATGGCCCGAAACGTAGGGTCGTCATTTGAATTCTGTAGCTCTGATTGCAGCGCTTCTGGACATTTCGGAACGCGAGCAACATGAGTTTTACGAAAAGCATCAGGTTTAGCGGTTCCCAAAAATTGGCCCAGGTGCTAAAAATTGGCCTGAACTGTGGGCTATAGCCCACGAAAATGGCCCGAAACGTAGGGTCGTCATTTGAATTCGGTAGCTCCGATTGCAGCCCTTCTGGACATTTCGGAACATCAGCAACATGAGTTTTACGAAAAGCGTTGGGTTTAGCGGTTCCAGAAAATTGGCTTAGGTGCCTAAAATTGTCCCAAGCGTGTGCTATAACCCGCGAAAACGACCCGAAACGTAGGGCCGTCATTTGAATTCCATAGCTCCGATTGCAGCGCTTCTGGACATTTCGGAATGCCAGCAACATGAGTTTTACGAAAAGTATCGGGTTTAGCGGGTCCCGAAAATTGGCCCAGGTGCGTAAACTTGGTCCGAAGCGTGTGCTATAGCCCACGAAAACAGCCCGAAACATAGGGCCGTCATTTGAATTTCGTAGCTCCGATTGCAGCACTTCTGGACATTTCGGAACGCCAGCAACATGAGTTTTAGGAAACCCATCAGGTTTAGCGGTTCCTGAAAATTGGCTCAGGTGCCTAAAATTGGCCTGAAGCGTGTGCTATAGCCCACAAAAACGGCCCAAAACCTAGGGCCGTCATTTGAATTCCGTAGCTCCGATTGCAGCGCTTCTCGACATTTCGGAACGCCAGCAACATGAGTTTTTGGAAAACCATCAGGTTTAACGGTTCCAGAAAATTGGCCCAGGTGCATAAAATTAGCCCGAAGCGTGTGCTAGCCCACGAAAATGGCCCGAAACGTAGGGCCGTCATTTCAATTCCGTATCTCCGATTACAGCACTTCTGGACATTTCGGAACGCCAGCAACATGAGTTTTAGGAAAAGCATCAGGTTTAACGGTTCCAGAAAATTGGCCCAGGTGCATAAAATTAGCCCGAAGCGTGTGCTAGCCCACAAAAACGGCCCGAAACGTAGGGTCGTCATCTGAATTCCGTAGCTCCGATTGCAGCGCTTCTGGACATTTCGGAACGCCAGTAACATGAGTTTTACGAAAAGCATCGGGTTTAGCGGTTCCAGAAAATTGGCCCAGGTGCCTAAAATTGGCCCGAAGCATGTGCTATAGCCCAGGAAAACGGCCCGAAACATAGGGCCGTCATTTGAATTTCGTAGCTCCGATTGCAGCACTTCTGGACATTTCGGAACGCCAGCAACATGAGTTTTAGGAAACCCATCAGGTTTAGCGGTTCCTGAAAATTGGCCCAGGTGCCTAAAATTGGCCTGAAGCGTGTGCTATAGCCCACAAAAACGGCCCGAAACCTAGGGCCGTCATTTGAATTCCGTAGCTCCGATTGCAGCGCTTCTGGACATTTTGGAACGCCAGCAACATGAGTTTTACGAAAAGCATCGGGTTTAGCAGTTCCCAAAAATTAGTCCATGTGCCAAAAATTGGCCCGAAGTGTGTGCTATAGCCCACGAAAACGGCCCGAAACTTAGGGCCGTCATTTGAATTCCGTAGCTCCGATTGCAACGCTTCTGGACATTTCGGAACGCCAGCAACATGAGTTTTACGAAAAGTATCGGGTTTAGCGGTTCCCGAAAATTGGCCCAGGTGCCTAAAATTGGTCCCGAAGCGTGTGCTATGGCCCGCGAAAACGACACGAAACGTAGGACCGTCATTTGAATTCCATAGCTCTGATTGCAGCGCTTCTGGACATTTCGGAACGCCGACAACATGAGTTTTACGAAAAGTATCGGGTTTAGCGGTTCCCGAAAATTGGCCCAGGTGCCTAAAATTGGTCCAAAGGGTGTGCTATAGCCCACGAAAACGGCCCGAAATGTAGGGCCGTCATTTGAATTCCGTAGCTCCGATTGCAGCGCTTCTGGACATTTCGGAACGCCAGTAACATGAGTTTTACGAAAAGCATCGGGTTTAGCGGTTCCAGAAAATTGGCCCAGGTGCCTAAAATTGGCCCGAAGCATGTGCTATAGCCCAGGAAAACGGCCCGAAACATAGGGCCGTCATTTGAATTTCGTAGCTCCGATTGCAGCACTTCTGGACATTTCGGAACGCCAGCAACATGAGTTTTAGGAAACCCATCAGGTTTAGCGGTTCCTGAAAATTGGCCCAGGTGCCTAAAATTGGCCTGAAGCGTGTGCTATAGCCCACAAAAACGGCCCGAAACCTAGGGCCGTCATTTGAATTTCGTAGCTCCGATTGCAGCGCTTCTGGACATTTTGGAACGCCAGCAACATGAGTTTTACGAAAAGCATCGGGTTTAGCAGTTCCCAAAAATTAGTCCATGTGCCAAAAATTGGCCCGAAGTGTGTGCTATAGCCCACGAAAACGGCCCGAAACTTAGGGCCGTCATTTGAATTCCGTAGCTCCGATTGCAACGCTTCTGGACATTTCGGAACGCCAGCAACATGAGTTTTACGAAAAGTATCGGGTTTAGCGGTTCCCGAAAATTGGCCCAGGTGCCTAAAATTGGTCCCGAAGCGTGTGCTATGGCCCGCGAAAACGACACGAAACGTAGGACCGTCATTTGAATTCCATAGCTCTGATTGCAGCGCTTCTGGACATTTCGGAACGCCGGCAACATGAGTTTTACGAAAAGTATCAGGTTTAGCGGTTCCCGAAAATTGGCCCAGGTGCCTAAAATTGGTCCAAAGGGTGTGCTATAGCCCACGAAAACGGCCCGAAATGTAGGGCCGTCATTTGAATTCCGTAGCTCCGATTGCAGCGCTTCTGGACATTTCGGAATGCCAGCAACATGAGTTTTAGGAAAACCATCGGGTTTAACGGTTCCAGAAAATTGGCCCAGGTGCATAAAATTAGCCCGAAGCGTGTGCTAGCCCACAAAAACGGCCCCAAACGTATGGTCGTCATTTGAATTCCGTAGCTCCGATTGCAGCGCTTCTGGACATTTCGTAACGCTAGCAACATGAGTTTTACAAAAAGCTTCGGGTTTAGCCGTTCCCAAAAATTAGCCCAGGTGCCAAAAATTGGCCCGAAGCGTGTGCTATAGCCCACTAAAACAGCCCGTAACTTAGGGCCGTCATTTGAATTCCATAGCTCCGATTGCAGCGCTTCTGGACATTTCGCAACGCCAGCAACATGAGTTTTACGAAAAGTATCGGGTTTAGCGGTTCCCGAAAATTGGCCCAGGTGCCTAAAATTGGTCCAAAGGGTGTGCTATAGCCCACGAAAACGGCCCGAAATGTAGGGCCGTCATTTGAATTCCGTAGCTCCGATTGCAGCGCTTCTGGACATTTCGAAACGCCAGCAACATGAGTTTTAGGAAAACCATCGGGTTTAACGGTTGCAGAAAATTGGCCCAGGTGCATAAAATTAGCCCGAAGCGTGTGCTAGCCCACAAAAACAGCCCGAAACGCAGGGTCGTCATTTGAATTCCGTAGCTTCGATTGCAGCGCTTCTGGACATTTCGTAACGCTAGCAACATGAGTTTTACAAAAAGCTTCGGGTTTAGCCGTTCCCAAAAATTAGCCCAGGTGCCAAAAATTGGCCCGAAGCGTGTGCTGTAGCCCACTAAAACAGCCCGAAACTTAGGGCCGTCATTTGAATTCCGTAGCTCCGATTGCGACGCTTCTGGACATTTCGGAACACCAGTAACATGAGTTTTTGGAAAACCATCGGGTTTAACGGTTCCAGAAAATTGGCCTAGGTGCATAAAATTAGCCCGAAGCGTGTGCTATCCCACGAAAACGTCCCGAAACGTAGGGCCGTCATTTCAATTCCGTAGCTCTGATTGCAACGCTTCTGGACATTTCAGAATGCCAGCAACATGAGTTTTAGGAAAACCATCGGCTTTAACGGTTCCAGAAAATTGGCCCAGGAGCATAAAATTAGCCCGAAGCGTGTGCTAGCCCACAAAAACGGCCCGAAACGTAGGGTCGTCATTTGAATTCCGTAGCTCCGATTGCAGCGCTTCTGGACATTTCGTAACGCTAGCAACATGAGTTTTACAAAAAGCTTCGGGTTTAACCGTTCCCAAAAATTAGCCCAGGTGCCAAAAATTGGCCCGAAGCGTGTGCTATAGCCCACTAAAACAGCCCGAAACTTAGGGCCGTCATTTGAATTCCGTAGCTCCGATTGCAATGCTTCTGAACATTTCGGAACGCCAGCAACATGAGTTTTAGGAAAAGCATCGGATTTAATTGTTCCAAAAAAATTGGCCCAGGTGCCTAAAATTAGTCCGAAGCGTGTGCTAGCCCACGAAAACAGCCCGAAATGTAGGGCCGTCATTTGAATTCCGTAGCTCTGATTGCAGCGCTTCTGGACATTTCGGAATGCGAGCCACATGAGTTTTACGAAAAGCATGAGGTTTAGCGGTTCCCGAAAATTGGCCCAGGTGCCAAAAATTAGCCCGAAGCGTGTGCTATAGCCCAGGAAAACGGCCCAAAATTTAGGGTCATCATTTGAATTTCGTAGCTCCGATTGCAGCACTTCTGGACATTTCAGAACACCGGCAACATGAGTTTTACGAAAAGCATCAGGTTTAGCGGTTCCCAAAAATTGGCCCAGGTGCTAAAAATTGGCCTGAAGTGTGGGCTATAGCCCACGAAAACGGCCCGAAACGTAGGGCCGTCATTTGAATTCGGTAGCTCTGATTGCAGCCCTTCTGGACATTTCGGAACACCAGCAACATGAGTTTTACGAAAAGCATTGGGTTTAGCGGTTCCAGAAAATTGGCTCAGGGGCCTAAAATTGTCCCGAAGCGTGTGCTATAGCCCGCGAAAACGACCCGAAATGTAAGGCCGTCATTTGAATTCCATAGCTCCGATTGCAGCGCTTCTGGACATTTCGGAACGCCAGCAACATGAGTTTTACGAAAAGTATCGGGTTTAGCGGTTCCCGAAAATTGGCCCAGGTGCCTAAAATTGGTCCAAAGGGTGTGCTATAGCCCACGAAAACGGCCCGAAATGTAGGGCCGTCATTTGAATTCCGTAGCTCCGATTGCAGCGCTTCTGGACATTTCGGAACTCCAGCAACATGAGTATTAGGAAAACCATCGGGTTTAACGGTTCCAGAAAATTGGCCCAGGTGCATAAAATTAGCCCAAAGCGTGTGCTATCCCACGAAAACGGCCCGAAACGTAGGGCCGTCATTTCAATTTCGTAGCTCCGATTGCAACGCTTCTAGACATTTCGGAACGCCAGCAACATGAGTTTTACGAAAACCATCGGGTTTAACGGTTCTAGAAAATTGGCCCAGGTGCATAAAATTTGCCCGAAGCGTGTGCTAGCCCACAAAAACGGCCCGAAACGTAGGGTTGTCATTTGAATTCCGTAGCTCCGATTGCAGCGCTTCTGGACATTTCGGAACGCCAGCAACATGAGTTTTACAAAAAGCATCAGGTTTAGCTGTTCCCAAAAATTAGCCCAGGTGCCAAAAATTAGCCCGAAGCGTGTGCTATAGCCCACTAAAACAGCCCGAAACTTAGGGCCGTCATTTGAATTCCGTAGCTCCGATTGCAACGCTTCTGGACATTTCGGAACGCCAGCAACATGAGTTTTAGGAAAAGCATCAGGTTTAATGGTTCCAAAAAATTGGCCCAGGTGCCTAAAATTACTCCGAAGCGTGTGCTAGCCCACGAAAACAGCCCGAAACGTAGGGCCGTCTTTTGAATTCCGTAGCTCCGATTGCAGCGCTTCTGGACATTTCGGAATGCGAGCAACATGAGTTTTACGAAAAGCATCGGGTTTAGCGGTTCCCGAAAATTGGCCCAGGTGCCAAAAATTAGCCCGAAGCGTGTGCTATAGCCCACATAAACGGCACGAAACTTAGGGTCGTCATTTGAGTTCCGTAGCTCCGATTGCAGCACTTCTGGACATTTCGGAACGCCGGCAACATGAGTCTTACGAAAAGCATCAGCTTTAGCGGTTCCCAAAAATTGGCCTAGATGCTAAAAATTGGCCTGAAGTGTGGGCTATAGCCCACGAAAACGGCCCGAAACGTAGGGCCGTCATTTGAATTCGGTAGCTCCGATTGCAGCCTTTCTGGACATTTCGGAGCACCAGCAACATGAGTTTTACGAAAAGCATTGGGTTTAGCGGTTCCAGAAAATTGGCTCAGGTGCCTAAAATTGTCCCGAAGCGTGTGCTATAGCCCGCGAAAACGACCCGAAACGTAGGGCCGTCATTTGAATTCCATAACTCTGATTGCAGCGCTTCTGGACATTTCGGAACGCCAGCAACATGAGGTTTACGAAAAGTATCAGGTTTAGCGATTCCTAAAAATTGGCCCAGGTGCCTAAAATTGGTCCAAAGGGTGTGCTTTAGCCCACGAAAACGGCCCGAAACGTAGGACCGTCATTTGAATTCCGTAGCTCCGATTGCAGCGCTTCTGGACATTTCGGAATACCAGCAACATGAGTATTAGGAAAACCATCGGGTTTAACAGTTCCAGAAAATTGGCCCAGGTGCATAAAATTAGCCCGAAGCGTGTGCTATCCCACGAAAACGGCCCGAAACGTAGGGCCGTCATTTCAATTCCGTAGCTCCGATTGCAACGCTTCTGGACATTACGGAACGCCAGCAACATGAGTTTTAGGAAAACCATCGGGTTTAACGGTTCCAGAAAATTGGCCCAGGTGCATAAAATTTGCCCGAAGCGTGTGCTAGCCCACAAAAACGGCCCGAAACGTAGGGTCGTCATTTGAATTTCGTAACTCCGATTGCAGCGCTTCTGGACATTTCGGAACGCCAGCAACATGAGTTTTACAAAAAGCATCAGGTTTAGCCGTTCGCAAAAATTAGCCCAGGTGCCAAAAATTGTCCCGAAGCGTGTGCTATAGCCCACTAAAACAGCCCGAAACTTAGGGCCGTCATTTGAATTCCGTAGCTCCGATTGCAACGCTTCTGGACATTTCGGAACGACAGCAACATGAGTTTTAGGAAAAGCATCGGGTTTAATGGTTCCAAAAAATTGGCCCAGGTGCCTAAAATTAGTCCGAAGCGTGTGCTAGCCCACGAAAACATCCCGAAACGTAGGGCCGTCATTTGAATTCCGTAGCTCCGATTGCAGCGCTTCTGGACATTTCGGAATAAGAGCAACATGAGTTTTACGAAAAGCATCGGGTTTAGCGGTTCCCGAAAATTGGCCCAGGTGCCAAAAATTAGCCCGAAGCGTGTGCTATAGCCCACATAAACGGCCCGAAACTTAGGGTCGTCATTTGAATTCCGTAGCTCCGATTGCAGCACTTCTGGACATTTCGGAACGCCGGCAACATGAGTCTTACGAAAAGCATCAGCTTTAGCGGTTCCCAAAAATTGGCCCAGATGCTAAAAATTGGCCTGAAGTGTGGGCTATAGCCCACGAAAACGGCCCGAAACGTAGGGCCGTCATTTGAATTCGGTAGCTCCGATTGCAGCCTTTCTGGACATTTCGGAGCACCAGCAACATGAGTTTTACGAAAAGCATTGGGTTTAGCGGTTCCAGAAAATTGGCTCAGGTGCCTAAAATTGTCCCGAAGCGTGTGCTATAGCCCGCGAAAACGACCCGAAACGTAGGGCCGTCATTTGAATTCCATAGCTCTGATTGCAGCGCTTCTGGACATTTCGGAACGCCAGCAACATGAGTTTTACGAAAAGTATCAGGTTTAGCAGTTCCTGAAAATTGGCCTAGGTGCCTAAAATTGGTCCCAAGGGTGTGCTTTAGCCCACGAAAACGGCCCGAAACGTAGGACCGTCATTTGAATTCCGTAGCTCCGATTGCAGCGCTTCTGGACATTTCGGAATGCCAGCAACATGAGTATTAGGAAAACCATCGGGTTTAACAGTTCCAGAAAATTGGCCCAGGTGCATAAAATTATCCCGAAGCGTGTGCTATCCCACGAAAACGGCCCGAAACGTAGGGCCGTCATTTCAATTCCGTAGCTCCGATTGCAACGCTTCTGGACATTACGGAACGCCGGCAACATGAGTTTTAGGAAAAGCATCGGGTTTAACGGTTCCAGAAAATTGGCCCAGGTGCATAAAATTTGCCCGAAGCGTGTGCTAGCCCACAAAAACGGCCCGAAACGTAGGGTCGTCATTTGAATTTCGTAACTCCGATTGCAGCGCTTCTGGACATTTCGGAACGCCAGCAACATGAGTTTTACAAAAAGCATCAGGTTTAGCCGTTCGCAAAAATTAGCCCAGGTGCCAAAAATTGGCCCGAAGCGTGTGCTATAGCCCACTAAAACAGCCCGAAACTTAGGGCCGTCATTTGAATTCCGTAGCTCCGATTGCAACGCTTCTGGACATTTCGGAACGACAGCAACATGAGTTTTAGGAAAAGCATCGGGTTTAATGGTTCCAAAAAATTGGCCCAGGTGCCTAAAATTAGTCCGAAGCGTGTGCTAGCCTACGAAAACAGCCCGAAACGTAGGGCCGTCATTTGAATTCCGTAGCTCCGATTGCAACACTTCTGGACATTTCGGAACGCTAGCAACAAGAGTTTTACGAAAAGCATCAGGTTTAGCGGTTCCCAAAAATTGGCCCAGGTGCTAAAAATTGGCCCGAAGTGTGGGCTATAGCCCACGAAAACGGCCCGAAACGTAGGGCCTTCATTTGAATTCGGTAGCTCCGATTGCAACCCTTCTGGACATTTCGAAACACCAGCAACTTGAGTTTTACGAAAAGTATTAGGTTTAGCGGTTCCAGAAAATTGGCTCAGGTGCCTAAAATTGTCCCGAAGCGTGTGCTATAGTCCGCGAAAACGACCCGAAACGTAGGGACGTCATTTGAATTCCATAGCTCCGATTGCAGCGCTTCTGGACATTTCGGAACGCCAGCAACATGAGTTTTACGAAAAGTATTAGGTTTAGCGGTTCCTGAAAATCGGCCCAGGTGCCTAAAATTGGTCCAAAGGGTGTGCTATAGCCCACGAAAACGGCCCGAAACGTAGGGCCGCCATTTGAATTCCGTAGCTCTGATTGCAGCGCTTCTGGACATTTCGGAACGCCAGCAACATGAATTTTACGAAAAACATCGGGTCTAGCGGTTCCCAAAAATTAGCCCAGGTGCCAAAAATTGGCCCGAAGCGTGCCCACGAAAACGGCCCGAAACTTAGGGTCGTCATTTGAATTCCGTAGCTCCGATTGCAGCACTTCTGGACATTTCGGAACGCCAGCAACATGAGTTTTACGAAAAGCATCGGGTTTAGCAGTTCTCAAAAATTGGCCCAGGTGCTAAAAATTGGCCCGAAGTGTGGGCTATAGCCCACGAAAACGGCCCAAAACGTAGGGCCGTCATTTGAATTCTGTAGCTCCGATTGCAGTGCTTCTGGACATTTCGGAATACTAGCAACATGACTTTTACGAAAAGCATCAGGTTTAGCGGTTCCAGAAAATTGGCCCAGGTGCTAAAAATTGGCCTGAAGTGTGGGCTATAGCCCTCGAAAACGGCCCGAATCGTAGGGCCGTCATTTGAATTCGGTACCTCCGATTGCAGCCCTTCTGGACATTTCGGAACACCAGCAACATGAGTTTTACGAAAAGCATTGGGTTTAGCAGTTCCAGAAAATTGGCTCAGGTGCCTAAAATTGTCCCGAAGCATGTGCTATAGCCCGCGAAAACGACCCGAAATGTAGGGCCGTCATTTGAATTCCATAGCTCTGATTGCAGCGATTCTGGACATTTCGGAACGCCAGCAACAGGAGTATTAGGAAAACCATCAAGTTTAACGGTTCCAGAAAATTGGCCCAGGTGCATAAAATTAGCGCGAAGCGTGTGCTAGCCCACGAAAACAGCCCGAAACGTAGGGCCATCATTTGAATTCCATAGCTCTGATTGCAGCACTTCTAAACATTTCGGAACGCCAGCAACATGAGTTTTACAAAAAGTATCGGGTTTAGCGGGTCCCGAAAATTGGACCAGGTGCGTAAATTTGGTCTGAAGCGTGTGCTATAGCCCACGAAAACGGCCCGAAACATAGGGCCGTCATTTGAATTCCGTAGCTCCAATTGCAGCACTTCTGGACATTTCGGAACACCAGCAACAGGAGTTTTATGAAACCCATCGGGTTTAGCGGCTCCTGAAAATTGGCCCAGGTGCCTAAAATTGGCCTGAAGCGTGTGCTATAGCCCACAAAAACGGCCCGAAACGTAGGGCCGTCATTTGAATTCTGTAGCTCCGATTGCAGCGCTTCTGGACATTTCAGAATGCCAGCAACACGAGTTTTACAAAAAGTATCGGGTTTAGCGGTTCCCAAAAATTGGCCCAGGTGCCTAAAATTGGTCCAAAGGGTGTGCTATAGCCCACGAAAACAGCCCGAAACGTAGGGCCGTCATTTGAATTCCGTAGCTCCGTTTGCAGCGCTTCTGGACATTTCGGAACGCCAGCAACATGAGTTTTAGGAAAACCATCAGGTTTAACGGTTCCAGAAAATTGGCCCACGTGCATAAAATTAGCCCGAAGCGTGTGCTAGCCCACGAAAACGGCCCGAAACGTAGGGCCGTCATTTCAATTCCGTAGCTCCGATTGCAGCGGTTCTGGACATTTCGGAACGCGAGCAACATGAGTTTTACGAAAAGCATGGGGTTTAGCGGTTCTCAAAAATTGGCCTAGGTGCTAAAAATTGGCCTGAAGTGTGGGCTATGGCCCACGAAAACGGCCCGAAACGTGGGTCGTCATTTGAATTCGGTAGCTCCGATTGCAGCCCTTCTAGACATTTCGGAACACCAGCAACATGAGTTTTACGAAAAGCATTGGGTTTAGCGGTTCCAGAAAATTGGCTCAGGTGCGTAAAATTGTCCCGAATCGTGTGCTATAGCCCACGAAAACGACCCGAAACGTAGGGCCGTCATTTGAATTTCATAGCTCCGATTTCAGCGCTTCTGGACATTTCGGAACGCCAGCAACATGAGTTTTACGAAAAGTATCGGGTTTAGCGGGTCCCAAAAATTGGCCCAGGTGCGTAAATTTGGTCTGAAGCGTGTGCTATAGCCCACAAAAACGGCCCGAAACATAGGGCCGTCATTTGAATTCCGTAGCTCCGATTGCAGCACTTCTGGACATT
The DNA here is from genome assembly GCA_036936925.1 of Cenchrus fungigraminus. NCBI lineage: Eukaryota > Viridiplantae > Streptophyta > Magnoliopsida > Poales > Poaceae > Cenchrus > Cenchrus fungigraminus. The sequence goes on along the minus strand of CM072773.1, from coordinate 138,206,059 downwards.
TCGGAACACCAGCAAATGAGTTTTAGGAAACCCATCGGGTTTAGCGGTTCCTGAAAATTGGCCCAGCTGCCTCAAATTGGCCTGAAGCGTGTGCTATAGCCCACAAAAACGGCCCGAAACGTAGGGCCATCATTTGAATTTCGTAGCTCCGATTGCAGCGCTTCTGGACATTTCGGAACGCCAGCAACATGAGTTTTACGAAAAGTATCGGGTTTAGCGGTTCCCGAAAATGGGCTCAGGTGCCTAAAATTGGTCCAAAGGGTGTGCTATAGCCCACGAAAACGGCCCAAAACGTAGGGCCGTCATTTGAATTCCGTAGCTCCGTTTGCAGTGCTTCTGGACATTTCGGAACACCAGCAACAGGAGTTTTATGAAACCCATCGGGTTTAGCGGTTCCTGAAAATTGGCCCAGGTGCCTAAAATTGGCCTGAAGCGTGTGCTATAGCCCACAAAAACGGCCCGAAACGTAGGGCCGTCATTTGAATTCTGTAGCTCCGATTGCAGCACTTCTGGACATTTCAGAACGCCAGCAACACGAGTTTTACGAAAAGTATCGGGTTTAGCGGGTCCTGAAAATTGGTCCAGGTGCGTAAATTTGGTCTGAAGCATGTGCTATAGCCCACGAAAACGGCCCGAAACATAGGGCCGTCATTTGAATTCCGTAGCTCCGATTGCAGCACTTCTGGACATTTCGGAACACCAGCAACAGCAGTTTTATGAAACCCATCAGGTTTAGCGGTTCCTAAAAATTGGCCCAGGTACCTAAAATTGGCCTGAAGCGTGTGCTATAGCCCACAAAAACGGCCCGAAACGTAGGGCCGTCATTTGAATTTTGTAGCTCCGATTGCAGCGCTTCTGGACATTTCAGAACGCCAGCAACACGAGTTTTACGAAAAGTATCGGGTTTAGCGGTTCCCGAAAATTGGCCCAGGTGCCTAAAATTAGTCCAAAGGGTGTGCTAGAGCCCACGAAAACAGCTCGAAACGTAGGGCCGTCATTTGAATTCCGTAGCTCCGTTTGCAGCGCTTCTGGACATTTCGGAACGCCAACAACATGAGTTTTACGAAAAGTATCGGGTTTAGCGGGTCCCGAAAATTGGCCCAGGTGCGTATATTTGGTCTGAAGCGTGTGCTATAGCCCACAAAAACGGCCCGAAACATAGGGCCGTCATTTGAATTTCGTAGCTCCGATTGCAGCACTTCTGGACATTTCGGAACGCCAGCAACATGAGTTTTAGGAAACCCATCGGGTTTAGCGGTTCCTGAAAATTGGCCCAGGTGCCTAAAATTGGCCTGAAGCGTGTGCTATAGCCCACAAAAACAGCCCGAAACGTAGGGCCATCATTTGAATTCCGTAGCTCCGATTGCAGCGCTTCTGGACATTTCGGAACGCCAGCAACATGAGTTTTACGAAAAGTATCGGGTTTAGCGGTTCCCGAAAATTGGCTCAGGTGCCTAAAATTGGTCCAAAGGGTGTGCTATAGCCCACGAAAACAGCCCAAAACATCGGGCCGTCATTTGAATTCCGTAGCTCCGTTTGCAGCGCTTCTGGACATTTCGGAACACCAGCAACAGGAGTTTTATGAAACCCATCAGGTTTAGCGGTTCCTGAAAATTGGCCCAGGTGCCTAAAATTGGCCTGAAGCGTGTGCTATAGCCCACAAAAACGGCCCGAAACGTAGGGCCGTCATTTGAATTCTGTAGCTCCGATTGCAGCGCTTCTGGACATTTCAGAACGCCAGCAACACGAGTTTTACGAAAAGTATCGGGTTTAGCGGGTCCCGAAAATTGGCCCAGGTGCGTAAATTTGGTCTGAAGCGTGTGCTATAGCCCACGAAAACGGCCCAAAACATAGGGCCGTCATTTGAATTCCGTAGCTCTGATTGCAGCACTTTTGGACATTTCGGAACACCAACAACAGGAGTTTTATGAAACCCATCGGGTTTAGCGGTTCCTGAAAATTGGCCCAGGTGCCTAAAATTGGCCTGAAGCGTGTGCTATAACCCACAAAAAACGCCCGAAACGTAGGGCCGTCATTTGAATTCTGTAGCTCCGATTGCAGCGCATCTGGACATTTCGGAACGCCAGCAACATGAGTTTTAGGAAAAGTATCAGGTTTAATAGTTCCAGAAAATTGGCCCAGGTGCCTAAAATTGGTCCAAAGGGTGTGCTATAGCCCACGAAAACATCTCGAAACGTAGGGCCGTCATTTTATTCCGTAGCTCCGTTTGCAGCGCTTCTGGACATTTCGGAACGCCAGCAACATGAGTTTTAGGAAAACCATCAGGTTTAACGGTTTCAGAAAATTGGCCCAGGTGCATAACATTAGCCCGAAGCGTGTGCTAGCCCACGAAAACGGCCTGAAACGTAGGGCCATCATTTCAATTCCGTAGCTCCGATTGCAGCGGTTCTGGACATTTCAGAACGCGAGCAACATGAGTTTTACGAAAAGCATGAGGTTTAGCGGTTCCCAAAAATTGGCCTAGGTGCTAAAAATTGGCCTGAAGTGGGGGCTATAGCCCACGAAAACGGCTCGAAACGTAGGGCCGTCATTTGAATTTGGTAGCTCCGATTGCAGCCCTTCTGGACATTTCGAAACACCAGCAACATGAGTTTTACGAAAAGCATTGGGTTTAGCGGTTCCAGAAAATTGGCTCAAGTGCCTAAAATTGTCCCGAATCGTGTGCTATAGCCCGCGAAAACGACCCGAAACGTAGGGCCGTCATTTGAATTTCATAGCTCCGATTGCAGCGCTTCTAGACATTTCGGAACGCCAGCAACATGAGTTTTACGAAAAGTATCGGGTTTAGCAGGTCCCGAAAATTGTCCCAGGTGCGTAAATTTGGTCCGAAGCGTGTGCTATAGCCCACAAAAACGGCCCGAAACATAGGGCCGTCATTTGAATTCCGTAGCTCCGATTGCAGCACTTCTGGACATTTCGGAATGCCAGCAACATGAGTTTTAGGAAACCCATCGGGTTTAGCGGTTCCTGAAAATTGGCCCTGGTGCCTAAAATTGGCCTGAAGCGTGTGCTATAGCCCACAAAAACGGCCCAAAACGTAGGGCCATCATTTGAATTCCGTAGCTCCGATTGCAGCGCTTCTGGACATTTCGGAACGCCAGCAACATGAGTTTTACGAAAAGTATCAGGTTTAGCGGTTCCCGAAAATTGGCTCAGGTGCCTAAAATTGGTCCATAGGGTGTGCTATAGCCCACGAAAACGGCCCAAAACGTAGGGCCGTCATTTGAATTCCGTAGCTCCGATTGCAGCGCTTCTGGACATTTCGGAACACCAGCAACATGAGTTTTAGGAAAACCATCAGGTTCAACGGTTCCAGAAAATTGGCCCAGGTGCATAAAATTAGCCCGAAGCGTGTGCTAGCCCACGAAAATGGCCCGAAATGTAGGGCCGTCATTTCAATTCCGTAGCTCTGATTGCAGCGCTTCTGGACATTTCGGAACTCCAGCAACATAAGTTTTAGGAAAAGCTGTTCCAGAAAATTGGCTCAGGTGCATAAAATTAGCCCGAAGCGTGTGCTAGCCCACAAAAACGACCCGAAACGTAGGGTCGTCATTTGAATTCCGTAGCTCCGATTGCACCGCTTCTGGACAGTTCAGAACGCCAGCAACATGAGTTTTACGAAAAGCATCGGGTTTAGCGGTTCCCAAAAATTAGCCCAGGTGCCAAAAATTGGCCCGAAGCTTGTGCTACAGCCCACAAAAACGGCCCAAAACTTAGGGCCGTCATTTGAATTCCGTAGCTCCGATTGCAACGCTTCTGGACATTTCGGAACGCCAGCAACATGAGTTTTAGGAAAAGCATCGGGTTTAATGGTTCCAGAAAATTGCCCCAGGTGCCTAAAATTAGCCCGAAGCGTGTGCTAGCCCACGAAAACAGCCCGAAACGTAGGGCCGTCATTTGAATTTCGTAGCTCCGATTGCAGCGCTTCTGGACATTTCAGAACGCGAGCAACATGAGTTTTACGAAAAGCATCGGGTTTAGCGGTTCCCAAAAATTGGCCCAGGTGCTAAAAATTGGCCTGAAGTGTGGGCTATAGCCCACGAAAATGGCCCGAAACGTAGGGCCATCATTTGAATTCGGTAGCTCTGTTTGCAGCGCTTCTGGACATTTCGGAACACCAGCAACATGAGTTTTATGAAAAGCATTGGGTTTAGTGGATCCAAAAAATTGGCTTAGGTGCCTAAAATTAGTCCGAAGCGTGTGCTATAGCCTGAGAAAACGACCCGAAACATAGGGCCGTCATTTGAATTCCATAGCTCCGATTGCAGCGCTTCTGGACATTTCGGAACGCCGGCAACATGAGTTTTACGAAAAGTATAGGGTTTAGCGGGTCCCGAAAATTGGCCCAAGTGCCTAAAATTGGCTCGAAGCGTGTGCTATAGCCCACAAAAACAGCCTGAAATGTAGGGCCGTCATTTGAATTCTGTAGCTCCGATTGCAGCGCTTCTGGACATTTCGAAATGCCAGCAACATGAGTTTTAGGAAAAGCATCGGGTTTAACGGTTCCAGAAAATTGGTCCAGGTGCCTAAATTAGCCCGAAGCCTGTGCTAGGCCACGAAAACGGCCCGAAGCGTAGGGCCGTAATTTGAATTCCGTAGCTCCGATTGTAGTGCTTCTAGACATTTCGGAATGCCAGCAACATGAGTTTTACGAAAAGCATCAGGTTTAGCAGTTCCCAAAAATTGGCCCAGGTGCTAAAAATTGGCCCGAAGTGTGGGCTATAGCCCACGAAAACGGCCCGAAATGTAGGGTTGTCGTTTGAATTCTGTAGCTCCGATTGCAGCGCTTCTGGACATTTCGGAACGCCAGCAACATGTGTTTTAGGAAAAGCATCGGGTTTAACGGTTCCAGAAAATTGGCCCAGGTGCCTAAAATTAGCCCGAAGTGTGTGCTAGCCCACGAAAACAGCCCGAAATGTTGGGACGTCATTTGAATTCCGTAGCTCCGATTGCAGCACTTCTGGACATTTCGGAACGCCAGCAACATGAGTTTTACGAAAAGCATCGGGTTTAGCGGTTCCCAAAAATTGGCCCAGGTGCTAAAAATTGGCCCGAAGTGTGGGCTATAGCCCACGAAAATGGCCCGAAATGTAGGGCCGTCATTTGAATTCTGTAGCTCCGATTGCAGTGCTTCTGGACATTTCGGAACACTAGCAACATGAGTTTTACGAAAAGCATTGGGTTTAGCGGTTCAAGAAAATTGGTCCAGGTGCCTAAAATTGTCCTCTGATTGCTGCGCTTCTGGACATTTCAGAACGCCATCAACATGAGTTTTAGGAATACCATTGGGTTTAGCGGTTCCTGAAATTTGGCCCAGGTGCCTAAAATTGGCTCGAAGCGTGTGCTATAGCCCACGAAAACAGCCCGAAACGTAGGGCCGTCATTTGAATTCCGTAGCTCCAATTGCAGCGCTTCTGAACATTTCGGAACGCTAGCAACATGAGTTTTAAGAAAACCATCAGTTTTAATGGTTCCAGAAAATTGGCCCAGGTGCCTAAAATTAGCCCGAAGCGTGTGCTATAGCCCACGAAAACGGCCCGAAACGTAGGGCCGTCATTTAAATTTTGTAGCTTCGATTGCAGCGCTTCTGGACATTTCAGAACGCCAGCAGCATGAGTTTTACAAAAATCATCAGGTTTAGCGGTTCTCGAAAATTGGCCTAGGTGCCAAAAATTGGCCCAAAGCGTGTGCTATAGCTCACGAAAACGGCCCGAAACGTAGGGCCGTCATTTGAATTCCGTAGCTCCGATTGCAGCGCTTCTGGACATTTCGGAACGCCAGAAACATGAGTTTTGCGAAAAGCATCGGGTTTAGCAGTTCCAGAAAATTGGCCCAGGTGCCTAAAATTGGCCCGAAGCGTGTGCTATAGCCCACGAAAATGACCCAAAATGTAGGGTCGTCATTTGAATTCCATAGCTCCGATTGCAGCGCTTCTGGACATTTCGGAACGCCAGCAACATGAGTTTTACGAAAAGTATCAGGTTTAGAGGTTCCCGAAAATACCCTAGGTGCCTAAAATTGGTCCGAAGCATGTGCTATAGCCCACGAAAACAGCCCGAAATGTAGGGCCGTCATTTGAATTCCGCAGCTCCGATTGCAGCGCTTCTGGACATTTCGGAACGCCAGCAACATGAGTTTTAGGAAAACCATCAGGTTTACCGGTTCCTGAAAATTGTCCCAGGTGCCTAAAATTGGTGAGGATCGGAGTGTCCGAGGACCAGTGGATGGTCGCTCCTTAGTGTGATGAGTGATTGACAACGTGGTGTGGACTGACTCTTGGCTGAGTATTGCAGGTACAGGTTGCAGCTTGATTTGCGTTGGTGCAGGTGAAGAGCGGGCACGAAAGGTCTTAGCCTTTGTGGCCTCCGAGTAGTGGAGAGACAAGTAGGCTCGGCTTGATGGACCCGGTGGCCGAACGGGATCAAGTGCGGGCCGCATGGTGGCAAGGAAAGCAAGACGAAGTCGGGTATGGTTTCTTGGTTGAGCCACAAAACCAAGGTCGAGCCGGGACGACGTGGCGGCCAAGTCATGAGTGGGATTGGCGTGGAGGCTGCGCTGAGTCCGCGGGGTTTGCGGCGGTTCACCACAAAACCGTCGGGGTACTTGGTTGAGCCACAAAACCAAGACCGGAGGCTCGGCGGGCGGAGACGGGATCCAGGCGCGCCGAGAAGCTTCGAAGCAGGTGACACGCGGCATGATCGAGGTGCTTGCGTCAGGAGGACGCGAAGGCCCGGTGGATGCGTGGCCGTCCGATGGAGAACTTCATGTGTTGACCAAAATGCCCCTGTAAGGGCTTGAGTTGTAACTCCTAATGTAGGGGTACTTCGGTCTTTTCCGGAGGGCCTATATATAGGAGGAGGGGGCTGAATTTTTAGCCAACTCTTTGGCTAGTGGTGGGAGTGGTCTTTCATTTTGGGGTGCTCTTTGGGAGAGAAGGAGAGAGGTGAGTGTGGCTCTTTGTTTGAGCTTTTTGCCATCCAAGATTTGTGATTCTTGTGAGTGGCTTGTAACCGGATTTGGCTAAGATATTCATAGTGAAACCTTCCTTCTCAATCTCGTGCCAAATCCTTTGCTCCCGACGTTTTTGTTTTTCTGCGATTTTCGGAGGTATTTCTGGAGGATTTTCGTTCGTCGCTCGATTCATCGATTTGAGGGCGTTTCTCTCCAGATTTCTTTGAGGGGATCATAGGTGAGTGCCTTGTGCCTCTTTGTGGATGATCTTGACCCCTCAAACGCTGGACTTGGCCTTCAATTCGTTGATTTTCGGATGAACCCTAGTTCATAGTGTTCTTGGCCAAGATTTGCGATTCCGGGAGTTGTAGGGAGTTAGAGGCTGAAACTTTTGGGGCATATCTTCCCTTTGGGGTGCTCATCATCTCCCCAAAATTTTGTCTCAAGACTCCAAGTGGTTTGGGAGATCCATCGATCGAAAGTTTGGGGCTGTTTCGCGAGCTGTTTTCTGGGCTGCCCCGGATGATCCGGAGGTAAGGGCCGGGTGACCCGGTATAGCACTGTTGGATGTAGGGTGATCCAGAGGTAAGGGCCGGGTGACCCGGTACGGTACTGTTAGCTCCCGGGTGATCCGGAGGTTGGTTCCGGATGATCCGGTAGGGGTCTGGTAACCTTGTTTTGGTCCGTCTTCCTCCGTGTTTGCTTCTGCTTTGCCTCTTACCCTTTCAAGACTTGTTCCTAGGGTTGGTAGGTCCATTGCGACTACGTGACCTTGACAAGCTTGTGTGGAATCCGTGGTTGTGATTTTGGGGCATAGCCGAGTTCTCACCGGAGAATTTTCATCGGCTCCCATTCACTCCCCCCTCTCTAGTGGCCTAATCAGTCCTTCAATTGGTATCAGAGCCAGTTATGGATCTTCGTGATTCTAACCAGTCTAAGATCCAAAGATGACGTACCAGGAATGGGGTTCGGGTCCTCCACACTTTGATGGTAAGAACTACCAGATGTGGCAGAGGCGGATGGCTACTTTCCTCCGCGGCAAGGGTCAGATCCTTTGGGACATTACGGTGAACACAACATATGTTCATCCGATTAACTTCCTAGCTCCAGGATCGAGGGATATGTTAACTAGGGGTATCTCCCCGCGCGTTGCTGTGGGAATTAAGAAACAATGCAATGAACATAAGAGAAATTTTCCATGTGCTAGTGGATGCTAATGTAGGTGCCAAGGATCAATTTTTTTCCATAATGGAGACATAATGTATTTTATTATATGTAAATAAAAAAATATATACAGAATCATATGCAGCGTAATACGATGGAGGGGATATGGCAGATGCTGAGATGCAGCCAACATCAAGCAAAACTTCTACCTGGTCCGGCAAGTTACCGCTTCTACCAATGACCCACTCAGTATTCACGGGAATGCAGCCCACGATCTCTACCGACCGACAACGACGACACCTGCGCCTCTGGTAGAGAGCTACACGATTTGGCAGCTCGGCGCCCCGGCGAGCGCGACCATTAGTGAGGCCGGAGCAGCTAGCCCGACTTCCTTCCCCGCGGAGCGAGCTGTCCCACGGGTGCTGATCCGCGTCGCACGCCATCGTCGTCTCTCGTATGGGAGAGGATCGGTCTTCGCGACCCAATGCGCAGCAGAATTGAGCGACAACGGGAGGAACGGTCTGGGGATCTGATGGGGTAGCAAGACGTGCAGCAGCCGTCACCGTGGCCTGCTCCGATTTGTTGGCCGCAACCACACCGACACGGAGCTGCTCATCGGAGACGACGACGACGATGTGCTCGAGCTGGGCGGCAGGCGGCAGCTCGACATCGGCAACGCCACGGACATCGACGACGGCAGCGCCACAAGCATCGGTGACGCCGTCACGTGGACAGGGTTCATCAGCTACGCGTACGCCACGCTGTATAGGGACAACGTGCCATCCTTGCTGCGCGGCGCGTCCTACTACAACTGCCACCCCGGTGCGGAGGCCAACCCCTACAGCCGCGGCTGCTCCGCCATCATGCAGTGCCGTGGCTGAGAGAGAGCTGCGACGACGTCTGCTATGCTGCTAGTTGTGTGTTCCCCGCTTTTGCCCACAAGCAGAAGGAATATATACTCATCAATCGAGATGGTTCACTTGTGTTTTCCATTTCCTGATGGAGATCAATTGTTGCGCGTCTGCATGCTCATCAATTCGACGGCTCAGCTTCGTCCTTTTCGGTTTCCTGGTGGATCCATTGTTGCAGCGTGCGTCGGTCTGATTTCACTCGGCTACCAGCGGCACATGCATGGAAGGAAGGTCAAAGGGAGATTGACGTGGACCAATCAGAGGACTGAGAACTCCCAAAGAATTCCTAGTGGGGAGCTCCTATATAGGAGTTATAGATTTACTCCTCTGTTCTTTTTTTCCTAATCGATCGTATAAATAAAGATTAATCGTCCCCCCATGTTAGTTTAATTTTCTCCTCTATTCTCTTTCCCCTACTCGATCGTATAAATAAAAAATAAACAAAATAAATTATGATGAGTGAAGTGAAGCTTTTTCTTTGAGAAAGATGAGTGAAGTGAAGCTTTGGCCCTACGCTAAGTTACTTGCTCCATCTGCTTCAAACAAACTATCCCTGTTGCTTGTTTTTTTCATCATTTCTTTGGTTTTTCACTTCTCCGATATATAGCTCCTCTTGATTGATTGATTTGCTTGTTTAGCTTCATGTAAGTTCTGTTTACCCACTAATTCATATAAAAGCAAATAATAAGTACAGATTTGGATTAGCACGAGTCTTTCTTGCATATGCTGGCAAACTTCTTTATTTTTCTTATTTTTTTGGCATGCACGCATTGACTTTGTTTACCCCGCACTACCGGAAACGGAGCCTTCGCCGAGAGTAATAATCTTTGGCGAGAGCATATCCTCGGGCTCTCGGCGAAGAGTTCTTCGCCGAGAGTCAAAAAAAATTCTCGGCAAAGACCAAAACTCTCGACGAAGAAATTCTTCGCCGAGAGCAAACAAAAAAACTCTCGGCGAAGAATTCTTCGCCGAGATCCACCCGGCTGGCGAAGAAATTCTTCGCCGAGAGTATTTTTCTTGCTCTCGACGAAGAAACTTAAAAAAAAATCACTTTTTCACCTTCAAACTTTTTTTATCATCAACATATGCACTTATACAAAGGATATGTTCAAATTTGACACAATTTTATCTCTGTTTGCTATATTTAAAAATTTTACTTCATTCTAGGTAATTTTTTCGAATACGTCCGATATGAACTGCAAGTGCATGAAATCATAGAGTAAAGTTGTTGGAAAAATGAGACTCATATTCATGAGACATATCTAAGACCATGTACACAAAATGAAACTAAATTTCAAACATTTTGTTCTCTGATCATGATGAAGATCGTGTTGCAAAAAGGTTTTAAAATTGTATAACATTCAAATGAAGTTTGAAAATCACAAATTTTGTCGAGCGCTCATTATATCTTATGTCGAGATTGTGGTAAAAAGTTGAGAACATTTTGAGCACTTTGATGCGTACGTTGTTTAGAAACCGGAACATCTCACGAGAAGTTTCAGAGAATTTGAACTAATGCCAGTAGGTTTGGTACATTAGATAAATTTAAATTTGAGTTTGACCACAACAACTTTTTTATAAGCAATACACAACATATCTAGTGTCATGTTAAGTTTTTGAGATTTTTTGCATTTATTTGATATTTTTAACTAATTTAGAAACTTTTTAGAAAAATATTTTCGCCGAGAGCCATTTATTGGGCTCTCGGAGAAGCAGCATTGGGCCGGAGGCCCAGTTTACGTCGGTGGCCCACCACAGCCCAACTTCCTCCTATATAACCGGTGCCCCCCCACACACACCCGGAAACCCTAACCCTACCCCCTCCCCCTCCCTATCCGGCCGCCTCCCGCCGCCGCCGCCTCCTCCTCCGTCGCCCCTCCAGATCCGCCGCCTCCCCCACCTCTTCCTCCCTCCAGATCTGCAAATCACCACCAGGCACAGCTGCGCCGTCCCCCACCTCCCCCCTCCGCTCGCACCTCACCTCGTGGCGAGGAGCGGTGGCGGGGCGAGGTGAGGTTGCGGCGGATCCGGCCCCGTCTCCTCGTCCGACTTCCCCCGGCGCGGCTCCTCTTCCCCCGGCTTCAATCCCGGCGCGGCGTCCTTCTATCCCTCTCTCATCTCTCTCCTCTCTGTTGCTTCCACAGGTGGCGGTGGCGACGGCCGGGTGGTGGTGGACGGCGGAGCGGTGGCGGGCGGCTCTGGTGGTGGTGGTGTTGTGGCGTCGGTGGTTGTTGTGGTGGTGGTGGTGCTGCTGGTGGCAGCGGCGGGCGGTGGTGGTGGTGGCGCTGCTGGTGGCAGCGGCGGGCGGTGGTGGTGGTGTTGCATGCGGCGGCGATGGTGGTGGGTGGTGGGTGGTGGGGCCAGGGCGGCGGCGGTGGGGGCCAGGGCGGCGGTGGATTTGCTTTTTTTGTTTTATGAAAATCTCTTCGCCGAGAGCTAGGTGGGCCTCTCAGCACATGTCCGCCGAGAGGGGTCCCGCCTGCTCTCGGCGAAGACGCCTTCGCCGGTACAAGTGCGCCGAGAGCAAACTCTCGGTGAAGCCTTCACCGAGAGGAAAGAGCCCTTCGCCGAGAGGAACCCCCCTCTCGGCGAAGGCCCAGGATCTGGTAGTGCCGGCCCTTAGTACATATTTACAAGTCATGATTTAGGCTCTTTTTGTTATTTTGAGGAAAAAAGAAATACTAGCTTGACTTGAGCAGTGTTATTTTAGTCACCAAAGAAAAACAAACTATTACAAATAAATATGAAAAAACAACAAAAGGGGGTGGGCAGTGGGAAATGGTTGCAACAGCAAAGGGCAATGAATAATAAATTATGCAGTGAGTGCGTGACATCACTGTACTCCCTACCTAACGAGAGGAGAGGAGAGGCAAAATTCTTATTGGGCGCGCGCCGCTGGGCGCGCGCCGCTAGGCGCTAGCAGCGAACAGAAAAAAAACAGAGGAGGAAGAAGAACGGAGGCTACGGCCATGGAGAGGAGCGCACCGACGGGTTGTGGGCGGCGGCCGCCGGCGGGTAACTGCCGGCGGCGGGCGGTGGTCGAGGCCGGCGGAGCTTATGGTTTTCGGGTTGGGGTTAGGGTTAGGGATTTGGGATTGTTGGGGGAGGGCTCCATGACAGACGACCTTAGAGGAGATGCCCGGGGGCGGCGGTAGGCCCGGCGGAGGTTGCGGCTTGCAGGGCGGTGAGGCCGGGCGGCGGTGGCGCCGCCTGCCGAGTGGTGGAGGACCCCCGGTGGGTGGTGTCGGTGGCGGGGGTCAGTGATTGGAGGGGTTAGGAAGGGCGGGATGGCGCCGCGGGTGCGGGATGTGGGCGGAGCGGTGCGGCAGCAAGGTGCCGCCGGCCGCGGGCGGCGGTGGAGGCCGGCGGCGGCGGGGTCGGTGCGGCAAAAAAAAAGAGACCCGCGGTGGAAGAAAGAAAGGAGAAGATGGAAGGAGGAAGATGGAATGGTGGAGAAGAGATAGGAAGAAGAGGTGGGGCGTGGGGCCCACTGTTCGCTCCAGGCGCCCGATAGCAGTTCCCGAGGAGAGTAGAGCAACGGCTACACCTCCCGCGTATTTAATTTTTTTTTGTACTGTCATCTCCTTTCGTCAAACCAAACCTGCAGGTCGTCCATCAGTTTGGTCGTCGCTGTCGATTCCCTTCACTGTATTTCACTTTCACAATTTCACCTTCCTTCACCCCGCGGTTAAACTCCCATGCATGCATGTTCAAATTATTTTTACTGCGTGCGTGCGTGCAGAGGAAGGCGGTGCGCTGGAAATTATTTTTACTGCGTGCGTGCATGCGTGCAGAGGAAGGTGGCGCGCTGGTGCTGGAGTACCTCGCCGGCGGCACGCTGGCCGACCGGCTCCACGGCGGCGTGGGCGGCGGCACGGCCCCTCCTCCTCTGTCGTGGCCCCACCGCATGCGCATCGTCCACGATGTGGTCTGCGCGCTGGAGCACCTGCACGACGCCTCCGCCACGGGCGGCAGCGGCCCTCCAGTAGTGTATGGCGACGTGTCGGCATCCAACGTGCTCCTCGACGTGCGGGGGGCCTCGGCGCGCGGCTCTGCGACCTGGGCTCCGTATGTGAGGACCGGAGCGTCCGAGGACCGGTGGATGGTCGCTCCCTGGTGTGATGAGTGATTGACAACGTGGTGTGGACTGACTCTTGACCGAGTATTGCAGGTGCAAGTTGTGGCTTGACTTGCGTTGGTGTAGGTGAAGAGCGGGCGCGAAAGGTCTATGCCTTGCGGGGCCTCCGAGGAGTGGAGAGACAAGTAGGCTCGGCTCGAGGGACCCGGTGGCCAGCGGGGTCAAGTGCGGGCCGCATGGTGGCAAGAAAAGCAAGACGAAGTCGTCGACCGGAGCCGGTGTAGGGTTGCGGCTCACGACCGGAGTCTGCACGCGGGGTTTGCGGTGGTTCACCACAAAACCGTCGGGTTACTTGGTTGAGCCACAAAACCAAGACCGGAGGCTTGGCGGGCGGAGACGGGATCCGGGCATGTCGAGAAGCTTCGATGCCGGCGGACATGTGGCAGGATCGCAGGGCTTGCGTCGCGAGGACGCGGACTGCGGCGAAGGTGTGACCGTGCGATGAAGAGGAGTGCTACATGACCTATTTGCCCCTGAGGGGTTTGTATCTTAAGTTTAAGTGCTAGGGGTAGCTTGGTCATTTGCCCAATCCAGAGGGACTCATATATATAGCTCTAGGGTTTTCTGGGCAAACCATCCATCTAGACTGCTTCTCATTTCCTTGCTCCATAGGCGTAGATTTACTTCACCGTTTTGTAGAGAATCTGACCTCCGAGTGTATGGAAGCATTCATGGTTGCGTTGATTTCCTTCTTGTAGCTCGTGTGATTTTCGTGTCTTTTTCGAGCTATTTTCGTTAGATTTTCGTGCGCGCTTTGTTCCTTTGATTCTAAGGTGTTTGGGTTCGGATTTGTTGGTGGGGATCATGGATAGATGTCTTATGCATCTTTGTGCTTGATCTTGACCCCCCCAATCTCCGGATTTGGCCTCCGATTTAAGGATTTCGGTTGGAACCCTAGCTTTTTGGTAGAGCTCGGTTGCGATTCGATTTCTGGCGATTTAGTTTATTTGAGGTCTCAAGTTTTGAGGTATAGCATCTCCTAGGGACGCTTCACATCTCCCCCAAATCTTACCTCAAGAGCTCAAGCCGTTTGGGAGATCCATGGACGGATAGGTGAACTAGTGCTTGCTCTTTCAAGTTCGGGCTGCTGTTCCCATGCCTATCGGACAGTCCGCCAGGGGCACGCGGACGGTTCGCGAGGAGCCGACAGATCTGGTGTTCGTCGTGTTCTTCGTGTGTTCTTGCGTGCTCGCGTTTCGATCCGTTTTGTCCGGTGCTTTTGGTTGTTAGAAGTTTGCCGGACGGTCCGCGAGGTGAGTGCGGACGGTCTTTTCCGCACGGACGGTCCGCGGGTAGGGCGCGGACGGTCCGTTATTCGAGGTGCAGTACTGGAAGTTTGGGTGCCTTTTTCGGACGGTCCGCCCTGTGCTTGCGGACGGTCCGCCCGGCCCCCGCGGACAGTCCGCCCCCTCCACGCGGACGGTCCGCCCCAGGCTGTGCAGATTGTCTAAGTCCTTTGCTTCTTGAGTTGCGCTTCCGTGTTGCTTTGAGTTGGGGTTTGTTCCTTGGGTTGGTAGATCTGTTGTGACTATGCGACCTTGGCAAACTAGTGTGGGAATCCTTGCTTGTGAATTTGGGGTATAGGCCGAATTCATCCTTCGGGAAGAATTTTTATCGGCTCCCATTCACTCCCCCCCCCCTCTCTGGTCGCCTAATCGGTCCTTCAATTGGTATCAGAGCCGGTTACGGATCTTCGTGATTCTAACCAGTCTAAGATCCAAAGATGGCGTACCAAGAATGGGGTTCGGGTCCTCCACACTTTGATGGTAAGAACTACCAGATGTGGCAGAGGTGGATGGCTGCTTTCCTCCGCGGCAAGGGTCAGATCCTTTTGGGATGTCACGGTGAACACAGCTTATGTTCATCCGATGAACTTCCTAGCTCCAGGATCGAGGGATATGTTCGACGCCAACAATAAGGCGGTGTACTACTTGTTTCGTGCTCTGTGTCAATCCGAATTCGATCGGGTTCAGACAGAGGACTTGGCTTGTAGGATTTGGGAGCAGCTGAAGAATGCTCACGCTGGGAATGCTCAGGTTCAGGCTCGGCTATTTGCGACCTACCGGAGAGAGTACGAGAACTTCACTCATCTCTCCGGTGAGTCCATTGATGCCATGTTCCAGCGGTTCACGGTGATTGTGAACAACATGAGGGCTAATGTGGCCGTGCTCCCGTACGATGACCATGACAGGGCTGTCAAGCTCCTGCACTCTCTGGATCGTACCATGTGGAGTGGGAAGGTCGAGGCCATTCTTGACTCGGAGAAGTATGAGACCCTTACGGTGGACGAGCTGTTTTCCAAGCTCAAGTCATCCGAGGTGGACCGTGGGGTGCGTGCAAAGATCGAGAACCCGACTGACCCTCATAGTCTGGCTCTCGTTTCTGGATCAAGGACTAACGCTAACATGTCTTTGAGACAGTTCTCTTTGTCTTGTCTTGTGTCCATGCCAGATGAGGAGTTTGACGTGCTTGGCGAGGAGAATCTCGCATTGCTGAGCAGGCGGTTCGAGTGCATGTACACGAACCGGAAGAACGCTCGGAGGAGCTCGGGCATGTGCTACCGGTGCGGGAAGCACGGGCACTTTATCGCTGAGTGCCCGGAAGCCATGGAGGTGAAGCCTGAGCATAAGCACCATCCGAGGACCGACCACTAGCACCGCTCGAGGGATGACCACAAGGGCAAGAACAAGTCCGAGCGAAGGCCGAGGAGGAGCGGTGGTCACAAGAAGAAGGAGCGAGCGATGGTTGCCGGAGCGAGCGACATCGACTCGAGCTCCTGCTACTCTTCATCGAGCTCAAGTGATGAAGATGAGAACCGGCACAAGGGCAAGCGGTCAAGCAAGAACATCAACGGCCTGTGCTTCGCCGCCCAAGGTTTTTGCGGCATGGCACATAGCTCCGCAAGCAAGAAGAGCAACAAGGACAACTCGGACTCCGACTCCGAGGATGAGGTAAACAATGATCCATCCTTCTTGATAGCGGAGAATGCTAGGTTGAATGACTTGCTTGACAACCGTGATGATGTGCTTAGAAAGACCAACAAGGAGAAGAGGGAGTATAGGTCTTTGCTTGGAGAGGCTAAGGAGAAGGTGGTTGAGCTAGAGTCTTTGCTTGTTGATGCTAGGGCTCAAATAGATTCTCTTAAGTCTGCTCCTATTGTGACCGATGAACCTGAATGCACTGATTGTTCCACTTTTCTTGGTGAGTTGACTGTGCTTAAGGAAAAATATGCCTCCAAGGTCGAGGAACTAGATGTGCTTAGGGTAGAGCTAGATGAGATGAAATCTAGGCCCTCTTTGCTTGGTGCTTGCACTTCTTGTCCTGTTTTGCATGAGAAGCTAGATGTTTCGCTTGTTTATGCTAGATCACTAGAGGCTCAGCTGAAAGCTCCTATTCCTACATCATGCTCTACTTGTGAAATAAATACTGTGAAGAATATGGAGCTTGCACACTATGTTGATCGCTTGCAGGATGAGAATGATGAGTTGAGAAAGATGATGGGTTGGTTGTCTGGTCATGAGCCTCAGCTCAGGATGATGATTGAGGCATACAAGCGCTATGATGGCAAGCGCTTGGGGCAGACAAGATTGGTGAGGGAAATGGTGAGGATGAGGGGAAGATTGGAGATATCCCAGAGCCACCAAAAACCCACTACAAAAATGCATATGCTCCTAAGTCAAACCCACTTAGGAACCGACTAGACACAACCCCAGCTCCACCCGTGTTTCCTCCACACACAGACAACTTCCAGAAACCCATCAAGTTCAAGAGTGACTTGGGGAATGAGTTCTTTGGGAAGAAGGGAGAGAAACCGAGTGAGGAGAAGCCAGAGCCCAAAGAGAGCCCAAAACCAAACCCAAAACTAAAACCCTTCCATTGTGAGCATTGTGGGAGGGATGGGCACCTAGCAGAGTTTTGCTTCAGGAGGAACGTGAGGAGAGGTTGGCTAGGGAGATGGCCAACAAGGACAGGTACCGCCCTTCTCGTGGTGTGCCTGAGCCTAGGTTGGTGCCGAGGGGCGAGGGTGTGGTGCATACCATTTACCCTCGAGAGAGGCATGTGTTTGTGCCTCGAGGTGAGCCACCACATAGAGAAGGTGGTAGGCGTGTTGGGTTTGGGCGTGGTGAGTTTGCTGGACGTTCCTTCGCTCGTGGCCAATACGAGTATGGGGGAACGATCGCAGTTTTAGGTCCCAGAGGAGCTACGGGCCACGGTCTCCACCTCGTGGTGTGCGTAGTCCTCCAAGGGGACGTGGGGGTGTTCCACCTAGAGGAGATAGGATGGATTTTGCTAACCCCACTCTTGAGCAAATGGCACGGCACTGGTTTGATTCATTTTGTACTAACCCCAGTGCTGAGTCGTTTGCTCACTCTCGCTCTCGTTTTTTATTTGCAGGTGGGAGGCTTAGAGGGCGTTTGGTTGATCGACTCCGATTGCTCTCGACACATGACCAGAGATCGAAGGTGGTTCTCCAGCCTCACCCCGGTGATGACCAAAGAGTACATCACTTTTGGGGATAATGGGAAAGGTAGAGTGCTTTCAGTGGGCACGGTGAAGGTGAGTGAGTCTGTGACTCTTAGGCGTGTTTCTCTTGTCAAGTCTTTGGGGTACAATCTTCTTTCGGTTTCCCAGCTTCTTGATGAGGGTTTTGAGGTCTGTTTCAAAACGGGCGCTTCGCGTGTCTTGGATTCTCGAGGTGATCTTGTGTGCATAATCATCCCCGAGAGTCAGATTTTCAGAGCCGATTTTTCTCAGTGTGTAGGCTCTTCTCGTGGTTTGGTTGCTGGTGTTTCGGTGGAGCTTTGGAAATGGCATAGGAGACTAGGTCACTTGAGTTTTGACTTGTTGTCATGCTTGAGTGGACTAGGATTGGTCCGAGGATTGCCTAAGTTGAAATACCAAAAGGACTTGGTATGTGCTCCGTGTAGGCATGGCAAGATGGTCGCCGCCTCTCACCCGCCTCTGACATCCGTTATGACAGAGAGGCCATGCGAACTGTTCCATATGGACTTGGTTGGTCCAGCTCGTGTGTGCTCGGCGGGTGGGAAATGGTATGTCCTGGTGATAGTGGGCGACTATTCTCGCTATGCTTGGGTCTTCTTTTTGGCTGACAAGGGGGAGGCGTTTGGTTTTGTGCGGGATCTAATCTTGAGGTTGAAGAATGAGAGGAATGGAGATGCCATTCGAGCTATCCGTAGCGACAATGGCTCTGAATTTAAAAACTCTCGTTTCGAAACCTTTTGTCGTGATTTGGGTCTCGAACATCAATTCTCTTCTCCCTATGTGGCTTGTCAGAATGGTGTGGTTGAGAGGAAAAATCGTTCCCTTTGTGAGATGGCTCGGACGATGCTCGACGAGCATAGGACTCTGAGGAGATATTGGGCTGAGGCGGTGAATACCGCGTGCCATGTTGGGAACCAGATTTTTCTTAGGGCCTTCTTGAACAAGACGTGCTATGAGCTCATGCACGGGCGAGCACCTAGAGTGAGCCATTTCAGGGCTTTTGGTTGTCGGTGTTTTATTCTCAAGAAGGGTAGGCTTGATAAGTTTGAGTCGAGGTCTTCCAATAGGATCTTTTTGGGTTATGCGAGTCATTCTCGAGCATTCCGTGTGCTCAACCTTGATACTAACCTAGTCATGGAAACTTGAGAGGTTACCTTCGACGAGACCCAGCCATGCAGTTCGTCTATTTTTGAGTGTGCAGGTGACGACGAGATTGGCAAGAAGATCTTTGAGGACGAGGAGGATGATGCTGGAGAGGATGATGGTGAAGCTCCAGCCGAGCATGTACCCTCTACTTCCACTACGACGACTATGGTGCAGGATGGTCCAGCTCCTACACCGATTACGATCCAACAAGATCAAGTGGAAGCTACAGCTGAGGGGGAGGTTGTCTCCAGGCGAGAGGCACCGAGGCGCGTTCAAGTTGATCATCCTCCCTCAAGAATCATCGGCGACATCAATGAACGTACGACACGGTCAAGGTCCAGGAATGTTTCTCACTTTGCTCATTCGGCTTTTGTTGCTACCTTTGAGCCGAAAGACATTGGACACACCCTCTCTAATCCTAATTGGGTGAACGCAATGCATGAGGAGTTAGAGAACTTTGAGAGAAACCAAGTTTGGGAGTTGGTAGAGCCACCACCACATTGCAAACCTATCGAGACAAAATGGGTGTGGAAGAACAAAGAGGGTGAGAATGGTGAAGTGGTGAGAAACAAATCGAGGTTGGTTGCTCAAGGGTATAGTCAGAAGGAGAGGATAGACTATGAGGAGACATTTGCTCCTGTAGCCCGTTTGGAGGTGATTAGGATCCTTCTAGCCTTTTCCGTGGCTAAAGGGTTCAAATTGTACCAAATGGATGTGAAGAGTGCCTTCTTGAATGGGTTTTTAGAAGAAGAGGTGTATGTGAAGCAATCACCAGGCTTTGAGAGTGCTGAGTTTCCTCACCGGGTGTATAGGCTGAGGAAGGCGTTGTATGGGCTGAAACAAGCTCCCCGTGCTTGGTATGGCCGTTTGAGGGGGTTCTTGTTCAGCAAGGGGTTTGAGATGGGCAAGGTTGATAAGACTCTTTTTCTCCTCAGACAGAGCGATGATATCCTAATTGTTCAGGTGTATATGGATGATATTGTCTTTGGTGGCTCATCTCACTCTTTGGTTGTGAGATTTGCAGAGGACATGAGCAAAGAATTCGAGATGTCCATGATGGGAGAATTGCAGTTCTTTCTCGGGCTTCAGATCAAGCAGGCAAAGGAGGGAACCTTTGTGCATCAAGCCAAGTACACGAAGGACATCCTCAAGAAGTTCAAGATGGACGATTCGAAGCCCCTATCGACACCGATGAGTACGACTACAGCGTTGGATGCGGACGAGGACGGAGAGCCCGTGGACCAGAAGGAGTACCGGAGCATGATCGGCTCCCTCTTGTACTTGACGGCGACGAGGCCGGACATTCAGTTTTCTGTGTGTCTGTGTGCTCGTTTTCAGGCGTCGCCGAGGACTTCACATCGGCAGGCCGTCAAGCGGATCTTCAGGTATCTTCGATACACTCCTAAGCTCGGTCTTTGGTACTCGACGTCCTCTTCTCTTTCTCTTCTTGGGTTTTCGGATGCCGACTTTGCGGGGTGTCGAGTCGACAGGAAGTCGACTTCGGGGACGTGCCAGTTTTTGGGATCTTCACTTGTTTCTTGGTCCTCTCGCAAACAGTCTAGTGTAGCTCAGTCTACCACAGAAGCCGAGTATGTTGCTGCCGCTAGTTATTGCTCACAGCTGCTTTGGATCACATACACGCTGAGTGACTTTGGTGAGGAGTGTACCCATGTTCCCCTCATGTGTGATAGCACAAGTGCCATTAGTATTGCCAAAAACCCCATGCTCCACTCCAGAACCAAACATATAGAGGTGAGGTACCACTTCCTGAGAGACAATGTTGAGAAGGGAAACATAGACCTCATCCATGTGCCAACAGAAAAGCAGCTTGCCGATATCCTAACCAAGCCTTTGGACCAAGCTACATTTGCCCGTTTGCGAGGGGAGCTTGGTGTTGTTTTTCCTTTTTGAGCTTTGGTTGGGGGGTTTGATGTACATACTCATGTTGCATTTTCATTTATGTATCATATCATGCTTGCATCTTTGTATCATAGACTGCATGTGTATCATCTGAGAAGTGCTTCTCCTGTATACTTGGATCACTATGATATGCTAGATATGAGATTGTGACTTTGCTAGTGATGCTCATATGATGGATAGCGATGCTCTTGATGGCTTTGGGATGTATGTGCTTGTGAATAGCTTTCTTTTGTAAAAATGCTATATATGATTCTCTCTTATGAGTTGAATGCCTTTCATGTTAAATTTGTGCACTTATGGCTATAGCTTGCTTAATTTATGCTTGGGACCATGTTCTTTTCATTTGGGGTCAAAGACCCATTTATCATCATGGATGTTTAGCCTACATGCTACATTGTGGAGAAACCTAAGCTTCTTTTTGCCGCAAAGGCACTTCATGTACCATGCTTAATTTGTAAATCTTGAAATTGGTATATAAAATGCTTGTGCTTGAAAAATATGCTTCCATGTCATGTATGCTTTAAATTCCTTATCTTGGGTGCTAAACCGTTGCATGTTGTTCACCGTTGAGAAGTCTCACATTTAGAAGTGAACACATGGCTCGGTGGCTTTGACATGACATGAGATAGCTTGTAGGTGTTTATGATGATCTTGTGATGAGAATTTGTGACCTTGCATGAAGTTTGTGAGTTATGTGTTGTTTGTGCTCTTTTTGATCATGTTTAGGTCCTATGCTCATGAGAGGGAAATTTTTGTGAAAAATGCTTTATTTCTATCTTGGCTATGTCACATGCTTATATGTCCCCATCTATCTCGTTGGCGATGCTTGTACTAAATTTGTGGCAATCTTGCTTGTCTATGTCTCTTTTTAGCATGTTGTAGTGCTCTTTGTCTATTTGAGAAGCACATGCTTGCATTTGTAGACTTGATTTATGTATTACCAACAAGGGGGAGGAATAGTACCCAATTCTTCCTTTGGGAGAAAAGTTCTTGCATCCAGGGGTTCTTTTGCATGCATCAAAGGGGAGAAATGCATTTGTTTAGGGGGAACTTGCATTCATGTGCTTTGAAGCTCTTTTGCGTCTGATTTTAGTTGTGCTCTTTTGCCGATGGTGTCGAGCTCTTTTGCTTCACCTTGAGGAGTCGGCAATTTTGGAGCATTTTATCTCGGTTGTGTCGAGCCGTTGCCCTTGTCTTAGGGGACCGAGACTTTTTCCCTCTCAAGTGATTTTGTTTTGGCTTTTCTTTGGCTTTTGATCACTTGTGTGAGTTTTTCAGTCGTTTCTTTTCTTTTTCTCTTTTCTCTGAATTGGTTACTATGTGTGTGTTGTCAATGCAATCATCAAGGGGGTGATTGAGGACCGGAGCGTCCGAGGACCGGTGGATGGTCGCTCCCTGGTGTGATGAGTGATTGACAACGTGGTGTGGACTGACTCTTGGCCGAGTATTGCAGGTGCAGGTTGCGGCTTGACTTGCGTTGGTGCAGGTGAAGAGCGGGCGCGAAAGGTCTATACCTTGCGGGGCCTCCGAGGAGTGGAGAGACAAGTAGGCTCAGCTCGAGGGACCTGGTGGCCAGCGGGGTCAAGTACGGGCCGCATGGTGGCAAGAAAAGCAAGATGAAGTCGTCGACCGGAGCTGGTGCAGGGTAGCGGCTCACGACCGGAGTCTGCACGCGGGGTTTGCGGCGGTTCACCACAAAATCGTCGGGTTACTTGGTTGAGCCACAAAACCAAGACCGGAGGCTTCGCGGGCGGAGACGGGATCCGGGCATGTCGAGAAGCTTCGATGCCGGCGGAGACGTGGCGGGATCGCAGGGCTTGCATCGCGAGGACGCGGACTGCGGCGAAGGCGTGGCCGTACGATGAAGAGGAGTGCTACATGACCTATTTTCCCCTGAGGGGTTTGTATCTTAAGTTTAAGTGCTAGGGGTAGCTTGGTCATTTGCCCAATCCAGAGGGACTCATATATATAGCTCCAGGGTTTTCTGGGCAAACCATCCATCTAGACTGCTTCTCATTTCCTTGCTCCATAGGCGTAGATTTACTTCACCGTTTTGTAGAGAATCTGACCTCCGAGTGTATGGAAGCATTCATGGTTGCGTTGATTTCCTTCTTGTAGCTCGTGTGATTTTCGTGTCTTTTTCGAACTATTTTCATTGGATTTTCGTGCGCGCCTTGTTCCTTCGATTCTGAGGTGTTTGGGTTCGGATTTGTTGGTGGGGATCATGGATAGATGTCTTGTGCATCTTTGTGCTTGATCTTGACCCCCCCAATCTCCGGATTTGGCCTCCGATTGAAGGATTTCGGTTGGAACCCTAACTTTTTGGTAGAGCTCGGTTGCGATTCGATTCCGGCGATTTAGTTCGTTTGAGGTCTCATGTTTTGGGGTATAGCATCTCCTAGGGACGCTTCACATCTCCCCCAAATCTTACCTCAAGAGCTCAAGCCGTTTGGGAGATCCATGGACGGATAGGTGAACTAGTGCTTGCTCTTTCAAGTTCGGGCTGCTGTTCCTGTGCCTGGCGGACAGTCCGCCAGGGCCACGCGAACAGTCCGCGGGGAGCCGACAGATCTGGTGTTCGTCGTGTTCTTCGCGTGTTCTTGCATGCTCGCGTTTCGATCTGTTTTGTCCGGTGCTTTTGGTTGCTAGAAGTTTGCCGGACGGTCCGCGAGGTGAGTGCGGACGGTCTTTTCCGCACGGACGGTCCGCGGGTAGGGCGCGGACGGTCTGTTATTCGAGGTGCAGTACTGGAAGTTTGGGTGCCTTTTTCGGACGGTCCGCCCGGCCCCCGCGGACAGTCCGCCCCCTCCACGCGGACGGTCTTCCCCAGGCTGTGCAGATTGCCTAAGTCCTTTGCTTCTTGAGTTGCGCTTCCGTGTTGCTTTGAGTTGGGGTTTGTTCCTAGGGTTGGTAGGTCCGTTGTGACTACGCGACCTTGGCAAACTAGTATGGGAATCCTTGGTTGTGAATTTGGGGCATAGGCCGAGTTCATCCTTCGGGAAGAATTTTTATCGGCTCCCGTTCACTCCCCCCTCTCTGGTCGCCTAATAGATCCTTCAGCATGCTAGGGCTTCTCGGCGGCCGTGGCACCCACGCGCGCCGCCGTGGGCTCGCCGGGCTACGCCGACCCCTTCTTCCTCCGCACCGGCATCGTGTCAAAGAAGTCCGACGTGTACAGCTTCGGCTTGCTGCTGCTCGAGGCCATCACGGGCCTGCCAGCCGCCGGCGGTGGCGAGCCCGGGCAGGAGGAGAACCTGGCGGCGAGGGTGCTGCCTCGCGTCAGGGCGCGCGGGGTGGCGGGGCTCGTCGACACGAGGTTAGGGGAGGAAGGGTACGACGAGGAGGAGGCCGGCGAGATGGCGAGGATCGCCGTGGAGTGCGCGGCGCCGCAGCCCGGGCTCCGGCCGGTGATGGCGCAGGTGCGCGCGGCCATCGCGGAGAAGGCGGCCAGGTCCATTGCCAAGGCTGATCACGGTCACCACCATATTCAGCTCAGCAAGTTGTTGGAGCTCACATGATTTCCCAATTTTTTACGTGTTTTCCTAGCACATTGTTTGTTTAGAGTTAAGGTGGCTTAGCTGTTTGTTTATTTGTGTGATTGTTGGTGTAGCACTAGTACTAGAATCGTTTGGTTGTTCTCGTTGACTAGGTACAAAGATCGATGGCGAGAACTTTTAGGCTTGTAAGAAAATGATTGTGCTGTGCATTGGAGAGGACAGGAGGTTTGACCACAGTGAAATGTAAATATGGATGGATTTATCTCGCGTATCATCAGTAACTAAAAGGGTAAAGTTTGTCTGGCCCAGCTCTCTACCAGCCAGTAGAAATGTATAGACGAGCACAGGACGAGCAGGCAGTGAGGCAGCAGGGGATCATTCAAGTTGTTTGGGGTCGAAAAGCACAGGCAGTTATTTGCATATGATTGTTGAAAGATGATTTGGGGTTGGGGACGAGAGCAGCTGCAATCATCCGATATCTGCGGCTTTGCTCCGTTTGTAGCGGGATTGGATTGATGGATTCTCCAACAAGCCTGGTCCTGCCTTGCAGATGTTTTTTTCGCAATTTAGTGTTTGGCATATGTGATAGCAGCAGAATTTTCAGGACCACGGCATCCAAAACAGATGGGGCAAAAAAACACAAACCATCACCTGGAACAAGGATAGGTCACTACGAGTGTACATGCTCATTTTTAGAAGAAAAATTTTATTATCCTTGGGAAAAAATGATTGGCTCACGTCGTCCGAGAGCGGTCGATCGGAGGGCTATGAGGCTAGGAGGAAATGAGAGGAAATGGGATGGAGGAAAATGTTTCCTCCTCCTATCTCTATGACGAGTGGGCCTAGGAGGAAAATTTTTCTCTTTTAGATGGTTAGGGTTTGTAGCGCTTCAGTTCGCCGCCGCCGGCAGACGGAGGGCGACAGGTATTCGCCGCCGGCGGCAGACGGAGGGCACTGCGCGTGGGGATGGCCGCAGTCCGCAGCTCCGGCCAGCCTCCACCGAAGTGGAGCACAAGCGACCTCTCCCTCCCCTTCTTCCTCTTGCACACGGTCGAGCGGAGACGGCGGTAGCGGGTGCCTCTCCGTCGCGGCGGGGCAAGGCCGAGGGCCGGCGCGGCTCCATTCCCCGCCAGCCCTGCAGATCCAGGCTGTTTCCTTCCTCCAAGCAGCAAAGTCTCCCCCCCCCCGGCGACCGCCTTGCTCCCATCTGGCGCCCCTGCTCGAGCGGCTCTATGCCGGCGGATCCAGAGGTTACCACTACTGCCCCTCCTCACAACCAACTCCCTGAATTGCAACTTGATAATGTCTCATGAATGCTTTGATAGAAGATGCAGACAGTTGCTTAGATATTTTCAAGAGCAGATGGTCGTTTAGTACAGGTTTACAATTAGCATTGCATGATGAAAAGTTGTTCAATCTTTGCTCCCATTTTCACATAACTTGTAAGCTCAACTTGAATGGCACATTGAAATTTCAGGGGCTCAGGATGGCTTCACTGATGGCTTGACTTGTATTATCCTGTTCTCATGGAGTGGTGGAAAAATCTGTCATATTAGAGCTACTGAAACTTCAACTCCCGCAAGGGCTTTGTTTCATGAAAAGTGCTGGATGGTTAGAAGATTAGAAGGTCCCTTCAGCTGCCAAGCAGCAATTATCCCCAACATTGAAGCTGCAGAGACATAAGGAGGTGTACAGACCCGGTGATTCAGTCATTGTGACTATAGAAAACCATAACTGGATGGCAAATACTGTCTATTATGCTGCATAGATCATATAAAGGAATAACATGGTTAATAAATTTTGTGTTTGTTCTTGTTCTGGTTAACTGAATTACTCTGCAAAACAATACATATCATTTGAATAGTAATTGCATTCAGTGTGACTGACATTGAAGTATATTGATGCCATGAATTATGCTGATTGAATGTGAAGTGATCCCTAGGTCATGAATTCAGTTTTTGCAGCTGAATGAACACTGCAAATTATGTGATAGATTGCAGTATGAAGTGAGGTACCATGTGATGAGCTTTTGTTAGGTGATGTTGGTAGATCTGTGTTCTTGCGTTTATCTCTGATGATCGATCTCACCTGTGACGTTGTGGAAACATAATTGTTTGTAGCTGGTGCTGAAATGGTAGTGTTTATACATTAGTAAAGAAACCTAAATTTGTGGCTTTGTGGACTGGTACAGGGAAAGGCATCAGATCGACGACTGCTGATCTATCTAGTAACAAACAGACAGAATGATATCCTTTTGAGATTCATCAGGCACCAATTGCCTGACACAACCATTTGTACAATCTCAACGACAAATATCATCTAATTTCGGGCATTTGTACATGCATGTTTTTAGCTTCGTCCGAGTGCTTTTATTGAGTACCATGATCCATCCGAATGCTTCAGAACTGATCTGACCAGGTTAATGACCCAGTCCTTGTTAAATTTTATCTTGGTTCGGTCAGATTTGAGCACTCGATACAGTAAGCACTCCATGAAAAAAGCCAGAAACAAAATAGGCACAATGAAGGTAGGAACTATGAAAAATGTACAAACCATTTATTTCACCAGAAAATGTTCCATGTGACAGATATTATCATCCATACAAGAAACTCAACAACCAAGGCATGTATACATGTAAAAATTTTCATATGTACAAGTTGAACCAAATATCGTAGGCATTTCACATCAAAAGATCAAAACTATAAAATGTCAGACACAGACAATTCCATTCACCAGCTGAAACCACAAGTATTTAACATACTGAATATCAGTACTGGATTCAGAAGAAGTAGTTCACATAACTACTGGAATTTCATCCCTATTTATAGACACAGTCAACACAAAAGCACTACTTGTTGTTTGTTGCCTTCTCGACTGCAGCAACAACCACAAGCATCGACCTTCTGTTACAAAAGCACAGCTTAGCATATAAGAGAGTACAGGTTTCACCACGAGTTCACACACACTAGGGTTGCCAGCTTACAGATTCTAGCACATACCAGAGAGAAAACCAGGGCTGATACCAGCCAAAGCTTACAAAAACAGGAAACCCTAAAACGGATCATACAAACAGCACAAGCTAAATCCCCTACACTCCTTTCGGAAGATGTCCTCGACCGGTGGTTTTTCCTCGGACTCTCCTGAAATTGCATCAGCCATTCTGTGACTCGCGCCACCCCGGCGTCCAACTTGCTTTGCTCTTCTGCTCTTAGCTGCATGAAAAAAGCATTTTATATATTACATCAGATGGAGAATGAGGACACAACCCTTCAATAACAAATTTATTTCTTGTATTCCATAGAACCCACAAAACCACCCCCAAAATGAAGAGTTTCAATTTGTAATTAGAGGAGCCTAGGGGGATCCACCCCTCCAGGCACTACTGGTAAGTTTAGCGGATACTTGTGCAATCATGCCTCTCATATCACTTGAAGAAACAGTATGACCCAAATATAGGAACATGACACAATAATCGGGAAATAAAAGACGGAACACCATATAGCAATCTTCGTAAGTTGAATAAGACAACTAATTAGTTCCAGTGCTCATAAAATTAATCAGACACAATATTTGTAGTGAGTTATGCACAGATCAGTGCTCTACAAAACAACTATGAAGTGCCGGAACACTAATCCGGAACCCTAACCTAGCCGGAGATGATAGTGGGACGCGGATTAGAGAGGGAAAGTGGTGAAGAAAAATCGTACTCACATTGTGCTCCGGCGACAAGGACGAGGACGCGGTGGCGCCGGCCATGGTCTTCTTGGCCATGACTGAGAGCCATGTGGGGTTCGAGGACCGGTGGATGGTCGCTTCCTGGTGTGATGAGTGATTGACAACGTGGTGTGGACTGATTCTTGGCTAAGTATTGCAGGTGCAGGTTGCGGCTTGACTGGTGTTGGTGCAGGTGAAGAACAAGCGCGAAAGGTCGTTGCCGGTGGGGCCTCCAGGTGTGGAGAAGACAAGTAGGCTTGGTTCGAGGGACCCGGTGGCCAGCGGGGTCAAGTGCGGGCCGCATGGTGGCAAGAACGGCAAGATGAAGTCATGGACAGTTTCTTGGTTGAGCCTCAAAACCAAGGTCGTGCCGGGACTAGGTGGGAGCCGAGTCATGAGTGGTGATTGGCGGAGGCTACACCGAGTTCGCGGGGTTTCCGGTGGTTCACCAGAAAACCACTGGGTTCCTTGGTTGATCCACAAAGCCAAGACCGAAGAACCGAAGACGGAGGTGCAGCAGCTCCAGACCGGTCTGACCGGTGGGTCTGACTGGTCTGACCGGTGAGGAGCACCGGTCTGACCGGTGTGTGATGACGCAGTCCGGAATCTTCGAAGCGGAGGACACGCGTCGGGATCGCAAGGCTTGCGTCGAGGCTAAGCAAGTTTGCGGTCGCTGGGCATCCGTCCGATGGTGCGAAGACAAAGACTTCCAAGTTTGCCCTTGAGGGGCATATATCCCTAGTTAGCTAGTAAGGGTATTTTAGTCTTTCGGTTGCCTCCATATAACCCAAGGGGTGAGAGGATGGCAGCCATCTCTTGGAACCCTAGCTCATTTGGTTTTCCTATTTTCCTTCCTATTTTCCTTAGGATTTTCGTAGGACTAGCTTGAGAGCTTCATGGTGAGATCTTGTGAGAGGGAAGGATGATCGGGCGGCAAGCTAGACCTTGTATGAACCTTTTTGGTATGTATAGATGATTCAGCGTGGTTCCTCAAGGCTTGGTTGTGTCTTTCCCGTTTCTCCTTTTTGGTGATTTTCGAAGGCTTTTCTTGGCGAATTTCTTGTGGCGGTTTTGAGACCTTTCTCTTTGGGATTTGGTGGGGGATGTATGCATGAACCCCTCGTGGTTCTTTTCCCTTTGATTCCCCTCCCAAATTCGTGAGTAAAGGGGCTCAGTTTTGGGGTTTTCGTAGTTCTAGGGTTCGTGGTGTTCTTGGCGGAAATCCTTCGATTCCTCTTGATTCAACGAGTTTTGGTGGACCAAATCTTGGCTATGGAGTGCCCATGAGGTGTTCCTACTATCCCCAAAGTCTTGTGCGAATCCGTGGAGCGAATCGGGAGATCAGGAGTTGGATTCGGGGAAGTTGACCCGCGGGCGCTGTTCATCCCGAGCTGCCCAAGCGTGACCGGTCTGACCGGTGCTCGTGACCGGTCTGACCGGTGCGAGCCCCTGGTGGGTTTTGTCTCGGGGAACTGCTGTGTTCGTGTGGTTTTGTCCCGTGGTCCTGCTGTCTAGTTCTTGGCCCGTTTGGAGTTGTCTTGCTAGGCTTTGTGAGGGGTTTTCCTTCTTGGCAGGTTGTTCTTTGGTAGTGGTTTTTGTTCCAGGGCCTAGAGGAGTCACTGAGGCTTCCTGGAACTTTGCTGTGCATCTGCTATTCGCAACCGGCCTGACCGGCAGAGTCCACCAGTCTGACCGGTGCCATCGGTCTGACCGACAGGAGCCATCGGTCTGACCGGTGTAGCACAGACAGCAGGCTGCTCAATTTTCCGCTATGCGTTAGGGGTGTTTGGTTCGGTTGGTTGAGTTGTTGGTTCCTAGGACCCGTAGCACTCCAGTGGCTACGTGGTCTTGCCAACTTGGGTAGTTGAGTCAGAGACGTGTGTTGGAAGCCGCGTTCATCTTGTTGGAGTCTCTATCTCCTTCGAGAAGAATTTTTATCAGCTCCCATTCACTCCCCCCCTCTCTGGATCGCCGTTTCGGTCCTTCAAGTGGTATCAGAGCCGGTTATGGATCTTCGGATTCTAACCAGTCTAAGATCCAAGGATGGCGTACCAGGAACGGGGTTCAGGTCCTCCGCACTTCGATGGCAAAAAACTACCAGATGTGGCAGAGGCGGATGGCAGCGTTCCTCCGCGGTAAGGGTCAGATCCTTTGGGACGTTACAGTGAACACAGCTTATGTTCATCCGATTAACTTCCTTGCTCCAGGATCGAGGGATATGTTCGAAGCCAACAACAAGGCGGTCGACTACTTGTTTCGTGCTCTGTGTCAGCCCGAATTCGATCGGGTTCAGACAGAGGACTTACCCTGTAGGATTTGGGAGCAGTTGAAGGATACACATGCTGGGAATGCTCAGGTTCAGGCTAGGATGTACGCGACTTACCGGAGAGAGTACGAGAACTTCATTCATCTCCCCAGCGAGTCCATCGATGCCCTTTTTCAACGATTTACGGTCATGGTGAACAACATGAGAGCCAATGTGGCCGTGCTCCCATACGATGACCATGACAGAGCCGTGAAGCTCTTGCACTCGTTGGATCGTGCCGTATGGGACGGGAAGTTTGAGGCTATCCTTGAGTTCGAGAAGTATGACACTTTGACCGTGAACGAGCTGTTCTCGAAGCTCAAGTCAGCTGAGTTGGACCGTGGTATGACAGCCAAGATCGAGAGCCCGACTGATTCTCATAGTCTTGCTCTCATTGGTGGCAAAGGAGTTACGTCTAATGCTAACGCATCCTCCAGGATGTACTCTCTGTCTTCTTTGATGTCTTTGCCAGACGAGGAGTTCGATGTACTTGGAGAGGACGAGTTGGCGTTGCTGACACGGAGATTTGAGAGGATGTACGAGAACCGGGTGAACTCAAGAAGGAACTTGAGGACATGCTTCAAGTGTGGCAAGACCGGACACTTTTTCGCCGAGTGTCCGAAGGTGAACAACCACGACAAGCACAAGTCCAAGGACAAAGGAAGAAGATCCAAGAAGAAGGAACATGAACATGGGAGGAAGACATGGACCCGAGAGAAGATCAAGAGATCGAGCGATATCGACTCTGACTCTGAGGACGTGTCATCAAGCTCGAGTGAAGAAGAAGAAGAGGACAGCAAGAGGAAACACAGGAAGAAGAAAAAGAAGGACTTCGGCAAGTACTTGAACGGCCTTTGCTGTACCGCAAGCAAGACTTCGAGAGGCTGCAACAAGAAGGATGGTCTTCACGGCATGGCACGCAGCTCCGGCAGTAAGAGAAGTCAGAAGAACGCCTTGGATTCAGACTCTAACTCCGAGGATGAGGTATGTGATGAGCTCTCTTCTTTGCGCAAGGAGAATGAGGAGTTGGTTGACTTGCTTGATAATCGCGATCACATGCTTAGAGAGGCTAAGAAGCTTAGGAAGGAGCTTAGAGCTTTGCTTGAAGATGCTAGGACTAGAGTGGCTGAGCTAGAAACACAGGTTCTTGATGGCAAGCTTGAAATTGATTCGCTTAAGGCTAGTCCTGTGGTTTCGGATGAGGTTGATTATGCTGATTGCTCTGTTTTCCTAGCTGATTTGACTGCTCTTAGGGAAAAGCATGCCTCCAAGTGTGAGGAACTAGATGTGCTTAGGGTTGAGTTGGCTGAGCTGCAATCTAGACCCACTTTGCTTGGTGCATGCAGTTCTTGCCCTGGTTTGCATGAAAAAATTGCTGAGCTTCGTTCTCGCATTGTTTTGCTTGAGGCTGATTTGAAAGTGCCTATTCCTACTTCTTGCTCTACCTGTGAATTGCATGTTGTGAAGAATTTGGAACTTGCACAATGTGTTGATCATTTGCAGGATGAGAACAGTAAGTTGCGTGAAGTGCTGAGTTGGTTGTCTAGTCAGGAACCTCAGCTTGGCATGATGATTGCCGGTTATAAGCGCTTTGATGGTTGGGCTTTGGGATCTGTTAAGTTTGGTGAGAGCAGTGGTGAGAGAGAAGGGAAATTTGGGAATATTCTAGTCCCACCACAACCCACACCCAAAGACAAGTTTGCACCCAATCCAAACCAGTTGCTTAAACCGAGAGAAAAACCAAGTGAGAAGGCAAGTGAAAAGCCTAGTGAGAAACCAAGTGGGAAACCTAGTGAAAAGCCGTGTGAAGAGCCTCACCCCAAGCCTAAGCCAAGACCAATCCATTTCCATTGTGAGTTTTGTGGAAAGGATGGTCACAAGAGAAAGTTTTGCTATAAGAGAAGGAGAGAGGCGAGAATGGCTAAGGAGTGGGCAAACAAGGACAGGTACCACTTTTCTCATGGTGTGCCTGAGTCTCGTATGCCACTACATAAGGGAAAGGGTGTTGTGCATACGGTTCCAGCATGGAGAGATAGGAGAGCTTCAGGTGGAGGCAAGTTTGCTGGCCGAGGAGCACCGGCCAGACCGGTCAGAGTGACCGGTCAGACCGGTGCTAGGCAGAGTGCTGGACAGTTTAGTTTTCGAGGCTGTGATGCTAGGGGGTTCAGCCCTTTCAGTCGTGGAACAGATGGTAGGCGCTTTGATTCTGGTGGTGTTGAGTTTGCTGGACGTTCTCCACCTCGTGATCAATACGAGTTTGGGAGAGGTCGCAGCTTTGAGTTTCAGAGGGGCTACGGACCACGCTTTCCTTTTCATGGTGCTCGTACTCCTCCAGTGAGACGGGAGTGGTTTTCCCATGGTGGTTCCAGGTTTGATAGGATGGATCACAGTTTTGATAGGCGCGGTAGGTTGGATGTTGCTAACCCTACTTTTGAGGAGATGGCTCGACACTGGTTTGACACCTTTGGTATTAACCCTAGTGTTGAGTCATTGGCTCGCTCTCACTCTTGGTTTTGAGTTGCAGGTGGGATGCCCGGAGAACATTTGGTTGATATCGGGGGTGGTTCTCCGGCTTCATACCCCGGTGGTGACATGGAGGTACATCACTTTTGGGTATGGTGGACAAGGATGAGTGACTTCTGAAGAAATGATAAAGGTAAGTGATTTTGTGACCTTCAAGTGTGTGGCCTTGGTCAAGCCACTTGGTTCGTTTTGCTCCTTGTCCTATCTCATGTGTGTAAGGTGAGCTTTGTATGCTCTTTGACCTTAATGTATGAGCTTAGGGGGAGCCTGTGTGCTTAGTGTGCTCTTTGCTCTATCATGTGTGCTTAGGGTGAGCTTTGTATGCTCCTTGGCCCTAGTGCATGTGTCTAGGGGGAGCTTGTTAGTTTTGCGCTCCTTTGCTCTTTTGCCGGTGGTGTCGAGCCCTTTTTGCCTCCCCTCGAGGAGCCGGTCGTTTGTGAGCTTTGTGTGTGGGAGCCCCTTTGTATCATGATGTATAGTCATCTTTGTATGATATCTTGCATGCATTTTGTTTAATATGCATTGTGTAGGAAAGCTTCTCCTATATACATTGTTCACCATGGTATGCTATATATGATCTTGTGGGCTAGTTTGGTATGATTTGGCTTAGTGTGGCTTAGCTCTTGATGATCTTGGTTTATATCCATGGTTGATGGCTATGTTTTTCAAAAATCTCATATGTTCGCTCTCTTGTGAGTAAATGCCTTTATATGATCTTGACATGTTTTTGTGGCTTGGCTATGCTTAATTTGTGGTTGGATAGCTTATTTTGATCATATGGGGCCAAAGGCTCATTTGCCATCATGAATGTTTAGCCCCCATACTTCATCTTGTGGAGGGGCATAAGTTCCTTTTTGTCGCAAAGACATTTTATGTACCAAATATGAATCTGAAAATGAAATGTAAATTGCTTGGAAAATGTGCTCCCATGTCATATGTGCTTATTTTTATAGTTTTGGGTGCTAAACCGTTGCATGTTGCTTACCAATGAAAAGTCTCATACATAGAAGTAAGCACATGGCTCGGTATGCTTTGACATGACATGAGGTGCTTGTGGGTGTTTATGATGGTCTTATGCTTAGAATGGTTGTCCTAGCATGAAGTTTGTGTGGCTTTGCCATTTTGATATGTTTTGATCATGTTTAGGACTTTGCTCATGAGAGGAAATTTTTTGTAAAAATACTCATTTCTATCTTAGCTTCGTCCAATGGCTGTGAAACTTGGTGATCTTGTAGTTTTTGTCCATACGAAGCTATCGAGTATCTAACTTGCTCATTTGGAGGTGTATAGCATGCTATGTTGAATTTTGTCTATTTGAGAAGCTTTAGGTTGAATTTTTTTCTAATTTTGGCTTGATTCATGCATTGTCAACAAGGGGGAGAAGTTTGAGCATGTTTTGGTCTACTGAATGCATTTGGAGGGTTTTCAGGTGGTTTCGAGCCATTTCTGGGCTCTGTGTGTCACCGGTCTGACCGGTTAAGGTCACCGGTCTGACCGGTCAGAGTGCTGGTTTTGTTCATTTGTTGGGCACCGGTCTGACCGGTGGTCCTGGCCGGTCTGACCGGTCAGAGCTGAGCTGATGCAGCTGCTCTGTTTTGTCAAGTGGTTTGCATGCATTCGTCCAGGGGGAGTTGCATTGGTTCAAGGGAAGCTTGCATGTGTGCAGGGGGAGCTCTTTGTGGTTTTCGAGCTTTGGATTGGTGGTTTGTGCTCTTTGCTTGAGCAGGTTTTGTCTCGGATGTGTCGAGCCGTTGCCCTTGCCTAAGGGGTTCGAGACTTGTCTTCTTCAAGTGATCTTGCTCTTTGCCTTTTCTTTTGGCTTTCGATCGCTTGTTGGAGTTTCTTTTAGTCGTTTCTTTTCTTTTTCTTTTCTCTTGGTTACCAAAACGTGTGTGTTGTCAATGCACTCATCAAAAGGGAGATTGAGAGCCATGTGTGGTTCGAAGACCGGTGGATGGTCGCTTCCTGGTGTGATGAGTGATTGACAACGTGGTGTGGACTGATTCTTGGCAAAGTATTGCAGGTGCAGGTTGCGGCTTGACTGGTGTTGGTGCAGGTGAAGAACAAACGCGAAAGGTCGTTGCCGGTGAGGCCTTCAGGTGTGGAGAAGACAAGTAGGCTTGGTTCGAGGGACCCGGTGGCCAGCGGGGTCAAGTGCGGGCCGCATGGTGGCAAGAACGGCAAGATGAAGTCATGGACGGTTTCTTGATTGAGCCTCAAAACCAAGGTCGTGCCGGGACTAGGTGGGAGCCGAGTCATGAGTGGTGGTTGGTGGAGGCTACACCGAGTTCGCGGGGTTTCCGGTGGTTCACCAGAAAACCACTGGGTTCCTTGGTTGATCCACAAAGCCAAGACTGAAGAACCGAAGACGGAGGTGCAGCAGCTCCAAACCGGTCTGACCGGTGGGTCTGACCGGTCTGACCGGTGGGTCTGACCGGTCTGACCGGTGAGGAGCACCGGTCTGACCGGTGTGTGACGACGCAGTCCGGAATCTTCGAAGCGGAGGACACGCGTCGGGATCGCAAGGCTTGCGTCGAGGCTAAGCAAGTTTGCGGTCGCTGGGCATCCGTCTGATGGTGCGAAGACAAAGACTTCCAAGTTTGCCCTTGAGGGGCATGTATCCCTAGTTAGCTAGTAAGGGTATTTTAGTCTTTCGGTTGCCTCCATATAACCCAAGGGGTGAGAGGATGGCAGCCATCTCTTGGAACCCTAGCTCATTTGGTTTTCCTATTTTCCTTCCTATTTTCCTTAGGATTTTCGTAGGACTAGCTTGAGAGCTTCATGGTGAGATCTTGTGAGAGGGAAGGATGATCGGGCGGCAAGCTAGACCTTGTATGAACCTTTTTGGTATGTATAGATGATTCAGCGTGGTTCCTCAAGGCTTGGTTGTGTCTTTCCCGTTTCTCCTTTTTGGTGATTTTCGAAGGCTTTTCTTGGCGAATTTCTTGTGGCGGTTTTGAGACCTTTCTCTTTGGGATTTGGTGGGGGATGTATGCATGAACCCCTCGTGGTTCTTTTCCCTTTGATTCCCCTCCCAAATTCGTGAGTAAAGGGGCTCAGTTTTGGGGTTTTCGTAGTTCTAGGGTTCGTGGTGTTCTTGGCGGAAATCCTTCGATTCCTCTTGATTCAACGAGTTTTGGTGGACCAAATCTTGGCTATGGAGTGCCCATGAGGTGTTCCTACTATCCCCAAAGTCTTGTACGAATCCGTGGAGCGAATCGGGAGATCGGGAGTTGGATTCGGGGGAGTTGACCCGCGGGCGCTGTTCATCCCGAGCTGCCCAGGCGTGACCGGTCTGACCGGTGCTCGTGACCGGTCTGACCGGTGCGAGCCCCTGGTGGGTTTTGTCTCGGGGAACTGCTGTGTTCGTGTGGTTTTGTCCCGTGGTCCTGCTATCTAGTTCTTGGCCCGTTTGGAGTTGTCTTGCTAGGCTTTGTGAGGGGTTTTCCTTCTTGGCAGGTTGTTCTTTGGTGGTCGTTTTTGTTCCAGGGCCTAGAGGAGTCACTGAGGCTTCCTGGAACTTTGCTGTGCATCTGCTGTTCGCAACCGGCCTGACCGGTAGAGTCCACCGGTCTCACCGGTGCCATCGGTCTGACCGGCAGGAGCCATCGGTCTGACCAGTGTGGCACAAACAGCAGGCTGCTCAGTTTTCCGCTGTGCGTTTGGGGTGTTTGGTTCGGTTGGTTGAGTTGTTGGTTCCTAGGACCAGTAGCACTCCAGTGGCTACGTGGTCTTGGCCAACTTGGGTAGTTGAGTTGGAGACGTGTGTTGGAAGCCGCGTTCATCTTGTTGGAGTCTCTATCTCCTTCGAGAAGAATTTTTATCGGCTCCCATTCACTCCCCCCCCTCTCTGGATCGTCGTTGCGGTCCTTCAACGACGTCAGAGCCGGAGCGCATTTCCCGCCGCGCAATGGCTCTCAGCGCGCGCTCGAAGGCGGAGGGGATCTCCCGGCCCGCGCTGGCCTCAGGCGCGCGCTCGGCGGCGGAGGGGATCTCCCGGCCCGCGCTGGCGTCAGGCGCCACCTCGACGCCGGATCCCCGGGTGAACTTACCGGATGCGTCCCGCTTTTGTCGAGAGGCGCGTGCTGACTGGCCATGGTTCTTCCCAACCTTGCCCATCTTCGAGATGGAGGCGGAAGCGGCGGCGGCGAAACCCTAACTGGAACGGGGAGGAGAAGGGGGGAACTCGGCTGGAACTTGTGAGCACGGATGGGACGAGAGGAGCCGAGGAGGTCCCACCTGTCTTTGAGAGTACCAAAGTACGTTTCCATGTCAAGAAGACGTAAATCAATTGACGGCCCCACATGCTAGTGACTCAATTCAAAATCATTCCATGAATTTTTAAACCTTGTACATAGATTAACATTTGAAAAAAAAGAACCAAAATTAGTGCAGTTCCTCATGAATGTAACACATCTGTATACCTAAATTCGCATTCAAATCAAAACTATTTTGGGAGATACAAAAATAATAAATTTAAAATGCTTTTTTGAATTAATTTGACTATTTTTATTTCAAAAAATATAATGAATTTTGAACTCAAAATTGTTGTGTAGAGGTTTCAAACCATCCCTAACATGCTTATATTTTTAGATATTTTTTTTATTTCGTGAAAAAAATGTATTCTAAAGGGACACCGTGCTACATGTGATATGAAACTTGAACACAAGCATGCAATGAGATGAATCAAATCAAATGTAAACATTTGCAAATTAGTTACAAAAAATTGTGCTTGTGTCTATGAAAAAGGTAAGTCATTACAAAAAAAATTAGGACAAATTTCGTTTCGATTGCGACTTTAGAAAAAATTTGAGAAAATAAAAAAGTCACCACTAAATGGTTTTCATTATTAATGTATAATGTAACTTTGAAAGCTAAATGGAATGCGTTTAGTTGGTAGAGATTGCTTTTAAAAGTTTGTAGGAAAAAAATCAACTCATTTGGAGTTCGGAAGACGAAGAAAAACAAGTTTGAAATTTTAAATACGAATCAAAAACAAAAAGAGTGGAATTACATGAACTCAGCGAAGAACATAACGTTAGGATGGGCGCCGACACGTGGGCCCCACATGTCGGAGACTGATGCGACGCGCTCCCACCTCCCGATTGGGCCCACTGTTAGTCTGGGTCGAAATTGTTCATGAAATCAGCCCAATGCGGCCCGAATGACAAGAAACCTTCCTGGCGCGGGAGATAGTACCACAGATAGTACCACCTCGCCTTCCCAGGTGGATGCTACCTAACTTATATAGAAAGGCTTGCGCACTGGATTGAAATTACCAACATTTCCTTTAGTAGTCAAGTGATTCTGTTTTCCTCGTTAGGTTGATCCCAAACATGTGGCACCTAACCCTATTGCGTCTTTTTTTATGTTTGTCATCCTTTTTTGTTATTTGTTGTCATTTCGTTTTTTGTTCGCCAGAAAATGTTTCATGTGACAGATATTATTATTGATGCAAGAAACTCAACAGCAAGGCATGTATACATGTAAAAATTATCAAGTTGCACCATCTGAAAGGTACCATATCAGAAAACATATGGTTACACCAAAAATTTCTTGTGGGCAGGAGTTTAGTCCCACATCATTTGTCTAACTTGTGCAACGCTTTGTCCGAGTGCTTTTAAACCCGAGTGCTTTTAGTTCGTCCGAGTGCTTTTATTGAGTACAATGATCCATCCGAATGCTTCAGAACTGGTATGACCAGGTTAATGACCCAGTACTTGTTAAATTTTATCTTGGTTCAGTTAGAGTTGAACAGATATTATCATCCAAGGCATGTATACATGTAAACATTCTCAAGTTGCAGCGGCTTTAAGGTACCATATGCCTGCAGCACAAGTTTCCAGAACTGAAACTGAATAGTTCAAAAAAATACTTTATAAATTGTCATGCTTCTGTCTCACAAGACTAAGGAAATTTATGACATATCACTCAACAGCCAAGGCATTTAGAGGAACTACTACTGCTACATGTAGAGGAAGAGACAGCGCCCAGGCCAACGCGCAGCGTCAGCAGCAACGCCGAGATAGGCTGACGACATTGAAGAAGACTTCCCTACTGACTGCAACGTGTTGGTGGGCGAGAGCTCCATGCATCAGTCGACAACCTGCAAACCAAGTATCATGATACTGAAGATCAACATCGCTTGAGCAAAGGAAACAAACAAGCCACAAAGTGGTACAAAAGTAATTCAATGTGATACACTAACTTGCCATTGCTTCTAAATGTGGGCAGGCCTGGCTTCAACCATCCTTCTGAGATCAGCGATAGTCTTTTTGAGATCAGCGATAGTCTAGGACATTTTGTAAATCTGGCTTGCCTGGTAGATTTGTTCATTTTTCATAGCAGCAAGCTTCTTTTTTGTAGCCCGAGCCTTCCTTTTAAGCATCTGCAATTTTTGTGACTGAGAAGAGGAAACTTAATGTGAAAAACCTAATGCCTATGCAACAAATTAGAAGCAGTAATGTGGCATGTGGATTGTGTAGTACAAAAGTCAATGTTGCTTTGCCAGAAGATTACCTCATAATCTGAGACGTCATCGTCGGAACTCGAATCCGAGAGATTACAACCCATGACGCATCTACGTACCTCTGCGTACCAGCAGTTGCAGCACATCACGTTCGGGTTTTCGAGGCCACCGATTGGAGATTTGCATGGAGAGAGATATATTGCATAGTTAGGGCATAAGTAATGCTGGCATCGGCTTATGCACTGACTGCATGGGGGAGGGCGTAGCCCCTGAAAGATTGTGCTCTGTTGATTGCGGGCATCTGCCATATCGATCTGTGGGCATGAGAGATGGGAGGTGTGTGGGGTTGGGGATGCAGGAGAGAGATGGGAGTGAGTAGGGGAAGGGGCGCAACCGACGTGGCTTCGCACCTTATATCGTGGTAGGACCACGCCGGGCTCAACAAAATAGGAAGGATCCTAAAATTACGATATGGCCGCCGCCGATTCCATGTAAGTTGCTTCTGATCCTATAATAATTGCGGGAGAAGCGGGGGCGGAGGGGCAAGGAGCGTGGTCAGGTGCCTTGTAATCGCGGCTAAAAACTTCATGGCAGTGAAGGATAACGATAATCACGGGCACAGTTTCACTCCCAAGAGAGGGCCCTACTGGAACGGTACTGCGGTTTTGGCTCCCGCGAGCGCTCGGTGGAGGAGGAGAATATAATAATACGGTGTTGACAGGTGGCCTCCATAGATCTTATTCATTTTTTAAAAGAGTTTATGTTTAAATATAATATATCTATGTCATTACCCAACATACTTACATAGTCCAATGGTAGGACTCACTGACTCTAAACCCCGACTCCCAGGTTCGAAACCTAGGGGAGGATATTTTTTGAACATTGTTTGTTTTAAATTATTTGTTTTTTATTTTTTCTCTATGTCCTATAATTTATTTATTTTTTTGCATAGACACCTCATTTTGGATCCATGAACATCCTAGCCAAGTTTCAGATGATTTGGAGATAGTTGTGGTACACATATATATGACATCTCTCACATAGTCACATTGGTCGTAGTGAGACATGTATGCAGTCGTGAGGATGTGTAGCACCACTTTGTCAGAATCAATTGAAACTTTTGTTTCATGTATATACACCAAAATGGTTTGTCCATGGAAGTTTTAGATTTTTCTACTTAGCTTAGGGGATTTTAAAATTTATGCTTTAGTAAATCAACTAAAATTTACAACATAAAAAGGAAAAATTGTTCTGCAAAATTGCACATATGCACACATCATCTTAGTTTGTCTCCATGAGCAAACCACATGAAGTTTTGTGATTATGTCAAAGTTACACTACGCATCCATCACACCCATGAACGACTCTCACTGAAGTCACATGAATCTATGTGAGACATGTTCTTGGTTGTGAAGGATTTGGAGATAGTTGTACGGCATCTCTCACATAGTCACATTGGTCGTAGTGAGACATGTATGCAGTCATGAGGATGTGTACAACCACTTTGTCGGAATTAATTGAAACTTTTGTTTCATGTATATACACAAAAATGGTTTGTCCATGAAAGTTTTAGATTTTTCTACTTAGCTTAGGGTATTTTAAAATTTATGCTTTAGTAAATCAAGTAAATTTACAAAATAAAAAGTAAAAATTGTTCTGCAAAATTTCACATATGCACACATCATCTTAGTTTGTCTCCATGAGCAAACCACATGAAGGATGTGTGTGACCACATTCTCAAAATCATCTGACATTTTTATGTCATGATCATACACCAAAATAAGTTATCAAAGAAACTTTTAGATTTTTGTACTTAGGTTTCGGTGTTTAAAAATTTATGGTAGGAGGTTCGAGGAGCTAGAACAGCTGGTTTTGGAGTCGAGGGAGGTAGATAGGACTTGTTTCAAAGTAAAAGGCCAGGAGAATGTGATGGGCCGTCGAGTTGGGCCACAGGCCAGTTGTGCGCGACGTGGGATGTGTCAAGGGAGAAAAATCGTGCGATGGTTACAGGCATATCCCTAATTCGTGACAACGACCCCCTAATTTTACCATCCCGCCGCATCATTTCATCTAATAACTGCTTCCTCGTCTACTCCACTTCCGCCGCCGCGTCTGCAATCACCTCGAGTCATCAGCTTGCGCCCGCGCGTCGGCCACCACCTTGGGACCCTTGCGACCTCGCAGTCGCCGGCGCCGGGAAGATGACAAAGGAGGGGAAGAAGAACAAGGCTCGGTCCGGCCGTGTGAGGAACCAGAGGCGTGACCCGTCGTCCGGTAGGTTCACCAGGGCCTCCGCCGCCTCCGCCACCGCTGCCAGCGCTGAAGGGATTCCGCCGGGGGAGGCCGCCGCCGGCGTTGAGAACATGGTACCTAATGTCCCACCGGGCTTCGAGATGGTCAATCCCAAGGGTGCCGCCGACGCCGTCGACATCGGACATGATGTCCCACCGGGCTTCGAGACGGTCACTCCCAAGGGCGCCGCCGGTTCCCCATCCTTGTTGGCCGTCCACAAGGTTCAATCTAAGGCTTTTTCAGTTCATATTGTTCAATTACTCTAACAATATAATTCAGCATTTCATGTGCCTAAAAAGGAACGACGATGTGTACTAATTCATGTTCCTATTTATGACATGTCAGGATTGCTTCTGTTGCAACTACGCCGACAATGAGCTCAAAATACTGAATAAAGAGTTTATGGACAAGGTGGAGGAACTGGAGGAAAGGAACACCAAGAATAGTATCAAGATCCGCATGCTGGAGGAGATGGGTAAGG
Organism: Cenchrus fungigraminus; assembly: GCA_036936925.1. NCBI lineage: Eukaryota > Viridiplantae > Streptophyta > Magnoliopsida > Poales > Poaceae > Cenchrus > Cenchrus fungigraminus. The sequence continues at coordinate 138,164,024 of CM072773.1, read as the reverse complement.
GGTATGACAAGGCCATTCTTAAACTGAAGAAGGCAGTGAAGGAACTGAAGAAGAATGAGAGCAAGGATTGAGAAGGATGCCTTTTGTTATGCTTGGTTGCTTTTGCTTGTAATTATATATGGTCAGTGCAATGTGGCTTGTTGAAACTCGGTAATACTTTAGGTTCTAGTGCCCTAAGTGGCCACATGACAAGTAACTTTGATGTTCTGTTTATCAAAGTATCATCCATGTTCATCAATAAGTTTGCTTGTGTTTGATAAACATTCGACTTATTTACGTGTGTAATGTGCACACAACATCTTAGTTTGTCTCCATGTACATCCTAGTAAATTTACAAAAGATTTGGAGATAGTTGTCGTACACATCACATGTGGCGACATATCTGACATAGTCACGTTGGTCGTAGTGGGATATGTATGCAGTTGTGAGGGTGTGCACCACCACTTTGTCAGAATCAATTGAATATTTTATCGTGACTACAAACCAAAATGGTGTGTCCATGCAAGTTTTTACATTTTTTTACTTATCTTACTGTAGGATGTTCGAGGAGAGATAACAGATGATTTTAGAGTCGAGAGACGAAACAAGTCCTCGGCGCACCATTCAGGGAGGTAAATAGGACTTCCTTCGAAGCAAAATCCCATTTGGGCACGATGTGGGAGGTGTGTCGAGGGAGAAACCGTGCACGGGATTTGGTGGTGTATCTTACGTCGCATGACTCGTAATTATAGGATCTAAATTTCTCTTTTCCTTACTACAGAAGCCGCCTGGTGTTCATCGTTTCTCTCTCTGTTGCTCTGCGATCTGGTACACGGCCCAGGAACCATGGACACATCAGGAGCTGGAGAGCGGACGCCCGCTACGCCGATCAACAATAATGGGAGAGGTACGTTGGATTGGTGTTAGTGGTTTTAGTTGGTAGGATCTGGCGAACGGCGGCGGCGACGAGTTGGCGACCTCATCGGCAAATCCCTCGCAGCACTGCGGCCACGAGGAGCACAGTGAGGGCAGAGAGCAGCACGGCTATCGTGTGGAGCTCGTCTACTTGTGTGGAGGGTTTAGGTGCAGCAAACAGGTTTAGGCTCCGTAATGGGTTTTCAATGGGTTGAATCTGAGGTTTATGCTAGGAAAGCATGATTGCATTTGTGGGGATCGGGTTGTACATGATGAAGTTTGGAGCGGGGTGGGTACTATTTCCTTTGCAAGGTACAATAAAATGGTGTGATTTTGGGTTCTCCCGTGATGCCAAATTGAAGATTTCTCGTTTGCAACATTTATGCAGGTGCGAATGGTAGCAAGTATCGCACTAACAACGACCACGATGGGTCCATCAGCACGGTATGAAGTTTTATTTTCCTTTACATTGCCTATTTTTTTATACCAACTTAGCATCACCAACTGGTTGCTGCAGCACGGTAAGATGCGTTTGACGCACTCTCCTACGAGATTTTATAAAGCCGTGGCAAATTTCAAGGATCCTAAACCACACGTAGATGCTATTGAGTCTATTGGCTTTGGTGGACTGCTTCAAATGCCTAATGTCGCTTTGAGGAAACAAATGATACAAGACATTGTAGATGCATACGACACCAGTGACCAAGGTTTCATGATATTAGTTCAAGTGGTTAGGGTTGCTTTGGATGATGTGCACAATATAATGGGACTCGAGACTGGAGGCAATGATGTAACGCAACATATAAACAGAAAATCGAAGAGTGAAAATGAAACTGTGGTCACTGAACTTTTCAATAGGTTTGCAAGCAGTGATAACCACAAGCTCGAGCTAGCAGGGCTGGAAAACATGCTTCACAAAGATCGACCTGTGGACGAAGACTTTCTGAGAGCCTTCGTCTTGTTCACGATTGGTGTCATCATAGCATCACCCACAGGGACCTCCATCAGTTCGAGCTATATAGAAGTTGTTAGAGATGTACGACAAATTCATCATTTCAACTGGGGCCAATTTACTCTGAATTATCTATTTGAAGCAATCTCTACTTTCAAGAATGGGGGAACAACCCTGAAGGGTAATTTGGTTCTTCTACAGGTGAGTTCTTTACTGTACATAAAACCCTTAAATAATGTTTATTTTTTGACATACTTATGTGCTTATTTTTTAAATAGTTTTGGTACTATGAGCGAGTTAGAGTGGATGACTGTTATCACATCAACTATGATGATGAAATGAGAACCCAACCACCAGTTATGGTCTTCTGGGATGAAGAAAATGCCAAGCGTCGACAAATTGCTTGGGAAAATGGAGGGGGGTTGAAGAACGGAACGGTAAGTTTGCAAACATAGCACATATATAGGCGGCTCTGTTGTTACGCACATCTTTAACTAGTTCAATTGTTTATAGCTTAATTTGGCTGTCACTTCACAAACCAAAGAAAAACGAGAAGCAACTGTGTCAGAAGCGAAAAAAGCAAATTACGCACACAAGGGTCCAAGCAGCAACCTAGAAGTAAGTATGACATATGTTTAAGTGTCGTATTTCATTTGTGTGGTTAATTCACAATTTAGTAAATTTGCAGGCGCAAAGCCTTGAACATTGGAAGAAAGCAACGAAATTTGAGCTTAAACTAGATGTGGAGCAGAAGCTTCTTGAATTGGAACACAAACAGGATAAGAAGATTCTGGAACAGAAGAAGGAATTTGCTTTGTTTAGAAATGACAACATCCTGGAAGATAGGTTCAATAGGCTAGAAGCTAAAGTACACGCAGATCAGGAACAAACACGAACGGAGTTGCAGGTAACCAGCGTGATATTATTCAATTTAACGTACTATAATGCTTTAACCTTCAACAATGTCTCAACTAACAGGAACTCCGTGACCTATTGGGCAAACTTATAGAGCAAATGACACCTCAAACTGCCCATGCTCGACAACATATGCCTTCATCTACATATGTTGAGGTATTGTATGTTCACTTGTTTTATCATTGTTCGTGTTTCACGATAGAAATGATACTTTGCAATCGAAAAAACATCACCAATTGCAGGAAACGCCATGCACACATTTCCAAGTGGCGAAGGATAAAATATACGCTGAACCAGGCATTTCCAAAAATGATACGACCATGAAGCAGCACGGCGACCCCCCTAAAACAGGACTCAAATGAAGAGAGCCAATTATCGACAACGATTACAATATAGGACCAGTTGACAGAGAAGCTGCCAAGTTCTTAGTTCAGAGTTACTAGGACGATGTGGTTGTATACATAGACGACCATTCACTTAAAGCGGGAGAATTGCTCCGAAATGTCTCAGAGCAGTTTATATTTGGAGAGGTAATATTCTTTCATATCCATGTCGTCAGTAAACACATGCGCACACCTAATATTTACTTAATCCACATTTTGCAGGTAATAAATACATATGTCCATTTTAGCAACGTTGAGAATGACTCAACGTCATTCATACATACGTTTGATGTTCAAAAGTTGACAGAACCAGTACGGGGGATAAGCGAAAAGTTTATGAAGCGTATAGCGGAAAAATGTGTGGGAAAACATTTGGTATGCAATATTGATTTTGTTTTGTGTATTTATCTGTGTTAGTATCTCATGATCTCCTTTTTGGATTGAAGCCATGCATTCATACATCTTTCAACAGGTCTTCACTCCAATGAACATTAATGGCAACCACTGGAGTCTCCTGGTCCTAAACTTTGAAAAGGAACAGGTACGGATTCTTGAATCTTTAGGCATGCGAGATGAAGAAAAAGAGAAGACATTGGTAAGTGTATGTAGCAACTTTTATGTACTCATCTACGAGCACATGATCAAACTTCACATGTATGTACCCATTCGCTGTAGGTGGAAAGCATACAGTCTTGCGTTGACTATTCATCCAAGAAAGGCTGGGTTAAATTTGAGATTCCATTTGACATTCGCGACTGGCGAATACTACCATATCTACAAATCCCGAGACAAGTCAACATGTACTCTTTTCATTTTGTATATCAACGATGTAATTCAGTTACTCATGTTATGGTACAACGTTGCAGTTTTACATGTGCGGCGTTCGTAATACAATATATTCTGGCATGGGATAGAGAGAAACTGGCTCATGAATTCACAAGTGTGAGTCTTAGAGTTTTTTTCAATTCAAAAATTTATACAAAATGCAATGAAAGGTTATGTGACTATGTGCACTACATTTCTCATGTATAGCTGCAAATGGAAAGTTTTTGCTACAGGATATGCATGAAGCTGCTACATTCTGATCGCAATAGACGTCGTTTGGAATCATACGAAAAACCTATCACGGTATGTGCATTTACTACATTTGTAAAAAAATGTTTACGCAGCTTGTTCCTTGCGTCATCAAATAATCTTGTTTAACATGTTGTGTTCATGATTACATAGAAGGAAGCCTACTTGTTGGAATACCTAGAAGAAGGAGTGGGGCATCGAGAGGATAGTGATGTAGACGATCCTGTGGTAACGGGAACTCGAAGCAAAGAAGAAGCAAATGCAGCCTCAGAAAAATCTAAGACGAAAAGACCACGAGGACGGCCGCGAAAGACTATGGTTGATGATGGAGCCGCAACAATTACAGGAGCTGCTCAAGGAACTTCAAATGGTGCAGGAGCTGCATCTAGAAAAAGAGCAAAACCCTTGAGGAGAACAGTTGCCAGTGCTCCTCGTACTGTGAGGGAAGATTTCACTCCGGAAGCTATATCTGCTCGCATTAGCAAACAGATGGGTGCAAAAGGAAAACTCCTAAAAAGCCCTTATCAGCCTATGTAGGTTCATAATTTGCACACACTTAGTGGCGTCATGACTGCATGATTTTTGTGTGTTGAACTTCTGGCAACCAATCACAACGCTCGTTCACACGACGAGCATGTTAATTTGTTGAGAGTGATCCGAGTGCTTTTAGCTTCGTCTGAGTGCTTTTATGGAGTACCATGCTCCATCCGAATGCTTTAGAACTGTTCTGACCAGGTTAATGACCCATTCCTTCATCTATCTAGTTTTGCAGCACAGCCAAGTGGTTTCATCCTTGTCTCGCGGTTGCTGGGAGGTCGAGAGATCCCCCCTTGATTAGACCCGTGATTTACACCAATGAGGCTCGCCTGCCGTTGGGTGTCTGCCATTGGGACACTGACGTGTGGGGCCAGGCCCACATGACAGGGACCCAATGGCAGAGGGACCAACTGCAGAGGAGTGTGTACAGTCATCCCCGAGGCTTGAAAGCATGTGGAGGCCAGTCAACGCACACGTCCATCTCTTGAGAAACCGAACCGCACCGTCCGCGAACGTGACGGGGTGATTGGACGGGCAGGGCCCGCTACTTTCCCCTTTCCGTCATTCGCATTTAAGGCATGAGCAGGCCAGCGACGTGAACCGCTTCGCATTCCATAAGAAACTGCGCATGCACCTCCATTGCCGCTCTTGCTAGCTCCGCTCGTGCTCTTCAATCTCGCTCCGCCGCCGATTCTTGAGTTCCGGCCAGGGGAAACCCTAGATCTAGATCCGCCGCCGCCTCCGCTACCGCGTAGCTAGGGAGTGAGTCGTTGCGTCAGCGCGTAGCCCGCGACGGTGATGAGTCCGAAGCAGGGGCAACAGAAGAAGTTGAGGCGCGGATCTAAGCCGGCGAGGTCGTCGTCGCCCACGCCGCCGCCTCCGCAGCCGCCGTCACCGCCCGTCCGCGACGAGGAGTGGGTGCCCTCGATCTGCACCGAGGAGCGCCTCAACCGGCTCGTCTGGGAGGGAGTCCTCCCGGACAAGACGACTGGCGCGTGGCATCCTGCGGCTGGGGAGGAGTTCCCTACGCCAGAGACGACGCAGGTGGTCGTCTTTGAGTGGGCTTTCCTGCGGGGGCTCGGCCTCCCGACTCATCCCTTCGTCCGCGGCATCCTCTACTACTTCAGGTTACAACTTTGCAATCTCAACCCTAACTCCATTCCTCACATCACCATCTTCATGAATCTCTGTGAGGTGTACCTCGGCATCGCTCCCCATTTTGAACTGTTCCGCTACTTCTTTTGCCTCAAGGGTCACCCGAGTAACAAGAGCCCGAAGGTGGTCGGTGGGGCCGGATTTCAGCTCAAGCAGAAACATTCTGCGGAGTACATTTCCGTGCCCCTTAAGTCCTCCAACAAGGGATGGCATCACGAGTGGTTCTACATGGACAACCATGAGCCGTGGGTCCTGTGCAACGTCGACTGCCGCTCCGTTGCAGGCAAGCACTGGAATGACGAACCTAGCGAGGTGGCGATGGTGCAGGTGCGGGAACTATTGCCGCTCATTCGCGATCTGCGGGTGAGAGGCCTGACCGGCGTGGCGGTGATGATCAACTACGCCAGCCGTCGCCTGCAGCCGTTGAAGGACCGCGCGCACTTCGCGTACGAGTACGCCGGTCCGGACTATGACACGACGCGTGAGGTGCCGGAGCCGGCTCCGGCCGAGGAGCTACTGGAGCGGATCCACTTGTGCTTCGCGGCCGGGACGCACATTACCTCCCGCGCGGCGCCGCCGCCGTTCAACCTTGCACGACAGCGGCCAGAGGTGAGTTTCCTTTCAGGCTTCCTGGATTCGCCCATAGGGGCATTGGACATTATGCCTGCCAGATGTTTGATAAAATGTCTCTTGTTTGAAAGGCCTGTCAGGCGTTCACCTCAGAGGCTCTGTTGCCGCACACCGTCCAGGGGAAGGACACCAAGACCAGGAGGCTGTGGGAGCTCGAGGAGATGGAGCGCGCAAAGGCGACCGAGCCGCAGAGTGGTAATGCAGGAGGCGGCAGCAAGACCGCGGCGAAGGGGATGGAGCCCAAGGTCACCAAGAGGCCGGAGGTGCGACGGGCGCCACCCGGCTCGCTGAAGCTGAGGCCAGTGAAACGGCGTAAGCTGGTGATCCCTGATGAATCAGAGGAGGAGGACTGGGAGGACCTGCCACGCGCAGATCTGCTGTGGCAGGAGACCGCGGTGCACTCGCAGCTCAGGGAGCAGGCGACACCCGAGGAGGAGCTGGGTGAGCCTCTTCTTCCTTCTCCTCGACCTTCTCTTCAATCTCAGACGCCTCCTGGGGCAGATGCCGCCGCTGCTGGGGCGGCCACCTAGACGCCACCGCTGCTGGGGCGATCTGCGCCGAGTCTTGTGAAAACAGCGGCGGACGCGGAGAGCGCGGGGAGTGGCGCAGGCAGCAGAAAGCGGCGAGCGCCGCTTGCTGGCTTATTTCGGCAGAGCACCAAGATCCGCGTGTCAACCCAGTAAGTAACACTACGCGATCTAGCTGCCTTGTTCTTCTTGTGTATATATTGTGTGATGAAATGTTGTGCTGTGTGCGTATCTTTTTGCGCAGGGAAGCATCTGACGATCCTATTCCTGAGGGGGATGTGGCCGCGCCATCCATCTCCCCGGCCATGCCTCAGCCGAGTGCTTTGGAGCACTCGGGGACGGCACAGATAGAGGAGATCCATCAGACGCTGAGGTAGCAGGAGCAATCTCCGCCGCGACAGATGCGCATAGCCTACATCTATAATGATGTGGCGGAGGAGTTCCTTGACGACGCAGAGAACGACACCACCGAGAGCCAAAAACTGGTGGAGGCATTGTCGGAGGCCACTCATATCGCCAAGGTGAGTACCGAAGCTTGATTTTTGGGTCATTTTTGTTGACAGAAGCTTGATTTTTGGGTCATTTTTGTTGATAGAGCGTGGTTACCCATTCTGCTCGAAAGAGTGATGTGCTGGATAAGATGGCCTCCAGCTATGAGGAGAACAAAACTCTGCGGGCTCGGGTGCGACGTCTGGAGGAGCAGGCGAGCGAGAAGTGGGCAGTGTCCAGCAAGGAGCTCGAGCAACTGCGCCGCGACGCCGCTACGGCCAGGCTTGCTGCTGCCGCATCACGCGAAGAGGTGGAAGCCCTCCGAAAAGGTGAGTACCTGATCAGCCGAGTGTTCTCAACCATCCCGAGTGGTTCCTGTGGTTGACTTGTCATGCATTTTAGCACAAGAGGCGGAGACCGCAGCTCGAAAGGAGGAGTGTGCCAAGGCTGCTGAGGAGGCAAAGGCTCTGGTGGACAAGGCCAAGGCGCTCGCGGCCAAGGTCGAGGAGTACTCCGCCGAGGCTTCCACGGTGAAGAAGATGTTCTCTGGTGAGTGCATCGCCATGGGTCTTTAATTGCCTGATTGTATGTACTGCTGACCTGAAAATAGCATATCGGCACAAAATCCTTGCCCAATTTGCAGATCTTGAGGCACACGTGCAGTCCGAGCGCGCCCGAGCTGATGCGCTTGAGGACGCTATTCGGCCACTGGTCAATGAGCTGGTGCCGGTGGCGGAGCCCTTGGAGCCTCGCCAGTTTGGAGATCCCAGACCGCACCAAGTCAGCATGCTGGAGCGGCTGCAGCAGCTCCCGAACCGGCTTTGTCAGTACATCCGGACGATCAGCTTCACGAGCACCACCCATGTGCTGGCCATCTTCAAGTCCCTCTACCCGGCCATGGATCTGAACAGGATAATGGCCGGCTACACGCGTGGCACCACTAGTACGCGCATCAGCGAACTGCACGTGGAGGTGAAGGATGTGGCGAACAAGCTGGCCGACGGCGTGGTGTCTCCAGACGATGACGATGATGATGGCACCCCTGCGACTGGTGCTTTGACCATGTAAAAGTGGTGGAAAAACAATTAGTATTTGTATGCACTTAAGGTCCAGTAGGTCCGAGTACTTTCGTGTTAATCCGCTTTGGAGATGAATTTGTTTCAACTCTTCTTGCTACTTTGCATTTTGCATCTTATGATTAATTATGGATAGTGCTAAGTTTCTCACACGCGGTTTCCGCGCCCGTTTTGCAAACATTCCAAAAATGTTCAGTCGTGTTGCCCCACTGATTTGTTTTCGAGATTAACTACACCCCTCACCCCCCATTATCTCGGTGTAGTTTCTCACGCGCGTTTTCTGCACCCCTTTCCTGCATTCCTAACCAAGACGGTTGCCGAATGCACCCCACAACTCGCCGCCTCTGTCAATTTTTTAGGTAGACTCGCCGCCTCTGTCTCTCCCACCTATCATTCTCCATTTGGCCCGGCCTTCCTTCTTTTAGCCGAACATTATAAAGGTCGCCGCCAGTAGCCCTAGACCTAGCCCGTGCACCACCCTAGCCGACGCACTTGGAGGTCGACCCCAAGGCACTGCCGCCGCCTCCACCTCTGATCTCCGTTTTGACAGCGTTGCCGGCCGTGAGACCCATTCCACGTCATACATTGCGAGGTGAGCAATCTTCCGTATAGTTTACATCTGGGATCTAATTCTTTTCAAAGTCTTCAAGTTCGAATCTACAAAAGGAAAAATAGTAATGTTACCTGCGATGTTTAAACAATGCAAATACAATGCTTGGGTTAATTTTTTATCCTGAAAATTTTGTATTCAGTGGGGTTACTAGTGGCCTTTCCAATGATTGATTACCGTGCGTAGTAGAGCAACGTTAGATCACCATACTGCTTGGATAAAGTACATTATTAAATAAGTACATACTTGTTTTCAAGCACAATTTTCTTAATGTTTATTTAGAAAACACGGTCATATTGACTTGTTTTAGATTATGGCACTAGGCACTGGATGTGCGTTGCTAGGCTTGTACTTAGAACGATGGATCTGGATGCCTCTGCACGGTTTTTTGTTGTTGCTTTTTAATTTTATTTTTTCCATATAACTTATTCTATGTTGTAAATTGCTAGGTGTCATGGATCAAGTTAAGAGGTCCCTCCAAGAGATCGAGGAGAAGGAAACCATACGCAAGAAGGAATTTGACGATGAGTATTCCAAGGTCATGCTTGAACTAACCAGATCTTACATCCAGAAGATGAAGGAACAAGAAAAAACTGAGAAAGACATGAGTGATGTGCGTGACCAGTTGGAAAAAGAACAAGAGAAAGAGCTTTATGAAGTTGCCAGAAGAATTGAAAAAGAACATGCTGCCCAGTTGAAGAAAGCGCTACAGGAACACCGTGCTCTCTTTGACGGATTGAAAGAACATGAACGTGCTATTGCACATAATGTCTTGCAGAAGACCCATACAGAAAAAGATGAGATCATACAAAAACACGAACAAAGTATTGATACCTTCACCAACCAGGCAATGATACATTTCCAAGAGTTGGAGAATGACATCTCTATGTTGAAGGGTATGATTCAGAACTTGCTCCCCTTGATTGAACAACAGGAGGTCCCTGGCAATAAGTAATTCGAGGTACCTACCAGAGTATTTTATTTTATAATATATTTTATTTTATAATATTAATATTATGTATTATATAGATAGCCACCTCAACATTTGCCCTTTCAGGAAGAAGATGAGATCTGCATATCGAAATGGAACCTGCGTATGTTAATGGACAACGAATGTCATTCGGTATGTGTAAATTTTTTTCTTTCTTAATGTTTACAAACTCCTATCAGCCAAATGATATTTATTCGTGTAATCTATATACATCCAGGATGTTGTAATGCGATTTAAGGTGCACACAGTGAAGGAACTTTATCTGGATCTGAACAAGTACTATGACAATAGGGAAGAAGGTAAAATTGGCATGTTTACCATTGTACAGCTAGCCACTACTATTGAGTGGATAGTGATGTCAGACACTTTGAGACCTTTTGGATACAATGGAGGCGCAGACTTGTACTACATGAATCCCGCTGCAGGAGGGAGTAACCTATCAATTGGGTATGGGTTAATAAAGATTGAAGGACAAGAAGAGGTGAATAAAATGGTGCTCGCTCATGATAATAGGAGTACCAAGATTTGTCATTCTACATAGTGGGACCTGAAGAAGTGAGTATTGGTTTCTATTCACAAATATTCCCCTTAATACAACCAATAACATGTCAACAACTTAATGCAGGACATGACGTACATGGAGTACTAAAATGACGGAGAAGTGGGGATAGTGGTGACGGCATCTAAGCAGCTTTCCTTGTTCAACTAGGCGTGGGTTACAAACTTGTTAGGTTGCATTATCTTTTTGTTCGAAATTGGACAAAATGTGTTATGCCTTTCCATTAAGTTCGGTTGAAGTTTGATTATCTTATATTTATTTAAGATGTGTGTGTTAGAACAAAGATTTTGTGTTCTTTACCAATCATTCATCCTTATATGTTTGGGTAATCAAGCAATGTGTGCAAGTGTCAGTAATTGTGGAGGTGCGGCGAATTTGATAGGGAATCCTTTCTTATTTAATTTATATCATAAATGTGATTATGCGGGTGTTAGAACAAAGATTTGGTGTTAAAAAGTTGTCAGAGAAGGGCTGGGCCTGACCGTGCCAGTGCCAGGCCACCTCGGCCTTACTCCCATTCACAATAGGGCCCATCTCTGCCGCGCCCTGTCAGGATGATAAGGCCCATTCTCAGATGCGCCCGTGCATGCCCTAGACCTAGATATTTATCATCCTCTCTCGTATAATGGGCCCACAAATACTCCTATGTTGCAGTTGAGCGAGGATGCAGCTCAAGCACTATTCCAATGGCGAAACTCTCAGAAGGCTCCCAATATGTTGCAGTTGAGTGAGGATGCGGCGCAAGCACCATTCCAATGGCAAAACTCTCAGAAGGCTCCCAAATATCCATCACCTCTCCTCACCGCCGGGATTTCTTCCTACGCCAACTCTCACTCGTCCCTCTCCACTTCCTCCTTCCGCACCATCGCAGCTCACCCCTCTCAATCCCCTTCCTTCGCGGCCTGCAACTCCACCTCCTCCCCGTCCTCCTTCATCTCCTCATCTCAATCCTCCACCACTACATACTCCTATCCATGGTGGAATCCCACCTGGAGGCAGTGCTCCCGCAGATCCACCCGCATCAGGTCACCCCCGTGCCCCTACACCCTGAGCTCTCCCACCTCGGCCTTCCGAACCCCCATCTCCTACGCACTCCTCCACGGGTTGACCACTATCTCACGGCAGATCTGCGCCCTCAGCTCCCCCCGAGATCCCCCCTCCTCAGATCCGCGTCATCGACGTTGACCGGCCACCAAGTCAACGAGGAGGAGGAGATGATGGTGGTCGCATCGATGTTGGCCCCCGCATCTAGGGGCGCCGACACCGGCGCGAGCGCAAGGAGGCTCGCCTGGACCCCCCTGCTGCTTGACCAGTCTCCTCCGCTGCCGCCGTCGACTCAGCAGTCTCTGTCGCCGCCGCTGCCAGAGGTAGATCCCTTGCCCCGCATCACAGAGGTCACTTTCGGTATTCTCTCTGGGGGATGGAGCACAGCTCAGGCGGTCAAGATATCCGTTCCCTTTTTGGGACAGTGGGTTACGCTGGGCCGCTCCATTGAGGTACACGATTTTGTCAGGAGTCCTCTCCGGACAGCCGTTGCCATTGCACTCGCCTCTATCCTGGCGATTAAATGGGAGAGGCTTTGGGCGCCCATTCATCGGCGATGGGTCCGGCGCAACATGGTCCCCCTGCTGCCCATCTCTAATTCCCGGCCGGCACAGTCGCTGCTCAACCGGTGGTTGTGCCAGTTCCTGATGGTATTGCTGCTCAGCGGAACCTCGACCGATTTTTTTTATCTTGATGTACTCCCTCTTCACCCTTTCCCCCAAGCCGATCTTGGTGATCAGAGTCCAGGTGGTGTTCTTCATCAAGACCTGCATGGTGCTGGGGTCCCTGTTGTAGGACATGATTGATGGATCAGGTCAGGGTCAGGCTCAGGCCGGAACTGCCGAGGCGCCAAGACACACCTCGCCTGGAACTACCGAGGCTCAGGCGGCACAAGTTCGACACTGTAGCATCTTCCCCGCCTGTTACTATTTAGGAAATCTCAGGTATGCTATGTTCCATCTCAAGGCCAATCAGGAGGTCTTTGCTAGTTGTGTACAAATTAAGCAAGTAATCAGCAGTATGGACTAGTCTGTATATATGGTGATGCTCATCACCAATCCACTAATGTAATATTGGGACCATGTGTTGAACTTTGTCACACTTAATCGCTTTATGCATATGTTTTGTATGGGTGATCACAATTCAATCATGCATGTCAATGAAAAGCTTGATCGTTCTTTGCATATTAGCCATGGTACTGATCTGAGTATGAGAAAATCCTTAAAATAAGCTTTCTGGGTGCTTCTGTTGAAAGTGTGAGATAGTAGATTTCACTCATCTAGTATTTTGTCTGAATTCGTAATATGTTCCTCCCATCTCAGTATATTTGCATGCCTGCTTGAACACCAGAATAACACACAATGTGATGGGTACTTTTTCCTATGTAAAGTAAGTTGGATTATAGGGTGTACCTTCATTGCTATTTCCCCAGAATTAGGTATGAGAAGTTTTTGTACTGCTCTTCCCGGGCCAGCCTATATGTTTCTCTTTGTAAGCCCCATCCATTCCTAGGGGTATTCATTGAATTTCTCTCCCATTTCTTGCATCTCCTGCTGATCTGTTAGGGATTCTATACACTGTACAAGTAACTAAAACAAAAAGTTCAACCAAATACAAGTATAAGCTCCAGTTCAACTAAAAAATAGTAAATAGTGAGGTTTTATGGTCCAACATTGGAATGGACTTCAACTTTATCATGGGTCTCCAATACACCTAATTCTTCACTGATAATCAGTTTGCCAACTGTATCAATGCAGCTAATCCCTCTGATGCACCGGATTGGAGCACCAAACCCTTTTCCCAGTCTATTGTTGCCTTTTTGACAGGTTCCTCCAGGGTCCACAACATACCCAGAGCTCAAAACCAGATGGCAGACTCAGTTGCTACAAGTGTCTTTCCACATTATGCAGTAATCTGAGACATTCTCATGAGTGCCCTCTTTTGTGTGCACTCCAGCTTGTAACCTTTAACATTGTAATGGTTTTAACAGCTTCATGCTGTTAGTTATGAATGAAGAGTCAGCTTGTGACCACTAACATTGTCATGAAATGTTTTTTTTAAAAAAACCATGGATAGGCTACTTGGGTATAGTAGAAGAAGGGACATGCTAACATGGTATGTTAACTTGACGCAGTATGTTAACTTGACGTGGTATGTTTACTTGACGCGGTATGTTAACTTGACGTGGTATGTTAACTTGACGATACGGTAACTAAAATGCACCGCCTCTCTGTGACATGGCAATTTAAACAATGATATGTTAACTTGACATGTTATGTTAACCATTGTTATGGCATGTTAACTTGACATGCTATGTTAACTTGGCGGCACGGTAGCTACAATGTGGCGCCTAGCTAGCTACAATGTGGCGCCTATCTGTGACATGTTATGTTATGTTATGTCATGTTATGTTACGTTAGCTTATATAATGATATGTTATGGCATGTTAACTTGCCGACAATATGTTGTTTTCCATGTCATGGTAACTTGCCGATCCAAACATTACATGTTAATGTAATGACGGTATGTTAACGTTCCTTTTGCACTCTCAATCAATAAGAAATGTAGCGACCGAAACGAAAACATGATCCACATGTCAAATGATAAATTCTGCATTGCAAAGGTTACAAAGACTCTTCGAGTGAACCGCCTGGTTACAATTTTAGCATCGTCTGAGTGCTTTTAGCTTCATCCGAGTGCTTTTAGCTTCGTCCGAGTGCTTTTAGCTTCATCCGAGTGCTTTTAGCTTCATCCGAGCGCTTTTATTGAGTACCATGATCCATCCGAATGCTTCAGAACTGCTCTGACCAGGTTAATGACCCAATCCTAGTTAAATCTTATCTTGGCTCCGTAAGAGTTGAACAATCGATACAGCAAGCACTCATAAAAAAAGCCACAAACAAAATAGGCACAATGAAATTTGCCAAGAACATAACTCGCCCCCACAAACTCAGCTTGATTTCATGAAGCCAAAGAAGAACCCACAGGTACTGGAGAAAGAGAAGTCATATACAGGAATCTAGAATTTTGTTGGAATGTATACCTTTGCCGAATCATTTATCCAACACATCCTCAGGGAGCATTTTATCCTACAAATGAAGAGGGACATTAGCAAAAAGTACACATGGCTCACAGACAATCAATTTTAAACTTTGATCACAATTACTCTTAGCTTACCTCATCTCTCAAGTAGCATGTTCGCCGATTGTGACCCCGATCTTTACATAGGGTACAATGTTTGTAAGATTTATCTGAACTTGACTTCAACTTTTTCTTCGGGGCCCCTCTGCCAGGCACGCGTATGGGATCTAATACATTGCAGCACTCCGCAGAATCAACATCCAGGGCTTGTGGGAGCACATGACCAAACGTCTTGCGTCCACCCTCTCCTATATTTCCAGGAATCATAGCAGCTTCCTCTTCAAGAACGCGTTTGAGCCGTTCAAATGCTTCTTGTGATTGAGCTGCTGCGAAGGCTGCCGTTCGACCGATATTGTGTAGGTCAGTGTACCTCTGTACGCTATCAGAATAGTCATACATTATGCTCTTCCTTGTAGGAGGAAATCCACGCTTGGCACCCATCGTCCACCTTTCCAAAACACAGCAGTCTGGAAGCTTACTTTCTTCGTGATAGCCCAACACAAAGAAGATGTGTGAGCATGGGGTTCCAAGGGATTGTAACTTTAGACAAGAACATGAAATTTCCTTGACCTTATCCTCATCAACACATATGTCACATCTCACAGAGTATCATTTTTCTCCTTTATCAACCCTTGCAACTTTATACACAACAATGTCATAGCTATCCATTTCCTCAATCAAATAACACTTCTCGGCTGCTTTCAGACTGTACAACACATCATCATAAAAAACACTTGTTGTGAACCTTTTTGCAGCCTCATGCACAAAAAATGAAACATCTGGTTCCAAGCATGGCTTGTAATTAGATACAAAATCCAGAGTCGCTTCTCAAGTGCGCAGCTTTACAAGACAGTTGTCAAAGTGTTGAAACAGCTCTACCAGTGTCATTTTCCGATCTAGATTAAACTAGATCCTAGAGTGTAGGCTCTCGCTACGCTGGTTGCTCCTCAATCCTAAATAGCGCTTACTAGCATGATACGCAGCGCACCAGGATTCCCTCCTCTCATACATCTGATATAGCCACGAGTTCTCATCTGTGACCTCATGCTTCTTCAAGAAAACCATCCATTTCAACTCAATCTCTTCTATAGAGCAACGATCATAAAGAAAGCACCTAATCCCTTCCTTCACATCATCGTCCTTAATATTACTCACAATGTTATTCTCAATATGCCATCCGCATAGCCTATGCGATGCATTCGGCCACACAATACTGATTGCATTTTGCATAGCAAGGTCTCCGTCGGTGATCACAGATACTGGATGTTTCTGAGACATGGCTTTAGTGAATGCCCTAAGCAGCCACACATAGGACTGAGTATCCTCATGAGTAACAATTCCACAAGCAAAAAGAACTGTGCTTTTATGATGATTCACCCCAACAAAAGGAACAAGAGGCAGGTTGTATTTATTGGTTTTGTAAGTGCCATCAAATACGACGACATCACCAAATGCTCTATAATCCATCTGAGATTGGAAGTCGCACCAAAGCACTCCCGTCATATGCCCTCCCCCATCTCTCTTGTGGTCGAAATGGAAATCTGGATCTCTACGTTTCTGAGCTATCAAGTAATTCATGATTGTTTGGGCATCGCCGACGGAGAGCATCTGCAACTTATTGCGATGGCAGAAATTGTAAAGGTCCCTTTCTGTAAATCCAACCTTATCATAACCACTGTGCCGCTTCAGCATACTGTCCATTATCTAGTGTTTGCAGATTCCAGAAACCTGCAGATGCACAATCTCTGCTTTCTGCTCATCAGTAATTTTTCTGTGAGAACGCAGGAAACAAGAAAGGTCTGGTGGAATCATCGGATGGTTGTGTTCGTTGATGAAATCCTTCACATACCACTGCTCTGTGTCATAATCCAGTGCAATCACAAATTTAGCACGGCAACCAAAGCGAGTGACATTCCGCGACCTCCGCAACTTGATCTCCCTCCTAAGGTGCTTCTCTGGCGGAAACCTTCACTGCTGCAAACAAACTTGCGAAGGTTCCTCTCATTCAGGTCCCTGTCCCACTCGCAGTAATCCTTTCTCACACTAAATCCCTTATCATAAGCGTAGTCATTATAAAACTGAAATCCTTCATCCTCACTGTTAAACATCTTCATAACTATTTCATTGTACTCCAGCAAAGAATCATCATTGGACAATTCCGCCTGAAAAGAAAAGAATTCAGAGCAAGTGTTGCTGCCTGCAAGATCTAGTAATTTGGAGTATGACTTCAACAACTAATTTGGCACCTACATCTACAAGATCTAGTAAACGAATCAAGAACTGCTGCATCTATCTACAAGGGGTGCCTACACTAGATCAATAACTTGTAAATGAATCAAGAAATACTACATCTGTAAGGTTCTTATTCATGAATCAAGAAACCCTAAAAGGCACGGGAGAGATGAGGAGAAAGACGTGGTTGCTTGACTCACCGGCAAGAAGAACAGGGTCCGATGGGGATGGGCGCTTGAGGCAAGAAGACTGTGTCAGCGTCGTCGTGATGACCTGCCTTGCCGTCGGGGCTCGTCGTCCGGTGAGGTAGGGAGAAGTCGATGGCGTCCTGAGGCGGTGGCGTGGCAGGGCCACCGGTGCGATGCCTTGCGAGGGCGCCGGCGGGAGCTGGAGGGAGCGAGAGATGAGGGCTGTGTTGGCTACGGAGCAGGGAGGCGTGAGGGAGGGCCGCCGTTCGAGATCCTCACCGGAGGAGCCGTCGCCGCAGTCTATGGCGTTCGCCTCTGGTTCGCCTCTCGGTTCGCGTGATGCGTGCGCATCGTCTGAGGGGGCGGACATGGGTCGGGCCGCGGGGGGCGCGGGTTTGGGGGACGACCTACAAACGCGAAATGACCAAATTACCCTTTGCGGGAGGAAAATACTTTTGGTGGAGGAAATGGGAGGAAATAGGAGGAAATTTCAAGCACCATAACATCACTCTTTTTAGAATTCCCAGGACCAAGGCATAAAAAAACAACATGCACAACAACATGATAGTTCCTGTGAGCATTATTCTAGCAACAACAAAGACAAAGTCCAATGAAAATGTACACTAGCAGTCTACTATTGGGATACTGTTAACAACATATGACCAATAATAAGCATATGTCAAGTAGTTGCAGCGGTTGCTTGCCATCATACCATGTGATGGATTGTCAGAACAATACAGAAAGGATACTCGTCATTCACACCCAACCTGTTTAAATAAGCCATGGCACCACCACATCTTACAAGCTTCTGCTCCATTTATATAGAGCTGCAACTGTCTGATACCCTTACTCTATACACAACTTTGGATGCATTATCTTTGTCCAAACTCAAAAATTTAGAGCTCAGGCATACATGCAACTCGCAATTTTCAACTCGAGTGGAAATGTTTGTATCTTTTAGCCGTGTCGTCTAGGGTACCAACTTGAATGTTATAGGACCAATTACCAAAACGGGGATTACAAGCAGCCAAAAATGTTTTACAGGTCAAAGGATTTACACATGAACTGGTGTCAGAGTTCTGCTTTCGTCAATTTTGATGCGGGCGGTCCTGCCTGCTCTTTGCCCTCTTCATCTTTGCTTTGAACCTCAACTTCAACACCAGTGTCTCCACAGTGTTGACAAAGTTGCCCACTGCCATTACCACCAGAAGGATCCCACAAACTACAACCTGGCAAAATTTGAAAACATGACAAACTTCAGTTCAGGACAAACAATTTTGGCGGTGTCTTTCAAGGTGTAGTAGAGGTAATAAACGTACACTAGTTACAAAACTAATTACATGAATGGACGGGAAATCCCGAGATGAATCCATTAAGTCTAATTAATCCGTCATTAGAGATTGTTTACTGTAGCACGACGTTGTCTAATCATGACATAATTAGACTTGTTAGATTCGTCTCGAAAATTAAGGTAGGGGTTGCGGAATGGGTTTTGTCATTAATTCAAATTTAATACTCCTAATTCGTGCTCGGAAATTGATGTGACGGGTAGTTGGTGAAATTTTTGGGAAGAAAACAGTGTTGTTCCTTCCAAATTATAGGTTGTTTTAAATTTTCTAGATTCATATATATTATTATGCATCTAGACATACTACCTCTGTCTCAAAAAGAGAGGTGTTTGAGAAGCGTGTTTGTGTGAGATAGAGGGAGCAGTGTATATCCAAATGCATAAGAATATCTATGAATCTAATAAAGTCAAAACGACTTATAATTTGATACGGAGGGAGTAGATATTAGGCAAGGCAATAAATTCAACCATTCAACTGCCAGGAGTGAAAAATGTTAAATTATGCTTGCCTGCCATTCGGAGGCAAGCCCGTTCAAAGCTGTCAGGAGAAGCAAAACTCCAACATACGCTTCAAAACCCTGCAAACAGAGTATCAAGGATCAAGTGATCACCGCAGCATAAAAAGGATATCCGTCCAATTATACATAATTTATGTACAAACGAACGACGACATGTTCTGAAGGAGCAACTAGGAATTGCAGTGCTTTGAATTCGCACCACATACCTGTAATATAAAAAGGACAGGGTACAGAAGCAAGAGCTGTCCCTCCACACCAGCTGTTTCCCCAGCAACTACATCCATTCTTTTTGCCTGCATGATGCGAGGAAAGTTACGTTGAGCTTAAAAAGGTACTCCCTCCGTTTCAAAATACTTGTCGCTGTTGACTTTTTTTTTTGCAACTTTGACCATTCGTCTTATTTAAAAAATTATCACAAACATGTAAAACGATAAGTCAAACTTAAAATACATACAACATTAAAACATATAGCAAACAAAATAAATTGTACTTACACAATTTTTTGGATAAGACGAATGGTCAAAGTTGTAGAAAAAAATCAATGGCGACAAGTATTTTGAAACGGAGGGAGTATTTACATAATGATATCAGACAATTGACTGGAGGGTTCACATTCTAGCAGTAACTTGCCCCCAATTTTTTTTAGCAGAGTTCACTATAGCTTAATTGTAAAACTAAGAAAACCTCAAACATATTGAGGTACTCCTCGTCTCTTCATAAGCACCAATTGAAGATATCCATGTCCAAGTTCTATCATACTACAGGAACAGTTTTAGTTCTAGTTAGAGTCATGTTCTGGAACACTGAGATGCGCCCATCCTTTGAATCCAGGTTAAGAAATTTTTTTTTTGAAGAAACAGGAGGGGCAAGCCCCTACTGATTATATATTAAAAGACAATACAACAGTACAAAGAGAAACAACCGATCGAAAACAAAAACCAAAAAGGGCCGCAGGATGAAACTAAGGGAAGAAACAAAAAAGAGGAGATGGGGCATTACAGGAGCTAGCCAACAATACAGGAGGGGAAAAGCCAAAAAGTTAAGGATCAAACTCCTCAATCCAGGCCGTCATCACGTTAATCAGGGTTGGCTTCGTGCGATGGAGAAGCAGTAGGAATTCCTTCTTAAACCTCATTCTGCAACCCATGATCGTAGGGTCAATGCCATTGAAAATCCAGTCATTCCGGGTAACCCATATGCTCCAAGCCATTAGGATTATAATCTCCATGAAGAAAGGTATCCCAAGTTTTTCTTTGATCTTCTTGAAAATTTGGTTGACTGATCTTGTGGAAACATATGTGATTCCCAGGGAATTCCAACATGCCTTGGCAAAGTTGCACCTTAGGAAAAGGTGTGCTCCTGTTTCCAGCCTTTGGAGAATACACAGATCACATGTATATGATTCCAAATTCATTTCCTTACGTTGGAGCAGTTCCCTTGTGCTTAACCTGTCCTTGAGGAGCAACCAGAAAAAGACCTTATGCTTCATTTGACATTTGGACCTCCAAATCCAATGATACACAGGATGGGCACTCGTTCCAGCCTTCATTACCATATATGCCTTAAAGGTTGAGAATTTATCGTTCCCCCAGGAGTATTTCCATTGATCATTCCCTGCAATTCATTCCCTGCCGGCAATGGCTTCCTGAAGGTTTAGCAACTGATGGTGCGCTTCAATAGACAGAGGCAGATTGAAATTATCCAGGAAGTCATTATTGCTGATGGCCATTTTGAAAGAGACATGTTCATTCTTAGCAAAGGAAAAGAGGTGGGGGTATGCATCGGCAGGAGTTGATCCATTCCAGTGATCTTTCCACAATAGTACAGTGGCTCCATCAGCAATTGAGACCGAGGCCATACTTTTATATTTATCAAGGAGCTTCACTATATCCCTCCACCAAAAAGATCCTTTCTTATGTTGCCCAGGGAGCTTGCCATTGCTATAATATTTGGCCCACACCAGCTTGACCCATGGAATGTTGGCTTGAGTAAAGAATTTATGAAGGAATTTTAGTAGCATAGCATCATTGTGAGTATGTAAATCCAATACCCCGAGACCCCCTTGTTTTTTAGGAATGCAAACAAGAGGCCAAGCAGCCTTGGCTGGCTTCTTGGAATTGAGATCTGAGCCCCTCCAAAGGCAATGCCTTCTGTACTTATCCAAATGATCAATAACCCCCTTGTGAAGCTTAAGAGTTCCTGTGTAGTATATTACTATTCGCACCCAAAATTGGCAGGTCTCATCCGACCGGTCAGACCTGTGGACCCCACCGGTCAGACCGGTGTGGTCAAAGTCCACGAAATCCTATTTGGACTTCACCATTGGATAGGTCTCGTATTTACTTTTACCTCTTCCCAATTTTTCCAATCTACTATTTGTTGTTCTTCCTTCGTCTCCACGACGTCTGAAAGCATTCTAGGTGGCCTTGCCGACCCTAGAGCAACCCTACGTGCGTCTCCCCGACGGGATCCTGCCCGGGCGACGTTCGGAGGTTTTTCGTCGGTTTACCCCGGCAAAGGTCTGACCGGTGACCCTCATCGGTCTGACCGGTGCGCAAAGGTCTGACCGGTGACCCTCACCGGTCTGACCGGTGCGCAAAGGTCTGACCGGTGCTGCGTATTGTTGGCCGCAAACCTGCGCCAACAAATTGGCGACTCCGCTGGGGAAGAAGATCTGGCTATCTTAACCGATCTATCCAACTCCGGCGACATGTCTCAGTGTGAGATAAACAAGGGCAACATCATCGACTTCACGGATGAAGAACTCTCACCTGAAGATCGTCAAGCTATGGAGGACTTCATGAAGCAAAAGGCCGAAAAAGATCGCCAAGAATTAGAAGAGCTCATGAAGAAGAAGGCTGATGAAACAAACCAGATTTCCAAAACTAGAAACCCGATCCTCTGCACCTCTGTGATAGTCCCAGGAAGTGGCTATCACGTGCAAACCCTGTCTCAAGTGGTACAAATCCATACAACACAGGAATAAAAGGAAAATTACATAATTTTATTAATACATCAGAGTACAACATTTCGGCATAAGTCGGGTACAAGTCCAACTGGACTAAACAAGAAAGGTAAATCATCTACGCAGCGGATCTATCGAAGCGAAGCGTCTCCAGCTCCACAGGCAAACTTGAGTGTAGGACCAGCTCTAGTCTTCCCATCCTTCCTCGTCGTTGTCGTAGTCGATCACCAAGTCTGAAAGCATTGCCATCTACCCGATAAGCGGGTAGGTCATGTCAGCTTCCCAACAAAGAGCAAAAGCGGTGGATGAATTCTAATATGCATGGATAAACCTATATCTGGCTGTAGTAAGTTTATGCAAGCAGCGGTAGCAACATCAAGGTAAGCGGTATTGCAGAGAGGTCACCATCTCCGAGGAGATCTACACCTCCGAGGCCAACGCCTCCGAGGTCAACACCCCAACCAAGGAAAGAACACCAACACACTGGATCTCAACCGAGACACAGCATCCCACTCTCATCTGCGATGTGAGGTCACCAACTCCTACCCCACATCTCAACGGCACCAAGCCGGGCTCACACACTCGGGGGAGAGAAGCAGCACAAGAAAATACTAGCCAGGTGAGAGATCGAAAGGGCTGTCCATACCAATGGACACGGACTATAGCTATAGGTTTAACACTCTGCAGAGGTTGTACAACTGGACCCGCCGGATAGGGCAGAAACGGGGATCAGCCGTTCCACATCCCTACCTAACGGCCAGAGACCTAGCAGTGGATAGCACTCTCCTGCCTCTCCGAGCCTGACTCGTCCTGAACTGGGGCGCGAAACTTGCCAGCAGGGCCTTGGAGCTGTGAAACCATCCCCGGAGGAGCCGGGGCGACGTCTACTCGGGGGGTATAAATCGTCCCCCTCACACGATCACACTGATCCACCTACAGGCTGGATGCTATCCACCTACTAGTTCTCGGACCGAACCCCGCCCATAACAAGGCGAACGGATTGCACGAAAATAGCCCAAAGATCAAGGTCACACAGTCCATCGGTCCTTAATTGCAAGGAGCAAGCACTCCACCAACTCCACCCGTCCGACACGCCGCTAGGGCGGGAGGCCAGGTCGCATCTCCCCTAGACAGGCGTTCACAATTAACCAAAGCGGCTCGCTCCCGCGGTAACACGTCAAGGATACACACTCACCCAAAACACATGCTAGAATACCGAAATATCCCAATCTCAGTCCGAACCAGAGATCCATCCATATCTCAAAACAGGTAAAACGTATGGATTGCAAATATCAGGGACTAGCTAGGGGTCTGTAGCTAGTCCCAAAGGTAGGAAGTTCAAGGAACAGGGTATATCAAATCCAAGGCATGGCTAAAAGATTGTCTATGCATTTCAATCATCCAAAGCATCATAAATAGAGCACTAGCAATCTAAATAGCATGCATGGGATCTACATGGCCGGGAGTGACATGACACCTGCGCGGTAGTCATCGTAGAGTAGTAGAGGTTGGGCCCTTCCTTCGGGTCAACGGTCTTCCCGATCGTCACAGCTCGGGTCGTCGTCGCAGCTTGAGTCTTCATACAAGGTTATAAGCCTACACGAGATGCGACGCGAAAATAAATAACGACAATCATCTAAGCATTAACTCCAAATAACATCAATTAGAAGAACCAAATAAATCCGAACTAGCTACAAGCAGCACTAGTTTAATTTTAAGAAAATTAAAGTAATTAGTTTTTATAATAAAATAGTTTTAAGCTACTAGCTTTATATTCTAGAACACAAATTAGAGAGAAGGGTTAGTTCAAGGTTGGGTTGCCGATCGAAGGCTAAAGGTTTGGTGATCGCGCTGGCAAAGCATGAGCGCGACTGATAGGTGTATCAAAACGGAAGCTCAGAAGATGTAGAGAGAGAGAAACAAGGCAGCACGAGCTGGGCAAGAGTTCATCAGGACAAAGTGTGCGGCAGCAGCACAAAGGGAAGGAAAGGATCGACTTGTGGTCGATAAAAGGGTGGTGATGCGGTAAGGCGTGCTCGAGAGCGCGGTGGAGCAAGTGCTAGCGATGCGACGATAACCATGATGTAGTAGCTAGGTTGCAACACGGGGTTGTCGTGCTTGTAGCAGTGGCCACTGCTCATGGCACGGCCATCCATCACGCGCGGCCTCCTAGTTGCAAGCACCTGGTACTGCGCACGCTTCGCTGCACAAAACAAGGTAAAGCGAGAGCGGGTATGCGGGTTGCGGCACAAAGTGGTGGAAGTGGTGCAAGCAAGAAAAGCAATGTGAACACATCTTAGGGAAGGTATTCCTGTCCGCGGCACACTAGTGGCCAGTTGCGGGGCTCCGGCGTCCCAGACCCACAATAGCGTAGTGGCGGGCAGCAACCACAAATCCTACACCAAGAATGCGGGCCAAAAAGGGACTTGGTTCAAGGTCAAGAGCAGAAGAGGATAGGGTAGTAGTGAGCGTCTCAGAATTATGAAACCAACGCAAGTGGTTTCATAATTTTCGGAGCTCCAGATAATTAGTTATGAATTTTTAAAGAAAAAGGGATTTATAAAACATTTATTAAATCCTTTTATTAAATCAGAAAATAATTTTATTACAGTAATGCTGATGTCAGCATGACGTCAGCGGTCAGCAGGTTAGTGGGCCGAAGTTGGGCCGAAAGTGGTTGTGGCCCATTGGGCCGGCCCAGAGTGGCCCAAGATAAAGTCTAGAAAACCACCCTCAACTAGATTGGTTCTGCCTAGTTAAGCATCGGGCCCAGCAGGCTGCGTGGGCCAAGGTCCAACCAGAGTTTATGATAGAAGGTCTGATTTTGCCCCCTGATCTCTCCTGGGGTCCGTCCGTCATGAAGGCCGCGGGATCCTCTGTGGTTCGTGTGGGCAGGAGTGCGTGTGGCCAGGTGTGTGGTGCCACTCAGGTTCAGAGGATAGAGAACGCGTGCTAGGTGTTTGACGAAAAGCCAGAAAGGGAGCGGCGGTGCGGCCAAGGTTGGCCGGCGGTGAGGTTTGGCTAAGACGGCGGTGGCGTGCTTTCACCTGCAACGAAATCGCCTCGGCATGAAGGCCTGTCCACAGAAAAACAGCACGCGCCAGTTGATGTCGGCGGTCACGGTCTCGGTGCCGGCGTGCACAGGCAGAGCGGCGTGATGCGCAGCGGTGACCAAGCAGGGCCTCGCGGCAGCGCGGTGCGCGACGAGCTTGCGCGAAAACGGAGCGGCGCAGGCCTGCAAAACAGCGCGATGCGTGGTGTGGGTGCGTCGCGGCGGGGCGAAGACGTGCGCAGCGGCGAGGCAAGGGCGTGCACGGTGAGGCGCGGCAGTGCGACAGCTACGCGGTGCGGTGGAGCAGCGCGGCGCGGCAAGGCAAAGCGGAGCGGCACGACACAGGAAAATAAGGCGCGCGCGTGGTGGAGTGGTAGCGCGGGAGCGCGATGGCGTGCGCAGCGCGGTGAAGGCGTGCGCAGCGCGGTGAAAGTGTGCGCGGCGGCACGGCGTGACACGCAGCAGCAGCGAGGCGCGGCGGAGCAGCGTGGCACCTGCACGAGATGCGGCACGAAGGCTGGACAGAATGGGAGGACGGCGCGGCGCATCTCGACTCCCTCGGCGCGAAGGCCGGACAGAACAGGGCAGATCACAGACTTATAGCAGAAGAGGACGGCTCGGCGGCGAGTACGTTGCTACGAAACAGAGACCAAGAGTTCCAGATCGGGATCAGAGCAAGAGGAGGTGGCATGGGTGTGATGCTCACCAGGGGCTTGCCGGAGATTGCGGCGAGGCAGGAAGCACGGCGGGGCCGTGGCGAGTCGACGCAGGCAGGTAGGTGAGGTTCATGGCGACGGCATCGATCTCCTGCTCGACTCCCTCGGGTTCGCGGTGCCGTGGTACTCCTGGAGCTCGGCTCCTTGTCTTCGAGACCATCATCGTCCTTGACATTTTCGGCGCCGGCTCCTGCTCAGTGTCGTCGTCCGTGTCGGTGCTCGGCGCAGCTTTGTCGTCAGCGGAGATGGCACCCTTGGCAAGGCGCGACTCACGGTTAGATGGATCGGCGCGGGTGTACGCGCCGAGCTGTGGAACGGCGCTGCGCGGTGCGGGGCAGCAGAGCACGCGGTGGCAGAGTAGAGCGGTGCGGCGAGGTGTGAAGGTCCAAGGCGGAGCAGAGCGGTGGAGCAGGAGGTTGGGAAAGCGCAGAGTGCTGCGGTGAATCAGAAGGCAAAGAGAAAGGGGAAATTCCCAAATGGTTTGGGGACAAGGAGCGGCTGGGGTTTTGGTCCCCGCTTGGGTGCTCGGTCAATGGTGGGCGAGGGCAAGAGTCGACCGGGGCTCCGATTGGGTGCCAGGGTGACGATGGTGATGTGGCCGCGCACCAATGGTGGGCGAAGGCCTGTGGGCGTCACGGTGCGGGGGTAAATGGGGTATTTCCCCGGGCGGAGCACACGAGGCGGAGGCCTAGGCGTGCGAGCGGCTCGGCGTGCGCGCCAGCGCGAACCAGGCCGGCGAGCCTGTCCCATCCACTCGCGTACGCACACGGTGTGAAAGGCGCACGGGCAGGGGAAGGGAGGAAGATGCACAGGAGTGGCCTGACCAGCAGGACCCAGCACACGGACCCAGTTGGGCCGTCTGGTGGGCTCGCACGAGGGAATGAGGGTGTAGTCTGGTTCGTGGCCCAGAGTAGAGGGGTATAGGATGGACTTTGATTATAGAGTGGCAGCCCATGTTAGCAGTTAGCTTTTGAAATTAGTTTTGAATATAGATTGATTTACAAGTTTGAATTTGAATTTGAATTTATTTTAATTCAAACTCCACACATTGAACTCCAAGTAAAATCCAAGAAAAACCAAATCATAATTATACCATAATTTGAAACTAATTTTTATATTGGTTTATTTTATTTGGAATTTGAGAAGAGGGCTAGCATTTCGGGATAAAATCTGGTGACACACATGTTCAAACAAAAAGTTTTAAATTTTTGCGGAAATTCACGCATGGGAAAACATTCAAAATTCTGGGATGTTACAAGAGGATCGACTTCACTACTTGTCGCACTTCAAGAAGAATCGCGAAGGCAAGGTGAAGAAGATCAAGGACATCACCTTCGATACTCCACCGCCTGAGGTACCACCCAATGTGAGCACATCGTTATCTCCATCCTCTTTTGTTACCGTCAATGATCTTACTACTGTGATGGATAGCTTTCGTTTATCAATGATTGAAAATATGCAAAACATGGTAGATAAGAGTCTAGGTAAACGGGTAGAGGGTGATGATAATGTTGCATCTGGTTCTAAAACTATGGCACCTCAGACCCCACCTATTAATTCATCGGCTGCACAAACAATTAATCCTCAGTATGGTATGCTGTTGAATTATTTTGCGGGACAAACACCACCACCGCCGTTTGGTCAGAACAGACCGGTCAGACCGGTGGGTCCGACCGGTCAGACCGGTGCTGGCGCTATGGTGCCTTTTCCCTCGTCTCCGGAACCTATAGTTACTATTCCTCCCATTTAGGCTGCTTCTGGCCGATCCGGAGGGAATACTTCAGTAGCTCAAGGTATTCCAATTATGGTTCCATTTGAGACAGGCATTGGGTATGGTTACGCACCTAACCCCCAAGTTAATAGCCGTTTGCAACACAACACTTCTGGCTCATACACACAGCCGAATGTGGTGCAATCGAATGCTTCTACTACGCCAATGCCAACCACCATTCAGGAAGTCATCAATAGGTTTAATGCTAATCTTGCTAAACAAATGAAAGATGACTACGGGATAGAAGTGAAAAATAAAAAATTTTCATATCGAAAACCGTATCCTTCTAGTTTTGATTCGGTTCCCTATCCTATTGGTTGGCGTTGTCCTGAATTTGTGAAGTTTAATGGGGATGATAGCAAAACTACGTGGGAGCATGTTAGTCAATATTTTGCTCAATTAGGAGAAGCTAGTTCCATAGAGGAAATAAGAGTTCGTTTATTTTCTTTATCTTTAACTGGCAATGCTTTTTCATGGTTTGCTTCATTACTTGTTAACTCTATTCGCACTTGGGAACAATTAGAACAAAAATTTCATGACCACTTTTATAGCGGAGATAATGAGTTAAGGTTGAGTCATTTAACATCAGTTAAGCAAAAGCATGATGAACCTGTTACTAGTTATATTAGGAGGTTTAGAGAAACCAAAAACCGTTGTTATAATCATGTTATCTCCGAAAGGGATCTTGCTGAATTAGCTTTTAATGGTTTGCGATCCCATATTAAAGAAAAATTACAGGGTCATGAATTTGTTGATGTTGCCCAAGTCTTAGTAAGAGCTTTAGCTCATGAAAGCCGAAGCAAAGATACTCGGCTCAAATCTGATCGTCCTAACATGCATATGCTAGATTATGAATCATCGGACGATGAGAGTAAAGAAGTGTGTGCTGCTGAATTTACTTGGTTACCTAATGATAAAGCAAACACTTGTGCTTCTCTTAAGCCGGCTCATAAGAGTCGGGATGAGATGAAATTTACTTTTGATGTGGCTAAGTGTGATAAAATATTCGATGAATTATTTAAGTGGGGTAAAATTAAAATGTCTCACACTATACCACCTCTTGATCAGTTAAAAAGACGTGCATATTGTAAATTTCATAATTCTTTTTCTCATGCTACCAATGATTGCAATACTTTTCGTCTGCAAATACAATCGGCCATTAATGAAGGTCGTTTGAAATTCCATGAGATGCAAGTCGATGAAAATCCTTTCCCTAATAGTGCTTTTGTTAATACTCTTGAGTTATCAAATCCTAAGGTGCTTATTCGGCCGGATCAAACTGAAAACACTAAAGGGAAGAATGTAATCATTGGAGACCAAAGACGCAGCGAGAGACAGCCTCTGGAGGTGATCCCCAAGGTTTCAGCGACTTCAACGCTTGGGGGGCAAGACAAGATCAAGACGACTGGTACTGTGTCGACCAGCCTGACCGGTGCCCAGACCGGTCTGACTGGTGCCTCAGGCCGGTCTAACCGGTGCCTCCAGAAAGGTTCAAGATGCTCCAAGCCCAAGAAAAAAGCAAGGCCGAGTTTTAATGAGCTCCTGGCCAAATATAAGAGGGAAGGAGCTACTAAGGATCGAAGTAATCAGCCAAACGGTGCTAAGGGCGTAAAAGCACCACCAAGACATAAAGGTATTCATCACCAACGAGGTAACTTTTCACAATATCCTTTTGTTGGATCTGTTATGCCATCATCTTGGTATTATCCTTGCTATTATTCACCTGCTGATTATAGTAGTATGTACATGAATTCATATATGATTCAATATCCTGTTGCATACTCAAATTATAATGCATTACAAAGACCGATTGTTTGCAATAGCAATCTGGTCAAAAATAATGTGTGTACTACTATTAAGCAAGGTGAGAATAGCAACAAGCAAAATGCTAAGGAGATGCAACCGAGGTGGTGTCCCTCAGGCTTGTCCCACACTCAAAAAAGGAGGTTGCAAAGACTACGCAAGCGAGGAGCAATGGAGCAGCAGATTGAAGAGAAGCCAGCCAAGTCAACACGGACCCGGAAGGAGTGGAGACCGAAGCAGGCGTCATCATCGACTTGAGTAAAATATGTGTACGACCGTTGTTTTCTTAAACATCGTCCTAAGTATTTTTTAGTTTAGAAAGATATTTTTTGGCACGTATCCTTTGCCAAAAAACAGGGGGGCATATGTTCGCACCCAAAATTGGCAGGTCTCATCCGACCGGTCAGACCTGTGGGCCCCACCGGTCAGACCGGTGTGGTCAAAGTCCATGAAATCCTAATTGGACTTCACCATTGGATAGGTCTCGTCGAGTAGATCAAAATCCATATGTGGAACGTCCAAATCGGAGTCCGGATGAGGGAGATATGACTTCTCCAAGATCTACACGCCGGGTGCACCGGTCTGACCGGTGGCACCGGTCTGACCGGTGGTACCGATCAGACCAGTGCCTCCCCGATTCCGAGCCAAATTGAGGAGTCCTGATAGATTAGGCTTGTAAAAGGATTTCCTTGCGGGGCAAGACCTTCCCACCCTATAAATATAAAGGGCTACGGCCGATTGAGGTTCATCATCCAATCGATCAAATACATTTACCTTTTATTGTCTCGTATTTACTTTTACCTCTTCCCAACTTTTCCAATCTACTATTTGCTATTCTTCCTTCATCTTCGCGACATCTGAAGGCGTTCTAGGTGGCCTTGCCGACCCTAGAGCAACCCTACGTGCGTCTCCCCGACGGGATCCTGCACGGGCGACGTTCGGAGGTTTTTCGTCGGTTTACCCCGGCAAAGGTCTGACCGGTGACCCTCACCGGTCTGACCGATGCGCAAAGGTCTAACCGGTGACCCACACCGGTCTGACCGGTGCTGCGTATTGTTGGCCGCAAACCTGCGCCAACAATTGCTGACGATGAGAAAACTGAATTCACCATCTCCAGCTTCCCTGCCTGACTAAGAAAGGTGGATGTGCATGAGAGCCTCTTCTCAACTTTCTGCATAAGGGGAAGAAAATCCTCTAGATTGGGCTTAGTAGTCCCCAAAGGCAGGCCTAGATAAGTGAAAGGCAAAGAGCCTTTTTGACAGTTAAACACAGAGGTCAGGAGATCCATCTTCTCGTCAGGGGTGTTTAGTGGCACCATCATTGTCTTGGAGTAATTGACCTTGAGCCCTGTAGATGCAGAGAAGGATTGCAAGATGTCCTTGAGATGTGCCACTTGAGTAGGACATGCCTCCATAACTAAGAGAGTGTCATCAGCATATTGGACAATGGGGAATTCTTCAGATGCAGAAGTTGTGATGGGCAAGCAGATTAACCCCTGATCTTTTGCCCTGTTTATTGTCGTCTGAAGCAAGTCTGCTGCCAAAACAAAAAGGAGTGGGGAAAGAGGGTCCCCTTGCCTAACCCCTCTTTTGCAGTGAAATACTTTACCAGGGACTCCATTTAGGAGCACAGAGGAGGTTGCAGTTCCCAAGATCTCTTTTATCCAACCAATCCATTTTTGGCCAAAACCCTTGTGCTTGAGAATTTCCAGAATGGCCTGATGCTCAATTTTATCAAAGGCCTTCTCAAAGTCCAGTTTAATGATGATCAGCTCCTTCTTGGAGACTTTGCGTATGTGAAGATACTCAAATGCCCATGCAAGGCAGTCATGTATAGATCTGGACCTGATAAAGCCATAGTGATTTTGGTGAATAAGACTTATAATTATTCTCTGGAGCCTTTCTGCTAACAACTTTGTCAGTAGCTTGATGGAGGAATTCAGAAGAGATATGGACCTAAAATCCCCAACCTAAGCTGGGGAGTCATTCTTGGGAATAAGAGTAATGTAAGAAGAGTTGATGCTTCTGAGGCAAATATTCCCCTCAAAGAAATCCTCACACAGTTTATAGAAATCCTGTTTAATGATTGGCCAATATTTTTTCAGGAATTCCCCATTAAATCCATCTGGCCCAGGAGATTTGTTATTTGGCAAGTCAGCAATTACTGCATCAATTTCCTCCCTGGTGAATGGAGCCTCCAGATGTCCCAGATTTGGATCCAATATTAGAAGATCATCTAGATCATAATACATATGGGAGAATTCAGACATTCCAATTCTTTCCTTGTAAGCAAACCATAGGAGGTCAGCCTTAGCTTGATGCTGGAAGTGTTCAATCCCATTCTCATTCTTGAGAGATGAGATTGTATTTCTTCTGTGCCTAATGGAAGCATTTGCATGGAAGAAGGCAGAACATTCATCCCCAAATTTTACCCACTTAATTGTGCCCCTTTGTTGCTAATAAATTCTCTGTTGAAGCAGCAGATCCTGTAGATGTGTGCTTAGGATTTGTCTGAAATTCCATTCTTCTAAGGTTAGGTCTCTAATTTCTTCCATGATATCCAAAAGTTGTAGAGTCTCTTTGGAGCATTTTATAGTTGTTGCCAGATTAGGAAGCTGAGCTTTCCAAGCTTTGAAGACTCTTCTAAGATTCTTAAATTTAGCACTGATAATTTTGGCACTATCTGTCTAAGCAGGTGGAACATTCCAACCATGGTGCATGACTGGGAGGAAGTCTTCATGTTGGAGCCAATAGTTTTCAAAACGAAAGATCTGTGGCCTGGGTGTAAGTGATGTGGCTATGCTAACACAAGGGGTGTGATCCGAATTGTCTCTGACAAGTCCAGTTGCATGGGAGTTGGGCATCATAGTCGTCCAAGCATTGGAGGTGAAAAACCAGTCAAGTCTTTCTAAGAGGGGGTTCTGTTGCTTATTTGTCCAGGTGTATTTGCATCCCCTCAGAGGCAGCTCCACTAATCTTAAACTGCTAATGGCATCATTAAAGGCCAGCATTTCCTGCAAGTTTCCCCCTTCTTTGTTTCTATTTTCAGGAGATCTTAGGAGGTTAAAATCACCAACTACCAACCATTTTGTGTCATCAGGCATGCTGATATTTTTGAACCAGTTGAGAAAGGCAAATTTCCCCTCAGCAGTACAGGGGGCATAAATATTTGTTAACAGCCAGGTCTCACCAGAGAGTTTACATGTGAATTCCACTAACTGAGCATAATCATTTTGGAATTCAGGATTCCCAGAAAATTTTGCACTGTTCCAAACAATTAAGGATCCACCCGAAAAACTGACAGAAGGAAGGAAGCAGAACTCATCCAGGTTTCTAGGACAGAACTTCTTCACATACTAGCTATCAAAAAATTCCCTCTTGGTTTCTTGTAAACATAATATATCACAATTTGCTTCAGCCACTTTACTTTTGACAGCATCCCATTTACTCTCTGAGTTTATTTCCCTTATGTTCCAGGAGAGAATTGACCAATCTCTAAATTTATTAGACTGATTATGATTCATAATGGATAATTGTCATTAAAAGAAACAGGTTATATGCCCAACATAAAACCACATAAAAGAATTGCATCCAGAAGTCATAATTAAACATACTTGTCATCATTAACCTTCCCATCATTAGCACCATAAGTTCAAGGCAAGTCTTTCCAGCCATCCATAGGAGTTGCATTACAACACAGAAACAAAAGCTCAACCCTGACATTTAGGGGAGACAACCACAAAATAAGAAACCTTCTGGATACTTCACTTCTTGGCCCTCTTCACAGGGTCCTGCCCACCAGAGGGTTCTCCTCCATCTTCCTCACCATCCTTGTCCACAGCTTTCCTAGTCTTGCTGGTCCCTATCGGCTGCTTGCCCCTCTTCTTGGTAGAAAGCTCCTCCTCAGACAGTTTGCCTCCTTTAATCTTGCACACTTCTTCTCCTACTGACTTGAGCAGCTTCTTCGGGATGGAAGGAGGTAGAGCAACACATGCCAGGCAGTTCCTGTTTGCACAGCTACTGTGTTTAAATCCTAGGTTACGATTACGGATTCTGGGGCTTCTTCTTGCTTCAGTTTCCACAACTGGGCCAATATTCTTGCCCTTTGACTTCCTGACTTGACCACTTTGTGCTTCCCCATCCTCAATCTCTACCAGAGCATCATTCACCTATGGGGAACTATCAGCTGCCTCCAGAAGACCTTGACATTGCACTTCAGCATTCTCAGGGCACTTAGTTGGTATGGCAAAGGTCATTAGAGAATTAGTGTTGGCACAGCTGAGCAGAAGGTTCCAAGCTTTGGACACAAGAAAGCTTTTGGCCCAATCAAAGTGAGTAGGAGACAACAGCATCACGGTGAAGAAAGCAGCCCGGTCTGAAGGAATTTCAACCACTTGGTCAGGGCAGCCCACAGGAGAGAAGAATTTGGCCCACAGCCTATATACATCAGGGGGCAGATGTCCTTTAGAGCTTTCAGCCTTTTCACGAAGTGAGGCCCATCCCAGATCCACTGGTGCCGGATTAGCATAGTGGGTTAAGGCCATGTTAATGTTCAGATTAACATTGACAATTCCTCCAGTCCCCTCAGAGCTTTGGGCTTGCATAGCTAGGGGAAAGTCAGTTTGTTGGGCCTGCATGGCGGGAAGAAAATCTGGCAGCTTGAAGTTATCAATTTCCATGTTTCCTTCTTCAGCCACTACATCATTGTTTTCCTCAGCTACAGTAGCCACATTTTCATTTTGCACATTTTCAGCTGTGATTTCCTCTTGAGCTTCAGGCTGGACCGCAGGAACCATGGGTACATCAACAATGCCTGGATTCTCTTGGTTTGCAGCATGGTCATGTTCCTCCATTGGTATGTCCCATGCATAAGCTGCTCCCCTTCATCCATTTCCATCAGTAGGTCTTCATTGTTAAGTTGAGGCCCCTGAAAGTTCACTGCCTGCAGAACACACTACCAGACTGACCAACATGAGCATTAGTAGAGGAATCAGAGGAAACTTGTGGCACAGAGAGGTTCAGCTGCAAATTGATTTCCTCAGGAGCATCCTGAATCACAGGTTCCTCTTCTTGAATAGGTAGAACTGGATCATCTGGAAGGAAGAGCTGCTCCATATGCTGCTGGTGCCCCGGGTTTTCATTAAGGTTAGGCAGTACAGGTTGATCCAGATTATTCCCCTGCTGGCCCTGTTGGTCATGAGCACCTTGGAAAGGCTGATTCTGGTGACCCCCAAATCCTGAGAAAACAAACTCATCATCATCAAATCCCCCAGGCGGGATATCCTCATCTGGAAGCTGCCCCCCCCAACATGTCTTGCTGAACTATCTCACACTGAACCGTTAAAGAAATGCCTTCATGGTCATCCCCTTCAGTAAGAATCAGATAGTGAGGCACATCCTCAAGCTCAGTGACTCGAGCCTTCACATAAATCCTTGCCAGGACATCATCCCTTTGCCAACAGATCAGTCTTGCAAAAGGCTTAATGAGATCTCTGATGTCCTCCATATTCTTATTATCAATCAGATAACCAATCAACATAAGCCAACACTCACGGTTAAATAAAACCCTCCTAGCATTTGCCCCCCGGTTATGATTCACAAATTCAAGAACCAGACCCTGGAAGTGATGGGGACTATGATGAACTAGGGTATCCCGGTCCGTAACCCTGGCAAGCCTGACGTAAACTTGACCTCTACCAAAGGGGCACCTCTGAATATCAACCACCCTAAGCTCGTACACCCCCTCCAGAAGCCCAAGAACAGCATTGCGGACGAAAGCGAACGGGACCTCACCCGGCGGGAGGTGGGAGACCGCGACGATCGCCAGGTCCTCATTGCCCGCCATGGTTCTTGGAATGACCGCTCGCGAGTACTTGGGGCGTCCTTCCACGAGCACCCTCGCGAACCTGGCGAGCAGCATCGGCTCCGGGTCGATGTTCAGGAACGCCATTTCTTGGACGCCGGAAGCTTCGGCGCCACTGGGGTTTTCTCCGCTGGCGGGAGCTACAGTGGTGGGAGCTCTGTTTTGGTGGGGGAAGAGTGGTACGGCTGAAGCTGGAGAGGCACGCTGCTCTTCTGGAGTAGTCCTAGTGGAAGATCGACCGTCTTCTTGGACGAAGCGTGCCGGCGGCCCATTTACTTCCGGCCCAATTTCCTGAGACCCTTTTCCTTTAAACCAAGTCAACCTAGGAGTGTTAGGCCAACTGGCGCTAGGATTATAGGATGAGAATTTGGCCAGAGGATTTCTTCCAACCAATGACACAAATCTTTGCAGATACTTGTAGCTGACACAAGATTTTACCGTGTGCCCCAACTCCTTACAATGCCAGCATTTATCCTTACTCACCTGGTCGACTTTGTAACGGTTGGGCAAAAAAGCTGAGTAATTAGCAGCAGCCGCTACAGTGTCGGGCTGCGCATTGGTTGGGCTCGCTGCCCCGGGTCGAAAAGAGGCCCGTTGACTGTTCATAGCCTTTGAATAAGAATTTGAATTTTGAACCACCTCTTTGAAACTGAGCCTTCCAAAAACAGATTTCCGGGGAAATTGCAATCGGGAAAACACCGAGGGAATAGCCTTAGACTGATGCAAGAGGGAGTTTACCTTGGGAGTGAAACTTGGTTTTGAAATCTTGTTCCCAATCGGAACAGAGTTAGCTCCTGTCAATGGAGGCCGACTGTTGGTGTTCATGTAGGCATGAGAAGAACCAGACCTCCTTGAGCGAGTAGATTGCCATGAGAACGATGGACCTGAATCAGATTTAGCAAAGTGAAGAGCTCTTTGAAAACCCAAGTCATTCCCAAGGAAGAAGGCCATCTTGAAATGTTCTTCAGCGATCTGAGAAAGCTCGAGCACCATGAAACCAACATGCTTGGAAGTTACCGAGAAACGGAAAATTTGCTCCTCGAGCTGCAATACTGCGAAATCCGGGGCTGATCCCCCCAACACCGATTGAAGGCAAGAACCAACCGATTCTTCAGAAAGACGAAAGCGATTGCGACGGAAAGAAACCAACAGGAAGAACACCCGGCCTGTTGACGCTCTGGGAGGCGAAACATGCACACCGAGGGAACAGAGAACCTTGGAGCTGAAAACCTTACCAATGTCGAAGTTGAGCTTGGAGAGATCCATCACCAACAGGAGAGGGAGGGGAGAGCTTGAGTTTAGGGGGTGGAGGGGCTGGGGCTCGACGGCGATGGGTGGCTGAGGTTAGGTTTGGGAGGCGGCGGAGGCTGGAGCTCGGCGGTGGAGAGCTAGGCAGGGGGCGCTAGTCGCCATCACCTCCTCGTGCTCGCAAAAACCCAGCAAGCGGCCTTGGGCTATTACCGGTTAAGAAATTTCCAAAGCTACAGTCATTTGATCCGAATTGCGAGTGTTAACTCGTGTTGTACTGAAACTTTCAATTATTCATCTTAATGCAAAGATACATAGTTCTCCTGCATATTTTCGGGGGGGGGGGTGCAAAAAAGCTAGAGTATCTATACCAACTATATAAGTGAGACCCACTACAAGTCATAGATAGACTTCTCTCAACATGCAAGAGGTTCACATCACCATCCACTGATCTTCTCTCAACATGCAAGCTGTCCACATCACCATCTACTAGAATCATGAATTTATGTCGTCTACCGATTTTCTGCGGCTATGCATTGTGTTAGTTTTTGTGAGTGCCATGCTATAAATTTCTAAGTAGTTCTCTCTCAATAAACTGAATGTGTTTTCATTTACATTATTGTTTGAAAAAAATCTTACGATGCAATCATTTTAAGGTTTCTACTTTCAAATTGCATCTTCAAATTTTGCTAAAATTTTCGTAGCAACGCGCGGGGTATCACCTAGTATATGTATACAACAACAAGAAGAAGATATTACCTTTCCTAGAGCTATGCGAGTGCGTAATCTTTGGCGCTGGTATCTGTTCTGTAGATGCATTGCAATCCCTTGCATTATTGCCCAACGCAGGAAGAGTTGGACCCCTCTCTGCAAAAGATCATTGTTTGAGTGCAGCGTTCAAAGATTCAGGACTGTTGCCGAATGATGCGTACTAGAGTCTACAGTGCCTCCTCCAGGAAAAAAAAGAGCACGTACCTGCTTACTAGAACAATCAGGTTGTCCCTTTATCTCCCATGTAAGGCTAATAAGAGCCATTACCATTGCTAGATAGTGGTGATATATCCACCTGAAAATAGTAGTGAAACTTTATAAAAGGAGGTACCTTTGTCCTTTACTACTATGCTAGGTCGATAGTTGCTATGCTATAGAACCGGTACAAGTCGAGTGATGTTCGTCACTCGCGAGAATAGGTTCTTATGTTGGAGTCATAAGATCTTTATAAATGAATTGCTCATGTGGTAAGAGCATGGGATTTGGGCTCCGGTCCAATGGCTTTCGTGGGTTAAGTGTTTGAACGTACTAAGCACTCGTCGGGAATGGGACCGGTAAGCCTAGTACCTTAATGAGGCGGTAAAGGGATTTTACCGTCACTAATATTAGGATGCGTCCCACGGCTAGCTACCGGTGGTGCATGTGTGAGGCTGGACGCTAGTGTGAGTCGTACCAGATAGCCTTGTAACAAAGACTGTGATCTTTTATCCTGAACCGAGGATTTTTGGAAACCGCCTGGTTGGTGAACTCTTTGTGAGTACACTCTTCCGTGTGCTTAGGTCCACCTTGCAAGGTTATAAATCAATCAGTTGTCAGTCTCTCACCGTTATTTGAGACTACTTATCCAACTGGCCATGATATCCCTGATGATGGAATATTGTCAATATTGATGTTTGATTAATTGTATTGCACAACTCATGCTTGCAATAGCTTGCTCATTTAGAAAAGAGTAATCAACTAGAACCTGAGCTAAAATATTGAAAGTAAGGACATACTCTTTGTTGCTTTTCAGCAAAAGTACCCACTGGCCAAAAAGCCTCTCATGTCTAGAGTTTGGTGATGTAGTTGTCACCCGACGGGTAAGACTTGCTGAGTATTAGTATACTCAGTCTTGCTATAATTTTGTTGATTTCAGGTAATGCTTTTAGTGATGTGTGGCCTGGAGAGATTCCACCCGGTTGGGAGCTAGAATTGGTGGATGATGACGAGTGAAGGCATCATGGAAGGCCTCTTGTGATGCTTATCGTACCGCTTAGTTGATTTCCGTTGTTTTCGAACTCTGAACCTCTTTTATCATGTCAAGTACTTCGGTTTGTAATAATTAAACCCTTCGGGGTAGATTTGGATTTAATCTATGTATTGTACTCTGGACTCGCCTTCGTGTGAGTTTTAATGCATATTGTCGATCCTTTGTTGCTATGTAAGTGATTTCACCGGGCTTGACCCGGCAACTGACGACGGGATGATACTTTATTATTACTTAATGACCAAAGTGGATTGGTTGAGGCGATAGTACGGTATTTTCCCGGGCGGGTTGTCACAGGCTCTAAACGGCATCAAATGAAAAAGTCACAAGTCGCGGTATTTTTCGCGCAAAGTCGCGACGCTACGCGCTCCGTGGGGTTCGAACCCCCAACCTCTGGCTTCGCGTGAAGCCTCCCTTGCCACTACACTACACAGTCACATGTGTTCATACTCAGTTTCTTTTCTCCGCATATTATACCTAACCGAGTGTAAATTGCTTTGTTAAGGCTCTAAACGGCATCAAATGAAAAAGTTGTAAACTACAGAGGTTCATAACTTTTCGAGACACACAACTTTCATGTTTGTAGTTTCTCCATTTGAGGTCATTTACAAAATTAAAAAAATGGCCGCTGCCTGCCGCCTTCCGGGCCCTGCAACCGCCGTCTCCAACCGCCGTGGGCCATGGCGGCCGTCGTGCGCCACGGCGTTTGGTGGTCAAATCTGATAAATTTCGAAACAGTCGTATAATTTTGCAAAATGATTATATATATATATAATTCCCTTGCTGGTGACTGGCTGGGCCTTTTGTCAAAATAAATGGGCCGCGCGGCAGTGTTTGCGGGCCTTAGACTGACCTGGGATCCGGCACCTCTCACGCTGTGGAGCTCGAGAGCCGGCCGCCGGGGGGGTAGG
Organism: Cenchrus fungigraminus; assembly: GCA_036936925.1. NCBI lineage: Eukaryota > Viridiplantae > Streptophyta > Magnoliopsida > Poales > Poaceae > Cenchrus > Cenchrus fungigraminus. The sequence continues at coordinate 138,124,416 of CM072773.1, read as the reverse complement.
GAGCTTGGGATTCCGCCAGCCACCGCGCCCTTCACCACTCGCTGCCTCTGCTCCGGCACCGCCGACGCCCCGCCTTGCTCCGCCTCGACCGGCACAAGCAGGGGGAGCGCGTCGCCGTCGCCGGGAGTCCGCCTCTGCTCCGCGCCCGCAGCAGAGGAGGTGGAGACGGCGGTGTGGTGGGAGACGGCGTGTCGGAGCGGGGACGGCGGGTACGGCGTAACCGGTGGTGTGGAGGCGCCGCCGCTACGGCTCGTCCTGCACCCCGCCTCACCACGCCGCCGCTGGCCGCGCTCGATTTGGCCACCTCCATGGTCGGAGAGGGCGGGGCCGGCCGGAAGCAGAGGGAAGAGAGAGGGTCGTTGCCCGCCCTGCTCCTCCGCGCGCTGGAAGCTGCAGGACGCCACGCCACGAACCGAGACGACGGCGCAACGGCCCAAAGCTTTGATGTCCTTCCGTTGCCGAATCAAGGCTGAATCGAGGTGTGGGCCTGCGGGGTGTGGGGAAGATGAGGAGGAGCCGGTGCCGCAGAGGAGGGGAAGGGGCTGGAGCTCCGTCCGTTGCCGGGCGCTGCCGCCGCTGCTGGTGCCGGAGAGAAGACCACTGGATAAGGGAAAAGAATGAGAGTGCGATGGGGCCCACGAGACTGCGCCTCGACGGTAGAAAAAAAAAGCGGTGGGCAGTTTCATGCCAAAATGGATGGCTTCGGATCGCGATGGGTCCGAATGCAAACAGGCCCAGGGCAGAATCTCCATTTCTCCCATTCGATTTACCCCAAGTCCCAGCCACGCCGCGGCAGGCGCGGTCGCGAACTCCGTCTCCGCCCTCCTGCGTCGCCGCGGTGGTGGCGGGCACTGATGAGCCCATGGCTCCTCAAATTACTCCATTGGTTACTTTTGAAAATAAGTGCAAGGATTCGAGTCATATAGAAGGTGACACTATGAAAAATATTCCCTTTCAGTTTGGTTCTTTTATATGTGATGGAAAATATAGGAAGAAGGATTATTTATTTACGGCTGCTGGATTGTTATCGAAGATATATTTTGGAGATGCACCGTTGTTCAAGAGGAATGATAATCTGCCAAATACTATAGGATGTACGCTTGAGGATATGAAGGGCGCTCCAACCTGAGCACCCTAGGCGCTTTTCCTTCCTCGAAGGAACCCTTCCCTAAGCTTCCTCCTTCGGCCCCCTCCCGCCTGCCTCCGGCGTTTTCGCTGGCGAGCGCCGGGAGAGGGGCCCCAAAGCCTCTAGGTAGTTGTAGTAGTAGCTATTTAGTAGATCCACAGTGCCTTTGTGCAGGTTTGCCTTTATGGCTTCACCCCGGCTTGCAGTCGCTGCCGTCACCGGGGTTCTCCTTGGTGTCTTCCTCGTCGCCGGCGTCGATCTACAGGTTCGTGGCAATAAAATAAATCCGTTCGCTTTGTCGCCAACTCCTGCAGTTCCCTCTCCAACCTTCGTCTGCTGCTGGAGCTCCCACCTCGCCGCCTTCGATCCAGCCGGAGTTGAAGCTGCTGTGATACCGTCTCTCATGGATCGGGTCCCCTTCTTGGTGGATCTGGTCTGTGGTTCGATATCTGGTCGCCTCCCCCTCGTGGCTGCGATCCCCACCTCCATCCGCCTCCGCCTCGCCCCCGGATCGAGCAGCCACACGATTTGCAGATCTACACAATCAGCAACTATTCTACATCACGCGCTGCATCGTCGACCTCGTCTTCCCCCTGAATCTCGACTTGGAGCTCCTCCTTCAACCTCCAGCGACGGCAATCCTAGCATCTTTCGGTCGTCTGGTGTATGTTGTCTCGAAGACTCCGTCGATCCTCTTCAACTGTTGCTTCTGTGCACAGCCTTTCATCCTGCAGTAGCATCTACTGCCTTCCGCCGGCGAGGTCGTCGTTGTTCGCTTCTCTGTAGCAGTTGTTGCTCCTATCAGGTCTTTGGACCTATGTGTAATTCTGTCCTCTTTAGAGGACTTATGTGTAAACTGGCTACTTAATATAATATAATGCAGTTGTCAAAAAAACCTGAGCACCCCGTGTTTTTTTCTCCGGCGCTGCTAGCGCTCGGACGTCCGATCCGGGCGCTAGCCATCGGACGGGTATGCGGCCGTCGGATCCTAAGATGCTCAATCGTCAGCCGTTAGATCTAAAGTCCAGCGAGTAAATGTTGCGAGTATGTTGCGAGCACGTTGCGTTCATGTTGCAAGCACGTTGTGTGCAACATCCAGCATCGGGAGTCTTTCTCCCTCCTCCCCCATGTTGCGACTATATTGCGACCATGTTGCGACCGTGTTGCGTGCAACATCCAACATCGGGAGCCCTCCTCCCGTTCTCCTCGACACAAAACCCAACATCACATGTCTGCAACATCAAAACTCATTATCTGCAACATTAAAATTTAATGTTTGCAACATCCAACATCACGTGTCTGCAACATCAAAACTCAACATCTGCAGCAGCGAAAATTAATGTTTGCAACATCGAAAAATTTAAATCTAATTTTGAAACATTCACATGGGACACTCGCAACATGTAAAAAACACGAATGCAACATGTGCACAACGATTTACAACATAAACAAGGAAGGCGAACGATTGCAACATGCCAAGAACTTGTTGCAACACCGGTATACAACCATTGCAACATCAAAAACAAAAAATACAGGAGGAGGCAGGAGCATCCCCGCGCGTGCGCCCGCCGCGGCGGCAAGAGCCTCGCGCCCGCGGCGGCGGCGGCCAGGGTCAGGCTCCGTCGCACGCGCCCGCGGCGGCGGCAGGAGCTCCCCCCGCGCCCGTGCCCCGAGGCAGCAGCGGCCGGGGTCGACCTCCCCACCCACTTCTGTCCCCGCCCCCAACGCCGCGGCTTCGTCCTCCGACCTCACCTCCTTCCCCGACCTGGCCCCCACCCCGAACGGCGTCCACGTGCCGTTGGCGGCGCCTACCGGCCGACGCGGCTCGTCTCCCGGATGGCCGGACCACGGGGGAGCGGCGGCCCCCCTCGCGACCAACAATCCCGGAAGGGGCGCGCGGCCGGCACTCGACCGCGCCTCGGCGGCGCAGGTCAACCGGCGCGGCTCGTCCCCCCGACCGCGGAGAGCAGCGGCAGCAGCGGCTCGCACGCCCTGAAGCCGCGGGGGAGGGGCGGCGCGGCAACCGCCTGTTGGCGCAGTGGGCCAGTGGCTGCTCAGAAGCAGTTCTCTCTCATTACTACGGCGCAGCCTCCTTCCCACTCCCAATTCCCTCGCGCAGACCGCAGCCAGCGACCACCGCGGCGCCAGACCGCCGGAGCAGCAAAGCAAGCGACGCAAGTGGAGTAGGAGATGTCGGAGGGGGAGCCGGGCAAGAAGCTGTCGCCCGCGGACTATCGGATGGGGACGGCGAGGCCGAGACCGTAGTGTCGAGCGACATCACCTGGAGCGTGGCCGCCGGGTGCTGACGCTGCTGAATCTGCCCGCCGGTGCCACCGTACGAGGCCGCGGCGGCGGCGGAGGAGCGGGTCGGCGACGAGCTCGGCAAGGAAGGCGGCGGTGTGCGCGATGATTGCAGAGTACGTCGGCATCGGCCCGGCCATCGCGCTGGGCGGCGAGCGATCACTGTTGGGCCTGCTGGCTGCGGCTGCGACTGCGACTGCACACGGAGAGGGAGAGAGAAAAGAGATACGGTGGGAGGTTCGACTGTTGGGAGACAACGGATAATGACCGAGGGAAACGTGGAGGAGGATGCGCCACGTGAGCGTCCGGAGAGAAGGACGTGCGTCGGATGTCCGCGTCCTAGCATTTCCGTTTTTTCTCAGTGTCCAATCCACGTGGGTCGTGGAATTATTTGTTTATTTAAAAGTAGTCTCCAAATAAGGTAATTAGTATTGTGGCCGCATTAGTTTAATATTTTCTGGGCTCCATTAGTTGGTCATGTTCTAGCGTGTCCATCCTGGGCCAAAACATGTTGGTGGCCTTGACGCCAAGTCCGTTTAATTAGCTTGTGCCTGCGTGCATATATTAGGGAGTGGTCCGCTCCTTGAAAAACAGATTATATTGGATTTTATTCGGAGTTTTGGTTTCGTCGAGAGTTCCTCCGTCGAAGTACGAGAAGGCGTCCTCCTATCTCAGTCTACCTTGCCGATCCTTGTGGGATTTGTGTGGAGTGCATGATCCCGTTGCCTCAGCTCGGGTGCGTCGTTTGGAATTCTCGGAGTTCCCCATCTTCTGCTCGAGGCTCATCGTCGCTACGGGTGGAAGATTTATCTAGGCTTCGGATTGCATCTACTGTAAGCCGACCCATCTATCTATCGCACCTACAGCTTGTGTTGGTCATTAATCAGTCGGATAACTGTCCTTTTGGTTTATACTATTGTTTGATCAAGCTTTCATCTATCGGTTCGGCTGATATTCTGATTTACATGAATTAAATTACTACTAGTACTGGTGTGGCTATCAGATTACTTGGAATCACACTATTGCTTTGTCTCCTGGTTTGTGTGATCATTGGACTAGTGTATAAGCTTTGCTTGATAAATTTCAGAGAAGTGGTCATCGTGATAATTAGTACCGTGAAAGATTGGGACAATTCTCGGGCACAGTAGGCGTGTCCTTATCAGGTGGTATCAGTTTGCTAGGTTGCTCACAGTGCTTTCCATTGATTTGTGGTTATGGCTTACAATTTTGACATATACCTTGAGTTTGTACCAACTCTATATGCAACAACTTCTTCATCTGGGTACTATGAGTGGGAGGATGCTATAATAAACTGTTATATGTGAATTGCCATTAACCCAGCTGGCAAATTTGGCGAAACAAAGTTTCTCTCTTCCTGTGTCATTATGGTTCTGAAGAATGCAGAGGGAACATGGTGATGACTATTGCACTTCTTGGTATGAGATGAAGGAGGCCTTACGACGACGGTTTGCTCCTCCTCTTGAGTCAGAGAAGAATATATTATCAATTAGTGAGAGTTCTTATGAACCATCGTCTGAATCTATTGATGCTATTTTCGACAAAATTTTCTCAACCCATCCGGTTGATAGTTCCAAATAAATACAAGAAAAAGATTCTTATTTATTTGTAATGAGTGAAGTGCCTGACCAGCCAGTTATACATAAGAGTGCTGATTTTTCTTTAGCATCTGGGTTGCATCCTATTGCTTCTTGTGGTACTCAATCTGATATCCAAATTGCTGATACAAATGATCAAGAGTGGAGAAGTATTGATCGAGGTGATGTTATTTCTTCTTCTCTTGAGAAGAAGGTAGTGAGATCTCATTGTGATGTTAGTACTGAACCTCAAGTTGGTGATATCGCTGATGCCTCAATTGGTGATATCGTTGATGCCTCAAATGGAATGTCGATGCTGCCACGTGAAGTGCAATGGGATGGCACTGTTGTTGATGTGAAGGGGCAGCGCTCTAGTATATTTCAGTCCGAGTGCCAACCTGCGGCTAGTGATTCTGAAATTAGCTTTTTTTTAGATTAAGGATTAGAAATCCGGCCTCTATATCCACAAGTGGACATATACGGCCAAAGATTACACCAAAGCGCTTAGGCTCAAAACCTCGCACCGAGGTAAAGAAAAAAACAAGACAACGCAAACGAAGACTACGCTTCTAACAAGTTCTCCAACCATGCCTCAAAACTACCTACGCCTAACAAGCCAAACCACCACAAGTGGAGCAGATCCCAAGAATTCCTAAATGACGCCCCCAAGAAGGAAACAACGTCGATGCCACTGTCGTTGCTCCTCCGAAGACCGGAGAAAGGTTTTCACCTGGAAGACAAAGACCAAGCAGGAAGCATCCCAACAAAACGCCTCCAAGGAGGACCACGACACCCGAAGACGCCGTCGTAGTTGACACCGACACCATAGCCGGGAAGGCTTTCGCCCGACGCTTCGTCCAATGCCGACCCGACAATGAAGGAGAAGATGAACCGCGACACCGATCGCGACCATCAGAAGCGTGAGGGGCAAGCACTTAGGCTCCCCTCAACCAATCCGACAACCAACGACACGAGAATCGCGACATCTTGCCTAGCTCGCGAGATGACCGACACCGACTGGAAGAGCCCGGATCTACACCCGGGACACCGAAGGATGGGAGCAGCCCTCAGCAGTCACCAACCACCACCGACACCGCGCAACCCACCGGCGAACCTCCGCTGCACTTAGGCCACGAGATAGGTCCGCACATGGGCACGAGGCCGGCCTAGGTCGCCAACCACCACAGGCCACCGCCGAACTCGCCTCGGGAGCGGCCTCGGGAGACCAAATCCATCCCCGGCACTTAGTCTGAGCAAGATAGGTTCCAAGGACCGACTCCCACCGGCAAGCCACCGCCGCCCAAGCCGCAAATCCAAGAAGCCCGACCACCACCTTCTCCACTCATGAGACTTGCCGCCAGGCGCCGGAGGCCTCCAGGCCCTACCGCCCGCCACCGGGTACCACGATGCCGAGACCGCGCTGCAGGCCACCGCTGACCGTCCCCACCATGAGGGACAGCAACACAGGACGCCGGCCACCTCCGTTGCAGAGTGCCGCTCGCCGCCCGCCGAGCCCCCATCACTGGAAGCCGCGACGCCGGCCGCCGAGCCACCATCGCGGGGACGCGTGTCGCCGGCCGAAGACCGAAGACCGCGCCGCCGCCTCACCGACCGGAGCCGCCATCGCCGCCGCCCAGGCCTGGCCTCCATCCCCCACCAAAAGGAGCGCCCCCTCCGTGCGGCCTCCAGATCCGGCCTTGGCATCGCCGGATCCAGAGACCGCACCACCCACCGCCGTGGGGAATGGCCCACGCCGGCGAGCAGCACCAGCGAGCTAGGGACGCCCGCGCCTGCCCCGGTCCACCGGCGAGAAGAGGATGGAGGCCACGCCGCCGCCTTCCTCGCAGCCGCGCGGGGATCCCGGCGGCCCGCTCGGGCGGCAGCGCGGCGGGGCTCAGCGGGGAGGGGTGGCGGCGGCTAGGGTTCGAGGGGGGCGCCCGTCACCCGCGCGGGGGGAGAGGAGACACCCGATTCTCTTTCTTTGACCGTGAAGTTCCTGCTGCAGATTGTTTCATTCTGAAATTAGCTACAAGGATGCAAATAATTTTCATGTTCAGACTGGTTCTACATCTAATATTTTGGAGTCAGAAAATATTGAGGATGAGGATGATGCCTATGTCACATCTCTAGTTTTTCTTTCTAAAAATAATTTGAAGGATTCTGAAACTACAGCAAGCGAGATCTCAAAGGGAAATGTTGATCCCAGGAAAAAAGTGGCTGAAAATATATATAGTTCAAAGAAGGCTTTATTTAGTGATGAGGATGATGTGACCATCAAACCTGCAGATAGGCCTCCAAATAATTTTTGTATGTTTGGCTCTGTTCCTTTTTCTATCAAGAGTTATAAGAAAATTATTGATGCTACTGTGCAATCTGAGCTTTCGATTAATGGCCCGGCAAAGTTTCGAAAAGAAGTTTCTAAAATCATGTCAAAGTCGAGGACGACTTTATTTCAAGAGGGAGAGGATGATGAGCCCATGGCTCCTCAAATTACTCCATTGGTTACTTTTGAAAAGAAGTGCAAGGATTCGAGTCATATAGAAGGTGACACCTGTGTTACGCGGATACTCCTATTGGGTGGCGTATTCGTATCCGATACGTATCGGATACCGATACACCTCGGATACGCCTTGGATACTTTTCCAGCCGTATCCCAAAAAGTCGGATACGTATTGACTTGGATACACGTATCCGATACATTTAGTCAGCCCAATTAGTCCATACCAGCTACACTACACCCCTCCTACATGACCTAGCAGCAGCCACTATAATGATTTTCTCTTCGAAACAAGCAAGTTTTTCCGTGGACAGCTCCATTTTCTTCTTTCTTTTGATGTTTTGGTAGTATGAGATGGCACCGGTAGAACTAATGAAAAACAACTGAAGAAGAATCTCTTATGAAATAACGTTCTACTTTTAGAGAAGGCTAGTTCTAAAGGTAATGTTGTATGGCGATACAAGTATTGCACGTTAGATTATAAGGAAAGTTACTCGAGACTAAAATTTCTCTCACTTTGGATATATATGTGATATTTTATATATAATTATTAATTATCTTAAACATATCCCCGTATCAGTGTTTTTTTGGAAAAATGTGTATCCGCGTATCAGATACGTATCGTATCCGATACCCATACCGATATCCGTGTAACATAGGGTGACACTATGAAAAATATTCCCTTTCAGTTTGGTTCTTTTATATGTGATGGAAAATATAGGAAGAAGGATTATTTATTTACGGCTACTGGATTGTTATCGAAAATATATTTTGGAGATGCACCGTTGTTCAAGAGGAATGATAATCTGCCAAATACTATAGGCTGTACGCTGGAGGATATGAAGGGCGCTCCAACCTGAGCACCCTGTGTTTTTTTCTCAGCTGTCCAATCCATGTGGGTCGTGGAATTATTTGTTTATTTAAAAGTAGTCTCCAAATAAGGTCATTAGTATTGTGGCCACATTAGTTTAATATTATTTTCTGGGCTCCATTAGTTGGTCATGTTCTAGCGTGTCCATCCTGGGCCGAAACATGTTGGTGGCCTTGACGCCAAGTCCGTTTAATTAGCTTGTGCCTGCGTGCATATATTAGGGAGTGGTCCGCTCCTTGTAAGACAGATTAGATTGGATTTTATTCGGAGTTTTGGTTTCGTCGAGGGTTCCTCCGTCGAAGTACGAGAGGACGTCCTCCTATCTCAGTCTACCTTGCCGATCCTTGTGGGATTTGTGTGGAGTGCGTGATCGAGTTGCCTCAACTCGGGTGCGTCGCTTGGAATTCTCGGAGTTCCCCATCTTCTGCTCGAGGCTCATCGTCGCTACGGGTGGAAGATTTATCTAGGGTTCGGATTGCATCTACTATAAGCCGACCCCTCTATCTATCGCACTTACAGCTTGTGTTGGTCATTAATCAGTCGGATAACTGTCCTTTTGGTTTATACTATTGTTTGATCAAGCTTTCATCTATTGGTTCGGCTGATATTCTGATTTACATGAATTAAATTACTAGTAGTACTGGTGTGGCTATCAGATTACTTGGAATCACACTATTGCTTTGTCTCCTGATTTGTGTGATCATTGGACTAGTGTATAAGCTTTGCTTGATATATTTCAGAGAAGTAGTCATCGTGATAATTAGTACCGTGAAAGATTGGGACAATTCTCGGGCACAGTAGTCGTGTCCTTTATCAGGCACGCCCGCTGCTTCGCCCTACACCGTAAGGCCCGGTACTTAACAAGCGCCTCCCCCTCTTGCAAGGAGAAACCCCGACACCATCTGAGGATCCATCGGTTGGTGCCTCAGCCGGTCGATCTGTGATTCAAGTGGCACACTGGCCAGATCGGGCACAAGCGGCCGATCCCCGGCCCGACCAGGTTCGACGGTGGATCCGGCTACCGGAGGAGTGCACGGAGGCGGTGACCCTCTGGTAGTAGCGCACTTTGGGGAATGTGGAGTCTGCCAAGGATTCCGTCCGGCCCTGGTCCATCGAGCGACCATACGAGAGCACGTCCGCCCGGGATGCGGAGGTGCCCCTCCGTTTGCTGCCAACCGTTGCTACGCCTCCGGGCCTGCGCTGCGGCCGTCAGCCCCACCGGAACCACCTGCGTCGATCCGCTCACACGGCTGCAGGGCATCAAAAATTGATTCTTGCCCGCTTGGTTTTCTTTACCGTGAATCTTGTTAGACTAGCAATTATGCCCGTGCGTTGCAACGGGAGAAAATGTTGCTCGCGTCGCCGTCGTTTGCCTCGGTCATGCCATCACTCCGCCAACCCCCCACGGTTTGGCGACCTCACCGTGGTCCCTGACTCGCTCGCGCCCTAATCTCGTATGCCGTCGTCCGCGCCTCTTGAACCTCACAGTCGCCTACCACAACCCCGCTATCGTTTGTCCGACCTCACCTTCCCCAAAAGTGTCATCGTTCACATCACTCACACGTGACCCTGACCTCACCCACTGTCATCCATCCCCCCAACTGCGTCGTCACCCCACCGGCCACCACCCCCTCCCTCGGCACCTTCCGACTTGGTTGTGATCCCTGTCGCGCCCACACCACCCTAACATCGCCCGCCATTTCAATGGTTGTGTTGTCGTTCCCATCACTCCAACCTCACTCATTGTCGCCTACGCCGCACAGCCTGGCCGTACTATCATCCCCACCTCCTCGGCCTCACCATCACACCTGCTTCACATTGACCTTGTCCGCCGTCATTCACCTCGGTCTCGCTTTCCCTGGTCGCATCGTTGTACTTTCTTATTTGAATTGATGCATACTACTACATTCATTCCAAATTATAATTCTTTGACTTTGTAGACTTCAAGGTTGACCACTCACCTAATTCAAAAAATTTACATACATGAATCTATTTCTTAATGCAAGTGAGTCCACAATAACATACCATCTTGTGTCACTTTCTACTTAATTATGTTAATTATGTTAGATTCTCCAAACATGTTCTATACATTTCAAACCAAATGATCCTTAAAGTTTGAAATTAAACATCTACCAAGCAAGTTAACACCATGTGTGGATGCTGCACAATATTTTTGAGTCAAGATGTTTTATACGAAGATAATAAAGGAACGTTCCATATGACATATTTTAGTGGTTTGCTAAATAATTTTCAGTATCCAGGTAAACTAAAATCAAATGCGTATTAATGACACAAGTTACATTTAACCTGAGTGGTCTGCATTCATCTATTAGAAGGTGGAAGACGTGGGATCCAATTCCACTTCGGCCACTTTAAATATTTTTTGTATTGGTATTTTTAAAATTTACATTTACCTGGTCCGGCTCTGGTGGTTCACGTGGCACCTGGTTTTTCAGGCTTGCGGCAGGGTGGGAGGGCGCCCGGTTTTTCAGGGGCTCACGCGCGGGGTGGGAGGGGGCTCCCGGTTTTCCAGGGGCTCGCGCGCAGTTTTTGTTGGGTCGGTTCACGTGCTTTCTTCAGTTTTTTCCTCGGTTCGGCACCTTATGCACGGGTTCACGTGGGTTTTTATGCACGAAAAGAAAATATTTTCTCTCTTTTGATATATAATATCCGGTTGGTTGTTGCTGTAAAAAAGAAGTCGTACATACTTCTGAGTCCGACAAGAATATCGTGCCTCTTGCCTACTCCAATGCCAATCCTAACCTCTGTTGCCCTTCTCTTTGACGCACAGAAGACCGAAGATGGGTGGGAAGAGGAAGAGGAGCACGGCAACGAGGCTTCCTCCCGACCTTATACAAGACTAGGATCGTACCCGTGCGTTGCTACGGGTAACAAAAACATATTATATCAAAATACACGAAGTATTCAGCAAGAAAATAATAATGTGAAAATACGCCCAAATATAAAAAATAATCCCAGAATGTAGTTAATGGAATAAATAAAACCATACACTCCACGACATCCAATTTGAGAAGCAAAATTGTCAGCATGCAAGACTGAAACCAAAGGATGACATAAAACCTATATTTGTTACAATAAATCATACGTCCTTATTCAAACAACAATAAGAGAATAAATATCAACAAATCTGTTAGCATCTACAATTTAAATTTCACGACAAATACAATAGTCAGAGATTAGAAAATAAATATCAAGAAAATGGGAGAGGTGGCTGACGGGACCCAATATTATGGGTACCGAAAGACAGTGATTACAAGCGACTACCGCAGCCACGATGGTCCCCGGCATATTTTTCAGTGGCTTCCAGGAATTATTTTCGTGAAGGAAAACGGCCACAAACCAAGTGATATTCCTGGGGGTTATTTTTGTGAGGGAAAACGGCCATAAAGGCAAGCCATGACACCACGTGACTTCCAGACAAGCAGCTTCCGACTAGTTGGGTGTCCTCCCGATTAGTTTTGGATCTCTCATTGCTCATGCATGTGCCAGGTGTTGGAAGCACTCATTGCCTGGGCCCCTCGCATGGGAAAGCACACAAGTCATCATGTGGAGAACAGGGACCAAGAGCGGCGGGACCCGCTGCATGAGGAGAAGGCTTTCCTCTCGCACACCTGTTGAGCATGCAACCTCCCCACCTCTCCCTTTTCTCTCTCTTCACTAATGTAACTTGCTCCCCTTGTCTGATAAAGGGGAGAGCAGGGGTCCTCTCGTGGGGGGCTGGCTTTTTTACTTTGACTTCTTCCTTCTCCTTCGAGGAGGAGCACGTCCCTTTCTTTTTCTACCTCCAGCCTTCCATGGCTCTCAAAAAACTACAGAGACTTGGGAACTCGGCCCTCTCTCGCCCATTTGTACCCCCTACTACAAATCAGCGCAAATAACACAGCAGCACGAACTGGACGTAGGGTGTTACTCTCCGGAGGCCCGAACTAGTATAAATCCTGTGTACCCCCGTTTGCGCAACCGTCCGAGGCCCGGCACGCAACCCGATACAAATTTACTGCCGTCGGTAGAGAACCCCGACAGTGGCCTACTTTCGTCTACCCAGAGTTACCACAAGGCATTGCCCTGAATTCCTTACAATGACCATGACATGTGAAACTGATAGTAACCAAGAGCTCCCTGCACTTTACTGAACTTCAATGTGCATTTGTGTGAAACAATGCAGAAAGAACCATTTTAGGATAGAGAGAACCTGAAATGAATTTCCTTTCAAAAAAAATGAAAAGAAAGAAATAATCCATGTAGTCATTATTGCTGGATAGAAGGCTAAACCAAGCATGAACCTCAAAACCCTGATGATATCATTGGCTTTGGCCTTTGCAAATTTCAAGAAATCCAATACATAATTGCTTTTTGTGAGAGTTTGATATTTGATCTGCATGCCCAATTCTAGCAAACAGGAACATTGTCTTCAATAATGCATACTTACAAGTTACACCAGGATTTATATGTAAAGAATGAGGATGTCATTGATGCTGTAATAACCAGGACTGAGGAAGAAAATACGACCCAGATGGATAATGATTCATTTCCCCAAGTAGATTTATCATTGTTGCTTTTTCTGAAAACTGTAGAACCAATTTGCATGATGATACACTTGAGTATCACGGGTTTAATAGCCTGAAATAACTCAATTTTTGTCATGGAGCCATTTCCTACATGTTACAGATATGTATGTCCATTGGAAAGCTAGCTAAATAACCCATCCCAGATGCACCCTACTTAAGGACTCAGAATTGCAAGACATCTCTAGCCCTGCATCTGACTTTGTGTTAAGCCACCACTAAGTACCAATTTCACAATTTTACATGAAGACAGAGAGAGAGAGAAAAGAAAGAAATCCTAGGTGAATCCCCTATATCAGAGACAAAAAATCATGTAGAACTGAAGCTGATGTGTAATTGGAGAATAGCTTCAATATGTTTATGGCCGGACAGTTGGAACAATGGGACAAAAATATTTTCCCAGATTTTCCTAATCTTAGATCATTTCTAAATAATAATGGGAAGGCGTAACTTACGTCCAGTTACATTCAATTGAAAAATCCCTTATGTGGGGGAACATACTTTGCATATAGCTTGAACTTATTGTGGTAAAGATTGTCTGCCAGAATCAGTAAAGCATGTCTTTTGTGTTATGGTAAACCACTGCAGCAAGTACAAAAAATATACTCAGCCAAATCATGAAAAAAATGATAATCACACATCAATAAAAACTACCATGTCACAATAGTATTTCGGAGCACCATCTGCTCTCTATACCTTTAATTTATTTCAAGCAAATTAAATGAACCACTACAAGATGATAATGGTACTGGCAGACATAATAAGATAAACTTCATCAGTAAAAATTAGATGATGGGTGTGTATAAGCAACAAACCTGTAAAAATTTCTCCCACAGTTTCTCAAAATTTTTGACAGACATAAAGGTCATCTTTTGATTTTTTGACACAGGCATAGGCATCAAGAGTAGGTCCCCAGTAACCACAGATGAAACCTTCTCTTCATCAGTTCTCTTCCAAGCAACATTAGGTAGTCAACCTTTGAATGGAGTAGGGATTAGCCAGTCCTTTGCTGCAATGTTTGATGTCCACAGTATTAGCCTGAGAAAGCTGCACATATAAATACAATTAGAGAGGCATGTAAATGACCAACCCATGTCGAGTTAAATCATTGTCATGAAAGAGGTAAATCATCATGGATGTGATTCTTGGCCTGGATTCACGGCTTCGATTACTTTACCCTCCTACACAAATATGACCAATGTAACACAATATGAAGCTATAATACAAAGAAGATAAAATGTGATGCTTCTCTTACAAGTTCCTGTCAAAGTCTATAATTCTGTTGAATTCTTTTCTTCAGTTATTAATTTGGTAATCAAAGCTCCAGCTTGAAATGTCAACACTCCCAGAGTGCAAGAGATGCCAGCTCTATTACTAAATCTTATACTATTCAAAATAGCAACTAACCTCAAAAGATTTTTCTTATATAGCTACGTAGTTGATAGACCAAATTGATGTTAGTAGGAATTCCACATAAAGTTTACCCCCACGATGGAGAACATGCTCATCTTGCTAATCAGGATCAATTTCCTCTAAAATTTATCCAAGTACAAAGGTTGCTTATAATCAAAATCTAGCAACGAGATTTCTGATATCAACTGAGAAAGACAGAGAGAAACCGTACCTTGACCTTCTATTGCGGGAGAGGACAAAGGGTTGCAGCTTGACAACACGAGATTCGAAGGCAGCGGCGAGGCGATGCTGCAGTCCCTTTGCTCCTCTGAATCGCGCCTGGGTGAAGCCTTCCACCGTGACTACCACCATGATATTGGCAAGCAGCAAGCTTGGGTGGACGGAATGGTGCCGGGCATGATAGCCTTCAGGCATTGCGCGGCCTTGATGCAGCTAACACGGGACCGGATCGAGATGTCAGGCGTGTGGGAGAGGGAAGGGATCATGGAAGGATGGACTGGGGAATGTGTTCCACAGCAACAACGGAGGCAAGGTTCTCCGGTCAGGATAAGTAGTCATCTCATCTCTCAAAGCCTTCATCTCATTTTAGTCTAATTTAGTGGTTTTCCTTCATAACAAATCAAATGCACATGCTGATCCATAAGAAATATTTTGAAGCTAGCCTATTTTATGAAAGAATAAAATCCTGGCTTGTTCTCAAATGGATATCATGGTAACAAGGGGGGAAAAGAAAATTACACATCATGGAAATCAGGGGCTTTCAGATTCTTACCATGGAACAGGTGGTGGATTATTCAGACAACCTTTGATGCAAAAGGAACTGATCCCATCCCAACTAAGGTAATTACAGAGTCTGTCAACACATGAATATCCTCACCAAGGTACTGTAGACAGCTCCACATGCAGGAAGCATATAGCTGGCAAAAATCATACTACTCTTTTCAATACTTGGGTATGCCTTCATAACAAATCAGCAACACTACCAGGTAACCAAATTGGAAATCAACAAAGGAATAGGCATGTGATACAATTTAGCATGTGCAAGCATAATTAATAGGATCTCATCATGAACCTAGATCATACATCTTGCTAATCTTAATTACCGATTAGTTCACTTACTGTCTGATCATGTAAACATATATTAACTATCACAGGGCTTCATTCAGCAGCACAGGTTGGCATTACATAGCAATGCTAATTCCATTATCTTCTTACACAGACAATGGATGTAATTGCTAATTCTGAAAGCATCCTAACAATGTGTGAGCAAAACTGTCATACTAAATGTAACGCCCGCGTTTTTAGCTCCTAATAAATCACCTGCTAAATCACGCGTGTTTTTAAATTTTCCCGCTGAGCTCAAATCTAAACCCCGGTCACCATCTCCCTCGGCGCGCGTGCCGCGAATCCCGCCGACTGGTCCGCCTCGCCGTCACCGCCGTCTCGGAATTGACGCCGGTATCCGAGAAACCCAGAAAACCCACAAAAATCCCTTTCCTCCCCCCCCCCTAATTTTCCTAGCATTTCTCCTATTTTTCTAAACCTCTTTTCCTTTCCTTGTTCTATTTTTCTTTTTCTTATTTTCCTTTTTCCCTATTTTTTTTCTTCTTTTCTCTTTTTCCTTTTTCCCTTTTCTTCCTTTCCTTCCTTCTTTTCCCTCTTCCTTCTTCTTCCTGCGGTCCAGCGCCGCTCCTCTGGCCGAGCGCCTGGCCCCGACCACGCCGGCCCCTTCTCCTCCGCAGCACGCCACCGGCCCCGCTCCCTCCGCCCGAGACGTCCCATCCCGCCGCGACGCGACCCGTCCCTGCAGCTCAACGTCAGGCCGCCAGTAACCCCTGCCCGACCGGTCACCTCCGCCACCGCCATCGCCGACCGCTCCGCGTCGCCGCTGCCACGGTCAGCTCGCCCCTGCACAACGGGTCGCATCCAACAGCGCTGGACTGGCCGCGAATCCCGCCGGCCGAAGTCCATGCCGGGACCTTCCCGAACCACCATTGCCGGCCAACAGGAGCTCCTCGAGCTCGAAAAATCTTCCCCCCAAACCGCCTCTCCGCGCCTATAAATAGGGGTCGGCGCTCCCCGGCGCACTCCGCACCACCACGACCGAACTCTCCTCCCTCTTGCACACCGGAGCGCCGCCACCCCCGAGCGCCGCCACCTCCAGTCCGCCCCGCCCGTGGAGCCGCCTCTGCGAGCAGCCCTAGCACAAGGTGAGCACGGGGATCGATTTTCCCTTGCCGTCCTCTCCGTTTTGCCCCAATTTCCGGCCGTCGCCAAGCACGGGGCCGCCGGCGAAGCGCCCTGCCAGCCGGCCGCCAGGTCGTGCCCCCCCCCCCCTCTCTGTTCTAAATCGAGGGGAGGAAGGGGATGGCCGTTGGGCCAAAAGCCCCCTGGCCTTTCCCTCTTTCCCACCGAGCCCCCCCCTCTATTCTCTCTCTTTTTTTTCCAAATCAGACCCTACCTTTTAAGCCCTACCACCAAAACAACCCTGTCCTTTTCAAATAGGCCCTTGGGCTATTAAAGTTAAACCCTCACCCTGTCTGAATATTATAATTAGGCCCTTTTCCTTTGAACCTAATTACAACTAAAGTCCTTAATCTTTCTAAATCAATCCTAATGACGCCTTTAACGTGTCATTTCATGTTCATACTTTCGCCCGACCGATCCCAGCTCTTGCCCCGGCCCTTCACTTCCCGTTCAGCCATACACCCCTAAATAATATTTATTCCTTCGTTACCTAATTTTTTTCTTCCCGAGCTCAGCCGGTAAAATTGTGTGTGCTTGTATTGATTGCATGCTTGCTTGTGTACGCTATAGCCGACGGAGTGAACGAAGGAGGGTACCACGAGCCGGAGCTTGGAGCCGAGTACTGCGAGTAGGAGCCCGAGATCCCGAACGCCGAGCCGGAACTCCCCGAAGACTTCGAAGACGGCAAGTTCAATCTCATCCTTTGATGCATGCTTTGATCCCAGTTTTATAAATACAACCCTATGACCCGTCTTATAAATTGCATATTTTTTTACTGTTAAAACCTGGTAGGATAGCCACCCTTGATTGCTATGATTGATCTTTGATCACCCTAAATGATTTCTTTAAAATGAGTGAGCGCTTTAAAAACGGGAATGGGATATTTTGAAAAATGAGTAAAGAACTGGGTAGACGGGATGGACGCGTGTGTCAGGAGTATGGGTGAGCTCGTACCTTTGTGGTTGAGCGTGTTGGAGATGTCCATCTTGTCATTAAGGACCGGGTTGCGTGACATCTCACCTGGCCCAATTATCGTACTACCACTCGACCGTTGTATGTGGCAACGGCTTAGCATAAATCCCACTAGTTAATCTACTTGCCATCAGGAGTGCGGGTGAGCAGCGGGAGATCAAGGAGTAGGGGTACGATCTGTGTGAAGTACACCCTGGTTATGTGAGATAACCCTTGGTTGCTCCCGTGGTGGCTCGTAGGGTTAGCTAAGGTGGGTAATGGCTTTGATAGGATCCGCGCCGACACTAAGGTGTTCGTGTGGCGGTACCCTACTTGTGGGTAAAGATGTACAACCTCTGCAGAGTGTAAAACCTATTCGAATAGCCGTGTCCACGGTATTGGACGAGTCACGGTGGGGTCACAAAACTAGTGTTTGGTTTGGGATGATTTTCATGGCATGAGTTGATTTCTGGCAAAGCGTGTGGCTGTGTGCCTGGGCTACTGCGGACGGGGAGTCCGGTAGTCTTCATTTAGTTTTCACAAAACAGCTGAGTTACTTGAGTTATAAAAACTGTTTGCGAAAACCTTTTCAAAAACAAACCCTTGCATGAGTGAATGCGTTTGCAAAATAAACCTTATCCTGATCCTTGACATATCCTGTGCATGATCTGCTTATAAGCCCCTCCGTGGGTGGGGTTGAACTTGTTGAGTACGTTTGTACTCACCCGTGCTTGTCTAACTGCTTTCAGAGGAGGATCCCGACTTCGTTCCCGAAGACGTCGAGTAGGTCGCTGCCCTACACCCAACCGTGCCTGTGGATTCAGGGTCGCCACAGAGAGCTTCCATGGCGTGGTACTCTGATGAGGCCTTAGAAGCCTTCGCTATCGTAGTTTGGTCTTTAGCTTTTGTGTTGTTTCTCGTGGCAATGGCGCTTCCGTGCCCACTATGCCGCCGTGATGTAAGAGACTGAACCACCTGTTGTAATAAATGTGTTGCCAGCCTCCTGGGACTGGTATTTATGTCACATTTAGTCACCTCTGATGAGGGGACGCTTCAGGTGGTATCAGAGCCGTAGGTTGGCCGTAGGACGCGACCCCTAGGACCCGAAACCCTTTTCTAAGCCTTCTCCTAAATCTTTTCCCTGCTTAACTTCTCTTTCCACAAAACCTCTTACTTTGGCCCTTATCTGGTTCCAGATGGCTGACTTGGAATGGAGTGGAGGCGTCTGCCCCGCAGAGCCTGGCCTCCCTAAGTTACTGCTACTCAGCCTAGAGCGTATCGGAGTGAGGGACCCACCGGAGTACATCTATCGGGAGTATGAACACAATGGCACCCTTCGGTGTAAAGTGATGATCTTCGTGGGAAGGAGCACACTCTACCCCGACATAGAACCCTGGTTCATCTCCACCACTGGGTTTCGCTTCACCGACACATACCCAAAAGCCGCCCGAAAAGCCCTGCGACGTCTACGAGTGGTCTATAGGCAACACCTTCGACGGACTCCAATGGGATTTTTCCCACCCTCTGGAGGAAGAGGACGCTCATGGATCGCCCGGATGAGAGGACTTGGAAGAGAAGAAGAAGACCTAGAAGATACGATTTCTCACCTGTCCATCTACCTCAATGGCTTAGACCACCTTTTCCATGAACAGGCCGAGCAGCTGAAGCACCAAATCGACAGGGCAGAAAGAGCAGAACAAAGGATAGAATTAGAAAGGATAAAGACGAGAGCGGCGGAGGTTTCCCTAGCTAACCTGCAGCGAGATTACGCCAGAGAAAGGGAACGCTCTGAAGTATTCCACAAGAACCTATGTGATGAGCTCCACGAGGAACGTAGGAGAAGAGAAGAAGCTGGGTTGATGGATGATGAACCCGAAGAAACCCACTGGGATAAGGGAACCCAGACCGAGGATGTGATGTTGGAACAAGATCTTCCACCGAAGAAGCGTCGCATTCAGCCTGAGGAAGAATCCCCATAAGAAGAGGATGGAGTGCCTAGGCTAGAGCTATCGTCCTAATAATAAGTGTACCCCTGAGGAGTGTACCCAACCTTTGTGAATAAATAAAGCTGTCTATCTTTTGTGACCTACCTTTTGCACAACTTGTTCAACTCTACCTTTGTTTCCAGATGGCCGAAGATGGATGGACCCAAGGCGTGTGCCAGGAGGAGCCTGGTTTTGCTCGCCTTCTCATCAACTCCCTGGAGCGCCTCGGTATCACTGAGCGCCCGAGGTACTACAGTAGAGAGTACGAGCAACTCGGCACTCTTCGCTGTAGGGTGGTCCTCTCCATCGCCAGAAGCACCCGCTACCCCAACATCGAGCCGTGGCGCGTGACCGCCACAGGTTTTCGGCATCAGGATACCTATCCCTTGGCCCTCCGAAAAACTCTCCGTTACCTGTGCAGGATCTACGAGGAACACCTTGTCTCCACACCGATGAGACTTTATCCTCCCGCCATCCGGACTCCAGTCTGGCAGGCCCGCATGAGAAACCTGGAACGGCGCCGTCACCAAGAAGATCTTTTGTACCATGTAGTTGCCTACCTCTTTTCCCTGGATAAACTCTTTGATGACCAGACCAAGCTCTTGAGGGAGCAAATCAGTCGGGCCGAGCAAGCAAAAGTCACAGTAAGGATGCACCAAGTTCGAGTAGCCCAAGCTGAAGCAAGGACCGCGGCCGCCATAAGCAGTGAAGCTGTTGCCCATGAGAGCCTCAGGCGGATCCAGGATCAGCGCATACAGGAATGGACCAACGGTGGAACACCCGTTCCGGCCGTTGGAGAAGCACAAGTCCTAGTTGGGACACCCCTCATAGGATGGGGAGGAGTTCCTGAGACCCCAACACCGTCTGTAGCCGCCGAGCAACCAACATCAACCGTTGAAGAAGGAACTTCCGCCCAGCCCCAAGAGAACGGGAACCCCCAGGATGATGACGGTAATGAGCTGCTCATTCCACTGGAAGCACACTCCGCCCCGGAAGATGGCTCGCCCCGCGAGTAGCATCCCGCAGAAGCCCTTGCCAAGGAATGAAGCCGTGCTGGTCCGAGCTTAGAGCCGCACCCTTAGCTTTTGTCGTAGTGCCTTGTCGTGTAGTGTACCAGCGTTGTACCGGTCGAGTAGTTCGGGATGTATCCTCCTCTCATGAGTGAAATGAAGTTGTTTGTGCTTGTGTGTCATGTGTGCTTGTTGTGTGCTTGACGGCAGGAGTCAGATCCTGTCTTTTCAAAAGCCCGTCTTAATCAACTTAAACATCACCTAAAATCTCATAGAAACCCGCTCCCCTACAGATGGTTTCAAGGCGTCCCGCCAGGAGCTTCCAAGGCTCCGGTCGTATGGACCCAAATGCGGAAGGATCGCATGCTGAACGAAGGGAGCACCCTAACGACCAAGAAGTGTATCAGGACGAAAATGGAGGAGAAAACATGGTTCCGCCTCCACCACCACCTGCCGTAGACCTGGCGCAAGTGTTGGCCAACCAGACCCTGTTGCTGGAAGCCATAGCCAATGCCATCACCCGCCCAAAGCCCCGAGTTCTGGGCATGAATGAGAAACTGATAGAATTTCTCCGGACAAAGCCACCCACGTTTGGCGGATCCGTGAATCCCTTGGATGCAGATGACTGGCTAAGGGCCATCCTGAGGGAACTAGAGCCATTCAACTGTGAGGATCGAGACAAGGTGCTGTTGGCCACTCACCAGCTCACTGGAACAGCCTTAGCCTGGTGGGAAAACTACTGTGCAGCGACCAAAGATCCCTCCACCATCACTTGGGATGAGTTTGTGGAAGAGTTTCGTCGCTACCACATCCCAGAAGCCACACTGAAGCGCAAGGCAGACGAGTTCCGTGAACTTCACCAAGGCAACAAGTCCGTGGAGGAATACACCTACCAGTTCATAGAGTTAGCCCGCTATGCCCCTGAAGAAGCGGGACAAGGACTCGAAGAAGCAGGACATGTTCAAGAAGGGCTTGACTCCGGAACTGAGGACTCTGCTTACCCCTCAGATCTACCCAGACTTCAACACCCTTATGAACATGGCCATCCTCACCGAGAGAGCCAAAGCAGAGGAGAAGAAAGAAAATAAGCGCAAATTCATGGAGAACAAGGCTCAGCAGCAAGAACGTTCCCAGAGGCAGAGAAGCTTCGGACACCCCATGACCAGGTTCCAAGCCCCCATGCAATACAGGACCCAGTCACAAGCCACAAGCTCCCAGGGCCCCAGAAACCAGTTCAAGCAGTACAAC
The DNA here is from genome assembly GCA_036936925.1 of Cenchrus fungigraminus. Lineage (NCBI taxonomy): Eukaryota > Viridiplantae > Streptophyta > Magnoliopsida > Poales > Poaceae > Cenchrus > Cenchrus fungigraminus. The sequence goes on along the minus strand of CM072773.1, from coordinate 138,102,586 downwards.
AACCAGAACACCATGAAGCCCCCACAGAACAATGCTAGCCAGGTCACTACCAACAACAACAATGCCAGAGCATGTTTCAACTGCCGTGAGACCGGACACTTCATTGCCAACTGCCCGTACGCCAAAAAGCCAACAGCTTCAGCCCTCTCCAACTCAGTGAATGGACCGAGACCGGTCGTATCGGGAGCCAACCGCGTGCCAGTTCGCAGCAACAACAACTTTGGCAACAACAACAACCAGCAGATGAGGCAGCCCCAGCAGTCCTATGGACGAGCCCGCGTCAACCACATCAACGCACAAGAGGCTCAAGAAGCACAAGGCGTAGTGCTCGGTGAGTTCCTGGTCAGCTCAGTCTTGGCAACTATATTATTTGATTCAGGAGCATCACATTCGTTCATATCTTCAAGTTTTGTGGAAAAGCATAATATACCTACAGTACTACTAAAAGCACCCCTATTAACCCGAACACCCGGAGGTGACATCAAGTGTCAACTGGGTTGCTCCCGGGTGAGAATCATTTTAAGTGGGGTAGAGTTCCTAGCGGACCTGGTAGTACTGAAGTCCAAAGGGATAGACGTGATTCTTGGGATGGACTGGTTAAGCCTTCACCACGGCCTTATAAGTTGTGCCGATAAGGTAGTACACCTAACCAACCCAGACGGAGTGCAAGTAACCTGCCGTACCCGAGGAAGCAGACCAGACATAATGGTTTTTAGCATGGAGGCCAAGTCCCTAGAAGAAATCCCAGTAGTACGGGAGTACCCAGATGTATTTCCCGAAGAACTCCCCGGAATGCCACCAGATAGGGATATAGAGTTTGTTATCGACCTCATCCCCGGAACCTCTCCCATAGCCAAGAGACCCTATAGGATGGCAGCCTCGGAGTTGGCAGAGTTAAAGAAGCAGCTGAGAGAACTTCAGCAAAATGGGTTCATCAGACCAAGCTCGTCACCATGGGGAGCCCCAGTGCTCTTCGTCGAAAAGAAGGATAAAAGCCTGAGGATGTGTGTGGACTATCGCTCACTAAACGAAGTCACTATCAAGAACAAGTATCCTCTCCCCAGAATAGATGATTTATTTGACCAACTGAAGGGAGCCAAATATTTCTCGAAGGTCGACTTAAGGTCAGGATACCATCAACTCAAGATTAGGGAGAGTGACATCCCAAAGACCGCCTTCGTCACCCGTTATGGACAATACAAGTTCACCGTGATGTCCTTTGGACTCACTAACGCACCGGCATACTTTATGAACCTCATGAATAAGGTGTTTATGGAGGAACTAGACAAGTTTGTCATAGTTTTCATTGACGACATACTTGTTTACTCCAAAAGTGTGGAGGAACATGAGCAACACCTTCGAGTGGTACTGGAGAAACTGAGGGCGCACAAGCTGTACGCTAAGTTCAGCAAGTGTGAATTCTGGTTGGAGAAAATATCTTTCCTTGGACATATTCTGACAGCAGAAGGAGTAGCAGTAGACCCTGGGAAAGTCGAAACAGTTTCCAACTGGCAACAACCAACCAATGTGAGCGAAATCAGAAGCTTTCTTGGCCTAGCGGGATACTACCGGAGGTTTATTGAAGGATTCTCCAAGATTGCCCGACCCATGACAGAGTTGCTCAAGAAGGGGAAGAAGTTCGTCTAGACCGAGTCGTGTGAGAAGAGTTTTCAGGAGTTGAAAAGAAGACTGACAACCGCCCCAGTGCTAACCTTGCCAGACATTCAACGGGATTTTGTCGTCTATTGCGATGCATCCCGACAAGGACTAGGATGTGTCCTGATGCAAGATGGGAAAGTAGTGGCGTATGCTTCCCGCCAACTCAAGCCCCACGAGCAGAACTATCCCACCCATGATTTGGAGTTTGCAGCCGTAGTGCATGCCCTTAAGATTTGGAGACATTACCTGATTGGAAATAAGTGCGAGATCTACACGGACCACAAGAGCTTGAAGTACATTTTCACCCAGCCTGACCTGAACCTAAGGGAAAGAAGGTGGTTGGAATTAGTCAAAGACTATAACCTAGAAATCCATTACCACCCGGGAAAAGCCAACGTAGTAGCGGATGCCTTAAGCAGAAAGTCTTATGGAAAAGCAGTACCTAAGAATGCCCAATTACAAGAGGAAATGGCACGACTCAACGTGCACATTGTTCCCCAGGGCTACGTTCACCAACTAAGTGTCCAGCCCACCCTGGAAGACAAAATCAGAAAAGCCCAAGGGTCCGACAAGGAATTGATGAAGATCCGCAAGCACACGGGGGAGAATAAGGCCCCAGACTTTAGGGTAGACAGTCACGGTACACTATGGTATAAGAACAGGATATGCGTACCTGAAAACGGAGATTTCCGGCAGACCATCATGGATGAGGCACACAACTCAGCATATTCCTTCCACCCGGGATCCACTAAGATGTATATGGATTTAAAGCAGAAGTACTGGTGGAATGGAATGAAGGCGGACATTGCACAGTTCGTCGCCCACTGTGATACTTGTCAGAGGATTAAGGCAGAACACCAGAAGCCCGCAGGACTGTTGCAATCCTTACCCATCCCGGTATGGAAATGGGATGAGATAGGCATGGACTTTGTAGTAGGCTTGCCCAAGACACGGAAAGGATATAATTCCATATGGGTAATAGTAGACCGACTCACTAAAGTCGCTCACTTCATACCCGTACGTAATAATTATGACGGAGAGAAGTTGGCCAAGCTGTATATAGCAAACATAGTGAAACTGCATGGGGTACCTAGCAGGATAGTTTCAGATAGAGGGACTCAGTTCACCTCTAGGTTTTGGGAAAGTTTGCATAAATCCATGGGAACCAAGTTGGATTTTAGCTCAGCTTATCACCCCCAGACGGATGGACAGACCGAGAGGGTGAATCAGATTATGGAAGACATGTTGAGAGCATGTGTCCTCACCTATGGCAAAGATTGGGAACAGAGCTTACCATATGCAGAGTTTTCGTACAACAACAGTTATCAAGCCAGCCTAGGCATGTCACCATTTGAAGCCCTATACGGTAGAAAATGCAGAACCCCATTGATGTGGTCAGAAGTGGGGGAACGTGCCTTGGTTGGACCCGCACTCATTAAAGAAGCCGAGGAACGAGTAGCTGAGATCCGAGAAAATTTGAAGGCTGCCCAATCCCGGCAAAAGAGCTATGCAGATAGGAAGAGGCGAGAAGTAAGCTTCAGTCCAGGAGACTTTGCTTATCTCAAGGTTTCACCTATCCGAGGGACTCGGAGATTTCAGGTGCATGGGAAATTAGCCCCTCGGTACATTGGACCGTACAAAGTGCTGAAAAGAGTTGGAGCAGTAGCGTACCGGTTGAAGCTACCAGAGGAAATGGCGGATATACATCCCGTGTTCCATGTTTCTCAGCTGCGAAGGTGTTTGAGAGTGGTCGAAGAGAAACGAGTGCCGGTGGAAACAATTGATTTACAGCCAGATCTTAGGTACCAAGAAGTGCCCGTCAAAATCCTGGACACAGTGGTGAAAAGGACAAGGACATCGGAAGTGCGAGTGTGCAGAGTCCAGTGGAGCAGGCACGGAGTAGAAGAGGCTACGTGGGAATGAGAGGACGCGTTGAGGAAAGAGTTTCCCCACCTGTTCGGGAACTAGCCGAATCTCGAGGACGAGATTCATTTTAAGTGGGGTAGGTTTGTAACGCCCGCGTTTTTAGCTCCTAATAAATCACCTGCTAAATCACGTGTGTTTTTAAATTTTCCCGCTGAGCTCAAATCTAAACCCCGGTCACCATCTCCCTCGGCGCGCGTGCCGCGAATCCCGCCGACCGGTCCGCCTCGCCGTCACCGCCGTCCCGGAATTGACGCCGGTATCCGAGAAACCCAGAAAACCCACAAAAATCCCTTTCCTCCCCCCCTAATTTTCCTAGCATTTCTCCTATTTTTCTAAACCTCTTTTCCTTTCCTTGTTCTATTTTTCTTTTTCTTATTTTCCTTTTTCCCTATTTTTTTTCTTCTTTTCTCTTTTTCCTTTTTCCCTTTTCTTCCTTTCCTTCCTTCTTTTCCCTCTTCCTTCTTCTTCCTGCGGTCCAGCGCCGCTCCTCTGGCCGAGCGCCTGGCCCCGACCACGCCGGCCCCTTCTCCTCCGCAGCACGCCACTGGCCCCGCTCCCTCCGCCCGAGACGTCCCATCCCGCCGCGACGCGACCCGTCCCTGCAGCTCAACGTCAGGCCGCCAGTAACCCCTGCCCGACCGGTCACCTCCGCCACCGCCATCGCTGACCGCTCCGCGTCGCCGCTGCCACGGTCAGCTCGCCCCTGCACGACGGGTCGCATCCAACAGCGCTGGACAGGCCGCGAATCCCGCCGGCCGAAGTCCACGCCGGGACCTTCCCGAACCACCATTGCCGGCCAACAGGAGCTCCTCGAGCTCGAAAAATCTTCCCCCCAAACCGCCTCTCCGCGCCTATAAATAGGGGTCGGCAGCTCCCCGGCGCACTCCGCACCACCACGACCGAACTCTCCTCCCTCTTGCACACCGGAGCGCCGCCACCCCCGAGCGCCGCCACCTCCAGTCCGCCCCGCCCGTGGAGCCGCCTCTGCGAACAGCCCTAGCACAAGGTGAGCACGGGGATCGATTTTCCCTTGCCGTCCTCTCCGTTTTGCCCCAATTTCCGGCCGTCGCCAAGCACGGGGCCGCCGGCGAAGCGCCCTGCCAGCCGGCCGCCAGGTCGTGCCCCCCCCCCCTCTCTGTTCTAAATCGAGGGGAGGAAGGGGATGGCCGTTGGGCCAAAAGCCCCCTGGCCTTTCCCTCTTTCCCACCGAGACCCCCCCCCCCTCTATTCTCTCTCTTTTTTTTCCAAATCAGACCCTACCTTTTAAGCCCTACCACCAAAACAACCCTGTCCTTTTCAAATAGGCCCTTGGGCTATTAAAGTTAAACCCTCACCCTATCTGAATATTATAATTAGGCCCTTTTCCTTTAAACCTAATTACAACTAAAGTCCTTAATCTTTCTAAATCAATCCTAATGACGCCTTTAACGTGTCATTTCATGTTCATACTTTCGCCCAACCGATCCCAGCTCTTGCCCCGGCCCTTCACTTCCCGTTCAGCCATACACCCCTAAATAATATTTATTCCTTCGTTACCTAATTTTTTTTTTCTTCCCGAGCTCAGCCGGTAAAATTGTGTGTGCTTGTATTGATTGCATGCTTGCTTGTGTACACTATAGCCGACGGAGTGAACGAAGGAGGGTACCACGAGCCGGAGCTTGGAGCCGAGTACTGCGAGCAGGAGCCCGAGATCCCGAACGCCGAGCCGGAACTCCCCGAAGACTTCGAAGACGGCAAGTTCAATCTCATCCTTTGATGCATGCTTTGATCCCAGTTTTATAAATACAACCCTATGACCCGTCTTATAAATTGCATATTGTTTTACTGTTAAAACCTGGTAGGATAGCCACCCTTGATTGCTATGATTGATCTTTGATCACCCTAAATGATTTCTTTAAAATGAGTGAGTGCTTTAAAAACGGGAATGGGATATTTTGAAAAATGAGTAAAGAACTGGGTAGACGGGATGGACGCGTGTGTCAGGAGTATGGGTGAGCTCGTACCTTTGTGGTTGAGCGTGTTGGAGATGTCCATCTTGTCATTAAGGACCGGGTTGCGTGACATCTCACCTGGCCCAATTATCGTACTACCACTCGACCGTTGTATGTGGCAACGGCTTAGCATAAATCCCACTAGTTAATCTACTTGCCATCAGGAGTGCGGGTGAGCAGCGGGAGATCAAGGAGTAGGGGTACGATCTGTGTGAAGTACACCCTGGTTATGTGAGATAACCCTTGGTTGCTCCCGTGGTGGCTCGTAGGGTTAGCTAAGGTGGGTAATGGCTTTGATAGGATCCGCGCCGACACTAAGGTGTTCGTGTGGCGGTACCCTACTTGTGGGTAAAGATGTACAACCTCTGCAGAGTGTAAAACCTATTCGAATAGCCGTGTCCACGGTATTGGACGAGTCACGGTGGGGTCACAAAACTAGTGTTTGGTTTGGGATGATTTTCATGGCATGAGTTGATTTCTGGCAAAGCGTGTGGCTGTGTGCCTGGGCTACTGCGGACGGGGAGTCCGGTAGTCTTCATTTAGTTTTCACAAAACAGCTGAGTTACTTGAGTTATAAAAACTGTTTGCGAAAACCTTTTCAAAAACAAACCCTTGCATGAGTGAATGCGTTTGCAAAATAAACCTTATCCTGATCCTTGACATATCCTGTGCATGATCTGCTTATAAGCCCCTCCGTGGGTGGGGTTGAACTTGTTGAGTACGTTTGTACTCACCCGTGCTTGTCTAACTGCTTTCAGAGGAGGATCCCGACTTCGTTCCCGAAGACGTCGAGTAGGTCGCTGCCCTACACCCAACCGTGCCTGTGGATTCAGGGTCGCCACAGAGAGCTTCCATGGCGTGGTACTCTGATGAGGCCTTAGAAGCCTTCGCTATCGTAGTTTGGTCTTTAGCTTTTGTGTTGTTTCTCGTGGCAATGGCGCTTCCGTGCCCACTATGCCGCCGTGATGTAAGGGACTGAACCACCTGTTGTAATAAATGTGTTGCCAGCCTCTTGGGACTGGTATTTATGTCACATTTAGTCACCTCTGATGAGGGGACGCTTCACTAAAGCAACCAACGCCTGAGTGCACCTAGAACTGCAGAATCTATACTAAAACACGCATATAGGCAAATAGACGCATATGATGTTATTTCCTTCCGAAAATACACTGAGACATGATATATGGATATATGAAATCACACCATATAGACACCATATATACGTATATATGTCACAGATGTACTAATTATTAATCAGGCATCTACAAACACTCACTAATATACAGGTGTTTCTTTTAAGCATTCGTAGGTGTGACTGAGATCCATTCCTCTTAGTTTTTTCTAAGAGCTTGACAATCCTTTGAATAAATTCCTCCGCACAAGTAGTCAGTACAGGTTCCCAACAACTCTAATTTTACATGCTACGAAACATCCAACATTTACTGCCTAGTGAGCAACAAAGCACAATGTTAATGGACAAACTAATTCCAAGAAAAATAATTGTTTGCTTTTCCAGACTACAGAATTTTAGATGCGACATTAGACTTGAGAATTTTTTATGCAATTTCAGACTCTAGAATCTTAGATGCGAAAAGACAATAGAGTCAGGGAATGAGGGACTACTGCCTTACTGAAGATTGGGGGTAGCACCTACAAATTATCGGTACAAGAGTGTTAAGGAGATCTTCAAAAAAAAGATACTAATAGGCAGTCACCATGAGAACCTGTTGTTACCATGTTGGTGTAGAAATGTGCATAATAACTTTCCATCTTATTCAATAGAAACAGTACAAATTTTAGAAGTGTATTATTTAGTACTTACCAAAAAAGTGAAGTAATAAACATTTTCTTAGTTTCAAATTTTGCGACCTGAAATAACATTTATGACACCAGTCAGAATGGCCAGCTTACTGGCATCCTTATATCAATAGAAAGAGTCATGTCACTGCACACTGAAGATCTTACTGGCATCCTTATTTCTCAAAGTAGCTTACTGTCATACTTATTTCTCAACCTGTTTCTGTCACTGCACACTGCAGGATCTTCAGATGTCGATATCCTACAAAGAACAAAATTGAAATAAGGAAAGCAGATAAATATAATGATATACATAGATGCATCATCCATCATTTTGAGATTCTCATATTCAGAAATCTCATATTCAGAAATTAGAAATAATGTTATAGCACGGGATGAATCACTGTAAGCCTACAGTATTGAATTGTTGTACAAGGAATTAGATCCCAAATTGATTAAATCAGATCAAGAAATCAAGCAAATAAATGGAGTAACAGAAACAGATAACACAAATCAATCGATTTCATGCACGGGGTTGAAGAAATCATCTCACGAAAGGATGGGTGGACGGTTGGTCCGCAGCAGCCGTCCTCGGGACAACGTCGCCCTTGGTCCTCCCGCCGCCGCAAGGGTCCTCTGCTCCTCTTCTCCAGATCGAGGGGCCGCCGGCGTGGGGAGTAAGAGGGGGTGGCGCCGCAAGAGTCCCCTGCTCTTCCGGCGGCCTCGCACCTCCCCGGCAGCGGGAGCAGGGGAGGGGCAGGGCTGCCTCGCCGCTCGCTGGCGGCCGGAGAACCAGCGATTTGGTGGGGCATCGACCCAGAGATGCGGCTGTGTGATGGTGGCGTCGACCAGGCGGCGACGTCGATCCGGAGACGCCGGAGAGATACGGTGGCGTGTAGGCCCGGAGACGCGACGCGACATCCCGCCCTCGCGCTGCTCCTCGCTAGGCCGCATCGCGCACGTGGAGCTCCGCTGCCGCTAGCGGAGGGAGTGGGCGCCACTGTGGAGGGAGCCGTGTCCACCGAATCTGTGCGCAGGAGGTTGATGTGGCGGTGCTGGCGGGGAGGAGGCCCGTGGGGCAAATCGAGCACCGCTGGTCGTCGATTCGTCGTCCCCGAGCAGGAGACGGAGGGAGGGAGGCGTGCGCCGTCGAGGAGCCCCGTCAGCCTAGGCTCGGCGAAATGAAAGACAAATGGTGGAGAGAAGTATGGTGAGGGGGAACCGGGAAAGGTATCTGGGTTGAGGCTGGCCTGGACTTGAGCTCCATAAGGGGCACGGGTAGGGCCAGGTCCAAACGGGCGCAGCGGTAATTAGATGCAATTAATGATGTGTTTACTTTAAAATTCGTGCTAATTTTGTTGGAAGTGTATACTGTTTTATCTGCTATAAATGGAAGAAGAACCAGCCAAACACCAAAAGTGAAAAAGTACGGTTTTCACAAGCGTGTACTGCAATTATGGAAGTGAGATACAAATTGTGGCGGCGACAAATTTTCAAATCATTTGTATCCCAATTAACATCTATTTTGTCAAATCCTCAATCCTAAATCGAACTGCTGATGTCCTTTCACATGGCATTGTGAAGCACGGGCTGGTACTGATTAGCAGTTTTGACACATGAATTTGTAGTTGCCAACAAAAAAACTATTCCACATTGCAGAGCAACCGCTTCCTTTTCGCTAAAATAGCAACCAAATCTCAGAATCAACACGAACCAAGTATCATACGTGTGCAGAAGCTATGGGTTCAACAGCAAGAACATACGGATCCACCATTTGAACATAGCTATATATGGTCGCTCGCTACACCAACGGAAATGTACACTACACATCTGAGCAGCGGCGGATCCAGCGGTGGGGGGGGCTGGGGGGCTCCAGCCCCCCCCCCCGACCACCCAATCCTAGATTCGCCACTGCATCTGAGAATCAATCATATTATTCTGCAAACCATGACATCCACCCACACACGATACAGCCGGGTCTAACTAATCGCAGCAGAAACACGAGAGACGGCACTTCGATTTGTTGTACCCGTGTTGCCGACAACAACTCTCACACTGTCCCTCTAGGCAACTGGCGGAGCACACGGGGTGGGGCTGAGGGCACCCAGCAGAGACACCAGAAGAGCCGCCTGTCAAATCGATCGAGAGACTTAGTAATAAAAAAAAGCGGCGGGGACACCATATACCAGAAGAAACAAGAGTCAATCATTCTAAACAACTGAGGATGTCATCGAGAGAGCAAAAGTCACTTACAACTGAGGACTAGTCCAACTCCAACGAGGAGGAAGAGGCCGATACGGATGGTGCTGCTCTGCCTCATCTCATCGCTCGCTTTGCAGCCTACAGCAGAGAGAGCTCCTATATAGTGTATTGGATATGAAAAAAAAATCTTATTTCCAGGATACTGTTTCCTAAAACCAAATGGAAAACAAGCGCGCTATTAATGAAGAACATGCACGCTAGGTAGGGTGGATCCACATGAATTTGTAGTTGCCAACAAAAAAACTATTCCACATTGCAGAGCAACCGCTTCCTTTTCGCTAAAATAGCAACAAGAACATACGGATCCACCATTTGAACATAGCTATATATGGTCGCTCGCTACACCAACAGAAATGTACACTACACATCTGAGCAGCGGCGGATCCAGCGGTGGGTCAGGGGGGGGCTCCAGCCCCCCCTACCACCCTGGATGCCATGGTAATCCTCCAAGTTTTCCATAGAAATTTTGAGGAGGAAGAAGGAGGAAGAGGAAGAAGAAGGAGGGAGGAGGAGGAAGAAGATGAAGGAGAGCCCCCCACCACCCAATCCTAGATTCGCCACTGCATCTGAGAATCAATCATATTATTCTGCAAACCATGACATCCACCCACACACGATACAACCGGGTCTAACTAATCGCAGCAGAAACAGAGAGACGGCACTTCGATTTGTTGTACCCGTATTGCCGACAACAACTCTCACACTGTCCCTCTAGGCAACTGGCGGAGCACACGGGGTGGGGGGCCTGAGGGCACCCAGCAGAGACACCAGAAGAGCCGCCTGTCAAATCAATCGAGAGACTTAGTAATAAAAAAGCGGCGGGCAAACCATATACCAGAAGAAACAAGAGTCAATCATTCTAAACAACTGAGGATGGCATCGAGAGAGCAAAAGTCACTTACAACTGAGGACTAGTCCAACTCCAACGAGGAGGAAGAGGCCGATACAGATGGTGCTGCTCTGCCTCATCTCGCCGCTCGCTTTGCAGCCTACAGCAGAGAGAGCTCCTATATAGTGTATTGGATATGAAAAAAATCTTATTTCCAGGATACTGTTTCCTAAAACCAAATGGAAAACAAGCGCGCTATTAATGAAGAACATGCGTGCTGGGTAGGCACTTCCGTTACGAGGGGAATCCAAGAGAAGGACGAAGTTTGGACATTGCCAACAAAACAGAACATGAGTGTGGAAACATGAACAGAAGTGTGCACACAAACAGAGTTTCTTCCAATTTTGGGTAGGAATAAAGATATCAATAGTAATGCTACTTGCCATTAAACCTGATAACCTTTCCCTATGCAACTTTAAGAAGTAATGCTATAAAAGTGGGGAGGGTTATACAGAATTTTTTTTTCCAAATGTAGATAGAAGTCAATCATTAGAATGCAGGCACTGAACGACAAATTTATGGGGAGACTTACATCGCCCCGGAGTATATCTTGTCCTGCAAAGAAGAAAAATGCACCCAGAGCCAGAATAGGCAGCAGTATTGTGAGGAGCTATGGAGATCTTAGCTAATGGTACAGTGCAGAATTATGGACTAGCAATCCAATAGTGCACAAATCACAGTGCATTCTCAGAGGTCAGTTTCAGGTATCAATTTTAGCTGAGCTGACAATTGACATTTGTTTCCAATCACCAGGCATCGAAAAAGAAATTTTAACTTAGTGCCACAAATCCAAATGTCCTCACCGAAACAAATTGCACAGAAAATTAACCAGATACCGCAAATTTCAGCAGCGGCGAGAGGATTATCATACCCACCCCATTTGAGAATCTCGGAGGCAATTTTTTTAGAGTTTTAGGGCATAGCCCCGGTCCTACTTAAAAGACAAAGTATTTCCGGTTTACAGCTCATACAAAAACAAAAGGCACAGCGGCCACATTGCTAACAAGCGCCTAACCACACAAGTCCCAGGTCAAGCTAACTATGCCACTTCTTGAATTTTGCCTTCTTTCTTCATTAGGCCTGTACTTCAGCTTCTTCTGGGCGTATCTCATTTTCTTGTATCAGCATTTTCTCCATCTCTCGCAGCTGAGCAAACTAGAGCCTCATGCAGAGCACATCATCAGCTACCTGTATGTTAACATTTTTGGACTTTTTGCCAAAAACCTGAGTCTCGCCGTAAAGGCCATCAGCTCCTCCTTCCTCTCGGCTGGTAGCAGAATTAGCCAATTCTGTATCAGCACCACCACCCTCATGAAGACCTGCTCTATTCCCTGTCAGGCCAAATTTTGGAAACAAAAATCATTTCTTAGCTTCCAGATCGCCCACAGCGCAGCAGAATTAATCACATTGATAGATATAAAACTCTTACTGCTAAGCCAACAAACTCCTATAGATTCAAAGTTTCTACCCATGTCGCGGCCCACCAAGCTAGAAATGGATTCCCACATCAGCTTTGCTACCACACAGTCAAAAAACAGATGTTGGCAAGACTCTTTCTCATTACAAAAAACACAGGACATATTTTCTACCTTCTGTTTCTTGGCCAAATTATCTCTAGTTAGGACTTTATTCTTTGCCAGTAACCAGAGGAAAAACTGGACCCTTGGGGGAATTTTTAGTTCCCAGATACTAGGAGTATACACAGGGGCAATACCCCTGAAATTTAATGACTTTGTACAGGGATTGAGAACTGTAAACCCCATTTGAACTAAACTTCCAGACCAAAGCATCTTCTTCATCAGTAAAGATGATGGTTGAGGCTATCTGGACCACTTCCTGCCAAACTCTACCTAAATTTGCATCAACTGTTCTCCTAAAGGTACATTTCAGGTTTTGACCATCCCATAAATCTGCAACTGTACTTGTTTTCTCATTCACAATCACATAAAGATTCCAATATTGGACAGCTAAACTAGATGGCCCAATCCAGTTGTCTTCCCAGAATTTAACTCTTTTCCCATCCCCTATTTTCCACCTAAAACCCATGCTGGCTGCCTTGGCCGCCCAGGCAACTCCTTTGAAAAATTGTGAACTATTGGTGTCCTTAGCACACAGAATATTTGGCCTATTAGTATCATACTTAAAATCTATAAGCTCTTTCCAGAGCTTCCCATTCCCCTCTTGGTATCTTTTAATCCAAGAGGCTAGAAGGCATAGGTTCAGATCTCTAAGGTTTGGGATACCTACTCCTCCAAACTTTTTCAACATGCTAACACTGTCCCAAGTGACCAGGTGATATTTGTGGTTGCCTTCTGTGTCACTCCAGAGGCAGTTAGACAGGTGAGTGTTTATGGTTTTGATAGCCCATTTGGGAAATTTAATGAAGGATAACAAATATACTGGAATACTGGCTAAGCATGTTTGGATCAGTGTGACTCTAGCTGCATATGAAAGGAGTTTTCCCCTCCAACTAGCTATCCTTTTCATAATTTTGTCGACTAAAGGTTGGATGTCCTCCCTTCTCAACTTGTCAAAGTGGAGGGGTATGCCTAAATACTTGATAGGGAAGGAGCCTACAAGACATCCAAAAATATGAGCTGCCATATGTATCTTCTCAGTATTCAGGTTCACAGGAATGAGCTCACTCTTATGATAATTGATTCCCATGCCAGAGAGCTACAAGGACTTAAACTCTTTATGATAATTATGACAAGAACTTAAACTCTTTACCTACAAGGACTATGAAAAGCTACTTAACAAAAACTTAACAAGTCTGATGAGGAATTGAGGACAATGAAAAGCTACTTGCAAAAGTCAAATTTGGGCGGGATTTTGTTCCCTCACTAAGTCACATCCCTCATCGGCGGCTGCTGGATTCACCTGAGATTGGGTGGGAAGAGAGATGAAAATGTGGGAGGACCATTCGCAAAAAAAAAAGGGAGGACGTGAGATTTTGGAGGTTAGGATATGATTTCTGTACGGAGGTCCTACCTTTTCGTGGATCATGGTCCAAGAGCACGGGTTCCACGGCGGCGGCGTCTTCACTCCTCCGAAATTGAGATTGGCCGACGGCAGAGTCACGGCAGCGGGTTGTGGTCGGAGGTAGAGGCGGCAGGGTCGGGATCGATCGACTATGACAGCGGCGGTGTCAACAGGCACCGGCATCGTTGTCGTCGTCGTCCATCGGTGCTGGCGAATGGGATTGGGCGACGACACAGTCCACGAACGCCGGTAGGATGTGGCTGGAGGTGGTGGCGGCGATCCCGTTAACAGGATGCGGGGGTCGACGGGTCGAGCGGACATCACGAGGGGCGGCGACAGACGTACGCGGAAAGGAGCCATGTCGCCATGTCGGCCGGCGGAGGGCATGGGGACGACGGATGCATGTTGTCACCGCCCCGGCTACCGCCGCCACACTCCCAGCTTCACCTGCTGGAGGTGACCGTGATCTCGGTGCGCAGGACCTTCACCGACGCCGCCTCGGCGTGCGTGTATGCAGTGGCGTGGGCTGACGAGGCGCACAAGCTGCGCACGGGCGTGGACCATGCGGGAGGCGCGTCGCCGACGTGTCCTTTTCCGCGTGGGCGGCGTGTTCCTGCGCTCTGACACGGCGGCGGTCACCTTGGAGGTGCGTGGCGCTGGGGCCCGCTGGGCGTGGGCAGCGACCCACGGCCTCACGCGGATCGTGGTGAGCACCTGCGTGCGCCCCGGGCGGCTCGCTGGACCCCAGGGGCATCGCCGTGGAGCAGAGGAAGCTGGAGCTGAAGCTTGAGAAGTGGAAGGACGACCTGTCGCCGGGCCCCAACCAAGGAAGGCAGGCACGGCGGCGCGACAAGATGTGGCGATTATCCAGAAAAAACATTTTGATCATATTTAAATGTTAGCATGGTGTGTATCAGGGGAAAGGCGGGATATGAATAATCTTGCAAAAACCACATCAAGAACCACACGATCGGGCCCACGTGTCAACGGCTCATGTTATCCCCTCTAGCCATCCATCATCCCTTCCCACTGGCGTCGCGACCCTCCACATCACAAGCACTCAAGCATCAGCGAGAGGCTCCGTTGCCGGGCCATGGCCAACTCCTGCCTCTCCACCGCCGCGCGCGCGGCGCTGCACCTGCCCTGTCCCAAGTTATCGGGCGACGCCGCGGGCAAGGTCCAGTACGCGTCCGTGTTCCCGCGCCCGGCGCACCACCGGCTCGTCGCCGCGCCCGTGCCGCGGAGCCGCGGGCTCGTGGTCACCGCGATGGTGTCACAGGAGGAGACTGATGTCGAGGAGGAAGAGGGGGTCGCGGAACAGGAGCAAGGTGGGGCCGTCGAGGCTATCTTGGGCGACGCCAGCGCGTCGGGGGCGGCGAGCACTACCACCACCACCACCAAGCTGTACTTCGGCAACCTTCCGTACAACTGCGACAGCGCGCAGCTTGCCGGCATTGTGCAGGAGTACGCCAGCCCGGAGATGGTCGAGGTACGCGTGCTGCTCACTCCAATGCCCAAGTGCGCGATTAGCTATCGTATCTGCTTGCTTGTAGCAGGAATTTTAGAAATTCAGAATTACTGCTACATTGTGATTGTCCGGGAATTTTACTACCGCATGCCTTCTCATTCACTCACATAGTCACACATCATTGATCATATATTACTAAAGGCTGGTTAAATAATTTGATCTCAGAATTCCCATGCCTAGGTGTTGTACGATCGCACCACGGGAAGAAGCCGAGGGTTCGCCTTCGTGACAATGACCACGGTTCAAGACTGCGAGCTAGTCATCAAGAACCTCGACGGCAGCGTAAGTGTGTAGCCCCTCGTCTCAATTCTCAGCTACCAATTCCAGCCAGCACTCGTCTCAATTCTCAGCTCCCTTTTCGATCAGCTGTACGGTGGCCGGACGATGAAGGTGAACTTCGCAGACAGGCCGAAACCAAAGCTGCCACTGTACCCGGAGACGGAGCACAAGCTCTTCGTCGGCAACCTGTCGTGGACGGTCACCTCGGAGATGCTCACGGAGGCGTTCCAGCGGTGTGGCAATGTCGTCGGCGCGAGGGTGCTCTACGACGGTGAGACTGGCCGGTCCCGTGGCTACGGCTTCGTCTGCTACTCAACCAAGGAGGAGATGGACGATGCCCTTTCCTCGCTCAATGGAATGGTATGTTATTTCTGGGGGAAAAAAAACTTGCACAGTTTGTGACTACTATGTATCTGATTGAATTTTACAAATGCTGCTGCCAGTTACCAGAAAGATTAATTGTTTTCAGATGAATGTGGTGTGCTGAAATGTATTTGCTTAGCACAACTAGCTGAACTTGCAAGAAAATTATGATTTGATGAATATTTTGTGGTTCATAGACTTAAAATACCTTTTACCTGCCTTTTTCTTTCTAGTTACTGAAAAATGCTTGCATTGTCCAAATGGCGCAGTGATTCTGCGGGATACATTGAGCTGAACATTAATGCATAATGCAGGAAATGGAAGGCAGGGAGATCAGGGTCAACTTGGCCCTTGGAAAGGAGTAACAGAGTTGAGGTAGGGAGGAAGTTGCAGTTGATATATGATGCCTCCTTGCAATGCAAAGTGACCAAGACGGCGACGCTTGCTTATCGGACCACATTGCAGGAGCAGGGGAAGGAAAAGGAAAAGGAAATCCTTCTGATATAGCATAGCATGAAAAATTTGTTGCCAGGTGGTGTATATTTAGCAATGACGGTCCATACATTTGTGAATTGTGATTCTAACGGTTTAGGGGGCTGGTTACCAGCAGACAGTGGTCCATAGTTCCATCCTCTAGGAACCAGGTTTTTTTCAATCTTTCTAAAATTTAAAAGTGCTGTGCTGGTACTTCTGATCACTGGAACACCAATTTGGTTGGATTTGAAGCTGCTGTTGTTGAAAGAGTTGACAGACCCAAGTTTGAAAGCATCAGTACAAAAACCGGGTGTTGACAGAATCAGTGTATGCACCGGGGTCATCTCAGTTTTATCCATACAGTCATACACCAGCCATATACTCCATGGACAAGGCCGGGCCACCGAATTTGTTTCAGTTCCAGGAAACTATTCAGACATATAAAAATCAATTCCTCAAGTGTTGCAATCTATTCAGACATATAAACATTTCAAATCAATGAGATTCAATGGCAGCCATGCATAGACGGACACACACCAGTCAGTAACAGAACAGACAAAGGTCGTGTTTGGTTGGCTGAAAAAAATTTCATAAAAAAAGAATCTTGTATGCATGGAATACCAAATGAAGTTTATTTGCAAAACCTTTTCACAGATGAGTTCAACTTTGCGCGACAAATCTAATGAGCATAATTAATTAGCGATTTGCTACAGTAATGCTACAGTAACCATGTTCTAATCATGCGTCAAAGGTCTCATTAGGTTTGTCTCGCAATTTTGTTCGGGGTTGTGAAGGTAGTTTTGAAACTGACTTTATTTAATTCTCTTAATTAGTAGTCAAAATTGCATTTAATAGGGGGTGAAAAAATTTTCACCCCCTACCAAACACGGCCAAACGGGAGAGATTTTACAAATCTAGAGCCAAATGTGTATGCGTTGGCGCGAGAAGCCACCACCACATGCTGGTGTACGAGACAACCTCCGCGCTACTCCCCAGTCCCCACGCCAGAGCGACCGCAGATTTCTGGCACCATGGCCATCTCCGCCGCCTGCACGCCGCCCCGCCCGCTCGCCGCGGCGACAGCGTAGCCGCCTCCGCCGTGCGGTCCGACAGGCGCTCGGCCGCCCTGGCGCCCTGCTCCTGCTGTCCGCGGCGGCGCCGGCGTTGACGGCTCCACCAGCGAACGCTGCGAGCGTCGGGCTCTTCGGCATAAGCAAGAAGCTGGAGCGGGCGGAGGAGACAGCAGCCGAGGCGGTGCGGGGTGTGGACTGTGGAGGAGGCGGCGGTGGAGGCCGCGGCAGTCGGCGGGGAGGCAGTGAAGGAGGCGGTGATAGTGTCGGAGAAGGAAGCGGGCGAGGTTGCTGGGGAGGGCCTGCAGCTGGTGGCCGGCGTCGAGCTCGCCAGGGACGGTCTGGTCCAGGCCGCGGTGGTCGCCGGCGCCGAGGCAGGGTCGTCGTGGGCCTGTCTGTGGTCAACGGCATCTTAAAGCCCAAAGTTTCGGCCTAGATGTGTGTGTTGGGCCTTAGTTTCGGCCCATCAAGTGTTTGGGCTTGGTGTTTTTCAGAGCCGCTCTTGTAATTTCGTTGATGATTGTACGGTGTGTAAATTATGATTATTATTAGTGCAGATGCCAGTTATTCCTGCATTCGCCCCATCTCCACGCAAAAGGATCCTTGTCATTTATCAAGATATATAAGCAAAAGAGCTATTGTGCAACCGTAACTCCGTAAGGTAACCATGCTAACTGAGGACCTGAAGCATGAATGTCATACAACTGTTTTTCTTATAATTTTGTAATTTTTTCTTGCAATTATCTCACTATTATTCCACTTTCTTTCAAGCAAACCAATTTACACTATTATTGGTCAGTTTTCTTTTACAGAGCATCGAATTAAACCTGCAAATTAACTATTTATTACTTGTGGATTAGTAAAATAAGGAGAACATATCTGACAATCTGACATCGAGGACCATCGTAAAAGTCTATGATCCCAATTTTGGTATGCTAATGACATGTGTTGGTCATATGTTCGAATAAGAAATTAAGAATGTTATGAAGCAATTTGGAGATGTCTCGTGCCGTTCCGCTAATTATCTTTGCAATAAGCTATGTCATAATGACATGTTCAGGTAATACAACACTCAGGATTTCAGTTCAACATCATGGCAGAGGCTGCAAATTAAAAGGGCATCGATTTGGATGTGCAGTAGTACTTTGCATGCTCACCATGGAGATCACTACCACTATCGTGGTACATGACTTTAGCTCTGAGGATTACTAAGTGTAGTATAGATTAGCATCTTGCATTCTGGTGCCCTTTTTTCTTTATTAAAGCATGACTAAAATTGCACAATTTGTTATGCATGCAGTTGCTGGAGGGATGATTCCCTAATGGATAATTCAAAAAATGTCATCCCCAAAATCGTTATACAGATCTTACTGAACGAAAGCCAAAATGGCATTTTCGTCACTTTGATGACCCCATATGTTGCTCGTAACAGTTAAACCCGATGGTTTCCGTAAAGCACTTCCTGTTGGCATTCCGAAAAGTTCGGAAGTGTTGCGATTGAAGCTATAGAATTCAAAAAACATCCCGAAATCGTCATACAATTCTGCATGAACAGAAGCCAGCTATGTGGCACCACCCACCACGGGAGAAAAAGGGCATGGTTCCAGCCATTTTCGATGAAACATAAATGGTTTATTAACTCTGTAAGAATTTATTTGGAATGGAGGGTGAGTATCAATTAATTGACCCCTCTTCAAAACTGAACAAAAATAATGGCAGCAAAACAGACATGTATAGGAAATGATTTGTTTTTTATTCGATGGTGATTATATCCGGATCTGTTCCAATCTGACTTGTCCACTATCCACTACTATACTAGTAATGACTGCCCCCTCTTCCTCCACCAGAAAAAGGAAGACTGCACAGGAGGATCCACCTCAAAATTAACAGCCAGCACTAAGCTATTTGATGCTTCAATGCCCTACAATTCATCCTTCAGGTTTGTACCCTCTGTCTGCGCGCTCTCCGTTCTCGCCGTTGAGTCTTGGCGCTTCAACTTGAATGGGATGCTAGCATGCTTCTTGATAAATTTGTACATCTCTACCACGGTCCGGTCCCCCTCAAAAGTGATCTGGAAGGCATAACAAAAACAAAACAACACACTGAATCAGTAGTCAATGTTCTTATCTTAGGACCAAACTTTTCCTGTTGCCTGATCAATTAATACCCAGTTCAGGAGAGCTGCTCAGGACTACGAGAGTTTGAAACAAATTTTTTACTTAGGCCATGGTGTTTAGTGGCCATCTGCATATACTTTGATCTTTAACCAGGAATCTAGTGGACCTGCCATCCCTCAAGTCACAATTATACTTATAATGAACTGAATTTTGGGCCCTCAGAGTGAATCCTGTAGGGCATAGATCACATTAACCTCTATGATAAATCATGAGATGTTAACAGGTATGCAGGACTGTAGATGCAGGAATTGTGTTAGGAAGGATCCAATTTTATATTGCACCAAAAGACAGCAGGGCGTTTCCATTCTAGCAGAGTATAGGCAGCTTGGCACAGTCCCAACAAAGCATTCAGCACTGCTGCAAATGATGTACTAAATGCCTAATGCTAACAGATACAACACAGCAACACTGACAACACTGACAAGTGACAAAACAGAGTTGAGCACTTACAGGCTCAAAGCTTTTCTTCCCAGCTGGATAGAAGAGAATCGTAGGGTATCCATCAGACTGTAACAAGAAGCATGTGTCAGTTCAGTATCATGCAAACTAAAGCATATGGGCAAACAGTTCATCACATTACCCATGCATTTAGATTCAAAAGGACAACCTAATGAAGCTATAGCAAATTATATCTACAATAAGAGCCTGCTTTAAGCTTCATCATGTATGGAATGGCACGTGAGCAGATACACTGCATCACACCTCACAGGTCTTAATCCATAGTGCCAACATGGTATCCAAGTCTCTCTCACAAGCATTGCACCAAAAATCAAAATGCATCAGCTAGTTACCCAACATACTGAAGCAACAATTTACATGTGTGGGAAGTAAATAGTAAATATACTCTGATGTGCATACAGCAGCAGACAAAGCTCAGATGCCTATTGTGCATCAAAAGACAAAGCAACTTGAGGTAAAAGGAATGGCAAATGTAACTGCCATGTGTCTGACAACTCCATTGTACATGCAGTCACGCACAGGTCTCATGACTACTGATGGCATAGCCAACATAGTTTTCATATTGCAGCGCCTCCCAAATTAATGCTTCCCCTGTCCTTTATTATCGCAGGCTTTAGAATTCATGAAGTACTCATTACAAACTGTGAACATCAGTATGTTCAAAATTATGAAGTTGGCTATAGATAGTGTCATTAAAAACATGTTTCAGGTATTACAATTTTATAAATCTTAGTTGACATATCAGCAGCAACCATTTATCCTAGTAACATAACTCACAAAAATGTAAAGGGTTTTAAAAAGTTAAATATAATGAAAGGAGGGAAGCAATAGCCATATTAAGAAAATGGATGGTCAGCCAAAATCAACCATCAAAGGCAGCAATACATACCTTGGCACGTGGATGTTCATTGCCAGTACCATCCATTTTGGCTATCACAAGGGAGTCAATGCCATGTAGATGCTTTGCTAATTTATTGTAAGTAGGTTCCAGTGATTGACAATGCCCACACCACGGTGCATATATCTGCATCCAAAATGGCACATAATTATGGGCAACAAATAGATCATACTTTCTTAAAGATAGTGCATGGTGGTGTCCCCTCCCTGAGGCATCACTGCTCTCTTTTTTCCACGTTGCACCATTGCCCCTGGTTTGTAAACAAAGTATGCGGCAATGGTGCAACGTGACAAAAAAAAGGACAAATTCATAGTTAGACCTCAAACTGGGGGAAAACATGCAAATGCCCCTTTCTTAAATGTCTTCTAAGAACATACCTCCAGAAGGACATCTTTTGATTCATCCAAAACTATCTGATCCAGATTCTTCCCAACAACAATTTTGACATCCCCATCATTCTGTATGGGAACACAATGTACAGTGTCAAATGAAGTATACTGAGTGAAGAATGGGGATATCAGGTAATTCTCAAGACTCACAGTTTCAGGTACTGGGTCAGACTTGTAGAATGGTGTAAGCTTGTCTTCCAAGAAACCTTCAGCGAAGTCCTATGCAAGAGACAACAAACTGGAGGTATTAAATAGATGAGATTTCTCAAAGAAATGCCACCAACTCCCTAGTCCCCTCCCCCCAAGCATTTGCACTAGCAGAATTCCACACAAGCAGTGGCAAAATATTGAAATATCACCAGAAGATTGACCAAAGAAAAAAAACTCCAGCGAAGCACTAATTATGAGAGTATCACATGTTAGTTAATGCATTACATACATATAATACAACACTAAAAGGGAATTGTAAACAATGCACCATTGGTTCTTAAACATGTACAGCATAGGCAGGTACGTGTTTATTAAGAACACCTCCCAAAGCTGTAGACGGTTACTAGCTTCAGACTGATAACGTAAGAAACATTCTTGTTTAATCATTAACAATAGTCCTATGAATTCTTATTTCTCCAATGGTGCATAATGTATGAGCCTATGCGACAATTACCTTGATGGTGTCCAGTGACACCTCACCATCAAGGAAAAATTTCTTAGCATCTTCATTCCCAGTGTATGCAAGAACCTGAGGATGAATGCAATCAGAATTTACAAAATGATAACACAAACGTGTTAAATCAAAGTCAATGATGCCAATAACCACAAGGCATTACAGTGGTTTCTTGTCCAGTGATACCAAAGTAGTTGGCAACTGGTTCACCAACTTCTTCATTATCTCGCTCCACAAATACAAATAATAGCTGCACATAAATCAACACGCCTCATCAGTTTCGTAAAACACACAAACATCATGATAGGGTATGAATTTGAACATAGAACATGGGACAAAGAAAAGGATAGAAGTTCAAACACAATTGGATGGGTCAACAGAAAGAATTACCTTTCCCTTGAATGACTTTGCTGCTTCCTTGAAGATGGGCAGAAATTTCGAAGACTCATTTGCAACAGCAAATAGTAAAATCTGATTTGCAAAATAATCCCAGTAAGGCAATAGCACATGGATGAAAAAAGTATATATGTTAGAATGCAGAAAAGACATCTCATTTAGGCAACATGACATGCCTGCTTCTTGATTGGATTGCCAAAAATAGAAGTGGAAGTTTCCTGATTTAGTGTGGTAACCAAAGGAAGCTTGTTTGCAGACACGAAATCGGCAATGGCTGATGGTTTAAACTCCCCATCTGCATGACATACATTGGATTATAACTGTTAACACCGGAACAAAAACTGCACGAGAAGGCTGGTACAGTAATCTAGAACAACAACCTAGAGATGAAGACACCTACCAAAGAAGGTCAGCTTCTCCTCCTCTTTCTTCAGCAATACTACGGATGGGCGCTTTGCTGCTGGGTCAATGTGGAAAAGCCTAGCAACATCGGGACTCGAAGTCTGATAAAAGCTGATGCTATCTTCCAGCCTTGAAGCAGCAGCAAGCTCATCACTGTGAGCACCCTATAGAATTTGAGAAGATGGCATCAAAGTTAAAATAGGGCCCAAGATCTAAAGATGCATTGTCTTGCAAGTCATGTTCAACCAGCACCATTGGCCCTAAGAAATGATGGTTGCAACCATCAAAAGTGTTAAAAAATAGCATGAGAAAAACAGCGGTGATGCCTTTGTTCAGGTTCGAAATGTGTTGTGTAACTGGATTCAGAAGGGGGGAAAGGTTCTGTTTTCAGAAATCTGAAGAGAACTAGCAACTTAAGAAAGAGGTTCTACTCTCGTTTGCTGCCTCATTTATAACATTTGGCAAGGTTGAATTGGGCAATAATTATTAGTCTAGAAAAGAATTGAACAGAAGAGAGGGAGGGACGGAGTTGATACAGTTAGCGAGTCGAGGAAGGCAAGGACGGCCTTGTCATCCCCGGTGAGTATCCTCTCGGCCTCGTCGACAGTGGTGATGTTTTGCACCCCCGGGCCGAGCTTTTTGTTGATCCATTCGACGATAGCGTCCTTGGTCCTTGCGCCGTTGTAGTCCTTGGGGACGCCGTCGATGAAGAAGAGTATGGTGGGGAATCCCTGGACGTCGTACTTCTGGGCGAGGTCGGTGTCTTCGGTGGCGTCGACCTTGGCGAGGGCGACGTCGGCCTGGGTGTGGTGGGCGGCGAGGTGGGACGCGGCGGCGGCGTAGTCCGGGGCGAGCGCCTGGCAGTGACCGCACCAGGGGGCGTAGAACTCGACCATGACGTGGCGGTTGGCGGCCAGGAAGGAGGAGAAGTTGGCGGTGGTGAGGACGACGACGTGGGTCTCGTCGATCTGCTGGTGGTGGGCTGGGAGGTCGAGGTCCTGGTCCTGGTCCTGGTCCTGGAAGAGGTCGTCGCCGTAGTCGTCTTCGCCCTCAGGGTCCGGGAGCCATCCGTCGGGGTCGCTGGCGGGCGTGTCGCCGGCGTTGTCGATGAGGTACTGGAGGTCCTCCTCCTCATCCTTGCCGCTGCTGGTGGCGGCGCGGGCGGCGGCGGCGAAGAGGAGGAGCAGGAGGACGGCGGCGAAAGATCGACGGGACATGGCTGCCTGGCACTTGCTCTCCCTCTCCACTTCTCTGTTCCGAGGAGAGATCTCGCCAGGCAGATGGATCCACTGCCTCTCTGTTCCGTCTCCGGCGCCGGCGCGTCATGCCAGTCACGGGCCCGCCCCTCCCACGACGGCCCAAGCAGGAGAGCGAAGCCCATTTCCGGCCCACGGAAGCCCATGTCCGGCCCAAGGGAGTCCGTCAGTCACTGACACTGACTGGTGGGCTGGGGAAGAAGAAGGCACTAGAAGAAGAAGACGGGGGGCAGCCGAGCACGAGCAGTCGAGCAGAGCTCCCCTCCCTTCCTCAAAAGTCAAAACCCTAGCGAGCGAGCGAGCGAAAACCCAATCCAATCCAACAAGGAAAGGAGGAGGAAGACGATGGATCCCTCCAAGGCCCGCGAGCTCCGGGAGTTCGTCGAGGCGTGCAAGAAGGACCCTTCCCTCCTCGCCGACCCCAACCTCGCCTTCTTCAGGAATTACCTCGAGAGGTAACCTCCGTTTCCTTCCATCTCTTGTATTCCCCCCGCGTGCTTCTCATCTGAGGCTGAGGCGCCCTTTTCTGCAGTTTGGGTGCCAAGATCCCCGCCGCCTCCTTCGACAAGCCCAAGGTAATAATATTATGGGATCCATCCATCTTTGCGACTGCTACCATCCCCTTCCTGATTCCATTCCGATCCTTTTTTTTTCCTTTGAAAAGAAAATCTTCAGCCTGTCCTCTTGGTTGAGGTTTTTTTTCTAGGTAAAAGTAAGGAATTTTCTTCTTTGCAAAGCAAGAGTTTTTTTCTGGATGGTACTTCAAGTGAAATTACTAGGGCGCTTAATTTGACGAGAGATGCCCTTGATTGTCTTGTGTCCTGGCCCAAGGCTCCGTCTTTAGAATTTCTGTTTAGTATTAATATGCAATCGTGCACTGCAGAAATCTTCCATGGATGACATCGATGATGATGACGAAGAAGATCTGGATATGAGGGATGCCACACCTGAGCCAGATGAGCTCGATGAAGAGATTGTTGAGTCTGATCTTGAGCTAGAAGGAGACATTGTACAATCTGACCATGATGACCCACCACAGAAGGTATCCATTCTCTTGCCACCAACACCTTCCCTTTACCTTTGCTAAATCCTCGACGACAATGGAGATGTGTTGATTCTGTGTGTACTGTGGCAGATGGGAGATCCTTCAATTGAGGTGACTGAGGAAAATCGTGATGCCTCTCAAGAAGCAAAAGGCAAGGCTATGGAAGCTATGTCAGAAGGTACTCTTGTCTTGTCTTACCACCTGAATCATTCTTGATTCTCCAATCTGTGTCATTGCTGGACTTTTTTGTCATTCAGGAAAACTTGACGATGCTATTGAACATCTTACCAATGCAATAGTGCTGAATCCGCTCTCAGCAATCATGTATGGTACTAGAGGTAAGTGGGAGACATTTATGCTCCTTACATATCAAATGTTAGTGCCCATGCATGATGGCTTACTCATGTAACATATACTAATCCTGTTTGCGTAATTTTTATGTTCATCCAGCATCTGTCTTTATAAAAATGAAGAAACCAGCTGCTGCCATCCGTGATGCAAATGCTGCTCTAGAGGTGATGACCTTATCTCATCTGTGTATTTCATTTTTTAATGTCAAGCAAATACTATGTAACATGTGCTTATTTCAAGAAGCAGAATTAATTCTGTTAAAGATAGTGGACAACTGGACATGGTAACACCTAACATGCCATTTTATTTGTTCCCCCCAGATTAACCCTGACTCTGCAAAAGGCTACAAAACTCGTGGAATGGCTTACGCCATGCTTGGCAAATGGGAGGAAGCTGCACGTGACCTGCACACAGCATCTAACATGGATTACGATGAGGAGATCAATGCTGTGCTCAAGAAGGTGAGTGTTTCTCTTTTTTGAATATAGATCCATGCTTGGGCCCTCAACCCTTCAGTTTGTGACTTTGTGTAATGGTAACCCCAACTTTCGAAACCATTTAGTATGGTAGGTACCAATACAGCTCAATTGTGACCCCTAATCATGTTTCCCTCCAAATTGGTGCTTTTTGTCGCGTAGTCCTAGATGTGCCCTGAGCCTGACCGTATTGATAGTTGGGGTGCCAAAAATGGACATCTTTTGGTAACTAGGTTCTTTTATTTACATGGCAAGCTCAGTGTCTTGTACTTCGTAATTTTGAAGGTGGAACCCAATGCACACAAGATAGTGGAGCATCGCAGGAAGTATGAGAGGCTGAGAAAAGAGAGGGAGGAAAAGAGAGCTGAGCGTGATCGGCTTCGTCGACGCGCAGAGGCACAGGTAATTCGCACACGGAGGCAGGCCTTCATGCATTACTTCTGAATGATACTATTTGCATCCAAACTAATGCCTTGTGTATTCTTTTACCAGGCTGCTTATGAAAAGGCCAAGAGGAAGGAGCAATCGTCAAGCCACTCATCAGGAGGTGCATCTCCTAGAGGCTTTCCTGGAGGGATGCCTGGTGGAGGTTTTCCAGGAGGAATGCCTGGGGGAGGCTTCCCTGGAGGGATGCCTGGGGGAGGTTTCCCTGGTGGGATGCCTGGGGGTTTCCCTGGAGGTGCCATGCCGGGGGGTTTCCCTGGGGGTGCTCCTGGTAATGTGGATATGAGTCAAATCTTGAACGTAAGTGTTTGAAAGCTTGCTGTCTCCCTCGTTAATGTTTATTGTTGATCCACTTTTCATCGCCCATGAACCTTCTTTGTACAATGGTCTGATTTCTTTGTATACCAGGACCCTGACCTGATGGCAGCATTCAGTGACCCAGAGGTCATGGCAGCTCTACAAGATGGTATGTTTCTGGTTTCCCACACAAATCTTGTGATGCTAGTTTGCTGTTCAAGTTTGGCTTCCTATTTGCTGTGGTGTGCAAATAGGATTAGTTGTCTTGGTCATTTCTGGTGCTACAGAGGTCAGCCTAATGTTATGTTGTCTATCATGCATTTTAGCTATATGGCATCAGAAATTCAGAATAGGTAGTGTTTGTAAGGTTTATTGGTAGTGCAATCCATTGATGTGTTTGGTTGTGACTTGAGAAGAATTTGTTATCGACGGTCTTCCTCTTTTGTAAACAGTACTAGTTAGCGACAGCGACTCGTTCAATCAATGGTAATGGTCTAAAGGTGGTTTGCACTATCTGAACATTAGGATAATATGGTTCCCATTAAAGCGCAAGTAGATGTAGCTTGTGAAGCATGTCTAGATGAAATCAAGCTTGCAGTATTATGTTAAGACATAAAGCTGCCTCGGGCCACCTTGGTTATACAATTTGCATAAATGTTGGGTGATTTGACTGGATGCTTTTAATCCTTGGTTGCAGTGATGAACAATCCTGCCAACTTCGCCAGGCACCAAGCGAATCCCAAGGTGGGCCCTATCATAGCAAAGATGATGGGCAAGTTCAGTGGGTCCCAGTGAAGTTTTTGTGGGCAGCCAGCAAAGGCTTGTTGAGGTTTATGCATCCAGGATGAGGTTTAGCTTGTGGTGAAGAACATTGAGCGAATTTTCTTTTCTTTTCTTTTGTGCATCTGGAGTTGCGTTCAGTTTGTGATGAGAAACAGTAATGGGCTTGGTGGGGGTACTCGCGTGTGATGAAAAACAGTAATGGGTTCAGTAGGAATACTCCTTCACTTGTGTTGGTGCCTAGGACTGGCACTAGCAGACTTTTGGAGTGATGATTTACCGGTGGTATGACAGTTTGGTTCCGTTGTTCAATCTGTCTCGTTGCCCTGAGCTATGGAAGCAAATTGAAACAGAAACTCTGTTGATCCAAAGGGTAGAGGGATATCAACAATACAGCAGGGGTAGATGCGAAAGCGGGTGAATGTTCCACTAGCCTTTTGTGGTTATGCTTTCCTGGCTTTTGGAAAGCAAGATTCGATCTCTTGTTGTACTCCGTACCATTTGTATTTATTGTTTGCTGCTGCTGCTAACAAGAGATACACTGCCTCTGCTAGTACCAGTTCATTCACTCATCTGCAGCTAGCATAAGTAACTAGTGCAATCCATGTCCCTGATCACGGATGATCCTGAGCACTCCCCCAGGGACTGCTCCAGGTTGAGGTCATCCTCGCCTGGGAGACGTCGACGGGCGGCGCTCGTCGCCGTGGCGTCGACCGTCGCATCCCTTGTGTCGCTGGCCCTCATCCTGTGGCTCACCCTCCGGCCTTCGGGACCGCGCTTCTCCCTGCTCGCCGCCACGGCCACGGTAGCTGGCGGCAACGCCACCATGGTCGTGGTGGTGGTGGACGCGGCCCTGAGCGCCCACAACCCCAACGCCCACGCCACCGCTCTCTACGACCAGCTGCGGGCGAGCGCGTCCTACGGCGGCGTGGCCGTCGGCGGCGCCGGCGCGCCGCTGGAGCAGCCGGACCAGGGCGATGCGGTGATGTCGGTCCTGCTCACCTCTGGAGCTGTAGGTCCCCTGCCTGTGCCTGGCGGTGTGCTGAGGGTGCGCGTCGAGGGGCAGCTCCGCTGGAAGGTGCCGGCCTGGGTGTCCGGCAGGCATGGCCTCACCGTCGACTGCGTCGCCGCCGTCGCGCCGTCGTCCGCAGGTCCCCAGTGCGCCACCAACGTCCAGTGATATGATCGAGTACCTTAATTACCTTTATTATTATTGCATAGTAGGAGTTTACGGTAGACGTGTATCACATTACTAGTAGTACATGTCCTAGTACTACGAAGCAGCAATATTCGGGCCGTCCCGGGAGCAGAACCAAGAAGAGCCCAGCCCATCCGGTGTGGTGTGGTTGGTTGGTGCTGCAACGGCAACGTGCAACCGGCGTTGCAACCAACCAGTCAAGCTAAGAGACTGGCAGACGAGCAAGTGAGCGAAGCGTGCTTGTTAGCTGCAGCAACTCACTGTGAATTCAATATAAATTCGTCTAGTTCCGCCGATCCATCTCAGCAGCAACCAAAAGATGGCGCGCGTGGAGGCTCTCAGCGGCCTGTCCGCCATCCCGGCCGAGTACGTCCGCCCCGCCGACGAGCGAGCAGACCTCGGAGACGCCTTCGAGCTGGCGCGCACCCACGCCGGCGACCACACGGCGCCGCGGATCCCCGTCGTCGACATCTCCCCGTTCCTTGCGGGGCTGGGAGGCCAACTGGAGGAGAAATGTGTGGAGGCCGTGCGCGCCGCCGCCACCGAGTGGGGCGTCATGCACATCTCCGGCCACGGCATCCCCGGCGAGGTCTTGGACCGCTTGCGCGCCGCCGGCGCGGCCTTCTTCGCGCTCCCCATGGAGGCCAAGGAGGCCTACGCCAACGACCCCGCCGCCGGGCGGCTGCAGGGGTACGGCAGCAAGCTGGCCACCAACGCCAGCGGGCAGCGCGAGTGGGAGGACTACCTCTTCCACCTCCTGCAACCCGACGGCCTCGCCGACCACGCCCTCTGGCCCGCGCACCCGCCGGACTACGTTGCCGCCACGCGTGATTTCGGCCGCCGCATCCGCGACCTGGCCTCCGCGCTCCTCGCCGTCCTCTCCGTGGGGCTCCTCGGTGCAGGCCGCGGGGACGCCCTCGAGAATGCATTGATCACCACCCGTGCCGGCGCCATGGAAGACCTCCGGCTGCAGCTCAAGATCAACTACTACCCGCGGTGCCCGCAGCCGGAGCTGGCCGTGGGCGTGGAGGCCCACACGGACGTGAGCGCGCTGTCCTTCATCGTCCACAACGGCGTGCCGGGGCTGCAGGTGCGCCACCGCGGCCGCTGGATCACGGCGCGCGACGAGCCGGGCACCATCATCGTGCACGTCGGCGACGCCCTCGAGATCCTCAGCAACGGCCGCTACACCAGCGTGCTGCACCGCGGCCTCGTCAACCGCGACGCGGTGCGCGTCTCTTGGGTCGTCTTCTGCGAGCCGCCGCCAGACGCCGTGCTGCTGCGCCCGATGCCGGAGCTCGTCACGCCGGACAACCCCGCCATGTTCACGCCGCGAACCTTCAAGCAGCACATCGACAGCAAGCTCTTCAAGAAGCACCAGCAGCAGCTTCCAGTTCCAGACGACCATGAGCAGACCAACTGAACAAGTTAATTTATCTCCAAATAAATTATCCATCATCATTCATATATTATACTACTACTGCATCATCTGGCCACCTATGCATATTTAATTTTCACAAATAATAAAAAGAAATCATGTATTATACTTTGTGTGCGTGAATGAATACTATGATCAGCAGTGCGTTCATGGCCGGCACTCGCACTACACTTGTTCGGTAGCTTCTCTGATCTGATAAAGGAACCTGAACAGAGAGATGCTGCAAGAAAGCAG
The DNA here is from genome assembly GCA_036936925.1 of Cenchrus fungigraminus. NCBI lineage: Eukaryota > Viridiplantae > Streptophyta > Magnoliopsida > Poales > Poaceae > Cenchrus > Cenchrus fungigraminus. The sequence goes on along the minus strand of CM072773.1, from coordinate 138,072,462 downwards.
AGGACTGACTCCACTCCTGACAATTCAACTTCATATTTGCATATGACAAATCAACCCTTCCAAAAAAATGTCAAAATTTCCGAGCTTGCTGAAGAACACATACAAAATATAGGACTTGTTTGGCTCCCAGCCACAGACTGCCACGCCACACAGCAGTTCGCCACACCCAGCGGCGGGGGCAAGCTGCGCCACAGTTCGTGGCTGTTTTTCTGGTTGACTGTAGCGTGGCGGGATTGGCTGTGGCGCTGGATACTGTACCGTGGCAAATGGAGGCGGAAACCAAACAGCCCCATAGTATTGAAAGCTTGGTAAGTAGTGCTGTACCGGTCAATGCAATGAGCTAAAGCAAACTCCTTTTGCTTCCCCTCGAAGCCTTCTCCCCCTCTCGCTCCCCAACCAGCTCCTCCTCGGGCCCCTCCCTTCCTCCTCGCCGGCGGCCTTGCCGCCGGCGGCGAGAGGGGTAGGGGTCCCCAACAGATCCTTTAGTAACCTCTAGTTTCCCTAGTAGTTTTTAGTTCTTGCCTTTTTGGCTTCTACCCTAAGTGGATGTCCTCCTTGGCCGCCGCCGTCGACTATCTCGCCGGAGTCGTCGCCGTCCAAACCAAGGTATGACTAAATAAAATAAACCCGCCCCCTCAAGCTCCTTCCCCTCCATCTTCTCCACCTCACTGGAGCTTGAGGTCCCTCGCCGCCTCTCTAGATCCGCCGGGATTGGGGGTCTTTTTGGGAGCCGCACTTGTCGATCTGACTTCTGGTGAGGTGGATCGGTTTACTGGTGCTCCTCTCCTCCCCCCTTATCGGTGGTTGTTCCGGCACCTTCGGCCGTTGGCTGGTTGGATGTTGTTGAACGTGCTGATTTCTTCCCGTTGCCCCTGCTTGTGCTTCTTGATGGTTGTTCTGACGATTTCTGCTCCTCATGTTATGGTGAGCCATTTGTTGTTGAACGCATCGAAGCTTTGCAGTTGTTGTCTCCGCCTTTGCGTTTTGGTGGTTATTCTGACGGCGGTGCCGTTGTCGAACGCACCGAAATCCTACCATCTCCACCTCCGCCATCGCCTCCACCCGTGTTGTCCAGCAGTCATTTACTCTGGTTCATCTGCACCACTCCATCCCTGCAGCAAGTTTCTGTTGGTTGTTCTGAAGCTCTCGCCTCCACCATGGATGCGATTTGGTGGCCTTTCTTATACCTCCAGTGACGATGAAACTTATATCTTTCGGTCGCTTGGAATGGTTTTCTTGGCCCCGTCGCTCCTCCTTCAACCGACGCATCGCGCGGTCCTCCACACTGGTGCAAGCGCCCCTGAAGCCCTTGCGACCCCCGCCGGCGAGCTCTGCATCGTTGAACGCTTCAGTGTTCTTGCTGTGTTTCTTTGGTCTGTGGACCTTGATGTAATACCGGTCTTCTTTGAGGACCTCTATGTAAAATGACTGCTTCCTTTTAATATATATGGTTGTTGTCAAAAAAAAATGCAATGAGCTAGAACATTTAAGCAGCTCATACAGTGAAAATGCAAAATGGTGTGCACAAAAACTGAAGCACACAGTAGATTGGCTGTGAGCACACATATATAACCCCATAAATTCAGGACCGGCCAATCAATAAGAGCAAATCGCAGGCACAAAACTGAAGCAGCAGCCAACAAACAGAAGATAGCCAGCAGTAACTAGAATCCATACAGATTTGTATGATCTTTACCTGTATAACATATGTCAAAGTTCACAGCATGAATCTAAGCTTGAAGAAGACTCCAGCATGAATCTCAGCTTTAAGACTCCATATTGACAGTCAGTTGCAAGCAGCCAAGTATGGAATCACTTGTTCAACTACAAGCACAGAGCTACCTCATTAGCCATGCCAGATTGACACGCAGCAAGGAATCAACATGGTAGCGGTACTACCTGTGTCGAGCAATTTATTCTGCCTTCAACATACACAGTACAAAAAGAATGGGGAAATATCGCGTATCAGCTTACCATGCTAGTACTAGTTTACAATCTTGAGGTCCTCTCTTTATAATTAGTTACTGATTCAACTACAAACTGCGTAGGCAAGCTACAAGATGCTAATGTCCATGTCTCTGAGCAGCAAAGAAACCAGCAGCAAACCTGCGCTGGTTCTTGTGTGTCGCACTCCTGGTGCTGCTGCTTTTGCTTCTGAAAGGAGTGAAACCGGCATCTGCAATGCTGGTAGGTGAAGAATAGTGAACACTGCGGCTGCGGCGAAGCCAGTGGAGCCTGTCCTTGAGCCGAGGCCGGCAATGGTGGACATGAGCATGTCCAACAGAATCACCGGGCAGTGATATCTCAGAAGAGTCCATGCCGTTCCCAGCTGAGGATACGGAGCGGCTGCCGTTGAGGCGATTGCCTTCGGACTGTGATGATGACGACCTCGCGATGGCGCCACCGCCGGGGTGGAGGGCGTACCTTGACCTGGAGGACTCGGAGAAGGACCTGCTGAGCAGATGGCCCGCAGGCTTGGCGAGGAGGCCCTTGATTGCCCACAATTGGTTCCACCTGAGGCTCCCCATCCTCCTCTCGACGATGGCGACGCCATTGCTCCTTGCAGCAGCGGCGGCGTCGTTTGGGTGGTGGGGATTGGCAGCAGCAGCTGCTGCGGCGGCGGATGTGGTGGAGGAGGAGGAGGCGTCGAGGGACTGGCGGGAGGGTAGGCAGGAGGAGTGGTTGGCGTCGCAGCAGGCGATCCATTCGCTGCAGGAGTGACGAAGGGATCGCTTGCGCTGCAGGAGAGGGGGCGGATCTTGGGCGTCGCCGCCGCCACTGGCGGAGGTGGAGGGCGCGGCGGCGTCCTCCCCTTGGTCCTCTAGCTGGAAGAGGCGGAGGAGCGTGGTCCGCTCCGCCCCTTCCCTCCTCCCCGCTGCTGCTGCGTCCGTGGAGCAGGAGCAGGGAGGCGGCGGCTCCTCCGGGTCCCGGTGGAGGGGAAGGGGAGGAGGAGGAGGAGCGGGAGGCTGGGAATGGGATGGGGAGGCCACACCAATCAGATTGGTAGCGTGGAGTCTGTCGAGGAGGCAGGCGGAGCAGAAGCCGGTGAAGGGGGGCTCCGACGGATGCTTGGGGCACCTCCTCCCGGACGCAGCCTCGCCGTCGCCCATCCGGAATGGGGGTAGCTCGAATGTGAATTGGAGGCTGGATTCGAAGCCGCCCGGGGACCAAGCGGATGGGTTTGACCGGGGAAGGCTAGGGTTTTGACCGCCGATCTGGTCGGGAGAGGGGGGGAGTGGGGGAACGAACGGCCGCGGCACGAGGAAGAAGACGAAGAAGAGGTAGCCGTTGGCGTTGCGTTGTTGGGCTGGCTGGATGGATGTCACGCTGCCATGTGGACCCGCACAGCATGTTTGGTATTCGCAGTCATGCTGTTGCCACACTTTTCTTGTGCGAATTATACAATTTGTATCAAACAAATTGTGAAACCAGGTATGCAAGAATTTGTAAAATTGGGTATATTACATCGAGGAGGCATCCACAATGCAATTTTGACGTTCCACGATGTCTCTATCTTTAGCTCACCGATTTGAACTCAAAATTCAACTTACACCGTTTGGACCATCCATCCTTCTTACCAAAAAAAAAACCGAGATTATTCACCACCTTTTAGTACTTGATCCTACCAAATTGGTTCTTATAGGTACTTCCTCGTACTTTTTTTTGAGATCGGTACTTCCTCGTACTTCATTTGTTTTCAATGTTCAATTTCTCGGATTCTAAAAGAAAAGGTTCAATTTCTCGGGATGGACGGCGCTCACTTTTTAAAAACACTCTAAATTTCTCTATTTTTATTAAATAATCATATACAAACTACTTTATTGCCACTCGTATAAGTTTTATGAAAATGGGCCTTTTCGCGGGGAGGAATTCAACGGATGGTGCATGCCCGGCCCAAGTTGTGGATGACAACAATGTGCTTCCAAATTTCCATTATGAACTATTTATTGTTGTAATCCTGGAGCTTCTTCTTTCTTCTCCTTAAATGATAATATAGTCGTACTCCTGCATTTAAGTTAAAAAATTGATTCTGAACCTCTAGTACTCCCTCCATCCCAAATTACTTGTCGTTTTAACTTTTTTATATACATTTTTTTTATTCTATATCTAAACATAAATATATATCTAAGAGCATAATAAAAAATATATCTTAAAAAACCAAAATGATAAATAATTTGAAACAGAGGGATTAGCTCATTGTTTGCAATCGGCTTTACGTACTTGAGCTACATGGCAAGCTTGTGATAATATTATTGTAGATAGAATAATCAGGTCCGTAGACGTCATCTAAATTATAAATCGCTTTGACTTTATTAATTCATATACTTTATTATTCACTTAGATATATTATATATCTAGATGCATTATAATAATATCTATGCATTTGGAAAAGTAAAGAACGACAGTGAGTATTACATAGGAGGTCAAAGTGTGCAATTGATAACATCCCTGATAAATGATAATATATATATAAAGTTTTGTACATCAACAGAGACAGAGATGCATACAGTACACATGCCATGGCTCCTGCAGAAGAGACGTTCTACTAGATAGCTAGCTCCTTGGACTAATAAGAACCTTATTAATTAGGCTTGCATTACTTATATTATAGCAGGACTAGGTAGAGAGATGCCAATTAAGTGATTAAATAGGAGGAGCTGAGAATGAAGGATGGAAGGAAACTACAGTACATCAAGCTAATTAAACTAGGATCGATGATGAACTAACAATGCATATATATGCAGCTAGCTAGCTAGCCGAGCCAATGAAATAGCTAGTATAGTAGTATATATTGGAAAGATGGTGGATCGATCAAGAAGAGACGCCGAGCCTCAGCTCAAGATCGAGAGTGCCGTCATCCTCCTCCTGGCCGGCGGGAGCTACCGGAGTAGCACTAATGGTGGCTGCTGCTGCACTACTAGTGGTGCTGCCCCAGCTGCACACCACTCCAACCCCCAACTCCAAGCTCACCGCCGCCATTGACGATGAGGTGGTGGTGGTGGTGGGGCGATGACGACTATGGTACTGCGGCGGTGGCGGATAGTTGAGGTTGGGAATCACCGCCGCCGGTGCCCTGCTAGGAGCGGCCGGAAGAGGAGACAAGAGTATGGCCCTGTCCCTCCTGTGGACGTTCATGTGCCCCCCGAGGGCCTGCGCAGACCTGAACTCCCTCTTGCAGAAGCTGCAGGGGTAGGATCTCGGCGGCCAAGTGATGAAGCCGCAGCTCCTCCATGGCTGCTGCTGCTGCTGCTGCTTGCTCTCCCTCTCCATGGTACCCAGCTAGAGGCGGGTGTGGAGTCTGTGGAAGAAGAGATTGAGTGTAGCTAGCTTGAGCTTGGCCGGTGTGTATGACAGATCTAGCGAGAAGAGTTGCCAAGTGCAGTGCGTGGTACCTATTTGTACTGCACCACACGAGCTGTATCTTAAATTTGTTGGTGGTTTCATGACTAGCTAGCAACAGTGCTATCAGCATGGCGTTCGACTTGCTGCATTGACTGGACTCAAGCGAGCTAGCTAGGGATTCGATCGATCGAGCACGAGCAGACGACGGCACTGTAGAACCTGCAATCAACATTTCACTGCTTTGTGTGTGCTGGACTCTCGGCGCATGTGATGAGGCTACATACTGAAATAGCTCGTGTCTCGTTTGTCAAAGGTGAGCAGTGAAAAACTTGCCCTGCTCCTGCTGGATAGGAAACTGATGCAGCAGGGCGTAGCAGAGAGACCGACCAGCAATGACAATGCAATTCCCGAATGCATGCATGCAGCATGGAACTGATCCAGTCAAACCATGCTCTAGCTGCTATGTGACGGTACGCCCAGCAGTACACGTCTTGTGGTCGATCAGAACAAAAGATACATCAATATATTGATGGCACAGCCAAGATTCTGTGAGGCCAGGATCACCCATTGTCGATCGGCAATTCCTGATTGACGTATAGGATCGGAGCCACGCGTGCGGAGGCTTTTCATTTCCTCCGATAGGCATGATCCATCATCCGGGAGCCAAAGCCACCGCCAGTGGCTCGGTATATGCATGGGACAACCATGCACCCAAAAATCGATATATATTGCTGCGTGCATGGTTCAAGTGTCAGTCAGTACTCACATGTAGTGGCTGCTGGACTTAAAATCGATCCATCATGACCAGCTCTCGGTCATGGGCTTCGATTCTAGCTCCACATGTACCTAGCTAGCTATTATTTTGTTTATCTTATCCGTCGTCATATATTTAAGGACGGAGGGAGTATTATTTTGAAGATTTCGAGTTGTCTAATGAAAATGAATTACACTTCGAGGGGAATCATCAATCATATATATATCCTATATATAAATAAGTGTACAAATAAACAACTACTCCCTCTGTCCCCTTATATTAGCATTTGTAGGGTTCAAAATTTTGCCCACAATATTAGCACTTCTAGCTCGTGGGACCTATGTACCCATTAGATTCCTCCCCCCTCGACAAAAATCTTCACTCTCAAGTCTTCCCAGCCGCACTCCGTCTTCCCCTTCGCCGCCGGTAGCCCGCCCTGCGGCCGCCGGCCCCCAGCCACAGGAACTCCCCACCCACCGCCACGCCTCCAGATCGCCGCGCCTCCAGACCGCCGTCTGCGCCACTCACCTTGCTAGCTTCCAAATCGACAATGGAGCACCCATCAAACAAATCCCCAATCTCTCTGTCTCCCCATGGTCTGCGGCGGCGGGCTCGAATCGGTAGCGCCGGGCTCGATTCGTCGACGATTTCTGCGGCTGGGGTGGAAGGCGCGGCGGCCGCCATGGCCTGTGGCGTCGGGGAGGAGGTGGGGGCGCTATGCGGCAGCGGGCTCGAATCGGTAGCGCCGGGCTCGATTTGTCGGCGGCTGCTGCGGCTGGGGGGGAGGCGCGGCGGCTGCCATGGACTGCGGCGTCGGGAGGAGGTGCGGCGCCGGGCTCGATTCGTCGGCGTCGACCCCGCTGCGCCAGAGGAGAAGTCTGCGCTGCCGCTCGCTGTGCTCTTCTCGCCGCCGTCGTGGTGGAGGAGGAGGAGGCTACAACCCCGCCATGGCCCGCGGCATCGTCGGGGAAGGAGGTCGGGGAGGAGCGAGAAGGAGGCGGGAAGGGGAAGGGATGTGGAGAGATAAAGGGGCAAATTCGTCATTTCACCTCTATTTTGTTTCTCTTATTTGAATGCTCCAAATGCTTATATAATGGGACGGAGGGAGTAGTAGCTAGTTTGCAGGATTTCACTGTAATTTTGTCGAAAGGGATGTTTTTGAAGGGTATGGTACGGTGCTCCAGATGCACGGGCATGATGAGAATGCCAGGTGACATGGGTGGTTGCCCTACTAGTCCTGCAATAATGGCGGTCTTGGGCTCTTAACATCGAGGATCATATCACCATTATATCTATACTATAAGGAGCGAAGATAATTGAAAACTTTTCTCACCCAAATCGGGTCCGTCGTACTCCTCACGACGGACCCACCCGTCATATGTTTTTAGGGGTGGATAGGGTAGAAGGACTATGAAAGTACCGAAAAATCACAATTTGCGGAGCGTTTCTGCCAAAAAACTAATTCTTTTGTTACCCGCCGCGCACATACCCGCCCTCATACCCGCTGGGCCCACACCTTGTTTGTTTACCCGCGTGGCCCCACCCTGCCTCCTCCGGTCCTCCCCACGCCCGTGACCAAATCCGCTTCGCTCCCCTCCCTGGCGGGAGGTCCCTTTTCCCGCTGCCGCAGCCTCGAGCGCCAGCCGCCGGGATCTGGCAACGATGGCCGTCTCCCGCGTCCGCTAGATCTCCGCGATCACGGTCGGAGCCGGGCAGCCGGCCATCTAAGCCGCCGCCGTGAGTCCCTCCGCGCCCGTGCTCCTCTAAAGCCGGAGGGGAAGGAGAGAAAGAGAGTGGTCGCCGGAATCAGCCCGGCTAGCGCCACGGCTCCGAGGACCCTGCTCCTGGATCTCCGAGGCCCTCCGCGCTACGCGTCCGCCACCACCATCGACGAAGAAGACGGTGACCCCGATGCGCGCCTCCATCTTCGCGCTCCCACACACGTCAATGGTCGAGGCGTCGTTAGATCCCGAGGGGGAGGGTGGTGGCAGGGGCGTGCGCGCTTCGGGATCAGAGCGCGGCGATCCTCGAGGCCGCGCTCGCCACGCTGCAGGCGCACCACCGCTGCTCTGCGAACCCGAGGACCTGGGTGGGCTCCCCACGGAGGCGGGGCCCGCGCGGGCCTATCTCAACGAGGCGCTCCGCTTCCTTGGCGACTGCGACACCACGCTCAGCGTTTGGGGCCCCGGCGGCGTTCCTGCGCTTCCTGAGGGACAGAGCTTCCTCCTCCTGCTGTTGCATGTGCGAGCGCCTGGACCTGGAGAGGGTCGGCATCCCGCAGCCCCTCGGCATGGCCAACGGCAAAGAACAAGGTAAGGAGGTACATGGTTTCTTATTCTTTCAAGGCATAAATCTGATTTCTTGTTCTTTTAAGGAATAAATCTAAAACAAAAATTGACCTGAAATGCATTTGTATATATTTTCCTTCTTTTAGAGAAATCTGTTTTGATAATGATCAAAACATTAATCGCTACATATTTTACTAAAATGAGCTCTTCTGCGTAGCAATGTTGTTGCAAGGAATTTACCCAGCATGAGTTTTTATTTTCCTTGTTTGTCAGTCAAAATGTGTTGTGGTGGTTCTTTTTGCTGATTCAGAAGCAACAGGGAAATGCTTCGGTGTGCTAAATACTTTCTGTTATAATTTTTCTGCCAGACCATTAAATTTGTTGCAGGAGTTCTTTTTTTTCCCCACCTAAAGATATATGAATGAAAAGTATATTAGTACACATGTTTGTTGCAGGATGTCACACCTCTAAATTGCCCTACAGTTTGTTGGAAGGAAGTTGAGTTAAACGAGATGTCTAAATACATTTGACCTGGAATTGTGATGCAGGAAAGATATATATGAACTTCAAAATACCCTCTCAAGTATCACTAAATGTTGCATTGCATCATAATTGCATTTTAATTGCTCCTTGAACTTACCACCCTCTCAAGGCACATCATGACTGTTGTCTAGGTAACCTTTTGCTATCATGTGCTGCCCACTGCTACAAATGGCATTTTAATAATTCTAAAGTTTCTTGTTTTTGTCTGATAGATTGATAAAAGAAGCTCCATAAACTGCAGAACTATATAGCGCTTATAAACACTTTGTCTTATATGCTTATGTGACTGCCGTAATTGATCATGGGCTCAGAAATTCCATAGTGAGCTTGTTGCGATAAAAGTAGAAAATTATTTTTTCATGTGTAATTGTGGATGATAAATTATTCTCTCTTCCAGTTACTTTGTGAGATAACAGATAATTATAGTAGATGCATCCATGTGTGAAAATTAGAAAATTGTATATCTCTTCTAATTGGTACCACAAAGAATGATTAAGTGATTGTCATGTATGTATGCTTATCTAATTTCTATGCAGCCATGCAAGCAAGGAACAGCCTTTCAGAGTCCCAGTGTTTTGAATTTAGGTTCCACAAAAATCCAGGCAAGTGCTCTATTTGTTCTTTAATTATTTGTTTCACATGATACATCCACCTTATGTTTATTTAGGTTAGATTCCCCCCACCCCCACTCTCTTCTATGATATGGCAAGGTTGTGCCCTGCTAAATGTCCGAACCTGCCAGTCATAGATATGGAAATGTGATATTAGTATCTTCGGTAACTCTTCCATGGTGCTTCAGTCCTAATCCTTACACTTAAATGGATTTTTGGGGGGGGGGGGTATTAACTATTAAGCATTGTATTGGGATATTGTGTTCTGTTGCTAATATATTTTTTTTGCAGGCTGTCAAAGTGTTTGGGCTAGCTAGGCTTGTACTGTTCTACAACATTTGAAGTTGTTTGTTCATGTGAGTTTCTTGGGGTGTCCAAAATACAGGTGACAAGTTTTGGATTTGTAAAGCATGCACTTTTAGTGATTTAATTTGAAATTTCTAAAAAAATGTGTAATGAACTGCAGATTTTTTCATATATGGACGATTGGGTTGATCATCATTAGTAACTGAAATATGCTTAATGTAAGTTATACATTCTCCTTACCAATATCAAATGCGATTCTACTGTTATTTGGGTTTAGGGAATGATCACCTGTGCTGCTTAGTCTGTGTTCTAATTTAAGTCAGATTCTTTGTAGCCTTGAATATTTTTAGTGGCAACGTATGCATTTTAGTAGTTCAGTGCATAATTGGAGGGCACACTAATCCCCCATGAATAGTTTGATCTGAATTTCTTTTTTAGAAAAATAATCTGATTTTTTGTGTAGCCTTTGGTTTCAGGATACCGTGACAGTAACTTTCTGTCTTAGTGATAATGTGCCACTCATGAGGGCGCTCTCCATGCTCACCAATCTTAACAACCCAGATTTGGTGTTTTTTATTGGAGAAGCATTAGCTGAGAATGATGCTGTCGATCAGCTCACTAAATTCAACTAGATATGCTCATGTTTTGAAGACAGGCTGCGGGCGAGTGTTACTGAATTATGCCCTATCTATCTTATTCTTGTGGAATTTGGCTTTCATCACTAATATGTACTGAACAATTCTATATGTCGAGTTTCTACTACGAGATTAATTGATGGCATACTCTTTGTTTTAGGTTGATCAGTTCTCCACTTCAAGATTGAGAAGCATGACCGTATCAAAGTTTCACCCTGTTTTTGGCTCACAAGACTGTCTTTGTCTGAAGTTATTTTAGGGTTAGAATGGTCTACAAGTTGCTCTAATAGCTCGTGGGCTCTTTTATGGTGGACCATACTACCAGGTGGGGTGGTATGCAGTATGAGGTTTTTTACGGTACACAATACCACCATGTACCACCGGTTGAAAAGGACTCGTATGTAATAGAAAAGGACCTATATGTAACGATCCGACGGTTGAGATTAATTCTGTACCACGGAATTTTTTTAGTGTGGTATGGGTGGTATTCATAGGTGGTATGGGTAGTATATGAGTATTATCAAAAATATACAAAATAATATTGTTGTAATATATGAAATCAAGTCTTTTTATGTAACCTTAGCAGCAGGGAAAATTTTTTCAAATAATATACATCGAGCAAATTACCATTTTACCCATAGTAAAAAATTGAAAGAAACCGAAAATACTACCGTACTACCATTGGGTGGTATTGTGTACCGTAAAAGACCTCATGCAGTATATGGCCATTGCGGCGTCGGATCCAACTGGCGCCATCTAATTCGAGATTTGAGTTTCTTTGTAAAGATAGATGATGCTTAATTAAATATATATGTGGTTTGTATAATATGGGTAATGGATTTGTTAGCTGTGCAGCATGATGTATATATATAGCTCTATGTGTATGTATGTCACAAAATGAAGAACTACTTGGTAAAGATTCCCTCCGTTTCATACTACTTGTCGCTTTGGCTTTTGTATATACATTTGTTTTATTATACACCTAGATATCTACTTATGTCTAGATAAAAATGTATTTAGAAAAGTTAAAACAAGTCATTTTTTGTTGTTCGAAAAAAAAAGTCAAATCAACAAATAATATGAAACGAAGGGAGTATAATTAGCCAGTTGTAATTTGTTGCCATGGCTTGTGACGATGGGCTATTGGGACGGGTTGCTCTATCTAAGGTACGCATTGACTGCATGCGAAATCTTTAGGTTTAATTTGAAATGCAGTCAAATTTGAAAGGAAGCAGCTTGCATTGGTAGTAGCAGTAATCTTATTTAGGTAGTACTAATAAATGACTGCCAGTAGATTTAGATGTGGAGGAGGCAGGTTGTTGGTATGAAAGGGTCCATCGAGTTGGATAATAAAAAAAAAGATTGGCCCAGCGCGCCATGGTTTGAAACCTGTTTCTTCCCGCGCGCCGGCCGCGCCGCGCCGCTCCGCCTCTCCTTTCCTTGTTTTGCTTGCGCCGCGCTGTGGATCATCAGTAACGAACGACTAACGGAAACTTGCCAAATAACCAATGTGTTGCGAGCGTAGCTAGTGAGAAACCGCTCCATGCAACAGAATAACCAAATTAATATACAGCTCCAGTTCGATCGATCGAGAGTCGCGTCGTCGCCGCCGGCGGCCGGCCTGCCTACAAATACAGCACCCCGACCACCCTCACCTCCATCCACCAGCGATTCGCCATTCCTCCATCTTGCTTGGTTGCTAGCTCTAGCTCTGCTTCATCCATCTCCAATTAACAATGGCGACCGTCCGCGACGTGCTCTACTTTTACTGCGACGCTCGCAACGTGTACGAGCGCTTCGTGGCCATCGGCAGCAACCCGGAGCAGGCCCGCAACGCCGTTGCCCTCCTGCTCTGGCTGGACCCGGCCGACCACCAGGCCATCCGCCACCTGCCGAGCCTCAACCCCGCCGCCATCGGCATCATCGCCGGCGAGGCCAACTCCATCCTCGGCTGCCTGCGCCAGCAGCAGGTGCAAATGCCCCCGCCCATCCCCTTCATCTCGGCGCTCTGCCAGGAGGGTGGCATCGGCGAGGTCGACGCCGCCTTCTTGGCCTTCAACCAGGACCTCGTCGTGCGCGGCGTCGCTGATATCCTCGACGGCGCTGGCGCTCTCATCTTCGACGACCGCCTCTACCGCCTGCTGCGCCGCTACCAGACGGGCCTCGTCGGCCGCCTGCCGGAGCTGGAGGCTCCCTACACGTGGCGCCCGGTCACCGTGCCGGAGGACTGCCGCTCCATGTTCGTCACCTTCTCCAAGGGGCAACCCATCGAGCGCCAAGAGATATTCGACTACTTCAGGCAGTGAGTCGATCTGAGTTTTTGTTCATTATTTATTGATTCTCGATCTTTTATATATCATACATGTATATATATATATACATATATATATATATATATATATATAAATTTACTAAACTTGATGGACAGGAAGTGGGGCGACTGCATCGTCCGCGTTCTGATGGAGAAGACGACGGGGGGCGCGCCGCCCATGTACGGCAGGATCATCTTCAAGAGCGAGGCGTTCGTGAGCCTGATGCTCAACGGCGAGCCCCTCGTCAAGATCACCATTGCCCAACGCCAGATCTGGCTGCGCAAGTATATCCCGAGACCCCAGAACATCTGAAAGCAAGCAGGGATCGTCATGATCGATGTGCAACCTCAATTTGCGCGTCTATCCTTGAACTGCTTGCACCATGCATGTATGAACCTTATGTACTGTTGTTACGCCCTGTTGCGAGAATGGTGATGACAGATCGATGCACATTCCGTATTTGCCACTAAAATATGCATCAATTTTTCCTCTTCACAATGAAGAGAAGATTAAATTCGGGCAAGACCCTTAGGGGGAGAAATGAAGAAAACATGTCAACAAAATGAGTTTTTTTTACGGTGTTCATGTAGTATCTGAAAGTACCAGAAAGTACGTGGCGTGGGCGGGGAAATTACTCCTATACCCTTTCTGAATTAAAATAATAGTAATTAAAATTTGTTGTGAGTCCCACTATGTTAGTACTTCCTGATACTTTCGTACTTTTTTGGTACTAGCAAACTTGCCCGTGCGTTGCTACGGGTCAAAATCATATAATAATTAATACCAAAGTCGGAGTCTAAAATGGACATGTATTTAGGACGACATTTGTATTTCCAAAAAAAGATATTTTATTCCAACATCTATTAGAGTATTCCACTATGCATTTTTATATACACTGGTGTTACAATAATAAAAAGAATGGTTTCCAAACACACATAATACATTCACGTCGTTCTTTATAGTATAGATAAACACATGATGAGGTTCAAATAACACAAAATTGGATATAGAACTGAAGTTCAAATTAGAGAGCGCCATATCAAATAAGTTGTCAATATAATCAAATAACATATATATTGTCCCCTGATTTTAAGCTCAATGAGGAAAATGAGATGATATAAAATATCTCCTCGTCTGTAGACGTCATGCTAACATGACCTCAATAATTTAGCCGCGCGCACTTGCTGACCAGTGTGCTTGCTCGTTAAAAAAATGGAATAGCAGGCAAAGTGCGGAATGGGCCGTGCATATATGCAGGTTGGGCAACTTGCTGCGTGATATCATGGCCTGGACGGCCCGCCCACCACCTCTCGGAGGTCTTCTTCAACCTCGAGTCCTAGCCAGGCTAGACGTCCGCCCGCCCCCAAAATCCGACGAAGAATTCGTCCCCAGCTTTTCTTACGGCTAAATACTGCACCAAAATGGATCCTTGTCGACCTCCTTTTTATTCTGCCACCTTGATCTGTCCACTTTTTTATTTTCCCACGTTGATATGTCCTTATTTCAAGAGGATTCAAATTTAATTTGGATTGGAATTGTATTGGACGACATGCACCCGTATACTACAACGGACGAAAATCTACCGACAAAGACATAACCCGTGAATGATTCGTTGCCAAGTGGAGAGCCGCGACATCGGCGGACGGGGCCAAAGAGATAGGCGGACAGTCCTCGAACTGAATACGAACACCACCCGTTAACCTGGTCAAACACAAAAACGGTACCAGATTAATAAATAGGCCCACATGTCAGTGTAATAAAGTTGGACCAAACCAAAAAGTGGGCAGAAGCGGTCCTCACTTTAATAATAGGTAAGATTTTAATCCTTTTGTAAAACTATTTCTAAGAATAGACTGAAAAACAAACTATTTCCAAATATGACCCCTTATGGTTGCGCCGATGTATCTGGCGCGTACGTTTACAATAAAATGTCATTGCTCCTGACGCGGACATAATACTTTGACTTATCCTCAGGCTGAGGTGGATCAAAGTTCAACGCCAACGTCGTTGGCATGGACATGTCCGCACCCACGGCGTTGGTGCAGACGTTTGGATCCACGTCAGTTGAGAAACAGGTCAACATATTATGTCCACGCCAGCGTGGATGGCATTTTATTGTGTATGTACGCGCCAGTGCGTGACCACAAGGGGTCAGATTTGTAAATAGTTTTTTTTTGTCTAATCTTAGAAATAATTTTAGAAAAAGGTCAAAATACCAAAAAAGCACGATACTTTCTATGAGAACTTTATTTTTTGGTACTTCCACTGTTAGATTTCGTCGAATGAACGACTCATAAAAAACAACACTCTAAAATTTCTCCAACAAAATACAAATCAAAAGAAATATCTTGTAATATATTTGCCATGACAAACATATCGACACCATCGGATTGTTAAAATGACCAAATTATTCAGCTTCACCCTTTTTTTTTTGCGCCAATTCATAAATATTGTTATTTATGCATGATACAACCTACTAAAAGCCTTGCTCCATATTTCTTGGTACATTAACATGCAAGCATTTACGTATATATATGTTGCAAATTTATTATACATCATCATATCCTCACAAAATTGCTGGGTAAAAATTTGTCTTGTATAGGCTTGTATTTATATGGTGTACACTCAGCTGTAGTTCTCGATTATCTTGGACACAGACGAGTATGTCCCCACACACGCACAGCAGATCCCGACCACCATGATGAATGAGCAAGCTGCGACCTGTGAATCAAAACAGATCCGATGATTATATGCCTAATAACTGAGGGGCCTGGATTACAATGTCTTAGTTCTGCCCCTGTTTCAAAGCAAATCATATCCATGTCTTCTTCTTGTTTTTTATGCTATTTCACTAAAGAAGCTGACAATTCTGCTCCTATAATCATGGAATAACGGAACACTGGTAGCATTTGCATATGTTCGTACCTGGTGCCAAGTCACCTTTGTCTTAAGGATTGCCAGAAAGCACGCGCAAGGTAGAATATATGTCTACAGTGAAAACGTATATTAAGCCACACCAATTGATGAACAAGAAAACATCTCTTGAGGTGAACATATACAGAACCCTTACCACAAGCATCGTGAGCAAAGAACCAACCAATGCCATCACAAGTCCTGTCAAAGCTCAAACATAGAGGTTAGATTGTGGATGGTGTAACGATTGAGCCTTACCAAATATGTCTATCAACTTACCAAAGAAGGGTACAGATAGAGCAATGAGGAGGGTTGACACCACAAGGGCTGATCTAAGCATCATTATGTTTGAGTACTTCTGTTGATTTGGCGGCAGCAACTCCTCCAAACTCATAGCCAACGGGATTATGGTTAATGCATATGTGATTATTCGTTAAGGACATCTATAGTTTGAGAATGTAATAAAGAATGTATGGTATCCTAAAAACATAAAGAACCAGCACGTATTTTTGGAGAATCCATGTTTTAAGTTAGCTAAATATAGCTGCATAAAAGAATGCTCTGAAATCTACTGAGCAAACAGTTATAGAAACAGACTTCCTCTGATCCACTTTGAGACCACCACTTTCAACAAAATAATTGACACACCAAGGATATTTGGTTATTGGATTTGCCACCTGCAATAAAGAGATGATATTATAGTTAGAGTTCAGCATGATGGCATCAAAAGTAATTGTCGATGTAATGGCTCAAATCAAGGACAATATCCTCGCCAGAAAAAGAGGTAAAAGGTCCTGATAAGACCAGTTTAGGCAAAGTTTTATCCTGTCATAACTGTAGGTTGCAGAAGATGAAAACTTGTGCTTTTCTTGGAAACACATACAAGCACACTCCATTTACCATGGAATTAGATTATCACATACACCAAAGGGTTAAGGCCTAAAGGGAACTTGAATGGTTAGGGCTGTAATAATTACCGTGGTCCAAACTGCAACCTTTGAAACTACTAAATTCTCTGGTAAGTTGAGTGTGAACTGAGACTTTGTGGATTCACCAAACATTTTGTATCCCATCACTGCTGCACCAGCGTACAAAATGGTAGACAGCCCAATACTGACAAGAAAATAAATCCAAATATGAGTGCTAGATTCCAGAAAAAAAGATATGGAATACATATAGGCTAATTACCAAGTAAAGAGAATTGAAGGGAACTGGTTGCGATTCTTCAGAGAAGAATAGATGTTCGGAAACACCCCATGCCCTGAGTAGCAATAACCATACAAGCCAATCGCAATAGGGATTCCAGGGAGGTTCAGCGCAGTTCCTTTGTTCTCGAAGCCAACATTGTCAACAGCACCTACCCAGAACAGGCAGATGACTCCAAGAATAGATGCAATGACACCTCCAGCTACAGACACATCAACGTTATGAGAAGCAAGATGTGGTACATGGAGAGGGTAGAGTGCATATATCTGAACTAAATGCAGAGCATGCACGCAGGCTCTGTGGCACACAATAGTCAAACAAAATGCAAAGCAACATGCAAATGGATACCTGAAAGGTAGCTCAGGCAGCTAAGGTCACGGAGCCAAGTGGTCGGCATGACAATGATGGTAGTCAAGATTGCGAAAAATACATGGGAATTCAAGGTCAAGCTCCCAATGGTTAGGTGTGCATTGGGGAATAATTTTGATAAATTGTCGCTCTCCAGTATCAGATACTCGATGCAACAGGCCTGCACAGCAGATTAGAGCTGTTACTCTTCATAAAGCAAGAAATACTGTGGTTTAATTGCAACCTCCATAAAACCTGAAGCCTGCTCTCTGTATGCTATTTTCTATTTTACTGAAAGAATGAAAAGTCTCAATGCAATACTTGCATAGGCTAATTCTGATTGAGATAGATGGTTGTCAATAAGCACTTACATACAGTTCCACATACAGGATTATCTGCAACAGGGAAGGCAGAAACAAGAAAAACCTCAAGTTAGCACAAAGGTAAACTGAATCGCAGCCATTGTTCATAATCTGAATGGTATTATACCGAGATGGCTATACGACCGGTGGTGCCAAAGGCGGCATGGCCAATATCTGGGTATGTCTCAAGGCCCTCCTTGCTGTCTAGGCAACGGCGCAAGAGCACACCAGTGTACCATGCAAGAAGAGCAAATAAACAGAGTATGACCATTCCAAGCCAACCACCTTGTTTGATGGCATAAGGTGTTGATAGGATTCCCACACCACACAGAACATTTATTCCTGCAAAAAAAGCATGGATGATGGAGATGACAGCATTCAGGAGGATACAAGCATGAGAAATGAGGTGTAGGTGGTTAGTCAGTAGTTACCATTGACCACTGCCTGGGTGTAAGAGCATTTCTGATAAGGAGACACCTCATGACCAACTAGCAGTGGTTTTTGGTCCTCGGGGATTTGTTGCAAAGATGGTTTTCTCGAGGGCAGAAGGTACTGGGAACTCTTTCGCGCTTCTTCACGCTGTTGCTGGTGTTGGTCATCACTCGTGGTGGGGCGCAGGAGTGGCTTGACAAGATTAGAGATGATCTCAGGGGTTTTGCCACGGAAAGAGTTGGTGATGAAAGAGTTGGAGAGCCTGCTTAGAGTTGGGGTCCCTAAGAAGCTGAGATTTGGTGACTGCACGCTACTAAGGATGTCGATGGATTGCCTGGGTGCAGTTAGAAAGGAGAGTGTTATTTCTTTTCTTTTGAACATAAAAGGAGAAATAAATACTATTTGCAGGCAGAGACAGGTATGAGGTAGAGTAAATAAAGGGTGCATTTTTTTTTCGAAACGGCGAAGCAAAGAAGCAGGAGGAACCTGTAGCTCTGCGGCCATTGCTGGGTGTAGGAGGAGGCGGTGGGCGGCACGCGCGGGGTGGCACAAGGGGAGGACGAATCGGAGCCGGAGCCGGGGCCGGAGTCGGAGTCGGAGCCGGAGCCCTCCTGGTGGTGGTGGTGGTGGTGGTGGCGCCTTCTCCTGGCGGCGGCTGCGGATCCGGATGGCGGGTGGTCGACATCGTCGTCGTCGCTCTCGATGATGAGGCTGCGCTCCGACACCGAGCTCCTCATCCCTTCTTTCTTCTCTTCCGGCGGGCTCTGCAGCTCTCTCCTCTGCTGCGTCTGCGTCTGCGTGGGCACCACTCCACTTCAGCTCCAGCTCCAGCTCTGGAGGTTAAAATAGGAAGAAGACTAGAAGAGGCCAGCCACCTCACCACCCCACCCCACTTGGCCATTCACCATCACCGGGGTTGGGGGAGGCACGGCGTGCGATCTCATCCCAATATCTTCACCCCCATGGCCCCATCATGCATCTGCTAATAGCAATAGTATCCTGATCTGATTCCACCATGCATCCCGGCTGGATCTGAAAGGCGTGTCAGATTCAGATTTGCTTTGCTGCTTCCTCTCGTAGCCAGCCGCGCCAGATTAATAAATTAGCGAGGAGGAAGAAATTTGTCTTTCTTGCTTCTCGTTTTCTTTCTTTCTTTTTTTTTTTAGAGCAACGGACGGGGTTTCTTGTGACTGCATTCAGCAGCAACAAACAAATCATACATGCGTTGGGCCTGGGCCCAACTATAAGGATTGGGCCTGATTTACCCAGCAAGGCCGCAGCCCATGTGATTCATCCCATGTTGGCTGCTTTCGGTAATCCTATATATCTTCCGGAAGATTTTTTTTTCAAATGAACTTCCAATGTTTAAGGTTCGTGCAACCAACCACAGCCTTTGGATACCATTGCTAACCCTAGCCTCACTCCTCTCTCTCCTGCTTCCTCCCCCCGTGAGGCCGCGCCGCCACCCCGACCCGAGCGGGCTCCGCCGACTGGGGCTCGCCGCCGCGCGTACCGGATCCTGCCGCGCCGCCGCGGATGGTCGGCCACGCGACGCCACGCCCACCGGCGCACCTGCACACCCACGCCGCCGCCCTGCACGCCCCACGAAGGTGGTGCACCGCCGCCTGGAGGTGGAAGGAGGAACAAAATTGGTGTTCCAACATTTCTTAAAAATGTTGCACATTTGGCAAAATATTGACAAAAAACGGTTGTCGAAACCAGCATTTCGTAAGAAATGTTGCAACATTTCTGAAAAATGTTGGAAGAAGCCACAAAAAATGTTGATTAAAAAAATGTTGATCCCAAAAATGTTGCAACATTTTTGTACGTTAACATTTTACAAAAATGTTGCAACATTTTTGTAAAATGTTGACGAAAAATGACTAGAAATGTTGATGAAAAAATGTTGTAACATTTTTAATTTAATAGTCATAAAGTGAGCTGGTGGGAAAATAAACATTTAGAAGGGCTTTGGTGGGCTGGAAGTTCGTAGGCTTATCCACCTTTCGGTAGCCATATAGTAGCCCCCCGTCTGCTTCTCGCGATTGCCCTCCAACGGAGAATATCGTATTAGAGGAGAAGCAGAATTACACGTACCTACATCCCTTCAAAGAGGATCTAAACACAAACAGACCCCAAACAAAAAGGGACGGAGGGAGTACGTCAGTTCCAGTAATGAATATGGTTGTGCCTTAACGTGCAGTGCAGTGCTCCCTCCGTTTCGTAATACTTATCATTTTAATTTTTCTAAATATATTTCTTTTGCTATGTATTCAGACATAAGCATATCTAGGTGTGGTCACAAGATTGCTGCAGATTTCTTGTTTGAGGTGTTCATGTGGTCATGCAGGAACTACGAGCGAAAGCTTTACACGACTCAGTGTCAACAATGACGGCGTCGGTTAGACGTTGTTTTCCTCCTTTGAGGCGTTTGTTGTGTGGCTCTGTGTAGGGGTTTTGGTCTTCTAGGTGAAAATTGTAATCCGGCTAGCCGGATGGGCCCGCGATGGCGTCTTTGACGTCAAGTCCCCTCTTGGAGGCGTCGCCCTATAAGCTTTTTTAATCCGATCTTCATTACCTATGTGTGAGCATTAGAAGACAAGTTTTTCAAGTCCGACATCAAATTTCTAAGTAGATGAATGATGTGGCTTGGCAAAGAATGAAGACAATGCAAGAATGAAGCGGGGATGGTGAAGAAGGATGAAGTTTAGTCTCTGTTGATGGTTGAAACACGTAACAACCTTCGATCCGCAAGCGTACGGACCTACACCTTTTTCACCACGGGGATTCCTTAGGTTCTTGTCAATCCGCGGAGCAAGGGGATTAAAACATTTGATCTAGCACTAATCTAGTTAACTAACAAACCTTAAACTAAAGACTAATCTAGAGGCAAACTACTCTACACTAGAGAGGGTTGTGAGGTGCACAAGATATAAAAGACACTTGCCCATAGGGTCTACGATACTCGATCATGCAACCGCCAAGAGATACAAAACCAATCTAATCTATCGGGGGGTGTGACCACGGTTTCGCCCTTTCCCTCCCCTCGTACTGTCACTAGGCAGAGGTATTCATGACTAGACCTATGATGATCACGGTGTATTGAAGGGTTCTATGGGAGTAGTGAGATCTATACTCCCGAAGAGCCTAAACATCAAAGCATCATCAACACTAGATTGATAGATTGAAACCATAAAAGAGTAGGCGATTACATAACAAGATCGTTTACAACCCCATGGACAAATGAGAAGTTTATCTCATCAAGGCGCTAAGCATGGCGTCGTTGATCATGGTGACGCATTCGACGGTGTCTTCCTTCAACTCTGAGGGCGTCGTGGCAGGGCCTCGACATCCTCCTCCGCTTGAGGTCGCCTCCTTGGACTCGATGAATCTCTCTCGCGAATGATCTCTTCCCGGTCCAACCTCTCTCCCTTGTGGACGACCTCTCGGGTGTATGGCTCTGTCTTCTCCGAATGGCAGCGCCCACAATGACTTAGGTTTGCATCATCTTCACGCTCAAGAAATGGGGGGCCGAACCGACGCAGGAAATGGGTGGGTCGGCCAGCCTAGGCCGACCGGCCCAGGCCCACTTCGGCCTGGTTCGGTTGCCCCTTCCTCCACGTGGGTTCTCTCGTCATTTTAGACTTGAACCCCTGTAATTGCATCGTTTTGGCGACGTCATCCCCACGCTCAAGATAGGGGGTCTTCTCGTATGAAGTCCGACCTTTACGCTTTAGTCCTCGGGGATGCCCTGTTGTAACACTTTGGTCCTTGCCACCTTTGGGAGTGATTTCACCTTGCACTTGAACACGAACGGGACTCCTCATTTGCTCCTTTGAACTCGTTGTGACTTCGTCCCTTAAGTTCTTGTTTTCCTGCAATAACACAACACTTCCAAATGCACATACAAAGTTGAACTTGTCATATCATTAGTGTGCCTAGTGGTGGGTTAGTTCCATAATCAAGCTCAAACCAAAGTGTAATGAAAATGTTTGGGGTACCAAAATTCACCGTCAACAGTCTCCAGATTTTTTTGCTATCTTAGAGTTTTTTTCCCGTGTCGGCTCCTCTTTGTTGGAGTTTTGAGTATGAGTACTCTTTGTAACCTTTGGCTGTATATGTCCACCTTGTGGATATAGAGGCCGAATTTCATCCATAATTTTAAAAAAATATCTAGGTGCATAGTAAAGGGAATGTATCCAGGAAAGCCAAAACAAAGTATTATGAAATAGAGGGAGTATTTGGTACTGCCACACCTAGCTCGTTAAAGCAGCATTTCAATTGGCTTAGTGTTTAGTTTGTCAAATTATTTAGATGAATAAATAGTGTTAGAATAGTGCATTTGATGAAAAATCAACGCATGTTGTGAGAGAAGATGGGACCCAATGTAATGGGTGAATAGTGAATTGGAGAATGTACTTACTTTACTAGTGGATCATTGTATTTTGTAGTATATATCTACATATGTTGGTGATGAGGTGGAATATGATGGTCACAGGGGTGGAGGCTAGAGTAAATTGTGGCGAGGCAACACTTCATCTCAATTAAAGATGTTTAAGTGATCATGTTTAAAAAAATTGTTCAAGTACCAAAGGTCCTCTAGCCTACTTGGTTAGAGAGGATCGAGGTATGGTCACAAGCAGAAGACCCGCGTTAGATTCCTCATTGGAGCGAATTTAAGGGACTAGTTTAAAAAAACCTCGCCGGTGAAGCCGGGGTTCGGGGGTTTTCTAAGTCGGGATTCGGTTCTCGTGTGCTGAACCTGCCTGCTCAAGAAGCTCCTGCGACCGCCTACCCACCCAAGCAGCTTGCGCCACCACCCATTGAAGACCCTAGTGAGGCTTCCAGCTGGAGAAGCTCCCATGACCGCCTTCCCGCCCGAGCTACTTGCGCAACCGCCCATCGGAGATCCTCACAGGGCCTGCATGTCGGAAACCCTCACGGGGCCACTCGCAATATGAGATCCCGCAGTCGCCAGTTGGAGCTGTACTGCGCTACTACCACCCACATGGTCATCCCTCTTCCCTGCTACCTCATCCACGCATCAGCTTCCGCCCTCGCAAGGATGGCCTCGAACTCCTACCCAGACCGTGCAGATGGCGCATCACGTCGTGCATGTGGGATGGACCCTTCCTCTCATTTTGGACATATGGGTTTTTTGTAGGACACAACTACCTCGAGAGGGGTCTCAATATAGGCATCCGCCAAGACCCTCCACCCTCGACCGTGCTCCGCAGTCCCCATAAAAGAAAAATTGTTCTGCATTGTCTTCCTCATCTGGCTGCACCGATCTACGCCGCCCCCACTGCCATCTGCCTCCACCGCCCCTCCGTTGTCCTTCGCCTCGCCGTCGTCACCTCCGACACCGCTGAGGGCCGCCCTGTTGCCTACCCCTCAACTCCCCTCCTCCCCCTTCCCTCCTCCACACCTCCCATTAGTGGATCCGAGGTCCCCTGCTTCTCTCCATCCCTCTCAGCTCTAGCGGTGCCTCCGCCATAAGATCCATTTCCCACAAGCTCCCCACCACCGGTATGTGGTCCCACCGCTGGTACGTCATCACACCGCAAGCACATTGCCCCCGCTACCGACCCTGCCCACCGGCCGGCGGCGCCACCACTACCTGGCCTCGCCACCCACAACCCATCACCAGCGTCAGGCTGGCCAGCCACCTCGAACCAAGCCTGATGGCCATGGAACCCCTGCCCCCAAACTCGGAAGCCCCGAACCTGGGAAACCCAATAGCACTAACCCCACCGACCTCCACTGCTGGCCATGGCCAGCGGCGACCCCGCCGCCGTCCACCCCGCCCACCTCCCACCCGTGATCACCTTCTCCCCTGTTACTTCCTTCCATGTGTTGTTACTTCTTGTTTTGTGTCTGGGGATGTAACAAATGGGGTCTTCGGTTAAGACTAGATGAAGAGGCCTCTCCATTTAGCTTTAGCATTTTCGGTATTTGAGATGAATATTTACTTGGGGAACGACCCTGTCCCACTTTGCCTCGATTACCAAACATCGGAAAGAAGATGTTCCCCCGTCCCACCCCATGATCCGCGAACCAGACACACTAGATGCCTTGGATGGACTAGACTCATTCGCTTCCTGCACCATTGGATGCTATTGAATGTACCCATTACCTTCCTGCACCACTGGATACTACTGAATGTAGGTCAATGATAAAACAAATTTCGTAATCCTTCTCTTTATAACATAGCTCGACACAAACAAGATACTATTGTAGAGGTACTAGGTGTTGCTCCATATAATCTTTCATGGAGTAGAGATCTAATAGGCCAAAAATTAGTTGAGTGGAATAATCTTTTGCCATGTCTTGCTAATGTTGTGCTGAGCCAAGATGAGGATGAATTTCGCTAGAATCTACATCCCAATGGACAGTTCTCGGTGAAATCTCATTATTTGGCCTTGATCCATAGCAACGCCCGCAATATAAACAAACCAATCTGGAAGATGAGAGTCCCTTTAAAGATCAAGATCTTCCTATGGTACTTGCGTAAGGGTATAATTCTAACCAAGTATAACCTAGCTAAACGAAATTGAACTGGTAGTAAGCAATGTTATTTTTGTCACAAAGATGAGACAATTAGACACTTGTTTTTTGACTGCCATTTTTCTCAGGTTGCATGGGCAATTATTAATATGTTAACATGACTTTTACCTCCTCGTAGTGTCGTCGCAAACATGTTTTGGTCTTGGCTACGGAGGATTAGTAATGATCTTAGAACTTTCGTACTTTTGGGAGCTACAACCTTTTGTTGGTCAATGTGGTTATGCATGAATGAAATGGTTTTTGAGAAGAAAACTGTTGTTACTCCTTTATAGGTTATTTATTCGGTTTTGCATTGGCTCCGTACATGGACAATTCTTCAAAAGGCAACTTCACAGGATTTGGTTGCATCGGTGTGTCAACGCTTGGCGCAGGTGGCCAAGGAGTTTTTTACCCGGGCACACGGGTGGCAGTCTAGTATTAGGATTACGAGTCACTAGTGTATTTGCGGTTATTTTTTATGTTTATCTTCTTTCTCCTGTAAGGCTGTGTACATCCAAGTTGTGTAGAGTTCGGGAGGATCTGAAGATTTTCTCAATGTAACTATCTTGAAATTAATAAAACTTCACTTATTGATAAAAATTAAGCTTAATTAAGTCATAATTAGATGATATGATGCTATAGTAAACATGTGTTAATCATGCATTAATTAAGCTCATTAGATTCTTCTTGTAAACAATCATGATACTTATACAATTAGTTTTATAATTAAATTATGTTTAGTCCTTTTAAATGGCAAACACCCTCTGGTCGTTGTTGCTGTCTGCCTTCCTATTATTCTTTCAGGCCATGTTTAGTTATCAAGGGTAAAATTTTAGCTTCAAGAAATCTTGCATGAATGAGTACTAAATAAAAAGATGAGTTCAACTTTGTGCGACGAATCTAATGAGCCTAATTAATTCATAATTTGCTATAATAATCATTCTCTAATCACAAAGTCAAAGATCTTATTAGATTTATCTCGTGAATTAGCACACAAGTTGTGAAAATAGTTTTATAAATTGACTTTATTTAATACTCCTAAAACGATCAAAAAAATGTGCTAAAATTTAACCCACTCCAACCAACAGGGCACACTTGGCAGTGGAGTAGTCCAGTCCACGGCTACCTCTGCCTGCCTGCCCACCATGCATTGAAGGCAAGGCGCGTGCTTGGATGTTGCAGGCAGAGGGCAGCGAGAGGATCCATGGAAATCTAGCCAGCGAAACATGTTTAGATTTTTTTAGCTTTCTAAAATTTCTACAGCACCCATCACAAAAACTAGGGACACAAATTAAGAGTATTAAACATGGATTGATGACAAAACATATTCTACTCCATCTCAAATCGTGATACGAATGTAACGAGTCTAATTATGATACGATTAGACCACGTCATGCTACAGTAAACAATCTCTGATGACATATTAATTAGGTTTAATAAATTCTTCCCGTCCATCTGTGTAATTAATTTTATAATTAACCTATATTTAGTATTTCTATTGTTTTAGTTCGAAAAGTTTTGCACATAAATTTTTGAAACTAAACACCGTCTGATAGATTAGAAAATTTGGAATAGTGTTAGAATATTTCTTTTAAATGAAAGTTATGAAAAATTTGACAGATGAACAGTTATTATTTGCTAATCTTATAGTTCGTTTTGCTGGTGGCTGGTGCTGATTTATTTTGAGAGAAAATTAATGCTGACCGGTTGTTGGTGGTTGGTTTGTTTTGAGAGAAAAGTTTTACCGTTTGATCGCCGGAGGAACACGGCGTTAAACTCGATCTGCGTCCATCCGATCCATGGGTGGCCGGCATTGCATTTACTCGGCCATGTGATGACATGACCATGCATGTATCTATCTCTGGCGTGGTACTGCTTGCTAGCTTGGGAGATGGGTGGATGCAAGTCCGGCGCGGCGGCGGCACGGCCGGGCCGGGGTCCCCAGGTCCAGGCAGCCGAATGAATTGAAGCAGGGCATTTACGACCATAAATCAAATCCACCGTCTCCACCAGCAAGGCAGTCTCCACTCGATATATATGTGAGCTATATGCAGATGCAGTGGCCACACCACACTACCAATGCAATCCGGAGTCCACTGCTGCTGCTAGCTTCACTTGGATTGGATCCAAGCTCCCTTCTCAGCTTCCCATTATTGCCTTCCACATATATATACATATATAGTAAGTATTAGTACGTAGGTATATACACCAAAAATGAGGCAGCTGGAAGGACAGCTGCTCTTGTTGCTCATCTTGTTGGCTCCTGCTGCTACCATTTGTGCTGCTGCAGCTGCCAACGCCACGAGAACAGCTGCCAAGCAGCAGCACAGGCCCAACGCCGACGACAAGCAGGCTCACCAGCAGGCGGCGGCCCTCATCGTCTTCGGCGACTCCATCGTGGATCCCGGCAACAACAACGGCATCAACACCATCATCAAGGCGGACTTCCCGCCCTACGGCAACGACTTCGTCAACCACCGACCCACCGGGAGGTTCTGCAACGGAAGGATACCCACAGACTTCATCGGTAATATATATATAAGTTTTGTGTGTGTATATATGTATATATATAAATATATATGTTTCCTCATTTGGTGGAAGCTAAACATTTATATTGCAAACAAATTCTTAATTATTCCACCATTAATTTGCATGCATGCAGCCTCCCGTCTGGGTCTCAAGGACTACCTGCCTCCGTACCTCTCCCCTCAGCCGCTGGACACGCACGACCTCATCACCGGCGTCAGCTTCGCCTCCGGCGGCACCGGCTTCGACCCGCTGACGCCCCAGCTGGCCTCCGTGATCTCAATGCCCGACCAGCTGAGCATGTTCCACGAGTACCTGGGCAAGGTGCGCGCCGCCGCCGGGGACGCCAAGGCCGCCGAGATCCTGTCGCGGGGCGTCTTCGCCATCTGCGCCGGCAGCGACGACGTGGCCAACACCTACTTCACCATGCGCGCGCGCAGCGAGTACGACCACGCCTCGTACGCGCGGCTCCTGGTGCAGCATGCCTCCTCCTTCGTCGAGGACCTCATCGGCGCCGGCGCCCGGCGGGTGGCCTTCATCGGCATCCCGCCCATCGGCTGCGTGCCGTCGCAGCGCACCATGTCCGGCGGGATGGAGCGCGGCTGCTCCCAGGGCCACAACGAGGTGGCCGTCGCCTACAACGCCGGCATGGTGAGGGAGCTGGCGGCGCTCCGGCAGAAGCACCCCGGCACGCTGCTGGTGTTCATGGACATCTACGGCTTCCTGTACGACATGATGATGCACCCTCGCAGCTACGGCTTCACGCAGTCCACCAGGGGCTGCTGCGGCACCGGCCTCCTGGAGGTCTCCGTGCTCTGCAACCGCGTCACCTCCGCCGTCTGCGACCCCGTCGGCGACTACCTCTTCTGGGACAGCTACCACCCCACCGAGAAGGCGTACAAGATCCTCGCAGACTTCGTCTACGACAACTACGTCAAGCTCATCATCTGATCGAAAACCTCATCTGATTATTGCATTCTTTTCTTTTCTTTTCCTTTGTTACTTTTTTTATTGGCTCCTTTATTAATTCCATCATCTCCTCTGAACTTAATCTGTCAGCAACTTTAATTTGTTTTCTTGTGTCACCAGCAACCATGTCCATCTGTGCAATGGAAAGTGTAATTTCTACTCATCACGTACGGCAGGCATATATGTACACTAGCAGAAAAATACGTATGCATGCATACATATACATGAGGAGATATGCAGCGTAGAGCGAATATATATACTGTGGCTCCAGCTGATTGATGGATCAAAAATTATGTATGTATAACATGCTACATATAGTATACAGCTGCTAGCTGCTGCGGCTTATTGTCACGATTAATCATGCAAGCAGCTGCATCTATATATACAGATGCTAATTGGTGAACTAGAGGGCCATGATAACATCTACAGTAGTGCAGCTGCTCCATCTGATCTGATGCTATTGCCATGCCATCGTCCCTTGTTGTTAAAGCTTTGAAGATGGCAGGCCTGAAATACATATTCAAACAATTAAAATTTGCATCCACACACAAAGCATGTATTAATGGGGAAATTAAATATACATACGTGTAATTGAAGAGGCAACAATATAATTAATTATTAAGAGTCATGTGCATCTTTGTCCAAGCCGCATATATATGCGTGCAAGTTGGACTTGATGGACATAGTGGTCATTGATTTGCCATGTAAAGTAGATGGAGGGTCACCAACCAAGCTGTTTGGCATTAACGATGCTTGGGCAAGCAGGCGGTGGCGTCGTCTTCTCGTTCAGGAAGGGCTCCACCTGATTGGGGTCTCCCCACACAGGGTAACCCTTGATCCCACCCTGGTCAATTTGTTTTTGGCCCATCAGTAACAATGTAATATATATTACATAGTATACGAAAATGGGCACTGCAGATCGAGTGCGTGACTTACAAGAACGTTGAGAGCAGCCAGCGTTGACATTCCCTCACGTGTCCACTGAACCAATGCAAGAAATATTCTTTCGATCAGTTTGTGTGGTAATTGCGTCTGTAGCAAACAAAGAATTTGATTGATTGGCTGGCATCCTTGTACATACCTTGGAGGCTGATGCAATGTGTGGTACAACGACCGCGTTCTTCATGTCAGCCAGTCCAGGTTTCATGTAAGGCTCATCCTGTCGATGAATGAAAAATATATATATTAATGTGGCGGATCGATTGAGCATGGCATGCTGATGAATTGGCCTTGAGGACATTGTTTGTTAACAAACAAACAATGTCCACTTTACCTCAAAGACGTCGAGCCCAACGCGGAACATGGGATTGGCCTTGAGGTGCTCCACCAGGGCAGCTTCATCGATCACAGGCCCTCGGCTTGCGTTCACAAGAATTGCCTCCTTCTTCATGATGGCCAGCCTTTCAGGGTTTATGAGATGGTAAGTGGTCTTGTCCAGCACCGGATGCAAGCTTATCTGCGACGAACATCCAGCAAAACGAATGTAATGTCAGATGTATGCTACAATTGCTCTTCTTGTGTGCAAATTAATTGCAAGGGAAATAATGAATCTGACCACATCAGCCTCCCTGAGGACATCCTCCATGGTGGCGGCCCTCTTCCAGGTGACAGGCTGCTCACCGTTTGCTTTGAGGAACTGCCCATATGCTGGAGGTAATGCACAAGGCAATTGCTTGTGTAAGCAGACTTAACAAACATGCAGTGCGATGCAAATATGCAACGGCAGGTATATATCCTTGCCTGTGACGAACTTCTCAAGGCGTGTGGCCTGATAGAGGTCGTAGTAGATGAGGTTCATCTTGAAGCCCTCGATCATCATGCGTGCATAAGCAGAGCCAATACGACCGGCTCCGATGACTCCAACAGTCTGCCCCTTGAGCAGGTTGCCAACGAAGCTGCAGGCAATGTGATTAATGGGCGTTGATCGAGCAGTTTAGTTGTGTAGCATGTCTGGATAAACTAGTACAAGAGTGCAAGCAGATATCCACTGACAGGTGTGGGAGCCATCCGTCGTAGAGGCCAGCCCTCATGAACTGGTCCGCCTCGACGATCCTCCTGGCTGCCGCCAGCGTGAGGGAGGCGGCGAGCTCAGCCGTCGTCTCCGTCAGAACACCCTGAATATTGCCTGTTCATTAGTTGATTGATGAATCGAAAGTTGAAACAGAAACAGAAAGAGGTGATCGATCGATCCATGTTACCGGCGTGTTGCCGACGGCGATGCCATTCCTGTTGGCCGCCGCGACGTCGACGTTGTTGTAGCCGACGGCCATGTTGCTGAAGGCACTCCCTCCGGCGCGCTTGAGGGCCGAGAAGAGCACCTCCCCCCAGTCCTCGGTGAGCTGGCCGATCACGCCGTCGCAGCGGTCGCCGATGAGGGCCAGGATGTCGTCGACGGAGAGGATGGTCTTGGCCTCGGTGCATATCTAGTTGTGTGATGTTTTGACAGACAGGCAGGGAGAAAGACAGTGAGCACAACAACAAGAGCAGAGCAGAGCAGAGCTACACGTTTTGACAGACAGGCAGAGACAGACAGTGAGCACAACAACAAGACAACAGCAGAGCAGAGCAATGAGGAATGGGAGGAGTACCTCGAGGCGGCAGTCGTTGTCGGTGAGCAGACGGATCCATCGCGTGCCCGGCATGGACTTGGTGCTCACCACGCGGTACTTGCCGCTAGGGTTCCACACCTCCAGGGAGATGGGCTTCGTCGCCATGGTTGCTCGTCTCTTCCTGCCAGGAAGAGCGTCGCGTGGCTTATGATGAAGACCTGGCCTCTTGCCTTATCTGATGATTGGACGGAAGGCCGAGGCCAGACAACCAGAATTTTAGCCGGATAAGCAAGCAGAGGCCATCCGATCCAAAGATGCAGCCATCAGCATCGACACCTTATCTTATTCACAACCACATACAAACATCAAACAGGTGTGCACGAAGCTGCTAGACCCCAAAAACCACAACCATCAAACAGAGCAGACAAGCAAAGATAAAACGAGGCAAATCATCATCCATTCGACACTAAGTATTATATTGATAAACTGGCTGCAGATACCAGCTTAAAACTTGCGTAGCAACTCAAGTTTGACCATAATAACCACCTAATAGTAGTAGGTTCACCAAAGGTAATTACAACCATTACGAGCTGATAATAGCAGAACTATCACTAGTAAGTAGTAGCATTGCAGTGCACACTTGTTTCTTCCAAGCAACACCGCCACCCCCATACTTCAATCACTCGAAAGCCCACTGGTTCTCCCTGCGAATTTCCTCCTCCTCCTCTGGGGTGAAGTCGTTCTTGATGTTGAATGTCTTGCGGATCTCTTCCGGAGTCTTGCCCTTGATCATGTCAGCAACCGTCTGGCAAGTCAAGTCCAGCAATCCCTTGATGTTCAGGTAGTTGGCAGCCTGAAACACAATCAACATATGTCAGTAATAAAGCACAGCACCCTGTAAACCTTGGCCAAACAACTACAGGTGTTCATCAATTATTATGATAAATGTTGGCCACATCTCAGAGACAATATGTCAAGAATTATATGTGAAGACTACATTCAATATGTTCTGATGTTGTGCACTCACTTCAGTGCTGATTTGCTAGCTAGTACAGGCCATGGCTAATCCGATGTGTTATGGTAACAAAAATAATAAGCACTAAAAAACAGCTACACAGTCAGCAAAAGGGTATATGGTATAGATTAATCAATGCCACATAATCAATCAATATATGGTATAATGCAAAGGAGCACAGATAGATTGACGGAATTGAACCTCATAATCAATCAATAATTCAATCAATCTTATACGGCATCAATCCAGGGTATAATCCAGAGGAGCATGAGCATAGCTGCATAGGCATAGATAGATTGACAGAATTGAACCTCATAAATATTATACCAATCTGCGTAATCAAACAATCTAGGTGTATAATCTAGTGCATAATCAATCAATCTGAGCGTAACCTAGATAGATCTAATTAGTAGGAAGGGTACATGACTCGTAGAGGGGAGGGGTGAGGATGGGGATAGGTATACCAGGATGAGGTCGAAGAGCGTGGCCTGGTCGACCTTGACGAACTCGGCGTCCCAGTTCTTGAGGTCCTCGGCGCCGGCGCCGGCGTCGGCTGCGGCGGGTGCGGCGTCATCGGCGGGCTTGGCGGCGTGGATGTGCTTGTTGCAGTACTCGATGACCTTGGAGAGGATCTTGGCGTTGACATTGGGGAGCGGGATGCCGTTGTCGGCGCAGTCGTCCTCGATCATGTGGCGGATGGTCTGCGACTCCATGGCGACCGCCTCCTCCACCTCGAACTCCTCGCCGTCCGAGCTCCTGAGGGTGATCATCTTCTTCTCGGCCTCGGCGGACGCCATCGAATCGAAACCCTAGCGAGCTGCTGCGGATCGGATCCAAGGGGATGGAGATGGGGATTTGGGGGGCTTCTTGCTTTCCCCGTGACCTACCCCCTCAACTTCTTCATAAAGGCCCCCGAAGGCCCAAACCGTCGGCCGCCCGTCGGATACTAGGACTCCCTCTATCTGATCATCTTTCTCTTCCATATCCATGCTATAAAGATCGAATAATTTGAAAATATTTCTCATCTAAATTAGTCACCCTACCCCTCACATCGGATCCACACATCACGTAATTGGAGAAGTGAATAGGGTGTAGACTCATGGAAATCGTAATTTTTTAGGAAGTGATTCTGCCAAAAACGATCTATTTTTCTCACCTGTGATGTTTGTACCCACCCGCGGAACCCTCCCACAGGACCCGCATCACGCTGCTCTCTTTCCCAATACGAATCCACAACCCCAGCCCTCGCCCCTTTCTCCTTCTTCATGTTGCTTCGATCCTCCCTAGTTCCTAATCCCCGGCTCCTTGCGGAGGCCGCAGCTGGCGCCTGGTACCAGGCTCCATGGACCATATGTACGAGGGAGCTCGAGCCCGCGGGGCGGCGCTAGCTACTACTGCAGCCATGGTCTCTACGTGGGGGGAGCTCGCCCTGAGGAGGCGCCGCCGGCGAAGGCCGCAGTCGTGGCCTCCGCACGGGGGAGTTCGACCCCCGGGGACGGGGTGGCGTCGGCGAAGGCCGCAGCCATGGCCAGCGCGGGAGGGACCTCGACCTTAAGGAGTTGGCGGCGGCAAAGGCCGCAACCATGGTCTCCACGCCTGGGGGAGAGACAGGCGAGGCTTGGGGCGAAGAACAAGCGGCTATGGGAGCTCCACGCGGCGCTCCATGATCGGCGGACACAAGTTTTGCGCGGCCCCTCCATGGCCTGTGAGGTATCTCCGCAGCCCCCTCAATGGCCGCCTGGTCGAGCCCCGTGCGGGCCCTCCATGGCCGGCGGGGGAGCTACGCGGGGTGTTGCCACCCGGGGATGTCGTTTACGGATGCGAGGACAGTGAGCTCGTGGTCGCAATCACTGACGGAGCTAGGATGGCACGGTTGGAGGGGCTAATTCCCCTTTCCCTTCCTCCAGCCCCCCTTCTTCTAATTCCTCTCCCTCATGTTTCCTCTTCTTCTCCCTCCTTCTTCCCTCTAATTTCAATGGAGATCATGGCGGTAGAGGGCTTAAGCCCCCCTCGCCCCGCTCGCTGCCTCCGTCCCTGCCTGCGGTCTCCGCTGGGGAGCATGTTGGTGCTGGTGGAGCGCCTAGCTATGGAGGGTTGAGGAGGAAGATGTACGACACCAAATGTATAATGTCGATAGAAAAAAAGATAATTATTAATAGAGGATGACAAGTGGGTCTACTTTTCAGATGACAGGTGGGGTCCATATACTATGCCCAGCGGTGTTAAAACATCATCAATCTCATTCTATCAATCCCTCACCACAGCCACCACGGGCACGAGTCGAGCATCAATAATACCTTCCGAGACCTGCTAGCTCCTGAAGTAATTGGTGTCGTGATTTTCTTAGAAAACATTGAGCATGAGTAGCATTCTGAAGTATGTTCTTTTTCAAATTATTTGATCTTTATAGTATAGATACGTGTGTGTGTCGCACGTGAGTCTAGTGAAATTTATTGTACATACAGAAGATGGACTTCGAGGCCCCATTTAGAACAAAGGAAATATATAAGAATTTTAGAGGATTTGGAAATTTTCCAATGAAGGCTTTTGGAACAAGGATTGAATTCCCACAAATCCTATGAAATTCCTAAGGAATGACATGTTCCATAGGAATTTTGGAGGAAATCTACCTCTTGGAAATTTTCCTTCCTTTGTTTTTCCTATGTTGCATCCAAACACCTCTATTACAAACTTTTATACATTCTCAAATCTGGCAGGATTACAAATGTCATACAACTCCATTCCTATATTTTTCCTATTCCTAAATTCAGAGGTTCATACATTCCAAAGAGGCCCCGAACCATTTTCTTATCGGCTTAATCCCCCTCCTAAAGGGATTATGACGGATTAATCCCTTCCAATCAAGTTATGTTCGCAGCAATGATACTATCACATCATTTATTAAGATTGAAATTTTGGGTCGATAGTTCTTTCAAAAAAAATCTGGATCGACACAACTAGGTTGGAAAAAAAATTCTTTTTTATTTACATGTACGGAAACGAGAGAGATTATGTTGGTGCACCCTTCAAGCTATTTTACCCTTTTAAAACTAAAATTTTAAAAAATACCCCTTTCAAACTAAGTTTATAAAAAAAAATCTTTTAGTTGCGCCAAATGATTTGACACGACTCTCTACAGTCGCGTCAAATATATCTATGTGACCACATGGGCCGCAAGACTGGGTGTTAAGGTGGAAGGAGCTCAGTCGAGCCACATGTGTTGGCTAGTCATGCCACCACCCTAAAAAAAAAGCAGCACCTGCGTAATATTGAGGACCTGATTCTCATCGAGATGGTAATATTAAGGACTTGGTTCTGGTTGGGATGGATGCATGGAAGGCCGAGCCAGACACAAAATTTTTCGCCTCAGCCTTGCGTAAACTGCATGTCGTAAAACATGGCGTAAAATTTGCTGCAGCGCGAGACGGCAAAGCAAACGTCAAGACCCCGTAACGAAAAAGAATTGCGCCAAATTCGGTGTAACCCTTGCTTTACGGCACAACCTCCGAATCCCAACTTCCCCTTTCTGTGTGCACACGGATGGAAGTGGAGGTGAAGAAGAAGCTCGACGACGACGGCGCGCAAGGAGGAACAATTGTGTGTGTGTGGGGTGGGGTGGGGGGGGGGACGGGCAGTAGCAGCGTCGTCCCTGGTCGTTGGGTACGGGGCCAATGCGGAGAGGGAGAGGACGGCCAGCTCCGCCGAGTCCTGGCAAGCTCCTCCCGACCGGCGTTGCGTAACGAAGGGGTGGGGCAGTGGAGGTCCGCCGTCACCCAGGGGAAGAATCTTGGCCGCCACAGCCCGAGGTGGCGCTCGGTCCACCACCGCCTGCGCTTGATTCGTGCTCGGGGTAGGGTGAGGAGGTCCGTCGGCTGCCGGATCGGTCTGGAGAGGGCCGCCGGCGAAGAGGGAGGGCCAGCCGGGGAAGGAGCGGCCACACGCCCGTTGGCCTCGAGGGCCCGTTAGAGGAGCAGAGGAAGGAGGGAGAGCATGGGGCCACGTGGCGAGGGGAGCAGCGGGGAGAAGAGGCGCGCCGGCGCGCGGAGGAGCGGCTACTGACACCGGGAAACCTACAAGAGAGGCGAGACGCTGAGGGCACTCACAATGCAGTCTACTATAGAGTCTAAGCCTATTTGTTACCTTCATATTTATTGTACTTTGCTGATGTGGCGCTTATGTGGCGGTATATTTATGGATGAGAGGGAGAAAAACTAAGACTCTAAATCTATGAAAACTTCGAGGTATTAAATAGTCTTGGACTCTATGTAGTCTGCACTGGGAGTGCCCTGAGAAAGAGAGATTGTGGGAGAGATAAGGTTGAGAAATTTCGAAATTTAACCCTATATTCGCAGGTCTCACATGAGATGACTCTAAGTTTGTGAGGCTTTCGAAATTTAACCCCCGGCGAGCGAACTTCTTCGAAACGGAGGATTTTGATCATTTTTCACCATTTTAAGATTTTCTTTTATTCTTTCCTTCTCCAGCCCAAGTGAAAGGACATATTTGCCTCTGCCCTTATCCACTCCCTCCACTACTGACATGTGGTACCCACATTTGGGTCTTCTTCAACCTTTGGTCACGCCCCTCCTCCTTCCCACTGTAACCTCTCCCCCATGCTTGCCGCCCCCGCCTCCTCCTCTTCCGGTCACGCCTCCTCCCCCTCCCATGGCCGTCGACCATGCCTCCTCCTCTCCCTTCGGCCGCCACCTCCTACCCAGGCCGCCGGACCCGAGCCCGAACCCTAGGCGCAGGCTGTGTCGGGGTGCGCGCGGCGGCCGAGGATTTGAGGTCGAAGGTGTCATCGTTGGGAGAGGCGGGACCGAGGCGGAAGGGGACGACGCGGGGATGCGGCGACCCAGCCAAAAGAGATAAGGCGGGGGCATAACCATCCATTCAGTTAGGTTGGAGATGGAAAAGGAGAAATAAAATCATGAAATCATAAAAAAAAGTGAGAAAACCCCGCTTGGAAGAAGCTCGCGTGGCCAAGGTTAATTTTTTAAATGCTCACTAACTTAGGGTCATCTCAGATTAAGCTTGTGAAGATAGGGTTAACTTTCAAAATTTCTATTGGTTTGGTTATTTTTAGATTTGCTCCTTTTATTTTGATAATTATATTTCAGTCCCTAAAACTTGTATTCCATCACATTTTAGTCCTTGTATCTTTTATTTCCTCACATTGTAATCCCATGGAGGTAACAAATGAATTTTTAATTCAAAATGATAGTTGGAGCTAGATGAATAAAAAATATATTATTGTTGGTATAGAGTATACATATAGAGAGAGCAATAGCCAGAAGAAGCTGATGTAGAGTAAAAAATCTTAATGATGTAGCTAAAATATTCCTTTTAGAGTGGAATTGTAGAGTAACAACAGTGCGGTTAGTTTAAGCAGGCATCAGCATCGACAGTTCGACACCTTATCTTATTCAGATGAACATTAAAACTCAGTTCTTATCAAACAGGGGTGCACGAGACTGCTAGACACCAAATACCACAACCATCAAACAGAGCAGACGAGCAAAACAAAACGAGGCAGATCATCCACTCGACACATAGCTGCAGATAACACCACTCGAGTTTGACCTCCATCCCACCAAGTAGGTTCACCAAAAGTAATTACAACCATTACGACCAGATAATAGTAGAACTAGCACTAATAGGTAGCATTGCAGTACACACTTTCTCATCCCAGCAACACCACCACAACCAAAGACATCAATCACTCAAAAGCCCACTGGTTCTCCCTGCGGATCTCCTCCTCCTCCTCTGGGGTAAAGTCATTCTTGATGTTGAATGTCTTGCGGATCTCCTCTGGAGTCTTGCCCTTAATCATGTCAGCAACCGTCTGGCAGGTCAAGTCCAGCAATCCCTTGATGTTCAGGTAGTTGGCAGCCTGAACACAATCAGGCTATGTCAGTAAAGTACATCATCATGCCTTTGGTGAAACAAAAACATAGTTCTCATATATTCTGCTAACCATCTTAGATGACATGTCAACAATTATATGTGAAGACAACATTCAGATGACATGGGCAATAAATCTACAATGCTGCATTCAAACATTTTCCCAGTACTCATTGCAAGTGTACCAGCTTTGGCGGAACAAGGTTGCAGTATAATAAGCAGTTAATCCAATGTGTCATGGTAACAAAAATAATAAGCACTAACAAACAGCTACACAATCAGCAAAAGGGTTGTGTGGACATGATAACATAACCAGATAATCTCACCGTGAGCATTATCATGTAAACTGTTGTAGTTCGAGAAATAGTTATGGGCGTTAGTACAAGGGAATCGATATATAGATAAAATTGCAGCTTAACAATCAATATAGTATAATCCAGAGGGGCATGAGCATGGGCATAGATAGATTGACAGAATTGAACTCATATATCTTATACGGCATAATCAATCAATAATAAATCATTTAGGGTACAGTCTATTGCATAATCGATAAACCAATTTAGGGTACAATCTATTGCATAATCAATCAATACATCAATCAATCTAAATCTAGGGTATATAATCTAATGCCTAATCAATCAACCTGAGCGCAAACTAGATAGATCTAATTAGTAGAAAGAGTACATGACTAGTCGAGGGGACTTAGAAGATGGGGGATGAGGACGGGGGTGGGTATACCAGGATGAGGTCGAAAAGCGTGGCCTGGTCGACCTTGACGAACTCGGCGTCCCAGTTCTTGAGGTCCTCCGCGCCGGCGCCGGAGTCGGCGGCGGCGGGTGCGGCGTCATCGGCGGGCTTGGCGGCGTGGACGTGCTTGTTGCAGTACTCGATGACCTTGGAGAGGATCTTGGCGTTGACGTTGGGGAGCGGGATGCCGTTGTCGGCGCAGTCGTCCTCGATCATGTGGCGGATGGTCTGCGACTCCATGGCGACCGCCTCCTCCACCTCGAATTCCTCGCCGTCGGAGCTCCTGAGGGTGATCATCTTCTTCTCGGCCTCGGCGGACGCCATCGGATCGAAACCCTAAGCTAGCTGCTGCGGCGTGGAGATGGGGATTTGGGGGGCGGCTGCTTTTTTCCGTGGCCTGATCCTGGCCCCTCGGCCTCGTTATAAGGGGCAAGGGGTATAATTTTTGTATTTTGGTCCCTTTTGAGTAAGAATTCTACATTTGGATCCTTGTGGGAAAAAATCTAAAAAATGGATCCATAGCACGACGCCACAAGCCATGGCGCTGTTGTTGAACAGCACGGCGCCATGGCTTGTGGCGCCGTTCTATGACACGTCGACGCCACCGTCATCCGAAATCACCTAAAAAATAGCACGGCGCCAAAAGCCACGACGCCGTTGTATAACTGCACGGCGCGGCGCCGTGCAGTTATACAACGGCGCCGTGACTTTTGGCGCCGTGCTATGGGTCCATTTTTGATTTTTTTTCCCCAGGGATTCATATGTAAAATTCTTACTAAAAAGTCTAAAATGCAAAAATTATACGGGCAAAGGCCACCTTAGCCCGGACCCACCCGTCAGATAGACAGGTACTCCTACTCCTACTCCAACTCTATCTATCGTAATTTGATAACAAGGGGATTCTACTCTATAACAAAAGTATAATAATTCTATAATACATTATACACTTCTAATTATAACTTGAGAGAGATTCTCCTCTTTGGACTTCTTTCCTTAATTAAAATACATGCATGATACTATATGTATACCCGACAAGGGACTCTACATCGTGCATTCATCCATCACGGCTATATATTACCACATGTTATAGGAATGTTGTTTTTATCCATCATTCATATCTAAATCCACACCCACTTCAAATGAGAAGGGTATGAGTAGAAAAAAATTATCCATCAAAAATGGGGAGTGTAGGGTATGGGGAGGGTACAAATAATTGATTAGGTATATATAGAATCTAGTACAAAATTAATTATCCATTGGGGTATGGATGAGAGTGGGGAGTAAGAAGTGGATAATAATTATTTGGATTTGGGTGTGAATAATAGTGGATTTGTCCATACCCTCCCTAGTGGCAGACTTAACATGTTAATGGTCTCATGCAGTGTCCCACCTATACGGTTTTTGCTAATATGGAAGAGAGAAAGATATAGTTATTTCACGAAACAACCACCTTATAACTCACAATATTCCTTTATTACATCCACAAATCGAGAGATTTCATATTACTATGAGGTAACTAAAAACACAAACCATAGTAGTTGTCTGATAGATTGATTCAAGATTACGTATCCGCTCTGGATGCAATTGCCCTTAAAAATATATTTGGATGCAATGACTTCGGTGTATCACACTTGTAAGAGCAACTTCAACAGTTTGCTATCTCAACTTGGCATCCATCTAAGTTTGGTAAAATAAGAAAAAAAATGGCTTCCAACAGTTTAGCAAAACAACTTAACATCAATAGCAACTTGGTATCCCAGACCTCTCCACGCGTACTCCCTCCGTCCCAAAAAGAATGACGTTTTAGGATTCAAAATTTGTCTCAAAAAGAATGATGTTTTACTTAATTTGGTATGTGTGCATGTGCATGTGGGCATACAACAACCAATTAGCACCAAATATGGCAAATAAATAGGGGCAATCAAGATCATTTCACGTCCTTAATAATCTGTCCTAAAATTTCTAGAATGACATTCTTTTTGGGATAGAGGGAGTAAATATGCATGCCGCAACTCCGGTTGCCATCAACATTTCCCTCTAGGTGGGAGAAAGTGTGTGGATGTGATAGTTCCCTCTAGGTGGGAGAAAGTGTGTGGATGTGATAGGTGAAATGATGGTGAATAATGAAAATTGGATTAAAGGTGTTTAGATTAGTGAAAAGTAGTAGGAATGTGATGGGATGAATAAGGAATTTCACCCTTTTGCACCAAAGAGAACAGGCCTGATTCCCTTCCAATCGGAGCAAGACGCAACATCGTGTTCGCGGTAATGACACTATCTTATGTGATTGTGTTGCTCCATCTGAGAACCTATTATTGTGATGCTCCATCTGAAAACCTGGCAACTCTCGACACCAAGGGGGGTCCGCACCACATTTATTATCAGTCAGTTATCACACATGTACAGGTTGCTTTTTGTTTACAAATTCGATTGGGATCGACATATAGATGGCCATTTGGCCCGCCCAGCCCAGCCCAGCCCAGCCCGACGCGGCCCAGGCACGAAACGGCCCAGCCCGACGCGGCCCGATGGCCTTCGTGCTCGTGCCGTGCCGGCACTATGGGCTGAACTCGCGGCCCAGCACTAGCCCAAGGCTATTTTTTCGTGCTGGGCCGGCCCGAGGCACGACAACTGGCCCGACGGGCCATCTGGGCCGTGCCAGCCCGTGGCCCGACGAGGGTGGCAGTTGCCTGCGGAGGTGGCCGGCGGCGGATCCCCCGCGTCCGGAGCTCCACCACCGTGTAAATCCATGGCACCATGGACGCCGGAGCACCACCACCGCGCCAGAGGGAGAAAGATGAGAGCATGAGGCCGCCGGAGGGGAGGTTGCCGTGGCCGCGGGAGGGGACGACGACGCGACCGCCTCCTCCCCGCGTGTGGACGCCGGGGGGCCACGGATCCGGCCGCCGGTGCCTCCTCGCCCCGGGCGCGCCGCCTCCATGCGCGGGGACGGAGAGGTTGGTCGCGCCGCCTCCGTCCATGGCGAGGCAAGGCCGGGGGAGGTGGAGGCGGAGGCAAGGCCGGCGGATGTGGAGGTGCTTGTGCGGCGGTGGAATGAGGTGGCTGACGGCGGCGGCGGAGATGGCCGGCGGAGGTAGAGCGACGATGGACATGTGTGGTGAGGCAAGGCCGGCGGAGGTGGCTGTGCGGCAGCGGAATGGAGGGGGGAGGGGTCGGGGGGAGGCAGGCAGGGAGGAATGCTAGGGTTAGAGGAAATTGTGTGGGCGCCTTTATATGTTATTGGGCCGTTGGGCCAACTGGGCTGTGGGTCGTCGTGCCTGCCCATGGGCCGCGTCGTGCTTAGGGGGTTCGTGCTGAGCTGGGCCGGCACTATGGGCTGAGATTAAGGCCCAGCACTAGCCCGACGTCGTGCTCGTGCCGGCCCGAGCCCAATAATACTGTGCTGAGC
Source organism: Cenchrus fungigraminus (assembly GCA_036936925.1). NCBI lineage: Eukaryota > Viridiplantae > Streptophyta > Magnoliopsida > Poales > Poaceae > Cenchrus > Cenchrus fungigraminus. The sequence goes on along the minus strand of CM072773.1, from coordinate 138,030,744 downwards.
CTGTGCTCGTGTCGAGCTAAAAAATCGTGCTTTGGGCCGGCCCATGGGCCTCGTGCCTAATGGCCATCTATAGATCGACACAACTATGGATGGATCCGGATACCAACTAGAAAGACTGGCGCGTCGTTGCCGCGCTATGACCCATAGCCCAGTGATTGGTAGGAAGACGTTATCGGAGCAGTGGTTGGAGTACAATTTAATTTTGATAAAGTTTGAGGTGGGTTTTGTAAAATTGGCAGTCATCTTGGCATTTCTTCAAAGGTTGAGGGGTTTTCCGTAAAACTTTCTGAGTGGTGGCTTGAGCAAATGCTATTTCTGTGAAGTTCGAGGGGGCTTACATAAAATTACCTATTTGTGGGCTGGACTGCATATTAATTTCGATAAAGTGCGAGGGCTTTTCTGTAAAACTGCGAAGCCTTTTGAATGGATCTGAGCTGTTCACGCGCGATCCGATGGCCGTCGTTTTCCCGCCTACGTGGCTCAATTGGGGGGGGGGGGCAAAAATCCCCCCCGTTTTAGGTCTTGTAAAGATTCGGATATCATTTTTTAACTGTTTTTTTAATTTTAGCTAAATTAGGCATAATATTTTGTATCAAAAATTTATATTCTTGTTCTTAGCATTGTGCTTGTTAAGATTCATACAAAATAAACCCCAAATGTGTGCTATATTTTAATCAAATGATGAAAAGAAATTCGGATATCTATTCAGATTCGGATACAGATGTTTTTTCACCTTTTTCTCTATCGAAAACAAATAATCCATAAAAAAATTGTAACTAATTTTTTTTATTTTTTCCAGTAATTAGCTGGTTATAATGCATAAAAAAATTAGCACCAAATTTATTTTATTCTGATCTAAAAGTATCAATCTATTACACAATTCGGATGTTTTGGATCCATCCCTAGACACAACCAGGTACCAATTCTCAACAAAAATTCATTTTTTTATTTACAAGTACCGGAAACGAGAGAGATTTCTGTTCTTGTTGGTGCACTCCTCAAGCGGCTACAGCCTAGCCTGCCCTCTGCAAACAAATCAAACAGAAACACATTAAACTTCTTCAATGGTTCCAAGGAATCCCATGGAGAATATATAGACGAAACAACAATACACCCTATAAAAAAAGCAGCACCTGCATCAGGTTGCGGGCCTGGTTCTCGCCCTTTGAAGCTGTCTGCTGGCTGGGCGGCTAGTAACCTCAACCTATGTTAAAGAGGGACCAACAAAGAAACTAATTCTGCTACATAAATTGACCCCTGTATGTTAGTTCGGACATAATATCATTTATGAAAGATCAAATGATCCTCGGCCTTCCAGGATTGCATAAAGCAGCTTCTTGCGCATGATTTCCTGTCCAAACAGCAGCAGCACCAGTCAGCAGAAACCATCAGAATGTCCAATCTTTTCTTTAGAGAAAATAACAGAAAGGGCCAGAGACCACATACTTTTGTGGAGTACGGAGGCAGCTTCAGATAATTAGCGCACGTCATCACACTAGGTAAATCATCATCCGCAGGCTCTGTTGCCCCAGTTGAATTTGAAGTATTTACCGCACTTGAAGGATGCTGGTGATAATCAAAAGTACACCAAGTTACCCCCAAAGAACAGCTTTGGACAGATATACACATGTCCCAATAGCAAATGTCATGATAGATTATGGAAAGTACCTTCCTAACAATAGTAAGCTTGGGACTAAGGGCCGCCAAACCACCGGGTGGAAGGCGAGGAGCACCAGTTACAAACTGGCAGAACGCATGCTGCTGCTCAGGGGTGAATTCCGCCATAATCTCAAGCAGCTACAAAACAGGAGCAAAGAATCAAGGAGCCGCACTTCTTCAACAAACAATTGGATGCAGGAGATGTAACACGTAGGAATGGATGCACTTACATTCACGATCGCAGGACTTTTAGCAGTATACCCATGATCAAATTTTATGTTATCCACCAGGGATTCCGGCTGCAGAAAACGAGATTTCTTCAGTGGAATACTTCACATATTATAACATGGATAAAGAGAACAGAACATTACCTCCCAAATTTCTTGTCGGCCACATATTAAATAGTCCAGTTCTTGCGGTGAAAATATTTGGAGGGATGAGATGTCAAAAACCTAAAGCATACAAGAACCATTGAATTAGCCTTAATCAATGTCAGAATGACCAATGAAACGACTATAAAAATTTTACTGCAATGCCAAAGACGCTGTACCTGATTAAACCCTGATCTAAATGCCTCAATCTGTCGCTTTATCCCTGACTTAACTGTAGCATCCACTAGCAAACTAATATACTCTTCCAAGTTGTAAATGTTAACCTGCGAATGGTAATTGCACTTATTGATACATGAAACAAATACAATCAACAAAACAAGTAAAAAACAAAGATAGACTTCATCTCTTACAATTGTGCTTCCTTCACCCTCTTTAAGAACATAATCAGGATAACCGGGAAGAGTAAAATCTAAACACAAATCTTCAATAGCAGCACCACGGAAATGCAAGTCTGCAACTTCAAGCTGATTCTCGCCAGGAGTGGACTCAAGGAACTTCTTTCGTTCAACAAGAACTCGCAGTTCTTGCAATGTCTTCCCAAACTCAGAATCAAATGAGACTATGTCAAACAAATCAAGCTCCTGTGCAATGGAATTTCGTTAAGGCATGAAATAGAACGAAACACATCATTAACAAATTAACCAATGCAAATCAAAATGAAAACAAAAACACGGTATCTGGGAATATAGCTTCTCTGTACATACCTGTCCAAGGATAAGCTTATAAAACGCAGTTGATAAAGGCAAATCTAAAAGTCTGCCATCTTGCAAGACTTTTGCCATCACTTGACCGATTAAGCGGAAATACTCCAAAACTTTGAAGAATCTGGTACCTTCTGAAGCATCCGTTTTAGGTGACCAAGGCTGAGGAAACAATCCAAGAGGAGCTTGTATCAAATGCCTGCCATCACCTGGTAAGTCTGAGTTGAGTTCTTTTCCTGATAAGCCATCTTCAGGATCTAAATTAATCACATCACTCCGATCAATTTGCAATCCTGAATCATATGGAGAAGTAGATCTCCATAACCCCAGCTGAGAACTTTGTAGTTCGTGGCTTAAAAGAGTATAAAACTCCAAAGTAGGCCCCAGCCCGGTCCCAACTTCACCGAAGTATTCCACCTCAAGAACAGCCCTCTGACTGGAGAACATCTCCATAACTTTAGCAGCAGAATCCAGAATACGGTTACGGGAAACACGAACTTTCTGGCGTTGTAACCTGCCAAACCGGACCTCTCTTTCACCACCAGAGCTGTGATTGTCACTCTGCTGCTGTTGCTGGAGTCGATTCAATGCTCGTGACAACCCAAAGGCTGTGGAGTAGAAGTGCTGCCTCCTTGTCTCAAAAGGAAACAGAAATGGGCAGGCCTTGGTCATTTGATAGCACCAAGAAGGTAAACTGCCACTACAAAGTGCAAGAACATCCTGCATTTGCCGAGCAAGCTTTGGCGTCAGCTTACTATTGACAAACTCCTCGGAAGGTACCTTGGCTCCAGTTCTATATAGCTCATCAAGGGTCCTGATTTTTCCCTCAGCAAAATCATCGGATGCTCCTTGTGCTCTTAAACGAGAAGACAACTGATTAAGCCCCTCCAGTACACGTAACAGTGCTAAAATGTTGTATGTTGAGTTTGTTCTCTCAAGATCACAAGGGAGTTCTCCTTGTAAGATGCTATCAAGAAGAGAAACACACTGCATTTCCGAGCTAGACCTGCAAGAATCTGATTTTGAGTTTAATGAGGTGGACCCTCCCTGGGATCCCTTGTCAGCTTGGTTATCAGCCTTCTGGTACGTTATTGTGAACACATCACCCCAGAAGCGGTTTCCATCATTGGATAAATCAGATCCATTGAACCTTTCTTCATCATCCTCATCAAGCATCAATTGACGTTGAATAGCTTGATATACTGTCAAATGTTTACTGAGCTGCTTCCCACCAGCAGTGAATATGAGTTTATTGTGATCACTTATGTTACCCCCAAGTGACAGACCACGCCGATCTCGGCTACCTCTAACACTGCGACCACCGACAGAAGCCAGCCCAGCCATCGTTGCAGCAACAAATGACATTGCACCTCGTGAACCAAATGCGCTTGCACTTCGAAATTCAGAAGAATCTGGTCCCCTGCTAGATGTGTTTCTAGCAATGGAAACAGATGATGGCTGCGCCTGGCTAAAACTGGCCGAGCCAATGTTCTCATCAGCATCACCCAATTTCACGTCATGGACACCATCTTGAGAACAGATAGGAAGAGAGCCTTCTTGGAGAACCTAAGAATTTGAAGAGGTTTAATTAGTCAGAAATAAAACAAATGATCAAATGATCCTCATTCTGGGCCCACAAAAGGCTCATTTATCCTAATCACAAACCAATAAGACTAACCAACAACCAGTGATTGCAACAAAGAAAAAATTAAAGGGGAAGTTTCCATTTACAAACAGTTACCTCATGATCATCATCGTCATCTTCTGAAATGTCATCATCATCGATCATTAAAGCATCATCAATCTCAACGGGGGACGTGTCAAGCTCTTCATCCTGCATATATACCATAGTAGAATGTATTACTCATCATTTACCATACTTCCACTCCCAACTAAAAAATTAGAACACAAGAACATGACTTCTGGAATATTATCTTAAGATTTTTAAAAAAAAAAAATCATTAGTCAGTTTGACCATTGAAAATCCGTGCATGCATCCCGTAAGGGTAGTCTAAATTTAAGACCGAAATTCTCATGTATATTTGGTGCCCAAGCCATGAGCTATAGGTTACACTAATGATCACGAGAAGTAGAAGAACCATAAATCTGCTATACAGCTAGAATTGAGAACAAAGATTGTTTAACTGCAAAACAAACAAAAAAGGCATGTAAAAGAATAATACCTCAGAGCTACTATGACCATGCGCTCGCTTCATTTCTGAATCCTTCTCTGAAGCAGATTTTTGGCGGGCAGCGTTCCTGGTATTAGGTCCCTTTGATTCATCTGAGTTTGGTTTTACAATAGCTTTGCCTTTTCCTTTGGCAGTACTAGTGCTTTCATCATGAGCATCCCTTTTAGATGTACCACTACTTGCAGCAGATGACTTTGATCGTGTTGTTGGACGCCGACCAGAATGAGCTGTTGCAGCTGCTAATGATGCACCAGTTGTAGTGCCAGGAACCCCTGATTCAGAATTATTTCCAGATGGAACTATAGGCTTTGAAGCAACCTCACTGCGCTGAACTCTGGGCCAAAGAAAATCTTCAACAGCTGCTAGACTGGCAAATGGGTCAATAAGCACAATATTTGATGAATAATCCCGAAGTGATTTTTCACCTTGAGCTCGTGACAGCCGCAACTTGAAGGGCTGAGCAAGAGCACTAAGACCTGAGGTTAGACGGGAGCCTCCAATACCAATCCTGCTAGACTGGCTAAGCACAACGGGGAAACGTTCCAACGAAGACAATGCACTTTGTAGTTTTTGAACCAAGAGTGCCATGGGAGTTCCATCCCTTTCATGACCAATAGAAAGGGCAACAGATATGAAGGACTTGTATCGCCTAAGGGCCTGCTGACGAAGCTGTGGTAGGTTTCCTTCAGATACCTTCTCCTTCCCAAATGTCCCACAGGACAAATAGTCAAGCAATGATGTGACAACTCCACTTCTAATGAACTCAAATGTGGAGACACCATTAACTTTGCTAAGCTCGCCGAGCATTTCAGATATCACTTCGTCTAATTGTTCTTCCACATCAAATGAGATGTCAAAACAATCGGCACTTACAGCTTTTGATTTCCCTTTGGCTTTTGTTTTGGCATTCTCAACTGCAGTATTAAGCTTTGTGCAGAGTGCTCTCAGTTTAAGAAGGTCATCAGTAACTCCAATATCACTTGAGTCAGTGTCCGTCGGGAAGTATTTATCTTTGAAAGACTTTGCATGATCGCTAACTGCAAAACGCAGGTTGGTGTTTGGAACTTCGGAAGTGCTTGTTGTTGAGCAGGTGACCCCAAGATTGGAACTGTTTGATTCATCTAATGAACTGTTTTCTGCTGGCACAGCACCCCCACGCCTGCGTTGACGCCTAGAACGTGACGGCATGGGAGAATCATTATCTTTATCCTGCAGTGGTACCTGAGAAGGCAGTGCATTGGAGGATTCTGCACATATAAGTGACTCCACAGCATGAACAACACCTTCCCTAACAAACAGCTTAGAAAATGTCTCTGGAAGCTTTTCCATCATTATTTCTGCTATCTGAAGAGCAGGAATCAACACTTGGGGATCTTTCCATGCAAGAATGCCTGCGAGGAAGCTGCAGATGGAAATGACATACCTTAGAAGGGATCAGAAAAGAAGTACGTACATTGAGAGAGTGGAACAAGTTTTAGCATCCAATGTTCTGAAACTATTCTTTAGGCAAAAGAAATTAAGCTTTGAAAGAACTTGTATGAAACCTGGATATGTTTGTTGTGCCAAGGAGAGATTGGATTGTTTCAGCGGAGCTGTAGTACATTAACTTCCCAATAATTGATAAGCACTTGTGACGTATCGGTGCATTTACACTAGAACCATACACCTGAATGAACATGCAGGCTATTAAGTACCCAAGAGAAAACACTAACAGCAATTTGAAGGTGTTCACCAGGAGAAGAATTTCAGCACTAACCTGTGTCATCGTGGGTAACAAATCCATACCAAACTGCTGTAGAAGTTCAGGGTGCTCACGCAATAGCTTCTCACGGCCAGACCTCTCGTTTTCTGTTGAACTTGAACCAGCCCCATCTTGTTTGATGGAAGCAGATTTCTTTGTTGATGAGCTTTTATAAGCATGGTAGTACGTTGGTAAATTGATGATTCTCGCAGGCATATGTGGAAGCAAATCATCAGCAAGGCTCACTATCTCAAACATCTGCAGGATTAGAAGTAAACCAATGAAAATCTTTTGGGAAAAGAAGCATACAAGTTTGTGAAACCCATGGGTCAAAAAGTGCGGGTTTTAATAATTAATGTTTCAGCAGTTAAATGGGAAAACAGCAAGCACCAACTGCAGACGACATTGTATGTTCATACCCATCAAATGCCAGACTATTCAGTATGTACAACATATGATTTCAGCACCTAAGAAAGGAGCAAGCAGCTGCCGCAAATGACACTATTCATGACCAGTGTGTTACAAATAAGATTTGTGCTACCATGTACCTTGAATCAACACCTCCAGCCTCATCAAAACATCTCAAAAGACTAACTCAGGTATGACAACCATATTAATCAGGAACGCATCGTTTTGATACTTGGTTACGCATGGTTTTGATAATTGGTTCAGTACAAGGAAGAAATCTTAGTTGCCCAAAAAAGCACAATAAAAAGGACTGCTAGCCTTTCAACAGACACTCATCTTTTGAATGACCGTCTGTATAGTTTACGGAAGCATCTCAAAAGACTCATTCAGGGATGAGAACCATATTAATCAAGAATGCATGGCTTTAATACTTGGTTCTGGACAAGGAAGAAATCTTAGTTGCTCAAGACAGCACAATAAAAAGGGTCCAAGTCTTTCAACAGACAGTTCTCTTTTGAATGATCGTTTGCATAGTTTATGAAGACATGCACAGGCTTGCTCGTTACATTTCAGCATATATGTTCAATGCTCAAGAAGGTTAACCACGTAATTGCTCAGTGGTGCATTCATATGAACATTTGATGTGACTTTTAAAGTTTTCAAAGGTTGTCCAGGTGGATGTGATTTATGTAATTTTAGGGAACATGAAATGCCTAAGACTAATAATTTTTTAGTGATAAATCAGAATCTGGCTGGATATGGTTGTGCCGTGCGCTACATAGACAGAAAAGATTGTTAAATTGGTAAAAAGGCTGGCAGTAGCGGCACAGTTAAGTCATAATTCATAAGTCAGCGATAGAAATATTCACCTGATCAGCGGGTCTTGTTAGAGCAGGAGCGACTGACGTTCCAGAAATCAAACTAGAGCCGGACAGGATGTCTTTAAGAGTGCCGCTGATCCCAAGAAGAAATAGTGTTTTACCTGCCAGCAGTGATCCACTTGCACATATTGAGAGAAGACGGATCAAGCCCTGAAAATAGTGCAACCTAATCTTAGCACAAGTGTGAGAGAGGGAGCAAGGAAAACCCCAGGAAAGGATGTCAGAAAAAAAAAGGCGCATACTGTGTATGTGGATGTACTCAGTGATGCCTGTCCTGAGGAGTTGCCAACAGATATCAAGCTAGCAGCTTGAGCAACCAATCCGTGGTTGCAGAGCTCATCAAGCTTCTCCGGGTAATGGGCGAAAGCTTCAGCAATGCGTGTCAAACAAACAGAAGCATGCTCCAGTACCTGGAATGCCATATTAAAGAGTTGGAATTGCTTGCTATAACTGAACAGGATGGATAGTCAGAGGTCGTAATCTGAAAATCACCTTGGAATCATGATGGTTCAGGAGATTCGTGAGCAGAGGGACAGCTTCCATGACAAACTCTGAAGCATCAGACGGCAGCTTCCTGCAGATATTTGCGGCGGTAGACAATGCTACTCTCTACAGCACAAACATGCCCACCACGGGAACAGGTGTAAGTGGAAGCAAACAGCGCACAGCACATAAAGGGAGGTCGAGCTCGAGAGAAATGGAATGTCCGAGTACCTGAACCCCAGTGGAGAAGAAGTCGAGATACGACAGGACAGCCATTAGCGCCCCAGCACGCAGACACGCGGTTGGGTGCTCCAGAGAGATCTTCTTGAGAGCTTGTAGAGACTAATTAAGAAGACGGGTGGATAAAGTATTAGCAGCATATACTTGATTGGTGGTTAGTTAGTGGTTAGCAGCATGTACTACTAGTTTTACAAGAAGAAGAAGAAGTAAATGGGTATACCTGCTCGGCGAGGTCCATGTACTCGATGGTTAGCAGGCGAGCACAGAAACACTGTATGGCCCCGTAGTGCACGACCGCGGAGCAGGAGGAGGGGAGCACGTCGACAAGGTTGGCGAGGGCCCGCGCGGCGAGCAGCATGACTTCGGGGCTGGCGCCGGCGGTGGCAGGCTCGTCCTCGCGTCCGAGCATGGCGACGAGGATGGGGACGAAGGCGTCGACGGGGAAGGCGGCGAGGGAGTCCTCGGTGCCGATGGAGAGCATCTCGCAGAGCTGCATGAGGGACTGGAGCTGGCGCGACTCGTCGCCGTGGGCCTGGAGGCCGGCGAGGATCCTCTTGAGGTGCGCGGAGGTGGCGGAGGATGGGGCGGCGGAGGAGGAGGGGAGGAGGTCGTCGAGGCCGGCGCCGAGCCTGCGGAGGAGGCCCTGGAGGGCGGTGCTGGCGGAGGTGAAGGACTGGGGGAAGGGGGCGTCGGAGTCATCGTCGGGGGCGGGGGGAGGGGGGTCGGAGGGGGTGGGGTCGGGGTCCTTGCCCTTGTCGGCGGCGGCGCGGGAGCGGCGGCGGGAGGACGGCGAGGGTTCCATGGCGGGGGCGGGGGAGGAGGTGGAGGAGCTGCGGCGGGTGTTGGGGCGGGAGCGCTTGGAGGCCGATGAGGAGGAGGAGGCGGCGGCTGCTGCTGCGGCTGCGCGCTTGCGGCTGGAGCTGCGTGTTTCCATACAAGGCAAGGGCGCGCGAGGAGATGGGGGGCGGCGGCCGGCCGGCCGGCCGTGACTAGGCGGCGGCCAGCGGCGGCGGCGGCGGGGTCGAATCGATCTGCGGGTGCGGTGTGGCTGGATGCGGAGGAGGAGGAGGAGATTGGGGATCGGGGAGGGGGAGGGATGGAAGGGAGGGAGGATTTGGCTGGTTCACAAACCCTAGCTGCCTAGCCTTCGATTCCGACTGGGGGCGGGGCCTGTGTGGTGGACGGAGGCAGGCAACAAGGGCGAATCGAGGCGACGGCTGCTGGATTCGATGCCGGTTGCCGTTGCCTCCTCGCCGATTTGGTGGTTTTCTGGTTTGGGGGAAGATTGAATTGAAGAGGGGAGAGACTAGTAGAGAGAGAGAGAGAGGAGGAAGAGACGCCCGCGACCTCGAGTGACACACAGCCAGCCAACGTGTCGCGGTCGGGGCGGGGGACGAACAAGCTTCATGGGCCGCCACCGACTCCATCCAAGCCCACAACAACCTAGCTTGCTTCGTTTGCTTCCAGCCCAACGTACGAAGTCAGTTTTATTTATTTATTTTTCTTGAGATGAACGAACCCACCCAAATCGTCATGGTATCAAATACTACTCCGAAAGTAAGAAATCGACAAGCAAAGGAGGTAGATTGATCCATACTCCCTCGGTTCCAAATTATACATCGTTTTGAATTTGCTAGATTCATAGATATTATGCATTTAGACGTAGTGTATATCAAAATACACAGCATCATCCATGAATCTAATAAATCCAAAACGACCTATAATTTAGAACGAAGGGAGTAGTTACATTACTATGGTTGAGTTGCTACCAAGCCCATTCACGTCATGCTACTACCAGTAGAGTAGTAAATTAAAACCAAACAGATTCATTTATGGCTGTCAAGGCAACAAATGAATCCTCTCTATGCTCTACGGACTGGGCGGGCTTTCAGAAGACGAATCAGCTCATCTGATCTCCCGGATGCCACCACGTTGGATGATGGTTTGCCTCCTCTTCCTTCCTGCAACAACCAACAAGCCCGCGAGTCAGCTACCGTGCATTCCAACAAGACTACTGCTGATAGCAAAGCATAGTTTGCTAAACCAGCAGCCAATGAATTCCTTGAGCATCATACCACCGCATCAAAGTCCACTGCACCAATGAATTCCTTGAGCATCATACCAGCAGCCGGCTGCAGCCTCCTGCTCAACAAAACCAGAGTCAGTTGTTGCAAAGTCTGCTGTTAAAATACCTCTACTTCGACAGTCAGCAACATAATCCTGCACTGCACTCACCTCTTAGTTTTCTTTGCATCGCCAGGCCTGGATGCACAACCTTCTTTCTTTCTATCAGCAGCTTCCTCTGCCTGACTGACCTTACTTGAAGCCTAGGGGGGAGCAACAGGCCACAGTATTAGAAAACAAAGGCTAACACCGCAAGAGAAATTACTCACCACGGCTCTCTAAGCTGCATCTAGTTTTAGCGATACATTCATAATTAGGCATCCAGCAGATAAAGCACTTCAAGCCCAATCAATACTGCAGCCAAAACAAACATCTTACCATTGAAGCCTTCGCTGGGGAGGTTATTTCCTTCAGCAAACATGGAACCACACCTCCACAATCAATCAGTTGCTCCAGAGCTTCGCTGTAGCCTATACAAATGCTATGCAAGCATTAGGTAAACAAATATCTAGGACCCGGACAGTCCTGCAGAAACTACTTGCCTACTTCAATAGCAAGCAGAAGATATTACCTATACCATATTCCACAGTTGCCTTTCCTACTCCAGGGTCGCGCCTTTCAGGTTCCGGGTCCAGTTCCTCAAGTTTCTTTTGAGTAGCAACCTAAACAAGACACAAGTGCAACCAGTTTTGTCATGTTTCCTTAGAACAACACCCAGGACACAGCTGATGTGGCTCAGAAGCAAAACTAGGCACCAAACAGCACTCCTCACCACTCTCGAACAGTTTCCATGCTGCCAAACCGCAAATGGGCAAATCAAAAGTTGCAAAACTCTACCACCAATATGTGTTCCCAGTCAAGTTGGCAGGGCAGGTAGTTTTTAAAAACAAAAGGAGGAAAATTTAAACCACATCTGAAATTTGATTGCCGCAACGACAAAAATCAGCTAAGAATAACAGAAACATTGATGTAAACTACTCCTAAGTTCATTTGGTAATGAAATGGATAATTCAGTACAGACCATTACCGGCAACCCTAAGGAAGATTGGCTGGAGCAGACATCTTCTGTGTCAGAGTTCACTTGATGAGAAGAGCTCACACAATCAAGATGCTCCACTTCTGTTCAAAGATCCAATAACACTGAAACATCTGTATCATAGCAAGGAAACAATAGATACAAATAGAAACTGACCTCTTGTATTGATATCATGTTGAATATCCTCTACTGTCATCTTGCTTAACTCTCCTGTTTCTTCTTCACTTTGCTGTATGGTAGCTTTCTTGCTACAGCTAGTGAGCTGTGGGGACAGGCTGACCCTTTCAGTGTTCTGATCTAATTGATTATCTGAATGGCTGGACGAAGGCATTACACCACCAGTGTGTGCAGAAGTTTGCTGAGTAAAATTTTCAGATGAATCCAATCTCTTATGAATCGCTTTTACCTCTACCTAAAAGAACAAAAGAGTAAAAAAGATTTGTCACTTTCACTTCCAGGATAATATTTAGTTCTTTTGCCACAAGTGCTACTAAAAACAACTTCTCCTGAATACAATGAAGCGCAGTTCTCCTGCGTCTTTCGAGAAAAAAAAAAGTGCTACTAACAACAATGATGAAGACTATCAGTTCCAAGCAAGTTGGGGTAGGCTACTAGTACTACATATTTAAAAAAAAACACATGTAAACGTGCAACTATAGAATGGAATATTCACCATGGTATTTCCTTTTTCTGTGTGACATTTGGAACCAAGAGCATAAGGACAACATGATTTCTCTGGCTAAAAAGGGATGATGTATAACAGTGTAAAATGCAGCAACATTCATCAATATTAGGTGGTATCACTATAAGTTAATATGTGAAATTCCCAAGATTTTTCTCATGAGGGTGCACAAAATACACAGGGTAAGCATCCTACCTTAAGACCTCTGGAACTCAGTTCTTGTTCATCTATCAAAGATATAGACGAAGTATCACAACTGACAGATTCCCCTGTTATAGAAAAAGAATTCAGAACTGAAAAACAACATTTTAAAGATGTCGCATCTGATACGTCTATTTTGGACATATTTAACCTTTCAGGCTGCAAGGAGCTGAAGAATTTTCAGGACCATGGCATGTGAGTTCTTTTGAGATATCTTCTACTAACTGCAGGGGGGAACGAAGTTATTAGTGCCTTTTGTGTATAACAAACTAAATCATATTATAGGAAACTCCAATATCATGTGCATATACTTCTGTAAGTGATATGGCTTAAAAAAATACAACTGACAGCATTTTATACAGAGTTAGGATGCCAACATAAGAGTAACAAAGGATGCATGCTGCTTCTCACTTGGTCACAAGTACTAGGCAGTAGATAGTGGAAAGTAGAAGACATTGAAAAGGGAAAGAGAGGAGCAAAAAACATGAACTGATGACGCCCACCAATTTCCAAAATAACAATAACTATCCTTTCAAAGTTCCATTGACTGTAGAAAGCAGGGTGAGCTTTAGCATGTATTCCCATCCTGATTCTCCCAAAAGAATAACCAAGATAAAAGGAGTGATAGATAAAGCAGGTTTTGTGTATCAAAATTTCTTTTACTTACAGGGAAATCGTCTACTGGAGCATCATAAGATCCCAGGTCAGGTTTATTTGATTCAAAAACCAAGCTTCGACCAGCTGGACCAGAGGATACAAAATCATCTTGGTCAACAGAGGTGTCTTCAGTGATTGGAACGTTCTTGCATGAACAACAAGAGTTTAGAACCTTCAGCTCCTTTTTCAACTCCGTAATTTGGATATATTGATCTCTAATCAATTCTTTCATGCTCTTAGCAGCATTCTCGGACTCCTATAAGTAAACACGTTGATTACGACAGCATAAAAGGAAAATAATTAAAGAGGAAATAGGAGTACTTTCTTTAATGATAAGTAACATATAAAAGCATCTGAAGTCACTACATTCACCATGAAAAGTTAGAGGAACATTTTTTTGCATAATCTAGTCTTTGACAATACTAGCCATCCAGAAAAGTTGTCTAATTAAAAAGATATCCCACAAATTGTAGTATCATACTCATACTCAGAAGAAAAAATATGCACAGAGAATTACCAAAACTTTGTGTTTATATTGCTTTAATACAGTCCATAAAGCCCTGGCAAAGTTCGTCATTATTGCTTCGCTTCTCGATACCCTTTGCAACTCTGAGTTCAGAAACTTGTGCCGCGCCTCATCTATACACATTTCATATATTGATGCAATATTGAAAGTTAATCAAATATTCATCAGTACCACAAATAACTTGTGACAAAAATAAAGCATTTGAATTTAATAAATCAAATATTAGTGCTAATAAGTAGAACCTTCTTCGGAAACTTTGGTAATATTATCTGTATCGATGTTTTCCTTTCGGTCAGCCTGCATCAACATAAAAGTTAAACATATGATTACACACCCCAACTAAGAAAAAAAATACATTTCCTAGAAAACATCTTGTATGAAATGTTTGTTGTACATTGCAAAATAATGAAACATGTGGCATGGGATAAGACAAGAAAACGTGTCAAGCTTAGTACATGCAACATATTGAATTGTATTGGTGAGCACATATGACAAAACACTACACTGATCATTCAATAGATACAAGGACGACAAAGGTGTACCGAGCAACAAGAATCCTTGATTCTGAACAAGGATTGTGCTTATAATAAGATGGAAATTTACTGGTCAACCATATCATTTAAGGCAGCAAGATATAGCCATTAAGTCCATAGGTGCAAAAGTCCATGACATGAATTATGATATGCGTTTGAAATGAAACTGTGAGATCAACATGCTCCGGCACCTTTCAACTCAGAAGATGGCAGCACATGAAAGCTGTTTACAGTATTTTAAAGCTAAACAGACAAAAAACATTGCGAGCTAAATAGGAATTTGTACCACAAGGACTCCAGGCTTCTGAACCTTCCTCTTTTTCTTGTTCTCTTGGCAAATCAAGGAAGCATTGGTTCTCTTTTGTGAAACCAAGTCAGAAGAATCCTCAAGGCTGGTGTACCTGAAAAGACAACATGAAACAAATTGAATAGAAAAGGGTAAACATTGACATGCGGGCCATAAGATTGTCCAGTTAGGAATATGAATAACCAAATGACTTACAAAGAGACTATCATAAATGAAATGTTTATCTTTTGTCTAAGACAAGCCTCTGTAGAAAAGCTACTTAATTTACCAAGTGAACATTGTTGTTGCTTTCCTCATGTATTTCTTTTTCTGGAGCTACATCCTATGATCTTTCCATGTTAGCTACAACTATTAATGAAGATATCAACTATCAACCGTCTAAATAGTGATATTGTCAGCATAATCACTAGTTAGACTATGTTCTTCTAAATAATAACAAAAGAGAGAAAAGCAAAGAAAAATTGTCAGTGAAATAGAAAGGAGAGTAATAGTACTTTATTTTCATATAGGGAGATGCTTGTCTGAGCAAAAATGATGTATCCACATAATCATCATCTCCTGGCTTCACAGTCAATATCTGAAAATTACGGGAAATAATTAATATAAAGATCAAATTGTGCAGTAATCGGTGACCACAGTAATAGCACCAGTGTCATGCAACATTAAGAAAACAGATAATAAATATTAGCAAAGCCAGTAGGAAAGGTCATTAAAACATTAAGGAATTCAAATGAAAGAAAAGGAAGACTTCTCATTATGTGATTAGCAATAATAGGAACTGATAGCTCTGGCTCTAGAAGCACTTGTAGAAACTTCGAGAGGAAAAATCTTAGATCTACAAAAACCAACAGTATAATTCATTTGAATCTGATAGCCTAACAATTGAAGGCACCCAATGTTTATAGCGCCTCTTGCTCCTGTGACACTAGTGGCATTGGGCACTGGCACCAATCTAACTACAATGTGAGGTCTAGTGGTTAACACATTGGGACATCGTAAAGAAAACTAGAAAATCATCACTTGCTTGGGCAAATCATTAAAGAATGAGTATACACGCCATAAGCAATGTAGGGACATCATTCCTGCACAGGTCATCATGACTAATCACGCAAAGTGTTTACACCATTCTTATCTTATACCTTTTGGGTTTCCCCTGTACTGCTAACGTCTAGATAATCTCAAAGTAGCATAAGCCACATCGGTGCATTCAGAGATAAACAAATAAAAATGTAAGCAGAACATTTCATTTCGGGGACTATTGATAGAAAAAATGATCATTTGAGGAAATAGTAGCATACCAGGGTCATTTTCTTCCTTCCTTCTAGGTAATCCCTTAAGTACCTCGTCAACTATCAAAATGATAAAAGATTAGGGAGGTAAGAATAAGATATTTCAATTCTTATATCCAAGTTTCACAAGTTAATAGAAAATCAGAACTCCTTCCAATTCCAATAGAACCGTGGCCTTCTCAACTTTCCTTTAAATGTAAGTCATCCTAGGACTTCTATGTAAGTCATCTTTCCAATTGCAGTATAAATGAAGGCACAAAGGTCATCTGATCTACTTTCTCAATTCCCATGCACAATTCTAAAATGACCTACACTTGGAATCAGAGGGAGTAGATTAGTTGGAGATGGGGGGGGGGGGGGGGGCTAGACTTATCAATTACTATATACTTCAATGCTTATTTGATCTACATATCATCACCACAAAGGGCGACTGCGTCGCACTAATGACTATAGTTAGGGAATAAATGTTGGGCATGATCCAGACTTCAGAGTTGCCCACATGCCAAAGGCCACAGCCACCACAAAAGGAAAAACGAGATGACATATGAAACTCACCATTGAGTTCTTAAAATGTTTTTCCAAGGGTTTCTTCTGATTTTTCTGATGTTCTAGCAAAGACTGCAATTCCAAAACAAAATGAAAGAGAGCATAAGCAAGCAGGCATATCTTTTCACTGATTCGCAAAAGCAATTGATGACATATTTTTTGCAAGTAAACTGATGTAGAAGATCTACAAGAGAAAAGCTATCTGGCAGTACCCTCAAACAGAGACCGAAAACCATAGACGTATTGTTGATGAAATTACTTTCTAACAGCCTGGAACCCTGCAGGTGAATACTTAATCAGTTTTGAGAAACTAGTTGTAACATATTACAAAGTAACATTGATGGAAAAACAGACTTGATTTCCCGTTTTCTTTTCCCGCTCTGCCCCAGCAAGGTCTGCTATGGTCAGAACAGCACTGTTAAGTGAATTTCCACACTCCACATCACTGCTTTTACGACCATGTATCATTATGATGCACTGTGATCGGCTGCAATACAAAACGAGATAACCATGATTAAAAGGTTCTTTAAAAAACCTAGAATTGAAGCAAGAAAATAGTGGTGCTCAGAAAAGAAACACTATATCTATTATGATTCAGGGCATTCCTTCAAGGTACACAGATATATTCTGGATACATTTTCTTTTACTAAAGACCATGGGAAGGTAATTGTAAGAAAGCATGCCTTGACTTGCTGTTGGCACTTGTTGCAGCAGTGCTGCGCTTCATCATACCACGCGAAACTAAGCTCTCAGCATCTGTGAAATTTGAAAATGGAACCTGCAGATCAAAATAAAGATAACCAAGCATATTAGTTTAACTTCCACCCTCAATGTGATTGAAATAGCATGTGCATTTCCAACTTCCAAGGCACCCATTGTGATCAGAAATTAAGGCTGGTACAGGACCATCCCACCCATGTGCATCCTGACTATCCAATTGGAGTTCTCAAGATACAGCCATTCTATTTGAACCGTAATCAGACAGTCTACGGATAACCATTCCTATCAACCATCAAGACTCAAGAGTATTAAAGGGTGTTTGTTTCAGAGCTACCTCTTGAAGACCTTTAATCACTGACTGCTGAAGAACACACTCTGCAGCATCGGACAGTAGGTCAAGAATGTGTTCCCCTTTTCCCTCGGAAAGTATCTCAAACATTGATAAGGAAAATGATCTGTAACCATAGAGTGAAAAATGACAAGATATGAGCTGGGTTTTGGGTCACAAAACTATCTACGGATTCCATGCGAAGAAGCGCATTTTACCTTGCTGGTTGGCTAGGAACCTTGTTTTCATCTTGTGAACTGAAGATTTGCCGTAGCGTGAGCGGAAGTATACCGGGATTCCTCGGAGAACCGAAGATGGTATGCGTCTTTCCAGAGCCTGTGGGACCCATAGCAACCAGAAGGCCGCTCTTTCCTCCCAAAAAGTCATCCACCAGTGGGTTCATCACTTGTGCGAAGATATCAAGCTGTGAGGAGGGAAGGGGTTAATGGTGACTGCAGAGGTACCAGACAGGAATGTGCCTTTGTATCACAAATGCAGATGCAGTGTGGAGGCGATTGGCAGTTGATGGGTTATGAAAATGCATCTTCGGGGAATGCAGGTGGGGGAAAACGCAGATTGGAAAAGGAACAGGGGAGTGGCACTGCACCTGGGTGGACTCGGGCGGGAAAACAGCGGAGAAGCCGTCGAAGACCTCGGTGCGGCCTCGCTTGGGGTCGACCAGCTTGGCCTGCGGGACGGTGAGCGCGACGGAGTTGGCACCGGTGGGCACGAGGCAAAGCTGCCCGCCCCCGACCTGCTTGAGCTTCCGGCGTGGGTCCTTGCCGGGCATCGGGCGGGGCACGGCCTTGCAGCGGTCCCGGTCCGGGACGGGGCGGATGCGGAGGTACACCTTGAGGCGCTCCTCCTGTCCGGGAGAGGAGGAGGAAGCGGGCGGAGGGGGAATGGAGGCTGCTGCTTCGTCTTCGAGCAGGCGGGAGAGGGAGGAGGGCTTGGGTTTGGCGGAGGCGAGCGGTGTGGGGGGTGGCCTCGCGCGGCGGGGTGGGTTCCGGCGGACGGTGGTGGGAGGAGGCGGAGAGGCCGGCTCCGACGGCGCGGTGGCTGGCTCCATCACTGATCGATCGACCGATGGGCGGCGGCGGCGGTGGTGGTGGCGGCGGCCGGCGGCAAATTCCCCTCCCCGCTCCCCGCTCCCTCCCTCCACTGTAGTATTTCGGAATTCGAAAACGGGAAGTGCTGAAGGCGCGGGGCTGCCAACGGACCCAAATGGAAATGGTACACCAGATCCCAGTCCACACGGTCATCCTTCGAATTTTTTTAGAATTCTCTTACCGTTTGAGTTTTTAAACAATTTTTATTTAAAAACTTATTATCAATATTTTAAATTTTAAAAATATATAATTGCTAACCTCTACTGTGGTTCTCAATCTCTCTTCGTTCAACGCCAATTTCTGCAGGGTTCTTGGCGGCCGTTCGATTACAGGTTTCTTTGCTTGAGGACACGTCAACTACCTCATACTACCTTCTCCACGTTAGATTCTTTTCACCGTGGAAGAGAGATAGGGAGAAAAACTCGACGTTATGTGGGATTAAAGAGACAGGGAGTGCGTTTGACTTCTCTTGTTTCAGCTTCTTCTGCGGTATGTTTTTCTTACGCGTGCGAATTAGCACATAGTATTTTTCATTCACAATAAATCTATCATACAATCTTGTCGAAGATCTGCCAAACATATTCAGACTCGTATGAACGCCTCGAGGCGCATCTGGGGCCTAGCACCTCGCGCACGCTTGGCGACAAATGCAGCAGCTCGACTCCTCCCTTATGATCTAGCTCGTCCATGGTCACCTTCCATCGTTGGTGCCCAATGAAATCCCGACTCCTATCACAGTCTGCTATCGAAGCTTCTCGGATGAAGAGGTTAGAGGTAGGAAACGAAATGAAACATCCCTCCTAACATTTTTTTTCTAGATCCACCACTGGCTCTGAATGATAAAGAATCGCAGGTTATAAGGGCTGTGAAAAGGCAAATAACAAGAATGCATATCTAAGATAAGAAGTTGCTTTACCTTCACAAAGAGAAAAGTCGTAGTTTACATGCAACAAATATGTGAGCTATAAGACCAGTCTCAGTGGGGTTTTTATGAAGATTTTGCAATGTTAAATCATTGCCACATCATGAGTTTTGCTAACTCAACAGCCTGATAAGGGAGTTTCATCTATAAAACCCCGCTGATTCAGTTACTAAGTTCATGAATTAAATCACGTGACACATTTGATCAAAGCATCACACAGGAATTAAACCCTGAAAAGCGTATTGATTTGGGACGCATGCCGTCGAAATGAGAGCTCAAAACACGGGTGGTTCTTGGCCTCACGGCGTGGAATTTTTTTCTTCTCGTTTTTCTAGTTACTACGCCGTCCATTAATTATTTTTGTGAGATAGAATGTGTAAGTGGTGTGTGTCGTCGTCCCCCTACTTGGCATGAAGAGAAGGATGTGGGGTTAAACGAATACACAATGTAGACATGGGGGGCGTGTCGTCCGCGTCACACAAAGCAGCAGCGGCCAGCAGGTACGGTGTTGGTTTCTGCTCCTATAAAAACAGCTAGCATTCGGCCTGGGTGCAGCCGCACGCATTCAGATCACCCCATCAGCAGCATATCCATCCATCCATCCATCGATATGATGAAGAAGAAGAAGCAGCTGCTGCAGGCCATCATCATCTTCAGCGCGTTCACCAGGGCGGCGGCGACCGGGCCGGCCAGCACGGTGGTCGCCGGCATGGTGTTCTGTGACCAGTGCAGGGACGGCGCGCGGGGGCTCTTCGACTACCCGCTCTACGGTACGTATGTTTGTATGGGTCACCTACTTGCTGCTTGCTACCGGCGGTGGCCACGCTGCCCACCTAACCCACACCATCACACACTGCACAGGCGCCCGCGTCGCCATCCAGTGCGGCGGCGGCGACACCCCGCTGACGGTGCGCGAGAGCAACACCAACTGGTTCGGCGGCTTCTCCGTCCGCATGGAGGGCTCCCCGGACATGAACCGCTGCACCGCCCGCGTCGTCCAGGGCACCGGCCACTGCGGCGCGTCCGGCGCCCCACCGCGCGAGCTCACCCTCGCCTTCCGCATGCTCGGCCTCGCGCTCTACACCGTGCCGCCGCTGCTCTCGCAGCCGGAGGAGCCCATGGACTTCTGCCCCGGCGCCCACGACAGCCGGCGCAGCAGTTGGTCGCCGCGCTGGCCTGTCAATGCTGCCCCGGCGCCCTCATCATCGTCGTCGCCGCAGCAGCAGTCACCGCCCGCTTCTCCCTTCTGGCGTCGCCGCCTGCCGCCCGTCTGGCGCAAGCCGCCAACGATGCCGCAGGACCAGCCACCGCAGGTGCTGCCGCCACCGACGATGCCTCCTCCGTCTCCTCCTGCGCCAGCGCATCAGCAGGGCTCGGCATGCACCTACGAGTACGTCGTCGTCCTTTTGTCGATGGATCCATGGAAATGTATGTACCAATTAATCCCTATATATATGACGTGCGCGCAGCCAGTGGGCCTCACCGGATCACCGGTGCTACTGGAAGGTGGTGACCCCCAACACGACGGTGGCCATGGCGTTCGGCCCCCTGGCGGCGCAGCGCTACGGGTCGGAGCTGACGCTGCGGGACGCGCTGGAGGGCCGCGGGGACATGTACCGGACTCTGCTCCGGGAGGCCACGGCGGCGCTGCTCAACGCCTACTACAACTCCCCCGGCGGGCCCTTCCTGTACCCGACCACCGCCAGCGTCATCGACCACATGAACGGCGCGCTGCTCAGCTCCGCCCAGAGGGTCCTCATCGAGGGCGCGCGCTTCCGCAGGGCCAATGCCGGCGGCGGAGGACCGGCCGGACGGACAAGGCTGCCGTGCGACTTCACGCCCTGCACGGCGCAGACTCCCGCGGCGCGCCGCTAGTTCATGGTGAAGGAATCGTTAGTGTCCTTCCTGTCCACACATGCCCATTTAGGAGTATTACCGTACCACCACCAATGCAGGTAAGCCATAGGACCAACCACCCAAATTAAGCGATGATACAATTAACAGTAGTTGCTCTCTTGTCGGATCAGTGATTAATTTGAAAAGGTTCCACTGTCATATACTGTGTCGAGTATGTTGCAGAGAGCATAGCGTTTGACAGAACCAGGATTCGACTGACTGCGTTGATTGATTACAAGCACTCATCTCCTCCAAACACTGATCGATCGAGATTACTAGTTCACTACTAGCTAGAGAGGAAGCAAATGAGATTGGCTGGGAACCTGTGTGAAGATTGGTTCAGGAGCAGATTGGGCAGAGCACGAGTCCGTTCTCGTTGCACTCCCCGCAGCGCACCACCACGGTGGGCGTCCGGCGCCTGGCTGTTGCAGCAGCGGGCACGGGCACAGCCACCTTGCGGCTCCCCGAGCAGTCGAAGCAGGGAAGGAACCTCATGCCACCGCAGCCGTCGCAGCAGTAGGCGCCCCCGCGCGCCCTGGGCAGGCCCTCCAGCAGCGGCACCAGGAGGCCCTGCTCGTCCAGGCGCAGCACCTCCTCCGCGCCGCCGACGTGGCGGCCCCGCACGAAGAGCCTGGGGAGCGACGGCGCCGTGGCTTCTCTGCCGCCGAGGCGGTCCCTGAGGTCCTCCCTGAATCCGCGGTCCATGGAGACGTCGCGCTCCCGGAAGGCGACGCCGTGGGCCTGGAGCGCGGCGCGGACGGCGTTGCAGGCCTCGAAGGTGGCGCGGACCCCGCGGAGGGAGGTGGTGTAGAGCAGCACGGACGACGAGCGGAGCGGCGGCGTCGATGGGGCGCTGGGGCTGGGAGCGGCGGCGGCGGCGGCGTTGCCGTCGATGGGGCGGAGGGGGAAGCGGATGCGGCGGCGGCGGTCGGGCTTGCACGAGCAAGGGCTGGGAGGAGGCCTCGCAGGGGTGGAGGGGTCGTGGAGGCCGGCCATGAGCTCCCACGAGTTGATGACCTCATCCGGCTTATTCGGCGGCGGCGGCGGCGGAGGAGGTGGAGGCGGAGGCGCAGCAGCAGCAGATGAGGGAGAGGAGGAGTTGTAGGTGAGGATGCCGTAGGTGGAGGATGTGAGGGAGACGATGTGGTGGTGGGAGATGATGCGGCGGCGGTCGTCCTCGCCGCCTTCCTCCAGCAACGCCGACGACACGCACCCCATGGATCCTTCCTCCTCCTCGATTGCAAGGAAAGGCAGGCAGGCAAGGAAAAGAAATGGGGATTCAAAATTTCAAATGCTGCTGGCTCGCAAAAGGGAAGGCGAGGGGTATCCTGGGCATTTCATTTCAATCCTCAGTTCGAAAAAGAGAGCCGCCGCCTCGATTCTCCCGCTCGGACGGACGACGGGTCAATGTCAATTGAATGGCCCGGCCCCCCAGCAGCCACCAGCCAGCGGACTGGACCAACTGGGCTTCGAGTGGGCCGGACCGTCCGTCCACCTCGCGAGCAGATTTTTCCATGCAGGTGTGCACGAGGCTGGCAAATACCGCAACCAGCAAACAGAGCAGACAAGCAAAATCAAACCAGGCAAATCATCATCCACTCGACACTTATATATTAATAAACTGGCTGCACATAACAGCTTAAAACCACTCAAGTTTCACCTCCATCTAGTAACCACCTAGTAGCAGTAGTAGGTTCACCAAAAGTAATTACAACCATTACGACCAGATAATAGTAGAATTAGCGCTAGTAACTAGTGCACACTTTTCTCTTCCAAGCAGCACCGCCACCAACAAAGACATGCATCACTCAAAAGCCCACTGGTTCTCCCTGCGGATCTCCTCCTCCTCCTCAGGGGTGAAGTCATTCTTTATGTTGAATGTCTTGCGGATCTCTTCTGGAGTCTTGCCCTTGATCATGTCAGCGACCGTCTGGCAGGTCAAGTCCAGCAATCCCTTGATGTTCAGGTAGTTGGCAGCCTGAAACACAATCAACATATGTCAGTAAAGTACATCAACGGCAACTTTGGTGAAACAAGTACATACTTCATCAATTATTATGCTAACTACCTCAGATGGCATGTCAACAATTATATGTAAAGACTAAATTCAGACGACATAGGCAATAAATCACTGTGCAATGCTGCATTCAAAATCATTTGGCAACTGTACCAGCTTTGGCAGAATAAGAGTAACACTAGAGCAACTTCAACCCCCTCTCATCCCATCCCTACTGAGTTTAGGAGAGAGTAATGCAAAAAACAAAAACAGCTACACAACTCTCCCTGATCCGGTTTCTAGCTTGAGGAGGCTCTCATCCAGTGTCGCTCAACTCCTACATCTAGGAGGCCCGCTCAAAACTCTAAATCGTGTGGGAGGCACAATAGTTGCCCTTCACACACCGCTACAAAGCCTCCTGCAAACATTTGCGTAGTAGCAATTCAAATTATACATGGTGTCCTGCAATCTCATTCGTATATGCTGGGGCCTGCAATGCTTGTTGCAAGATTAGTATGGACATTTCTACAGCAGGATGAGCTGAATGAAGCATGGAACTGAATCATGGTAGTTGCTTGATGTTAATAAAATATAAAGTTAGCTCAGGGCAAATATGAGAGCTTCGTTGGAGCTCATTGTTAAGTAGGAGGATGAAAGTGGATGGGAAACTTTCATTTAGATAGAATAAGAGGCCAAACAGAAACATAGTCAGCAAAAGGGTTATGTGGACATGACATAATCAGATAATCTCAGCATGGAATGGATGGACAAATAGAATTACGACTTACGATCAATCAATGTTAATCATCATCAATCTAAGGTACAATCCAGCATAAATAGATTGACAGAATTGAACCTCATAATCAAACAATCAGTCTTAAAGCATGAGCATGGGCATAGATAGATTGACAGAATTGAAACTCATAATCGATAAACCAATTTAGGGTACAAACTATTGCATAATCGATAAACCAATTAATAGGGTACAAACTATCGCATGATCAATAAACCAATTTAGCGTGCAATCTATTGCATAATCGATAAACCAATTTAGGGTGCAATCTATTGCATAATCTACAAACAAATTTAGGGTACAATATATTGCATAATCAATCAATCTAAATCTTGGGTATATATCAGATGCCTAATCAATCAATCTGAGCGCAACCTAGATAGATCTAATTAGTAGAAAGGGTACATGACTCGTCGAGGGGACTTAAAGATGGGGATGAGGACGGGGGTAGGTATACCAGGATGAGGTCGAAGAGCGTGGCCTGGTCGACCTTGACGAACTCGGCATCCCAGTTCTTGAGGTCCTCCGCGCCGGCGCCGGAGTCGGCGGCGGCGGGTGCGGCGTCATCGGCGGGCTTGGCGGCGTGGACGTGCTTGTTGCAGTACTCGATGACCTTGGAGAGGATCTTGGCGTTGACGTTGGGGAGCGGGATGCCGTTGTCGGCGCAGTCGTCCTCGATCATGTGGCGGATGGTCTGCGACTCCATGGCGACCGCCTCCTCCACCTCGAACTCCTCGCCGTCGGAGCTCCTGAGGGTGATCATCTTCTTCTCGGCCTCGGCGGACGCCATCGAATCGGATCGAAACCCTAGCTAGCGAGCTGCTGCGGCGTGGAGATGGGGATTTGGGGGGCGGCTGCTTTTTTTCCGTGGCCTGATTCTGACCCCCCTCGGCTTCGTTATAAGGGGCAAAGGCCGGACCCACCTTGGACTCCAACTCTATACATGACCAAACGGGCCGCCCAAACTGTTTTGGCCCGAACCAAGGGTGGGCCATGTCGGGCCCCCCAACGTGCTAAGTGGGTCGGGCCGTCCGTTGGTCCACTTAATAAAAAATCTTCAAACTGATGACAATTGTTGCATAGATACATCATACATAAAATATCCTCTCAAAAATAAAGATACATAAAACATAATATATCCATATTATTAAAATTTTGTCAGTTTACACATAAATATATACACTTTATCATATATTGGTATGTGTATAAGTGTAATATGTCCAGAAACTCAGAAACATGTCTATTTCTAATTGATGATGAAAGATATATACATGGCATGTCAAACGGTGCCAACCAATTAAACGGCGGTGCTCATGCTCGTCATCGTGCCCAATCTCGTGCTGCCGGTTTGGTCCAACCCATTTGGCCATGTATAACTCTATTTAATCATAACTAGTGAAAGTGCACGCACGTGCGTGATAAAAAAATTACATACAAAATAAGGTATAAAAATTGTGTGCAAAATAAAGTATCATGAATTATTGATATGGCATATGTCAATATTTTATCATAATTAACTATGACACTTGTTCACATTATCACATAAACCATTACTCACCTCTCGAATTGTACCACTCTCAAGGCATGTCGCAGAACCCTCAAGCTTGAGAGCTTGCCATAAGCTACTCGGCTGGCGACACTAAAAGGAATAACCATTGAAGTTTGGAGGCACCAATTTATACTAAAACACTCCTTTGTAGAAAACAATATTCAGGCAGTTACAATTAGCAATAAAATGTAATACTAATTGTTCTCATTTCTTACTTCCTTTTAAATATTATCTGTAAACATTATTAACAACTTGGTTGTTCGCTATCACCAGCCACGCGGGTGAGTGTGGTGCCCGGAATTGGCTCCACAACCCCGTGTGTGGTTTTTCCAGTGGCTGGGACCAAGCATGTCCTACATCTGCCAAAATATGAAGCATGCAGCCATTCCAATAGAACAATGACTAATATATGAACAAACATTGAATGTCTTCCATTTAGTAATACCTATCAATCCACAAATTTCACCAGCCAAACAGTATATTCAACTAAACCAAGTGTCGTTTTAAGGGGACAAATGTTTTTAAGAGGACAAATGTCACGAGGTTGTACCCCATGCAGTGTTCTTTAAAGTAATATAGGACTTCAAAACATAAAATCCTTTGCTTTCTAGAATCCTTACATACTAATAGAAACATAAAATCAGTGTATGCCATATAGTAATTAGAAGATTCTAATATGAATGTCATCTCAAAGTACATCATTGTGTCCTAATGGTGAAAGTTCCCCTAAAGTGTGGATATAAGGCATCTGCACTTATATCATGCAGGAAATAAACAAGTTATTGCATTAGAAAAACAACAGTTTATGATTTCATTTTCCAATTCAATAGCATTATATTCTACACCGGCACTCAAATGTACATATTACAGATACAAATATGTTTTTAATAAAAAATAGTGAGAAACTATTTTTTAAAACAACATTCAAATCTAGATTGCATTTTACATCTTCATGAGTCGTTACATACTTACATAACAGAACTCAAGCAACATGACAAAACCAATAGCATAATGACCAACAATCATGAAGATGCCAATAAAGGCTCCTATGTAATGAAGAAAAGACATGTCAAAACCCTTTGTTGTCTGCCGCTTTAAAAAAATGGATGTTCTGAAAAACAACCAAACAGATAGGATAAGTGTTCTTCCACTACATAAAACTGGGAAAAACTAAAGATGCATACACTACTTTGCTACTTAATTTGCTCAACAATTTTGCAAGCAACAGAATATGCCTTGTGTAAATTAACAAAACTCATGTAACTACTGCACATACCACTATCTAGTTGCTAAAAAATTCTGCAATACTCACTTAACTGATCCACTTACAATGGAATGACAATCCTCAGTCCAGTCAAACAAAATATTGCTGGATATGTCAACCTGGAAACAGAAACATGATTATTTATTCAGAGAGACATTGGAGGTGGCATGATTGTGGTATGACATAATATTCATATTCAGTAAATAGAATGCACGCAATGGGATAAGGGAAACAATTTCAGAACAAGCATGTGCAACTTTACATGTACTAAAGCTAGCCATTTTAATTTGTAATATCAGTTTAACCTCTAGGCATCTGGTAAACTCACCTCTAGATTAATGGTGTAGGCAGGTCAATCATTCATCAAAGATTACAACTGGACTGAACTCTCCAAACACAAGCCATCATCGGTTTTCATTTTTATTCAATCTTGTTGCTTTTCCCATTCCTGAAAATAAACAGACTGATTTTTACATGAACAGCGAAATACTCCTACATTGCTAATAGCTGACCAGAACACTAATTGATTCAATTAATCATTCATCAAAAGATAATTGAAGGACTATGACACTCGAGACTAAAAATTGTGCATTTCTTAAAGGCAACAAAATGAACAATTAACCCACAAATTTACTAATCTCAATCTTTTGAAACCACAACAAGAAAACAACTGATAATTGATATGAAACCAAATTGACAATAAGAGTTCTTACACGGATGTGCGGCTGCATTGCCTCCTATTTCCTCTCTCTTACCTTGCTTTAGTGGTGGCTGCCTTAATTGGATCACCCATATTTGTTGATATAGTTATTCTCCTTTCCAATATTGTGCAGTAAACAAAATAGAAGCAAAGAGTTAAATGGTATAAACTTGTTTGACTGCTTGAACCATCTTGATTTGCAATTGACAACCAAAGTGATTTAATTGCTTGACCCCTTGAGTTTAGCTAGGAAGAGCAAATGTACTGAAATATAATTAGAAGTCAGACTGCAAATATTAAATATTCTGAGAGCTCAAAATATATGCCTATTCTTACAAATTTCCACAACCAAGATACACAAATATATAAACTTCCAATCAAATTGTCGTGAGTGGACCAAATATGAAGTTTAGCATTTAAAAAATGCTCAATTCCCAATTACCTTGTTACTAAAATAAATATTTCTATGAATAATATTGAACCTAAAATGATATGTACTATAGATCCTACGATAAACATTACCTGCATGTATAATGTGTGACGCCCTAGGTTTTTAATTAACCCTAATTACTGATCAAACCTGTTGACTGTGGTCAAATCATGATCAACCTGGGTCATCACCTCGAAAACCTAGCTAACAACCACCCTTTAGCACCTTAAGCAAGTCAACGTCATCTTCCATGGTCAAAACCCTAGTTGGAGTGGTCAAACCCCTAATGTCTATCTCCTTGTCCTAGAACTTTGGCCACGTTCTCCAAATTTTGCCTAAACACTCAAAAATCTGCCAATATAAAAGTTGTGCAGAATTTCCAGGAACGCATTTCATCTTCAGGATGGCATTTCAAATTTTGTGTGGAAAAGGTTCAAATTTGCCAGTCAAACCCAGTTTTACTATTCACTCGAGCCATGAAATTCTTCAAATTGGCATTTGAATTTCTCCCTCATTTTAGATCCAAATCCAATTTGGCTTGTGCCATTGTTTAGAGGGTTAACTCTTCTGCAAGTGTCCTATCTAAAGTTTTTGAAGTTTACATACAAAATTTCGAGCAAGGCACAGTCAAAACGGGTAACATGCATCGGACCGGGCCGAGAGCGCGCCCGGCGCGACGTCACGCGCACGCACGACGTCCACGCGTCGCTGCCGCGCCGCCGCCGTGCGCCGCCGTACTACGGCCGGCAATAGAAGTCCGCGCGTGACCTCGGCTTGCGTCGGCACCCGCGCGCGCCCCAAGACACGGCCTCGGCCGGAGGAGGCGCGCGCCATGCGGTGTGTACGCGCGCCCGCGGCGTCGTCCGCCCCTGCCGCGCACGCACGCCGAGGCCCGGCCGCCGTACCGCGCACGCACGCCGAGGACCGGCCGCCGTACCGCGCATTAAACGCCGGGATCCTTAGCTGCTAAGTGTTCTCAACCCCGCGCACGCCTCGGCTATAAGTAGCCACCCTCGCCGCAGCTCGCGCGCGAACGCCGTCCGCCGACCCGCCATTGCCGCCGCCGCGGTGAGCATACCCCTCCGCTAGCTTCCGCCGCCGGCCAGGCAGTCCAGCACCTCCCCTAGGACCTAGTGAAGCTCCTACCGCCGTTTGTTGCTCTGCATTGCCCTCACCCTCGCCGGAACCCGAGTCGAAGCGGGCGCACCACCGCGACCTCGCCACCGCCGCTCGCCGGAGCCACCTCCGGCCACGCCTCTACCACCAATCGACTCGTGGTGAGTCCAATCGGAGCATGGTGCCACATGTTTGCCAGCCCCGGCCACCGTTCGCCGCCGGCGAGCCTCCCCCGCCGCCGAGGGCACGGGTGTGAATCCCCAAGGGCATATTTGTAAACCAGGGACCTGTCTGCAATGAAAGTTATCTTAGTTTCTTTGCAACTTAGTCCAGCACCTTAGAAAAATCATAGGAATTCACAGAAAAATCCAAACCTAATTTTTTTGGTCTCAGTGAGAGTAGATCTACAACTTCTACAAAGCATGACCATACATTTGACTTATATATTTTGAATGAAAATTCAAACTCAGTTTGGCACAAATTTACTGTAGTTCAAAATCTAGAGAAGCTATGGAGCTAAATTTTGGATATGTTGCTAGACATATCATGTTTAGACTCTGGACCAAAATTTGCAAAAAGTTATTAAACAGATCTTTTTATATGATTTACTTTGCATTTATGCTAATTCTGCCTTATTGATTTTTGTAGCAAAATGTATATAGATTTTTGTGCTCATCTTGTGGCTATGCTCATGTTATGACTAGATTCAACTTTTCTGCATTTACCATGATTTTATCTCTACCATAAGTATTTATTCTTGTTATGTGCTTAGATTTAAGTTTAAATGCATAGTTCAAATTTTATGTTGGATCTTGTTGTGCTTGTTGGTTTCCTAGGCTTGTTTTTAGGTCAGAGATGTTGTGGGGATGAGTTTGGCTGCAGCAATGCTTTATTTATTTATTTATTTATGCTTTTCTCATATTTCTATTAGCTAGGAAATGTCATTTTTGATGTATATGTTTTATGGCTCAATTAAATAGGTACCTTGGACCAGTGGTCGTATTTAGGTGTTTAGGACCAGTCATGCACCCTTTTCCTATTTTTATATTTTGTTTTGTGATTAAAAGCTTGGAATCCATTGAAGCTCCCTAATAGGTTTATTTAGGAAAAATCATTCCTGCTTCCTTAATGACCTTGTTAAATTGTTGTTAGCTTAATTAAGGGCTGTGGATCCACCTTTGCTGTTTTGTGTGATTAAATAATGTTATTTGCTTAAATGTGTACACAGTCACTATTAAAAGATTAAATAATAAATCTTCACATGAAATGACCTTAATGAAAGGAAACACTAATTAATTGTTTGTCAAGATGAAATTGGCCAACAAGAGTTGGACGTGATGGTTAAACTCTCACTCCACTCAATAACCCTGCATTGCATTCCGTGTAGAGCTTCCTGACAGTAACTACGCGCTCGTGCCGGAAGCCGAGGAAGGAGGAGCTGACGCGGAGCTGCAGTACGTGGAAGTGAACGAGGACACCGAGGACCCCCAGGCTAACTTTGCTGACGAAGGCAAGCCCCGGTGCATTAACCTATTTGTTTTTGGAAATTATACAACTATCTATGGATGTTTGTGCATTTATGTTCAGGAGTTGAAATGAAACCCTAGCTGCATGATCCCTAGGTACCTATGTCTTTTACTAGTATGCTAGGTCGATAGCTGCTATGCTATAGGACCGTTACAAGTCGAGTGATACTTGTCACTCGCGAGAATAGGTTCTTATGTTGGAATCATAAGATCTTTATAAATGGATTGCTCATGTGGTAAGAGCATGGGATGTGGGCTCCGGTCCAATGGCTTTTGTGGGTTAAGTGTTTGAAAGTACTAAGTACTTGTCGGGAATGGGACCGGTAAGCCTAGTACCTTAATGACGTGGTGAGGGATCTTACTATTACTCATCTTGGGATGCGTCTCACGGCTAGCTACCGGTGGTGCATAGTGATTCTGGATGCCTTGCAGGGTATGCCAGATAGCCTGTACCAATGACTATAAGATTCGATCCCGAGCCGAAGAGTTTTGGGAACCGCCTGGTTGGTGGGCTCTTGGGAGTACACTCTACCGTGTGTTTAGGTCTACCTTGCAAGGTTTGAATCAACTGGTTGTCGACCTCTCACCGTTATCTGAGACTACTTATCCGACTGGCCATGGTATCCCTAATGATGGAACTTTGTGAATATTTATGCTTGATTAATTGTATTGCACAACTTATGCTTGCAATAGCTTGCTCATTTAGAAAAGAGTAATCAACTAGAATCTGTGCTAAAATCTTGAAAGTAAGGACATACTCTTTGTTGCTTTTCAGCGAAAGAACCCCACTGGCCAGAAAGCCTTTCATGTCTAGAGTTGGTGATGTAGTTGTCACCGACGGGTAAGTCTTGCTGAGTATTAGTATACTCAGCCTTGCTGTAATCTGTCGATTTCAGGTGCTGCCTTTAGTGATGTGTGGCCTAGAGAAATCCCGCCTGGCTGGGAGCTGGAGTGGGTGGAAGATGATGAATGAAGGCATCATGGCAGGCCTCCTGTGATGCTCCTCGCGCCGTTTAATTTAATTCCGCTGTTTTCAAAACTCTGAACTTCGTTATCATGTCAAGTACTTGGTTTGTAATAATTAAACCCTTCGGGGCAGATTTGGACTTAATCATGCGTTGTACTCTGGACTCGCCTTCGCGTGAGTTTTAATACATTTTTGTACAGATGGCTGCCCCCGTGTTTCTCGAGTACGGCGCTGACGGTTCGGTCTGTACCGACGGACTGCACTGGGAGGGTTTTCCACGCCTTGCGTGGGAGGCACTCAGCGCTGCCGGCTACACCATTCCGCCCGTCTGCGAGGCGCTCGAGTTAGAGCACCTGGGCGTGCCTCGTTGCAGGGTGACCGTCACCGTACCACCCCACTCGGACCACCCCGACTGGTTCGACTTGAGCTCTATGTACTGGGGTTTTCGTCAGCAGGAGTCTTTCGAGTCGGCTGCCCTCTGGGTATTGACGGATTTCTGCGACCGCAACCCGACGGTGGTAGCACTGTCACCATTCGGACTGTTTCCGGCGGTGAATCCGCACGACCCGACATGGAGGGACCATGTGGACCACCTATAGGAGTTACTGCTGCTCGTAGTCCCGCTGGACGTCACGCAGACACTGACGTGTTGCCTGGACGCTGTGTTCACACTTCAGAGGCTGCGTAACACCACTCAGTTGATGATCAGTCAACGTCTGGAGTCGGCTCGGCTGGCCTGGCACAGTCTCTCAGCGGCTTACCAGCAGCAGAGCTTCACTCTCTTCCAGACTCAGTAGGAGAACGACAGGCTTCGTACCAGGAGATTCCAGTTGGAGTTAGAGAGAGGCGAACGCTTACAGAGAATCATAGACCTGGAGGCAGAGGTCACTACCCTTCAGGAGGACGTGGACGCTAGAGACATCGAGAGGTTGACACTGCTGTAGAACATCATCGAGATGCAGCAGCAGGTGGAGGAGGCCGAGGTGCAGGTAGCAGCACTACAGGCTATTGTGGCTCTGCAGCCCCCACCTCCGGTGGAGGCACCTCCGGAGGAGCAGCAGGGTCAGTCTGGTCTGGACCAGGAGAGTCAGGCTGGAGCACCGCTACCGACCCCACCTGCTTCACCTGCCACCAGTGACGCTTCGGTCGGCAATTAGGTTGTCGTAGTGTTGTAATGGGATGACTCATACTCCTGTGTGTAGCGCTTGGTTGGTTTTTGTGGTAGGCTAACGTAGGAGTATTCTTTTATGCAGTACGACTGCAGTGTAACCCATGTTGTATTTTGGTGATCCCAAAACTTGACACCTATGTAATGCTCGGTTGAACACCTTTCCTGCAGTGTTTGTCGTAAGGAAAATGTTTACGCTATTGTGGTCAGATTCGATTCCTGTGTTGAATACCAACTTTGGAGCGCATGAAATCCTACATCTACTGACCCGGATTGGAAATTTTTTAGTGACTAAGCTGTTGGATATGAAACTTTTCGTATGACCGTGTTGCTGCAAATTTCGATAAACTTGCACGAATGAGCTTTTGTGATGCATGTTTACACTTGTCGTTTCTTTCTAAGCAAGATTATGGCTACGTGTCTAATAAAGGCTCACATTTTCAGATGGTGGGACCAACGCGCAGCTCCCCCAACAGTTTCGGAGCGTCGGGCAGTGGCGAACTACCACCGCCACCGCCCATGACGCCGTCGGAGGCATTCATGGCTACTCAGACCGAGGTGCTGCGCCAGATCCTGCAGACGCAGCAATAGATCACCCAGCAGCTGAACTAGAGGCCACCTCATGGGGCAAATCATGAGGGACCGAATCAGGTCACCACCTACCCTCAGTTCATCGGGATGAAGCCCCCGACCTTCACCAAGGTGGAAGACCCCCTTGAAGCTGAGGTGTGGATCAAGGCCATTGAGGCCAAGTTCTCTGCCTTTGTGCTACCATGCTCAGAGGAAAACAAGGCCAACTTCGCTGCCTTGAAACTTCGAGATGAAGCTTTAATGTGGTGGGAACATTTCAAGACCATGCGGCAGGCCGGGCATGCTGTCACTTGGAATGAATTCAAGCAAGCTTTCAAAAGCCATCACATTCCTAAGGGACTAATGGATAGGAAGATGAGGGAATTGCTGGCCCTCAGGCAGGGAGCGGACACTGTGTATCACTATGCACAGAAATTCAACAGGCTTTGCCAATATGGTGGGCATCATGTGGATACTAATGCCAAGAAGATGGAGAGGTTCCGTGATGGCCTGGATGGTGAGTTGTATGAACGACTGAATTTGATAGAGCCCAACAACTTTCATGAGTTGGTGAACAAGGCTATATCCCAAGAGGATGCTACGAAGAAGGCCCAGAGAGACAAGAAGAGGCAGGCTGGTTTTGCTTCAGGCAGGGGGACTAACAAAAAGTTTCGCTTTGTGAAGAAGAATGTTCCTAACTTGTCCCAGCAATCTTCAACTGGACGCTGGACGATGAAGCCATCACAGAGCAAACCTTCAGGAAACTTTCAGTTTCGCAGCACCCAGCAGCAACCTTCCAAGCCAACGCACCCCCACGCAACACCGGTGACCGCCATTGTTACAATTGTGGACAGCTTGGGCATTATATAAGTGACTGCCCAAAGCCCAAGCAGATCAAGCCCAACCAGCAGAATCAAGGTTCCGGGACCAAGCCGGTCAACCCGGCCAAGAAGCCGATGGTGCAAGTCCGCCAGGGTAAACTGAACTTCACCACCATGAGTGACATACCAGAGGGAGCTTCAGTGCATACTGGTACCTTCTCTATCAATGACACCCCCATTAAGATATTGTTCGATTCTGGAGCTACCCACAGTTTCATCAGTGAAAAGCTAGTAGGCAGATTGGGTTTGTTGGGTTCTCACATTAATTCGGCTTATAAAATTGTCACTCCGGGGGGGGGATCTCCTCTAGTACCATAATCCGTGGAGTACCTTTGGGATTGGGTAGTAAAATCATTCCGACACACCTTATCGCCATAAGTTTAGAGGGTATGGATGTTATCTTGGGTATGGATTGGATGACCCGACATAAGGTGGTTCTAGATATCTCTGGTAGAGTTGTAGCGATCAATTCACCTACCATCGGACACACCACCCTGTACCTACCTTTTAAGGACGGTGCAGACCCTTGTGCTTATGTGACCGTTATCTCGCACCTTGAAGAAATTCCAGTAGTTTGTGAATATCCTGATGTCTTTCTCGATGAATTGCCTGGCATGCCACCAGACCGGGATGTCGAGTTTGTGATTGAACTCCAACCGGGCACTGCGCCCATTTCCAAACGACCTTACCGTATGCCTCCCAAAGAGCTAGCTGAACTGAAAAATCAACTCCAGGAATTGTTAGATAAGGGCTACATTCGCCCAAGTTCTTCTCCCTGGGGTTGTCCCGCACTCTTTGTCAAGAAGAAAGATGGTAGTTTGAGGTTATGTGTTGACTACAGACCTCTCAATGCGGTGACCATCAAAAACAAATATCCTCTTCCCCACATTGATGTTCTTTTTGATCAATTGGCTGAAGCCAAGGTTTTCTCCAAGATCGATCTTCGGTCTGGTTATCATCAAATCAAAATTCGACCTTGTGACGTTCCCAAAACTGCTTTCTCCACCCGATATGGTCTCTACGAGTATCTGGTGATGTCCTTTGGTCTCACAAATGCCCCAGCCTACTTCATGTATCTCATGAACTCCGTATTCATGACGGAGCTTGATAAATTCGTAGTGGTCTTTATTGATGATATTCTGATCTATTCCAAAAATGAGAAGGAACATGCTGAACATCTTCAAATTGTTCTACAACGTTTGAGAGATCACAAACTCTACGCTAAATTCTCCAAATGCGAATTCTGGTTGGATAGTGTGAAATTCTTGGGGTACACTATTTCCAAAGATGGCATATCCGTAGATCCTAGCAAAGTACAAGAGGTGATGGATTGGAAACCACCCAAGTCCGTACACCAAATTCGCAGTTTTCTGGGTCTGGCGGGTTATTACCGTCGGTTCATTCCGGACTTCTCCAGGATCGCCAAACCTATGACTGAACTGCTCAAGAAAGGGGTGAAATTTGTGTGGAGTGAAGCCTGTGAGAAAGCTTTCCACACGTTGAGACAACACTTAACTTCAGCCCCAGTGCTAGTACAACCGGATAATTCCAAACCTTTTGAAGTTTTCTGTGATGCGTCAGGCACTGGTCTTGGTTGTGTTCTTATGCAAGAGGGCCGAGTCATTACCTACGCCTCACGGGCACTTCGACCCCATGAGATAAATTATCCCACTCATGATCTAGAGCTAGCAGCGGTTGTTCATGCTCTCAAGATTTGGAGACACTATCTGATGGGCAATCGTTGCAACATCTTCACCGATCACAAGAGTCTCAAATATATCTTCACTCGATCAGACCTAAATATGAGACAAAGAAGGTGGCTTGAGTTGATTAAAGATTATGATCTAGAAGTGCACTATCACCTTGGAAAAGCCAATGTTGTTGCGGATGCTCTTAGCCGCAAAGTTCACTGCAACCATCTAGCGGTGGAGCTGTATAGTGACCCATTATGTGAAGACATGAGGGACCTTCATTTGGAAGTGGTAGAACAAGGAAATCTATATGCCATAGCTGCAGAATCTAATCTTTATGATAGAATTGTCACTGCTCAACGCAATGATGAGGGCATACAGCTAATAAAAAAGAAATTAGCGGAAGGAGACC
The DNA here is from genome assembly GCA_036936925.1 of Cenchrus fungigraminus. Lineage (NCBI taxonomy): Eukaryota > Viridiplantae > Streptophyta > Magnoliopsida > Poales > Poaceae > Cenchrus > Cenchrus fungigraminus. The sequence goes on along the minus strand of CM072773.1, from coordinate 137,994,108 downwards.
CCAAGTATACTTGTTTCCAAAGGGATTCAAAGGATGTGGTATGGTTTGGGAAACGTCTTGTGATTCCTGATGACTAAGAAATTAAGAAAGAAATCTTTGATGAGGCTCATCTTTCCAAATTCTCTATTCATCCCGAAAGCACCAAAATGTATCAAGATTTGAAGGAAAATTTTTGGTGGTCAAATATGAAGGTAGACATAGCAAAGTATGTGTCCGAGTATGATACTTGTCATAGAATGAAAGCAAGCCACTTGAAATCGGCAGGTGTACTCCAACCCTTGTCGATACCTATGTGGAAGTGGGATGACATAAGTATGGACTTTATTGTGGGTTTACCTCTGACTGCCAGAAAGAAGGACTCTATTTGGGTCATCGTGGACAGACTCCCCAAAACTGCTCATTTTATCGCAGTCCACACCACTTATTCAGTGCAAGCCTATGCGGAGATCTATATGGACCAAATAGTCCGCTTGCATGGAATTCCAAAGACCATAATCTCTGATCGAGGAACTCAATTTGTAGCTCGTTTCTGGGAGCAATTGCATGAATGTTTAGGAACCAAATTGATCCGTAGTTCCAGCTATCATCCGCAGACCGATGGTCAGACGGAAAGGGTAAATCAAATTGTGGAGGACATGCTACGGGCAAGCATCATGCATTTTGATAAGAGTTGGGACAAGTGTTTGTCCTTGGCAGAGTTCTCGTATAACAATAGTTACCAAGCTAGTTTGAAGATGGCACCGTTTGATGCTCTTTATGGACGGAGATGCCGTACCCCTTTGAACTGGTCAGAAGCCGGAGAAAGGACATTCTTTGGTCCGGACTTAGTCAAGGACGCTGAAGAGAAGGTGCAAGTGATAAGGGAGAATTTGAAGTTAGCCCAGATGAGGCAAAAGAGCTATCACGATAGAGGGACAGCACCCCGACAGTATGAAGTTGGTAATTATGTCTACCTAAAGGTTTCACCAACCAAAGGTGTGCAAAGGTTCGGTGTTAAAGGAAAGTTAGCTCCACACTATATTGGACCTTATGAAATCATTGAGGTATGTGGGCCAGTGGCTTATCGCATCCGACTTCCGGAGCGGTTCTCCGCAGTCCACAATGTATTTCATGTGACCTAATTGAAGAAAGGCGTGCATGTGCCTGAGATCGAGGTAATCACGGAAGCAAATGCTTGGATTGAGCCGGATTTCTCGCTCATCGAGCATCCTATGAGGGTGTTAGACCAAAAGGAGAGGAAGACCCGAAGACATACCGTAAGGATGTACAAGATACAATGGAGTCATCATACGGAGGAAGAAGCGACTTGGGAAATGGAAGGTTTTCTCAACACCAAGTACCCGGGTTTTCTACAATATCGAAACCGTAAGTTTCTTTTGTCCTATCTTGTTCTTTAAAATCGAATCTCGGGACGAGATTCCGCTTAAGAGGGGTAGGCTGTGACGCTCCAGGTTTTTAATTAACCCTAATTACTGATCAAACCTGTTGACTGTGGTCAAATCATGATCAACTTGGGTCATCACCTCCAAAACCTAGCCAACAACCACCCTTTAGCACTTAAGCAAGTCAACGTCATCTACCATGGTCAAAACCCTAGTTGGAGTGGTCAAACCCCTAATGTCTATCTCATTGTTCTAGAACTTTGGCCACGTTCTCCAAATTTTGCCTAAACACTCAAAAATATGCAAATATAAAAGTTGTGCAGAATTTCCAGGAACGCATTTCATCTTCAGGATGGCATTTCAAATTTTGAGTGGAAAAGGTTCAAATTTGCCAGTCAAACCCAGTTTTACTATTCACCTGAGTCATGAAATTCTTCAAATTGGCATTTGAATTTCTCCCTCGTTTTAGATCCAAATCCAATTCGGCTTGTGCCATTGTTTAGAGGGTTAACTCTTCTGCAAGTGTTCTATCTAAAGTTTTTGAAGTTTACATACAAAATTTCGAGCAAGGCACAATCAAAACGAGTAACATGCATCGGACCGGGTCGAGAGCGCGCCCGGCGCGACGTCACGCGCGCGCAACGTCCACGCGTCACCGCCGTACTACGGCTGACCATAGAAGTCCGCGCGTGACCTCGACTTGCGTCGGCACCCGTGCGCGCCCCAAGACACGGCCTCGGCCGGAGGAGCTGCGCGCCACGTGGCGTGTACGCGCGCCCGCGGCGTCGTCCGCCCCTGCCGCGTACGCACGCCGAGGACCGGCCGCCATACCGCGCATTAAACGCCGGGATCCTTAGCTGCTAAGTGTTCTCGACCCCGCGCACGCCTCGGCTATAAGTAGCCACCCTCGCCGCAGCTCGCGCGCGAACGCCGTCCGCCGACCCGCCATTGCCGCCGCCGTGGTGAGCACACCCCTCCGCTAGCTTCCGCCGCCGGCCAGGCAGTCCAGCACCTCCCCTAGGACCAAGTGAAGCTCCCACCGCCGTTTGTTGCTCTGCATTGCCCTCACCCTCGCCGGAACCTGAGCCGAAGCGGGCGCGCCGCCGCGACCTCGCCGCCGCCGCTCGCCGGAGCCACCTCCGGCCACGCCTCTACCACCAATCGACTCGTGGTGAGTCCAATCGGAGCATGGTGCCACATGTTTGCCAGCCCCGGCCGCCGTTCGCCACCGGCGAGCCTCCCTCGCCGCCGAGGGCACGGGTGTGAATCCCCAAGGGCATATTTGTAAACCAGGGACCTGTCTGCAATGAAAGTTATCTTAGTTTCTTTGCAACTTAGTCCAGCACCTTAGAAAAATCATAGGAATTCACAGAAAAATCAGAAAAATGCAAACTTAATTTTTTTTGTCTTAGTGAGAGTAGATCTACAACTTCTACAAAGCATGACCATACATTTGACTTATAGATTTTGAATGAAAATTCAAACTCAGTTTGGCACAAATTTGCTGTAGTTCAAAATCTATAGAAGCTATGGAGCTGAATATTGGATATGTTACTAGACATGTCATGTTTAGACTCTGGACCAAAATTTGTACAAAGTTATTAAACATATCGTTTTATATGATTTACTTTGCATTTATGCTAATTCTACCTTATTGATTTTTGTAGCAAAATGTATATAGATTTTTGTGCTCATCTTGTGGCTATGCTCATGTTATGACTAGATTCAACTTTCCTACATTTACCATGATTTTATCTCTGCCAGAAGTATTTATTCTTGTTATGTGCTTAGATTTAAGTTTAAATGCATAGTTCAAATTTTATGTTGGATCTTGTTGTGCTTGTTGGTTTCCTAGGCTTGTTTTTAGGTCAGAGATGTTGTAGGGATGAGTTTGGCTACAGCAATGCTTTATTTATTTATTTATGCTTTTCTCATATTTCTATTAGCTAGGAAATGTCATTTTTGATGTATATGTTTTATGGCTCAATTAAATAGATACCTTGGACCAGTGGTCTTGTTTAGGTGTTTAGGACCAGTCATGCACCCTTTTCCTGTTTTTATATTTTGTTTTGTGATTAAAAGCTTGGAATCCATTTAAGCTCCCTAATAGGTTTATTTAGAAAAAATCATTCCTGCTTCCTTAATGACCTTGTTAAATTGTTGTTAGCTTAATTAAGGGCTGTGGATCCACCTTTGCTATTTTGTGTGATTAAATAATGTTATTTGCTTAAATGTGTACACAGTCACTATTAAAAGATTAAATAATAAATCTTCACATGAAATGACCTTAATGAAAGGAAACACTAATTAATTGTTTGTCAAGATGAAATTGGCCAACAAGAGTTGGACGTGATGGTTAAACTCTCACTCCACTCAATAACCCTGCATTGCATTCCGTGTAGAGCTTCCTGACGGTAACTACGCGCTCGTGCCGGAAGCCGAGGAAGGAGGAGCTGACGCGGAGCTGCAGTACGTGGAAGTGAACGAGGACACCGAGGACCCCCAGGCTAACTTTGATGACGAAGGCAAGCCCCGGTGCATTAACCTATTTGTTTTTGGAAATTATACAACTATCTATGGATGTTTGTGCATTTACGTTCAGGAGTTGAAATGATACCCTAGCTGCATGATCCCTAGGTACCTATGTCTTTTACTAGTATGCTAGGTCGATAGCTGCTATGCTATAGGACCGTTACAAGTCGAGTGATACTTGTCACTCGCGAGAATAGGTTCTTATGTTGGAATCATAAGATCTTTATAAATGGATTGCTCATGTGGTAAGAGCATGGGATGTGGGCTCCGGTCCAATGGCTTTTATGGGTTAAGTGTTTGAAAGTACTAAGCACTTGTCGGGAATGGGACCGGTAAGCCTAGTACCTTAATGACGCGGTGAGGGATCTTACTATTACTCATCTTGGGATGCGTCTCACGGCTAGCTACCGGTGGTGCATGGTGATTCTGGATGCCTTGCGGGGTATGCTAGATAGCCTGTACCAATGACTGTAAGATTCGATCCCGAGCCGAAGAGTTTTGGGAACCGCCTGGTTGGTGGGCTCTTGGGAGTACACCCTGCCGTGTGTTTAGGTCTACCTTGCAAGGTTTAAATCAACTGGTTGTCGGCCTCTCACCGTTATCTGAGACTACTTATCCGACTGGCCATGGTATCCCTAATGATGGAACTTTGTGAATATTTATGCTTGATTAATTGTATTGCACAACTTATGCTTGCAATAGCTTGCTCATTTAGAAAAGAGTAATCAACTAGAATCTGTGCTAAAATCTTGAAAGTAAGGACATACTCTTTGTTGCTTTTCAGCGAAAGAACCCCACTAGCCAGAAAGCCTTTCATGTCTAGAGTTGGTGATGTAGTTGTCACCGACGGGTAAGTCTTGCTGAGTATTACTATACTCAGCCTTGCTGTAATCTGTCGATTTCAGGTGCTGCCTTTAGTGATGTGTGGCCTGGAGAAATCCCGCCTGGCTGGGAGCTGGAGTGGGTGGAAGACGATGAATGAAGGCATCATGGCAGGCCTCCTGTGATGCTCCTCGCGCTGTTTAGTTTAATTCTGCTGTTTTCAAAACTCTGAACTTCGTTATCATGTCAAGTACTTGGTTTGTAATAATTAAACCCTTCGGGGCAGATTTGGACTTAATCATGCGTTGTACTCTGGACTCGCCTTCGCGTGAGTTTTAATACATATTTGTTGATCCTTTGTTGCTATGTAAGTGATTTTACCGGGCGTTAACCCGGCAACTAACGACAGGATGATACTTTATTACCGCTTAATGGCCAAAGTGGATTGGTTTAGGCGATATTACGGTATTTTCCTGGTGAAAGGACCTTGTGATGCCTAGAGGGGGGGTGAATAGGATCACTTCAAATTTCTGAAACAAATGCAGCGGTTAAAACGCCTGTCGGTACTACCGACGCGGTGCCGGAACTACCGAGGGGTCGGTACTTCCGGTACCGGACCGGTACTACCGACAGGTCAGAGGGGACTAAAACGAAATTTGAAAAGTAAAGCAATTCTAGCAATTCTATTTGAATCAAAAGTTTAGATTAGAAGCTAAGAACCACCTGCAATCAAATATATGAGTTGGAACACAACCAATTTAGAGATCGGGCCCAAACAAGTTCTAGGGTTAGAGAGAAACAAAGAATTCAAGCAAGCAAAGGAGACACAAGAATTTAATCCGAAGTTCACTCCCACAAAGGAAGCTACGTCTCCGTTGAGGATCCCACAAAGGGAGGGCTATCACCAAGAGCCTCTTTTCCTCACCCAATCCCCACCAAGGAAGATTGGTGCTCACTAAGAATTCTCCACCAAGGAGAGGGTAATACAAACGATCCCGGGTGCTCCACACCAAGAGGGCACTCAACGGGAGACGCCTAACCGTCTAGAAGCAAGCTTCAAGAGTAACAAACACGAATCAATTGCCCGGAGATGCTTCAAGTGCTCTTGAGATGGGGAGATTCGAAGGGGCTCTCAAAGCTTCTCTAATCCTCACTAGGAATCACTTCTCTACCCAAGCCCTAGCTCAAAGGAATCAAATCTTGGCTCTAGGAGGGAGGGGAGATGTGGAGTGAATGCTCAAGTGAGAGTTTGTCCTGTGGTTGGTCAGCAATGAGTGAGGAGGAAGAAGGGGGTATTTATACCCAACCCTGAAAACTAGCTGTTACTGTGCAAAATCAGGATTTCTCGGTACTTCCGACACGGGGTCGGAACTACCGAGGGGTACCGCAGAAACCCAACAGTGGAGCCATATCAGTAGTTCCGACCCCGGGTCGGTACTACCGAGGCCCTGGCTAAAACTCGCCAGAGAGGCCTTGTCGGTACTACCGACCCAGGGTCGGTACTACCGACAAAGGCTGAGAATTTAAGGAAAGAGGAGCAAATGTGTACGTGTCAACTCGGTTTCCTTCTCACTCACTTAGGTCACCTCCTTAAGCACTTTTAGCATCTCTTGGCAGTCAATTCGCATCCCCCTTTATAGTACGGTGTTTCCTATACTCAAATTCAAAAACAAAATTAAATTAAGCTTTGACTTGAGTTGAAAACGCCGAATTGGAGTTGGGGGCCTTCTTTTGGTCAAAACCATGATTTTCAATAAAGTAAATCCTGCACACATCTTATTCAACGATTAAATACAACAAATTGTGTTTGTTACCATCACCAAAACAATTAGGGGCCAAGATGCACTTTCAATCTCCCCCTTTTTGGTGATTGATGACAACACAATTCGTTTTCAAATAAAGATGTGTGTATCCAACAATTTAAAGCGAAACTCCCCCTAAATGTGTGCTTGGTCTTTTATGGAGGCCTCAAATGCCTATCACACATTTAGAAGAAACTTCACTCTCAATTTGCATACACAAGTGCATAAGTGTGATATAATAACTGTGATGCATATGATAAGATATACAAACCATCAAAGTGAGAAATAACAACCACCAAGCATCACAAATATATAAGAAAGGTTCCACACTAGCACGATTAAGTCTTACAAATTTAAAAAGGTTCTAGGTTCACCACATCACCATCCATCACACCACACAAATAGTTCATACATGCCCACAACCTAAGATAGATAGATAAAAGAGCGAAGATACACACCACCCCCACATGGATAAATTGTGAGCTCACTCCCCCTTTGGCATCAAGCGCTAAAAAGAGGAGGCCCTTCAATCATCACTACCATGTGGAGAGTGGGCCTCCGGAGGAGAGTCGTCTTCTTCGGTCTCACCACCACCAAAGTCCTCATCGTCGATGTCGGCCGGGGGTGCTCCATACATCATGGATGTGTCGCCGTACACCTCCCAAGTGTTGTAGCAGACCGGTGGAGGAGGGAAGTCCATGGGCTCGCGAATGGGAGAGTGCTCAATGTTGGCTTGAGTGAGTAGGTTCTTTTGGCGAGTCTCCAACTTGATAAGCTACTCATCCACATACTGCCTGTGAGCACGAATCTCCTGTGCATTGTGCTTCCCAACATTGAAGCAAGCGAAGAGGCCTTGAGAAAGAAAGTTAAAGATACTCTTCTTCTTGCCGGGGGGAATGGTGCCTCTAGAAGATGATGGTCCACGAGAGGAGGATGGAGGCTCATAGGAGGATGGACCACCTGAGGAAGGTCCACCCGAGGAGGTAGCTCTAGGAGGGGCATGCTTACCCAACTTGAGAAGACGCTCAATGTTCCCCTTGTTTGGCTTGTACCAAGTGTGAGTCTTGTCGGTGAGAATGTCAACTCCGGTCACCTCACATATCATCTTGAAGATCCAAGGGGCATACTGACAACTCTTGTTAGCGGACACTGAGCACACAATGATCTCCTCCCATATGAAATCAAACACACTAAACTTTCCTTTGCCCGGTGCCATCCTCACAAGAATATCCTTGGCAATGTTGGAGATGTTGTAGTTGTCACCTATCTTAGGAGTGAGAGTGTATCGAAAGAGTTGGTTCAACATCCTATAGACGGGCTTCATACCATGAGTAGTACCAAACTCAACCTTGCCATAAGCGGCGTCGTACATGAATGCCATCTCACTATCAAGTGGGATTTCTCCTCCATGAATCTTACGACGACCAAGATCCTCCGCATCAAAACCAAGAATCTGAGCGAACCTCTCATAAGAGACGGAGAGAGGCTTGCCTTGTAAGAGCCAATGAAAGGTCTTGGTTTCACGCCGGACATAAAGATTGGCATAGAATTGTGCAATGACTTCTTCATTCCAATCATAATTCAGTGCCATGATTGAAGTCATTCCCTTAGCATGACAAACGTCAATGGCCTCATTGACGGCCGGAATGTTGAATGACCTCAAAGCATCCCAATTGATGGACTTCATGTCAATAGTCATGTGCTCCTTGCATAAGATAACCGATTCATACCAATCAACATTGAACTTGAGCCAAAAGCGAATATCTTCAAATTCCTTTTGCCATTGAGCCGGATCGGAGTACCTTTGCTTGTACACGTCATGTGACCCACTCTTGTAGTCAACCATCTTCATGATTCCCATTGTAGTTGCCGGACGAGGGGGCACGGAGGGCCTAAGCACGAAACCCGCAAGAGAGTCCAAAGAGATATCTTCATAGTCATCATAATGATCATCCGGTTCATGAGCTTGCTTGGTACGTGCACGGTGACCTTGACTAGTCGAGCGACGAGGAGCAGCTGGAGGATTTGTACGGCCTTGACCACGTGGGCGTTGAGCACCCGTGCCCACCTTCCTCTTCCTTTGAGCGAGAGGGACGTCATCCTCATCAGAGCCTTCTTGGATCACTTGCTTGCCGGCCCGACTCATCTGAGAGAGTGTGTAAGGATTGTATAAGATGGGTGTGAATGATTTGAATTGAATTGACTCAGTTCATAGACCTTAGCACTTGTGACAGGCACCTGTCGGTACTACCGACCTGGGGTCGGTACTACCGACGGGGTCTGCAACAGTGCGAAAAATCCATGAACCGAGTGATTCAACCAACGAAACGCTACGAGATCATGGGCAAGTTTTCTAGGATGGATATAAAGATGATTCCCTAAAGCATTCCTCCTAGAAACAGCGGCATTGAGAGATCGATTAGAGAGGATTTTGAATGTAATACCTTGAGCTTTCCCGCGCGAATCGAGGAACTCCCGGCGAGGATCGGATGTTCCGAAGGGTGGAGAATCCAGAGGAGTGGCTAGTTTGAAGTTTTCACAGGTGGATTTGGAGTTCCCCTCATGGATTTGAGAGAGGAGAGGAGAGGGAGGCGGCAACGGTCTGAAAAGAGGAACCCTAGAACCTGTCTGGTTCGGGGGGTATTTATACCCCAGCGACGGTTATCGGTAGTACCGACAGGGGCTCAGTACTATAGAGGGTCCAAGAAAATTGAGCCAGAGAGTCCATATCGGTATTACCGACGGAGGGTCGGTTCTACTGAGGGTCCCATCGGTAGTACCGATAGAGTACCGGTACCACCGCTGATTTTGCAGAAATCCAACAGTAAGCTCTTATCGGTATTGCCGGCCTCGTGTCGGTAGTACCGTGGGTTTTCGAAATTCCAACAGTAAGCGCTTATCGGTACTTCCGACCTTATGTCGGTAGTACCGTGATTTCAAGAATTTTGAAGAAGAGATTGAGAGACTAGCTGAAATAGATAGAGGGAAAAAGCTGTGGACATGTAGAGCAACCATAGGGCTTGGTGATTAGACACAATCAATCAATCAAAGCGATAATCACCAAACACTATGGGAAGAACCAAGTTTTGTAAGACACACAAAGTGAAGAAAATAAAACATTTTTCTCTCTATCTAGGCATCAAACAATTTTGTGTGCAACAAGTCAAGCTAAGTTACGAGAATCCAAGATGTTTAGCTCACTTCTCAAAGCACAAAACCTTTGCTCGTCTAGAGACTTAGTGAAGATATCGGCAAGTTGCCTCTCGGTGCTCACATGACGTAGAGCAATATCTCCCTTAGCCTCATGATCCCTTAAGAAATGATGTCGAATATCTATGTGCTTTGTTCTAGAGTGTTGGACCGGATTGTTTGCTAGCTTGATAGCACTCTCATTGTTACACAAGAGTGGAATCTTACTAAACTCACAACCGTAATCACTCAACGTTTGCTTCATCCACAAGAGTTGTGCACAACAAGCACCGGCTGCCACATACTCGGCTTCGGCCGTGGACAAAGCAACTGAATTTTGCTTCTTTGAGCTCCACGAAACCAAAGACCTGCCAAGAAATTGGCAAGTCCCGGTAGTGCTCTTTCGATCTACTTTGCAACCGGCATAGTCCGAATCGGAATAGCCAAGTAAATCAAAAGTGTAGCCCTTGGGATACCACAAGTCAAGGTTAGGAGTGTGTACCAAATATCTAAAGATTCTCTTAACGGCCATTAGATGACACTCCTTAGGATTAGCTTGAAATCTTGCACACATGCACACACTAAGCATTATATCGGGCCTAGATGCACAAAGGTAAAGGAGGGAGCCAATCATGGAGCGAAATACCTTTTGGTCGACCGACTTCCCTTCTTCATTGAGATCAAGATGTCCATTAAGTGCCATAGGGGTCTTGATGGGCTTGAAATCGGTCATGTCAAACCTCTTGAGCATATCCTTTACATACTTGGTTTGACACAAGAAAGTCCCTTCCTTCATTTGCTTGATTTGAAACCCGAGGAAGAACTTCAATTCACCCATCATAGACATCTCGAATCTCTTGGTCATGATCCTACTAAACTCTTCACAAAATTTATCATTAGTAGAACCAAAGATAATGTCATCAACATAAATTTGGCATACAAAGATATCATTTCCATTTCTTTGCATGAAGAGAGTAGAATCGGCTTTGACCGTTCTTGAGAAGAAAATCCTTAAGGCATTCATACCATGCTCTAGGAGCTTGCTTAAGCCCATAGAGCGCCTTATGGAGCTTGTACACATGGTTGAGGAATTTTGGATCTTCAAAGCCCGGTGGTTGTTCAACATAAACTTCTTCTTGGAGAGTTCCATTCAAGAACGCACTCTTGACATCCATTTGATGAAGCTTGAAGTCATGATGAGTAGCATAGGCCAAGAGGATACGAATCGATTCAAGCCTCGCTACCGGTGCATTGGTCTCTCCAAAGTCCAAGCCTTCAACTTGAGTGTATCCTTTGCCAACAAGCCTTGCCTTGTTCTTTGTGACGACACCAAATTCATCTTGCTTGTTTCTAAAGACTCATTTGGTGCCGATCACATTTTGCTTTGGTCTTGGCACCAACTCCCAAACTTCATTTCTCTTGAAGTTGTTCAACTCTTCCTCCATGGCAATAATCCAATCCGGGTCCTCAAGAGCTTGTTCCACACTAAGAGGTTCCAAAGAGGAGACAAACGAGTAAAATGCACAAAAGTTTGTCAATCTTGAGCGAGTTGTTACCCCTTTTTGAATGCTCCCAAGTATGTTGTCGACGGGATGATCCCATTGAACCATTTGATGTACTCTTGGGTGTGGTGCTTGAGATTGACGTTGAATGGGTCCATCATCATCATCTTCAACTTGTGGAGCTTCTCCTTGAGCTTCACCACCTTGTTCTCCCCCTTGATCAAAGCCCCGTCCATGATCGTCATCATGAACTTGACTTTCCTCTTGATAAGCTTGAGAACTTGGTGGTTCCACTCTTGTTGATGATGGTGGATCTTGATTGCTTGTTTCACCCGGAGCTTGAACTTGAACCTCACGAGGCATCACTTCACCGGTCCCCATTCTAAAGATTGATACACTTGGGGGTTCTTCATCATCTACAAGGTTTTCACTAACTTGCTCTCGTTGAGAGCCGTTGGATTCATCAAATTTCACATCTACCGTGGTCTCAACACAACCGGTGGTTTTGTTGAAAACACGATAGGCATGCTCGTTAGTTCCATAACCAATGAGAAAACCTTCATCAACCTTGGATGCAAACTTTGAGTCTTTGGGTTTCTTGTTAAGTATGAAACACTTACACCCAAAGACCCTAAAGTAATGCACACTAGGCTTTTTACCGATGATGATCTCGTAGGGGGTCTTGTTCAAGTACTTGTGGAGGTAGAGGCGGTTGGCGGCATGGCATGCGGTGTTGATGGCTTCCGCCCAAAATGAGTCCGGAGTCTTGTATTCATCAAGCATTGTCCTTGCCGCTTCAATCAACGTACGGTTCTTCCTCTCAATAATACCATTTTGTTGAGGTGTATATGGAGCGGAAAGTTCATGCTTGATGCCTTCTTCATCGAGGAACTCTTCAACTTGAGTGTTCCTAAACTCCGAGCTGTTGTCACTTCTTATGTTCTTGACCTTGAGCTCGAACTCATTTTGAACTCTTCTAATAAACTTTTTGACCACTCCCTTGGCTTCACTTTTATCTTGCAAAAAGAATACCCAAGTGAAACGGGAAAAATCATCAACAATTACTAAACCATATTTGTTACCACCGATGCTTATGTAGGCAGTTGGTCCAAACAAGTCCATGTGTAGTAGCTTTAATGGTCTTGATGTTGATAGGATGTTCTTGGCGGGATGATGCGCTCCAACTTGTTTTCCCGCTTGACAAGCACTACATAACCTATCTTTCTCAAAAATAACATTTGTTAGTCCTAGGATGTGCTCGTCCTTTTGAAGTTTGGCCAAGTTCCTCATGCCAACATGGGCTAGTCGGCGATGCCATAGCCAACCCATGTCGGATTTTGCCACTAAGCAAGCCTTAGGGTCCACCTTTACTTTTGTGAAGTCCACATAGTAAAGCTTTCCCCTTAGGTGACCCGCAAAGACAATAGAGGAATCCTCACTTCTAGAGACGGTCACACCCTCTTTGGTAAAGAGACAATTGTAGCCTTTCTCACAAAGTTGTGAAACCGACAACAAGTTGTACCCTAAACCTTGCACATGAAAAACATCTTCAATTGAATTTGTTGTTGAGATAGCAATTTTACCTAGACCGATCACATCTCCTTGACCATTGTCTCCATAGATGATAGTTTCCGTAGGGTTGTCATAATGGTTAAGGGATGCAAATAAGCCTTCATCTCCGGTCATATGATTAGTGGCACCACTATCAATCAACCATGCGCTTCCACCGGAGGAGTAGGCCTACAAAACAAGTTTAGGCTTTTGGTTTAGGTACCCAAAAGGATTTGGGTCCTTGGAGGTTAGAAACATAAACTTTCGGAACCCACACACTCTTCCTCATAGTCTTCTTTGTGTATGTCCCAACATACTTGACCACCATTTTACCATTGTGGTCCAAGGTCACAACATAGTCACAAGTATAGTTGGGAGAGGGCTTGTGTTCAACCACATTCTTCAATGCCTTTGATGGAGAATTAACCCCACCATTCCCTTTTGTGGTGTTCACAATCTTTGGCTTGTCCTTTGTTGTGGTGGAGGTGGTGACTCCATGGGCAATATCCATAATAGTGTTGAGGTAGCCTCCCTTGTTCCACAAGGGGATCTCATGCCCTTTAACCACCACCCTACCATTGACCTTGTTGTTCCTGTAGTGCCCAAGTCCTTGCTTGTCAACCACCTTAGGGATGGATTTGGCACCGTTCTTGCCTTGAGTGATCAACATGTTCAATCGGGCTATTTCTTTGTCTTTGCTCTTGATTGTTTCCTCAAGCCTTGCATGGTTAGTCTTGAGAGCATTTATATCAACATTAGAGCAAATAGAACAACCTTTGCTAGTGGAGGCACTAGAGTCAAGTGTTGCCTTAGAGTTGGCTTTGGTGCTTTCCCAAAGGGTACTATAGTTTGCCTCAAGATTTTTATGTTTATCCATCAAGCATGAAAAGCTTGATTGAAGCTCACTATGAGTAGCCTTTAGGGAAGCTAGAGATTCATTTGCCAAAGTGTAATCCTTTGACATCCTCTTGTTGGAGTCATTAGCCAAGGACAAGTCCGTGATCAACTTCTCCACCTTAGCCTTTTCTTCGGCAAGGATTTTCTCTAGAGCAAGGTTTCTTTCCTTTTCACGGATAAGCAAGTCTTCTTACTCATGGAGAATCTCCTTCCTTTCCTCTAATTTGTCCAAAAGCTTTTTAATTTCTTTATGGCCCTTTTTATCAAATTGCTTTATCATGTTTGCCTCCATTTCTTTTTCCTCATCTAGGTTTTCTATGTCATTACTAGGTGTGGAAGATGATGAGGTGAGAGAGGATGAGGTGGTTGACTCTTGTACCTTGCTCCCTCTTGCCATGAGACAAAAGTGAGAGTTGTCCTCATCGTCGGAGAAGTTGTTAAAGAGGCGTGGTGAAGATGCTCCTTGTGCCATGGCAAGTGTTGCCATGCCTTTCTTCTTTGGTGTTTCATGTTCATCACTTGAGTCCCATTATTGACCCACGTGAGCACGCCCTTGGTACTTGTTCTTGTACTCTTTGCTCTTCTCCTTGTACTTCTTCTCTTCCTCATTCTTGTCCTTGCTCTTGTTCTTGGGACACTCGGTGATGAAGTGTCCATACTCTCCACACTCATAGCATTTTCTTTGTGACTTCTTCTTTCTATCATCACCACCTTTCCTTGATGCCTTGGACTTCAAGAACTTCTTGTATTTTCTTATGGCAAAGGCAGTTTCTTCATCTGTACTTCCTTCCTCACTTGAATCTTCATTCTTAGTCTTGGAAGTCTTCGGCCTCAATTCCACCACTTCACTAGAGCTAGCATTGAGGGCTAGACTCTTGTTCACCTTCAATGTAAGTGACTTCTCCACGTCTTGATCAGCTAGCTCTTGATGCAAGATTTCACCAAGAAGTTGATTGGGAGTCATGTTGTGATAGTTCGGATCTCTTCTTATCATGGTTGCTAGGTTTGGATTCTTCGGTGTGAAGGCTCTTAGCAACTTCTTTGTGACCTTCTCATCATCCCAATTATTGCTTCCTAGGGCTTTGATGTCCGAGACAAGAAGTATTAGCCTATCATACATTTCCCTCACGGTCTCTCCATCCTTCATGATGAAAAGCTCAAGTTCTCCGTGAATCAAGTCGATCTTGCCTCTTCTCACTTGATCGGTACCCTCATGTGCCTCCTTGAGTGTGTCCCAAATCACCTTGGTAATTTGGATGTTTCGGACTTTGTTGAACTCTTGAGCACACAAGGATCCCGTGATTACTCTTGTTGCTTGCACGTTGCGATGAAGGTCTTGCTCATACTCAAGTGTAAGAGCTTCTCCTTCGGCGGGGATAGTCACACCTACAACCACAATCTTCCAAAGAGAAGGGTGAAGCCCGTAGAGGTGCATTTGCATATCATAAGCCCATTTGGGATAGTCTTTCCCATCGAAGTGGGGAGGCTTTCCCAAATGTACGGAATAAAACTTTTCGTTAGGATTGTTGCCCGTAGGTTGTCCGTAGTGGAATGCCACTTCATAGTAGCCAGAGTGGGAATGCTTTGATTGCTCCTTCTTGATCATCTTCTTGAGGAGCTTCTTGGCCTTCTTCTTCTTCTTAGCTTTTCTTCTCTTCTTCGCCGCCTTCCTTGCCGCATCATCATCATCCTTGACATCTTCATCACTTGAGTTGGAGTCGGAGTCCGAGTCAGAGTCGGATGAAGAGTCATCGGAGCTTTCTCCGTTGGAACGGCTTGGGGCCTTCCCGGTGACGTCTTGGGCTGCCTTAAGCTCTTTCTCTTGAGCTTCCTTGGTGGCGATTTCTTCGGCGGATTGGTTGTCTCCGCTCCCCGACATCTTGATCCCTTAGCGGTTATGCCTAAATCAAGGGATTAGGCTCTGATACCAATTGAAAGGACCTTGTGATGCCTAGAGGGGGGGTGAATAGGATCACTTCAAATTTCTGAAACAAATGCAGCGGTTAAAACTCCTGTCGGTACTACCGACGTGGTGCCAGAACTACCGAGGGGTCGGTACTTCCGGTACCGGACCGGTACTACCGACAGGTCAGAGGGGACTAAAACGAAATTTGAAAAGTAAAGCAATTCTAGCAATTCTATTTGAATCAAAAGTTTAGATTAGAAGCTAAGAACCACCTGCAATCAAAGATATGAGTTGGAACACAACCAATTTAGAGATCGGGCCCAAACAAGTTCTAGGGTTAGAGAGAAACAAAGAATTCAAGCAAGCAAAGGAGACACAAGAATTTAATCCTAAGTTCATTCCCACAAAGGAAGCTTCGTCTCCGTTGAGGATCCCACAAAGGGAGGGCTATCACCAAGAGCCTCTTTTCCTCACCCAATCCCCACCAAGGAAGATTGGTGCTCACTAAGAATTCTCCACCAAGGAGAGGGTAATACAAACGATCCCGGGTGCTCCACACCAAGAGGGCACTCAACGGGAGATGCCTAACCATCTAGAAGCAAGCTTCAAGAGTAACAAACACGAATCAATTGCCCGGAGATGCTTCAAGTGCTCTTGAGATGGGGAGATTCGAAGGGGCTCTCAAAGCTTCTCTAATCCTCACTAGGAATCACTTCTCTACCCAAGCCCTAGCTCAAAGGAATCAAATCTTGGGTCTAGGAGGGAGGGGAGAAGTAGAGTGAATGCTCAAGTGAGAGTTTGTCCCGTGGTTGGTCAGCAATGAGTGAGGAGGAAGAAGGGGGGTATTTATACCCAACCCTGAAAACTAGCCGTTACTGTGCAAAATCGGGATTTCTCGGTACTTCCGACACGGGGTCGGAACTACCGAGGGGTGCCGCAGAAACCCAACAGTGGAGCCATATCGGTAGTTCCGACCCCAGGTCGGTACTACCGAGGCCCTGGCTAAAACTCGCCAGAGAGGCCTTGTCGGTACTACCGACCCAGGGTCGGTACTACCGACAAAGGCTGAGAATTTAAGGAAAGAGGAGCAAATGTGTACGTGTCAACTCGGTTTCCTTCTCACTCACTTAGGTCACCTCCTTAAGCACTTTTAGCATCTCTTGGCAGTCAATTCGCATCCCCCTTTATAGTACGGTGTTTCCTATACTCAAATTCAAAAACAAAATTAAATTAAGCCTTGACTTGAGTTGAAAACGCCGAATTAGAGTTTGGGGCCTTCTTTTGGTCAAAACCATGATTTTCAATAAAGTAAATCCTGCACACATCTTATTCAACGATTAAATACAACAAATTGTGTTTGTCACCATCACCAAAACAATTAGGGGCCAAGATGCACTTTCACCTGGGCGGGTTGTCACATAATGAATCAAAAGATTAAACCACAGCTAATTATTAACGTCATGAGGTGCATAATTCTATGGTTGCAACTTGCAATGATAAAATGTAGTAGAGATTGATTTGGCTCGGTCACGAATGCACCTGGAAAAAGATCAGCCGCACAATCCTCTATTGTCAGTGGCTAGCTCAGGAATGCAATGGTCATGCCTCACTGACTTCCAAAATTCCATGAAAACAAAACAACAACATATTGCCGACCTGCAGCTGTTGGTGCCACCTGTAGGTCATTAAAATGATCAACACAAGGAAGCAAAAATAATGGGAGGACAAGATAGTTTAGCGAAATACTGTTTAATGAAGCAGCAAAGGAACATAGTTCAATCCTACACAAAATCATGACCAGTAATTTCTTCACGAATCAGCTTTACCCAAATCGAATTACCTTCAAGAGTTGTGATCACTTTTCCTTCTATGGAAGCATTATCCACATCTTCCTTTAGGCAAAGAGAGCGGAGGAGTCAAATAGGTAGGAGATCAATCTGGTTACCCGGATGAGGAGGGAGTAATCGGTTGGTACCAATGGGAGCGCCGCATGTTCTGCTTGCAGAAATGGGACGTCGCCATTGTTTCTGCCTCTTCCAGGAGATGTGGCCACAACCACCCAACAAGGTTGGGATGGACCTCCCTCGCATCGCACCACCGCCTCACCTGACCCCCGCCCGCGCCGACGCCGTAACCGCCTCCAAAGACGCGGTCCTGTGGGCGCCCCTCGTCGAGCTTGCCCCGTATGCGGATGCCCGACTTCCCTATCTGGCACCGCTCCAGCCCATGCGGGAGACGACACACCGATGTAGCTCCCCAGTTGACCGTACGCCTGCCGCCTCCTCTAACATAGTGGTGGTAGGGAAGTGGAGCAGCAAAGGCGGCGCAGGAGAACCAGTGTCGGCGGCCGCCAACTGTGGTCACCGTTGCCGCTTGCTCCGTCACCGCACCGATATAGAATGGGTGTAGTGGAGCATCGAGCGGCGCTGCAGGAGGAAATGATTATTAGAGCCGTTTGAGAGATGGAAAGAAAAGATATATGCGGTAGGCATAGAAGGAAAGATGCGATTGACGCGGGAAAGAAAGGAAAGAGAGGATCGTGGGGCGTGATTCCCGTAGATTAATACTAAAACGCTGTTATAAAAAAGGAAACGCGAGATCTACGTGACTGATTTAGTGGCGTGGTGCAAAGAAAAGGAAAGGAAAGGAAAGGAATTTATTGCCTCGACACAAAAGG
Source organism: Cenchrus fungigraminus (assembly GCA_036936925.1). Taxonomy (NCBI): domain Eukaryota; kingdom Viridiplantae; phylum Streptophyta; class Magnoliopsida; order Poales; family Poaceae; genus Cenchrus; species Cenchrus fungigraminus. Next base: position 137,975,848 of record CM072773.1, on the reverse strand, counting down.
AAACGAATTGATTGTCGTCGCCTAATCATGCAATTACGTTTGAATGTGCCGTGCCCGAAAAAAATAGAAACCCGACAGCGCAGAGAAGGAAAGAAATAGGGAGCCCGAGCGTGATTCGCGGGCGGGATTGGGTGGGTACGCGCGGGCGAGTACGGATGGTGTGGGTGAGAAAAAACAACAATTTTATGTGGAAACATTTTCCTTCCTCCAGTTTTTTTGTCCTTCCACCTTTCGTATAGCTCTTTTGGGTGGGCCTGGTATGACATGTGGGTCCTCTATGAGAGGTGGGTATGTTTCCCCTTAGGTGAGAAGTATTTTCAATTATTTCTGCTTTTATAGTATAGATTTGACAAGGGAATTCTCCTGTCCTAATGTACTATGAATATAAATATTTCTGTAATAATAAGAACAACAATTCTAGTATTGCTATGCTTTTATTAATATTGTATTCTTTATACTCTATATGTTTGCAAAGTATGGAAGAAAAAGAGTCATGTTTGAGCTTTTCCCTTAAATAAAATACACACATTATGTAAACGCATTCATTCTTAGATATATGACATTTAATAAATTAGTTTATTTCTAAACTAACGAGCTTCTTCTAATATCTGTAACAGTGGAGGTAGTATATAGTTGTATACGTAAAGACAGGGACCCCACGCTGTGCAGCCATCCATCATTTACTCTGGATGCAATGGCCCTAAATACAAAATTTGGATGCAACGTATTTGGCATATAAACATGCGATATTTTGTAAAGCGGCAACATGATATGAAGTCTAATACGAGAGCAACAATCAGCCTGTTCGGCCGACTGGTGGTGGCTGGTGTTGATTTGTTCTGAGAAAAAAATATTGCTTATTGACTGGTGGCTGGTGGCCGATGTCTGATGCTGATTTGTTCTGAGAGAAAAGTATTGTTGACTGGTGAGAGCCAGGTGTGGTTCGAGGACCGGTGGATGGTCGCTTCCTGGTGTGATGAGTGATTGACAACGTGGTGTGGACTGATTCTTGGTTAAGTATTGCAGGTGCAGGTTGCGGCTTGACTGGTGTAGGTGCAGGTGAAGAACAAGCGTGAAAGGTCGTTGCCGGTGAGGCCTACAGGTGTGGAGAAGACAAGTAGGCTTTGTTCGAGCGACCCGGTGGCCAGCGGGGTCAATTGCGGGCCGCATGGTAGCAAGAACGGCAAGATGAAGTCATGGACAGTTTCTTGGTTGAGCCTCAAAACCAAGGTCGAGCCGGGACTACGTGGGAGCCGAGTCATGAGTGGTGATTGGCGGAGGCTACACCGAGTTCGCGGGGTTTCCGGTGGTTCACCAGAAATGTAACGACCTGGGTTTTCGGTGAGGAAAACCTGACTCCCTGTACCCTTGTGATAGTCCCTGGATCAGTAGCTATCACGTACAGAACTCATTACAGAATAATATCATTTCCATACAACGAAATCAGAGTACAAAACAGAGTATTTACATTCGAAACAACTCAGTATACGAATTTAGTACAAGCCCCTTGGGCTAAGCGACAAGTAGAAATCCTGCGTAGCGGTAGCTAGGGCTTCAAGTCTTCATCTTCAATCTTCACCACAGGCATCCTTGAGCGAAGCAACGCAACCCTTTTCTTCGCGAATGGACTTTCACTCTAAGTCCGATCCTGCACACTCACAAACTATCCCCAAGGAATGGGATAGGTTCACGTCACCGACTGTATGCAGCTTTAAGTGGCCTATCTCTAAAGGATAAGAAAGGTGGCAAGGTAAAAGCTGGGTTTTCCTTTGCAGCAGCAGCGAAGCATAACTGGAAAACATCTCCATATAAGTCCCAAACCATTCTCTCAAACACAACTCGGAACCACCTGGTACCCCAGGGCCCCGTCTCCACATCCTATCTCCATCTAGGGTCGATGCGAGAACTTCCTCTCCTCGCACCTTAATGATTGCAATCGGATCGGCGAGGTAGAGGGAGCCACTCTCCTCTCCCCGACTGCAACCACGGCTCACCACACTCTCAACTACAGGGGGAGGTAGAAATCCCAAAACATGAGAACCAACAATCCACTGGGCTCGTCCATGACCGAGGACGCGACTATACATATAGATCTAAACTCTGCAGAGCGTGTACACCTGTACCCAACTCGGGATGAAATCCAGTCGGTAGCTAGTCGACTGAACCCACCCTACCGTGCGAACTCTCGGTAGTTACGGTCCCATCCTGCATCCGGCCCTCAAAGCGATTCTCCCCGCAGAAGGAATTTCACTGGAACTATGAAATGCCCCCGTGTGGCCACACGGGAGTCGCTCTGAGAGGGTGGTCTCACTCCCACCTCTCCCCCACTGATACCCCGCTATCCTGCTGGCAGGTATGGTTCTGCACTTGCCGAGCTCAACTCGGCCCTAACCCCACTCTCGGCGAGGTGTTGTGTACGAAAAGTCCCGTGAAGCGGTTGACCCACTCGGTTTTAGACCGGGGCGAACTCATGTCCTCCAAACGTCAGTAAAACCCCAACACCTGTGCTCCGAAAACCGTACAAGCGGGAATGCACTGAGGAGTGCACCCTCATCCCCGATCCCAGATCGGTTGTTTCGAGCTCACCCCCGCCAAAGTACCCAAAACGCCTTCTCCTGCCGGTTTTACCCCACTCACACCAAGAACCACTATTCCCATCCCAACACATGCATCGCGAAGCTCAGCGTATATACACGCTTATATATAACATAGTAGTAGTAGGGTAATCAAGGACAGGATAATTAAAGAAGGCAGTGCAAGGTTCATCATCATGCATTTAAAGTAAAGCGCTAGCATACTACATAGCAATGCCTAATAGGTATTCAGAGTCAGTCGGGCGTGAACACCTGTGTGCAAGTAGTCGTCGTAGTTTTCGTAGTTGTTCTCGATCTTCTGGCTCGACTCCTCGGCTCCGGGAATTCCTAGATTCGCAAAAATAAATAAACACGGTGTCTAGATGCAAATAAACTCCAAAGAGAAGCAATAAAGAACCAAATAACTCCAAAAGCTAATCTAACGGGTGCTTCATGATTTTAGAAGAATACAGAAAGTGATTTCATATTTTTCTAAGGTAGAATCAATTTATTATGGATTTTCAAATAAAGAAATATTTTATGAATTTAATTAATTGCAATAAGGCACTGATAACACAAGTCAGCAAGTTAGAGAACCATAAGCTAGGTTTTGAATTGGTCTGCATGGTAAGTTGACTAGTCAACGATCATTGTTGACCAAGTCAAAAAGGGAAGGTCACAGGTCAACAGACCCCACAAGTCTTCCTGTGGGTCCCGTATGTTAGATGGGACCAGGTTGGAGAGTTAGTGGCCTCACAAGTCAGTGGGACCCAAGCGGTAAGTCCGCAGGCCCCTTCGGTAAGATTGGAAGGATCGTGCAGGTTGGTTTCGCTATAAGCGATGTGGTGTAGTTGAGAAACTTGGCTCAAACTGGATCACGACATAAGGGTGGCATGGCTGATGGTTTAGATAGCGCACGCGGTGTGCACGACGAAGGTGTGACATGACCGCGGCGAAAGGTATGGCTGGGACTTGAAAGATTGAGTGCAAGCACTTGGTTCGAAGACTAAGGCTCGGTGGAAAAAGGATATGTGCTGCTGTTTAGCATAGCAACGCACATACTAGATCAAAGCTGGAAGGTGGATGGTTTAGAATGATTAACGTTGGAAGGTTGATAGTTTAGAACGATTAACAAACACAGGAGTTGATTAGACTTGCTAGCTTCCTGAATAGGCTACAGTTCCTTGCTTTGGACCATGAGATGTCACAACCTAGCAAGGTCGGGATAAAAACTGTTGGGCGGACCTAGCAAAAAGGGATTACAAACAGTGGCTACTTCTTGTATGGTTTATGGCAGAGACAGGATTAAACACTACATGTCTGTAGTGCTAGCTTGCTCACATGATGGAACTGAACACAGGCTGGCAAGCATGCCGCTTGCTGAAATGCCCACAATGGCATTCACATGAAAGCTGCTTGTAAGCATGTGGAGAACAGGAGATGGCTTGGCATGACAAGCGTCGCAGTAGACAGACTTTCCGGGACTGCATGCTGACATGGTAGGGTGTGGCTGTGCTTAAGCAAGCAGAACGGAAATGGAAGGGTAGCAGACTACCGCTTGCTGATTTTGGCTGCAACAGATAGGAAAAGGTGGCAGCTTGGCATGGTTTAGGCATGGCAACAGATGTGTGCTTGATAGGGAAATAGAAATCAAGACTTCTGCTTGATGATTGCCACGGTGGGGAAGGGAAAGAGCAAGAGGGGGAAGCGATGGATTGGAGAGAAGAAAAGGGGCGCGAGATGCAGCTCTGCCTGCTACCTCGCTGATTTGCGTGCTTTGATAAGAGGAGAACAAAAACTGCTGGTGGTAGCTGCAGACCACGGGTCGACACAAGAACTCAGAGAGATGTCGCTGCTGGCTGATTTTATTTATTAGAGAAGGGATTGGGTCAAGCTGCTGGTTCTTGCGGTAGACAAAATTCAGAGACGGTGTTGGTGGTTGGCTCTGCTGGTGGATTGAGAGCAGCAGGTGTATTGCTGCTGGCAGCTGCTTTGCTTCTTGCGTGATTCAACAAGAAAAAGGGAGGCCATAGTTTGATTTCGGTGGATGGGGGATGGGAGAGAACTGCAGCATGTTGCTGCCTTGCACCTGGCGAGATTAGCAGAAGGAAAACCGGGAGGAGGGAGCAGGCGTGCTGGCTGCTGTGTGCAGCTCGCGTGAAACAGGAGTGGGAAAAGAGCATTTCTGGTGCGCCTTGCATCTCAGGTAGAAAGAAAAAGAGCCGAGGGAGAGAGGGAGGATTGTTGCTGCTTTGCTTTATGCGTGACTTGCTGAAGGGGAAAGGGGCTGTAGCTTGCTCCTGTGATTTAGAGAGAGGATCTGCTAGCTGCATGCTCGGTTGAAGGAGAAAGGAGAGGGTTGGATTGCTGCTGGCTGTGGATTGGGCACAAAGAGAAAGCTTGCTGCTCTGATTTGCCTCTTACATGAACCAGCAAGAGGAAAAAGGGAGGTCGCAGCTTGATTTTGATTTGGTGGGGGAGCAGCAGTAAAATCAGGGAGCTTTGCCCCATGCGTGAGCTGCGAGAGGAAATTGATTTGGGGCTCACTAGAGCTAGGAATCAAAGGGCACAGTTTGGATTGGCAGGTTGATGCTCATGGATTGAGCTCCTACTTCTTATTCTTGCAAGAATTGCAAGAGATAAAGGACTGCAGCTTGGAATTGTTCGGTGGAAAAGAAGAGAAAGGAGGAAAGGATTTCTAGCTGCTTTCGGTGGAGGAAGAACAGGGCGTGCACGTACTGGCCAAAGATAAACCCTCGGCGGCGAGCTCGTTGATGTGGCGTGCGCAGAGCACACGATAGCGAGCTTAGAAAGAGGCGGTGAAAGGTACAAGCATTTGGTCGAACACTTCGTGGGCGAGGTGGATGGCGGTCCTATTCTTGTAGAAGGAAGGCAGCAGCTTTGTGTAGGGGAAGCAGACCGGTGGCGCGGGCGTCGCCTTGTTCTCCAGAGCTCCTGGCTGAGTCTTCGCTTGTTGGCGCGCGAGCTCGCCGAGGGGGCGGTAGAGATAGGCGCCGGCAGCCGCTAACTACTGCTTGCCTGTGCACAAGAGAAAGCAGGACAGGGAGGTGCGGCGGTGGATGTTGCTGCTTGTTTGCTTCCTGGCTTTGGTGCAGGAACAGGAAAGAAGGGGAAAGTGTGAGCCGCTGCTGATTGCCCAAGAGTGGAGAGATGGATTTGGTGATGGTTTGGAGAAGGTAAGAGAGGCAGGGTGAGGCGGCACACGTGTGAGCACCGGCATGCAAACTGGCATCCACGGCTCGCTCGACGCGTGTAAGAGGGTGGCACGGGTGGCACGCGCGTGCATGCGGCCGTGAGACAAGGTCCCGGCCGGGCACGGCGGCGCGGTGGAAGCAAAGCTCCAGGCGGCGAGGGACGGCCCGGCGGCGCTGGCTATGCGCTGACGCCGGCGCCCGAACTCGCGTGCGCATGTGTGTGCGGGTGCCAGGGGGTGGCCAAGAAAGGTAGGGCCTTGGCCCCTCGGTTGTGCGTGAGCAAGATGCCGGCGGCGCAGCCATGGCGGCGACAAACCCAATGGCATGCGCACGACGATGGAACGACGGAACGGAATAAGGGAGGATGGCAAGCGGCCGAGTGCGCGCGTGGACGGCAGCGGCACCTGCAAAGGCGACCGGCTTGGCTCGATGGCCAGCACTCAGACGACGGCGGGTCGCGCGGCGGTGCGGAGCGGGCAACAGACAACCAGGCGAGCGCACAAGGCTCGGTTCAGTCCTCGGCTCGAAGGCCGGGATCCACAACACGGTGAAAGGGGCGGTGAGGCTCACCTTGTGCTCCTGGACACGGCGGCGAGGTGTCAGTGAAGGGCTTGGAGAAACGGGATGCAGAACAGGGGTGGCGGCGGACTGGCTTGGAGAAGAGGAAGCTAAACAGGGACGTCGCGGTCCTTAACTTGATCAGCTCCGGCTCCTCGATGGCCCGGCGACGTGGGCGCTCCCACGAACGGCTCTGGCGCTCCTTGGTTCGCGGGTGGTTGTCGTGGAAGACGAGCAGGGTCGACGAGGGACGACGGGGAAGCAGAGCAGGCGCGGGCGGCGTCGATGTCCCTGACACCCGCGGCTCCCGCTCCACGGCGCGCTCCGGAGGCAGCTCCTCCGACGGGCGCTCCCCCTTCCTTCCCCTCCCCTCCCCCCTTTCTTCTTCTCACCTCTTGCGCTGGACAGGGGAGAAATTCCCCAAAGATAGCTGCAGGACCCGGATTAGCCCCACGGCGCCGGCGGCTAAGGCGCCTCGGCGTGCTCCGGTCGCGGCCTCCCCGGCGGGCGCTCCACTCCCCCCTTCTCCCTTCTCTTCTCCTCCCCTTCTCTGGTTCTTGGTGGAGGCAGCTAATTTGGGGGAATCCCCAAGGGCGGCGGCGGATCAGGGACAAGCTGAGAGGATGGGGCTCTTATAGCGGGCGGCTAGGGTTTGCGAGCACCTGAGGGCGGTGGGGATTCTCGGCGTCCGCACCCAAGGCCACGCGGCGCACATCGATGGCCGCGGCGAGCTTGGGTGCTTTGCGGCGCCTGTCTCCATCGCGATGCGTCACGGAGGAAGGAGAAAGGGGAACAGAAAGAGGCGCTGGCGAGCGGGTCCCACATGGCAGCGACCGCGGCGGCTTGGTAGGTGGTAGACGGGCTCCGGTGGGCTGAAAGGGATGGGCCGGTCGGCTGTGAAAGCTGGGGGTGATACGGAGAACTTTAGAAGTGAGGTTAAGGCCCAACTGCACAGGTAGGTTTTTCCTATTTTTCCTTAAACCTTATCTCCTACTACTCTTTAGATTCAAATTTGAATTTGCATCCAAATTCAAATCCCACACAATAAAATCCAAATAAAATCCAATAACCTCCAAAGTTCAAACACTAGCAATTTATAACTCCTAAATTTATTATTTTGCTCACAAAAATTCTAGGAGTTTTAGGGAAGTATCAAAGAAGACATCCTTACAAATTAAGTGAGCACTCAAATTCAAACAAAATTTTTTGAAATTCACATTTTTGCAAACATAAACATTCCGGAAAAATCCGGGATGTTACAGAACTCCCCCCCTCAAAAGAATCTCATCCTCGAGATTGAAACGTCACTGGGTACATTGGAGGTACCGATCATCTTCACGTTGCCTTCATACTTCAGATATCTTCGGCTTTAGTGTCATTGCTCAACCAAATGCCACAGAAACTGATGCTAACTAGATGAGTCAAGTACAAACATGAAAATACTTTCTAAATATAATTCCTACACTCAAGAGGAAAAACCATAAGAACCAAAAGAAAATTGATAAGAACCAAGCACTCAGACATTCAACATATTATATATATAGTGCTATCTCAAGGCTGACTCATAACCGTTGAGATCTCGCACACTGACCGATCTAATTACTTCGTGGCATGTCAAACAAGGTAGACTCTACTCTTAGGGGTTAAAGAGATTCTCATGGCATTCAACTATCTTCGGTCTCCTCCTGGCTAGTCCACGTAAGAATTCACATTAACGAAGGAAAGATAGAGTTTTTCAAAGTAGGGAAGGTATTTTTCAAATAATTCAAGGGGGTATATATAAAATAGAGCGTATAGATTGTTCCTAAGCTATCGACCAACCTAGGGTTGCGTGCTACGGTCAACCTGGCTCTGATACCACCTGTAACGACCCGGGTTTTCAGTGAGGAAAACCCGACTCCCTGTACCCTTGTGATAGTCTCTGGATCAGTAGCTATCACGTACAGAACTCATTACAGAATAATATCATTTCCATACAACGAAATCAGAGTACAAAACAGAGTATTTACATTCGAAACAACTCGGTATACGAATTTAGGACAAGCCCCTTGGGCTAAGCGACAAGTAGAAATCCTGCGTAGCGGTAGCTAGGGCTTCAAGTCTTCATCTTCAATCTTCACCACAGGCATCCTTGAGCGAAGCAACGCAACCCTTTTCTTCGCGAATGGACTTTCACTCTAAGTCCGATCCTGCACACTCACAAACTATCCCCAAGGAATGGGATAGGTTCATGTCACTGACTGTATGCAGCTTTAAGTGGCCTATCTCTAAAGGATAAGAAAGGTGGCAAGGTAAAAGCTGGGTTTTCCTATGCAGCAGCAGCGAAGCATAACTGGAAAACATCTCCATATAAGTCCCAAACCATTCTCCCAAACACAGATCAGAACCACCTGGTACCCCAGGGCCCCGTCTCCACATCCTATCTCCATCTAGGGTCGATGCGAGAACTTCCTCTCCTCGCACCTCAACGATTGCAATCGGATCGGCGAGGTAGAGGGAGCCACTCTCCTCTCCCCGACTGCAACCACGGCTCACCACACTCTCAACTACAGGGGGAGGTAGAAATCCCAAAACATGAGAACCAACAATCCACTGGGCTCGTCCATGACCGAGGACGCGGCTATATGTATAGATCTAAACTCTGCAGAGCGTGTACACCTGTACCCAACTCGGGATGAAATCCAGTCGGTAGCTAGTCGACTGAACCCACCCTACCGTGCGAACTCTCGGTAGTTACGGTCCCATCCTGCATCCGGCCCTCAAAGCGATTCCCCCCGCAGAAGGAATTGCACCGGAACTGTGAAATGCCCCCGTGTGGCCACACGGGAGTCGCTCTGAGAGGGTGGTCTCACTCCCACCTCTCCCCCACTGATACCCCGCTATCCTGCTGGCAGGTATGGTTCTGCACTTGCCGAGCTCAACTCGGCCCTAACCCCACTCTCGGCGAGGTGGTGTGTACGAAAAGTCCAGTGAAGCGGTTAGCCCACTCGGTTTCAGACCGGGGCGAGCTCATGTCCTCCAAACGTCAGTAAAACCCCAACACCTGTGCTCCGAAAACCGTACAAGCGGGAATGCACTGAGGAGTGCACCCTCATCCCCGATCCCAGATCGGTTGTTTCGAGCTCACCTCTGCCAAAGTACCCAAAACGCCTTCTCCTGCTGGTTTTACCCCACTCACGCCAAGAACCACTATTCCCATCCCAACACATGCATCGCGAAGCTCAGCGTATATACACGCTTATATATAACATAGTAGTAGTAGGGTAATCAAGGACAGGATAATTAAAGAAGGCAGTGCAAGGTTCATCATCATGCATTTAAAGTAAAGCACTAGCATACTACATAGCAATGCCTAATAGGTATTCAGAGTCAGTCGGGCGTGAACACCTGTGTGCAAGTAGTCGTCGTAGTTTCCGTAGTTGTTCTCGATCTTCTGGCTTGACTCCTCGGCTCCGGGAATTCCTAGATTCGCAAAAATAAATAAACACGGTGTCTAGATGCAAATAAACTCCAAAGAGAAGCAATAAAGAACCAAATAACTCCAAAAGCTAATCTAACGGGTGCTTCATGATTTTAGAAGAATACAGAAAGTGATTTCATATTTTTCTAAGGTAGAATCAATTTATTATGGATTTTCAAGTAAAGAAATATTTTATGAATTTAATTAATTGCAATAAGGCACTGATAACACAAGTCAGCAAGTTAGAGAACCATAAGCTAGGTTTTGGATTGGTCTGCATGGTAAGTTGACTAGTCAACGATCATTGTTGACCAAGTCAAAAAGGGAAGGTCACAGGTCAACGGACCCCACAAGTCTTCCTGTGGGTCCCGTATGTTAGATGGGACCAGGTTGGAGTGTTAGTGGCCTCACAAGTCAGTGGGACCCAAGCGGTAAGTCCGCAGGCCCCTTCGGTAAGATTGGAAGGATCGTGCAGGTTGGCTTCGCTATAAGCGATGTGGTGTGGTTGAGAAACTTGGCTCAAACTGGATCACGACATAAGGGTGGCATGGCTGATGGTTTAGATAGCGCACGCGGCGTGCACGACAAAGGTGTGACACGACCGCGGCGAAAGGTATGGCTGGGACTTGAAAGATTGAGTGCAAGCACTTGGTTCGAAGACTAAGGCTCGGTGGAAAAAGGATATGTGCTGCTGTTTAGCATAGCAACACACATACTAGATCAAAGCTGGAAGGTGGATGGTTTAGAACGATTAACGCTGGAAGGTTGATAGTTTAGAATGATTAAAGAACACAGGAGTTGATTAGACTTGCTAGCTTCCTGAACAGGCTACAGTTCCTTGCTTTGGACCATGAGATGTCACAACCTAGCAAGGTCGGGATCAAAACTGTTGGGCGGACCTGGCAAAAAGGGATTACAAACAGTGGCTACTTCTTGTATGGTTTATGGCAGAGACAGGATTAAACACTACATGTCTGTAGTGCTAGCTTGCTCACATGATGGAACTGAACACAGGCTGGCAAGCATGCCGCTTGCTGAAATGCCCACAATGGCATTCACATGAAAGCTGCTTGTAAGCATGTGGAGAACAGGAGATGGCTTGGCATGACAAGCGTCGCAGTAGACAGACTTTCCGGGACTGCATGCTGACATGGTAGGGTGTGGCTGTGCTTAAGCAAGCAGAACGGAAATGGAAGGGTAGCAGACTACCGCTTGCTGATTTTGGCTGCAACAGATAGGAAAAGGTGGCAGCTTGGCATGGTTTAGGCATGGCAACAGATGTGTGCTTGATAGGGAAATAGAAATCAAGACTTCTGCTTGATGATTGCCACGGTGGGGAAGGGAAAGAGCAAGAGGGGGAAGCGATGGATTGGAGAGAAGAAAAGGGGCGCGAGATGCAGCTCTGCCTGCTAGCTCGCTGATTTGCGTGCTTTGATTAGAGGAGAACAAAAACTGCTGGTGGTAGCTGCAGACCACGAGTCTGAAAGATGATCAGGCGCACAGCAATGGTGAACGACGGCCTTTGGCTCGGCGTCGGTTTCGTGTTGATTGCATAACAGATTACATGGAGGAGTTTACAATATATAGCCCAGGAGGTATAGCTCGGCCAAGACTATCTACAAGATATTCTAGTTACAATCTTGAGTACAACAAACTCTATCTACAAGGTTTGGCCGAGCACAACTCTCCTAGGTTGTTATATGAATAATAACAAACTCTAACACTCCCCCTCAATCTGAACATACCAGGTTTAGATTGTTCTTGAACATCTCTAGCTGACGAACCGGAAGCGGCTTTGTAAACCCATCAGCAACCTGGTCTTTGGTGGATACATATTCAATATCAAGGAGTCTTCTAGCTACCCTTTCTCTGACAAAATGAAAATCAACTTCGATATGCTTCGTTCTAGCATGAAAGACAGGGTTAGCTGATAGATACTTGGCTCCAATATTATCACACCATAATTTTGCTGCCCTTGGCGCACAAATCCCTAGTTCCATAAGCAAGGTCTGGATCCACATAACCTCAGCCGTAGCATTTGCCAATGCTTTATATTCAGCCTCAGTGCTAGATCTTGACACTGTCGCCTGTTTACGAGCACTCCATGACACAAGGTTTGTGCCTAGAAACACAGCGAAACCTCCTGTAGAGCGTCTATCATCCAGACAGCCTGCCCAATCTGCATCTGAGAAAGCACTGACAAGCAAAGAAGAAGATCTACTAATCTTTAATCCAACCTTAGTGGACTGCTTTAGGTACCTCAAAATTCGTTTTACTGCTGCCCAATGAACCGTTGTAGGTGCGTGTAAAAATTGACAAACCTTATTAACTGCAAAAGAAATATCAGGTCTTGTCAAAGTTAAATACTGAAGCGCACCCACTATACTCCGATAATGCGTAGCATCCTTTGGTCCGAGGACAGACCCCTCAAAGCGTGAGAGCTTCTCCGTGGTAGATAATGGCGAACTCACTGGTTTGCACTGTGTCATACCAACACGTTCCAAGACATCATTAGCATATTTTTCTTGTGTAAGTATTATCCCATCACGTACCTTGGAAACTTCTATACCAAGAAAATAATGCAGATCTCCCAGGTCTTTTAGTGCAAAGTCTTCATTTAGCTTCTTCAGCAAGGCCATAGTAGCACTAGGAATTGAGCTCACAACTATGATGTCATCAACATAAACAAGAATAAACATAGTAAGTGACCCTTTCCTCAGGAAGAACAAGGACGTGTCAGCCTTGGACGCCTTGAACCCAAGCATCTGCAATTTTGTGCTGAGTCTAGAATACCAGGCCCTGGGTGCTTGTTTAAGACCATACAAAGCTTTATCTAACTTGCAAATATAACCAGGAAAATTTTTATCCTCATAACCTGGGGGTTGTTTCATGTAAACATCTTCCTCAAGGTAACCATGTAGGAAAGCATTACTTACATCAAGTTGCCTTAGACTCCATCCTTGTGAAACAGCCAAAGACAGAACAACTCTAATAGTAGCAGGTTTAACGACTGGACTGAAAGTGTCTCCATAATCTATTCCATACCGTTGTTTAAACCCTTTTGCTACTAGACGACCTTTATATTTGTCTAGACTTCCATCTGACTTATATTTTTTCTTCCAGACCCATTTGCAATCTACCACATTTATTCCCTTGCGTGGTGGAACTAGGTGCCAAGTCTTATTTTTCATAAGTGCCATATACTCCGAATCCATGGCTCTTTTCCAATTTTTATCATTCAAGGCCTCTTCTAAGTTGCGTGGTTCATCAGAAGAAGTAAAGAAACCATATTTAATAGTGCCATCAGTGTATACCTTCTCCTTGCGAATCCCACTTTGCAAACGTGTGCGAGGCCTCAACTGTTGATCAGCAGCAGCACCATCAGCCATAGAAGATCCAGGGAACGAATCCACCTGCGGTGCAGCACTGGGATCAGGCGCCGCGGCTGTCGACGTGTCAGCGCCTAGTTGGGCGTGTCGGGGTCCGGTCTCCCCCGCGCGCGCCGCTGCGGCCCGCTGGAGCGACGCGTCGGCGCCTGGTTGGTCGTGTCTGGACGCTGTCTCCCCCTCGCGTGCAGCTGCGGTCCTGCGAGGTGACGTGGCAGCACCGGATGGCTCAGCTCGCACCGCAGGAGACCGGGCCGGCGACCGAGGCGGATTCGGTGGCGATCCCGGAGCAAAGACCTCCGCCGCCGCCTGGGTTTCTGCTGAATCAACCTCGGGAGCCGTAGCTTCTTGTCCTGTACCTCCAGAATCCTCATTAGAAGCATTAGGAGCCCTGTTTTCAGCAGAACTTTCACCAGAATCATTAGACTCGTTAGGCAAATTAATCATATGATCACCCAATTGTTCCGACTCTGAAGGATTTAAAAGATTAAGAGGAAGAAGAGAAATTTCTTCTCTAAGACGGGCTCCTGCATTGGAATGAAGCTTTGAAAAGGGAAATTCAGTTTCATCGAACACCACATCTCTAGAGATATATACTCGACCAGATGAGACTTCTAAACATTTGAAGCCTTTGTGCATGTTGCTATACCCAAGGAACACACATTGTTTTGATCTAAACTCCAGTTTGTGGTGATTGTATGGCCGAAGATTAGGGTAGCATGCACACCCAAACACTCTTAGAGAAGAGTAATCTGGTGTTTGATTGAAGAGACGCTCTAAAGGCGTTGCATAGTCAATGACTTTACTAGGTGTTCGATTAATAAGATATGTGGCGGCTAAGAACGCTTCATCCCAAAACTTTAAGGGCATCGAGGCATGCGCTAAAAGAGCTAACCCAACTTCAACTATGTGACGGTGCTTGCGTTCTGCAGCACCGTTTTGTTGGTGAGTGTGAGGACAGGAGACATGATGAGTGATGCCGACTTTTTCAAAGAATGAGTGAAGTTTTTGATATTCACCACCCCAATCTGTTTGCATGGTAAGGATTTTGCGATCGAAAAGTCGTTCCACAAGTGTTTGGAACTCATGAAATTTTTCAAAAACCTCTGATTTAAATCTGAGCAAATAAATCCAAGTGAATTTGCTATAATCATCAATAAAGCTGACATAATATTTCTTTCCTCCAACCGAATCAGGTGCATGACCCCAAACATCCGAGTAGACTAATTCCAAAGGATGACTAGAGGTGCTAGATGACTTGGCATAAGGCAATTGATGACTTTTTGCCTTTTGACAAGCATCACAAACAGACTCTTTATTCGACTCAAAAGAACATGGCAATTTATTACTAGAAACCACCCTCGACACAATGGGAGAGGATGGATGACCAAGACGACTATGCCACCTTGCAAAGGTGGGCTTCACAACTCCAAAGGCTTGCTTTATTGGGTCGGCTGAAGGAAGAGGATAGAGTCCCTTGTGGCTTCTCCCGCTAAGGATCGTGTTCTTCGTGGCCTGATCCTTTACCAAGAAATAATCGGGGTGAAATTCAAGGAAAACAGAATTATCTTGAGCAAGGCGATTGACAGATATAAGATTCTTTGCGGCATCAGGAACATGTAGAACATTATTTAGGTGTAAATTTCTAGAGCTAGTCGGAACAATGGTATGACCAATATGACTAATTTCCATACCTGCACCGCTAGCAGTGTGAATCTGGTCGTTGCCCTTGTACTTGTCACGAACAGAGAGCTTCTCTAGGTTGCTTGTAATGTGATCAGATGCACCGGTATCAGTGTACCAGTTCGTGTCGACATCATAGGAGTTGTACGCAGCGCCAACAAGCTTCTCATCTGGTACATAATTTTCATCGAAGCGATGCCAACACTCGTTAGCTGCATGACCCTTCTTAAAGCATACCTGACAGCGCTCCTTGCTGTTGCGTGGCTGCTGTCCACGCCCTTCCAGTCCGCGACCTGAATTACCGCGGCCACGGCCACCGCGCCCACCTCCTCGACCGCGACCGCCACGGCCTCTGTTGGCGACATACGATGATGCGCCTGAGCCGTTGGCGCCACCTCCGTTCTTCAGATCGATCCGATTTTCGAAGCTGAGAAGTTGTGAATACAACTCAGCAACGGTAATCGGCTCGACTCGTGTCATGACGGCGGAGACGATCGGATCGAAGTCATGGTCGAGACCGTTGAGGATGTAGGCGACCATCTCGTCGTTGTCGAGTGCCTTCCCGGTGGCCTTCATGTCGTCGCCGAGCGTACACATCTTGTTGACGTACTCGGTGACGGTCATCGCGCCCTTCTTCGTCGTCGCGAGCGCGAGGCGCACATTCACCGAACGTGCGCGAGTGTGGGCGGCGAAGATGTCGGCGACGCCAGCCCACGCTTCTGTTGCCGTAGTGGAGGCAGCGATCTGGCCAAGGACCTCCTTGGTCACGGAAGTGAAGATGAAGCCGAGGATCTGTTGATCCAGAGCAAACCACTCCTCGTACAGGGGGTTGGGCTCCTTGGTGACGACTTCTCCCTTCTTGACGTCGATCTCAGCAGGTGGGGCGACGGTTTTGCCATTGATATGGCCCTCCAGACGTGCGCCACGGATCGCGGCAAGCACCTGCGGCCTCCATAGTGCATGGTTGTTCTTGTTGAGCTTTTCAGAAATCTGAATGCCAAAGAACAGATTGGAGGATGCGGTGGCAGCGCTGGAGCTTGAAGACATGGTTGCAATCTAAAACCCTAGGCGGCAATGGCTCTGATTACCATGAAAGATGATCAGGCGCACAGCAATGGTGAACGACGGCCTTTGGCTCGGCGTCGGTTTCGTGTTGATTGCATAACAGATTACATGGAGGAGTTTACAATATATAGCCCAGGAGGTATAGCTCGGCCAAGACTATCTACAAGATATTCTAGTTACAATCTTGAGTACAACAAACTCTATCTACAAGGTTTGGCCGAGCACAACTCTCCTAGGTTGTTATATGAATAATAACAAACTCTAACAGAGTCGACACAAGAACTCAGAGAGATGTCGCTGCTGGCTGATTTTATTTATTAGAGAAGGGATTGGGTCAAGCTGCTGGTTCTTGCGGTAGACAAAATTCAGAGACGGTGTTGGTGGTTGGCTCTGCTGGTGGATTGAGAGCAGCAGGGGTATTGCTGCTGGCAGCTGCTTTGCTTCTTGCGTGATTCAACAAGAAAAAGGGAGGCCATAGTTTGATTTCGGTGGATAGGGGATGGGAGAGAACTGCAGCATGTTGCTGCCTTGCACCTGGCGAGATTAGCAGAAGGAAAACCGGGAGGAGGGAGCAGGCGTGCTGGCTGCTGTGTGCAGCTCGCGTGAAACAGGAGTGGGAAAAGAGCATTTCTGGTGCGCCTTGCATCTCAGGTAGAAAGAAAAAGAGCCGAGGGAGAGAGGGAGGATTGTTGCTGCTTTGCTTTATGTGTGACCTGCTGAAGGGGAAAGGGGCTGTAGCTTGCTCCTGCGATTTAGAGAGAGGATCTGCTAGCTGCATGCTCGGTTGAAGGAGAAAGGAGAGGGTTGGATTGCTGCTGGCTGTGGATTGGGCACAAAGAGAAAGCGTGCTGCTCTGATTTGCCTCTTACGTGAACCAGCAAGAGGAAAAAGGGAGGTCGCAGCTTGATTTTGATTTGGTGGGGGAGCAGCAGTAAAATCAGGGAGCTTTGCCCCATGTGTGAGCAGCGGGAGGAAATTGATTTGGGGCTCACTAGAGCTAGGAATCAAAGGGCACAGTTTGGATTGGCAGGTTGATGCTCATGGATTGAGCTCCTACTTCTTATTCTTGCAAGAATTGCAAGAGATAAAGGACTGCAGCTTGGAATTGTTCGGTGGAAAAGAAGAGAAAGGAGGAAAGGATTTCTAGCTGCTTTCGGTGGAGGAAGAACAGGACGTGCACGTACTGGCCAAAGATAAACTCTCGGCGGCGAGCTCGTTGATGTGGCGTGCGCAGAGCACACGATAGCGAACTTAGAAAGAGGCGGTGAAAGGTACAAGCATTTGGTCGAACACTTCGTGGGCGAGGTGGATGGCGGTCCTATTCTTGTAGAAGGAAGGCAGCAGCTTTGTGTAGGGGAAGCAGACCGGTGGCGCGGGCGTCGCCTTGTTCTCCAGAGCTCCTGGCTGAGTCTTCGCTTGTTGGCGCGCGAGCTCGCCGAGGGGGCGGTAGAGATAGGCGCCGGCAGCCGCTAACTACTGCTTGCCTATGCGCAAGAGAAAGCAGGACAGGGAGGTGCAGTGGTGGATGCTGCTGCTTGTTTGCTTCCTCGCTTTGGTGCAGGAACAGGAAAGAAGGGGAAAGTGTGAGCCGCTGCTGATTGCCCAAGAGTGGAGAGATGGATTTGGTGATGGTTTGGAGAAGGTAAGATAGGCAGGGCGAGGCAGCACACGTGTGAGTGCCGGCATGCAAACTGGCATCCACGGCTCGCTCGACGCGTGTAAGAGGGTGGCACGGGTTGCATGCGCGTGCATGCGGCCGTGAGACAAGGTCCCGGCCGGGCACGGCGGCGCGGTGGAAGCAAAGCTTCAGGTGGCGAGGGACGGCCCGACAGCGCTGGCTATGCGCTGACGCCGGCGCCCGAACTCGCATGCGCATGTGTGTGCGGGTGCCAGGGGGTGGCCAAGAAAGGTAGGGCCTTGGCCCCTCGGTTGTGCGTGAGCAAGATGCCGGCGGCGCAGCCATGGCGGCGACAAACCCAATGGCATGCGCACGACGACGGAACGACGGAACGGAACAAGGGAGGATGGCAAGCGGAGGAGCGCGCGCGCGGACGGCAGCGGCACCTGCAAAGACGACCAGCTTGGCTCGATGGCCAGCACTCAGACGACGGTGGGTCGTGCGGCGGCGCGGAGTGGGCAACAGACAACCAGGCGAGCGCACAAGGCTCGGTTCAGTCCTCGGCTCGAAGGCCGGGATCCACAGCACGGTGAAAGGGGCGGTGAGGCTCACCTTGTGCTCCTGGACACGACGGCGAGGTGTCAGTGAAGGGCTTGGAGAAACGAGATGCAGAACAGGGGTGGCGGCAGACTGACTTGGAGCAGAGGAAGCTAAACAGGGACGTCGCGGTCCTTGACTTGATTAGCTCCGGCTCCTCGATGTCCCGGCGACAAGGGCGCTCCCACGAACGGCTCCGGCGCTCCTTGGTTCACGGGTGGTTGTCATGGAAGACGAGCAGGGTCGACGAGGGACGACGGGGAAGCAGAGCAGGCGCGGGCGGCGTCGATGTCCCTGACACCCACGGCTCCCGCTCCTCGGCGCGCTCCGGAGGCAGCTCCTCCGACGGGCGCTCCCCCTTCCTTCCCCTCCCCTCCCCCCTTTCTTCTTCTCACCTCTTGCGCTGGACAGGGGAGAAATTCCCCAAAGATAGCTGCAGGACCCGGATTAGCCCCACGGCGCCGGCGGCTAAGGCGCCTCGGCGTGCTCCGGTCGCGGCCTCCCCGGCGGGCGCTCCACTCCCCCCTTCTCCCTTCTCTTCTCCTCCCCTTCTCTGGTTCTTGGTGGAGGCAGCGAATTTGGGGGAATCCCCAAGGGCAGCGGCGGATCAGGGACAAGCTGAGAGGATGGGGCTCTTATAGCGGGCGGCTAGGGTTTGCGAGCACCTGCGGGCGGTGGGGATTCTCGGCGTCCGCACCCTAGGCCACGCGGCGCACATCAATGGCAGCGACCGCGGCGGCTTGGTAGGTGGTAGACGGGCTCCGGTGGGCTGAAAGGGATGGGCCGGTCGGCTGTGAAAGCTGGGGGTGATACGGAGAACTTTAGAAGTGAGGTTAAGGCCCAACTGCACAGGTAGGTTTTTCCTATTTTTCCTTAAACCTTATCTCCTACTACTCTTTAGATTCAAATTTGAATTTGCATCCAAATTCAAATCCCACACAATAAAATCCAAATAAAATCCAATAACCTCCAAAGTTCAAACACTAGCAATTTATAACTCCTAAATTTATTATTTTGCTCACAAAAATTCTAGGAGTTTTAGGGAAGTATCAAAGAAGACATCCTTACAAATTAAGTGAGCACTCAAATTCAAACAAAATTTTTTGAAATTCACATTTTTGCAAACATAAACATTCCGGAAAAATTCGGGATGTTACAAGAAAACCACTGGGTTCCTTGGTTGATCCACAAAGCCAAGACCGAAGAACCGAAGACGGAGGTGCAGCAGCTCCAGACCGGTCTGACCGGTCTGACCGGTGGGTACCGGTCTGACCGGTGAGGAGCACCGGTCTGACCGGTGTGCGACGACGCAGTCCGGAATCTTCGAAGCGGAGGACACGCGTCAGGATCGCAAGGCTTGCGTCGAGGCTAAGCAAGTTTGCGGTCGCTAGGCATCCGTCCGATGGTGTGAAGACAAAGATTTCCGATTTCACCCTTGAGGGGCATGTATCCCTAGTTATCTAGTAAGGGTATTTTAGTCTTTCGGTTGCCTCCATATAACCCAAGGGGTGAGAGGATGGCAGCCATCTCTTGGAACCCTAGCTCATTTGCTTTCCTATTTTCTCTTCCTATTTTCCATAGGATTTTCTTAGGACTAGCTTGAGAGCTTCATGGTGAGATCTTGTGAGAGGGAAGGATGATCGGGCGGTAAGCTAGACCTTGTATGAACCTCTTTGGTATGTATAGATGATTCGGCGTGGTTCCTCAAGGCTTGGATGTGTCTTTCCCATTTCTCCTTTTTGGTGATTTCCGGAGCCCTTTCTTGGCGATTTTCTTGGAGCGATTTCGAGGCCTTTCTCTTTGGGATTTGGTGGGGGATGTATGCATGAACCCTTC
The DNA here is from genome assembly GCA_036936925.1 of Cenchrus fungigraminus. Classification (NCBI taxonomy): domain Eukaryota; kingdom Viridiplantae; phylum Streptophyta; class Magnoliopsida; order Poales; family Poaceae; genus Cenchrus; species Cenchrus fungigraminus. The sequence continues at coordinate 137,955,857 of CM072773.1, read as the reverse complement.
GTGGTTCTTTTCCCTTTGATTCCCCTCCCAAATCCGTGAGCAAAGGGGCTCGATTTTGGGGTTTTCGTGGCTCTAGGGTTAGAGGCGTTCTTGGTGGGATTTCTTCGATTCCTCTTGATTTAGCAAGTTTTGGTGGACCAAATCTTGGCTATGGAGTGCCCATGAGGTGTTCCTACTATCCCCAAAGTCTTGCACAAATCCGTGGAGTGATTCGGGAGATCGGGAGTTGGATTTGGGGGAGTTGACCCGCGGGTGCTGTTCATCCCCGAGCAGCCCAGCCTGACCGGTCTGACCGGTGCTGCTCACCGGTCTGACTGGTGTAGAGGCTCTGTGGGTTTTACCTCGGGTGAACATTCTGGTGAGTTCGTTGTAGTCCCGTGTTTCTGTTGTTTCGAGTTTGGGTCAGTTTGGAGCTCGGTAGGCCTGTTTGGTGGATTTGGGGTTTCCTGGCTTGAACCGGTCTGACCGGTGAGCTACACCGGCCTGACCAGTGTAGGGGCCTTCTGTGGAAGTTCCCAGGTTTTACCAGCAGGGACCGGTCTGACCGGTGCTGCTCACCGGCCTGACCGGTGTAGGTCAGTGGTGCTCGAGTTGGTGTTCCGCTGCGTTCTCGAGTCCGTGAAGGTGGTTGTTGGTTCCTAGGACCAGTAGCACTCCAGTGGCTGCGTGGTCTTGGCCAACTTGGGTAGTTGAGTCGGAGACGTGATTTGGAAGCTGTGTTCGTCTTGTTGGAGTTCTCATCTCCTTCGAGAAGAATTTTTATCGGCTCCCATTCACTCCCCCCCTCTCTGGTTCGCCTAATCGGTCCTTCAATTGGTATCAGAGCCGGTTAGGGTCTTTATTGACTCTTACCAGTCTAAGATCCAAAGATGGCATACCAGGAACGGGGTTCGGGTCCTCCGCACTTCGATGGGAAGAACTACCAGATGTGGCAGAGGCGGATGGCAGCGTTCCTCCGCGGAAAGGGTCAGATCCTTTGGGACGTCACGGTGAACACAGCTTATGTTCATACGATGAACTTCCTTGCTCCAGGATCGAGGGATATGTTCGAAACCAACAACAAGGCTGTCGACTACTTGTTTCGTGCTCTGTGTCAGCCTGAATTCGATCGGGTTCAGACAGAGGACTTAGCTTGTAGGATTTGGGAGCAGTTGAAGGATGCTCATGCTGGGAATGCTCAGGTTCAGGCTCGGATGTACGCGACTTACCGGAGAGAGTACGAGAACTTCACTCATCTCCCCGGCGAGTCCGTCGATGCCCTTTTCCAGCGGTTTACGGTTGTTGTGAACAACATGAGAGCCAATGTGGCCGTGCTCCCATACGATGATCATGATAGAGCCGTGAAGCTCTTGCACTCGTTGGATCGTACCGTATGGGACGGGAAGTTTGAGGCTATTGTTGAGTCCGAGAAGTATGACACCTTGACGGTGAACGAGCTGTTCTCGAAGCTCAAGTCGGCTGAGTTGGACCGTGGTATGACAGCCAAGATCGAGAGCCCGACTGATTCTCATAGTCTCGCTCTCGTTGGTGGCAAAGGAGCTAAGTCTAACGCTAACGCATCCTCCAGGATGTACTCTCTGTCTTCTTTGATGTCTTTGCCAGACGAGGAGTTCGACGTGCTTGGAGAGGACGAGCTGGCGTTGCTGACCAGGCGGTTCGAGAGGCTGCACGAGAACCGGGTGAACACGAGGAGGACAGCACAGACGAGCATTCAGTGCGGCAAGCCAGGACACTTCGTCGCCGACTGCCCGGAGAAGACGGAGAACAAGGACGGCTAAAAGGACGGCTACAGGCACCGGTCGAGCAAGGACGGCAAGTACCGATCGAGGCGCGATCACAAGCACAAGAACAAGCACAAGGACGAGCGACGGCCGAGGAAGAAGGACGGCCGCGGCAGGAAGGCCCGAGCGATGGTCGGAGCGAGCGACGTCGACTCCAGCTCCGCCTACTCTTCCTCGAGCTCGAGTAGCAGTGAAGATGAAGGTGATCGGCGCAAGAACAAGAAGTCATCCAGGAACTTGAGCGGGTTGAGCTGCTTCGCGGGAGATGGCTTCTGCGGCATGGCTCGTAGCTCCGGCAGCAAGAAGAGTCACCAGAGCGACTCGGACTCCGACTCCGAGGATGAGGTATGTGATGAGCTCTCTTCTTTGCGCAAGGAGAATGATGAGTTGGTTGACTTGCTTGATAATCACGATCACATGCTTAGAGAGGCCAAGAAGATGAGGAAAGAGCTTAGGGCCTCACTAGAAGATGCTAGGAACCGTGTGGCTGAGCTAGAAACCCAGAACCTAGATGCTAAGCTTGAGATTGATTCGCTAAGGCTTCTCCTGTGGTTTCTGATGATGTTGATTGTGTTGATTGCTCTGTGTACCTAGCTGATCTTACTGCTCTTAAGGATTAGCATGCTTCTACTTGTGATGAACTAGATATGCTTAGGGTTGAGGTGGCTGAGCTTAAGTCTAGACCTGCTTTGCTAGGTGCTTGCACTTCTTGCCCTGTTTTGCATGGAAAGATTGATGAGATGCATGCTTACACTGTTTCGCTTGAGGCTAAGTTGAAAGAGCCTATTCCCACTTCTTGCTCTACTTGTGAATTGCATGCGGTTAAGAATTTGGAGCTTGCACATTATGTTGATCACTTGCAGGATGAGAATGATGATCTGAGGAAATGTATGAGCTGGTTGTCGGGTCAGGAGCCTCAGCTTGGTATCATGATAGCGGCTTTCAAACGCTATGATGGTCAGCCACTTGGGGCTGACAAGCTTGGAGAGAATAGTGGTGAGGGAGTTGAGAGAGTTGGAGACATTCCTATCCCACCACCAAACAGATACAAGAACAAGTTTGAGCCCAAGCCTAACCATCTCAGAAACAAACTTGACACTACTCCAGATCCACCCATATTCCCTCACCCAACAAATGATTTCCAGAAACCGGTGAAGTTTGTGAGCCCAAAGGGAGGTGAGGAAGGAGAGAAGAAGGGTGAGAAACCGAGTGGGCAGCCCCAACCCAAGCCAAAGCCTAAGCCACAGCCCATGAAGTTCCATTGTGGGTATTGTGGGAGAGATGGTCACAAGGATGAGTTTTGCTTCAAGAGGAAGCGTGAGGAGAGAATGGCTAGAGAGTGGGCTAACAAGGACAGGTACCACCCCTCTAATGGTGTACCTGAGCCTCGTATGCAGATGCCCATGGCCAAGGCGATTGTGAGGACGGTTCCGGCTTGGGGAGACCGGAAGGCAGCAGGTGGTGCTGCTGGCCGAGCTACACCGGTCAGACCGGTGCAGGTCTGGGCAGACAGCGAGTTGGGTTTCGTGCTCGTGAGGATGCTCGGTTTGGTTCTGGTGGTCGTGGTTCTGGTGGTTGGTCTGGAAAGTTTGCAGGTGGTCAGTTTGCTAGGCGTTCTCCACCTCGTGCTCAATACGGGGGTGGGAGGAGTCGTAGCTTTGAGATGGAGAGGAGGAACGATCCACGGTTTTCCTTTCGTGGCTTTCGTCCTCCTCCAGCTAGAGAGGGTTGGTTCCCTCGTAGTGGTTACCGTGGTGGTGTTCGTGGTGGTAGCTTTGATAGGCGTGATGATTTGGTTTGTGCTAACCCCACTTTGGAGCAAATGGCTCGGCACTGATTTTACTCTTTTGGTACTAACCCTAGTGCTGAGTCGTTTGTTCACTCACGTGCTCGCTTTTGAATTTCAAGTGGGAGACTTGAGGAACGTTTGGTTGATTGACTCCGGTAGTTCGAGGTATATGACCGGAGACAAGGGGTGGTTCTCAAGTCTCGTCCCGGTGGTGTCCAGGACATACATCACCTTTGGGGACAATGGGCGAGTGCGTGTACTATCAGAAGGTGAGATCAAGGTAAGTGACAAGGTCACTCTCAGGCGTGTTGCTCTTGTTCAATCGCTGGGGTTCAATTTGCTTTATGTGTCCCAGTTGTTGGATGAGGGCTTTGAGGTGTTGTTTCGGCCTGGTGGTTCTCGGATTTTAGATTCTCGAGGGGACCTTGTGTGCATGGTCGTTCCCGAGGGTCAAGTGTTCCGTGCTGATTTTTCTCAGTCTTCTGGTGTGGAGCGTTGCTTTTTGGCTGGTTCTTCGGGTGAGTTGTGGAAGTGGCATAGGAAGTTGGGTCACTTGAGCTTTGACCTTTTGTCTCGCTTGAGTAAACTCAATTTGGTCCGAGGATTGCCACGGTTGAGGTTTGAGAAAGAGTTGGTTTGTGCACCGTGTAGGCATGCCAAGATGGTAGCCTCTTCTCACCCGCCTCTCACCGATGTGATGACTGAGCGTCCATGCGAGCTGCTCCATATGGACCTTGTTGGCCCAGCTCGTGTGCGATCTGCGGGTGGGAAGTGGTATGTCCTTGTTGTGGTGGACGACTACTCTCGGTATGCGTGGGTGTTCTTTCTTGAGGAGAAAGGGGAGACGTTTGGTTTTGTTCGAGATCTTGTCTTGAGGTTAAGAAACGAGAGGCACGGAGATGCCATACGAGCGATCCGCAGTGATAATGGCTCGGAATTCAAAAACTCTCGCTTCGAAACCTTTTGCCATGACTTGGGTCTTGAACACCAGTTTTCGAGTCCGTATATGCCTCCCCAGAATGGCGTTGTGGAAAGGAAAAACAGGACCTTGTGCGAGATGGCTCGGACGATGCTCGACGAGCATAGGACTCCGAGAAGGTTCTGGGCTGAGGCGGTCAATACCGCGTGCTATGTGTCGAACAGGATCTACCTCAAAGTTCATAAGAAGAAAACCTGTTACGAGTTGATGCACGGTCGCACACCCAAGGTGAGTCACTTCCATGTCTTTGGTTGTAAATGCTTCATTCTGAAGAAAGGGAAGAAGTTGGACAAGTTCGAGGCTAGGTCTGTCGATGGCATTTTCTTTGATTATGCATCTCATTCTAGAGCATTTCGTGTGCTCAATCTTGAAACTAACCAAATAGTGGAGACTTGCGAGGTAACCTTCGACGAGACACAGCCACGTAGTCAGCTTATTTTTGAGTGTGCAGGTGACGACGAACTTGGCGAGGAGATCTTTCAGGAGGAGGAGCATGAACATGGAGATGATGAAGATGGCGGTGTGGTGCCCGCGGCTGAACATGCACCTACTACTTCGACGACGATCGAGAACGGACCCTCTCCCACACCTACAACGACAAACCCAGATCAAGGCGAAGCTGCTGTTGAGGGGGAGGTAGCATCAAGGCGAGAACCTCCCCGGCGAGTGCAAGTGGATCACCCAGCTTCGAGAATCATCGGCGACATGAATGAACGCACTACACGGTCGAGGGTTCGGAACAATTCTCATTTCGCTCATGCTGCTTTTGTTGCCACCTTTGAGCCCAAAGACATTGGACACGCGTTATCTGATCATAATTGGGTTAACTCGATGCATGAGGAGTTGGAGAATTTTGAGAGGAACCAAGTTTGGGTGTTGGTTGACCCTACTCCAGGGTGTAAGCCGATTGGGATAAAATGGGTGTGGAAAAATAAAGAGGGAGAGAAATAAGATGTGGTGAGGAACAAGTCTAGACTTGTTGCTCAGGGGTACAGTCAGAAAGAGGGGATCGACTACGAGGAGACTTTCGCTCCTGTAGCTCGTTTGGAGGCGATGAGGATCCTTCTAGCCTTTTCCGTGGCTAAAGGGTTCAAGTTGTACCAGATGGATGTGAAGAGTGCTTTCCTGAACGGTGTGTTGGAGGAAGAGGTATTTGTGAGGCAACCACCGGGGTTTGAGAGTGAGAAGTGCCCCCACCGGGTGTACAAGTTGAGGAAGGCGCTGTATGGGTTGAAGCAGACGCCTAGAGCTTGGTATGGTAGGCTGAGGGGGTTCCTGTTTGAGAGAGGGTTTGAGATGGGGAAGGTCGACCAGACCTTGTTTCTCCTCAGGCAGGGCAGAGATATCCTGATTGTGCAGGTATACGTGGATGATATTATCTTTGGTGGCTCATCTAACTCTCTTGTTGCAAGGTTTGCAGAAGACATGAGCAGGGAATTTGAGATGAGTATGATGGGCGAGTTGCAGTTCTTCCTCGGGCTACAAATCAAGCAATCAAAGGAAGGAACATTTGTGCACCAAGCTAAGTACACCAAGGACATTGTGAGGAAGTTCAAGATGGAGGACTCCAAGGCCATGGCGACGCCTATGAGTACGACTACAGCTCTTGATGCGGACGAGGAAGGTGAACATGTGGACCAGAAGGAGTACCGGAGCATGATCGGGTCACTCCTCTACTTGACGGCGACGAGGCCGGACATCCAATTCTCGGTATGTCTGTGCGCTCGTTTTCAAGCGTCTCCGAGGACTTCGCATCGGCAAGCGGTCAAGCGCATTTTTAGGTATTTGCGACACACTCCCGACTTCGGCCTTTGGTACTCTGCGTCTTCTTCTTTGGCGCTTCATGGATTTTTCAGACGCGGATTTTGCCGGGTGTCGGTTGGATAGGAAGTCCACTTCTGGGACTTGCCAGTTCTTGGGTTCTTCTTTGGTGTCTTGGTCTTCCCGCAAACAGTCGAGTGTTGCTCAATCCACTACCGAGGCAGAGTATGTGGCTGCAGCTAGTTGTTGCTCTCAGCTCCTTTGGATCACATACACCATGAGTGACTTTGGTGAGGAGTATACCCATGTCCCACTTCAATGTGATAGCACTAGTGCCATAAGCGTTGCAAAGAACCCAGTGCTCCATTCCAAAACCAAGCACATAGAAGTGAGGTATCATTTCTTGAGAGACAACGTAGAGAAAGGGAAGATAGCCTTGATCCATGTACCCACACATGACCAACTAGCCGATATTTTCACCAAACCCCTAGATCAAGCAACTTTCACTCGTTTGCGGGGGAGCTTGGTGTTTGTTTGATTTCTTGAGTTGGCGTGTGGGAGCTCCTTTGTAGCATATGTATAGCTTTCCTTTGTGCATTTCTTGCATTTGGCATGGCATATGTATCATGATGTATAGGCATCTTTGTATCTTAGGTTGCTTGCATTTTGTATCATATGCATTGTTTAGGAAAGGCTTCTCCTATATACATTGTTCACCATGGAATGATATGTATGTCTTTGTGAGCTAGTGTGGTAAGCTATGGTTAGTTTGGCTTAGCTCTTGATGATCTTGATTTATATCCATGGTTGATGACTATGCTTTTGAAAAATGTCGCTTGTATGCTCTCTTGTGAGTAAATGCCTTTATATGATCTTGACATGTTTTAGTGGCTTGGCTATACTTAATTTGTGGTTGGATAGCTTATTTTGATCATATGGGGCCAAAGGCTCATTTGCCATCATGAATGTTTAGCCCCCATGCTTCATCTTGTGGAGGGGCATAAGTTCCTTTTTGTCGCAAAGACATTTCATGTACCAATTATAAATCTGAAAATAAAATGCAAATTGCTTGGAAAATGTGCTCCCATGTCATATGTGCTTAATTTACTTGCTTTTGGGTGTTAAACCGTTACATGTTGCTTACTAATGAGAAGTCTCATACATAGAAGTAAGCACATGGCTCGGTATGCTTTGACATGACATGAGGTGCTTGTGGGTGTTTATGATGGTCTTATGCTTAGAATGGTTGTCCTAGCATGAAGTTTGTGTGGCTTTGCCATTTTGACATGTTTTGCTCATGTTTAGGACTTTGCTCATGAGAGGGTGATTTTTCACAAAATTACTCAATTCTATCTTAGCTTCGCCCAATGGTTGTGAAACTTGGTGATCATGAAGTTGATGTCATTACAAAGCTATAGAGAATCTAACTTGCTCATTTGGACATGTGTCGCATCCTTTGTTGAATTTTGTCTATTTGAGAAGCTCTAGGTTGCAATTTTTGCATTTTTGGCTTGATTCATGCATTGTCAACAAGGGGGAGAAGTTTGAGCATGTTTTGGCTTGCTGCATGCATTTAGAAGGTTTCCAAGTGGTTTCGAGCTAGTTTTGAGCTCGGGTAGTTCCCAGGTGGTCATCGGCCTGACCGGTGAGGTACACCAGTCTGACCGGTGTGAGGTCCAGGTGCCGGGCGATCTAGCACACCGGTCTGACCGGTGTGGTTGACCGGTCTGACCGGTCAGAGCAAAGCTGAAGCAGATGCTCTGTTTTGCGAGGTGGTTTGCATGCATTCGTCCAGGGGGAGTTGCATTGGTTCAGGGGGAGCTTGCATGTGTGCAGGGGGAGCTCTTTGTGGTTTTCGAGCTTTGGATTGTTGGCTTGTGCTCTTTGCTTGAGCATGTTTTGTCTCAGATGTGTCGAGCCGTTGCCCTTGCCTAAGGGGTCCGAGACTTGTCTTCTTCAAGTGATCTTGCTCTTTGCCTTTTCTTTGGCTTTTGATCGCTTGTTGGAGTTTCTTTTAGTCGTTTCTTTTCTTTTTCTTTTCTCTTGGTTACCAAAACGTGTGTGTTGTCAATGCACTCATCAAGGGGGAGATTGAGAGCCAGGTGTGGTTCGAGGACCGGTGGATGGTCGCTTCCTGGTGTGATGAGTGATTGACAACGTGGTGTGGACTGATTCTTGGCTAAGTATTGCAGGTGCAGGTTGCGGCTTGACTGGTGCAGGTGAAGAACAAGCGTGAAAGGTCGTTGCCGGTGAGGCCTCCAGATGTGGAGAAGGCAAGTAGGCTTGGTTCGAGGGACCCGGTGGCCAGCGGGGTCAAGTGCGGGCCGCATGGTGGCAAGAACGGCAAGATAAAGTCATGGACGGTTTCTTGGTTGAGCCTCAAAACCAAGGTCGAGCCGGGACTACGTGGGAGCCGAGTCATGAGTGGTGATTGGCGGAGGCTACACCGAGTTCGCGGGGTTTCCGGTGGTTCACCAGAAAACCACTGGGTTCCTTGGTTGATCCACAAAGCCAAGACCGAAGAACCGAAGACAGAGGTGCAGCAGCTCCAGACCGGTCTGACCGGTGGGTCTGACCGGTCTGACCGGTGGGTCTGACCGGTCTGACCGGTGAGGAGCACCGGTCTGACCGGTGTGCGACGACGCAGTCCGGAATCTTCGAAGCGGAGGACACGCGTCGGGATCGCAAGGCTTGCGTCGAGGCTAAGCAAGTTTGCGGTCGCTGGGCATCCGTCCGATGGTGCGAAGACAAAGATTTCCGATTTCGCCCTTGAGGGGCATGTATCCCTAGTTAGCTAGTAAGGGTATTTTAGTCTTTCGGTTGCCTCCATATAACCCAAGGGGTGAGAGGATGGCAGCCATCTCTTGGAACCCTAGCTCATTTGCTTTCCTATTTTCTCTTCCTATTTTCCTTAGGATTTTCTTAGGACTAGCTTGAGAGCTTCATGGTGAGATCTTATGAGAGGGAAGGATGATCGAGCGGCAAGCTAGACCTTGTATGAACCTCTTTGGTATATATAGATGATTCGGCGTGGTTTCTCAAGGCTTAGATGTGTCTTTCCCGTTTCTCCTTTTTGGTGATTTTCGGAACCCTTTCTTGGCGATTTTCTTGGAGCGATTTCGAGGCCTTTCTCTTTGGGATTTGGTGGGGGATGTATGCATGAACCCTTCGTGGTTCTTTTCCCTTTGATTCCCCTCCCAAATCCGTGAGCAAAGGGGCTCGATTTTAGGGTTTTCGTGGCTCTAGGGTTAGAGGCGTTCTTGGTGGGATTTCTTCGATTCCTCTTGATTTATCAAGTTTTGGTGGACCAAATCTTGGCTATGGAGTGCCCATGAGGTGTTCCTACTATCCCCAAAGTCTTGCACAAATCCATGGAGCGATTCGGGAGATCGGGAGTTGGATTTGGGGGAGTTGACCCGCGGGTGCTGTTCATCCCCGAGCGGCCCAGTCTGACCGGTCTGACCGGTGCTGCTCACCGGTCTGACCGGTGTAGAGGCTCTGTGGGTTTTGCCTCGGGTGAACCTTCTGGTGAGTTCGTTGTAGTCCCGTGTTGCTGCTGTTTCGAGTTTGGGTCAGTTTGGAGCTCGGTAGGCCTGTTTGGTGGATTTGGGGTTTCCTGACTTGAACCGGTCTGACCGGTGAGCTACACCGGCCTGACCGGTGTAGGGGCCTTCTGTGGAAGTTCCCAGGTTTTACCAGCAGGGACCGGTCTGACCGGTGCTGCTCACCGGCCTGACCGGTGTAGGTCAGTGGTGCTCGAGTTGGTGTTCCGCTGCGTTCTCGAGTCCGTGAAGGTGGTTGTTGGTTCCTAGGACCAGTAGCACTCCAGTGGCTGCGTGGTCTTGGCCAACTTTGGTAGTTGAGTCGGAGACGTGATTTAGAAGTTGTGTTCGTCTTGTTGGAGTTCTCATCTCCTTCGAGAAGAATTTTTATCGGCTCCCATTCACTCCCCCCCTCTCTGGTTCGCCTAATCGGTCCTTCAACTGGTGGCTGATAAGCCAAACGAACAGAGCGAATATTAATCATTCTTGAAGCAAAATATTTTAAAAGATACCAAGAGGCCTCTCTACCTCTATGAAGTTAAAGAAGCTTTTTTTAGCACCATGAAGTTAGAGGAGCTCGAAAGTGTTATAGATGTCAGCAAAACAGATAAAAAAAACTTAATGAAATAGTTGGAGAGCTGGATGGCGTATATTTGTATACATAGTGGAAGTAGTATATATTTGTGTACGTACGAGTCGGTGCAGATTGTGAGGAATTGCCCAAGTTAAACCCTCTTAATCGAGTCATCACCATTGAACAGCTCAATTAAAAGAGAATAACCCTGGTAGTCCTTGAGATGTGTCATGAGTATTGCCCAGAATTTATACATACCTCATCAAGAAAGAGAGCACCATGAGAGGGACTCTAAAATTCAAACCCAAGGAAGGACATGAGGTAGAGGTGATGTAGCTCACCGGGGTTGAACTACGGCGACCCTCCGGCGAAGCTCCGGCGTGAAGAAGGGCTCCAATGGAGGAATCACCTAGGAGGCTCCTCCATGGTTCTTGAGAGGAAGAGAGTGTGTGTGAGAGAAAAGAAGTGAGAGAGAGGGAGCAACCAGTAAGAATAGCTAGTTAGACACGCAGTTTGACATGCGGGGGCACGGGGCGACGTGGCGAAGAGTTTGTGCGCTGGCGCCACGCGCCACCAGATCATCCGGGGTAAAAAAAAAAACAGTTCGTTACACATATGACTTTTTTTTAATCGGAGGCGTGCCCCCATTCCCATTCATGATCATACCGGAATACAAGAGTTTTACAGAGAAAAAGACACTACTGGCCCTAGCTTTTTCCTTCTTCTTCTCTTCTCTTTCTCTTCTGCCTGTACGTATTGGACTACCGGTCATCGTCTTCCTCTTCTCTGCAGCTGGCGGCATCAATCTCGGTGGCTGGCAGGCATAACTTACAAAATACAGTATTCTTTTTATTAGACGATAAAAATAAAATAATGTGAGAGGAGAGGAAGAGCAATCGATCAATTATTATTATATAATGTGATGAGTGGGCAACGACACTGATGCGTGATGATGTTTTGTTTAGATTTGAGAAGCTGTCTGCCTCGTAGGCACGGCGACGAATCCAATCGTCCATCCATCCATGTGTCGCCGCATCAGCATGGCTATCCACCACCACATATTATTCCCTCCCATGTCCCATCCGCATCCTCCACCTACCTAGCTACTGTATTATCCATCTGCATTATTGTCTTCCTCCGCTTTTTTTTCCTTCCAAATCTAGTTGACATAATAATACATAATATGGCTATTTTTTCCCCAAATCTAGTTAACATAATACTAATGCATATGCCGCCACTAATATATGGCTAATTTTTTTCCCAGTACAAGCAAACAATGTGCCTAGCACGTTATATAATATCTAAAGATCCCGACATGGGTAATGTTGGTTTATACACTACTTCACACATACCAAATTATATACTCCCTCCGTTCGCGATTACTTGACGTTTCTGACAACCTCGACAAAATTAAGGTAGGTATAAATTATCTACTTTGTCCTCTAAACGCTGGCAATAGAAAGCAGCACGGTATGCGGTGGAGGTGTCAAAAACTTTGAGGCAGGGTAAAAGCGGCAAGTAAAGTTAGTTTTCACCTGCATCGTCAAATATTTGAGCACCTTTTCTTTTGAACTACGGACGTCAAATAAATGGGAACGGAGGGAGTATCATTATTGTAACTTTTTTAGATCCATGTATTTTGTAGTACATTATGCTGCTATAAATTTAGAAAAGTTAAAATGAACTTATAATTTGGGACAGAACAGATGGAGTATATATGGTTTCAAAAGGGGAAAAAAAAAGAGAGGTCAAATGATGTTTTTATAAGAGGAAGAGATGAAAAAAATATATAGGGGGTGATGACTGTGAGATAAGTACATACAGTTTAGAAAAGCCAAAACCTCCCGCAGAAGACAAAGGAAAGGAAAGTGGAACAAGGACGCGGCTAATCGTGCAGCTAGCAACTTCTCTATGTTCCCACTGGCCGGCCGGCCGGCGACGCGATGGCACTCGCTCGTCGTCGTCCCCATCATCGTTTGGATGCCAATACCTAATAATATTCTAATACTCCAGTATTGTTATCCATTCAGTCCAGGTGCCACCAGTTGATGGATGAGCATGAGCTCCTCTTCTCCCTCCTCTGCACCTGCTATAAATAACGCTGGAAGCTGGGCGACCTGATAAGTGATAAGGCTCTCCGCTCACCCGGCCCTCTGATCTGATATCATCTCATCTCTAGCTCTGCTCTGCTTCTGCTCATCCAATCCAATTAGCCAGATAGTTTCTCTGATCAACTAACGCATGGGCTCCCTGAGAGCAGCAGCAGGAGGAGGCACAGACATGGAGGAAGCAGCTGCGATCCCTATGGTGGACGCTGACGAGGCATGCGCCCTCCTCAGCGCGGCCACGCACCAGTACCTCGATGTCAGGTACCCTGCTTCGTTCTTCTCTGCTTCCATCTGTTGATTGAATTCTTCGCTCCATCTCCTTCTTCCTTGAAGCTAATTACTAATCAATTAGAGAATACTCCGGTGCAGGATGTGGGAGGACTTTGACAAGGGCCATGTCGCCGGTGCTCGGAATGTTCCCTACTACCTCTCCGTCACTCCACACGGTACGTGCTAGCTCTGCTCCACATCAATCAATCGATCGACCAGTTATTCCTATATACAGTAGAGTTTTGATTCATCATTCTGTGATAATATTAATTCCAAGCAGGGAAGGAGAAGAATCCCCACTTTGTAGAGCAGGTCTCTGCGCTCTACCCCAAGGACCAGCACTTGATTGTGGTAATAATCATTGCATCTTGATCAGGCCAATTACTCATAGCACTTGATCAGGCGGCCAATTAGTAAAAGCATGCTTATATACTATGCAGGGCTGCCGCTCCGGCATTCGGTCCAAGCTCGCCACTGCAGACCTCCTCGCCGCGGGCTTCAAGAATGTCACCAACCTTGACGGCGGATACCTCTCCTTGCTCCGAACCACCACAAACAATCAGCATCACCACCCATCACCTGCTTGATTAATCATATATGCTACGAACCTAGCTCCATCCACGGATCATTATCGATCGACACTCGCTCCGTATGTCCTATATGCAATAAATTAAAGAGGAATAACAACGCAATAAGGAAAAATGATGAATCTGAAGCTTCTCCGTCGATATGATCCATCTGATTACAACGATCAAGCAGTTGTAATTAACTGTATATACCACTTGGTTATTAGTACTTGTTCCATCCCTGCTTTGTCTCAGAAAGGACAAAAACTCTTTTATCGCACATTGGACTTCTATCATTTTTGGCAGCTCCATTATATCCATGCAAGATAATTCCATTTTCCCTAACTAGTACTGTATAGTCTCGTTTAAATGGACCACCGGAAATTACGTGCATGCGTGGCAAACTAGGATTTTGGTATGTGTGTTGTGTTTGCGTAACACCACGAGATACCCCAAACGGATCAGATGGCGCGATGAAAAGCATACATCACCTACCATTAGAGAAATAATCTTTAGTTCAACACTTTTAGAGCAACTCTAACATGTTAGTTATCCTTTTATCTAAATTTGAAGATTTTACCTATTTTCTAAAAATATAAAACCACCTAATTCTATAGGGTAATCCAAGAGACTAACTAAAATTCTTCCTCAGACGTGTAGCTCCCACCTATCATCCCTTCACTTCTTTATCTCTCCCGCAACCTCTCCGACCTCTCCTTGTCCTATCTGCTCTGCTCACGGTTGCTCCGATCCCCCGGCGACTCCCTCACCCAGCCGGCCCCTTCGTCCCTCCCTCCCCTATGGCGCCTACCTCCTCGGCGGTCACTCCCTCGCAGGCCGGTTGGAGGCCGGAGCTGATGGTCCATGCGCACGAGGTGGACGGGGGCCGTGCCGAGCACCTCCGTGACGCGAACGATCTCCAAGGCCGCCTTGGCCGGTGCGTGAGCGTACGACTACGTCGACAAGCGACCGTCTCCTCCTGGTACGGGATCTCGCCGGTCTAGACAAGCTGCTCAAAGGCGTGGAAAATGTCGTGGTCCCCATGATCTCCCTCGGAGGGCGCTGGTCCGCAGCGGGCGGCGCCGACTCGATTCATCGCCGTCAGCGAGTTTCGGCTCAATTCCTCGCAGCCGGAGCTTCTACGTGACATCGCGCATTCGTTTTGTCGCTTACCCGCCGCTCTTGCTCGCCGTGCAAGCTCTCCCCGACGAGCTCCATCCGGCCCTTCCGCAGTCGTTCATGGAGCTCCGTCACACCGCTGCCTTGAGCTATGCCAGCGCACGGCGGCAGTGTGGGAGCTCCTCGACGACCCACTCTGCTTCTGTCGGTAGCCTACCTAGCACAGAGCTCCCGGTGCCAACTCCAGCGCCGCCGCCACATCGATTTTGCTCCGTCGTTGCCTACAGTGCCACTGCCGCCGCCTACAGCTCCGCGCGGGAGGAGGAACTGGGCGCGCAGGAGGATGATCTTGGCGCGAGGGAGGTGGACACGAGCGCGTGATAGGCGGAGTTGCCGTGCTAGAGGGATAAGTTTTTTTTGCCAACTGTTGGAGTATTTTTAATGTTTTTATCAAAAATCAAAGATGACAACTTAATTTGGCAAACTAGTGGAGTTGCTCTAACAAGTCGTGTCACATAGGTTTCCTAGCACGTGCAATTCAATTATTATCGGAGCACGCAAAGAAGTTGCAAAATCATCATTATTAAACGTTGAGATGAGTGCGTGAGGAAAAGGTTGGTTGGTGCTGGGAATGATATATACGGTGGACGCCAAACAATCGGAAACCAACCAAAGTGGTGTGGTGGGCACCATTGCACGCATATCATATTCATATATTGGTACCTACCCAGCCAAATTAAAGCAGCCTCCTCCGATCCGATCATTGGTAGTGAGCAGGGGCAGAAGCAGCTAGCGGAGAGCCGCAGGCCACGGAGAGCTAGCTCATCAGCTTGTTGATCGATCAATGGCGTCGGAGAACTGCGGCAGGTGTACATGTATATTTGTATATATGTAAACAGCCGGCAGCAAGGAAAGGATGCTGAACTGAACCCTGCATGGTTGGTTGCAGGTCTGATGATGAGTCGTCGTCGGTGGTGACGACGGTGGACGTGACGGCGGCGAGGGAGCTGATGGCGGCTGCCGGCGGCCACCGCTACCTGGACGTGAGGACGGAGGAGGAGCTCACCAAGCTGGGGCATCTGGTGGAGCTGGACAGGTCCCTCAACGTGCCCTACATGTTCATCACCACCCCGCAAGGAGGCCGTGTGAAGAATGCTCACTTCCTGGAGCAGGTCGCCTCCCTCTTCACCAAAGACGAGCACATCCTAGTGGTGCGTTGTTTTTTGTTGTCCAATGCAAGAAGATTCATATGCTAGTATTATCTAATAGATAAGTAATCTGCACTGCAGGGGTGCCAAAGCGGCAAGAGATCGGAGCTAGCATGCCTTGATCTCCAAGCAGCAGTACGTAACGTATATATTATTATCACCGGCCATATTATACCTACTACTATGCATATGTTTATATATAAACAATATAATACATACATGCAGGGATTCAAGAACGTCAAGAACATGGGCGGCGGCTACCTCGCCTGGATCGACCATGGCTTCCCCGTCCACCACCCACCACGCACCTCAAGCACGGCATAACTAAATTCTCTAAAATGAAATAAGCTACTGTTCCTCTCCACTTCTCTACTGTATTATCATTGTAAGGGATATACTCCCCGACTGTATGCTTCCTTGCAGTGCAAATAAAGATGACTTATTATCCTACACTAAAACTTAAAATTAGTCTTCAACTGACTGATTTGCCATAATCCACCCGCAACAGTATGCAGTGACAACAAACTATATGCTAACAAAAACAGGACGACGATAGGAGGCAAATTTGATCTTCATTTACACAACAACCCTCGAATGTGTCCCCAACTTCATCAGTTCTAAACACAGACAGGGCCAGGGAAACACCATCTGTTTATTTGCTTACTGTTGCCGCCGATCTTTTACTACTTCAATCAACATGTGTGCTGGGCCCTTACTGCTTTGCTCACAGAATCGCCAAAACAAATAAAGGAGATCTCTCATGGCCGGACCTGGCATTGCCTCCTTGGTCTTCCCATGCCAAAGCCTACATAGGCTCTGATTGGCCTCACCTCCTCCAAACGAATCACAAGGTTACAATAAGTAAGACTCGACCACAGTCCGCCCAAACTTCTGTTGGACATCCTTTGGAGTCTCAATCTGCAAACAAGTAGATGGCAAAATTAGACAAGGTGTATATATCAATAGATACAAGATTAAAGTGCCGAGAATGAGAATACTGGAATGGGTAGGTAAATTTTGAGAAATGAATGAGCACATACAGCGTTCAAAGCTATGAAGAGAGCTTTAATCACATTAAGTGGGTTCCTTGATCCAATAATCTGCAAGTTTTAAACAATAAAATTCAGTTCTTCCTAATGCAAAAGGACTAATAAGCTTTTTCTATAGAAGAAACACACCTTTGACTTGACGTTGCTGAAACCAGCCAAGTATAGAACAGTTTCAACAGTCCTACCAGCAGCGGACATTCCACTCCTCATTGGTCCGGGCCAGAGGTATATCTTAAGATAAACAAGCAGCCATCAGGTTCATCAAAGTTACCGCAACACGATTAGTAAATAAAAGGTATCTCCGTGTGTTCACCTTTGTTTTCTCATATTTGGCCTGGATAGCATGAGCAATTGTGTGATCCTCATATCGCTCCATATAGTGGAGATTCTGGAAGCATTTCTCATATGCCTGATGAAAACAAAAGAGGAGACTCCTGTAAGACTTGATGTCCCGGTTGACTCATCTAACTCCAAATGAAGCATCAAAGCATATGTGAGAAATTATAATTAATCAGTTATTTCCAAGGACAAGGATTCTTTATTTACTTATGACTATTTTTTAGAAGTCAATACTGGCTACCCAAATTTGTCTTAACAAGAACAAAATCCTGTACACACCATAACCTCATCACACATCAAGCAGAATACAATAAGAAATGAAGCTTGCTACAATGTAAGATCCTGAATTGAAGCATGCACATGCTTCACTAAAATGTATTATCACCACTGCAGATACACGGATATACAAATGTGCCAAAACCGCACATCTCAATAATGAAGAAAAAAATCAATATGCCATGCAATCAAATGGATAAATCTATGCCATTGACTCACAGTTTCACTATAACAGAAGGCAAAAGATAGTAAGATCCAAGCAAACTCAAGTGAAATCACTACGATGCAGCATTCAAACTAACCATATATAAGCTCAGTAATTTGTTTGGAAAGGCAAATCGTGCATACCCTCTGTATTGCGATCTTGGCTGTTGGCCCTTTAGCTTTTGCAAAGCCTACAACACCATGGTAGTTTCCAGTGGCCAATAATGCTGTGAATTTTGCTATTTGGCCTCCCTGGTACACAAAATGTAAAATTAGGCAGGAGCATTGGTGAAAACTGAAAATGCTACAAGTAGCAGTTGAAACCACTGTAGCAAAAAGAAACAGACCTTTGTGACTTTGCATGTCCTGTTAACGTCGATAACTTTGATGTCAAAACCCTGTCAAGTGTATCACAGTCATATCCGTCTGTTAGTACACATAAGGCCACATGATAGACTAAGGGCAAAAGATTGCTAGGTTGACTGAACCGTTTCCAACTGATGCTTTCACTTACTTTTCTGTACATAGGCCTCCTCTTTTTCTCGGAGAGGGAATTGCGCTCCTCCACCAAATCTTCGATTTCCCCCTCCAAAACTCTGCCTTTCTTACCGAAAGTGTGATCCAACTCTGCCAACTTGTCCTCAATCTTCTTCTCGATAGCATTGAGTTTCTCAATGAGCATGTCATCCCTCTCCTTTGTTTCATTGAATTCCTCGTCGTCGTCTTTGTCCTCCAACTCCTCCTCGGGTTGCTCCCCTTGAATCATCTGCTTCTCCTTGTCAGCGCCTGCATTGGGCACCAGATCCTCTGGAGAGCCCACCTGCTGGTGCTGAATGAGCCCAAAGTTTGCTGGGTTACTGGGGTCGAAGGCCTCCTTGCATTCCATGATCCTAACTGCTCTGTTGAGCTTCTGGAGGAGAACGAAGCGGTCTTTGCCAGTGGCGTCCTTGAGGCGGTTCATCATGTCACCGATGACCCTGTACTCGAGTGGTAGCTTGAGGTGGCGCTCCTCGAAGTTGTCGATTTTGGTCATCCATTTGTGAGCCTCGTCGAGGGTCTCTGTCAGGTTGCATGATGGGAATGTGACGAAAGCTAAGCAGGCACGGTGGAAATGGTAGGGGTAGGATGATTACCGGCCTCCGCGAATGATTGCAGGAGCTCGCCGTGTCGCTCGGACTTGCGCTCGAACTCTTCGACGCGGCGCTCGATGGCGTCGGGCGTGTAGCGCTCGTCGTCCTCGTCGCTGTCGGAGTCGGTGGGCTCCCAGTAGCCTTCGTCGTCGGCGGCCTCCTTGGCCTTGCGGCGCTCGAGCTTCTCGATGAGCGGCTTGACGCCCATGTAGTCCTCCTCTTCCTCCTCATCCTCTGGCTTTCCCTCCCGGTCGCCGTCCACGGCCCGGCGGTCCTGGCGCTCCCGCTGGCGCTCGCGCTCGACCTCGGCGAGCAGCTCGTAAACGACCCGGTCGAACTGGATCTCAGGCCCAGTGTCCTCACCGGAGGCGGAGAAGGCCAGGTGGCGGCGCGGGGGCGCGATCCGCGAGCCTAGGTGGTGGTGGCGGGGAAGAGTGGTGGAGACCGCGTGGTGGTGTGACCGCAAGGAGAGGAGGCGGGCCCACGCCGCGGCGGCGCGGGAGCGTGCGGCGGCGGCGGCCATGGCGGCGGCGGCCATGGCGGCGGCGGGGGGAGGCGAGCGGAAAGAAGGTGGGGGAGAGAGGGTTTTTCGTTTTTGAGTGATCGGGCTACCGTGCGTGGCGGCGTGGGGTGAATGAGATCTAGATGGGCCCGAACTGAGCCCATGGGCTAGCCAGCTACTTCCTCTCTCCTGCGTGCGTTTCATGGGCCCAACAGCTATCCTTGCCTTCCCGGGGGCAATTCCGTCCACAAGTATTAGTATCTCTCTATCTCTTTCTCCTTGGTTTCTCCGTGTCGATCGAGAGAGGGACACAGAGAGAGGAGAATTCGATTCCGATCTCTAGATTTCTAGGGTTTGCTTGCTCCTCGTCCTCGACATCGCCATCGGCAGGCTAGGGTTTGCTAAGAGAGCTATGATCCCCAACTCGTCGCCCCCTCCCCTCCTCGTCGCCCTCTGAATCTGCTTCGCGATCGAATCAGGATTCGATTGGGGGAACCAACCAATCCCACCACACCCTCCGCGCGCCTACGTACTATGGTTCACGCCCCGCGCCGCCCATCGCCGCCGACGTCCTCCTCCTCCTCGCCGATGCTCCACAAGAACCTCCGCGCGCTCGGCCCCGGCTTGAATCCCTTAGCTCCCTTCGGCATGGGCAACTACTCCCTCGCTTCCTCCTCCCGCTAAGCGTCTCCTCCAATCCTCTCCTCCGATTCCATTCTCTCTCTCTCCCGATTGCTGCTGCTGCTGCTGGTAAATTCGATCCCGGCTGCTTCCTCGCTCGCGAACCCGCAACCATCCTTCCTCCCGTCCGCTTCCTTGCTCCATCCGTTTGGATCTGAGAGCCAGCCCTACAAGACTAGCATGGTGCTGCAGGTGCGCAGGTCGCTCAGCATGAGCCGCCTCCGGAGCTGCCACGGCGCTGATGACCGTGGCTGGAACCAGCTCCATGTTGCTGCTCGCAAGGGTGACCTCAAGGAGGTACGGATGCAATCTCCCCTTTGTCATTTGTTACATGCAATGCTATATAACACCAAACTACTATATCCATGTCTGTTACTTCTTGCTTTCTGCCAAAAAATTCTCCTGTTGTATCCTTTTATCACCCCAAAAGGAAAGCAACTGTCTAACTCAAAGCGTGATACATGACAAATAGGCTGTAATCAGTTACCCCATGTGGCAGCCTCTAGCACATACAAATTGCAGCATGCATTGGCTAACGTAAATCATGCCTGCACATAGCACGGAAACACCAAAAAGGATTAAATTGTGGACCAGTCAAGCTAACAAGTTAGTCTCAACCCATGGATGCAGAGAAACAACTTCTAGAGTTGGTTCTTATCCATTATTTGTATCCAAATTTTGTGCAATGCATGCCTTCCTGATCCTAAGTATTTTGCCAACATTCATCCTAGACCAACAACTTCTATTTGATGTTCTCTTTGTATTGCTCTTGTTGCCTGCTACTACCTAGTGCGCTAACTGATTTTTGCACAATGATTCCTAATCGGTCTGATTCTCTGACCTAGATCCCAAGTATTTTGCCAACGTTCATCCTAGACCAGCAACTTCTCTTTGATGTTCTCTTTGTATTGCTCTTGTTGCCAGTTATTACCTAGTGCGCTAACTGTTTTTTTGCCAATGATGCCTAGGTCCGACGTCTCCTGGATGAGGGGATGGATGTCAATGCACCTGCATGGGGACCTAAATCTCCTGGTGCTACAGCACTCCATCTGGCTGCTCAGGGTGGGCATGTCAAAATCATGGATGAACTGCTGGAGCGTGGTGCAAATATTGATGCTCGAACAAAAGGAGCCTGTGGCTGTAAGTTCGCGCTTCCACTGACCCACTGCCTGTGCTGTTAAGGAGTAGAGTTTTTAGAATGCTATTTTGTGCTGTCACTCGTCGTGTTTTAGCTGGAGTTGATGCTGTTTCCTGCACATAGTTCCCAGTATATGTTGTCTGGCTTGCTGCTGTAATTATTATGCATCTGCTTAGAAATCTGAGTTAAGCCATAGAGCAAAAGATATGTTTCCAAGACCGTCTGCTACTGCTATACAAGTCCATACCTGAAATAATGTCTCTGGCAAGAGTCTTGTATGAAAAACACCATTTCTTGATTGAATTCCATGTGTAACATGCATACTGCATAACAATATGCTTACTTCTCTTTTCTTGGTTGAACCCAGGGACACCTCTACACATTGCTGCCAAGGAAAGGAACAAGAAAGCTGTGAGATTCCTGATTGAGAATGGTGCATTCCTGCCTCCTGAGATGAATGACCACAGGTTCAATCCTCCCCTCCATTACTGCTCTGGATTAGAATGGGCCTATGAGATGAAGCGCATGCAAGACGAGAGCGACTCATCTGGCGAGACTTCCTTGAGCTCAGACAGCTAGAGGGAAAGCAAGCCGATGCACTGCGAAGGGGGCGCAGATTGAGAAGATGCACAAATTGCTTCCAGAAAACAAAGATGGAAAAGTTACATCAGGTTGTGTGGTTATTCTATAATTGAATGCGCATCATCATATTGCGCTGCTTGTTGTTCATGAATTGGCACCTACAATGCATGTAGTCTGGTGCTTTGAGTGATTGTTGTCAGATGATACAGTATATGTACTCTGCTGTGTCATGGGTACTCTGTAGCACTGTATTCTTGTGCATTCGTACTGGTATTTCATATTGTGGTATGTTTTAAACACCTGATTTGGCAATCTGGGTAATTGTTGTTTTTGTATATATCTGGGAATGAAGTTGGAAGCACTGACATGTGAGCCCAAAAGCAAAGTAAAGGCAAACCTGATCATGTGATTCTTAATTCAATCCAATCCAATAATTTAACACAAATAGTTCTTGGCTCCATTGAAATTTCAGTTGATCTCGGTCGATTGCTATGCCTCCCTCATAGTCATAGCTTAGGGAGTAGTAGCAAGTGTTCCCAGGCTAGCTGCTGCTGCCTGAGCACAGGGTGCAAACAGATAGTTCGTCACCAACGCCTGGGCTATTCCCACTCATCCATGGCACTCCCAGACAGTCAGCGCAACAAGTAAGCTGTTTCATTTAGGCTTCCCACTCAAAATAATAAGCAACACACCACGGGTCAAATGTACCAGAGTCATTCATCCATTCTCTGAAACACAAACTATCGTACTGCAGAGATTACACATAAGCTACCTTACAACTAATTTCATAACCAAGGTGCAAACATAACAGTGTGCACCATCAGCTTTCAGACAAATCTACCTCCTCACAGGGGGTGCGCCACCCCGTCCTACAGGACCACCACCACGACCAGCAGCAGCCTACACCAAGTGACAGGCAAAAGGTTACAAAGTACAAATTACACAAATCAAAAGCACACATAGTTTCACTGCAGAAGTATCTTAAGATTGAAATGTGTGCATGCATATATCAAAGGTACACACATAGTTTCACTGCAGATGATTACACATTTTAATGTTCCAGTGCCAACATTCTAAACCTACACTCTCAATATACTTCAAATTCCCATAGAATTGGGTGTCAACTGGTATACAGAGAAACATAGGAAATGTGGTACATGGGAGTGTAAGATGCAAGTAGGAACAGTTTATATTCTCTTGTGCAAACTTAGGGAGATCAGATGATGCAAATAAAAGGGTGACTTTGAATGGAATTTATTCTTTTCTAGTATAAATCCACAAGCTCAAGAGAAAGTAAAAAATTGAAGACTACCGCTCATCTTGACACAAGCGGATATGTAACTAGCATGGAGAGCATTGGATAGTAATTGGAGATGAAGCATAGAAACATCTTGAATTAACATGGCTGCGTTAACAGGAGGTGGAAATTCTTGTGTGCAACCGCAATTGACTTTCTAGCAAAAACATATCTCAAGCTGCAGGCTTTGGCGTAATGCTAATGCAAAGAGTGAGTCGAATAAAAAATTAAGAAAACTATAGGATGTCTGATGTAAGTTCTGACATGAAAGCATTTTGGCATTGCAACGGAGTGGGGCTTGAGGAAAGCCATCAAAGGTCTGTCTAGATAGAAAAGACTGCAGTAGGATTTTCTGCATTCTAGTTAAAATTTGTACTAAATCTCAGTCCCAACAGGTATTAGGATGTATCGATATTGCAGCATGTATTTTGGACTGGATTAAGCTATAGCAGTTGATTAGCTATGAACCTCTTGCATTTGAAATTTATTCAGCTACTGAAGGAAACAAAATCTTCCACATTAACAAGTGAAGCTTGTGGTTGGAAAGCAAGAGGTGATTACCCGAGCACGCATGGCGACTGCGCGGCCACGGCCAACACCAACAGCAGAGCCTTTACCCTGCAGGAAGATGAACGTTTGTTAGCAATCAATCATCCGCTGTAAGTAATTAATACAGCAAGATGAGGGAGAAAGAGAGTGAGTGCTGGCATAGACAGGGATGAGGGGAGCTGACCCTAATCCTGGCCTCGAGGCGCTTGAACATGGGTGCGTTCTTGAGCATGTCAGGTATGATCATGAATCTGACCCTGCTGCCCCGGATGAAGACATGCTCCAGCTGCGACACCTTGCCGTCCTGGGATCCATCAATTAAAGTATTCAGGGTCAGATCAGGCATGGCCATGGGGAAGGGAGAGCTCGGCGAGGGAAATTGATAGCTAAGAAAGGAACCTTTGCCGTGAAGGTGATGTTGTCGAGCTGGCAGTTCCAGTTGTCCTCGCACTCGACCATGGCGCCGCGGTAGACCTCGCCGGTCTTGAGCTCGACCGTGACGACATGGCCCGCCGCCTCGTGAAGCAGCTTCACCGGGATCCCGAGGCTGCGGCTCATCCTCGAAGGGGAGGTGCTGGGGCTCGTGCGCGGCGGTGACGGGGTGGGGGAGCAACGAGCAGGAGGAGCTGGACGGGACGGAGGTAGAAGAAGCGGAGAGGAGGCGGCGCGGGGAGGGTTTGCGTAGTAGCTCTGTTGTTGCTCCGCCTCCAACTCAGCTTGCTTTTCATGGGCTGGGCTGCTGGGCGCTGGGCTCATTTTGCAGTTCCAGCCCAGCCACCGGAAATGTCTTTTTCATTTGATTTAGTGATTCCCAAATTCAAATTTCGGCCCCGTACACACCATATTTAGAATTGGAAAAGTTTCGAAAAAAATAAGATTTGAAAATACTCCACTATGATCTTGTTTGAAAGACCTTGTCTTATGATGAAACATTATTATTGTGCAACTAGAATTTAATTTGAAACACACTACATTAAAACAAAATAGTTTAATATCATTTTTATCAGCCAAAAAAAATAAGTATAGGTGGTCGGCGAGGAGCAGCGCCACTCCTGGAGAGAGAAGAAGAGGAGGAGGATAATGTGAGGGGGAGGAGAGCATGGCGGCGGAGCATGCGGGCGGGGGGCGCGCGCGCCTCTCTCCCCGCCACCCCTCCTCCTTTGCCTCCGATCCCTGGCCGTAGCCATGTCCGTGCCCATGCATGCCGGCTTGCTCCTCCTCCTCCGATCGTCTCCTCCCTTCCCGTATCTATCGCCACCCCGTACCATCCATCCAAATCCAGTCATGCCATTCGCATTCCTCCTCCTCGATGGATTAACTAAAGATGAGATTAATCGCCCCTGTTTTTTGAAGAGCACTTGATCCATCGGCAGTCGCAGTTGCAATCGCAACACGAGCATGCCCAACATGCTCGGCTCGTCGGCGTCCAGGCGGGAGGCCAGAAGCGGCGAGCTCTCCAAGGCCGCCGCCACAGTCTCCCTCCGGGACGCCGCCACCAAGATCATCGAGGCGCCCAATCCCAACAAGGCAAGCATGGCCGCCGTCGTCAGGGAGGCCGCCGCCGCAGCAGTGCGCCACGAGGGCTGGATGGTGCGCTACGGCCGCAGGAAGATCGGCAGGTCCTTCTTCCACACGCGCTACTTCGTGCTCGAGAGCAAGCTCCTCGCCTACTACAAGAAGAAACCAAAGGACAACATGGTATATATATGTGTATACTCATTGCATGACATTTTTGGATTTCGAGTCTTCTTCTTCTTATTATTTATTAATTAACTGCTGGTGTATGATAGATAGATGGGCAACATCAATTAATGAATGAATGAATGAATGATGCAACATATATATGGTGATGCATCCAGGTACCGCTCAAGTCGCTGCTAATAGACGGGAATTGCAGGGTGGAAGATAGAGGGCTCAAAACACACCATGGCCAAGTGAGTTTATTTCTTTGTTTCTTTTCCTTTCTTTGCTAGCTTGATTGCAATCTGAAAATTCTCATCCCTCTTTCATTTCCCCCCTTTCAGATGATTTATGTCCTGTGCATTTATAACAAGAAAGAAAAGGAGCACCAGATAACGGTTCGTCCTAGAATTCAGTATATGCAGAGCAACCATTTAACCAACTTTTTGCTGCATTTCTCCCTATTATTTGTCTGGCCTCACATCACCAATATATTTGATTCACAGATGGGCGCGTATGAAATCGAGGATGCAATGGCATGGAAAAAGAAGATCGAACTCATCATTGATCAGGTGCGCTAATTAAGTCCGTGCTTCAGCCAGTTTTTACAAATACGCCACACCACAATTTCTCCAGAGCCAGTTCGAATGTACCTTTACCGTTTCTATTCATTCTTGCAGCAACAGGATTCGATGACAGCTAAAAACCGTAAGGCGTTTGCTTCATTGGACTTCGACATGGAACTTGGAGGGCAGTTTTCGTTTTCAGATCATGACAGCGCGTAAGTGGCATTCCATCTGTCAGGTTATCCTCTGCTAGATCTTTCGCTGAATTAGCCAGATAATCTTTACTGCAATTGTAGAGCTGAAGATGACGAGGAACGGCCTACTTTGACTCGTAGGACAACTATAGGGAATGGTAAACAGTTGCATTAACTATCACAAATGAAGTGGAGTACTGATCTTAAGCAACATTTATTTCCACTTTTGCACGTTGTAGCTACAAATTCACCATGCCATGTCTGGTGCTAGGCCCCCCTGATTCAATACATGACTGGACCAAAGAGCCTGACATTGGTGCGTCCAATCAGAACGATCCCAATCAAGTTCACTCCAAGAAGAATTGGCGCCTGCTTAGATGCCAAAATGGCAAGTCTGCATTCCTCTCCTTCCTCATAGGATTAAATATAAATCGGCTCACTGTTTTGGTATTGGCAGGGCTGCGCATCTTTGAAGAACTTCTGGAAGTTGACTATCTTGTATGTCCCTAGTGCTTTGTTCTGTTTTCTTGGTCTGTACAAGTTTCTACAGACCTGAAACATATGGCAACATAAAATTTTGATGTGCTATACAGGCAAGAAGCTGCAGCCGAGCTATGAGGGCTGTTGGTGTAGTGGATGCTACATGTGAAGCCATTTTTGGTCTGGTGATGAGCATGGATGTAACAAGATACGAGTAAGCGTATGGCTTTCTAACTTCCTATTGTCCCTCGTAGTAGCATTGATATCTAATGTTTATTGTCCGCTACAGGTGGGACTGTAGCTTTCGTCATGGTAGTTTAGTTGAAGAGGTTGATGGCCACACTGCCATACTATATCATAGGTTGCAGCTGCACTGGTGTCCAATGTAAGTTCTCACAAATGGACAAGTCCTTACCATTTGCCTTTTCTTCTGATTGTTGCCAATGGATCTTCAATCACCATTATCTATGCAGGTTAGTTTGGCCTCGGGATCTTTGTTATGCTCGGTATTGGCGTCGTAACGATGATGGAAGCTACGGTAATTTTTTGATTCGTCATTTTTCCTATTGCCTTTAGTCTGCAATCCCTCCTGTTTGATAGTGTGTGTACGTTGCAGTTGTTTTGTTCCGATCCATAGAACACTCGAACTGTGGTCGGCAGCGAGGATTCGTGAGGGCTTTCATTGAAAGTAATTTTCCATTGGCACATATTAAACCTTCATCTACTTTAGAGTATGAGGCACTCCAAATACAAGAACAAAAATGTCAACTTTTGGTCCTCTGTTTCTTTTTCCTGATTTTCTGCTAGTGCAGGTGGGGGTTTCAAGATTTCTCCCCTCAAGTGTCGCAAAGGAAGACCCCGCACTCAGGTTCAGCACCTTATGCAGATTGACCTGAAGGGATGGTTCCTGAACTACTCTCTCTCCTTTCAGTATCATTCTTTGCTGCAGATACTAAACTGTGTTGCAGGTATTGAAAATACTGCTAATTTTTAATACCAACAATAGTGAACCAAATCCATCTTAAAAGGAAAATTAGAAACTTAATTTGTCGAATTAACAACTTAATGCTGTTTTACCACGGATTCATTTGTCTGTTCTTCACCAACTTCCAGGATTGCGCGAATATTTTTCCCAAACAGATGAAATCCATATAACCCCAAGGATTCCTGTAATGGAAACCATGGTTGATGCGGAATCAGGTCCAAAAACTAACAAGCTTCAAGATGTAGACTCCAAGACTAAACCAGTAGACCAAGGGCAAGCTGGTAATAGAAACATGGGAATGATCGACGAAGAGTCAGATGAGGATGATGACTATCAAGTTCCTGAAGCTGATCTAGAGGTGTTTACTCTACTAGACCCCACTACAAGCAAACTTCTATGATTGCTTTACTTAGTACAAGTTGGGATAATTCAGTATGTAGCAATCATTAGATTGGCAATTCACCGTGAAGCAAACCCTACAAGTTTACAAATGTTTTATATCATCATCATACTAAACCTTGATAAAAACAAATGTACAGGAAGACCCGAACAAATCTGACAGTGATGCTAAGCGCACAGGTATGGTTCCACATGTTGCTCTATATGCTTGGACTGTCATATCTGATATGAAGTTCCCAGGACAGGTTTCGTTATTGTTTTTTTTAGCACAGGTTTCGTTATTGTTGATTTCCGCAGCTGTGACAGTGTAATCATTACTGCAGATGATCCTCCAGAAACAATTGATTTATCTTGCTTTTCGGGAATCCTTCACCGTGATGTTGATGAGAAAAGCCGCAACTGTTGGACAGTACCCGATAGCAAGCTCTTTAAAGTTCGTAGCAAGAACTTCCCACAGGACAAATCAAAGGTCTAAATCTTGCAGCTTTTGCTTTATTGCTTTTGATTGAAGCATGCATTCTAGATGGTGTCGAGAACCGGGTTTCTTTTTTCTAAAAGAAGGAGGGATAGCATAAAGAACATTAACACTCTGGTATCATCCAAGTCACAGATACCTGCAGCGAGTTATTTGATGGAGCTAGCATCCATCGATTGGTTTAAGGACACAAAGCGTATGGATAACGTTGCCAGGCAGAAAGGTTGTGTTGCTCAGGTTAGCAATCCTTTGAATGTGGAAACAATTTGTGGTTTCTTGTCTGCTATTAGTTACACGGCCTCATCGATTATACACAATGTGGAGTACTTTACTTTTGGCAATTTGTTGATTAGGTTGCTGCTGAGAAAGGGATGCACACATTTGTTGTAAACATACAGGTAGGGAATATATATATCTCATCTATTATTGATGTATTGGGAGGAAATTTGGTGTTAAGTTTGATAGTGTCATGTTGCATTGTAGATTCCAGGATCGACTCACTACAGCTTGGTCATGTATTTTGTGGCGAGTTCCTTGAAGAAGGGATCGTTACTGCAGCGTTTCTTTGACGGCGATGATGAGTTCCGCAACAGCAGATTGAAGCTTATACCATCCGTTCCCAAGGTCTTCCACTAACTATCAGTCTCAGATAATAGTTTTGCACTCCTGAATTCATATTTGTTAACAGCATATATAATAATGAAAACATAAGTTGTACAGGGCTCTTGGATAGTGCGGCAGAGCGTCGGAAGCACCCCTTGTTTGTTGGGAAAAGCTGTAGATTGTAGCTATGTTCGTGGTCCTGGATACCTGGAGGTAATGATTGGAAATTTTTTTTCTTGATGGAGCATGTCTTGTCTCAGTTTAATTGGATAGTGGTAGTTCTTGATGGTGTTTGTTTTTTTTATCAGGTGGACGTTGACATTGGTTCTTCGGCGGTAGCAAATGGAGTTCTGGGCCTTGTCTTTGGTGTGGTGACAACATTGGTAGTTGACATGGCCTTCCTAATACAGGTAGGAGTACTCTTTAGTTATAAATAAACTCTTTAATTAATTACTTTTTTAAAAAAAAATCTTACTACCTGCTGAGCAAATAAGTGATGATGTATATATTGCATTTAGGCCAACACGCACGAGGAGCTCCCGGAGCAGGTGATCGGCGCAGCTCGTCTGGCACACGTGGAACCGGCCACGGCAGTGGTTCCTGACCTGGACAACACAGCAGCAGCTGAGAACGACGACAGCGGCAGCAGCAACAACAATGCTTCCTCGGAGGACGATTCGTCCAAGAAAACGAATTGATGACGCTTTCCTTATTCATCAGTGTCAAATCTGGTTAGCAGATTACTAGTGATAGTGTGGTTGACCTGTAACTACTGAAATTATACATACTATTGATATGGTGCCAAATGGTTACTACTTTGGTTTTAACAATGGTAATTTGTTGACAGCAGTTGAATTATTGTACTGAAAGAGGTGTCACAATGAGAGAGCCTGCGTTTTCTTGTCTTTCTTGGTCCAAAAAAAGTGATAAAGCAGCAGCTTCTTGCTCGGACCGAAGAAAAGCAAAGGCTCCTAGTAGGCCTTTTAATTTAATTTAATTGGTTTTGCTTTGCTGTCTCTTCAAGGAAGGCATTTCCTTCTTCTGGATGCTTCTATTGCAGTTCGACGACTCAGTCAACGCCGATCAAAGGGAGTGGGCCCGGCCGGCCCCACGTGCCAGTGTCTCTTGCTCTCCCTCTGCTGCGTGGCGTGGGCCTAGGTGGTTTGCATCTCTCTTCTTTACTGCTAATTTATCACTACTTTTTTTTTCTTTCAAAAAAAGCAGGCAGCCCGATCCATCCGCCGCCATCCTTCCTTAAACCCTAGATAGATACTCCGTAGCCGGCAGGCACCAAATCAAGCGGCGATCCCCTGCCCTGCCCTGCCCTTGTGCGTGATTCAACGACTCCAGCAAGCAATCAATCGCGGTTGCAGCAGCCAGGTACGTGCGTATGATGAATCAACCCATCTCCACTCTTTTTGTGTTGTCGATCCATTCATCGCCCAAACTAGTAGATCAGAACGTCACACTAGTTTTTCTTTTCTTAAGGGAAAGATAGTAACCCAAACTAGTAGATCAGAACGTCACACTAGTTTTTCTTTTCTTAAGGGGAAGATAGTAATCAGTTCCCAGCTAGTGATGTCTGTTCGTGGGTTTCAATCCCAAATCTTCCGAACCCGGATCGCTTGTGATTTTATTTATTCATAAACTCTACTAGGACTTTGGGTCTTTCTACCGGTCAGTCTGACTTGTGCTAGCATTTATCTGAAAAAAATTCAATTCACCACTAATCTTTTCCACCTGTTCTGCTCTGTAGCTCATCCAAATTTCATCCCTGCAACAGGTCCTCAAAATGGCGTCGCCATTCGGGACATGCGGCCTCAACAAGCCAGCACCTGCTGCCTTTGCCACCAGCAAGCGCCTTTCCCTCCTCCCTTCGCCAGCACTTGTTTCCATCCCACGGAAAATGCAAATGAAGCCCCAGAGGAAGTGCCGTTTCATGGTGAATGCAGCAAAGGAGCTCCATTTCAACAAGGACGGCTCCGCCATCAGAAAACTTCAGGTCACTCAGTTGACTAACATAATCACACCTCTGCTGTTCATCTCTTGTCACTTTTTTCCTTCTTTTGAGCTGACACGGTTTTCTTCCTCAGAATGGCGTCAATAAGCTTGCAGATCTCGTTGGGGTTACTCTTGGACCAAAAGGACGGAATGTAGTCCTTGAGAGCAAGTATGGCTCACCTAAAATCGTCAATGATGGTGTCACTGTCGCAAAGGAGGTGTGCCTCTTTCACATTGCAGATTTATTACCATCATTTGTTCACCTTCAATTTTTCATGCCCACCAACTTTTTCGGCCAGGTTGAGCTGGAGGACCCTGTTGAAAATATTGGAGCCAAATTGGTCCGTCAAGCTGCTGCTAAAACAAATGATTTGGCTGGTGATGGGACAACCACTTCGGTCGTCCTTGCTCAAGGGATGATTACTGAGGGTGTAAAGGTACATCAATTCAAAACCTCATGTCTTGGTGCTTATGTCATACTACCTGTTTAGCGCGCTCATGAAAGCTACACTGAAAATTTTGCTACTTTCCCAGATTGTAGCTGCTGGTGCTAATCCAGTGCAGATCACCCGTGGTATTGAGAAAACAGCCAAAGCACTAGTAAATGAACTTCAAAAGATGTCCAAGGAGGTAATTTCCTATTGTCATTGTATTATGTTCTGGAACTTAGTACTGTTCTTTTTTTTTTATTTACCCCTTAGAAATCACATTACTACAATTGAATCACATCTTGCATCTAGATAGTAGATACCAAATGACCTTGCACACTGTACCAGTTACAAGCTACAGACCGGATGGTTGGCACCGTGATTACCGTACATAAAATATCTATTGTTATATAAATCTATCTCATGTGGACTGCAAGTCAAACATAGCTTGCCCATGTGTAAATTTATGTATTGGTCGAATTTCTGCATAAGTTATATAAATGGACTTTGGCGTGAGGCGACCATGGTTCGTAGTAAAATATGCTGCACCAGCACATCTAGTTTGGCTTCCGTTCAGCTACATGTTGCATGCTTACTTCTCCCAGAGTAGTTATGAATTGTGCATGCGCACAAGTGCTACAAACTTATTGTTTTGATACTCTCTAGTTTCTACAGTCAGTTATAGTTGGGAGCGTAAATTCCCATCTATGTCTTACTCATTTCAACTGTCAAGAATATTATCTGTTTGGAATCTGAACATGCTGGGGTCGCGTTTGAGGCTGCAGGTTGAGGATAGTGAGCTTGCTGATGTTGCTGCAGTAAGTGCTGGAAATAACTATGAAATTGGGAATATTATAGCTGAGGCTATGGGCAAGGTTGGACGGCAGGGGGTGGTCACCCTTGAAGAAGGGAAGAGTGCTGAAAATAACCTCTATGTTGTTGAGGGAATGCAGTTTGATCGTGGTTATATTTCCCCCTACTTTGTGACTGACAGTGAAAAAATGACAGTGGAGTACGAGAATTGCAAGGTTTGATGCCCATGAACTCATCCGCTGAAAATTGTGCAGTAACTATTATCTAGTAATAGCAACTTTGTTAGTCTTACGCTGATTTTAATTCTGTTATCAGCTGCTCATTGTGGACAAGAAAATTAACAATGCAAGAGATCTTATCACTATTCTGGAGGATGCTATTAGAGGTGGATATCCAATTCTAATAGTCGCGGAGGATATTGAGCAGGAAGCTCTTGCAACCCTTGTGGTTAATAGGCTTAGAGGTGCATTGAAGATTGCTGCTATTAAGGCCCCTGGTTTTGGAGAGCGCAAGAGTCAATACCTGGATGACATTGCTACTCTCACTGGAGGTATATTTTATCTTTAGTTATGATCTGATGTCTCTTTGTGCGTGCTGATCATTTACATTGGCCATTCTCTGTACAGGTACTGTCATTAGAGATGAAGTGGGTTTGTCCTTGGACAAGGCAGACAAAGAGGTCTTAGGAACAGCCGCCAAGGTTGTAGTTACTAAGGATTCAACTACAATAGTTGGGGATGGTACTACACAGGAGGAAGTAAACAAAAGGGTGATGCAAATCAAGAACCAGATTGAGGTTTGCGTTCTGGAAAATTTTCATATATGTGTTTATCTACTATTTGCCAAGCATCTTTATTTTCTCTTTTGTTGTGGTTCTGTTCTGTTTTTCAAGTTGCTGTTGGCAGCCTGATTCTCCCCGACAGAGTTGCATACACATGCCTTGCATTTCTGCAGTAGTCACTTTTAATTGGGTGGAAATGCTCAAGTTTTTCCAAAACCAATATTTTCAGGTTACTGATCAGGAATATGAGAAAGAAAAGCTCAATGAGAGGATTGCTAAACTGTCCGGTGGTGTTGCTGTTATTCAGGTAACCCTGATATTAAACTGTAGGTAGCAGTTGGAGCAGCAATGACACAAGGGTACTTAGTGTACTAGGATGCTTATCAATTATCGTAAGAAAACCTTTACCAAACGATATGTCTTGCTTTGTAGGTGGGAGCGCAGACAGAAACTGAGCTTAAGGAAAAGAAACTTAGGGTTGAAGATGCCCTTAATGCTACAAAGGTAAATGCCATTTCTTGTTGCTTAAATCAATTTCTTTCCTTTTTGGGATAGCATGCCTGTAGTGTTCACATTCACTTAGCCTTCTCCGTGTTGATCATACCTTCACATTAAATCCTATTTGTAATCAGCACTTGTTATTTGACAATTTTCTTTATGGCAGGCAGCAGTTGAGGAAGGTATTGTTGTTGGTGGTGGCTGTACCCTTTTAAGGCTTGCATCGAAAGTTGATGCTATTATAGAAACCCTTGACAATGATGAACAGAAGGTAGGTCTCAAAATTGAATTGTTATTAATTTACTTTCCGTTAAGGTGCTCTTTTGTATACCGTACCATCTATGATGAACATTTTGTCCTTTTATTTATTTATTTATTTTACAAGGTTGGAGCTGAAATTGTAAGGAAATCCTTGAGCTATCCACTTAAATTGATTGCGAAGAATGCGGGTGTTAATGGCAGTGTGGTTGTTGAGAAGGTTTGCACTGAAAATTTTTCCCTGTATGACTTAGCAGTTTGCAGCTTGTGTGTATAACAAGTTGAACATGTCTGGCGTTCAGGTTCTTGCCAATGAGAACTTTAGGTATGGTTACAATGCAGCTACCGGGAAGTACGAGGATTTGATGGCTGCTGGTATTATTGACCCCACCAAGGTAGTTTCCTATTGCTTTCATTACAGCCACAAATTCCTATTTTTGTGTTAGCTCATATGGGAAATTGGATTTGCATAATCAGGTTGTGAGGTGTTGCTTGGAGCATGCTGCCTCGGTTGCAAAAACTTTCATCACTTCTGATGCTGTTGTGGTAGACATCAAGGAGCCCGAACAAGCACCTGCTGCAAACCCAATGGGTGGTGGTTCAGGTAAATATGGGGACATGGCAACATTGTGTTGCTAACGGTCGGTTACCTATTTATAAATCGACTTGATAATTTGTATCGGTTGTGTGTTCAGGTTTTGGGTTCTAGAAGAATTCTGGAGATGAGCTTCCACTTCCCCTTCCCCTTCCTGCGGCATGGCACCTTACTCTCGAGAAGGAATTTCATTTTTGGTGTTATTATAGCGTTAAAGCGGCAGCAAATCTGCAATGAGTGATCTATTGATGTTTGAACAATGAATATTGTGTGCAGTTGATACTTGGTATGCGTCGCGTGAATGATACTATGTCAGAAAGGGACTTAATGTAATTGTTGCCAGAACAGATGGTGGCTCTAGAGTCTTGAAAAGAAGTGCTGTTAGAGGATTAGATTTGCTATCATTGTAGTAGGCACATACATGCAGAGATATATATACTATTTGTTAGCATTTTCCTGGAAGGCAAGTCCGAGCAACAGACAGGACAGGTTCACGAATTCTATGTCGTTTCCTTTAGGGCTTAGGCTATTATTAGTTGTGAATAAGGTTTTGAGTGCAGAATTCATTCGCCAAGCTGATAATTTATCACCTGATGACTAGTTTTGGAGTTTTAACCACACAATGCACGTTGTATTGATGGAAGCATATGCAGTTTGTATGGAAACGGAGTGCATGTACTTGGTCAGAAAATCTCATCTCACGCAAACACATTTTTCTTCCGGCTGGGGAAAATTAGCAAGTAAATACAATGCAGCAGCAGCAGCAACAGATTCTCAACAAGTCAAACATACACAACCATTTATGACCGGAATAAGCTTTAGCAGAATCAATTCAATTAATTAATTAATATACACCGTTAATGATGATCCCTGTATGTACCACTCCAAATCAGCAATAAATCGTCTCATTCCGCTCTGATGAAGGGAGATGAGCTCATCTCAGTGGTGCTGTAGAATGATTCCTCCTGGTAGTAGTTGTCGTCCTTCTCTTCTTCCCACTTGAGAACCTCCCGTATGTACTTGAACGCTTCGTCCACCGTTTGGCGATCACGCCCCCGAGCCTGCCACACGAAAAGTTTCCTGTTCGTGTGCGCAGAGTACAGGTCCTTGAACTTCATAGCGATGTAGTAGTATGCTTGGTGAGCCAGCGACTGGTTGTTGTGGTGCGTCCGAACTGGGCAGAAGTCGTTGAACCACTCACAGCTTGAGAGGGGGGCACGGTTGATCTTCTCCTCAAAAAGGTCATACTTGTTCAGAACCAGGACAAATGGGGTGTCACAAAAGCACGGTTGCCTGCTCAAACAGAAATTGAAATTTCAAAACTCTGCTGACCTGACAAGATATCAAACATCTGCTACCCACAAGATATGAAAAAGACTAGCATACCGAATTGTAGCCTCAAATAACTCTTTGCTTTGCATCATCTTGTTCACAAGAGGCCGACCGCAGCCATTTACAGGGGGGCCCAATTGGTCATAATCACTGAGTGCTATGCAGAATATCACCATGCGGACATCTTCAAACATTTCCACCCATTTGCAGCCATCATTCATGCCTTTTGCACTAACTCTGATTAGCTGATATCTGATGAAGAAAAAATACACGATTTAAGTATTTAGCACGTGATTCAGATGCTCTTATTCACACCAGCAAGAATGAAGTTAAGAGATTACTTAGTCAGCGGCTGGGAATGTGCCTCAGGGTTGTCAATATAAGGTTCAGACATCGGGCTGCGATCATCAAGCGTGAACTCAATGAAGGCCAGCCCATTTCCTTGTGTTACTCCTTCAGCAAAGATTACATCTTTCTCTGAAGGTTCATACTCATTGCTTGATACCTCAATGGCCTGCGACCAACAATAGTCCAAAAAGTCATTTAAAATTTTGGAAAAAAGGGCTTCAGCTCTGCACACTAAAAACTAGGTGAATCAAGGCTAGAGATATATTATTCAGGGAAAAAACACAAGGGCTATACCCTGCTCAAGAAGTGCTCAGCCACATCAGGGAGGAAATGCAACTCTTCCTTTCTTTTGAATGTTGCTTGTATGGCGGGATCCTTCCACATCTCGTCAACAAACGGAGCATATTCACGTGTTGCGGCAGGGAAGAATGCATCTAGATCACCCATTGCTATGATATCCAAAAGCCAATCTGAGAATTTCTTCAGCCTCGCATTTATGGAGTATATACAAGAATCTGAACCGTTGGCTTTGCTGTCATCTGCA
Source organism: Cenchrus fungigraminus (assembly GCA_036936925.1). Classification (NCBI taxonomy): domain Eukaryota; kingdom Viridiplantae; phylum Streptophyta; class Magnoliopsida; order Poales; family Poaceae; genus Cenchrus; species Cenchrus fungigraminus. The sequence continues at coordinate 137,919,433 of CM072773.1, read as the reverse complement.
TCCAGAAAAAAACTCAGTAATATTGCATCTGCATCTGGATTAAAAAAAAGCAAAGATCAAATGAATTGGCCATATTACCATGCTGAGTCTCATCACCCTCTGAAGTTGCGCAATTCAATCTAGACAAAGCCTCTTCCTCGAAGCGCTCGCGGCCCTCTAGCAAAATCCCAAGATACTTGAACATATTGCTTTGGATCATTAGTTTGATACCTTCAAGTTCTTCTTGGGTGAACCTAGTCCCGTACAAGTACTTAGCCTATGACACATCAAAAGAAGATCAGCATGAAACAAACAAGAACAATTGCAGGATACAAAGTTTGAAGACCATGTACATAGCAAAGATCCTGACTATGAACCATAATTTCTATAACTCTGAAGAGAATGTGAAGTTTTTGCTTAAAGGGCCTGCGTGAGAAGGCCTTCTTCTTACATGCAATGCCCGGGGAGCGGCTTGCCCCTCGCAGGTTGAGTTTTTGCTTAAAGGATGTATACTTAAGATAATGTGAGAAAAAGTACTAGCGCGATCTCTCACGCAGGGCATACATGACAACAATTGTGATAGAGCCAAAGGCATCCAGAGATGGAATCAGATCATACCTGCTTAAAAATAGTGCTTGTACCAGCACCATGCGGCCCAAGAAGAAGTAGTTTTTGGATCCTTTTTTGGTCCAAATAATCAGGGACAGTTCTTGCTGAATAGGGAACTTCATCTCTGGTTCCATTTGAATTCCCAGGAGGCACCGGCAGTGAAAACAATGCACATGCAAAACGTGTCAGAGCCTGGCCATGGTAGGAAAAGAAAGACCATCAGCAATAAGCATACCCATCTTAAGCTTTCTAAGCAATAACAGTGTTACGCAATTCCTTTTAACCAAGATACATACAGACTCCCATATTTTCCCTTTGATATTATTTTGTCCTTCCTCCTCATAACGACCATCATCATAGACCCAAAAATGAGTATCACGGGGACACTGAACATTGGCAACCTGCGAGAACAGTGCAAGTGATGAGAGAAAAGAATGATCTCTTTTACAGTGCACCCTTGTGTCTCTGTAGGTAAAGGACTCTTGGATCTTGTCTATGAACTGAAGGTCTCAGTTTCAAGCTAAGAGACCGAAAGCATAGCGTACTAGGCTGCTGCCTACAATATGCTAATCCTGAATACAAAAGGGAACTTCTGTTTGGTGAATTAATATCTTGATACCCAGAATGACAAACTGTTGCATTTAGGAAAGTTTCCTAATGTGCAGGAAACTGGAAAACCACAAACAAGAAAAAGGACAGCAGTTTCGAGTCATTATTATGCATATATCAAATTCCACAACGATCCGCTTACACCAGAAGTCTTAACGATCAACATCTAAAATTGGATTAATCTGAATCCTTTTAATTTACAGTGGTCACTGTTCAAAGAGTGGAGCACATAATTTGAGTATTTAAAAAAAGTCAGAAAAAACATATTTCAGGTCAACTGATGTACTGGAACTCAAATTAACAGGATGAATAGGTGAGAAAGTTTTTGCTAGAATTCTAGAAACGACAACATGGCTCACATCACACGGTGCTATAATTTACTAAAGCATAAAACTATCATTGTTTATCTATTGGATAAGATATCATTATTTGGCTTAAGTGGTTTAGAATGACCTATTATCAACCGGTCATTAATAAATGGACAGTTAGAACAATACTGAGAACTTAGTACGACAAAGGAATATTTATAGTTGGTGAAACTCAAACAGACTATATGCAAATGCAATGGTAAATTGATAACTTTAAACCAAAAATAGAAAGTAAATGTAGTTCCCAGGTACAGTCCAATTGCTAAAAAAAAGAATACCCCTTATGGATGAGGTTAGGCCAAAGGGGCTCAACAGCTGGCCTCCCTCACAATAACCACCAGCAACCATTGAAAAGCAGCTCTAGAAGAGTAAAGCCCGCTTGGCCAAAAGCAATAGAGGATTCTATCTGTAAAGCAAAATAAATGGCAGTGTTACCTTTAGAATTTTCAGCTCAATCTTTGTTATCTCCCTCCCATTAATAAAAACCTGGGTGTTGCCATTACTAGCATCGGCCTGAAGCTTCCCAGTAAAATTGAGGTTAGAGCTAATAATCCTGTCTGGTTTTTCTCCTTCCTATCAGAAAAAGGCAGCTTCATTAGCAGAAACCAAGATAAAAGTTATCCACAAAGTTTTTTTAGGAAACAGGAATACACAAGCTTTGTTCTTAATAGATTACCTTTCCCCACAAGCCTGACTCCTTGTCATACCAATACTTTCCAGGCTTTAGCTTTTGAGGAGGCCGTGAGCAACTTAGCAGGTCTGTCAGCTCTTCTGGCCTCAATGGGCAACCGTTTACAATAAGCTGCTCAGGTCGCAGCTGATTCACTTGGCACTCCTTCTCAGCTTTCAAGATTTGCCTTACTTCCAATGGGCTGAGCAACCGAGAAAGTGTCCTGGAGTTCTTCCCTAGCTTCGACCTCTTGGACTCATCGATAGGCTGGCCAATGCAGGTGACGCACTTGCGGCCTTCTGGCATCGATCCCATCATCCGAAGCACACAATAGCTGCAGTACCTCGCGTCGCAAACAATGCACGACTCCTTGCTCTCCCATTTCCTCTTCCCGCAGCGATAGCATGCCCTTCTCCTCTTCTCCTTCTTGGTGACGGCCACGTACTGCTCAGACATCTCCTCAAACTCCTTGCTCTGGTATTTGCTGTCGGGCGTGAAGCCAAAGGTGACGACAGGCGCTCTCCTGCCCTCCTGCATTTCAGGCCTATTCTGCGGCCCCGGTGAGCTCTGTGCTGAACCGTGCGACTGTGTGCGGGAGTCGTCACCGTCGTCGTCAAACTCCTGGTTGTGCAGGACTGACTCAGAGCTGCCACCAACCTGGGTGGACACCGGATCTGCACAGCGGGCGATCCTGGAGACAGGGAGGCGGATGGGCTCAACGACAGGCGCCACGGGGAGCCCTCCAAGCACCTGGGGGCCGGACACTGGCTCCGCCGTGGGTATTGCGGGGATCTCGACGGGGTCTACCCTGGGAAGGTCGTAGGGCACCGGCGGGCCGTCGTACTCGAGGGCGATGGAGTAGTCGAGGTTGGGCGGCGCCTCGGGGATGGGAGTGCCCGGGGGGAGGATCCTCCTCATCATGTCCTCCCAGGTGCCCCCATCCATGGCCTCCGCCATCTCCGTGCTTGCCTTCCTCTACCTGGCCTGGCTGCTTGTCAACCACCTTCCTTCTACGTCGCCATCGCCCGCAGAGCTGACTGGTGAAGATGAAGCAGCCTGCCCTTTTCAACTCCACCCCAGTTTGACTCCTTCCTTATTCTGTAGCACCGGAATGGAACGAACCAACTCCAATTGAAGGTAGGGAATCCTGTCAACAACCAACTACACTAAGCAGGCAGTAGCGGCGGGTGCTTGGATCGAATTCCGCCCCGAACCAAGCGCTGAAAGGAGAGATCTTTACCGCGAGGAACCGTAGCTCGCTCCAATCCGCACGAGATGGAATCAAAGCCCAATCTTTCCACCACCACCAATCTGAGCTTTCCCGAAGGAAGGAGATCTCGGACACCTCTTCTGGAAATTGGATCAGACTGGTCAGGAGAGAGAGAGCGGATCAAATCCTGGACAGGCAGGTAGCACTAGGATGTGGATGCAGAAAGCCGCACGGCGAGGGAGAGGGGAGGGGGCTGACCTGTGTTGCTTTTTTGGACTGACAAGGAAAGCGACGGCAGGAAACCAAACGAGGAAGACGATCCAGCCAGCCGCTCAATCTGAATGGCTATTTTCTCACTTTTTGTTCTCTTTCTATTTCGTTATGGCCTCACTTTGTTCTCTTTTAGTTCCTCAAAAAGCTCTAAAAATTTTCGCAGACCGTACCAACTATCACAGAATACGCTTCACAATGCAAAAAATTCACCACTTTTACCAACATTTTACCGAACTAAACGGTGCCTTATTCATGAGGAGTGTGATTCTACTGGATCTAGTGATTATTTTCATTCTTTTCTTAAGAAAATTATGTTCATTCAATCACCCATACACATTCTATTTAATACTTCCTCCTCGTAATAAATTAAGTATCTGTCGCTCAATCTGTTTAAATTGTCAAATTGGCACTCCAATTTACTGTTCACCCATCACATCTCGTCATATCGAGTCACATCTTTCTCACAGCACGCGTCTCAAATCCTGGACAGGCAGGTAGCACTAGGATGTGGATGCAGAAAGCCGCACGGCGAGGGAGAGGGGAGGGGGCTGACCTGTGTTGCTTTTTTGGACTGACAAGGAAAGCGACGGCAGGAAACGGGATATTTAACTTTTTATCATCACAGTGGTTCGCACCTCCTCAAATATCATCCTACCGGTTGACGATACATTTTTTACCACGCACCGAAGAAATGAGATACAGAAATACCACATTTGCTTATGTGGCACGCCAACGTAGCTGTCCACGTTGCATCCGTCCTACAAATGACATCCAATGCCCTTGTACTATCCTCTTTCTTCTTCCTCAGGTCCGTCCGCCGGCGAGCCCCTCCCCAGCTTCTTCCGTCGGTGAGCCGCGGGATCCCGTGCTACGCTTTCCTTTCCTCCGACGGCGGACTGCAACGGCCGCAGCTCGGCGTCCCCTCCGTCCCCGCTCACTTTCCTCCGGTGAACGGCTGGGCGAGTTCGGGGGCCGCGCAGGGAGCTCGCCACCTAGGGAGCCCGAGAGCCGAGCGAGCTCGGACAGCGACGGCCACAGCTCGGCGTCCCCTCCGCCCCCGCTGCCTTTCCTTCTGCGGCCGGCCGGGAGAGCTTGGGGTCGCCTAGGGAGCTCGAGGGTGGGGCGAGCTCGGGCTCCGCCAAGGAGCTCCGATGGCCGGTGCACGCGGGGAGGAGAAGGACGGTGCACGCGCGTCGTCAAGGAGGAGACAGACGGTGGCGTGCCGACGGTGAGAGGGCTGCGACTTGGAGGCGTCGGCCTGGGACTTGGGAGCTGGCGTCATCGCGCTCGTCGGCGTAAGGCGCGAGCAGCTCGTCGGCGTCGGCCGTCGGCCACCGCGGACGTGCGCGCGACCCAGGAAGGCGGCCGCGGCCGTGAGCGCGGCGCAAGGAGGCTCACCCGTGGCCAGTTCCCTCACCGCCGCCGCCCTCTAGTGGCTGCTGCCCTCCAGTGGCCGGCGCCGAGCAGAGCTCACGGAAATGTCGAGAGGTTGAAGGTAACCTTACATGTGGGACCCACATGTAAGTGATAGGGGAGAAAGAGCAAGAGCAAGAAGGCAGAGGGCATAACTGTCATTTCGCGCGCGTGTGCTGACTTGGATCCACCCTGAAACGAGAGCAGACGTGCCACGTAAGCAAATATGGTATTTCTGTATCTCATTTCTTCGGTGCGTGGTAAAAATGTATCGTCAACCGGTAGGATGATATTTGAGGAGGTGCCAACCACTATGATGGTAAAAAGTTAAATATCCCGCAGGAAACCAAACGAGGAAGACGATCCAGCCAGCCGCTCAATCTGAATGGCTATTTTCTCACTTTTTGTTCTCTTTCTATTTCGTTATCGCCTAACTTTAGACCTTGTTTTAGTTCCTCAAAAGTCCCAAAAATTTTCGCATCGCAGACCGTGCCACCTCTAACAAAATATGCTTCCCAATGTAAAAATTTCACCACTTTCACCAACATTTTACCGAACTAAACGGTGCCTTATTCATGAGGAGTGTGATTCTACTGGATCTATTGATTATTTTCATTCTTTTCTTAAGAAAATTATGTTCATTCAATCACCCATACACATTTATCGGTGTCCGGATTAGCACCGGCACCAACTAGTGATTTGCGCTGAGATCAGCTCCTCGATGGTCGGCGCTGGCTAAGGTGACACGGGGGTTTATCCTGGTTCCGGCCACGCGGTCGTACGTCAAGCAGGTGTGCTTTCACACTTGTATTAGCTAGCACCGGTGGTGCCTGTAGAGGGGAGCTACAAGCACGGTGGGAGAGGAGGAAATTCCCCCAAGTCCCGTCTAAGTGATTGAGCCAAGTGCCAATATCTAGAACGTGGTGGCGAGATGTGCGTAGTAAGCGTCTTGCGTCGTCCCCGCGCAGGGGGCTCTGCCTCTCCCTTTTATAGGCCAAGGGAGGGCAGTTACAGGATGCTGCGCAGCAGCCAATACAGTGGTTGCGTACTAATAAGCATGGCGCCGGCGGTCTTGTCCCGCACGTCATGGTTCCTGGCGCGAGTTGGTGGCGCCCTCCGGCTTCCGCGGGCGTCATGGCGGTCATTGTGACCCGTCCTGCTTTGACTTCGAGGGGCGGCCCCGTTGGATCGAGGGCCTATCCGCCGGAGGAAGGACCGGAGTTGGTGGCGCGGGATGGCGGCGAGTCATCGGCGTGTCCGTACAGTGCCGTGTGTGCCATCGCACAGTGGCCGGGATGGTGGCACAGTATTGGGGATGGCCGCACAGCGCCCGGGGCAGTTGCACAGCCCCCGGGATGGCCAGGCGGCGCCGGAGTTGATGGAGGAGACGCGGCGCACGCCGCTCGTACGTCAGCGCCGGTCAAGGCGTGCGTCCGCTTGTCGTCCGTACACCTTTCGAGGATGCCCCCATGCCCTTTCGAGGGCTTTGTCTTGGGGGGAGGATGAAAGCAGGTCGCACAGTGGCACGGAATGACGCCGGCCTGTCCGCACAGGGCCGCGCGGCTCCCGCACAGGGTTAGGAATGGCCGCACAGTGACGGGTTAGGCCGCACTGTGGCTGTGTCAGACGACCTGACAGTGTCAGGTGCGCGGCGTGGGGGAAGTTTTCCCCCTTGACTTCGGCGTCCCGCCGTAGGGCCGGGCATTAAATGCCAGTACTGAGCGGAGCGGGGGCGGTCGCCCGCTCGGGGGGGGTCCGAACCCCTCGAGCGAAGCGGAGGGGCCGGGGCCCCTGAGCGAGGCGGAGATCCGCTCGAGGGACCGGAACCCTCGAGCGAGGCGGAGATCCGCTCGAGGGACTGGAGCCCTCGAGCGAGGCGGCCAAACGGGCCTTCCAGGCCGCTGCTGGGCCGTGGCAGGCTGCGGGCCCGTGTAGTCCTGTGGCCAAGGATAAACAGTCCCTGGGCAGTTTTGCGTTTAACGAGGGTGATTATCCCCTTAGTTAGGGGATCCCTAATGACCGTCCCCGATAGTAGCCCCCGAGCCTTTGCTGGAACGGGGACCGCTCCGGCAAAGGGTTCCGCTCTCGGGTGCCGTGCGCGAGTCTCGTCCCGTTTGATCATTCGCGTTTTTCCTGCGGGGGCGCGCTAGCGCCCCGCGGGTGTAAGCCCCCGAAGCCCTGCAGGAGTGTGCGCACTCGTGCAGGGGTTAAATACGTAGGGCAACGTGACTCGCCTTGCGTTTGTTTCAGCCGGCCTAGGCGGTGTTTCAGCCGGCATCGGCGATCTACGCAGCAGGGGAGGTATCGTGTTGACCCAAGACGTTTCGGGTAGGCCAGCCGTTTTTTCGGGGGCGCGACCTTAGGCGAGTTGGTGCGGCGATCGTTGGGGTGGTCGTGGTGCGAGGAGCCTCCGAGCCCTGGCCCAATTAGGGACGATCGGATGAAGACTCTCGACTTTATTACGACCCTCGTTGCCCTTTCGCAGGGTAGAGGGGTGAGGCAAGCCGTGCTACCCTCGAGCGGGCAGCGAGCACGGTTGCCTCGGCGAGCTGTTAACGGATAGTTCAAGTGGGCGTTCGTGCCCCGTTCGATAGGGGTCGGCTCGTGGTCCGGAGACACGTCCATGTGAGCGCTTGCAGGGGCTTGCCAAGCAGGGCTCGGTCCCGTTCGATGGGGGCCGAGGGCACGGAAGCACTCCCTCGATGGGATCCCTCAATTGGCTGCCCCTGTCCTGGCCTTGAACACGATATGTAGGGCGCCCCCGAACTTCACGTTCGGGGACAGGCTCGATTGCGCGTGCCCCGATCGTTCCTGACTCTGTCAATCTGAGGCGTCTGTTTGAACCCGTCGAGGGTCAGGCTCCGTACCTCTGATCAGTAGGGCCTTTGCGGGGAGGCACCGGGCGCTCCCGTCTTGGCGGACCTGTGGCGCTTGCTGATCTGTTATCGAGTCGAGCTTCGAACCACTGATCAGTAAACCTCCAGATCGAGGGGCATCTGCAGCGCCCATCGTACCCTCAGCGGGCTGGGCCTCGAGCCGCTGATCAGTAGAGCTATGCGGGCCTGAGCCCCGGGCTTCCTCGAGTTCGTTCTCGAGGATGTATCGACAGGTCGTGGCCTTGTGGCCTCAACCTGCTTTGGATTGGGGCGCCAACTGTATCCCTTCGAGGGGTCGGGCCTCGAGTCCTTGGCTCGAGTTTTACAGGGGGTTATCCTTATGCGAGAAGGATCCCCTGGCGTTCGAAATGCGTCCGTGAGACGGTTGGCCGCCGCGCTCCGCCAGCCGCGGCTGATGTGGCGCGGGGCGTGCGGAGTGGGCGCGCCTTTTTAGACGATGCGACGTGGGCGACGTGCGAGGGTGATGAGACGGGGCGCTGCGTTCCCTGGGTTACCGTGCGGTAATCATGGCGCACGCGCGTGCGCGCGGCTGTTTCGGCGCTGTGGGGCCCCGCTGTCAGCGACGAGGGGCGCCGGCCGTATTAACTGCCGCCGCCCGCTGCGCTTTTGGGGGCCCTGCCCCTTCCGATTCTATAAAAGCAGGGGGCGCAGGGAAAACTTCTTACCTCCGCCATTCGCACTCGTCCCTCGCTCTTCGTCTCCCTCAGCGCTACGCGCCTTGCCTCTCTAGATCCGCCCGTGCTCCGCCGTTTCCGTAGTCGCTTGCGCTCCACCGCCCTCTCCGCCATGTCTTCGATCCGAGTGCTGGAGGCGTTCCCGTGGCCTCGGTCAACGGCGGATCGGCGGTCGTTGGAGGCACTGGTGATCGGCGGTCAGCTGGCGCCGGTCGGCGACGGGCCGAACCCGGCGTGGATGATCCCGTCGTCGTCGCACCAGCAACCGAACCCTCCGCCGGGTTACGTCGTCAGCTTCCTGCGGCTGCACGAGCGCGGCTTCAACGCCCCCACGAGCAAGTTCATGCGGGGGCTGTGCTACCACTATGGGGTGGAGCTCCATAACTTCGCCCCCAACGCCATCTCGCAGGCGGCCTCCTTCATCGCCGTCTGCGAGGGATTCTTAGGAATCCCGGCGCATTGGGACCTGTGGGTCCACCTTTTCCGCGGCGAGCTTCACACGCTCGCCACGGGGGAGAGAAGGACACGCCGGGCGGTCCGCGCCGGCGGCCTCACGCTCTCGGTGCGCGACTCCCGGAAGGAGTTGTACCTGCCGTGCACGATGACGTCGAACAACTCCGACTGGGAGAAGGGGTGGTTCTACCTTCGTAACGACGGCGCCGGCCTTTCACCGTACACCGGGAAGGTGCTGACGGAGAGGCCAATCTCATGGGCGCACGGGGTGTTGCCCCCGTCGAGGTAGAGGAGGCTCGAGCCTCTTACCAACGCCATAAGTCAGTTGGCGAACGCCGGGCTGACTGTGGCGTCCGTCATCGCCAACTTCCATCATCGGCGGGTGATTCCTCTCATGGAGAGGGAGCTTCTCATCTTCGAGATGAGAAGCGAAGCCAACCCCGTGGCCCTGGCATGCTCGCGGTTGCTGGAGGAGCCGCTCGCCCGGGCGTACGCGGCCACGAGGGCGAGACGCGCGGTGAACCCCAGGGTGGTGCGGAACAGTGATGACGACCTGTGGTCGTTTGCGATGCTCCCGGACGCCGGTCAGGTGAGTGTCGATTCTTCGCCTTTGCTCTCTTTATCCCTGTGCTTGACCTAATGGCGGTTGCTGGCGGCAGGGGGTGGACGTCAATGTCCCCACGTCGGATCCGCCAACACCTCGGTCACAGGCCGACAATCGCGCCAGGCAGCAGAGGAAGCAGGACCGGGCGGCCCAGGCGAAGGAGAAGAGGATAAGGAGGCAGGAGCACCTCGACAGGTACAATGAGGATTACCTGTTGCGGGAGCAGCAAGGCCTCTCCCCCCCGCCGGAGCCAGTGGACACGTCTTCGGATGAGGAGGAGAGCGAGGGGGAGCGGACCACCTCCGATAGGTGGGAAGCCGTGCCGCCCCCGTCACCGGGGGCCGAGGTGGTCCCCGCAGAGCCGACCCCAGAGGCGGACACGGTGCCACCTGTCGCGGGGTCGCCGCCGAGGATGTCGGCAGGCTCTGGGGAGGCGCCCCCGGAGCCCTCAAGGAAGCGCAAGCGGGGTTACTCCAACATAAGGTGCGTTGTTTTCCTCTCTTCGCATTCTTGATATCATGAATCTGGTCACCCACCTTTCCTCCCTCCCGTTGTTAGGATGTCGCCCGCTGTCCCTGGCCTTGCGCCCGTCAAGGCGCTCAAGCTGGGGGCGCCGCGCGTGACGAGGCCCCGCTCGGAGAGGACGCCACGGGTGGCGGCGGGCACGGTGGGGATGGGCGAAGCGTCGCGCGTCACGACCGTGGCCACAGGGCCGCGGCAGCGGGAGGAAGCGGCGGTAGAGATCGTGCGGGCGACAATGACCCGTGGTGCCCAGCAAGAGCGAGAGCGGGCCCGCACGGCGAGTCGGGGGGTCGAGGGCCGCGGGACGGCCGAGGCCCCTGCTGATGGTGATTCTGCCCCTAGAGGGGGTCGGGTAGAGGCAGTGGTCGGATCAGCCCCCAGGCCCGCGCCCGGGGTACTGGTGGTGCGATCCGACGGCTGCGTGATGTCGCAGCAGCCGGCATCCGATGCCGGGGCGTCGACGTCCGGCGTCGCGGTCCCGGCGCCCGGTGCTGACGTGCCACAATGAGAGCAGAGGCTCCGTCTCCCTGGGGTGCCGCGGAGCTTGCTGGAAGAGGCGAGGTCCGAGAGGGCGCTGTGGCAGGAGTTCCGTGCCAACGGCGCCTCTCTTCACGCCGCTCTGGTCGAAGCGGTCCGACTCCAGGGAGGCAGGTCGTTCCAGATCTTCCAGGTAAGAACATCCGCTTGATCGCCGTTCACTCCCCTGTTTTCCTATTTGAATGTTTCTCGTTTGATTCTTACTCCCTGCTTTCCCTTCGCTACCCGCAGGAGCTGCAGGGCCAGTCAGACGAGAGATTCGCTCGTATTGCCGAGTTGAGCTCCAACCTCGACTGGTACCGAACGCAGTACGAGGCTCTGGACGCCATGGTGGAGGCCCTACGGGCGGACAACGGTTGGCTGGAGTATAACCTCATGGGTATGGAGGATGCTCACGCCGACCAGCGCTCCTTGGCGGCGCAAAAGACTAAGGAGGCTGAGGAGATGAAGGCCGCGCTCCAGGGGAAGGAAGAGGCGCTGGTGGCGGCGAACGGCGAGCTGCAGAAGGCGCGCGAAGCTCTCGCCGAGGTTCGGGCCGCGTTGGCACAGAAGGAGACGGCCCTTACTGAGGCGCAGGCCCAACTCCTGCAGGATCGTACGACCCTCGAGGGGGCGCGGTCCTGGCAGACCCAGGCCGAGCAAAAGACTCAGGAGGTCGAGAAGCTGGGTGCTGCTCTGCAGGAAAAGGTCGAGACGCTCTCCGGGGTGGAGGGCCAGCTCCAGCAGGAACGCGCCGCGCGCACGTAGGTGGAGACCCAGCTCCAACAGGAGCGAGCCGCGCTCGAGGATGCTCGATTCGCCTTCCAGTGTGAACGCTCAGCGCGGGAAGAGGCGCAGTTCCAGCTCTGCCAGGAGCGTACCGCGCTCGCGGAGGCCAGGGCCACGCTTCAGCTTCGGGAGGCAGAGACCGAGCGGCTCACCGGGGAGTTGGTCCAGGAGGGCGTTACCATCGAGGCCCTGAGAACCGCCAGCGCGGAGAAGGATGCTTTGGTTCTGCACCTGCAGCAGGAGGCTGGAGGCACTTGTACGGAGCTCGAGAAGGAGAGGAAGCAGGTTGAAGGTAAGTCGCAGCCCCTGGGCCTTTTATTTGTTGATCAGGTTCGTCGAGATTCGCTCTCGGCTCACCCTTTCTCCCCTCTGGACTGCGGAAAGCTCTGGGGGAGTCGGCGACGCAGGTGGAAGTGCTCCAGGCGGCCTACACCTCGTCCCAGCAAGAGCTGGGGCTTCTGGAGCAGGCGACCCTTGAAGCGTGCCAGGGCATTGACGAGGGCACCGGTCTATCGGGGAGCTCGCTGGCGAGCCGCCTTCGGGCTCTGGGCAGTCGCGTCGCCAAGCGCATGAAGGGCGCCCTCCGTCTCGGCGTCCAGAAGACCCTTGGCGTGGTGTCGACGCATTACATCGTCGACCTTGCAGCGCTGGCCACAGGATACGTCGTCGCAGATGATCTCGATGATGACGGGGCGCAGGACGCCGTGAACCAGGTCGATGCTGCCGCTGCGGACGCTGTTGCGGACCTTGCCGACGCGTTCGAGGAGGATCTCTTCCCGAACGCTCCCCCCGCGGGACCCCTCGAGCCCTGAAAGTAGTCGGGCGCCGAAGCCCTTTAGTCGTGGTCAGGATTCGAGCCAGGTGGCTCTTGTAACAAAACAATCCGCCTTTTGAAGTTTGTAACATAAGTGCGACTTGTTTTATGTATGCCGTTGTATCTTTTCCCGTCACCTAGGCAAATTTCAGTTAGGATCGATCGCTTTCGCGAGCAACTTGAGGGTGAAGTGGTGAGGAAGGGAAGCTGTATCCTGCTGGAGGCGTGGGCTGTCCCTAGTTCGCCCGGCTTTACCTTTTGGCTACTCGCGCCCTGCTTCTTTCTGTCTAAGCTCCCGGGGCGTGACACGCTTAGCATTTTTGGGGGAAAAGGTTTTTTGCGAAAAAATGGGACCGTTTAGGGGGGGTACCCCCCGTAGTAGCCCCCGAGGGGGACTTGGTTTTCAGAGGAAAGCCGAGACTCCCTCGTCTTTATTCACAACCTTAACATATATACAACCGACTGGAGCGCCGGATATGCACAAAACGACTTGGAACTTAAGGGTAAAAGCGACGTAGCTGTTGGATGTTCCAAGCGTTGGCGAGGACTTCGCCTTTTTTGTTTGCGAACTTGTACGTGCCGGGCTTGAGGACCTCAGCGACGATGTATGGCCCCTCCCACGGCAGCGTGAGCTTGAGGCGTCCTTCATTCTTCTGTCGGAGTCGGAGCACCAAATCCCCCTTGTTGAGGTCTCGGGGCTAGACCTTGCTCGCTTGGTAGCGCCGCAGGGATTGCTGATACTTCTCGGAGTGTAGGACCGCCACCTCTCGGGCCTCGTCGACGCAGTCCAGCGCATCTTCGCGATCTTGTTAGTTTTGCCCCTCCTGGTATGCTCTGACCCTCGGGGATTGAGAGCCAGGTGTGGTTCGAGGACCGGTGGATGGTCGCTTCCTTGTGTGATGAGTGATTGACAACGTGGTGTGGATTGACTCTTGGCTAAGTATTGCAGGTGCAGGTTGCGACTTGACTGGTGTTGGTGCAGGTGAAGAACAAGCGCGAAAGGTCGTTGCCGGTGAGGCCTCCAGGTGTGGAGAAGACAAGTAGGCTTGGTTCGAGGGACCCGGTGGCCAGCGGGGTCAAGTGCGGGCCGCATGGTGGCAAGAACGACAAGATGAAGTCATGGACGGTTTCTTGGTTGAGCCTCAAAACCAAGGTCGAGCCGGGACTACGTGGGAGCCGAGTCATGAGTGGTGATTGGCAGAGGCTACACCGAGTTCGCGGGGTTTCCGGTGGTTCACCAGAAAACCACTGGGTTCCTTGGTTGATCCACAAAGCCAAGACCGAAGAACCGAAGACGGAGGTACAGCAGCTCCAGACCGGTCTGACCGGTGGGTCTGACCGGTGCTCGACGCAGTCCGGAATCTTCAAAGCGGAGGACACGTGTCGGGATCGCAAGGCTTGCGTCGAGGCTAAGCAAGTTTGCGGTCGCTGGGCATCCGTCCGATGGAGCGAAGACAAAGATTTCCGAATTCGTCATTGAGGGGCTTGTATCCCTAGTTAGCTAGTAAGGGTTTTTTCATCTTTCGGTTGCCTCCATATAACCCAAGTGGTGAGAGGATGGCAGCCATCTCTTGGAACTCTAGCTCATTTGGTTTTCCTATGTTCCTTCCTATTTTCCTTAGGATTTTATTAGGACTAGCTTGTGAGCTTCATGGTGAGATCTTGTGAGAGGGAAGGATGATCGGGCGGCAAGCTAGACCTTGTATGAACCTCTTTGGTATGTACAGATGATTCGGCGTGGTTCCTCAAGGCTTGGATGTGTCTTTCCCGTTTCTCCTTTTTGGTGATTTTCGGAGCCCTTTCTTGGCGATTTTCTTGGAGCGATTTCGAGGCCTTTCTCTTTGGAATTTGGTGGGGGATGTATGCATGAACCCTTCATGATTCTTTTTCCTTTGATTCCCCTCCCAAATCAGTGAGCAAAGGGGCTCGATTTTGGGGTTTTCGTGGCTCTAGGGTTAGAGGCGTTCTTGGTGGGATTTCTTCGATTCCTCTTGATTTAGCAAGTTTTGGTGGACCAAATCTTGGCTATGGAGTGCCCATGAGGTGTTCCTACTATCTCCAAAGTCTTGCACAAATCCGTGGAGCGATTCGGGAGATCGGGAGTTGGATTTGGAGGAGTTGACCCGCGGGTGCTGTTCATCCCCGAGCGGCCCAGCCTGACCGGTCTGACCGGTGCTGCTCACCGGTCTGACCGGTGCAGAGGCTCTGTGGGTTTTGCCTCGGGTGAACGTCTGGGTGAGTTCGTTGTTGTCCCGTGTTTTTGCTGTTTCGAGTTTGGGTCAGTTTGGAGCTCGGTAGGCCTGTTTGGTGGATTTGGGGTTTCCTGGCTTGAACCGGTCTGACCGGTGAGCTACACCGGCCTGACCGGTGTAGGGGCTTTCTGTGGAAGTTCCCAGGTTTTACCAGTAGGGACCGGTCTGACCGGTGCTGCTCACCGGCCTGACCGGTGTAGGTCAGTGGTGCTCGAGTTGGTGTTCCGCTGCGTTCTCGAGTCCGTGAAGGTGGTTGTTGGTTCCTAGGACCAGTAGCACTCCAGTGGCTGCGTGGTCTTGGCCAACTTGGGTAGTTGAGTCAGAGACGTGATTTGGAAGCCGTGTTCGTCTTGTTGGAGTTCTCATCTCCTTCGAGAAGAATTTTTATCGGCTCCCATTCACTCCCCCCTCTCTGGTTCGCCTAATCGGTCCTTCAATTGGTATCAGAGCCGGTTCGGGTCTTCATTGACTCTTACCAGTCTAAGATCCAAAGATGGCGTACCAGGAACGGGGTTCGGGTCCTTCGCACTTCGATGGGAAGAACTACCAGATGTGGCAGAGGCGGATGGCAGCGTTCCTCCGCGGAAAGGGTCAGATCCTTTGGGACGTCACGGTGAACACAGCTTATGTTCATCCGATGAACTTCCTTGCTCCAGGATCGAGGGATATGTTCGAAGCCAACAACAAGGCTGTGGACTACTTGTTTCATGCTCTGTGTCAGCCCGAATTCGATCGGGTTCAGACAGAGGACTTAGCTTGTAGGATTTGGGAGCAGTTGAAGGATGCTCATGCTGGGAATGCTCAGGTTCAGGCTCGGATGTACGCGACTTACCGGAGAGAGTACGAGAACTTCACTCATCTCCCCGGCGAGTCCGTCGATGCCCTTTTCCAGCGGTTTACGGTCGTTGTGAACAACATGAGAGCCAATGTGGCCGTGCTCCCATACGATGATCATGATAGAGCCGTGAAGCTCTTGCACTCGTTGGATCGTACCGTATGGGACGGGAAGTTTGAGGCTATTGTTGAGTCTGAGAAGTATGACACCTTGACGGTGAACGAGCTGTTCTCGAAGCTCAAGTCGGCTGAGTTGGACCGTGGTATGACAGCCAAGACCGAGAGCCCGACTGATTCTCATAGTCTCGCTCTCGTTGGTGGCAAAGGAGCTAAGTCTAACGCTAACGCATCCTCCAAGATATACTCTCTGTCTTCTTTGATGTCTTTGCCAGACGAGGAGTTCGATGTGCTTGGAGAGGACGAGCTGGCGTTGCTGACCAGGCGGTTCGAGAGGCTGCACGAGAACCGGGTGAACACGAGGAGGACAGCACGGACGTGCTTTCAGTGCAGCAAGCCAGGACACTTCGTCGCCGACTGCCCGGAGAAGACGGAGAACAAGGACGGCTACAAGGACGGCTACAGGCACCGGTCAAGCAAGGACGGCAAGTACCGATCGAGGCGTGATCACAAGCACAAGGACGAGCGACGGTCGAGGAAGAAGGACGGCCGCGGCAGGAAGGCCCGAGTGATGGTTGGAGCGAGCGACGTCGACTCCAGCTCCGCCTACTCTTCCTCGAGCTCGAGTAGTAGTGAAGATGAAGGTGATCGGCGCAAGAACAAGAAGTCATCCAGGAACTTGAGTGGGTTGAGCTGCTTCGCGGGAGATGGCTTCTGCGGCATGGCTCGTAGCTCCGGCAGCAAGAAGAGTCACCAGAGTGATTCGGACTCCGACTCCGAGGATGAGGTATGTGATGAGCTCTCCTCTTTGCGCAAGGAGAATGATGAGTTGGTTGACTTGCTTGATAATCGCGATCACATGCTTAGAGAGGCCAAGAAGATGAGGAAAGAGCTTAGGGCCTCACTAGAAGATGCTAGGAACCGTGTGGCTGAGCTAGAAACCCAGAACCTAGATGCTAAGCTTGAGATTGATTCGCTTAAGGCTTCTTCTGTGGTTTCTGATGAGATTGATTGCTGTGATTGCTCTGTGTACCTAGCTGATCTTACTGCTCTTAAGGATAAGCATGCTTCTACTTGTGATGAACTAGATATGCTCAGGGTTGAGGTGGTTGAGCTTAAGTCTAGACCTGCTTTGCTAGGTGCTTGCACTTCTTGCCCTGTTTTGCATGGAAAGATTGATGAGATGCATGCTTACACTGTCTCGCTTGAGGCTAAGTTGAAAGAGCCTATTCCCACTTCTTGCTCTAATTGTGAATTGCATGCGGTTAAGAATTTGGAGCTTGCACATTATGTTGATCGCTTGCAGGATGAGAATGATGAACTGAGGAAATGTATGAGCTGGTTGTCGGGTCAGGAGCCTCAGCTTGGTATCATGATAGCGGCTTTCAAACGCTATGATGGTCAGGCACTTGGGGCTGACAAGCTTGGAGAGAACAGTGGTGACGGAGTTGAGAGAGTTGGAGAGATTCCTATCCCACCACCAAACAGATACAAGAACAAGTTTGAGCCCAAGCCTAACCATCTCAGAAACAAACTTGACACTACTCCAGATCCACCCATATTCCCTCACCCAACAAATGATTTCCAGAAACCGGTGAAGTTTGTGAGCCCAAAGGGAGGTGAGGAATGAGAGAAGAAGGGTGAGAAACCGAGTGGGCAGCCCCAACCCAAGCCTAAGCCTAAGGCACAGCCCATAAAGTTCCATTGTGGGTATTGTGGGAGAGATGGTCACAAGGATGAGTTTTGCTTCAAGAGGAAGCGTGAGGAGAGAATGGCTAGAGAGTGGGCTAACAAGGACAGGTACCACCCCTCTAATGGTGTACCTGAGTCTCGTATGCAGATGCCCAGGGCCAAGGCGATTGTGAGGACGGTTCCGGCTTGGGGAGACCGGAAGGCAACAGGTGGTGCTGCTGGCCGAGCTACACCGGTCAGACCAGTGCACTACACCGGTCAGACCGGTGAAGGTCTGGGCAGATAGCGAGTTGGTTTTCGTGCTCGTGAGGATGTTCGGTTTGGTTCTGGTGGTCGTGGTTCTGGTGGTTGGTCTGGAAAGTTTGCAGGTGGTCAGTTTGCTAGGCGTTCTCCACCTCGTGCTCAATACGAGGGTGGGAGGAGTCGTAGCTTTGAGATGGAGAGGAGGAACGGTCCACGGTCTTCTTTTCGTGGCTTTCGTCCTCCTCCAGCTAGAGAGGGTTGGTTCCCTCATAGTGGTTACCGTGGTGGTAGCTTTGATAGGCGTGATGATTTGGTTTGTGCTAACCCCACTTTGGAGCAAATGGCTCGGCACTGGTTTTACTCTTTTGGTACTAACCCCAGTGCTGAGTCGTTTGTTCACTCACGTGCTCGCTTTTGAATTTCAGGTGGGAGACTTGAGGAACGTTTGGTTGATTGACTCCGGTTGCTCGAGGCATATGACCGGGGACAAGGGGTGGTTCTCAAGTCTCGTTCCGGTGGTGTCCAGGACATACATCACCTTTGGGGACAATGGGCGAGGGCGTGTGCTATCAGAAGGTGAGATCAAGGTAAGTGACAAGGTCACTCTCAGGCGTGTTGCTCTTGTTCAATCGCTGGGGTTCAATTTGTTTTCCGTGTCCCAGTTGTTGGATGAGGGATTTGGGGTCAAGTGTTCCGAGCTGATTTCTCTCAGTCTTCTGGTGTGGAGCGTTATTTTTTGGCTAGTTCTTCGAGTGAGTTGTGGAAGTGGCATAGGAAGTTGGGTCACTTGAGCTTTGACCTTTTGTTACGCTTGAGTAAACTCAATTTGGTCCGAGGATTGCCACGGTTGAGGTTGGAGAAAGAGTTGGTTTGTACGCCGTGTAGGCATGCCAAGATGGTAGCCTCTTCTCACCCGCCTCTCACCGATGTGATGACGGAGCGTCCATGCGAGCTGCTCCATATGGACCTTGTTGGCCCAGCTCGTGTGCGATCTGCGGGTGGGAAGTGGTATGTCCTTGTTGTGGTGGACGACTACTCTCGGTATGCGTGGGTGTTCTTTCTTGAGGAGAAAGGGGAGACGTTTGGTTTTGTTCGAGATCTTGTCTTGAGGTTAAGAAACGAGAGGCACGAAGATGCCATATGAGCGATCCGCAGTGACAATGGGTCGGAATTCAAAAACTCTCGCTTCGAAACCTTTTGCCATGACTTGGGTCTTGAACACCAGTTTCCGAGTCCGTATACACCTCCCCAGAATGGCGTTGTGGAAAGGAAAAACACGACCTTGTGCGAGATGGCTCGGACGATGCTCGACGAGCATAGGACTCCGAGAAGGTTCTGGGCTGAGGCGGTCAATACCGCGTGCTATGTGTCGAACAGGATCTACCTCAGGGTTCATAAGAAGAAAACTTGTTACGAGTTGATGCACGGTCGCACACCCAAGGTGAGTCACTTCCATGTCTTTGGTTGTAAATGCTTCATTCTGAAGAAAGGGAAGAAGTTGGACAAGTTCGAGGCTAGGTCTGTCGATGGCATTTTCTTTGGTTATGCATCTCATTCTAGAGCATTTCGTGTGCTCAATCTTGAAACTAACCATATCGTGGAGACTTACGAGGTAACCTTCGACGAGACAGCCACGTAGTCAGCTTGTTTTTGAGTGTGCAGGTGACGACGAACTTGGCGCGGAGATCTTTCAGGAGGAGGAGCATGAACATGGAGATGATGAAGATGGCGGTGTGGTGCCCGCAGCTGAACATGTACCTACTACTTCGACGATGATCGTGAACGGGCCCTCTCCCACACCTATAACGACAAACCCAGATCAAGGCGAAGCTGCCGTTGAGGGGGAGGTAGCATCAAGGCGAGAACCTCCCCGGCGAGTGCAAGTGGATCACCCAGCTTCGAGAATCATCGGCGACATGAATGAACGTACTACACGGTCAAGGGTTCGGAACAATTCTCATTTCGCTCGTGCTGCTTTTGTTGCCACCTTTGAGCCCAAAGACATTGGACACGCGCTATCTGATCATAATTGGGTTAATTCGATGCATGAGGAGTTGGAGAATTTTGAGAGAAACCAAGTTTGGGTGTTGGTTGACCCTCCTCCAGGGTGTAAGCCGATTGGGACAAAATAGGTGTGGAAAAATAAAGAGGGAGAGAAGGGAGAAGTGGTGAGGAACAAGTCGAGACTTGTTGGTCAGGGGTACAGTCAGAAAAAGGGGATCGACTACAAGGAGACTTTCGCTCCTGTAGCTCGTTTGGAGGCGCTCAGGATCCTTCTAGCCTTTTCCGTGGCTAAAGGGTTCAAGTTGTACCAGATGGATGTGAAGAGTGCTTTCCTGAACGGTGTGTTGGAGGAAGAGGTGTTTGTGAGGCAACCACCGGGGTTTGAGAACGAGAAGTACCCCCACCTGGTGTACAAGTTGAGGAAGGCGCTGTATGGGTTGAAGCAGGCGCCTAGAGCTTGGTATGGTAGGCTGAGGGGGTTCCTGTTTGAGAGAGGGTTTGAGATGGGGAAGGTCGATCAGACCTTGTTTCTCCTCAGGCAGGGCAGAGATATACTGATTGTGCAGGTATACGTGGATGATATTGTCTTTGGTGGCTCGTCTAACTCTCTTGTTGCAAGGTTTGCAGAAGACATGAGCAGGGAATTTGAGATGAGCATGATGGGCGAGTTGCAGTTCTTCCTCGGGCTACAAATCAAGCAATCAAAGGACATTGTGAGGAAGTTCAAGATGGAGGACTCCAAGGCCATGGCGACGCCTATGAGTACGACTACAGCTCTTGATGCGGACGAGGAAGGTGAACACGTGGACCAGAAGGAGTACCGGAGCATGATCGGGTCACTCCTCTACTTGACGGCGACGAGGCCGGACATCCAATTCTCGGTATGTCTGTGCGCTCGTTTTCAAGCGTCTCCGAGGACTTCGCATCGGCAAGCAGTCAAGCGCATATTCAGGTATTTGCGACATACTCCCGACTTTGGCCTTTGGTACTCCGCGTCTTCTTCTTTGGCTCTTCATGGATTTTCGGACGCGGATTTTGCCGGGTGTCGGTTGGATAGGAAGTCCACTTCTGGGACTTGCCAGTTCTTGGGTTCTTCTTTGGTGTCTTGGTCTTCCTGCAAACAGTCGAGTGTTGCTCAATCCACTACCGAGGCAGAGTATGTGGCCGCAGCTAGTTGTTGCTCTCAGCTCCTTTGGATCACATACACCATGAGTGACTTTGGTGAGGAGTATACCCATGTTCCACTTCAATGTGATAGCACCAGTGCCATAATCATTGCAAAGAATCCAGTGCTCCATTCCAAAACCAAGCACATAGAAATGAGGTATCATTTTCTGAGAGACAACGTAGAGAAATGGAAGATAGCCTTGATCCATGTACCTACACATGACCAACTAGCCGATATTTTCACCAAACCCCTAGATCAAGCAACTTTCACTCGTTTGCGGGGGGAGCTTGGTGTGCGTTTGATTTCTTGAGTTGGTGTGTGGGAGCTCCTTTGTAGCATATGTATAGCTTTCCTTTGTGCATTTCTTGCATTTGGCATGGCATATGTAACATGATATATAGGCATCTTTGTATCTTAGGTTGCATGCATTTTGTATCATATGCATTGTTTAGGAAAAGCTTCTCCTATATACATTGTTCACCGTGGAATGATATATATGTCTTTGTGAGCTAGTTTGGTAAGCTATGGTTAGTTTGGCTTAGCTCTTGATGATCTTGATTTATATCCATGGTTGATGGTTATGTTTTTCAAAAATCTCATATGTATGCTCTCTTGTGAGTAAATGCCTTTATATGATCTTGACATGTTTTTGTGGCTTGGCTATGCTTAATTTGTGGTTGGATAGCTTATTTTGATCATATGGGGCCAAAGGCTCATTTGCCATCATGAATGTTTAGCCCCCATGCTTGATCTTGTGGAGGGGCATAAGTTCTTTTTTGTCGCAAAGACATTTCATGTACCAATTTCAAATCTGAAAATGAAATGTAAATTGCTTGAAAATGTGCTCCTATGTCATATGTGCTAATTTTAATTTGCTTTGTGTGCTAAACCGTTGCATGATGTCTACCAATGAGAAATCTCATATCTAGAAGTAGGCACATGGCTCGGTGGCTTTGACATGACATGAGGTGCTTGTGGGTGTTTATGATGGTCTTATGCTTAGAATGGTTGTCCTAGCATGAAGTTTGTGTGGCTTTGCCATTTTGATATGTTTTGCTCATGTTTAGGACTTTGCTCATGAGAGGGTAAATTTTCGCAAAATTGCTCAATTCTATCTTAGCTTCGTTTAATGGTTGTGAAACTTGGTGATCATGAAGTTGATGTCATTACGAAGCTATAGAGTATCTAACTTGCTCATTTGGACATGTGTAGCATCCTATGTTGAATTTTGTCTATTTGAGAAGCTCTAGGTTGCATTTTTTTTGCATTTTTGGCTTGATTCATGCATTGTCAATAAGGGGGAGAAGTTTGAGCATGTTTTGGCTTGCTGCATGCATTTAGAAGGTTTCCAAGTGGTTTCGAGCTAGTTTTGAGCTCGGGCAGTTCCCAGTTTTTCCCAGGTGGTCATCGCCCTGACCGGTGAGGTACACCGGTCTGACCGGTGTGAGGTTCAGGTGCTGGGCGATCTAGCACACCGGTCTGACCGGTGTGGTTGACCGGTCTGACCGGTCAGAGCAAAGCTGAAGCAGCTGCTCTGTTTGGCGAGGTGGTTTGCATGCATTCGTCCAGGGGGAGTTGCATTGGTTCAGGGGGAGCTTGCATGTGTGCAGGGGGAGCTCTTTGTGGTTTTCGAGCTTTGGTTTGATGGTTTGTGCTCTTTGCTTGAGCATGTTTTGTCTCGGATGTGTCGAGCCATTGCCCTTGCCTAAGGGGTCCGAGACTTATCTTCTTCAAGTGATCTTGCTCTTTGCCTTTTCTTTTGCTTTCGATCGCTTGTTGGAGTTTCTTTTAGTTGTTTCTTTTCTTTTTCTTTTCTCTTGGTTACCAAAACGTGGGTGTTGTCAATGCACTCATCAAGGGGGAGATTCAGGTGTGGTTCGAGGACCGGTGGATGGTCGCTTCCTGGTGTGATGAGTGATTGACAACGTGGTGTGGACTGACTCTTGGCTAAGTATTGCAGGTGCAGGTTGCGGCTTGACTGGTGTTGGTGCAGGTGTAGAACAAGCGTGAAAGGTCGTTGCCGGTGAGGCCTCCAGGTGTGGAGAAGACAAGTAGGCTTGGTTCGAGGGACCCGGTGGCCAGCGGGGTCAAGTGCGGGCCGCATGGTGGCAAGAACGGCAAGATGAAGTCATGGACGGTTTCTTGGTTAAGCCTCAAAACCAAGGTCGAGTCGGGACTACGTGGGAGCCGAGTCATGAGTGGTGATTGGCAGAGGCTACACCGAGTTCGCGGGGTTTCCGGTGGTTCACCAGAAAACCACTGGGTTCCTTGGTTGATCCACAAAGCCCAGACCGAAGAACCGAAGACGGAGGTGCAGCAGCTCCAGACCGGTCTGACCGGTCTGACCGGTGAGGAGCACCGGTCTGACCGGTGTGCGACGACGCAGTCCGGAATCTTCGAAGCGGAGGGCACGCGTCGGGATCGCAAGGCTTGCGTCGAGGCTAAGCAAGTTTGCGGTCGCTGGGCATCCGTCTGATGGAGCGAAGACAAAGATTTCCGAATTCGCCCTTGAGGGGCATGTATCCCTAGTTAGCTAGTAAGGGTTTTTTCGTCTTTCGGTTGCCTCCATATAACCCAAGTGGTGAGAGGATGGCAGCCATCTCTTGGAACTCTAGCTCATTTGGTTTTCCTATTTTCCTTCCTATTTTCCTTAGGATTTTATTAGGACTAGCTTGTGAGCTTCATGGTGAGATCTTGTGAGAGGGAAGGATGATCGGGCGGCAAGCTAGACCTTGTATGAACCTCTTTGGTATGTATAGATGATTCGGCGTGGTTCCTCAAGGATTGGATGTGTCTTTCCCGTTTCTCCTTTTTGGTGATTTTCGGAGCCCTTTCTTGGCGATTTTCTTGAAGCGATTTCGAGGCCTTTCTCTTTGGAATTTGGTGGGGGATGTATGCATGAACCCTTCGTGGTTCTTTTCCCTTTGATTCCCCTCCCAAATCAGTGAGCAAAGGGGCTCGATTTTGGGGTTTTCGTGGCTCTAGGGTTAGAGGCGTTCTTGGTGGGATTTCTTCGATTCCTCTTGATTTAGCAAGTTTTGGTGGACCAAATCTTGGCTATGGAGTGCCCATGAGGTGTTCCTACTATCCCCAAAGTCTTGCACAAATCCGTGGAGCGATTCGGGAGATCGGGAGTTGGATTTGGAGGAGTTGACCCGCGGGTGCTGTTCATCCCCGAGCGGCCCAGCCTGACTGGTCTGACCGGTGCTGCTCACCGGTCTGACCGGTGCAGAGGCTCTGTGGGTTTTGCCTCGGGTGAACGTCTGGGTGAGTTCGTTGTTGTCCCGTGTTTCTGCTGTTTCGAGTTTGGGTCAGTTTGGAGCTCGGTAGGCCTGTTTGGTGGATTTGGGGTTTCCTGGCTTGAACCGGTCTGACCGATGAGCTACACCGGCCTGACCGGTGTAGGGGCCTTCTGTGGAAGTTCCCAGGTTTTACCAGCAGGGACCGGTCTGACCGGTGCTGCTCACCGGCCTGACCGGTGTAGGTCAGTGGTGCTCGAGTTGGTGTTCCGCTGCGTTCTCGAGTCCGTGAAGGTGGTTGTTGGTTCCTAGGACCAGTAGCACTCCAGTGGCTGCGTGGTCTTGGCCAACTTGGGTAGTTGAGTCGGAGATGTGATTTGGAAGCCGTGTTCGTCTTGTTGGAGTTCTCATCTCCTTCGAGAAGAATTTTTATCGGCTCCCATTCACTCCCCCCCTCTCTGGTTCGCCTAATCTGTCCTTCAGGGATCCGTAGTCCAGATCCGTGGGGAGCACGGCTTCCGTGCCGTAGACCAGGAAGAACGGGGTGAGACCCGTGGCCCTGCTCGGGGTGTTCCTGAGGCTCCAGACGACTGATGGCAACTCCTGGACCCACTTCCGGCCAAATTGGTTGAGTTTGTTGAAGATCCTCGGCTTCAAGCCTTGTAGAATCATGCCATTGGCACGCTCTACTTGGCCATTAGTCTGTGGGTGTGCCACAGCGGACCAATCCACGCGGATGTGGTAGCTGTCACAGAACTCCAAGAACTTCTTGCCGGTGAATTGAGTGCCGTTGTCCGTTATGATGGAGTTGGGTACCCCGAAGCGGTGCACGATGTCCGTGAAGAATAGCACCGCCTGCTTGGACCTGAGGCTGCTGATGGGGCGGACCTCGATCCACTTCGAGAATTTGTCGATGGCCACGAGTATGTGGGTGAAACCCCCGGGCGCCTTTCGCAAGGGCCCGACCATATCTAGCCCCCACACAGCGAAAGGCCATGTGATGGGGATAGTTTGCAGCGCGTGGGCCGGGAGATGGGTCTTTCGCGCGTAATACTGGCACCCTTCGCAGGTGCGCACCACCTCGTTGGCGTCGGCGACCGCCGTCGGCCAATAGAAGCGCTGGCGGAACGCCTTGCCTACGAGGGTACGCGGAGCGGCGTGGTGACCGCACTCGCCCGCGTGGACGTCCCGGATCAGCTCCCGTCCTTCAGGAATGGAAATGCAGCGCTGCATGATCCCTGAGGCGCTGCGCTTGTACAGCTCACCATCGATGACGACGAAGGACTTGGCCTTCCTGGCAACACGCCTTGCCTCGGTTCGGTCCGGAGGTAGTCCCCCCCGATCCAACCATGCGAGGTACTCGTCGCGCCAGTCCCACGGAGGGGGCGGGAGGTTGTCGATCTCCATCGCCTTGGCCTCATCTGCCTGGGACCCTTCGAGGTCCGAGGCCTCGAGTTCCCCGTTCGAGGGGTCCTCGTCCATGGGCTCGGTGCCCGTATGCCTCGAGGAGTCAGCCCCCGAGGCCTTTCCGGAAGCGGCGGTGGGTTTGTTGAGGTTGACAGAGGGTTTGGCGAGGTCGCGGGCGAAAACGTTCGGGGGAACGGTGATTCGCCCGAAGCGATCTTGGCCAGCTCATCTGCTTCCTCGTTGTACTTGCGCGCGATGTGGTTGAGCTCGAATCCAAAGAACTTGTCCTCGAGCTTGCGCACCTCGGCGCAGTATGCCTCCATCTTCTCGTCGTGGCAGCTTGTGTTCTTCATCACCTAGTCAATGACCAGTTGGGAATCTCCCCGGATGTCAAGGCGCTTGATGCCGAGCTCGATGGCGATGCGAAGGCCGCCGAGGAGGGCCTCGTACTCCGCCATATTGTTCGACGTGGGGAAGTGCAAGCGCACCAAATACCGCATGTGCTCCCCAAGGGGTGAAACGAAGAGCAGGCCTGCGCCCGCGCCCGTTTTCATCACTGATCCATCGAAGTACATTGTCCAGCACTCGGCTTGAATCTGGGGGTGGGCAGCTGAATGTCAGTCCACTCGGCCACGAAGTCCGCCAAGACCTGCGATTTGATCGCTTTTCGTGGTGCGTAGGTGAGTGCCTCCCCCATGAGCTCCACGGACCACTTCGCTATCCTACCCGAGACGTCCAGGTTGTGGACAATCTCCCCCAAAGGGAAAGAGGACACCACGGTGACAGGATGGGCCTCGAAGTAGTGCCGCAGCTTGCGCCGCGCGAGCACCACCGCGTAAAGTAGCTTCTGGATCTGGGGATATCGCGTCTTGGTGTCCGACAACACCTCGCTGATATAATAGACCGGCCTCTGGACAGGCAGGGCATGGCCTTCCTCCGTTCTCTCCACTACGATGACCGCGCTGACCACTTGGGTCATGGCGGCGACATAGAGATATAGAGGTTTGCCTTCCTGAGGTGGGGTCAGTATTGGAGCGTGGGCAAGTGTTGTCTTTAACTTGTCGAGGGCCTCCTGGGCCTCGACGGTCCAGGAGAAACGCTCGCTTTTTCGAAGCAGTCGGTACAGGGGCAACCCCTTTTCGTCGAGGCGCGAGATGAATCGGCTCAGAGCTGCAAGGCAGCCCAGGACCCTTCGTACCCCTTTCAGGTCGCGTATCGGCCCCATCCGTTCGAGGGCCGATACCTTCTCCGGGTTGGGCTCTATGCCTCGCTGGGAGACAATGTAGCCCAAGAGCATGCCGAGCGGCACCCCGAAGACGCATTTTTCGGGATTTAACTAAACCCCGTTTGCCCGAAGGCACTCGAACGCAATGTGCAAATCATTCACCAGGTTGCCCGCCGTCCTGGATTTAACTACGATGTCGTCGACGTATGCCTCAATGGTCCGCCGCGATGTGGTCCCCGAAGACGTGGAGCATACATCGCTGGTATGTCGCCCCGGTGTTTTGGAGTCCGAACGGCATCGTCACGTAGCAAAACATCCTAAACGGTGTGATAAAGGAGGTCGCGAGCTGGTCGGACTCCATCTTGATCTGGTGGTAACCGGAGTATGCATCAAGGAAACATAGCAACTCACACCCCGCGGTGGAATCAACTATTTGATCGATCCGTGGCAAAGGAAAAGGAACTTTGGGACATGCTTTATTCAAACCGGTATAGTCAATGCACATCCGCCACTTCCCATTCTTTTTCTTAACTAGTACAGGATTAGCTAGCCACACTGGATGAAATACCTTCTTGATGAATCCGGCCTCCAAGAGCTTTCGCAGCTCCTCTCCAATCGCCCGGCGTTTCTCCTCATCAAATCGTCGCAGACGCTGAGAGACCGGCTTGGAGTTGGGCAGGATATCAAGTGAGTGCTCGGCGACTTCCCTCGGAATGCCAGGTATGTCCGCGGGACTCCACGCAAAGATGTCAGCACTGGCACGGAGAAAGTCGACGAGCACCACTTCCTATTTCGGGTCGAGGGCGGAGCTGACCCTTAGCGTCTTGCCTTCGGGGGCACTGGGGTCGAGGGGCACGGCCTTGGTGTGCTCCACAGCCTCGAAGCTGCCGGCGTGCTTGTTGGGGGAGTCGAGGGCCTCGTCATGCGCGAGCGCCTCGGCGCGCTCAAAGCACTCAACGTCACACTCGAACGCGTGTTCGAATGAAGGGCCCACCGTGATGACGCCTTTGGGCCCCGACATCTTGAGCTTTAGGTAAGTGTAGTTCGGGATCGCCATGAACTTGGCGTAGCAGGGCCGGCCAAGGATGGCATGGTACGCTCCCCGAAACCCCACCACCTCGAAGGTGAGGACTTCCTTGCGGAAGTTGCTCGGTGTGCCGAAGCAGACGGGCAGGTCGATCTGCCCGAGTGGCTGGACTCGCTTGCCCGGCGCAACGCCGTGGAACGACGACTTGCTGGGCCGCAGCTTGTCCAAGCCGATCCCTATGAGCTCCAAGGTGGAGGAGTACATGATGTTGAGGCTGCTGCCTCCGTCCATAAACACCTTGGAAAACCGTGTGTTGCCGATGATGGGGTCGACAACAAGCGGGTACTGCCCCGGATTGGGGATGTGATCCGGGTGGTCTTCTCGGCCGAAGGAGATCGTCTCCTCCGACCAGTCGAGGTATGACGGTACGGCCGAGTGAACGGAGTAGACCTCTCGACGTTCACGCCTGCGCTGCCACGACGTCGTATCGACGGTGGGCCCCCCGAAGATGAAGAACACGTTCTCCACCTCCGGGAAGCCGTTCTTTCCCCTGTCGCCCGCATCCTTCTTGGTGTCGTCCTCTTTCGCGACGGCGCGGCTGTAGTACTTCTTGAGCATGTCGCACTGCTCGAGGGTGTGAGCGACAGGGGTCTTATGGTACGGGCAGGGCTTCTTCAACATGTCGTCGAACACTCCACCTAGAGGGGGACCTCGAGCCCCCCTGTTGGCGGCGTCGACCGCATTCACCTCCTCGGCGCCCTCGCCCTGCTCCATGGGCTTCTTGCCCAGGTTCTTCTTGCCCTTCTTGCCCTGCTTCTGCTTCTTCGAGGGCTCTTTGGGCTTGCTGCCTTCCGCGGGCGCCTCCTCGGCCCGCTTGCCCTTCTTGCCGTCGAAGATCACCCCCACTGCCTCCTCGCCGGAAGCGTAGCTGGTGGCAATATTGAACAGCTCGTTGACGCTGGTGGGAGGGTTCCGCCCCAACTCGTGCACGAGGTCCCGGCAAGTCGTGCCCTCCAAGAAGGCATGCACGACCTCGGACTCACCGACGCTCGGAAGCTCGCTGCAGCGCTTGGAGAAGCGGCAGATGAAGTCCCTCAAGGACTCACCGGCCTTCTGGGAGCATCCTCGGAGGTCCCAGGAATTCCCGGGGTGCACATATGTGCCCTGGAAGTTGCCCACGAACGTCCTGACCAGGTCGTCACAGTCGTGGATCTGGTTCGCGGGCAGGTGCTCGAGCCACGTCCGCGCGGAGTCTGCCAGGTGCAGCGGCAAGTTGCGGATGATCATGGCGTCGTCGGTGGCGCCGCCCAGCTGACATGCCAGGCGGTAGTCGTTGAGCCACACCCAGGGGTCCGTCAACCCCCAGTACTTGTTCACGGTCGTCGGCTGGCGGAAGCGCGGGGGAATCGAGGCCGTGCGGATCGCTCGGCCGAACACACGCGTGCCCGGCGGCTCCAGTGACGGGCTCTTGTCCTCCCGGCTGTCGTATCACCCGCCGCACTGTGGATTGTAGCCGTGCGACGGTGTGGCGTCCTGCCTCTTCTTGTTCAGGATGTTACGGGCGTCGCCGTCGTGGAGCGCGTCGCGCGTATCCCGAATCCGATCTTTGGCAGGGGTCCTCTGGTTGCCTTCGTGGACGGTAGGCGCCTGGTGAGGAGTGTGGACCGATGCCTCCTGGTCCCATCCGCCCCCACCAGCCTTCATGGCAGACTGATGGCGCATGCGGGACGCGGAGCTTTCGGCTTGCTGCACCGCTGCCTGCTCGATGAGGGCCTGCGCCTCGCGGCGTAGGTCGCATCCCTCGGGCGTCGATGGCTCGGGCATGGCCCGAATCAAAGTCACGGCGGCCACGAGCTTCTGGCGGGCCCTTGCCAGGTTTGGCATCTCGTCCGCGTCGGTGTCGGCGTTGATGCGCTCGCGGGCCACGCGACCCGCGGCGTGCGCCCCCTGGGTCGAGGGGCCGGCCCTGTCCGTCTCGAGCGTGGTCTTCAGTTGTCGCAGCTGCTCGCGCTCTGCGTTCAGCTTTGCCTCCAGCTCGCGGAGCTGGGCTATTTGCGCGGCACACGCAGCGTCATACGGCGGTGGCGTCACCCCCACCGGCGGGGTCACTGCCACATTGTTGCGGACCGCAGCGTCGCCAGCTTCGCCTCTCTCGCCTTCGCCCTCGCCGATGACGACGACGAAGCATTCACAAGTGGGATCGTAATCCTCCTCGCTGGAGTCGTCAGAGCAGGTGAGGCAGTAAGTCGTTGCAGACTGGAACCGCCTAAAAGCGTCGGGGTCTCGCAGCCCGGAGTAGTCCCACTCTGGCGCCCTTCGCCCGTACCCGTACTCCTCGCCGTCGGTGTCGCGGTAGGACTCGTCGGGCGAGGTGATGACCAGGTTCCGGATGGACATGTAGTGGTGGTCTGGGAGATCCTCGTATGCAGCCAGGTCGGTGCCGGCCGACGAAGAGTACGCCGTGGTGGCACTGCGCATTCCGTGGGGAAATCGGGGCTGCGCAGCCACGGCCTTTCCCGCGGGGCGCGTCGCGGAGTTCGCCGGTGAGGGTGCGTCGCCTTGCTCCGCCCCGACGGGTGGGAGCTCGCCGGCTTCGACGCCCTGGGGGGAGCCAGCGTTCGCCGCTTGGCGTCGCGCCGTGCGCGCTCGTCGTGAGCGCTTCCCCGAACGCTTGCGGCGTCGGGGTGGTGGTGGGAACACCGCCGGCATTGGGGCTGCCGACGTCCCGGGCGGTGCCGCCCTGAGCGCGTCCCTGTTGAGGATACGCATGTGGTAGCCGTTGCCAGTCGCCTGGTAGTGGATGCTCCCAAACCAGATTTCGAACCCGGCCGGGAACGAGTCGAATTCGCCCCAGGCGGGCCTCTCCGAAGTCTGCTCAATGACGGTCACCATCGAGAAAGCTGGTTGGTTGATCACAGCGCAAGCCCCTACCTGGCACGCCAACTGTCGGTGTCCGGATTAGCACCGGCACCAACTAGTGATTTGCGCTGAGATCAGCTCCTCGATGGTCGGCGCTGGCTAAGGTGACACGAGGGTTTATCCTGGTTCCAGCCACGCGGCCGTACGTCCAGCAGGTGTGCTTTCGCACTTGTATTAGCTAGCACCGGTGGTGCCTGTAGAGGGGAGCTATAAGCACGGTGGGAGAGGAGGAAATTCCCCCAAGTCCCGTCTAAGTGATTGAGGCAAGTGCCAATATCTAGAACGTGGTGGCGAGATGTGCGTAGTAAGCGTCTTGCGTCGTCCCCACGCAGGGGGCTCTGCCTCTCCCTTTTATAGGCCAAGGGAGGGCAGTTACAGGATGCTGCGTAGCAGCCGATACAGTGGTTGCGTACTAATAAGCATGGCGCCGGCGGTCTTGTCCCACGCGTCATGGTTCCTGGCGCGAGTTGGTGGCGCCCTCCGGCTTCCGCGGGCGTCGTGGCGGTCATTGTGACCCGTCCTGCTTTGACTTCGAGGGGCAGCCCCGTTGGATCGAGAGCCTATCTGCCGGAGGAAGGACCGGAGTTGGTGGTACAGTGCCGTGTGTGCCGTCGCACAGTGGCCGGGATGGTGGCACAGTATTGGGGATGGCCGCACAGCGCCCGGGGCAGTTGCACAGCGCCCGGGATGGCCAGGCGGCGCCGAAGTTGATGGAGGAGACGCGGCGCACGCCGCTCGTACGTCAACACCGGTCAAGGCGTGCGTCCGCTTGTCGTCCGTACACCTTTCGAGGATGCCTCCATGCCCTTTCGAGGGCTTTGCCTTGGGGGGAGGACGGAAGCAGGTCGCACAGTGGCACGGAATGACACCGGCCTGTCCGCACAGGGCCGCGCGACTCCCGCACAGGGTTAGGAATGGCCGCACAGTGACGGGTTAGGCCGCACTGTGGCTGTGTCAGACGACCTGACAGTGTCAGGTGCGCGGCGTGGGGGGAGTTTTCCCCCCTTGACTTCGACGTCCCGCCGTAGGGCCGTGCATTAAATGCCGGTACCGAGCGGAGCGGGGGCGGTCGCCCGCTCGGGGGGGTCCGAACCCCTTGAGCGAAGTGGAGATCCGCTCGAGGGACTGGAGCCCTCGAGCGAGGCGGCCAAACGGGCCTTCCAGGCCGCTGCTGGGCCGTGGCAGGCTGCGGGCCCATGTAGTCCTGTGGCCAAGGATAAACAGTTCCTAGGCGGTTTTGCGTTTAACGAGGGTGATTATCCTCTTAGTTAGGGGATCTCTAATGACCGTCCCCGACAACATTCTATTTAATACTTCCTCCTCGTAATAAATTAAGTATCTAAACAGGGTCGCTCAATCTGTTTAAATTGTCAAATTTGCACTCCAATTTACTATTCACCCATCACATCTCGTCATATCGAGTCATATCGAGTCACATCTTTCTCACAGCACGCGTCTCAACTCATACTTTTTTCACAACTTTCCATCCCAATACACTATTCCTTCACGTGAATTTGACGAACTAAACACAAAATAGTTGGTTTGGTAGTAGAAGTTTTATAAACATTAATTTCTATGCAATTATGTTGATTTGGACCATTTGGCAGAGTCATTGCAAAGGAGAGACTGTGAGACTTTATCAATTGAGAGAGTTATTTCATTCCATGAAACCATGGGACTCAATTACCAAATTACTAATCTCAGTGACAATGTAATAAAATTGTACAACGAGACTAACCTAATGAATATTGTTTCACTAGCATACGTTGCTTCATGAATGAAGAGACGACATATTCTTAATCTATATGTAGAAATATGCATTGAGTACTATCTCATCACAAATAGTGTTGTTGTGAAACTATATTATATGACAATACTTACAAGTATTAGAAATAAAGTAAACAAACAATTATTTATTATGTGTAATATAGTTTTAAATTTATCCTATTAAGCTCTACTAATAAGCCATGCAATGTGCATGTGTCCAAGGGTGTGATTGTGATTGACCCGCTCGAAAGGTTGAGCACATATTTAGTGATTATACTTACAAGAGGTGTTTGGTTGTCTAGAAGCATGTTGTAGGAAATAGATAAAAACAACAATTATCAGGTACTTAGTACGAACAATTATTCTCCTACAATTTCTAATTCATCATTAATTCCTATAATCATTCAATGAGAATGTTGTGTATAGAAAAGTGAAAACTATCTATAATTTAAAACGAAGAGAATATTATTGTAAATATGTTATTATCATGCTAATCATGTATGAATAACATCATTAGCTAGATAGTTGCTCACATCGGGCAAGCCTAGCCCGTGAGAAACAACCATCATTCTTGTTTCTCTAGAGCTATAACCGACATGTTTTTACATCTAGTTTGCCATGCCAATATGAGCAACTAGATAAAAAAAATTACGCAAGACGCAAATCTAGCTTGAACGAAAGCAGACAATCAATCATGCTCTAAGTCTCATGTATCCGCAGGAATCAAATTAAAGGTGACATGCATGCGACCCAATGTGTGGCATGAATACAGAACTAAATATGTCTTGCTTTAGAATAGAAAATAAAAGCAATTGATGTCAAGCTAAATTTTATTTAGCATAGAATTTGAAGATGTTGCCTGCCTACCATATGTATATGTGTTGTCTTATTAATATGAGAAAAAGTCTATTTTACTTCCCTCACCTATTTACTTTGTCCACTTAACTTCCTAAGCAAAATTTGAGATCACTTTACTCCTCCGTACTATTTTATTTGGTCCAATCTACCCCTTAGATTTCTACTTTTTTTCCTTCACCTACAGGTTGAGTTTTCAATTTCAAATTTTGTCAGTTGACTTACAACATGATGCTATATGGTAGAAAAATACAATAGTAATTTTTCATGACTAATTTGTGTACAGTTTTCATATCTCACATAAATTTTGTATTAAATTTTCCTAACTTATAAAAATAATCATGAAAAAATATTAGTATAAATTTTAACATAAGGCGTCATGTTTTATACCTGCTCACAAAATTTGAACTCAAAATTCAACTTATAGAAAGATAAACAAAAAAGAGAAATCTAATTAGGGTGTATATTGGACCAAACCAAATAGTTGAAGGGATTAAAGTGAGTCTAAATTTTGTTGAAGAGGTTAAGCGGACAAAGTGAATGTATGAGAGAGTAAAATAAACTTTTTTAGTATAGATTCAATTTAGCTGGTTGTTATACAATTTGTAATGTATTTGTGTTCATACCATTTTTTCTCACCTGCATGCTTCAGTCGTCTTGTCGTGTTTTGTGTGCTGGTGATGGTGAGGTATCTTTCGTTTTCTATTATTTGTCATTGTTCGTTGCTCTTGTAACTCTACGCTTTAGAGTTTCTCCTAAACTGCCTAATGAGAAACTTGGTATGTATGTTAGGCCCCGTTTAGTTACTTAGAGGAATTTTTTGGCTTCCCTTTCAAGACATATTATAAGGATCAAATATAGATTAATCACAAAACTAATTACACAAATGGACGGGAAATTGCGAGACGAATCCATTAAGTCTAATTAATTCATCATTAGAGATTGTTTACTGTAGCATTAATTCATCATTAGAGATTGTTTGCTGTAGCAAAATATTATCTAACAACGACATAATTAGGCTCATTAGAGTTGTCTCGAAAAATTAGGAGGGTTATGAAATGGGTTTTGTCATTAATCCACATTTAATACTCCTAATTAGTATCCGAAGATTGATGTCAGAGAAAATTTTCAACTAAACAGGGCTTTATTAAAAAAAAAAGTTTATGTGACTGACTGGTGGAAGGTTGAGGAGCAGATGAAACTGGTTGTGCAGGTTGGCGTACTAATTTGGCTCTAATTAGGCCCCAAATAATAACATGCACATTTGTTTACACACATTGAACAAGACAGTCGTTGTAGTATAGTGGTGAGTATTCCCACCTGTCACGCGGGTGACCCGGCTTCGATCCCCAGCAACGACACACAAATTTTTTAGTGGGCTGATGAAAGAACCGACCAGTCCTCATTTTACTTTTTTTGCTAATTGTTTTCTTAATATTTATAGAAGAAGAAATCAGGAAGCCTTCCTTTGGGAGCATAGGGGCGACTTGCCCCGCGCATCAAATCCCCGAGGGGATTTTTTGAGGCATCTGCATCCCTCCCCGGCCACGGAGAGAAAACCCCCCTCGAGATTTGGTTGTTTGGGACTTCGAGGAAAGCCGACGAGGGGAAATAATAATAAAGATCTCAAGAAATTATCTGAAAATTGGGAAAAACTCTAGAACAATGGAGAAAAATCAGGAAAAAAAGAGGGCACAATAACTAATTATAGGATCTATATACCACAAAGTCAGGAAATATTTGAGAAAGACAGCACAAACTTGTACTAAATTGGAGTTATATTATTAATCAATTCGAGATAATCCATAGCAAATAGTTCTCCTAGTGAATTCATCCACATAGATATTTAAAAGTAAAAAATAACATGAGTGAATTCAATTCAGTTGATGCACATAAGTCCTTCGAATCATGAGCATGAGACTGACATAAGCATTTATCCTGCAAACTTCAGACACTTGTAGTATGGTCATAGACATCTTGATGTAGCTTAACTATAGATATTTAGAAATTGCAAATAGTATATTCCACTTCCAAAGATAATCTACTTGAATAAAGAAATATAAATTGTGATGTAGTTGTCAGGAACCATCTCTCAGTCATATGCCTAAACTGGGTGCCGCCGTGCCGCAAACTGCTGCATCTGAAATAAAGAAAGGGACATGTGTAATAAATTTAGTTTGATAGCACAATTATTAATTATGCACATTGGAACTAAAATAAAATAGAAGCAACCGTACAAGCAGGATTTCAAGAACCAACCTGCAGAGTCCTAGTCCTAATCGTAAGCGAAGAGAATGCAGAATGTGATCAGATAGAGTGAAGACAATTGTAAAATGGAAATACTATTTTCTCATATCTAGCATTTTTTTGAAACTGTTTATTTTCTCATCTCTCAAAAAGATAGTATCAACAGAAATTAGTATTCCATGACCACATATGCAAGAAACCCAAACCCACATGTCCAGAAATTAGTATTCCATAGCCAATTGGTGCTAACATGCCCTATAGTTCTAAGAAGTCGTCAGCATTTACCAAAAAAAAAGAGAGCCTTGCATAACATGCACAGTTTAGGTCAAGTGGCCGGGTGGGAATATGGCCTTATGAGGTATGGTAATTGCTTCCCCAGTAGTTGGGAGCAATTAAGTAGGCAAGATAGCTTTAATAATTCCACTCAGAAAATACATACTGAAAATTAATCTAACCCTTGATAGTATCCCTCGATAACACAAGATTGCAGGCTTGCAGCTGCAGCCGCACTCCCTCTGGTGGGTGCGTCACCAATGGCCACCATCTTGTTTAAATCCTCTCTGCATGGTAACACAAGATACAAATATTAGACTACGTAGTTATTGTGCCCAATGAACCTATGCAATTGATTGTTTGTCCACACAACAGAAAAGTAACACCTACATATTCATATGAAGCTTGTGCAATTATTTGTTCATTCACATCACACAAAAGTAACAACTTTGATTCCCGATGCCTACAAATAATAATCAGGTACCATGTTCTGAATTCTTATTTAACCTCGATATTTTAAACATATGAAATTAGCAGTCGAATAGCTACACTGAAACTCAGTCCAAAACTTGCACATACAACACTGTGCTACTACTTAAGCACACATTATCGACCTCATATACTAGCCTGATAAAGTTGCAGATTCAAGAGAACGAGGCCATGACGAATCAGTGAACCCTGATGCTTTGGAACAGCAGGAACATAACAATTAGTAAAGACAAAAGCTCACAACAAGGATTAGCAAAAATCATGAGCAACACAACCCTAGGCAATCTGAGTCTGGGATCAGGGAAGTGGAGAACTCACAAATCGAAGAAGTTGACGGGGTGGAGGTGCTGTGGTGGATACCGAGTCTAGAGGAAGTGGCCGGGATCTTGCCGTCGTAGATCGAGACGACGCCGGTGCTCCTGGACAAGGACTGGGGTGCGGAGGGGGGCGGCGGCGACTGATCGGGGACGAGGGAGGACGCGGAGGAGGGGAAGCGCTGGACGACGACATGAAGCGGATGGGCGGCGGAGCGGACGGGAAACGGCGCTGCCTGTTGGCTTCGTCGCGTCGCGTTGGGGAGGCGAGTCGGAGCCCCTACCGGAAGGTGGATAAGCATTGTAACTTCCAGCCTACCTAAAACCTACCTAAGATTTGCTAACTAATAATTTTCAGTCATCCCACCTCATTATTATTAAAAAAATATTGAAACATTTTTTAAAAATGTTGCAACATTTTCAAAAAAATGTTACAACATTTTTTTCAACATTTTACGTTATTTTTCGTCAACATTTTGTAAAATGTTGCAACATTTTTAGAAT
The DNA here is from genome assembly GCA_036936925.1 of Cenchrus fungigraminus. Lineage (NCBI taxonomy): Eukaryota > Viridiplantae > Streptophyta > Magnoliopsida > Poales > Poaceae > Cenchrus > Cenchrus fungigraminus. The sequence goes on along the minus strand of CM072773.1, from coordinate 137,882,457 downwards.
CAACATTTGTTGGGACCCAACATTTAACATTTTTTTAGCTTCTTCTACCTCTTCTCTGGCGGCGTCACTGGCGGGTACGGGTACTACATGCCCTCCCAGCACTCCGGCAGGTCTACGATGTCCGGGTTCTCCGGGTACTACTCGTACAACTAGACTAGAAATGTTGTAACCGTTTATCTAAATTCCCTAAGGCACGTTAGGACTAGTAGCGGCACAAAGTTAGGGTATTTGCGTTGTACGTGCCATTGTTTATTTATGTGATTGATCGTTAAGTATCATGGGTTCAAAAATGTAACGTACCAGGCAAAGAAAAAAAACTACCTCTGTAGGGCACGGCGGTAGGTCCCTACGGCGGTTGCTGCAGGCTCTGCTGCCGCCGGGCGGTAGGCACCAACCGCCGTCCCACACAGCGATTAGTCATACCGCCGTGTGGTACGACGGTTGGTGCCCTTGCCGGTGGGCCACGGAACCCTACCGTCGTGGGGTACGGTGACAGTAGTATAGATTTGCTAAATTTTTGAGAAGGTATTTATTTTTGCAAAATTGAGAATATATATATATAATTCTGTGGAGCGCCCCCGCCCGGGGGAAAAGTCGTGGACCGGCCCATACGTACCCGTGGTTGTGGGCTTCCAAACGACGGGGGAGATTGGGCCGGAGGCCGAATTCCACGTGGTGGGCCTATCCCGGGAAAACTGGGGGCCCAGGGATTCTTGGCTCCCAAATTAGCCCGAAGAGAGAGCTCCCTCCCGTCCCGACCCCGGCGGCGCTGCTCTCCCCGGCCGCCGCCTCGCTCAGCTCGTGAACCCTCTCTTAACCCCCACGCCCGCCCGCCGCCGCCGCCGCCGCCATGACGGTTCCCTCCCAAGGCGACGATGCGGCCAAAAAGGACAAGGATGTGCCTCCTCCGTCCTATCGCTCGCTGGCCGCGCCGGTCGCCAACCCCGTCGACAAGTTCGCGCTCCTCCCCGCATTCCTCAAGGTTCGGGGGCTTGTCAAGGAGCACATCGACTCCTTCAACTACTTCATCACCAGGGGAATCAGGAACATCATCCAGGCAAACAATCGGATTGAGGCGCGCAACGACCCAAACATCTACCTCAAGTACACAAACGTCTATGTTGGCAAACCCTCTGTTCAAGTCGATTACAAAGTCGAAGAAATCACGCCGCACTTTTGCCGCCTTACTGACCGCACGTAAGCCTCCCCCATCTCGATCCATCCATCTCCTGCACTTTCTACAGATAGTTTTTTTTTTTACATTTTCATCTCTTCATTCAGTTATTTTACATTTTCATCTCTTCATTCAGTTATTGTGCTCCTGTAAGAGTTGATATCGAATATACCGTCGGGAAGCAGCATGAGCTGCAGTTTAAGGTAATCCCACTACTCTGACCCAAGTACCTTTTTGCACAAAAAGAAAGAAAACCAACAACTGCTACTCACCTTATCTACTTACTACTCATCAGAGGAATGTTCTCATTGGCAACATGCCCATTATGCTTAGAAGTTATGCATGTGTCCTGCATGGAAAGGATGAAGCTGAACTAGCAAGACTCGGTTGGTCTATTTCTCTAATTCTTCATCATACAAAGCATCTTCATATTATCCTACTGATTGTTCTCATGCTTTCACCACCGTCTTCCTAGGTGAATGCCCTCTTGATCCTGGTGGCTACTTCATAGTCAAAGGAACTGAGAAGGTAACAGCACTACTTTCCCCAGTTACAATGGCTAACTACGACTTCTTCTGGTTTTGTCGTGCAAGTTTCTAATGCTTGGTTTGTGCACTTACAATCTTGCGATATTTGTTCATTAACAATCTTGTGATATTTGTCCATTTTTAGGTCATTCTAATACAAGAACAGCTATCGAAGAATCGTATTATTATAGACACCGATAGTAAAGGAAGGTCATACTCATTACGAACCTATTTATTCATAAACTTACTGTCATGTAATGTGTCAGCATCTTTCTAAGCGGCTTTCCAAGTCTTAAACCGCAGTTTAATTCGGATTAGTTTAGAAGTTGCTAGGAAACTCAAATTCCAACCATCATGGTTAGCATGAAGCTTTGAGTTTCATTGGTCACTCATTGCTGAAATAACTTCTTCCTGTGTGGTCTTGCACATGGCATTTCATTCCTAGCTCCTTTGATGTTATAGCTCTAGCACCATTTGTGAAGTGGGATAATATTCGACATCTTACTTGAGCACCTGTATTTTCTTTCAATTAGGGTGATTGCATCTGTTACCAGCAGCACACATGAAATTAAAAGCAAGACGGTAATTACTTTGGATAAGGAGAAGATCTATCTACAGCTGAATCAATTCACGAAACCGGTATGCGTTGCAAATTCAGTTAGCTTGTTAAGTAATCCTTCCACTTCAGTTCATTTGAGACCCTACCACTTTTTTTTAAAAAAAAAATCTTGAGACAGGGAACGCATCAAAACCAAATGTTTATGTATATCATTCCTTTTCTTTTACTTTGTGTAATAAATTAGTTTCGTAGTACTGAGTGTAGTTCATTAGTACAGCAGATTCAGGATGTTTTGTGTATGCCATTGTTCTTTTGGAAGTACAAAGGAATTAATTTTTTTAGAAGTATAAGCTCCTGATTCATTGAAAGAGCCTGGCATATTCTTTGTTTCCCTAGTTACTATGCTCTGGCATAATTGAACCTAATTATCTTCTAAGATCAAAGTAGCAAAGGCTATCTCTTAGCAATGCTTCTGAGAGCCTTACTTTTGAATTTTGTAACAGCTAACTATGCTAACTCTAATTACATGCTTATACCTACTGAGAGAAATTTAAGTTGGAAAGAACATCAATGTGTCACCGCCAAGTGATCAGAGTTGTCACTTTTTAGTCTCAAGTGGATTTTATTTTCCCAACTTACTCAGGTTTGTAATGCACTGAGGTAATCTTGCAACATTTAAGTTAATAGTTTTCTTGTTTAACTGGAGCACATTCCCTTCCTTTTCCTCACCTGGCACATTGAACGCTCACTAGGTTGTTGGGTCCTATATGACATGGAAGGAATAAGTTGGCAATTCGTAACTTTGTTTCTGACTCCTGAGCTTTAAAATTTACAGATTCCAATAATAGTGGTCATGAAAGCTATGGGAATGGAAAGTGATCAAGAGGTTGTACAGATGGTTGGAAGAGATCCAAGATATGGAAACCTCCTATTCCCATCTATTCAGGTACTTTTTCTTAACGATAAAATGGATCTTGAATTTGTGCTATGTTTCAAATATTTCTTTTGCAACCTTTTTTCTTGTCGTTCTCCATATATTTTACTTACATGTTTTCTGCTTTCTCAGGAATGTGCCTCAGAGAGAATATATACGCAACAGCAAGCCCTGCAGTACATGGATGAGAAGGTAAGATTTTCAAAATATAAAAAAACATGATTTAATATCATCACTCAATCGAACCATGCATTGTGTTTTTAGTTATACTGAATGGATCACAATGCACTACATGTTGCACAATGAGCATTCTAAGTTTTGCAAGAGTAGATCCCTTTGTTACCGAGTCATGTATTCTGTCTTCAGAAGCATTCACTTGTAGATTCTTTTACTACATCTGCAATGGTAGCCTGTCTGGAGGGGCTTTATGTTCTATGGAAGTCACACCAATTATATACTCTAACAACCCCTTCTCTCAATCTCTTTCTACCCCCGCCCTGCGGGTGAGATGAGGTGGGGTTCCAGGGTGTGTGTTCTTAGGCTTCATTTTCACTTCAGGGTTACTAGGATCTACATTATTGATTATTTTTGTTTTCGTCGCAGCTTAGGGAAATGCTCTTTTGATTAAGTTGCCATACTTTTCTGTATATGTTTTGTGAATCTTTCAAATACAAAACTATGCGAAGATGGTTGGCTGCAACTGACGGTTGAAGTGCTTGAAAGTAATATGAAATATCAAAACCATTAAAACACTGAACCGGAAGGGGAATTTTTGAACTAGTGAACTATATATTTTCTTGTATTCAAAGATGCGATGAGAAATTTGTAGCTAAAAGTCATGCAAAGAAAATTATTTAAGTGCTTATTCTAAAATTTGAATAATTAACTTTTAGAGATTTGCAGTCGTGGCCTCTTACGTTTTCACTGACATGATGTAACCCAACTGTTAATTTTCTGTTGTAATCACGTCTATGTATCAAGTGTGGCATCTTTGCTAGTCATGATCCTGTTTTTTTTTTCAGGTCACATATCCTGGTGCAGGAAACCAGAAGGTAACTAATTGTAGTTCAATCATTTTTCATTTCATTTAAGAACTTTTGGCTATCCAATATGTGTGAGCTACAAACTTCCATGTCTATATATATTCTAGAAACTGATCAGAGTAGGAACAAATGGTAAGCTGTGAACTTATTTTCTCGTTATATATTAAGTTACTACAGCACACATGTTCCAAAATATGCTCTCAGAATGGTGCATTTTTAACACACAATCTTCTGGCGTCTGACTTGCCCTTTTTTTTGTCACTTTCAGGAGGGTCGATCGAAATCAATCCTACGTGATGTTTTTATTGCACATGTGCCGGTGAGAGAATTGTTTTTACCTAACTTTTGCTTGCAGTCTACTGTTCTTATATTCATGTCAATATCTCCTGTAGGTCAAGAATGGGAACTTCCGACAAAAATGTATATACACGGGCGTAATGTTAAGGCGCATGATGGACGCAATCTTGAATTCTAACACCTTTGATGATAAGGCAAGTTCAAATCTGCCATGTGCATTACTTTAGTGAATAACTCCATAATGATGTTCAATTGCCAAAATTCTATCATCTTCTGTGCCTTTACTAACGGCTTAAGAAATGAAATTGTTTTCAAATTCGGTGTTTCTTTAGGAAAGACAGAAGTCCCCACCTTTGTAACTTGAAGGTTTGTGGAGCCAGGGCTCGCAGCCTTGGATGCCCGGTTAGCTGGCTCCCAGCTCCCGAGCCTCGCTGCTGCACTATCCGCTATTTCATTGTGGATTTAATTTAACATCAATAATTGAACCAAGTGATTTTTTTTTGTGGAAATAATTGAACCAAGTGATTAGATGTTCATGAAATGAAATACATTGGAAGTTAGTAGTGGGATTGCTGTTTATGTGAAAGTTCTCTTCTTGAACAAGAGCTTTTAACAGCAAGAAGTTCTCCTAGAGTTTTGCTTGAACAAAGATGAAATGTTCTCTACTTACAAATTTATTAGGATCGCATGTTTATCACCCGATTGACATCTTCTATTGAACATATTTCAGGATTATGTAGGGAATAAGAGGCTGGAGCTGTCTGGTCAACTAATATCCCTGCTTTTTGAGGTATTTTTTACATATTATTTTATTAAACATTTTATTAGTATCTCTTATTCTGTTTATTGTTTGAAGGATTTGTTCAAAACAATGAATTCCCAAGCTGTAGAGCTCATGAACAAAAATAGCGACAAGACTCGTTCTAGTCCTCAAGATTTCAGCCAGGTAATCTTGATATTCATTTGATAACCCACAATGGAATGCTCACCTTAATAGCCGTTTTGAGTACCTTTTCTGTGTTATATTCAGTTTTATATGATAGTTGTTTGCTTATGTTACCTAGGTGAGCAGGCTTGCATAAAAAAAAAAGAAGTATGCAAAGATGTGTAGGGCACAATTGCCATTCACTACTCGGTATTTTGAGAGGCATCATTGGAGGGATGGAATCTGAGATGACCGTTTCTTACACGATAGGACAGTTAACTCAGAGAACATTATAAAACTGCCTACATTTACCCTTTTTTACAAACTATACATTTACCAAATTCATGTTCTTAAAATTGACATTATAAGATCAATGGTCCATATATTTTAGAGGGGGTACCTTCCAAGCACTGTAACATCTCCTCAGTATGATATAACATCTTTAATTGTAATTGTTAATCACTTTGAGATGTGCAGATACCTTATTTCTTAAAAAAGTCCTTCCCCTTTTGCAGTTGATAAAGCATGACTCCATAACCTCTGGTTTGGAGAGGGCTATTTCTACAGGAAATTGGGATATTAAACGGTTTAGGATGCATAGGAAAGGTGTATCACAGGTACCAACTCTTTGAAAACTAATATTTGAACCCCCTTCTATACTGTCACCTTTCTTTAGGTTCTTCAAACTTCTGCTTTTATGCAGGTTCTTTCTAGGCTATCTTACATGGCATCATTAGGCTACATGACACGGATAACACCACAGTTTGAGAAGACCCGGAAAACAAGTGGACCACGTGCTTTGCAACCTAGTCAGGTGAGTTAGACATGATATCAGTATTTCTACATCATATATATAGAAACCAAATGTGTGAAAACTACATTATTTTATTGGTAACAGTGGGGTATGCTTTGCCCATGTGATACTCCTGAAGGAGAAGCTTGTGGATTGACGAAAAATTTGGCTCTATTGACTCACGTTACAACAGATCAAGAGGAAGGCCCGTTGATGAATCTGGTTTGTTTTTTTTCTGCTTACCTTTTGACTGTAACACTTGTACCAGTTAATTTGCATGCAATATTTCATTTTTTGTTTTGTATTTTTTTTTTTACGATAGTGTAAAAGTCTTGGCGTGGAAGATTTATCGCTTCTGTCTGGTGAAGAAATACATGCACCAGGTTCTTTTCTGGTGATGTTCAATGGATTAATACTGGGGAAACACAGGCAACCTCAGGTCTGATAGAACTGAAATTGGTAAATTGGTGTTTAACTTATTTATCTTTCATTATTTTCATCTAGTTGAACATGTTGTTTTCAGACATTTGCTATCGCTATGAGAAACTTGCGTCGATCAGGCAAAATTGGAGAGTTTGTAAGCATTTTTGTAAATGAGAAACAGGTATCGTTTCGTCTCTTGATTGCTACTAGCAAAATGATTTTAGCATCATGCAATGATGCTTGTGTCCTTGATAACTGATAATGAATAAATATGTGCCTTCACTCCTAACAACAACTCTAAACTCAACTCTTTGGTAGTAATGGAGTTAATAAAGTTCCATAGTTAAAGCTTATTACTGCTAACTTATACAACCTTGGAAAGAACTGCTACTGAAAGCTTATAATTTCAATAATTGACAGTAATGATTTGAAGCCAATGAATAGTTTAAATCCTTGAGGCATATAATTGCAAGTCCTCTTGTGGTTACTCTCCATTTGGATTCAATACAGTGGAAGATACAGGGCTAAGTTGAACTTTTTAGGAAGGAAAGTTGAATTTAGATCTGAAAATTGATGTCCTTGTTATTTCTTTCTCAAACCGGCAGGAGAGCCGCCTGCCATTATAAGAAATATTTTGTGAACCAAAGTACATAGATGGCCATATGATGGCCCAACCAGTCATACTGCTTACAGGCATGTGCCACTACGGTCATGCAAATAACCCTGCAAGAGCTGTAGCGATGTCCTTGTTATCATAATACTTCTGAGTCTGATAATACTTTGATATCATCATGGCACCTCTTGCTGAGTTAGTCCTTCAAAAGGGAAAGGAAAAAAAACTACTACTAGCTGATATTGAGGAGGTTTCCATGAATCTTGTATTTGGTTCTTCCACAAGCTTTGCTTGTTTGATACCAAGTTCAGGTTCAGATAGGGTTATGCTTTGGATAGCCAGGCCTACCACAACCCTCCTTTACATAAGTTGGTAACAAAATAGGTGGAGTTTGCTTCCATAAGCTTGGAGTAGCCATATTCTCTTGCTCTCATTATGTAAGTCTCACGAGTCAGTAATTCAAAGGATATACCTTGAGTGTGGTTTGCTCTACAAGTTAATTTATGATCTGCATCTGTTTTTTTTTACAATTTTTCTGAGATATCTCCTTGCTCTGTTTTTGTTTTACAAGATATGATGATGGTACTAACCTTGTAACTATATTTTCTAGCATTGCATTCACATTGCCTCTGATGGTGGTCGTGTATGTCGCCCACTTATAATTGCTGATAAGGGGATATCAAGGGTCAAAGAGCATCATATGAAAGAACTGAGGGTTAGCAATATGTGTTTCATAATATCTTGATCCACTTCATTGGTATATTAGCTGTCTCACAAAAATGAGAAATTACCTTCTAGGATGGTATTCGTTCTTTTGATGATTTTCTGCGTGATGGATTGATCGAATATCTTGACGTCAATGAAGAGAACAATGCATTGGTATAGCCTGATCTGTTTGCCTTTTCTTGTGTGATTTATTGGTTTATTTGTAATGTCCATAACATATTCTAATTTGATTTGAACAGATTGCATTGTATGAGCATGTGGATCAGGATGATGTTGAAAGAAGCAGCATCACACACATTGAAATAGAGCCATTGTCTATCTTAGGAGTTGTATCTGGACTTATTCCTTACCCACACCATAACCAATCTCCACGTAATACTTATCAGGCAAGGATGCATATTATTGCTGATATATCCCATTGATTCTTTGGTTACTTTTTATTGATGTTTCTCCTTTTCAGTGTGCGATGGGTAAGCAAGCGATGGGAAATATTGCATATAATCAGGCAAGGAACCACTTCGTTTCTCTTTTGATTTTGTTAAATGCGTAGGAACCCTAGACAACAGTGTCGAAGCAGCCATGATGAGGATAAGGTTTTGGCTAAGCACAAATTATTTAAACGTCACTCCAAAAAAGTACAAGTGTTTGTAACTCGCATAACCCCAATCGACCCTTCGATTTTGCCCTGTACAAGAATCTACTGCTATAGAATTATCTAAGCCTAATCCTGGTGAGGAGCACTCCTAATTGCCCAATACAAGCGTTGCATAAGATATTTGTGTTGGCTTGAGTTCATTGGTCATGGCTTGATGACACCTATGACCTCCAACCCCCAGCCCACTGTTTATATAGCCCCTTCCAATGAACCATGACAATACAATTAGGATGTGGAATGCTCGAGAAAAAAGTGTGCCACCCCCAACAAAGCTGTTTGTAGCAGAGTTCTTAGCTATCTTTTTTCCTCTTCCAATAGTTGGGTAGTTTTAGAGTTTTTTGGTTAGTCCCCCTGGGAGATACTTCTGCAAATACTGTGCACAGGTCTGAGAGCCCTGTGTGCTCCTTGTTCATCCAGGACTATGCCTAGCTGCTTCTTGTTTACAAAGGGTTGGGTGTGTAGTACACATTTAACGGATTTGAGTCACTGTAATTTTGTTACTTACCTGGAGCAATGCAATTCTGGCATGGTCCCTTTCGTGGAAAAATTGTGACAATACAGTTCCTGAAGGTGGTATTTTCTGCAATTTACTCTGTAATTAATTCTTTTCTGATTCTGATGTGTTGGACTTTCTATGTTGACTTTAGCTTCTTTCTTTCTTGAGGTGAAAGTAACGTTGCTCTATAATGTGCTGCAGTTGTTCAGAGCAGATTCACTACTCTACTTACTAGTGTATGCACAACGCCCCCTGCTAACAACAAAAACAATTGAATTGGTTTGTCTCTGACCCGCAGACTGTCTTAGCTTAATGTACCAGATATTTTACTAGAACTCCTTTTCAGGTGGGATACGACAAGCTTGGTGCTGGGCAGAATGCCACTGTTGCTGTCATGGGTTATAGTGGATATGATATTGAAGATGCAATTGTAATGAATAAATCATCCCTTGATCGAGGTTTCGGCCGTTGCATAGCAATGAAAAAGTAATTCTATGTACTTCGATCGATACTTCTCTTTCATTTACTTGGAGTGCTAGGGATCATGTCTGAAATTCCACAGTACTTGTTTCAGTAGTGACTATTTTGTTCTCATCTTGCAGGTACACAGTTGTAAAGGAGTACTATGGAGACGGTGTGTCCGATAGGATCGTTAAACCACAAAGAGATGATAAAGGTGTTTTAAATCCGAATTTGCGGGTAAGAATATGTCTGATAATGATTGTGAAACTTCTGCCCATCGTGAAGGTCCAAGTAATTGCTCTCAAAGCTTTTTTAACTATGTTCATCATATGGTTCACAGAACAAAATCCAATTCATTGACTTCATAGAACCTGCTGTTTCTTTGGTAGTTATGTGCTCAATTTTGTAGAACCTGTGCATTATTTTCTTGGCTTTTGTTCTAGAAGCCACATAAATTTGGCCTTAGCTGTGTTCTCCTATGATATTATATATGTGTGTGATGTCATCCGAGAATATTCTTGTTCTGTTATAAACTTGAGTGTAAATTCAAATTAGCATACACCTTGAGCTCCAACTTTTATAGTATTATACATAATGAATGGTTTAACAGACCGCGGGCAACAGCCTTTTCCATTTTCTTATTGTGTATGCTTGTTTGGTGCTTCCTCTTTCTCCGTCTCTTTCTATTGTCTCGACATAAACTTATTTACAGGCACTGGATGAAGATGGCATTGCTTCACCTGGCCAAATAATTCGCAATCATGATGTCTATGTGAACAAGCAGTCTCCTGCAGTTATAGATAGACGAGGTCCTGGTGCACCGTTAACGGGCAGGTGAACATCTGCATCTATTGTGTTTTCCCTTTTGTTCTATATCTTCTATTTTGTAGCTCAGAAGTTCTGATCATGTTGAATGATGTGTATGTTATTTGTGCTTTATGGTCTTAAATTTACCACCTAGGAACTACAAGGACACACCGGCCAAATACAAAGGTGTTGATGGTGAGACTACTGTTGTAGATCGTGTAATGCTTTGTTCAGATACAAATGAGAAGCTATCTATTAAATGCATTATCCGCCATACAAGGAGGCCAGAGGTATGGCTAGTTTGCTGCATTCACTTGGTTTTAACTGTAGAAAGATGGGTTTAAATTTGTCTGCCCTGTTTGTGAGCCAGGTTGGTGATAAATTTAGTAGCAGACATGGGCAGAAAGGTGTTTGTGGCACCATTGTTCAGCAGGAGGACTTCCCCTTCTCTGAGAGGGGAATATGCCCCGATTTAATTATGAATCCACATGGATTTCCAAGGTTTGACATTCAATGCTTTGTTATATTATGTACATGTTTTTATCTCTTCATTCATTTTATTAACCTGGCTAAATTTCTTCTCCCATGAATGTTAATGTGCCTTTGAATACGATTTTTGTATTTTGTGTAACCATTTATTTATGCAAAGGTTTTTCCATGTCTTAGGGGGTGTTTGGATTGGCTAAAACAGGACGGCTAAAGTTTAGCCCTTATATGTGTTATTGAGGGCTAACAGGCTCTAACCACCAATTAGAGCTTATCTGTACAATTAGATTAGCAATTAGCTCTTTAGTTCTTGTATTTGTCATCCAAAAATGAGGGCTAAAGTTTAGCCCATGGGATCCAAACACCCCCTTATTCAGCTGTGTGGTCGATTGTTTGCTTGAAAATGTTTTAGAATTGAACTTGCATTCAATTCGCTTTGGGTATTCTAGTAAGTAGTAAGAGTTGGAGATATTGGCACGGTATGTTTAGTGGACTGCTGGTATCTTAAGATCATACTTAGTTTGGCATGCTCCGAACATTGACTTAAGCTTTGGGTATGCTCTGAACGTTGCCCTTTATATATTTTATGAAAGGAAAAATTAGATTCATACCATTTAAAGATTGCAAAGTTAGATATATACCATTGAGCCCACATGTCATTGACTCATATGAACCCCACATGTAAGTGAGAGGGTTCAATACTTTGGCGCAATGAGTTTGGTCCTGTAAACTTTAGCTGGGAGTAAATCTTTGATTTTAAGTTAATCTAGCTCACATTAAAAAATGTGTACTAAAAATATCTATATTTCATACATTTTAGTATTTTAGTATCTAGTTCATTCCACCCTCTATCTTATCTTTTTTTTACAATTTGAAACTGTTTAAGTCTTGGCCTAAAATAAATTTGTCTATTTTTTCTGTCCAAATTTCCATTCCTATCCCATTTGGCTCATTTTTCTTTTTCTTTGTCTCATCAGTCGTATGACTATAGGTAAAATGATTGAACTTCTTGGTGGAAAAGCTGGTGTATCTTGTGGTCGATTCCATTATGGCAGTGCATTTGGTGAACCAAGTGGTAATGCTGATAAAGTGGAAGACATAAGGTATACTTCTGTCCTACTAACACCTCAAGTTTGTATAATTGATTGTTTTAACACTGTTTTTTCTTTCATTTTAGCAATACTCTGATTAAGCATGGCTTCAGCTATAATGGGAAAGATTTCTTGTACTCAGGTGTGTTCTGATATTAAATTATAAAATTACTTTCTGTAAGCACACTTTGAAATTTCAAGTTATGCCCCGTATTGCTTGGGTTATTATGCGGATTGAAGCTAGATGCAAACCAATGTACAATCACTTAATGAACAAAATTACAAATGCTCATTGTTACTCCCTGCAATGTCTTTAGGATATTGATACGGTCTACAAACGGGAATCTTTGACTAACAATTTCTAGAAAATATGACATTTCAAATCAAGATAATTAAATATTTTGAAAACACTTTTCATGATGAATCTAGTAACATCTATTTTACATTGCCAAACTATGTATTCTTCGTATATTGATTATCAAAGTTAAAAAAGTATCTGCAGAATTTGAAATTGCTAGGAGTATTTTTGTAAACATGCACAATATATAAAAGCTGCATCCAGAAGATTATGGGAGAGAGACTTAGGAAACCTAGATATGGTGGAACTGGAGCTTCATAGCTGTTTCCCATTATTCTAATCATGCTAATTTCTTTGGTACAACATTATATTTCCTATTTCTTAAGCACCAGATGATTTTCTTTTTGCTATGTATGCTGTCCATCCTTGTTACTTGGGCCTGCCATGGTTCCTCGGAGCTGATTTTTGGCCCCCATTTCAGGCATTCTAGGTCATCCTCTGGAGGCATACATCTTCATGGGACCAATCTACTATCAGAAACTGAAGCACATGGTACGGTTAGTTTAGCTATATATTGTTCCTTTTTGGTTGGCCTTAATTGAGGCTGTGTTTTCTAATTCTGCCATGTGTTACACTGTACTCGTGTTTACTGTTCATACAATAGTGGTGTTCTGGGACTCGTCTGGTCTAAGGTTTTAAACATTGGCTATCGATATGTCCTTGAGTAATATGGCCGAACATATGAAAACGTCAATTTACATTCCCACTGAAAAGCACTCTGGTAATGATATAGTTTATTAGGTTTACAGATAAAGGCCCGGTTTCTCATCCCAAAACTTTACACCCTATCACATCGAATGTTTGGACACATGCATGGCGTAGTAAATGTAGACAAAAAAAATAACTAATTGCACATATTGTCTGTAAATCGCGAGACGAATCTTTTATGCCTAATTAGTCCATGATTTGATAATTAAGTGGTACACTAAACGTGTGCTAATTATGTATTAATTAGGCTTAAAAAATCGTCTCGCGGTTTACAGGAAAGTTCTGAAACCCCTTCCGACATCCCATGAAATATCCAATGTGACATCTAAAAACTTCACACCCACGAACTAAACAAGCCCAAGTACAAGAGAAATTGGTGGCCAGAGCTGCATTTTGGAGACTGTTAACTGGTGATTTCAAAAACAACAATTTTTGTGACCTTAGGGAGTAAATGTGGAATGAGTTGGTTTTGATAGAGGCATCAAAGTCGGATATGAAAGGTAGGAGAGCACAACCTTCTTCCGTGTGCAACTGGTTGTAACAAAATCGTTATAAGCTAGTTTGTAATTCAGTAGAGAGAAGTGGTTATAGATAGAGAAAAAAGTAGTTTACAATTAGCTTATAAAAAGTATTGTAGGGTCTGGCTTAGCTTAACTCATGACCTTGTTAAGGTAATTGTTCAGCTCTTTACTTATCTCTATTTTGCAAAAGTCAATGGAGTTGGTGGAATTCCTGCCACTGACTACTGCCAACCGTATATGGCTGCAGTGTCATGAGTAGAAGGGCAAGCATGCCCTGCCATGTATTGTACATAGTATAGTACTAGTAGTTGGTAGATGAGCAGTTGCAGCTCATATCAGTTCAGCAACACCAAAATGAGGTGTCTGTCTGGGAACTTGGCGTGTGTGTGTGTTGTGCTCATCCTCAGAGCTCATGTGTGTGCAGTGAGTTTTTTTATAGTTTATACATATATAAATATATAAAAGCAGCAATACAAATTCACCCTCATGGAAGGTGAAAAGTACAATCCAGGTCCCATAGGACATGCACACCTACAACCTCCACATACTTGTCAGCGAACGAACGCGTGTGTTGTCGTGAGTGTACAGCCAACACACGAATACGCAGGGTGCAGAGGGGCTTGTTGATGCTAAACAACTTTGCTAACTTGATGATTCTCCAGGTTCTTGATAAGATGCATGCTCGAGCTAGTGGACCACGAGTGTTGTTAACCAGGCAGCCTACTGAAGGGCGAAGTCGCGATGGAGGTTTTCAACCCTATATACTCTGCAGTGTTATGACTGTTATGCTATTTCCTTTGTTTAATATATTCCTTTCTTATAGGTCTGCGTCTTGGTGAAATGGAGCGCGACTGTTTGATTGCATATGGTGCAAGCATGCTGATCTTTGAACGTTTACTACTATCCAGTGATCCATATCAAGTCCAGGTGATTTTCCAAGTAGTTTGTGAATTTCTTTTTGGCAGAGGCTGGAATTGTGCAAGGAGCATTACTGCTCATGTTGTTGTATTAGGATCAGTAAGATAGCGGAACCTTCCCGTGCTTGGTACTCGATAGATAATCATCGTTGAGTGGGTAAACAGGTCTTAAGGCTGGTAGTATTTTATATCATACAGTAAAAGAAAAAAGAGTAAACATACCCCTATATCAGGTGGCTAAGCATTTAAGCTTCTCTTTAGGAAAAATGAATTGATACACCAAGTGTTGTTCTGTTAATTGTTGAGTATTTCAAAAGAGTTAACATAGCCCTCGGCAACGTAGTGCAATTTTTAGTTTAGTTTACCAGCGCCAACTTGAAGTGCTTATATGTATTTGGGCTTACCTTGTTTATGGATTTGAATGTTGGGCAGGTTTGCAGAAAATGTGGCTTGTTGGGGTACTACAATTATAAACTTAAGACTTCGTACTGTTCAATGTGCAAGAACGGGGAAAACATGGCCAAGATGAGGCTGCCATATGCCTGCAAGCTTTTATTCCAGGTAGCGCACAACTTTCTCAGGGTCTTACCTAGTGCAGCTTTGTGTTAATAGTACGGGCTATTATAAATGGAACATATGCCATTTGCAGTTGATCTCATGTGGTGTTCTTATTTGGGTCCAGGAATTGCAATCAATGAATGTTGTTCCACGATTAAAGCTAACCGAGGGCTAGCTTAAGATTGTGAATCGACGACGATATACGTAGGTGATTGCAAAGTACGTTGAAGGCTTTGGTTGATGTCCATTTTCTTGGCGGAGTGGATTGCTGCAGTGTGCAAGGAAGGCTAGGCTTGTGCTCTTATCATCAAGAGCACCTGGGGACTGCTTACTCGTAGACGCGTAAGTGAGATGACCGCCTGTTGGAACAAGCTCATGTATATCATGTCATGTAAATTGTATATTAATTGCAAGTATGCTGATACCTGGTCTGAAATAAAAGAAAGAACACATAATCATAGTAGGGATATGATGGCGAGTGAGATGACCGACTGCTGGAACAGGCGTTTGCTCTCTGCTTTCAAGGGTGGCTCCAAGCCCTGCTCCTTGAATTCATCCTCACAGGTGACGGGTGCGTCGGTGGCGGCGCTCATGGATGTCTTGGCATCGCCGTACCTCCTCTGGTCGATGGCTGCGATGGAGGCGTCGAGGTCGTAGAGCGAGTTGCGGTACAATCCGGTGCAAGCCTCCATGCAGGACCTCGCCGGGGACCATGGCCTCTCCTTCCTGCTCAGCTCGGCCATCCTGGCCTCCATGGCCACGGCTCCTGACCTCACCAGCCTGGCTGACACCATGGCGAGCCCGTGAAGGTCTCTCTCCTGGCTCCCTGAAAGAGACGAGACGCAGAGGGTGTAGTTCACCTTTGGGTCGCTCTGGCTGCATCGCTCGCAGGTATCGGTTACGATGTCCAGCGACTCGCAGGGCATCAGCTGGATCAGGATCAGCAACACCAAGATGGTGATACAGCAGGGATGGTATGAAGGTGCCATTTCGATTTTGATTGCTGCTGGTGCTACTCTTTACCCTGAACATCCATATATAGTGGTGGGATGGCTGGATCGATCAAAGAATATAGCATCCGTTGGTATGCATTTTGGTGAATGGTTTCAAGGATCCATCAACTCTGGCAGGTGGCCCAAGCGTGTAAGCAAGCAATGCTCGAGGTTGTTGCAACTGAATGCCACTGTTCTTATGTCTGAATGAAGAAGAAACAAAATTGATTGATGAAAAAAAAACCTTAGCTTTATTCTTTCCCCTTGATCCGATCATCTATCTGATGAACTACTGCAACACATATTTAATCAACACCAGAAAATAATAAATAAATAAATAAATAAATAAAAGAATTAATGCCGCTCCATATATCCGATCCAGGTACGTACAGATCGATCTTCTGAAAATCAAATCAAGACATCATGTTTGTTTTAAATAATAAACATGCGTGGAAATACAAACAGCTAGCAGATTTGAATATAATCATGCGGCGGCGTGCGTGAATCCGAGCGCGATGTGCGCCATCCGGCCGTACTCCCTGTCGTGCTCGGCGACGGGGATGCCGCCGCCCTCCTGGCCCTTCCACGCGTCCTCGCAGCTCTCCGAGGCGCCCAGCGCCGCCGACAGCTGCTCCATGGCCTTGCCGTAGATCTTGGCCTTGAGGTTGTCCAGCGCGTCGCGGAGGAGGTCGGCGGCGCCGCCGTACAGCTCCAGGCAGTGGCTGTAGCGGGCGCGCGCGTGCGGCGACTCCTCCAGCTCCGACAGGTCCTCCATCTTCGACTCCGTGCTCGCCACGTGGTCCGCCGCCATCCGCGTCGCCAGCACCGCCAGCCCGTGCATGCTGCCGGCCTCCGCCGCCTTGCTCCGTGGGTCCGCACCCAGCGACGCCACGCAGTGGTCGTAGGCCACGCCGGCGTGGGTCTCCGACGCGCCGCGGCACGCCGCCTCCACGCTCACCGGCTCCGCGCACGACGACGACGACGGCGGCGAGTCATCCTCGTCCTCTACCGGAACCAGCTCCATCTCCATCATCTCCGCCGCCCGCGCCACCGGCGCCAAGAAGAGGAGGAGGAGCAGGCAGAGCAACGATGTCATCGTCTCCGCCATTGCTAATAATCCTTGTCGATCCCTGCTAATTAAATTAGTTACAACTAAATGAGATCCCTCGACGATCTTGTTTTCTTGTACTCTATATATACGCGTAGGTTGCAGAGGAAGGAAGGGAGGATGGATGGATGGATCGGCGACAGGCATGGGAGGCCAAGAAAGACGCTCGGAGGAGATGGATCGATCGGAGACCTCTTCTTCTTCTCCCGCCGCCGCCGCCGCCGCCGCCTCATGGATCGATCCATGCATGCCTCTATCAGGCAGCTCCATCGTTGAATGCTTCAGCACGCCACCAATGGTGCTATTTTAGTACCGTGCACGACATGCATACATGCATGATCGATCGGCCGAATTTATTTGATAAAGGATCATCATATAACCATCAGGTTCCACAGTAAGAACAGTATCACTTCTTCCATGAGCCAATATAGAATTGCATGCACTATGGCATGGAATAAAGTCAACAGAACTAATATCACTTTTTCATGAGTCATTCAAAATGAGCATCCATTGCTTCTGAATTCTTTTTACATACAGCTAGCTAGATCCCTCCATACACTATCTACAATAAAGTCCATCATTTTTAAAGCATGTATACGCAGTGCAGGTGCAGGTACTGTAGATTGAGCACTAGATGCTAGCAGCCTAGCTAGTGCTCAATTAATTGGGAAAACAGCATATGCTCATCGAAAAATTTCTTTGCTTGTCAGGGCCCATCATATTCAGACCATGCATAGATTACAGAGAGCTCATTCGCACTGCTAACAGGCCGGTGCCAAAAGAACCAACATCCTCTGTAAGTTACTGCTTTGAAGGGGGCTACGGCCCGTAAGATGCCGGCCTGAACGATTTTATTAATATGTAAAGTTGTTACATACAGGATTTGTGAAACTAGAGAAAGCGGGAAGGCGAGGCGGTTAGTTTACAATGCCACAAAAGTATGGACTCCAAGAGACTAGGCAGTGCTTTGACAATTTTGAACACTGCAATATGATTTCAGAACATACTAATAATAAGACCAGAATACTTTACAGAATTTCATTTGATAATAAATCTAATTAAAGACCAAGAGTCCAAGAAAGCTACTGCAAGATGTTGCTGTGTTCAATTTTGATTTTAAATCTCCAAATTTTGGCTTATTTCTTTATATATAGATAGCCATGAGCAGTAGTCTGCACATATACTAGGAAAAATGAGGAGAGAAGCTATGAATATTCTGAGATACAGTGGTGCATATATATTCTTGAAAAAAAATAGATATCCCTCGTAATTATGATTTCTCTGCTTGTTGCGCCTCCTTGTCGGCCTCTTCTTCATCCACTTGTTTGTTATCTGTCGTACAACATGCCAACGCATCCTTCTTCTTTCCCCACAGCAAAAGGTAAAGCCCGAATATCATCAGCACCGAACCTAGAATGCTTTTTTTTTTAAAAAAAACCCAAAACACAAATTGTATGTCAGTCACATATCCAGATGATACATATACATAACTTAATGATTACTGAACAGGAAATTAAAAGAGTATCTTAGCAGTTAATTACCTGCCAAGATAGATCTGCTCGTGGAGGAAGAAGAAATCGATGATGGCTACCATGATCTGAATGATGGGGATGAAGGCTGCAGTGAAAACTGGACCCCTCTTGTGGACACACCACGTCATTATCAGGAAGCCTACTGCAGATGTCATGATGCCCTAACAGTCACCATATATATATCAGCAACCAATAAGTATTCATTTTCTGATCAGGTTGATTTCTTTGGTGATCGAACATCCTGTGTAATCCATACCAGCAGGTACATTTCTCTACAACATATATATCTATCTATCCTTGAAATATATATAATCTGATGATGACAGTCTGGCCATGCGTGAAAGATTTGAAAAAAGGTCAGTGGAAGTTACCAAGGACAAAAAGTTTCACTAGTGTTTTCTGATCCTTTTGGGAAAACTGCACTACCATTTCTTGGTTGCTGCACTTACTGCAGCTTTCCGAAAGTTACTTTGACAAGCGTTGCTAGGTTTTATGAATAATGGCAGCCATCGTGTCATCCATGAGACCATGACTATGTAGATAGTTAGGGATAATAACTGATGGAGGCTTTCATTCATGCTCATGCATGCCTAATAAGCAACAAGCAGTGTAAATCAAACTTACTGAATACAAGATGGTGAGGATCTCCAGCCTCCCTGTCACAATCCACACCGACGAGTGCCTCTCCATAGTCACCGTCAGCGCTCCGGCCTGCAGTGTGCTGATGAAGAACATGATGGCGGTGCTGGAGTAGAGTGCCGGGTACTTTTTTGTGAGCCGGCTTTGCAGCAGCAGCCAAAAGGAGAAGAAGAGGCAGTTTGCCAGCAACGATACGGTTCCCAGCATCCAGCTCTTCCTGTCAATACCTCCAGCTGCGCTCGGTGCAGCAGCAGCAGCGCCCTGGGAGTGGTAGTGTGTCACGGCCACACCCTTGTAGAGACTTAGAAGAAGCACCCCTCCGAAGGACATGAGCGTCCCGATGATCTTGGCAGATCCTGCTCTGCTCTTCATGTTGAGCGATTCCACCCGCAGAGCGATGGCGATCAGGAAGGTGAGGACTGGAGCCATGTTGGCGAATGTTATGGCGAACGTCGCAGTCGTCAGCTTCAGCCCGTAGAAGAAGGTGTACTGCGAGAGCGCAGCGCTGCACATATACGCATCAAGCGCCAGGTGAGTATGTGGTGTTGAAAGAGATTGTACTGCATACGTACCCAAGCGCTGCACTGAAGAAGTGGTACACGAAGATCTCTAGCGTCAGCTTCGGCCTTGTGTTCCTGGAACGAATGATCAGTTGTTAATTAGTGACTGAATCAATGTGATGCATTGCAATAATCTTCAGGTGCATACCGTTCTTTGAAGTAGGCTATGGGAGCTAGGAAGAGGGTGGCCACCAACTGACGGAGAGTGACGAGGACGAGGGTGTTGAGTCCTTGTTTGAGCGCCTCCTTCACCAACGCCGTCATCACAGCAGAGATGAGGTTAGAGAAGAGCATTGCCATCACCGGCCTCCACTCATCCAGGTGTGCCATCCATCCCCCACTATTTTTGTCTCAATGAACGTGTAACAAGATGATCTCTACTCTAACTAGCAGGTTGTTGATATTCCAATGCAAAGGTCTAGTCTGGGACTGACTATATATATACATATACATATCTCCCGGAAAAGCGACGGCTCTCATTCATTCATTGTAAGCAAGGAAGAAAAAAGAAAAGGGCAAGTGCTGCGAGCATACTACCTTGTTGCTCTCCCGTGGAAAGTTAACAATAGTGAAAAATGCATATATTCATCTGCAAATTAAATGGCAAGATCAAATTGCAGCACAAATGTGGGTTATAAAATATTCATGATTCAGCCTCAGCACTGACGTTTCCCTTTTTTTAGTGGCCCAAATAAGATGCCAATTAAGTGTAGAAAAGCTGGATGCACTCAGCATAAAAAAAAATCCCAAGAAAGCTCTTTGCACAATCAGCTGGTAGTGAATTGCCTGGTCAACTCTGCTTCCTCACCCACAGGTACACATCAAGAACATATATACACACATGGAGATCTTTGCAAGATATGGATGTCAGTTTAGTAATAATAGGGTACGCAATTCTCAAAAAAAAAAGTAATAATAGGGTATGCTTGTAAGCTATTTACTTTATCCAATCCTTTTTATAGTTGTTTTGTAATAATGGCTGGATGTTACACACTGTCATGTAGAGGTCGGTGTTCGTTTATCTAAAAAAACTGAGTCTCGGGAAGTGATCACAGAACATTTTTATGAAAACCTGACTGAGTGTCACAGAGCCATGTACTATATCATTTCAAGCCTGATTGCTTGAGCAGTAATAAAATGCACACCTGACTACCTGAGTGTCCTTGCATTGTGGTCCTACACAGTACTCAGTTCACTCCATGGCAAAACAGGATTACCCTGTTAAGCCTAAAAGCAAGCAAGGTACAACGACACCAATGATGCTATATATTGGAACTTTGTACTGAATTGTTCGAACAAGCTTGGAGTAGCATCCTACATACACATACACCAAACAAAAATGGTTGCAGCACTAATTACTAGAGAGGTGATCGATTTTGTACCAACCGCACTAGAAGATAACACAAGAGAGAGTAGTAACCTTTTGATGTGTCCCATTTTTGGTCGCTCAAGTGGGCTATATATGTCTTGAGGTAAGGTTGTCTTTTGGTCCATAGTTGTTTAGACCTTTTCAGCAGAATGTGTCAATCTACAGAGCCCACAGTCTCACAGGACAATAATCCTGTGCATCGCTGTGATATGCGACGGTGAGGAATGTAAGTAATATGCAAAAACTAAGCCGGTGGCCTTGATCTCATGGATCATACGGCGGTATGTAGGTGCCAGACTTGGGAACCAAAGACTTTGCTGGTGAATGATCATGTGTTAGGTGGATCACCAGGTCTCATTTCTCAAGCTTTGGGCGTGCTTTGTAGATTGAATTGGACGGGTCCAGTTGGTGCAGGGAAGACAGAGCAATGGCATGTAATCAACAACATTTTGATTCGTAACCCAGTCAGATCAATTGGACCACACATCTCACTCAGTGAGGCAGCTGACCCGATTTGACGTAGCCCAAGACATGAGTTGAGGAATGACACAGATTAAGTGCTGCAGATTATTCTGGAATAGGAACAAGTCACAACTGTGAGCATCGAACTCTGAATCAAAATTGTTGCTGATGAATGATGAAACAGAGCCCTCTAGTTCTTCATCTATCGTTCCTGTCAATGGCCATTTGATGCCAATGGTCAGGGACTCAAGGTTACCGCACTTTTCTTTTCTTAGTTTCGAATGATCTTTGTTTCTGCTTCCTCAGTGCTCTCATTGTTTCTTCTGCTCCGCGTCCATCCATCTACCAGCCATCAGGTAGGTACTCTTCATGAATATCTATTCAGAACTACAGCCAGCCAGCCAGCAGAATGCATGCATTGCTACTAACCTTAACTATGTAGATTATATTAAACAAGGCTTGCATCCAACATGGGCGACAAATACATAGATTGTGCAAACACAAGGAAATCAGACGGGCAGATAATAGGGTCAACATCAAACTCTTTCATAAACCCTGAACGGAAGAGATGTGCAGGGAACATGAATGAACATGAAAATACTCTCACAAACAATGTCGATAGCATTCTCCAATTACATAGCATCCTAAAACAGTACAAACTGATGAACTTGTGAAGTTTGCAACCAAAACTTGCGAAGTTTGCAACTGACAGATCCAATAACACAGCACAAAAAGGATGACCCCAATAACTCTCTCTAACACAGTTTTCCCTAGCAGATACAAAGAGCTCCTTACTCCTCAGCGATGGCACCCTTGTCACTCACATAGATACCATCCAAGAACTTCCTGATATCCTTGTTCTTCACGTGGCATTTCTGTTTACAACCAAAACGGCAACTCAGTTTAGGATGGTAGAGCAGGAGAACTGACTGGTATGATGCAGGTTCACTAACAAGATCATGGTCACACTTGCAGTTTGAAATTCAAAGAGATTGCAATGTCCCTAGAATCAGGCCAAGCTACTATAGATTGAATATACACTTTGTTATCATATTGGACTACCAATGTTCAGTGGAACGTCATCACATCCCATCATCACTGAGTAACATCCTATAATTTTTCAAGGTCTTAACAACGTGGTAACAAGTGTGAGTGGTTAAAGTTCACAGGTCAAAAGGCTAAATAAGTGTATAATTACACAAATCAATGCAGTGAAATCAGAGATGCAGGGACTCCAACCTGATTTATCAGAGCAGCGGAGCGAGAGACAAGCTCAATATCATTGCCATCAAGAACGAGCTCATCCTTGACCTTCTCAGAACGCAGGATGGTCACACCGTCAAGCATGTCAACCTTCCTCACCTGCAGCAAAATAACAGCAGCATCATACAAGTGATCGATCAATCCCCCACTCGATTGGGCTTACTTTGGACAAAGGTAGATCGAGAGAGACCCTTGAAAATTACAGGCGGCTATGTATATCATTGTTACTACATAAGAAACCATCCACATCCCAAAACAACTGAGATCGTCAATTCATTCATGCGTACTAGGTATGATCGTAAAGGTGAAGTATTTAGTAATGAATGAAAGAAAAAAAAAAGGGGCGGCATACCTTCTTCTCTCCGAGGAAGTTCCTGATCTCGATGGCGGTGTTGGCGTTGGTGATGGATGCGTTGATGGGGAAGTGAGCGTAGACGAACCTCATCTTGTAGCGGTATCCCTTGGTGACCCCGGTGATGAGGTTCTGGACGTGGGAGATGGCGGTGCGGATGGCGGCCATGGTGCGGCGGGTGCCGAACCAGGCGTCGACCTTGAGCTTGCGGCCGCCCTCCTGCAGCTGGAAGTCGAGGTTGAGGTGCTTGAAGTTGCGGGTGAGCTTGCCCCGCGGCCCCTCCACGGTGACCACCTTGGCCGCCACCTTGACGGTGACCTCTTCGGGGATGTCCATCGTCTCGGACGCCAGGATGGTCTTCATCTTGGCCTGTGGCGGCGCGGGAGGCTGCTGCTGCGGCGGCGGCGGCGGCGGCAGCAGAAGGGAGGTCGCGGGGTAGACGATCGCGGTTTTTTATGGGAGGGCCGGCCGAGCGAGGGCGGCAGCGTGCCCTAGTAGTGTGGTGGGCTGGGCTGATGTTGGGCCTTTGTTTCACTTGCGTAGTGCAGCCCAGTTCTTAACTCCAAATGGGCTTGCAAGCCGTGGGGAGGGAGAACTCCGTCCGAATTGTAAAATCAGGTGAAGCTAATGCTAATGCTAATGCTTGCAGCAAATCTTGTGGGCAATAAACAAACCTAGTAAAATGTAGGATTGGAAATTGGAAAGAAGAATAACAGCTAATCACCCAGCAGACACAAAGCGAACGAAGAGGGTAACCATGCTCATTGCTCAGGCACAAAAAAATGAAATGCCACTGTACATCGATCGACCGGACCAGCCAACAAGGATGTGATTGGTCCGGATTCAGCAGGTTGAGTTCACCTGAGCTCATTCATCATATGTAATAGACTGACTGACTGACTGACTGCTGGCTACTGGATACATACACGCATGCATAACAAAATGATGGTATTGACACGGCGCCTTGAGACCAATTCGGATTCAGTAGACCTCGACGTTCCATTGCTCGCCCTTCTTGAGCTTCTTCTTGTAGTCGAACCAGTCGATGCCGTCCTTGGCGGCGAGGTCGACCATGATCTCGTCGATGCCCTTCTCCATGCCCTTGAGCCCGCACATGTACACGTAGGTGTCCTCCTTCTTGAGCAGCTCCCACAGCTCCTCCTTGTACTCCGCCATCCGCGTCTGGATGTACATCTTCTCCCCGGCCGCGTTCGTCTGCTCCCGGCTCACCGCGAAGTCCAGCCGGAACTTGTCCGGCGCCATCTCCTTCATCTTCTCCAGCTCCTCCCTGTAGAGCAGGGTGTCGCTCGTCGGAACGCCCAAGAAGAGCCAGGCAAGCCCGCCGTACTGGAAAATTCATATGGTCATTACCAATGTTCATTCATTCATTCGTATGGTTAGTTGTTGGATCAGCACCAAGCCAGCAACTGACCAACTAACCTTGTAGTCGTCGTGGTGCTCGAAGAACATCTTCCACAAGAAGGAGCGGAAGGGGGCGATACCGGTACCCGTGGCGAGCTGCAAATTACAGTATCAGTATGGATCAGGACATGTTTCATTCAGTTATCTTATAATAATTCCAAAAGGTAGTAAATGCAATTCCGATCGATCACCATAATGATTGTCGCGTTGGGGTCTTTGGGCATGAGCATCTCCTTGCCGACTGGGCCTGTGATCTTCACCTCGGAGCCGGGCTTGAGGTCGCATAGGAAGTTTGAGCAGACTCCTTTGACGATCTCCCCTTGATCGTTGGTGTACACCAGCCGCTTCACGCACAGCGACACCTGGTAGATAGGGTGGGTATAGCACATCACTGTAACTCCGATCCGATCATTTGGCAACGATATGTCGATGATCGAACAAGAAACAATAAAGCTACTCACTGTCTTGGAGTCCCCAAAGTCTCCGATGGCGCTGCTGGCGATGGAGTAGAGCCTGACCTTGTGCGGCTTGCCCTTCTTGTCGACGCCGTCGGCGATGACGCCGATGGACTGCCCCTCCCTGTAGGGCAACTCACCCTCGGTGCTGAAGACCATGTGCCACGTCTCCCCCGGCGCGTTGTCGCCGGTGATCCTCGTGTTGAGCAGGCACCTACCCACGTACGGCTCCGTGGGCTTGTACTTGTTGGTCACCACCCCCTCGTCCTGCTTCTTGGAGACCTTCTCCTTCCTCACCGGCGAGGAAGAAGCCGCCGCCTCCGCGGTCTCCGTCGTGGACACCTGCACCCGCACCGCCCGCCCGCGCCGCGGGTACGCCAGGAAGCAGGGGCTGCATGACGACGGGGACGGCGCGGCGGCGGCATTGGCGCCCTTGGCCTTGGCGGGGGACGGAGACAGAGAGATGGCCGCGGCGGTCATGGCGGCCATGGCGTGGCCGCGCGCGCGCAGAGAGTAGATGTGGGATGGGGATGGAGAGGAAGACGAGAGGAGGGGAGTGGATTGGGTTTGTATTGCTCTGCTTTGCTTTGCGGATTGAGTGGAAGCGAGGCCACCTGAGTGCTTGGTGGTGCCCGTCGCCTCCTCTGTCACCAGTCAACCAGTTAACTGGGGCCCAATGGAGCCACGTCAGCTATCCTTCTCTGCCTGTCCTATGCTAATGGTGGCCTGGTGGTGGGCCACACGTTGGATAGTTTCCTGTGAAGAAAAAAACCGCTCCAGCGCAGCTCTTCCTGTCACGATAGTGGCTTTTTGGCTTTGCTCAACTTGGCTACAAGCCTACAACCACTAGAGCACCAATGTATTTAGGACGTGTTTGGCAAAGTTCTAACTCTGAAAAATCAGATCCAGAGCTGCAGATCTACTCAGCTTCACCGTGGATTTGAGATCCGGAAAAGTGTTTGGTACAGCTCCAAATTCCTCTCATCCTAATGACATTCAAGACCCGCATGTCAGACCAATAGAAAAGGGAAAAAAACTTGGAGTTCTTCCTCCCATGTGGCCAGGCATGCGCGCGGCCTTGCAGCAGGACAAGCTCGTGGCCTCGCCGCTGGGCCGGCGGGTGCGCGGCCTCAGCCGGGTAGGCTCGCGGCCGACACAGGGGAGGGCGGCAGCCAACACGGGGAGGATGGCGACTGGCACAGGGGAGAGCGGCGGGCAACACAAGGGAGGACGCGCGGCGGCATAGAGGGGATCGACGGATCCCGCAACGGATGACGGCGGCGTCCGACGACCAGCAATGGGGAGGACGGAGGGATCGTCGGGGAGGAGCAGAGGGCAGGCTGGCGGGGAGGAAGAAGGCGTGAGGGACGAGTCGCGAGGAGGAGAGGCGCGGGGAGAAAAACAGATGAACCATTTTTTTTCCACTTAACAGTGGCATTGGTGGGTAATTTCTCCCAATTTCACAAAACTTAGAGTTGGTGGAGCACCTCCTGAAGCACTCCATGAAATCTATGGATCTGGAACCAGTGCCATTGATTTTTTTTTTGGAGCAGATTCACGGTGAAGTTGCTGAAGCTGAAACTGTTTAGCTGAAAAAACTCGAAGAGAAGTTGATTTTTAGAATCTGAAACTGAGTGAAGCTCTGCCAAACACGTTTTCATTCTAATCCCAAAAACCTGCAATTGTTGCAAAACCATTCAATGGTTTCTTGTGAAAAATGATGTGGAGGTCTGGCTGGAGGCAAAAAGTTCAATGGGCTGCCCGCCCGCCCTTGCTGCTTGTAGGCCCAATTAATTGTGGGATTCGCCCTAAACGTGAAAAATTGAAGTCCACTAAGAAAATTAGTAATTCCAAGTGCATGCGTCTTGGGTGGGCATCCAGATGATTAGAATAATTACTCCTTCTATTCTCGAATATATGATGTTTAGGACAAATAAATTCATTCATTTTTAAACTAATTAGTTTGTCCTAAACGTCATATATTTAAGGACGGAGGTAGTAGTTGTTAAGTTTACATTTCCAAAACACCCGTATGCCTGTTTGGATTGGAGTTGCTTATTTTAGCCAGTCTAAATTAAGTCTTAATAAGTTACTTTGGTGCTAAACATGATGACTTATTGGTGACTAAATTTAGTCTCAACCCATAAGCCAATAAGTGACCAAAAGGGGGCTGCTATTTCATTTGTTAGGTACGCTACTTTAAGTCTCCCACGGCCCCACAAGTCTCGTAAACCAAACATGTACGGACTAAATTTAGCAATTCTGGAAAGAGGGAAGACTAAAATAAGTCACTTGAAAGAGGGAAGGCTAAAATAGGTCACTTGGTGATCCAAACATGGCCGATTGATATTTGTCTAAGGACTAGTCGACTAGAGATCGAACACCACACGCATTCCGGGGGGAGGGGGGCGCGGTTGTGGTTGGCATGCATTACTCCTCTAGTACTGTCGTTTTTTTAAAATAAAAAAAATGGAATAACGATCGAAGAAGTACCTTCCCAATATGCAAATGCTTTAGTTTTTTTTTTGTAAAAATGGTATGCAGATGCATGATCGAGGAGTAATATAATATATAAATATTATAACATCTGCTTGCGTTGCGTTGCGTTGCGTGTTGAGGGGAGGAGAGCATCAGATTTGCTGGGCACCAGCGAAAAGCTATCATCGCTAACGACCGTTGCATTACATTGACAATCCTCGACGGCGCATGCACACCTTTGCTTTTCAACACTTTTTTGTGGTTGGATCACGCTTTCTTTTCTTTTAGTCACAATGCAATGACGTACGCTGGTCTGAGAGGTGCTACCTGTGTGCCTCGACACGACTGCGTGCCAATAGATCTCGCTCATAGATTGCTATGTCGTTTCTTTGACATATTATTCCTTCTATTCTAAATTATATCTCATTTTGATTTTTTTTATTTATACGCTCTCCGATTTGGTAAAAGAAGTCGTTTTGGACAAGATTTGAGTCAAATATTGAGAATATAAATGATGCATAACTTTTAAGTTGTTAAGTTTATAAATGTGAAAATCATAAGAATAGATTTGTTTTGAAAATCATTTTCATAACAATATACATATATAACTTTTTAATAAATATTTTTTATAGATAAGTGAAGCCAAAATTGTGTTTTGGAGACCGTGTCGCTCTCCTAAACGACTTCTTTTACCAAACCGGAGGGAGTAGATTTTTTATATATCTACATATAATAACTTATATCTACACACGTAGCAAAAACTAACTAAATGGATTATATAATTTTGAAAGAGAAAAATGGGGATATATGACTGATGGATTTGACATATCGTGGCATATGATCCTTGTGTTTGTCTATGGTAAATGATCGCCCGCCCACCCATGTGCTAAATTTCGATAATCTACAAAAATTAAAGCTGGAGCCAAATTATATACTTCATGCGTGACACGATAGACAGAGCCAGCAAACCCATAACCATATGCAACACGGCTTCATCACAACTGCATCCCATGGAGAGAGCGAGAAAGAAAAGGTAACTAGCATTAGATGCTAGCTGCGGCGTGCTTTTCAACAAAAGGCCCCAGCCGCCAAGCCATGCACATATGTTCTTTTCCTTTATTTAATTTATTGCCATTTTGTAACTGTTATATTCTTCATATATGCTTGCTGTTGGAGAGAAATATATGTATAAGAAATATATGTATACAGTAACCTTTCTTAACTACTTCTATATGGAGACAATTTTACGTGATTATGATTTGTACCTAAGCAAAAAATATTATATCAGTACCTATATGAAATATTGGTACATGTCTTTTTTATATTTTTTTATTTCAGATCTTGTTTAATTCAGTCCCATGAGAAGTCAAACTGGTGCTATTCAGGTATTCTAACAACTAAGCTAGAGGCACTTTTACTCAACTTTTAATTGGTGAGACCTCTATCCCAAGCAACGTAACGGATGGCGCATATTATTAGTAAAACTAGAGAAGAAATTAAAGGGATCACTCATCAAATATGACATGTTAGTCGTCCTCTTGTCCACTACTCCATGCAAAAAAATCTATTATTTTTTAAGGGAAATGTTATCTATTATTTTAGAGGGCCTGTCAAAGGTTATGCCTAGATCCTGCAAGATTGTTAAGAAATGGTTTCCCCAATGTGTAATAAACTTATTAGCTTTTCCAAAGCATCCCGCCGCCTTGTCCTCTTTAATTTTAGCATAAAGTTACACGCGCATACAAAATTCTCCCATTGATTGTCTTTTTTGTCAGATAGGTTCTTCCATTATATTTGAATGGTCTAAAAAACACCCCTGGGTGAGCCGCAAACATATAGTATTATCTTAATCGATGGTATATATTGTTCTCTGATTTGAATGATCATATCAGAGAGGCCACGGCCAATTGCCCTTGCCACTGCACCATCATGTATATATATAAATAGCCTCCTGCATCTCACAGAGATTGGAGCCTGAAGAGAGGTCGGTAGGTTAATCAGAGATGGGCCGTTGGGGTGATTGCAAGCCTACGGCAACAATGCTGGCGGTTGTCGTCGTCTTCGCCGTGCTTAACACGCTCACAAAGATGGCCTTCAACCAAGGGATGCACACCACTGTGCTCATCACACTTCGCCAGTTCACTGCCTTTCTCTTCCTCGCCCCAATCGCCTACTTCCGAGAGAGGTAAGTTGTTGATTTTGCTTGTCTAAGTTTTTTTACTTATGAAATTAATATGATCTATGATGAACTTGTGTAGGAAGACAAGGCCTAAGCTGACACTAGAGATCTTTGTGTATCTCTTCTTTAGTGCAGTGCTTGGGTAAGTAAAACTTGTGTTAATTGTGCTATCTCTTCACTGGTGATCTGTGTGCTAATTTAATCGATCATCGTCCTTAATTCCTTGTACATACATGTATGTACAGCGCCTCGCTTACCCAATGGCTATTCTTCGTGGGGCTTCGGTACACTACAGCAACATTTGCATGTGCCTTCATCAACATGACTCCCATGTTCACTTTCATTGTGGCACTTCCTTTTCGGATGGAGAAACTAGACCTCAAGACTGGAGCCGGCATAGCAAAGGTGATTGGCACAACAGTTGGGTTCTCAGGGGCCATCACCCTTGCACTGTACCAAGGCCCATCCTTGACCAAACCCCAACAACCATCCACTGTGATGGGTCATGGTGCCCATAGATGGGTGACTGGGTCTGTGGCCCTACTTGCTGGAGCAGCATGCTGGTCCTTTTGGTTCATCCTCCAGTCAAGGCTGGGCAAAAAGTACCCAGCACTCTACTCTGGAAATGCCATGATGTTTCTGCTCAGCTTCCTTCAGATGGCTGCTGTGGGGCTGGCTACAGAGAGGGACCTGTCAGTCTGGATCCTCAGAACCAAGCTTCAGATCATCACTGTGCTCTTTGTGGTAATATATCATTGACTGCTAATTTCTTGTTTTTTCAGATAAAGGAAAGAGCTACCACAACAACTTCCTAAACGTTTCTTGGTTAAAATTTTTGTTACCATTGCAGGGGATAATGGGGTCTGGAATTGGCTTTCTGGCCATGTCTTGGTGCATCGAGCAGAGAGGTCCAGTCTTCACGACTGCATTCACACCTCTGATACAACTTATAGCAGGTGCTATCAACATCGTCGCTCTCCATGAGCAGCTCCATCTTGGAAGGTACATACCCTCATCGTCTAATCCATATCTGCATAATCTGTTTCAGTAATTCTATTCTGATCTTCTGAAGCAAAAAAAAAGAGTAAATAATACGGGATTTTCCTTTGATTAATTTGGTGATTCTGC
Organism: Cenchrus fungigraminus; assembly: GCA_036936925.1. Classification (NCBI taxonomy): domain Eukaryota; kingdom Viridiplantae; phylum Streptophyta; class Magnoliopsida; order Poales; family Poaceae; genus Cenchrus; species Cenchrus fungigraminus. The sequence continues at coordinate 137,851,445 of CM072773.1, read as the reverse complement.
AGCGCCCTGGGCTCTGCTCTTGTAATTGCCGGGTTATACTTCGTCCTTTGGGCAAAGACCAAAGAGGCATCAGATTCTTCAGATGCTGCTCCATCCACCAATAATGATGTACTGATGCTGGAACAAAAATCCAAGCAAGCAACACAACAACCAGAGGATGTATGATCGTGCATGATGGAAATGGAAAAGGAGATCTCAGGAAAAGGACCAGCTAGTAGTAGTATTTTGTTTGATTTCCTCCAACAAGAGAAATCGATCAGTTTAGTTTATTCTCGAGAAGGGAGTGAGAGACAAGTCAAGGTCTTGTATGTGCTACAAACAGGTCTGTTGTCCTGAATATCCATTGTGTCTGTAGTCTGAAGAACCTCAAGAATGACTCCTAATGCAAGTGCTTTCACGGTCGGCAAACGACTTCTCTATTATGACCCATGTACTTAATTCAAGTTACCTTAGAGGTCAGATCAATTTCAAATGAATCCGGGCCACCGAATTTAGTGAGGACTTGATTAACTTTATAAAAAATACAAAAAACTACAGAAAAACAAGAAAAAATTTCCATACAGTTAAAATAATACATAGCTCCTGGCAGTCTCACATATATGTCACATGTTTGCTAACCTCCACCTTTTCCGTGTCTCCTCTAGTTTAATTACAACTGCAAAAAAAAGGTCAGAGGCTGAAATTCATACGTTTCACTGAGATCCTATATAATCTGAACTCCGACGGCTGAAATGCAAACCCCACATGCACAGGACCTAGTCATATAGGATTATTTTCCATGTGCTCCATATCGATCGATGTGACGACCATGTTTCTCGATCTCCAGCAACTAACTAGCACCCATGCGCATGGTCAACCACACATGCACATTTCTTCTTCGTCTAGCCTTTCCTCAATTCCTTCCGTCGTCTCTTAGTTATAGGGTTATGCTCTTTGTCACCATGTTTGTTACTAAAAGGCAAAGCTGCTTTTCCTTATTCTTCTTCCCCTTGTTGATTCCCTAGCTACCTAAAACATGCATCATGTGGCATAATTGATCGATATGATTAATTGCATCAAACAGTGATGTTGTTTTCATGCATATTTTTAACTCCAAGTCCACACCAGCCTCCCATCCAACACAGAGGGACTATTAAACAGAAAGGTAAGTTTTCTCATCAGATTGTTTGGTCAATTAATTTTTGATTCAATTCCCTGCTTCTTGAATTTGGCCATGCATATATATGTTCAGTGGCGGAGGCAGGATCGAGCCCTAGGAGGGGCTCTCCTGTTCTTCTTCCACCTCTTGCTCCTCTTTTCTTCCTTCTTTCTCCAAAAAATTGCAGGGGGGGCTGAGGGGGGGCTCCACGGGAATTCAACCGGTAGGAGGGGCTGGAGCCCCGTCCGCCCCGGTGGTAGATCCGCCGCTGTATATGTTCCCTCTACTAGGAACGCGAAATGCAAGTTGGTGATGAATGGTGAGACGATATTGGAACATAGTGGTTGATCTTGATCATCATCGATCTGATGAGGCAGGCAATGCCAGCAACATCAACATCCATGGTAATAGATTAATTCAGAGAATGGGATCAAATACATTGGGGCATTAATAATCACTCGTTAGTTCCTCATTTTTACTTTAACTTGCGTGCATATTTGTATAACGAAATGAAAAGAGTTTTTAAAAAAAAAACAAGTGAGACCTAGGGCTGATATATAAATTAAAATCACTCCAATTTACTCCCTCCATCCAATGGTCGCCGTTGGTTTTCATACCACAAGTTTATCTGAATTTGTAGAAAACGCGTGCAATATTTGTATCTTCAAATAAATTTATTAAAAACTAGATTCAAATATCTATCTAATGATATTAATTTTGTACCGTATATATCAATATGTTTATATATATATTTAGTCAAAATTATTTCTCGAGAAGCGAAAATGATAGTCATTTGAGACCGAGGGAGTAAATTTAGGTAATAAAAATAATAAATAGAATATATAGCTGGCTATTGCAACTCTCAAACAAATACTATTGAGGCCAGTCCTAATGGAGTTTCATAAATTAAATTTTGCTGATGTGTCGATGAGAGAGAATGATGGAGTTTCATGAGATGTGAGGAGAGTTTCATCATCATGAAACTCTACTGGCACGATTACCTAGTTTTTCAGTTAGGTAACTGTGCAATGAAATTTGCACTAAGACTGACCTGATATGAATAGTGCGTTCACTAGCTCATATATAGGCAAGTTCTGTCAACATCATATAATTATTGTATACATGCTTATATCTAAGCTATATATGTGTGATGATTGAGCAATGTGTACGCCACTTATATTTCTTCTTCTTGACCGACATCACCACCTAACAAAAGATACTGAGATCGGATCAGCAAACTCAAGTTTGAAATTAAAGGCCGGATGCGTGCGCGCGCTTCATTCTCCGTCGTTGCTAGTGTTTGAAGTGTGTCGCCAGCTGGTCCCTCTAATTAGCTCACTAATAGCTACTCCCTCTATTCTAAATTATAGCTCGTAAATTATGTAAATATAGTCAAATTAAGTCATTCTTGAATATTTTTTTATTAATAAAGCAAATCACAACAAAAATATGATATTTTGCACAATTTTTTGAATAAGATGATTGGTTAAATTTGAAGTTAAAAAAAGTCAAACAACTTATAATTTACAACGGAGAGACTATTACTAGCTATATATATAGGTGCATATTATAATGCATAATATTGTGTGTCCTTCATGCGAAAGGTGTGTCGGTATGTGTATTCCCATCATATAAATATTGAGTCATGCAACAAGTACTTGCCTAGATATACATATATATAGCTAGGTCGCGTCTCGATCGATCTGTCGTTAAATTAATAAAGTTGCGTGCACCACTGGATAGATGAGCTATTGGGAGTTGGGAGGGACATAGCTTGCTTTTTGAATGACTATGCAGCTAGCTAGTGTGATGACTAATTAGTCTAGTAGCTCTTTTTGACATGCTTTGCTTGCTGTGTTTGTAGTATGTTAAGTTGTCCACCCAGACCAAACTCTGCCGGCCCATTGCATTTGCATATAGATGCATCATGCAAGAAACTGCTGCTGCTGCTGCTTGAATTATATATACTCCAGGATTGGCCAGGCAACAATTCAACAAACTGTTGCATGACATACATACATACATACATACATACATACATACATACATACATACATACATACATACATACATACATACATACATACATACATACATACATACATACATACATACATACATACATACATACATACATCGATGATGAGTAGCTAGAGAGAGTATAGGCACAGCAGCATGCGTGGCTGAATAAGATTGCCCTGCACTTACGCAACAACAGGTGCTATATATTCAGCAGGGCATGCAAGCTGTCACTGAATTGGACTAGCCAATACTGCATTACTCGAAATTGCTGCGTGTCCATATCCACCATGTGCAAGTGCAATAGGCCGTTGAGCTAGCTATATATGGGCCTCGATCATCTGCCGCAGGGAGCAGACGACGGCGGCGGCAGACCACCTTCTTCTTCTCCTTCTTCTTCAGAGGCGGCGGCGGTGGTGATCAGCATGGGGGTCGTGGATCAGGAGAGCAAGCCGAAGAGGAGGACGACTTCTTGGTCCATGGAGGCGGTGATGCTGCCGGCGAGCATGGTGCTGGTGCAGGCCTTCACCATGGGCGCGCTCCTCCTCTCCAAGCTCGCGCTCAACGTCGGCATGGAGCCCTTCGTCCTCCTCACCTACCGCAACCTCATCGGCGCCATCATCGTCGCTCCATTCGCCTTCTACTTCGACAGGTACCACACGCTAATATATAGCTCTCCGGCCAATCCAACTGTGTCCAACTTATTATCAACTTTTAAATGCATACATACAACTTATTACCAACTTATTCTTCATACGCTGGCTCCTCAGAATTCAGATAACTTTCTTTAATTTCCATCCTATCCTTATATATGTAAAATTTGGTCAAGTTCATCGATCACAATATATAGTTTTTCACACACATACATCTATTTTGAAATGGACAATATATATATAGTTTCTGGTCTTAATTATTCTAGTTCTCTACCATAATTGTTAGTAATATATATTATGGTTGCCAAATTATGAAAATTGTTGGCAAAATTAATAAAGACAAAATAAACTTGTTAGAAACTATATATCAGCCGCTCGAAAATACTAACAACTCTCTCATAAAAATATACTAAGAACTGCTAAAAGTGTTGTCCGGACAAAACATAATTGCAAGAAAAGATTAGTTTTTTTTTGTGATCTTACCCCAAATGCCTCAAAAAAGATTAGGGCCCTTGTGGTGTAGCATGCGTACGTGCCATTGCCAACCGACCAGGGGTCGCGTCACCGTTGTGCTATGCCGGCACGGTTCTGAAAATGCACTGCGCACTGCCTGCCTTGTCGATTATTCTGAGAAGCAAAATGGAAACTGAAACACACATCCTATAGGTTCACGTGTAAATGCCTAAAATATGTATGCCAGGCTTAGGCTACGTCGAGAGATGCCGTGACTTTTACCTATTTTCAGAGCATGCGTGTATATCGATCGATCTCTCTGATGAAGGCCGGCAACAAATTAAAGGCATGCATGGGGCAGACCGATGTGCCGTGCTGCCAAGGTGTTGTAGTGTAAAGGCTTCGTGGTAGATGTTCTCCTTGCTCGGCTAAGCACGACAATCTCGTGCACTTCTTGCCTGCCGCGCCTAACATACAGTTTCAGGTGTTCAGTCGTCCTCAGGTGTTGTGTTCAAGCTGTTGCAGGCAGACAAGGATATATGCATGTTGTTGCAGATGCTAATCTTGCTAATAATAGTTTGGCTTTGTAATAAATAAATTAACTAATGTAAAATTTGCATAACACAAAAGGCAATGCACGCAGGGGGATGCTGCGCAAGGTGAATTTGAGGGTGTTTGGTTGGGTGTCGATGAGCGCGCTGCTGGGCCTCGTGCTGGCGATGGGTCTTCACTACTACGGCCTCCGCGCCACCACCCCCGCCTACTCCGTCAACTTCCTCAACCTCATCCCGGTGGTCACCTTCGCCATGGCGGTGGTGCTCCGGCAGGAGAAGCTGGCGGGCCGGATGAAGATCGCCGGCACGGCCATCTGCGTGGGCGGCACCATGGTGGCCAGCCTCTACAAGGGCCCCCTGCTGCGCCCGCCGTGGCCCACGCACCTGCTCCGCCGCCACCCCGCCGCCACCGTGCCGCCGCACCACCACAACATGGGCCTCGGCACCGTCTACCTCTCCGGCAGCTGCGTCGCCTACGCGCTCTGGTTCATCGTGCAGGTCCGGGTCGGCAGGGTGTTCCCCTGCAAGTACCTATCCACCGCGCTCGCCTGCGTCTCCGGCACCCTGCAGGCGCTCCTCATCGGCGCCGCCGTCACCTTCTTCAAGGCCGGCGCCGGCGCCGGCTCGGCGGCCGCGGCGTCGTGGCGCCTGGGCTGGAACCTGCAGCTCGTCGCCGTCGTCTACTTGGGGGTCTTCAACACGGGCGCCACCTTCTGCCTCATCTCCTGGGCCATCGCGTGCCGGGGGCCCATCTACCCGTCCATGTTCAACTCGCTGTCGCTGGTGGCCACCACCGTGCTGGACTCGCTGCTGCTCGGCACCTCCGTCTCCGTCGGCAGCCTGCTCGGGACCCTCCTCATCGTCGTCGGCCTCTACGCATTCCTCTGGGGGAAGGCCGCCGAGATACGCCGCCTGCAGCACCATCCTGCTAATACTGCTACTGCTGCTAGTAACGACAAGCACCGAGCGCCGCCCGCCGCCGGCGACCACGCCACCACCACTGCTGCTGCTTGTGCCGCCGACGAACGCGTCTAGTGAGCTTACCGCGATCCATCGGGCTACTGATCGATGATGATATATATATGACATGCATCATACAGATTTTTATTACAGATAATGACAACATTAATTGTATTCTCGTTCAGAATTACTTATCAACGTCTGTTTTGTAGTATACTACTGCTCCTTCTGTCCATCTTAAAGTGTAAGAGCATCTTCAAGAGACTGCTAAAAAATCTTCTCAAAATTATATTTTGGGGTTGTGCTAAAAAAAAGAGTCCACCAAAATTTTTGTTTCAATTTTTAGATGTATGATTTTTTGTTATGCATCTAAATATATTGTACGACAGAGTAACGAGGAATTTGAGAAAATTTGATAACAAGAATGTCACGCGCTCTGGGCTTCTACTTACCTGCCGGCAGAGTGTGCAGGAGCTACATCAGCTGCCCTGGCCATCAATGGTCCCATCTGAACATTATGCGACCTTCATCCCTCCTCTGCTGCTGGCAGCTGTGGAAGCGGCGCAGCAGCTTCGTCTTCAGAGAGGAGACGATCTCCATGCGCCACCTCCTCCGTCTATGCAAGGAAGACGCCCAGCTCCGGAGTCACAGGTTGCCGCGTTCTAGCAGGACCGTCGCCCAACAATAGTGTAATCTGCTCTCTAGCGTAATATGAAAAGTTGTACAACTTTGTCAACTATCTGGACCCCGGTTGGGGCCAAATGAAAATGTTTGCAGGTGGGGATCCTCTCCCCCTCCGTTGACCCTCAAGGAAAAAAAAAGAATGCCACGTCCATTTTGGTAGTTTACAAGGACAAAATTGGATCCCGGGGGATGGTTCATGACGGAAATGCCTTTTCCACTACATAAGGAAAATTGAATCCATAGCATCTAAAGAATCAACATATAAATATATACCATCAAAAAGATTCACTTGTAGATTTTTCTTTGACAACAACCACATATATTATCACTTAAGCAACCATATTATAAGAAGGCCCTCGGAGTAAAAAAGAAATTACAACAAGATCCTTAGACCGGATAAGATCCTCGGGATCACCAACACGTTCAACAACGGTAAGTTCGCCAGCGGGGGCCGCAGTGGCTACAGAGTAGCGTGCGCCCGGATGGAGTACCGTGCACAGCAATAGTCGTAGTTGAGGCGGCGGAGCCGAAGAAATCCACTCCAGGCGACCGAAGGATTGATGGATCGCCGTCGCTAGAGGTAGTAGATGAGCCACCAAGCCGCTTCCAGGGGAAGGCTAGCTCGTCGGAACAACCGACGGTGAACAGCTGCATAAGCCACGAAGATCCACTGAGTACCTGTAGGTTGCATCAAGTGGATGGCGAAGGCGGAGGAGAAGGTGAAGGCGCTTCTGTGCGTTCGACAACATCGGATTTGTCGCTTCCTGAAGGGAGACGATGATATCAGAACAACCAACAAAGGCCAAAGGCGGAGGCAGAGGTGGAGGGAGGCACACATCGGTGCGTTCAACGGCGAGTTGGCCGCCAAGTTGGGGGCGGGGCCGCCGGAACAACCGCCGATGTACAGGTGGTCAGGTGCTTGAGACGAAGGCAGAGCGGCACGGCGGTGGAGTCGATGAAGAACTGCTCAGATCTAGCAGGTTTGGAGGAAGAGTGGCAGGAGCAGAACACATCGAGCAAAGCCACCATGGAGAGGCGCCGATCCACAGGATGCACAAGCGAAACAACCTCAACACCAGCCAGAGGAGAAGTGGCGGCGGGTGATCTCCAGCAGCAGGGGGACGGGAGGAGGCAGAAGGAGATCTGCTGGAGGGGGCGGATTTATTGAAATCGTACTAACCTGAGTGATGACGAGGAGGAGGAGGAGGAGGCTGTGGAAGACGGCGACGGCGGCAGCGACGGAACTCGGGTAGATGAAACCACAAAGGGTAAAGGCCATAGAGGCAACTAAGGAAAACAAAACTACTACTAATCGATGCAGGAGCACTAGATCTATAAGCTGGGAGGGCTCTCTACCCCTCTCGCTGCCGGCCAGGACGCCGATGGGGAGGAGGAGAGGGGCCCGAGGAGAGGATGCGGAGAGGACGAGAGCAAGGGGAGGCTTAGGGGAGAAGCGAAACACCAAAATTATTTGCATGCACTTGTCGATTCACTTGTAGATTATTTATTACCATCAAAATAACCAACATTGTTGTTGGCTCTTGTCGGTTTGCCGCCATTCGCTTCCTCAACGAGATGGAGTCGCTTCGCGCAGCAAGTCGGCATCTGCAACCTCACGAGCAACTCTCGGACGGTTTGCGTGTGCCGGCGGCGAGGAGTTTCTTGTCCTGCAGCAGTGTCCAAGAAATGAGCTTGCGGGTAAGAGAAGCTCCCGAACACCGCGGGACTGCTGGAGGCCCACTACTCGGACCTTCACATCAGCTTCGACAACCTGCTGAACCACTTGCATTGGGGCTCTTTCCCACTTGAACAACTACATCCTGCTGAGCGAGCTGGAGCACAGCCTGCTGGCGCGCCACGTCCCTGACCGGTGTCGGCGCGCGTGGTGTACCACCTCAAGCGCCACATGGCCCCCAGCGTCCGTAAATCCTATCTAGCTTCTAGAAGCCCATATGCTATATGACTTCCAGTGTTTGAGATTCGTGCAAGGAATAATACCTCTTGGATCTCCACTTTAACCCTAGGCCATCTTCTTCTACCTTTAGCCGCCGCCTCCTGCTACATGCGCGTTGCCGCCCCTTCGCATGCCGGCTCCGAGCTCCAGCACTACGCCGCCGCCGGCCTCGCACGCCGGTCACGAGCTACGGCTACGAGCACCGTCGGCTCTGCAAGTCGCGGCCGCGAGCTCCAGTCGGCTTCCGTCCCGAGAGGAAGAAGATGAAAAAATGTTGAATCATTCATTCAAATGTGGAATCTTGTTTATTTTAATGTTGAATTTTGTTTGTTTTAATGTTCAAATAGATGGTGAAAGATGTTGAATACAAAAAATGTAATGTTGAATCAAGTACTTCTAAGTGTTGAAAGTAAATTTCTGAAATGTTAAAGATGGTGAAAGATTTCTGAAATAGATGGTGAAAGATGGCTTTATCGATCAATAAGTTGGATCATCATCATCCACCTATTTGTCATTGGAAGCTGCGGCCGTTGAGCTCGTCAAGATCGGCATGAAGTACGATGCATCCGGCGGAGGCCGCCGCATGCCGGGGGGATACGGGATGTAGGTTCTCAGGATGAGCTACCCGTTCATTTGACGACATGGCGTCAAAGATCATGGCGTCATGCTATTATACAACGACGTCGTGATTTTTGATGTAGTGCTTGGTTTGATGAGCGACTGAGATACCTTGTGCTGAGAATGATTGTTAAAAAATGCTTTACCGCCACGGCGGGGAGGAACTAGTGGCGTATCTATGATTTTATACTAGGGTATGCCACGATAATTTTTTCACCTACACGATCAGTTTAATTATACAAATGGTGTGATCCATTCTTGTTTACTTTGCGAATTATACATATATAATTTGGAAAATAAATTTCAATGTTGACAAAATAACATACAAGTCTTAAGCTCTTAATTTAACACTTGATTGCAAATGCTACATACATTACAATACAAATATATTAAAACCAAAATATGCATAAAAAGCATGCATGCCTCTAATAGTTGAAAGATGGTGTATGTTTTTTTGGAAAAGAGATGCAGTGTCTCTGCCCCTCTACATAATGCAACAATTTCAGAAAAAAATGCATGCATCAATATTTATTTTAATTACATGAATATGGATGGAAGAATGCAAGAACAAAGTGGCGTGCATACCTGAGCTGCAAATTGCAGGGAATACGACTGGCGATTGGGCAAGCGGCTTTAGACTGACCGCATTGGCTTCCGCCGTCGGCCTGGCTTGGCTGCACCTAGAGAGGAGCGGCCGGCCGCGGCGGAAGGGAGGAGGCCGGTCGCGGCAGAAGGAGAGGTGGGGCGTGCGCACCGGCCTGCTCGCCGTCGCCGGAGGGAGAGAGCAACAAACCTGGGGGAGAGAGAATGGGTGGGTGGGGCGGGCGGAGGCGACAAGGTGGTGGAGAAAAGGAAGGGAGAGAGAGGGGGAGAGAATGACAAGTGGGTCCTGATGTTGGTAGTTGATATAGAGTAGAAGATATAAAGGAGGACGAGTGCGGGAGAAAGTTGTATAAAGGAGTGAATCTTGATGACCAGGTAAGAATATTCCATTTTGAAGGAATATATGAAGGAGCATGAGTGCGGTCAGTCTTAGGTGTAGCCTGGCCGCTGGCCGTATGGTGTTGGCGCCTGGCACTACCGCTGACCACCTTGGAAGCTTGGCTCTCATCACATCTTGTTGCCTCTCGGACGGCGGACGGCAAACGCCGGACACAGTTGGATGGGATCGCCGATTGGGATGCGAATGTCGCGAGGCGGCAAGGAGCGTGGAGCAGTCAGTTTCAGTTTTGCAGTAGGGCCCTGATTCCTTTTGACGTATGGACTAGATACCTCTATTGGGCAGAAATCTACATGGTACGTCGCGGCCCACCCAGCATACTTTATAGCTACCGGGGATCTTATATATATTCCGGAAGGTGGGAAGGCCTCTTACCTTCCGATGTTTGAGATTTGTGCGACTTACAGGAGCCGCACGATCTCCTTCTTCCCCATAGCTCTAGCTAGGGCTCGCGTCGTGCCGCCGCCACAGTACTCTCACGCCAGCGAATAGGGGAGGGGTGGGAGGTGGGGGGAGCGGTCGGCGGCGAGGTCACCGCCGGCCGGGGTGGTGGTCAAGGCTGACGGTCTTAGGCTTAGGGTTTCAGGGGTTCCTGTTCGGGGGTTCGGGGTCCTTCATGTCCGGCGGACCTAGAAAAGGGAGGTCGGGGAGGCGGATGACCGGCGGTGGCGGCGGTTCGGCCGGTGGCGAAGACGAGGCTACACGTTAGCGCCGTCGGCCGGCCGGGGTCGGACCGGCGGTGGGCCGGTGACCGACGACGGGGACGGCACGAGGCGTCAGGTTAGGAAGAGCAGGCTGAAGGGCGGCGGGGGCGGGGGCTCGCAGGGGAAGAAGACAGGAGAGCTGACCGGCAGCGGGACTGCGAGAGGCGTCGGGTTAGGAAGGACGGGTTGGAGGGCGGTGGTGGACGGTGGGCGGGCGGGACGACAGCCGCCGGCCGGGGCTGGTGGAGGAGGAGGCGACGGGGCCAGTGGATGGAGGTAGAAAAAAAATAAAAGGAACGTGACTACTAGTCCCGAACGTCCGGACACGGATGAAAAAACAGACGTATGTAGAGCTGTCATATCAAAACATTGTAGCCGTCAGATCAAAGCTTGTAGCACTTCAAAATATTTTTTTTCTCGAATGCGCAGGAGAGCTCCGCATCAATATATTAAGAAGAAGAAAGGGGTATAAAGCCCCCAAGTGTTACAGATAAAAGGGCCTGTAACCCGCCCAAAATACAGACACAATCGCCTATAAAAACTCTTAGAGTGACCCGACCAAGAACACCTAGCTACAAACTAAGTGACTGCAGGTGCTTGGGCAAGGAGGAAAGAAACTCCTCGAGCCCCAGCAAAAGACCACTGCAGTAACTCTTCATTTATAACTGAAACAATGGTGAACAAACTGGGGTTGGTTTTATCAAAGACGCAACGATTCTGATGATTCCACAAAGACCAAGCTCCAAGAATGACAATGGAGTTTAAACCCTTCCTTCCTTGACCTGAGACCCTCATGCTTATACTTTCCCACCATTCTTCGAAGGATGGCTCCATCGCCTGTGGGGCAAGGTCCTGCAAACCGAAGCCTTTCAAGATAATGAACCAGACTTGCCTGGAAAAAACACATGAAACCATCAGGTGGTCAAGCGTCTCCTCAAGCACTTCAAAAGATACTGTAGCAAAAAATCTCGTCGCAACATTAAACCATGTTGCGTGCAACATGACACATCCAGAGCCGTCAGATAAAAACATTGTAGCCGTCAGATCGAAGCACTGTAGCAAAAAATCCCGCGCGCAACATCAAGTCATGTTGCGTGCAACATGGAGAAGAATTTGGCAAACATTCAAAAACAACATCAGCAAGATTCAAAAACAACATTCGTAACATGGAGAACAACATCCGCAACATCGAGATCTACTTTTGCAACATTAACGTAAAACACTTGCAACATTTCTTTGAAACCTCTGGAACATACAAAACATACACTTGCAACATGTACTGAACCAGTTGCTGCTCGCCATGGACGCCGCTGAAGCTTTTTCCAGCGGCCTACGTGGGGTAAGTTGTGGCCCTCGGCCTGGCCGTGCCGCGTGTGGTATCATGCGCAGGCACCCAACACCCTCATCGGCGCGCGGCTCCCCTGGCAGAGCAGAGCTCCCCATGTACATGGCCGCCGCCCGGTAGCAGCCCACCCTCGCTGACGGAGCATGACAGAGCGGCCTATGCGGCGCACCTGGCCGCCCTTGGCCACAGGAGAGCGATGCGTGCGGCTCGCTCGCCTCTCGGTCGTAGGGAGTAGCAGCTCGCTGACGCTTGGTCGTGGGGAGCGGCTCCGCCCCCGGGCATGGAGGGAGCGGCCGCTCGCGCCCCGTCGTGCTGCCGTTGAGCTCCGCCGTCCACGTGCACGTGGCCGCGCCCTCGGTGAGCTCCCCTGCAGCGCTCCCCTGGCTGCCGGAGACTGCACCGCCTTGGTGCCTGTTGGCGGTTGATTTCTGTCAACCAAGAACACTTGTTATGTTATAGTTTAGATTTTATTTTGGAACTAACCCGCCACTAGGCATACTAATGATATAATAAGTTCATTGTTGGATGTGTGCTTTGGAGTATAATGTTTACGTAGGAATTCATGCACTAAATGAGAAGAAATACATTCGGTTCGGAGGACAATTTACATGATGATCAAGAGGCTCCGACCGTGTGTGAACTTGACTCCAAAGGTGGCAAGGACCAACAAGCTACAATGAAGAATCTCCGAGGACCAAGATGAAAAGACCGGAAGATCATGCGCAAAGACCCCTTAACTTGGTCGCGGAGATAACGACGTCCAAAGCCCATATCTGAAGGAGGAAAAACCCCAAAGTGCAAGAAACGACACGTGGTAAAAGACGGAGACGAACCGGGCTGAGGATGGGCCAGGCCGGTCGGCCCAGGCCGGCCGGCCCACCCCCTCTTCGGCTTGGTTCGCCGCCGCCTTTCTTCAGTGATAAAGTCGCGGAACCCTAATTATTTGGGGAGAGGAGCCATTCACGAAAGACGACCAGAGAAGCCTCGGGAGATCAAACACAAGGAAGAGGGTTGATCGAGAGGGTGAAGATTCACGAGGATCATCACCTAGGTCAACGGAGGCCACCACGAGGAAGGAGGACACCGGGGCCTTGCCACGGCGCCGCTGGAGTTGAAGGACACCGAGAGATGGACTCCATCGGAGGCATCCACCATGTTCAACGGTGCCATGCCTAGCGTCTTGGTGGGGTTAAGTAATCGTTTGTCCATGGAGTTGTAATGGATCTTGACATGTAGTCACCCACTCTCTTGTTTGGATCTTTATCTATCATATCTTCATGTTGATGATGCTTAATGTTTAAGGTTAGCTACCATTGCCATCGGGGTTGCTCCCGTAAATCACGTCAACATACCGTGTTCATTAGGGTTAGAGACGATTACCTTCGCGTAGTGACAAGTACGAGGGAAGGGGAACGCTTAAGTCTTTGTTCACATCCTTAGATATATTGGATCGGAGTTTTACCATGTTTTGGGTGATTGCATCTCAAGTACCTAGACTCCATGGGCATACGTCTTTCATACTCGTGAACACCTTTGTCTTTCTCTTTAACATAATCTAGGGTTAGTTTGTCTCTACTTTATAGATTAATCTTTACATCATAAAGTCCCTAATCAATTAAGTTAGTGTTAGGTTAAACACAAGTAATTCCCTTGCTCCGTGGATTGACAAGAACCTAGGGGGTCCCCTCCCTTAGTGAAAAAGGCACCAAGTCACTCCGTGGACTTGCGGTGAAGTTGAACGCGGTTTTGAACCGTCAACAAGCCCCTTTTTCTGGTGCCGTTACCGGGGAGCAAGCCAGTTTACTTCGTTTAATCTCTCATTAATTTTGTTGATTACTAACATCTAACCTTTGTGTTCTAGAAAAACACACTCTTTTATTTTTGTTTTTGATTGTCTAGATGGCGCTCGTTGGAAATCCTTTGGAGGAACCGGAAAAATCACTAAGAGACTATGCTAGCCCTCGAAGTGAGGACATCAAGGTACAAGGGTCGGATTCGATTCTCAAAGCGACAAGGTACGAAATTAGAGTTCAAATCATCAAGATGGCAGCAACTAATCCGTTCCGAGGGATGGAGATGGACAACCCATATAGACATATCCAGCGCTTCACGACATTGTGCAATACGGTGCGACAAGAGGGAGTTCCCGACACTTGGTTTAAATGGAATCTTTTTCCCTACTCACTTGCCGATGAAGCAACAAAGTGGTATTCATTTGCATCTTTTGAAGCCGAGGGAAATTGGGATCAATTGGTAAAGAAATTTTGTGCCAAGTTCTTCCCTATAACCAAGATTCAACATATAAGGATGCAAGTGATGACTTTCAAGCAAGGAGAGGAAGAGGGGATTGATCAAGCGTGGAATCGATTCAATGAACTAGTTGAACAAGGACCAAGACTCGGATTCCCGGGTGACGTACTATTGCATACATTCTTTTTTCCCCTAACCCCTAGTTGCATGGAATACGTTCAAATGTGTGCAGGAGGAGATCTCATAGAGAAAACACTCACGGAAGTTGCCAAACTTCTACAAAAAATAAGTAAAGCGGCAGCCATGCGAAGAGATTGAGAAATACGACTTTCGGGAAAGCCGGAATGCGACACAAGTGTGGCACCCCTTGCTGCAATTTTCAGAAATACGGCTCCAGAAGAGAAGAAAGAGGAACCAATCCTTGAAAAGGTTGAAGAAGCCAAACATGAGGAAACTAGAACTATCCCGGAGAGTGATCATGCCGAGACAAGCAAAGCAAATGAAAGAACTATGTCAAGTGCAAAGCCACTAAGGGAGTTCGAGCAAATGGATTGGATCCCACTAGATTTTGGAGAAGTCTTTGACAAGAGGAGACCGTTCCCTAATCAAAAAGGGATGACAAAAGCTTTGGAGATAGACTTCCCACCGGAAAAACAAGTGGAACATTGATACAACATAGAGACAACCGGGGAGGTCCTTCAAAAACTCTTTAGCGAAGAAGAAGTTGACCCAGACCATGTGGCCGAAGCTAAAAGAATTATGGGAATCAAGCCCGAGGCGTCACCATTCGCCCGCCTCGCTGAAATTTTTGCCATAGGATCCGATGAAGAAGAGAAGACATCGCCGCGTATAGATTGCAAGGTTAACAACATTAATTGCAAGGCGTTATGCAACATTAGAGCACAAGTAAGTGTCTTATCTTCTAAGATTTTTGATGCAATTCATGATCATACCATTGACCTAGTTCCAACCTCTACTAAATTAATTATGGGAGATGGTAGAATTGTTAAACCTCTAGGAATTGCTCGTGACCTAGAAGTTTTAATTTCCGTAAAGTGCATTCCAACCGATTTCTTCATTGTTCATGTCTACTATGATAAGAATGATCATGTAATTCTTGGTAGACCCTTTCTTAAGTTGGTTAATGCCGTTTTAGATGCCGGAAAAGGAAAAGTAACTATTAATCTTGATGGAAATAATCACACATACAATTTCCTTCCCGCTTCTAGAATTGCCTCACCCCTACCTCTTGATGACGAAAAGGTAGGGAGCCTTCATTTTGTTGAAACTTTCAAGTATCCGCTACAAAGAGCTATGGAGAACCAATCTAATGATGAGTTGGATGAAGAGTTAGCGAAAGCAACCAAAGGACTAGAACCGCAAGATGGAAGCTTAGAGGAGGATAAATTTGAAGATCTTGGAGAAATTGTACATGAGGAACCACAAGTACCGGAGGTGGATCTTAAGCCATTGCCCAAGGGATTGAAATATGAATTTTTGGGCCCGGACAAGACTTATCCCGTGATTGTGAGTGATGAATTGAGTTCCGAGGAGAATGATATGTTGCTGAATTTATTGAAGAAGCACAATAATGTGATGGGATATTCGATTAATGACATTAAAGGACTCAGCCCAGCATTTTGCACTCACCGCATACCTATGGAGGATCAATGCAAGCCTGTAGTGGACCATCAAAGGAGGTTAACCCATGCCATGCGAGAGGTGGTGAAGAAGGAGGTTATCAAGTTGTTGGACCCCAGAATCATCTACCCGGTGCCGCATAGCGAATGAGTGAGCCCCGTACATTGTGTGCCTAAGAAAGGAGGTTTGAACGTGGTGAAAAATGAGAAGAATGAATTGATACCGCAAAGAACCGTGACCGGATGGAGAATGTGTATTGACTATCGGAAATTGAACAAAGCAATAAAGAAATATCACTTCCCCCTACCGTTCATTGACGAGATGCTTGAGAGGTTAGCAAATCATGCATATTTTTGCTTTCTTGATGGGTACTCGGGGTTCATGCAAATACCCATTCACCCGGATGATCAACATAAGACAACATTCACATGCCCTTATGGAACATTTGCGTATAGAAGAATGCCTTTCGGTTTATGCAATGCTCTAGCCTCTTTTCAACGATGTATGATGGCGGTATTTTCGGAGTTCATCGAGGAGATTGTTGAGGTATTTATGGATGATTTCTCTGTTTATGGTAAATCTTTTGCGGATTGTTTGGCAAACTTGGATAAAGTTCTCACTAAATTTTCGAAGGTTGATTTGGTGCTAAATTGGGAGAAGTGTCACTTTATGGTGAAACAAGGTATAGTGTTGGGACATGTGACATCCGAGAGAGGGATTGAGGTGGACAAGGCTAAGGTTGAAACGGTTGAAAAACTTCCACCCCCAGCGGATGTCAAATCTTTGAGGAGTTTCTTAGGCCATGCGGGATTCTATAGAAGACTCATCAAGGATTTCTCAAAAAATACCAAGCCATTGACCAATCTTCTCCAAAAAGATGTGTCATTCAATTTTAATGAGAAGTGCTTGGCGGCATTCTGGACATTGAAGAGAGCTCTTGTAACCGCACTCGTCATCCAACCACCCGATTGGAATCAACCTTTTGAGATAATGTATGACGCTAGTGACTATGCCGTTGGAGCGGGGTTGGGACAAAGAAAAGAAGGCAAGGTACATGCTATTTACTATGTTAGCAAAACCCTCAATGGAGCTCAATTAAATTATGCAACAACAGAGAAGGAATTGCTTGCCGTAGTGTTTACCTTTGAAAAATTCAGATCATATATTGTGAATTCTAAGGTGATTGTCTACACCGATCATGCGGCGATCAAGTATCTCTTGTCTAAAAAAGATGCCAAACCAAGGTTGATTCGATGGATCCTTCTCTTGCAAGAATTTGATGTAGAAATTCGAGACAAAAAGGGGGTGAAAAATGTTGTGGCCGACCATTTATCAAGAATGAATCGTGAGGATGATAAAGAGCATATTGAAGATAAGATGAGAGATGATCATCTCTATCACATCCTTGACAAAGATACTTGGATGATCAACATTATTCGAGCCATACGAAAAATGCCACTTGATCATTTGGATAGGAACGCTCAAAGGAGAGTGATCGCCGAGAACCGAAAATATTATTGGGATGCACCTTACCTCTTTAGACTTGGAGCGGATGGAGTCTTACGAAGGTGTATACAAAGGGATGAAAGAGGCAAAATATTGAGGAAGTGTCACTCAGGCGAATATGGAGGACACTATGGACATTTTAGGACTCAAGCAAAGGTATGGGCTAGTGGATTTTATTGGCCGGAGATGCATGACGATTCGAAAAGGTATGTTGCTTCTTGTCCGAAATGTCAAAGAACGGGGAATATAAATCAAAGAAATGCTATGCCCTTAAATTACAATTTGCAAATTGATCTATTCGACGTATGGGGGATTGACTTCATGGGGCCTTTCATAAGTTCAAATGGATATGAGCATACTTTGGTTATGGTTGATTATGTATCCAAATGGGTGGAGGCTATCCCTTGTCGAAGAGCTTCAACGGAAGAATCCATATCAATGATAAAAAATACTATATTCCCACGCTATGGAGTCCCGCGAGTATTGATAAGTGATGGAGGAACACACTTCACGGGAAATAGCTTCAGAAAATGCTTATCCAAGCTGGGGATTGAGCATAGAGTGGCCACAGCTTATCACCCACAAACCAATGGTCAAGCGGAAATTTCAAATAGGCAGCTCAAGAGCATTCTTAACAAGACCATTGAAAAGGGAGGTAAAGATTGGTCAAAGAAATTGGATGGAGCATTGTGGGCATATCGGACGGCATACAAGACACCCATAGGTATGACACCATATCAATTTGTCTATGGTAAATCGTGTCACTTACCTTTGGAGTTAGAACATAAAGCATATTGGCAATCAAAGAGATGAATCTTGACTTTGATACCGCGGGAATCAAACGGAAAATTCAAATAAGTGAACTAGAAGAGATGAGGCTCAAAGCTTATGAGAGTGCAACCATCTACAAGGAAAAAATGAAGAGGTGGTACGATAAAAGGCTTCGAGCAAAGGAATTCAAAGAAGGTGACAAGGTTCTCCTCTATAATTCAAGGTTCAAAATATTCGGGAAAGGAAAATTGAAGAGCAAATGGGATGGACCGTACATCGTTCACTCGGTCTCGCCAAGTGGAGTGGTCATGATCATGGACATGAAAGGAAATCAATATGTGGTTAATGGTCAACGGTTAAAGATTTTTCTTGAACAAGACATCGTGCCCATCGACTAAATTGATATATATCACATGGAGGACGAGCCCGAGCGTCAAGCCTAAGACGTAAAACGAGGTAAATTTTCTGTAAATATGTTTTCGTTTTTGTTTTTGTATTTATTTCGAGTCCTTTTTCATAATTTTTAGTTGGACCCTACCACCACCTAGGCTAGTATTCACGAAACACCGAGTGCCGCGAAAGTTGGGCCGCGGGGGTCCGAAAGAGGGGGTAGGCCGGCCGGCCCCTGCCGACCGGCCCACTACCTCCTTTCGCCCGTTTTCGCTCGTTTTTCTCTGGGACACGGTTCGGTGCATTTCCTTTTCCTGTCTTCCCTTTTTGAGGGCGACAAAAATAGGTAAGGGAGGGTTTCGGCCGAATCTTTCCAGGGATATTTAAGGATGTCTGGGGAGCTTGAGGTTTGCATCTCAATTGCAATCTCCAACCTCCATGAAAGCACCCAAGCACCCATGGCATCCTCGAGCAGCACCAAAGGCAAGGAGGAGGTGAAGGCGACCATGGAAGAAGAAGTACACCTCCCCTCTCCAACCCCGGTGACGGAGGAGCTTCGCCGATGCGAGGTGCCAAAACCCAAGAAGCAAGTGAAGAGGACCGCGAGGATTCAATGCGGAGGGTGTATCTCAAGAGGGCGCTTGGCTAGCCCAAATCCCTGGGTTGAGGAGAAGAAGGAGAAGCCCGCTTCTCCCATTCGCCGCTTAGAGAGACTCCTTGGGAAGAAGAGGAAGGACTACAAGGAGAAGACCCCCGAGCCGGTGGATTTCTACGGAGATAGTGATTACTCCGATGATCGAAGCCCTAGCTCGTGGGCAGCCGGCGAAAGAGACGACAACGATCTCTACGTTTGGGAGGAGGTGCACAAGGAGGAGCCGGAGGAGCATCCGGAAGGGCAAGGCGAAGGAGGCAACCCAGGCGGCGGTAATGATCTGAATGGTGGAGACCATGGAGATGATGATCCGGAGGAGGAGCACAATGTGTGTTGCGTGGCATGTCACAACGCCATTGCGGAGCTCTTCTCATCTCTTGATGAGTGTTTCCACACCATCAACGCCATGCAACAACGAATTGAGGATTGGGAGCGCATGGCGGAAGATGACTTAAAGTACCTCAACCGCAACATAAGGAAGCTCTTCGGGATGAATAAAAATTTCAAGAAGAAGGAGTGGTGCAACTCGTGCGGAAAGTACCACTAGGTGTCGTAGTTAGATAGTTCTCTTCCCTTGTGCCTTTTGTAAAGTTATGACGAGGACGTCGTAAGATCTAAGCGTGGGGGGGGGAGCAAGCTAGCTACCTTTTAAAATTTTTGCTTAAAGTGGTGTGAGAGTCTAGTCTTTAATTTTTGAGTCAAGTGTGAGAGTGTGTGAGTCTTTGTTTTATCTTTTTAGCTTGAAAGAGTCTTAAATTAGCGTTGAGTCAAAGAAAAAAGAAATAAAAAGTGGCTTATGCAAAGTCTCATGTTTCTTTTCTTGTTATATCTTTAATTTATCTTTCTTATTTGAGCATGAGCTTTTTGATTAATTGTTTACCGTGGTGCTTAGTGGAAACCTACCTTTGTAAAGTACCCATACTCAAAATTTAATCTAGGACTTTGCTTCGTCCATGCTCTTAGTATTGCTAAACTTTGGAGGTTTTATTTCTGAAAATTAAGAAAAATACCTTGCTATGAAGGTTAGCAAGTTCTTTCTCCAAGTTGAGAGGTTATATATATCATATACAAAGCCTTTACATACATACATGAGCTCCACCATAAGTGTTGATTAGTATGATGAGTTAAGTTAGGATTTTACTCTCTTGGGAGGTCTAATTTCAAGCAATGATCATGTCCTTGATATATACCTTTTGTTGCTAGCCTCTTCATGTATTCGGTAACGGGAATTTCACATTGAATACCCCGTACATCGCCGGATTCCTTACCCAAACCTATATACATCTTTTTATCATCCTACTCCTTGAACACAACCCATATTCAAAGATTCGTTCAATCTTTATGCATGTTTATATTTAAAATTCAGATTGTGATCATGTTCGAAAGTTGAGCGAAAAGCTTGTGAGAAGGAGGTAAAGAGGTGGAAAGAAAAAGGAAAAAATGTGTATGTGTGTAGTGCGCACACAAGAAAAAAAAGAGAGAAAAAGAGAAAAAGAAAAAAAAGAGAAGAGAAAAAGAAGAAAGAAGGAAAAGAAAAGAAAGGAAATCCAAGGCAAGGCAAGAAAGGTGAAGTGAGGGATGACAAGTCAAGTGAAGACCAAATGAAGTGCAAGGAAGGATGCCACGATGTTAGGAACGAATCTTATTTCATACCATGTGCAATCCGACATCGAGGACATCATTAGTGCCTTGAAGTCATTATTCTTTTTCCCTTTGCACATGTCCACCAATCTAAATCTTCTCATCCTTGACACCCCTATTTTATGGTTAATTCTCATGATCATTGGCTTGGAAGGTGAACAACCACTAGAGGATTCTCCTAGCTTGACAACACTTGTGCTAACTTCGCTAGCCACACCTATAGCTCCACTTACATCACATATGAGAGACTTGTGGGAGGTGAGAGTTTATAAAATTTTCTAGCATAGCCACCTTATTGAGTGATATGAAAGAACTTGGAGAAGGGCTTTGTCTAATGCTTTGTGCAGGAATTTTATTTTTAAAAGTGCAAAAACACTCCAAAGGAAGTAAGAAAGCAAGTGTGGATGAAGTTGAAGATCTCTAGTGAAAAGGTAAGAGTTGTGGGGTAAGTCTTGAATTGATAGTTTCTAAACGCCCATGTTTACATTATGATTTTTGTTTTATGTCTCTTATATTAAAGATGAATGATTGACTAACTTGAAAGGAAGGATTTGACGAAGCATGTTTTCAAACTCCATGGATGATCAACTTTTGAGCAACTTGCTCGAGGACACGCAAGATCTAAGCGTGGGGGGATGTTGGCGGTCGATTTCTGTCAACCAAGAACACTTGTTATGTTATAGTTTGGATTTCATTTTGGAACTAACCCGCCACTAGGCATACTAATGATATAGCAAGTTCATCGTTGGATGTGTGTTTTGGAGTATAATGTTTACGCAGGAATTCATGCACTAAATGAGAAGAAATACATTCGGTTCGGAGGACGATTTACATGATGATCAAGAGGCTCCGACCGTGCGTGAACTTGACTCCAAAGGTGGCAAGGACCAACAAGCTACAATGAAGAATCTCCGAGGACCAAGATGAAAAGACCGGAAGATCATGCGCAAAGACCCCTTAACTTGGTCGCGGAGATAACGACGTCCAAAGCCCATATCCGAAGGAGGAAAAACCCCAAAGTGCAAGAAACGACACGTGGCAAAAGACGGAGACGAACCGGGCCGAGGATGGGCCAGGCCGGTCGGCCCAGGCCGGCCGGCCCACCCCCTTTCTTCGATGATAAAGTCGCGGAACCCTAATTATTTGGGGAGAGGAGCCATTCACGAAAGATGACCAGAGAAGCTCGGGAGATCAAACACAAGGAAGAGGGTTGATCGAGAGAGTGAAGATTCGCGAGGATCATCACCTAGGTCAACAGAGGCCACCACGAGGAAGGAGGACGCCGGGGCCTTGCCACGGCGCTGCCGGAGTTGAAGGACACCGAGAGATGGACTCCATCGGAGGCATCCACCATGTTCAATGGTGCCATGCCTAGCGTCTTGATGGGGTTAAGTAATCGTTTGTCTATGGAGTTGTAATGGATCTTGACATGTAGTCACCCACTCTCTTGTTTGGATCTTTATCTATCATATCTTCATGTTGATGATGCTTAATGTTTAAGGTTAGCTACCATTGCCATCGGGGTTGCTCCTGTAGATCACGTCAACATACCGTGTTCATTAGGGTTAGAGACGATTACCTTCGCATAGTGACAAATACGAGGGAAGGGAGACGCTTAACTCTTTGTTCACATCCTTAGATAGATTGGATCGGAGTTTTACCATATTTTCGGTGATTGCATCTCAAGTACCTAGACTCCATGGGCATACGTCTTTCATACTCATGAACACCTTTGTCTTTCTCTTTAACATAATCTAGGGTTAGTTTGTCTCTACTTTATAGATTAATATTTACATCATAAAGTCCCTAATCAACTAAGTTAGTGTTAGGTTAAACGCAAGTAATTCCCTTGCTCTGTGGATTAACAAGAACCTAGGGGGTCCCCTCCCTTGGTGAAAAAGGCACCAAGTCACTCCGTGGACTTGCGGTGAAGTTGAATGCGGTTTTGAACCGTCAACAGTGCCCGTTCCGGTGATGCGCCTAGCAACACACGCTGCGAAGGACGCGAACTGCTGCAGGAGAAAGAGGGAGCACGGGTGCTTGAAGATAAGAACAACCGGGAGCTGTTGGAAAGATTTGTGGATGCGGTGGAAAATTTTAATGCGGTAGGTGGTGGTGGTGCTAGCAGCGTCTTCCTTTCGTGGTGGAGAATAGCCCACGTCGGCGTCTGATTTTTCCCCTCCCTCCGGATGTCAGAACCTTAGCATTAACATAAAAGGAAATAAACGAGCCTTAATGAGCTTATAGTTTTTTTTAGTAGATAATGAGCTTATACTTTTGGTGGCTTATCCATCTTCCCAAAGGGATATAGGAGCCCGCCCCCCTATTGCTACGCCCCTGGGACTAACGCCCCATCGACCTGGGACTCGCATCGAGCGCACGCGTGCGTTTAGGAGATGCTCGTGAGGTTGTAGATGCCGATTTAGCGGTAGGTGCGTGAAGCAACTCCAATTCATTGAGGAAGAACAACGCAAAGTTGATGGGAGGTGGCATAATGGTAAATAATTGTAACATTGATTATTTAGATGGTACTCCCTCCATTCTGATTTGATCTACGTAACAAAATAAAAAGTATCCATGAATGATATGTGTATTTCCAGTTGGGACCAATCGTGCTATGAATTGCTTGGCTGGCTGGCTCGTTTGTTGATGCATCACAGAGGGGAATTAAAGTTCTCCTTGGTCTTTGCGTTACACAGTTAGACGCATATCAAACCTGAACGGATGGAGTAAACATGTACAAGTAAATTCTTTTATGGTATATATCTATACGTTGGTTTTTTTGGCTGGATTCAATTTTGCTCATGATTTTGCTATATTTTGTATACTACTCTTACTCTTTGTGGTTTTGCGTATAATTTTATATTTGTATATGTCCTTTAGTTCGTGAAATTTTGATGAAAAATGGTGAAAGTTTTTGCATTGAACCACGTGCGCAGAGAGAAGAAATGAACTGACACGGTCCTCTAGGTGAGAATTTTGGTGAAACATTTGGGAACTAAACAGAGCCTTACTCCCTCCATCCCTAAAAGACTGTCGTTTGCTATTTCTAAGAAACAACTTTGACTAATTATATATAAATATATATTAATATTTATGGTACAAAAATAATATGGTTAGATAGATATTTGAATCCAAGTTTTTAATAAATCTATACTATAAAGATCGAATAATCTGAAAAACTTTTATCACCCAATTTGGGTCCGTCATACCTCTCACGCCGGACCTACCCGTGAGGTCATTGGAGGACCAAAAAGTGAGTAGAACCATAAAAATTGCAATTTGGAGAGCGTTTCTGCCAAAAAGTAATTTCTTTTGTCACCACTGTCGCCCCTACCCACCCTATGTACCCACTTTTGGACCCACGTGAGAAATGTCACCATCAACACCTCTCGGCCCGCCGCTTCTGGGCATGCGTCTTCTCCCTGTTGTCTGCGTCCGATACGGACGAGCCGCCGGTCCCCGTGGTTCCACGACGGTGGGTTCGTTCTCTTCTCCACGTCGTCCCGCCCCTATGACGCGCTCTACTGCCGCCTTTGTGCCGAGCTCCGCGTCGTCATTGTGTCCGTCAACTATCGCCTCGCCCCCGAGCACCGGTTCCCCACCGCCTACGACCAAGGTATCACAACGCGCTCGCGCTTCAGTACCTCGACGCCAACACGCTGGCCAAAGTGGTCACCGTCTCTGTCGATCTCTCCAGCTGCTTCCTCGTCGGCGCGCCGCCGCGTCGTCGGCCAGCGCCGTAATGATCCAGCATGTTCGTGACGGAGATGAAGCTCTTCATCCAAGAGCAGAGGATCAAGCGTGACGGTTAGATAGGATATGATACTCGTTTGGAGACGTAGATTACGATTACCAAGCTGTGCAAGTGGTGCGGAACGTGGGTGCCGAGATGGCGTGCAGAGGCTGCACGACGGTGGACCGGTGGCGAGGTGCTTCTGTTCCGATCGAGAAGCACCTGGAGCAGCACCTTCGCTGCGACGCCGGCGGCAGTGGTCCCTCGGCATCTGCGTGGCCGGAGTATGCCACATGATGTCCTCTAAAGACGCTAGAAGCTCCTCGAGACCTCGACGACGGCAGCAACGACGCCGCCGCCGCCGACCAAGCGGCTGTGGACTACATGTGGATGGCCGCGTTCGAGGCGGAAGAGGACACCGTGTAGTGGGCGAAGCAGGATCACGTGTTGCGCTACTGCGACGGTGGCAGCGGCGGCCCGCCGTGGGCAGTGGCTTTGGGGTCCAAGGCGTCTGCCGCCACCTTGTCCCCTTGCTGGTGTTCCGCTCAACCATCGGCCACCGCTCGTACATGCATGCCGCACAAATTTTATGCTCGACGATGGGCTGGCGTAGGTCAAGCTCACAGTCCGCAGCGCACTGTGCACAACAGGGGTGCAACCTCATGGAGGCGAAGGTAGGCTCCGTATATTTTGATTTTTTTTAGTTTTGAGGATTCGAGTATACTTGCTGAGTGCAGTCATTTAGCACCAATAATCTACACGTTCATCATCTAATTTCGCATATCCTATATGTCAATATCAATTTTCCATTGCGAAACCATATGGCAATATCAATTTTCAATTTTCGCATATCCTATAGGGCAATATCAATTTTCGCATATCATCTAATTTTGAATTGGTCCTCACGTCATCGCAATTCATGACTTTGCTTGTTGCTTGTTCATTAAATCGCATGAGCTTGCAGGTTGCAGTTGCTGTAGCTGACCGACCTTTACCCTACATGCCAGTCTTCTCATACCCACGTGCAACTTAATTAGTAGTTTAAGTTGTTGTGATTTTTACCTCGTGTTATTGTTCCTCCGACAGTAGACACCAAGCAGCTACCATGCAAGACCGGGCAGCGGCCATGCAGTGAGGAAGCCGAGTGATGGGAGAAGAACAGCGGCAACGGCCTTGATGCGGCCTGATGAGAGCAGCGTGTGCTCCGCAGCGCCGGCGAGCCAGTGACCAAGAGTTGACGTGCACAGAAAGATGAAGGAGAGGATAAGTCTCGGCAAATAGTGTCATAACCTTGTCTTATCTACAATCTTAATCACACTAGATGATTTTTGAGACTTTTTAACTAGCAGATCTTAATTTGATTGTCAATATTTTTTCAAAAAAATATATATTAAACTCGTGCGTGTCGCACGTACATTTTACTAGTTTATTTAGAGATACAAATGTTGTTCGTATTTTGTATAAATCCGGTCAAACTTGTGATACGGAAACTAATGACACGATACACATTTTTTTTAAGGGAAGGAGGGAGTATTTGCGTTGCGTGTGTCGGTGGTGGGGGAGAGAAATTGATTTGTTGCGTGTTGTGGGTCGTGCACTGCGTGGCGGTCCCCACCTCGCTCCGGCTGCTGTCGTGGTCGTCGGGGAGGCCGCCGATCCACGTGTCGCTAAGTTGCTGGGTGGTCCGTACGGTTGGTCCTGTCGCACCGTACTCCAGTGGGCCCCGCACGCGAGCAATAACCTGCTGCCACGTCGGCGCGCCCTGCTTTTCCCTGTTGGTCTAGTACGGATCGGAGAGTCTCGTACCTTTTGGCTGCTGCCAATGGCCAAGGGTTGGTTTGGTTGTTGTTGTTGCCTTTCTTTTTCTTTTTTTTGGTTTTTCCTTTTCTATTTCGAGATGGAGGCCAAACAAACCCAAAGCATGCGAGCTAGGGAATCCCGTCACTTCTCAACTCAAGTGCCGCTCCCGTCCATGTCGTTCTTATCATCACGGCAATCCATGACCTAATGACCATGGTTAGCTGCTTGTTATGAGATGTCCTTTTGTTTTATACCTACCACTACTGTGTCACATCATTCATGTGAAATGCAAACACGCTTCCCGAACGACACTCTTTCTGAGACGAAGAGAATACGTGTCGACGTCCCAACCGACCAAGAACTCGTCCACATAAATAATTCATATCTCAAAATGAAAACAAAAGGTTTTATTTCCTGGCAAGCGTAGCTTGTGGTTGTGGCTCAATAGTATATAGAGAGGTTTGTGGTACCTCAATCTAAACTGAAAATATGTAAGTATGTTCGACAAATTACCCGACTCTTGGCCACTGCTACGAGTACGTTATACTGTTGGGCAAACTCCTTTTGTACGATGCCATTAAAATTTAATTCATCCACTATATGTCGTTGGACCAGATAAAAATAATCAATGACATATAGGGAATTTACTCTATAATATATCTTCCCTTGAATACAACATGGAATTTGGGTGAAGAGGAAGGAGAACCAAACAAATGAACAAATAGCGTAATGATGATAGTCCACGTAGGCAGAGTACTGTACTGTAAATGGGCTGGTGGAGTGCGGGGGGCTGGCCAGCCAGGTGTTGCCATTTGTGGTTCCTCTGACCCTTTCCTTTCTAAGTAATAAAAACCGCCCCTTTCCTTGTTTCTCTAGGTTTGCTTTTTCCTCCAAATCGCATCTCCCTTCCTTCCTTACAAATAAAATCCCCCCAACGATATGATGCTGCTGCTACCAGATTAAGCGTCATTTCCCTCGATTGAGTTCCCACTACAGTACGACAGATCCATCCCCACCCAACGATGGTGGCCACGGCGGCGGCGGCGGCGGATGACGCCCAGCGCCAGCAGATCCTGCCGGCGGCGGCGGACGCCAGCAGGAAGAAGGGCCGCCGCGGGCGACGCGAGATGCGCCGGATCGAGGACACCACCAGCCGCCAGGTCACCTTCTCCAAGCGCCGGAGCGGCCTATTCAAGAAGGCGCGCGAGCTCTCCATCCTGTGCGACGCCGAGGTCGCGCTCATCGTCTTCTCCACGCGCGACCGCCTCTACCACTTCGCCTCCGCAACCGAGTACGTGCTCCCTCAGCTCGCCCTGCTAGCCCTAATGGCATCATCCCGTCTTCTTAATTTGCTCTCCGATCCATTCATCACCCGTTCCGTACGTCCGCGCTTCCCCGTATATATATAAATACATATTCTGGTAGATTGTTAACTACATGAGCTTAATTGGTGGGTTGATTCCAAGATTAATCGACCCAGTAAGCACAGTACATGAAATAAAATGCATCTACGTACACACAATGTGAACTGATACACTATCATGGATTGTCTATATATTCTCTCTCTTTTTTCTTTTCCCAAGTGTACATGTTATATGCTGGTATAGTAGATCCACTGCAATACATATTATTTCTTGGAATTAATTCAGATTATAGTGGGGGAAAAGATAGAGAATGCTGACTTCGAACAATGATACTAGCTATACCTCGAAATAACATACATAGCTAATTGTAGATTATTTGTTTTAATTTCATTGTCTCGCCTGATTCTCCATTTCCCCCATTTTTCAAGCAGGATAATTAAGCCTCTCAGTACGTACAGTCCCAAGAAACACGCCTCTTCCTGTGTTAACTGTACAATATTTTTTCTGTGCCGGCCAGTATATGCAAAAAAAAAAAACTTTATTCTGTGCATGTACTTCTCTGAAACGTCAGTCAATCTAGATATATGTATATTATTACTTGTCAATCACGGGTTCATTCGTACTGTAGGATTTCGTACCACTGCCAGTGGGGGGTTAGCCCAACGCCTTTGAATTTGCAAATGCAAAACCTTATGATTTGGATTACTTAACCTCCATTTCTTTAGTTAATGTCAGTTCATGTATCTAACTATACTGCTATATCCATATATATATAAGCATGCATGGAGCAACTTAGTTATATTAATTCTCTCGTCACCAATATACAGTACATGAAATACAGTGAAGAAACACAGTCTCTCTCCTGTCTTTGCTCTCTTTTATTGCAGCATTATGAAAAGATCCTTTAGCTACAGCTAACACATGATAATTCCACTTCTCAAGAGCAATTGTAAGAATGTATGTAAAACAAAAAGGAACAGCCAATGCATATATATAGGTAAGATGGATGACCACAGCCAACAATTGTGTACCAAAATCTCAACACAGCATGATTAACATTTTTCTTCTTCACCTGGTGCCTTGGAACTATTTGATTTTATCTTTCTGAAATTACTATCTCATATATCTTAATATCCCCTAATAAAAAACTATATTTTCCCTGTCGGATCGAAACCCTTAATTAGAAGAGCTCTTTTAATTTCAAAACAAAGAACTGGGAAATAATTCTGATTCTACATAATATTTGTAGTAGAGGCTAAAACACATGCATTTTCATGCTTTTGTGCATATATACGGTAGTAGTCGGGTTTTTCTAATGACTCCTCGTGTACTTTCTGACTTTCATGCATACTGTAGCTGCCATGAGCCAACCGAAAAAGAAAAATTAAGCATGTATAAGATCCAATAATCCACATTAGCACATTATTAGTGCTTGAAATAGTGAGCTCGCCATAACATGATTGAAGAAAATCACCGTGTTCTCGAAAACATATACTAATTGCTTTGGTTTTCTTTTTTTGTTGCAAGAATATATTAGTTAACTAGATCATCTTATCCATAAGAATTTTCTATTGAACTTAACTGGGTTCAGTTTTATTGCTGCTAATGGTCATGCATTTTGCCCATTGTTTTCATTGGTTGCGCTTTCATATGGCTACTGTTAGTCAATTAGCATCTATCCGTTGTAGCTCCATAGATTTATCTAATCTGAAACGTTTGTGGACGACATGTGCTATTGGTTTGGAGAAAAAAGAACAAAATACATAGGATACGATAAACCTTTATTACTTAATTAAGGCAAGCAACACATTTACACATAAAGATGAATTCTGCACTATTAGGGGGGAAGCATTTTTAAGCTGCATATTAGTGGGAGTGAATAATTGACGGACATGGATGACTTATATGTTTTACACCTAAAAAATAAAAATAATCAAGGACTATTATGTGTGACTTGAATTGTTCTCTCACGTTTTCTGTGTTCATACAAAACTGCTACACAGTTACGATTAGCTTATCAGTAACCTGTAACTTAGGCCAACATATGCAGAGGTTATTTGCGAAATTATGTACATATATACTCAAGTGGTTTCTTTTATATACCATTTAATTAATTAGCTCCTAAGTTTAATTCTCTCTTTATTAAAATGGAATTTTTAGAATCTGTACATAGATTGATGCCTGATACTAATGTTAGGCAACTTTTGTGCAAGTGCAACAGATCTCTATAGAAAGCATATGCATCATTATGACTCTATGGACCCTAGTAGTGACATATCATGCATTTGATTCTCTTGGCTATATTGTATCTTTCTCACAATAAGAATGTTGGACAATACATAGCTGAATTTGTATTGTCCCATACAATATATGTTGTGTATTTTTATATTGAGGCTCTGTTATGTAGTATGGATAAAGTGCAATACCGTACCTATATATGATCAATATATAAGAATATTGTTCTCGAATGAACTCAGAAGTTAGAAACATACACATTTCCTATCATTTGTTGACTAAATTTGACATAATATTTTAAGTGACTGAATGAAAGGTGCATATGATATTTTTTATCTCAAATTGTATTTGAAAACACATTTTTTGTTATTATAAAAAAGCAAGAAATCGGTGGGGTCTTGAAGCTTAAGTCATGTTATTTATTTGGTGGGAGGTGTGGGTGTACACCCTACTTTAGCATATTTCGCCTTCAACTTGAGTCTGTTTCTTAAAAAAAATCACCTAGCTCCTCTAGTTTGGTCAGGTTTTTTTATTTATCTGGTTAACCATAAACATATATGTACCTACACGGGTGAAATGTTGATCCATGTATATGAAAAGATCATTTTCACCAGAAAATATGGATGGAGCCCTTTCAATGATGGTGTTAGCTTAATTACTGTCAACGTATCTACCGAAGTTGTAGCACTGGCACACGTGCCACATAAATGTACATCCATTTTTAATTTTGTTACCACTCAACTACGCCTCATGATCAGAAGGTTAAAACCATTGGGATGATGGTGTCTCTTAGATTAATCTGATTTTAAATGTGCATGGTTACTGAGTTGTAGGCAAGTGGTGGTGCATGGAGTACAATTCAACCAATGAGAATATCTAATAACACTTGGGAAAAATTCTCAGCTTGCAGAGTACAATTGATCGCTACCTGGACCACACCAAAGGCACACCTACAAATGAGAAAGTTTATGAACCAGGCGTAGAGGTATGTACACCCCCTTTCTCTCCGTCGTTGAATTATATTCACATGTCACATCTCATATATATGTTTGTCAGGTCACTTTAATTTTATCAGTTGCATCAAATAAATTAACTTTTTTCATCTAATGCATAAATATCCAAAAATGCAAGCATAGGTAGGACGACTGAGCAAAAAGTATGTATTATGCCATTGCAATCTGCATGTGCATAATTATCTTCTCTGTGACAATTAACATACAGATATATCATTCTCAGCCCTGAATTAATTTGTTCACAGAAGTGGAAATATGAGGCTACAACCCTGGGACAGAAGATAGACACAATTGAGTCATGCAGGAGGTGATGACAGCTGTTGTTTTTAGAAATGGGAAGGAAGGAAAATCATATCAAGCAGAGTCAGGAATATAATTCATTGTATGTGTACGTGCAGGAAGCTGCTTGGGGAGAGCCTTGGATCTTGTTCGGTTCAGGAGCTGCAAGAACTGGAGTTGCAGTTGGAGAAGAGCCTTAGCAGAATCAGGCAAAGGAAGGCAAGGAGAGCAAAACTATTTTTCTAGTAGCTGTTAATTGGTAGCTAGTACTTGTTGCTGCTGCACATATAGTATGATCTAAGTTACTGACAGTCATGACTGATATGTTTATTAAAATTTTGTTTACCTGTGGTTGCTGATGAGCAGCAAAAGAAGCTGATGGATCAGATTTTGGAGTTGAGGGAGAAGGTATGTAGGCATGCAATTGACTATTGAGCATGTCAATGCAGCGAGAGTAATCCTTGAGATACAAAACTAATAAGACAGTGTTGTTTCTGTATACAGGAGCAGAAACTCTCGAAGGAGAATGCGATGCTCCGCGATCAGGTACTACACATATATAGGTGTATAACAGTAATATGAAATATTCAATGTTTTTTCAACAATTTATCGACCATATATATGTAAGTGCATGCAGAATATAATGCTGACATATACTCCCTCCGTTTGAACTAGTTTTCTTGTCCTAAACGTCATATATTTAAAAACAGAGGTAGTATATAGGTGGCAAATTGAAGTAGGAGTAGGTGATTGACTGATCCATTATTGTACCAGCAGTGTAAGGCCCTGCCTCTGCTGGAGCTGAATGATCGCCTGGACGATGCTGCTGGTGGCAGCGAAGAAGCGCGCATGGAGGACGTGGAGACGGAGCTGGCAATCGGAATCGGAACAAGACGATGACCGGCCGAGTAACACCAGCTAGTGTTGAGTGTTGGCGCCGTGGAGCTGGAGCGATATGAGAGCTGCTAGATATGATAGCAGCGCATCATGCATGATGATGATGATGATGTATTTATATGGGTGGTACGTGGACGGATCAAATATACTATACTCGTGCATGCAGATAGAAATTATTACATCACCTCCTACTATACTCTTACTGTAGACATACGGTTGCTGTTTCTTACTTGGGGCCAAGATGTTGGTACCAAATTAAAGCAATCAATCTCTACTCATCATCAAGGAAACCTTTTGCTAATTATTAACTTTTAGTTAGTAATAATTATATGTTGTATTTGGTCAAAGATTTTTATAAACTGTATTTTGCATGTATGGCTGGTTTTTTTTTTTGAGTAAATAAATGCTGGCTCTCTCTAATGAATGGCCAAACCAAATGAAGAAGGCCCATTGCAGGTCGAAAACCAAACAAATCAGATAGTGCGGCCCAATAAGCATGCGGAGCCCACGGAACAGGCATCCATTTGGTTCGGCCACGTGCTGCCTGCGGTGGCATCCATCACGCTCCTCCCACGTGCCTCGGATGGCCCACTGGTCAGAGACACAGGCGCAAAGGAGAAGATCCGCCTCGATTCCCTCGACGCCAAGCAACCCCCCACCGTCTTCCATCTATCCTCTCCTTCCTGATCTGCGTGCGTGCGAGGCGACGGATCCCCCACCAGCTCCCTGCTGCACCTGCACCGAGGAGGAGGCGGCGGTCGCTGCTCGATCCACATCCCTCGCCGGCCTCCAAGCAGGTACCCTCTCCTCGCTGATCCCCCCTCGTTTCCTCTTTCAATTCCGCCCGCCCGGATCTGCTTCTTCCTCCATTCGGATTCGGATCGGAGGCTGCCTCTGCAATTCCACTCGGATCGGACGCGCCACAGATTCAATTACCTGAATCGTGTTACCCTTAATTGGGCGGTGCAATTGCTATTTTGGTCAATTGCTGCCCAATTGCCTGATTTCATCCAGCCTGTGCCGGAGAAATTGGCCCCTAGTTAGCAATTCCCCTCCCTTTGGGGCCTAGAAAACATGCCCCCCTGCTGCATCTGTTACCAGTCTCAGATCGCTTCCTTCACAGGTCAAAAACTCATCTCATGATGTTAGACACCCTTAATTTAGAACCACTCGATTAATATACTGCACTTGCAAATTCCCTATTACCTCCTGAATAATAATAATACTCTCACAAGACCAAGGTCCAATTTTAGCATTTTTTACTAGATTTAGCAGTTTGCTTCACTCGCAATTCTACCATTTGTTTTTTACAGATTGAGACTCTTCTGCTGTATATGGAAAACATGATTTCAAAGCTTATTATTTTCTCCTCTCTTGCTTGCCGCAGTGAAGGATCCTTATGAGCTGGTTCGCTGGGGCTCTACTCCGATTCTGGTGCTACTAAGATGGGTCAGGACCTCCTCAGCAACAAAGTTGGCACAAGACTAACCGCCGTAGATGAAATAGCAGGCGCCTACCATTTCTCCCTCCTGCTCTCCCCTGTTGTTTCCTTCTGGGATTGCATCTTCCGCAAGATAAGATACTCATTCAGACCTGAGTGGGTGTAGCATCCTGCCCGCCTGCGCTCAACCCCCACCTCTTTTCTTTTCTTTTTTAGCACTAGCTGGTTTGCAAATAAATAGACGCGCGGGGGCTCTTAGGAAACCACCACCTAGCAACGAGTCCAAAACAATGAACTTTGAAGGTTTTGTCTTCCCCTAATTATATATAGTTGATTGATAGTTGAGGAGTTTAGCTGGGAATAGTAAATAGCAGGCACAGTTGACATGGACAAGGCTATCATGAGCAATCAGGCAGGCAAAGTCTTGAAGAAAGGGAAAAAGAAACAGGCCAAGGATGAACTGGATCGCCAGAAGCAGGCCGAGAAGAAGAGGCGCAGGCTAGAGAAAGCGCTGGCAAACTCGGCTGCCATTATCTCTGAGCTCGAAAAGAAGAAGCAGAAGAAGAAAGAAGAACAGCAAAGGCTGGACGAGGAAGGTGCTGCGATAGCTGAAGCAGTCGCTCTTCATGTTCTCATAGGTGAAGACTCCGATGAACCCTGCCACTTGATGCTAAACAAGCACAGAAGGTGCAACCATTGGGATACCTCGGCTGCCTTTGAATTCACCGTTGATGCACAAGCTGCTGATATTTATCCTTCAGCAGATGGACTGATATGCGCCAGCCATACCACATTTGCTCCCAAAGGGGGGAAGTGGGCTGATTGGGGGATTGGCCAGCCAATGCCATCTTGGGGGGAAGTGAGGGACCTCCAAGGTCCCTACTATCAAGGAACATTCCACCAGTCAGGTACCTGCCCTGGTTTCATAGCAGCCCAAGCAGTGTCATCGTTGAAGATCAGAGAAGACTCGTCAGAAATCACCTCTCCAAGCCAAGGAGCGGCGGCTGCAACTGTGGTTAACAGGATGCTTGG
The DNA here is from genome assembly GCA_036936925.1 of Cenchrus fungigraminus. Lineage (NCBI taxonomy): Eukaryota > Viridiplantae > Streptophyta > Magnoliopsida > Poales > Poaceae > Cenchrus > Cenchrus fungigraminus. Next base: position 137,816,715 of record CM072773.1, on the reverse strand, counting down.
TGGCACCAACAGGCTCAACCTTTACAGAGAGAGATAAAAATACACTTTGTCATAGCATTGTATATAGTCACCAAAAAAAAAGGTGTTGACTACTTTGCCTGCAATATATAGTCTTTTTCTGGTTTCCAAAGGAATGGATAGGACATCTTGTTTGCTGTTTTTGTGAGTCTAAAGGGTTATTTTGTATCAGTTAACATTGGTATTGTAATGAACGTATATGGTTTTGATTCCTGTTGCTTATCTTGCAAAAAGTGCTATTCCTGCTGTATTTCTTTCCTCTTTGGTATGCTATATGCTTCAGTACTCTTGCATCTATGTTCATAGATGTTTTTGGTTTATAGATGTTTTTATGCATCTATGTTCCTAGAAAAACTAATAAGACCTACACTATGGAAGTATGTTGTATGCATTGCTTCTGGCCTGTCAAAAGATGCTGATGTAAAGGTGGGTTTGTCGGGTTTGTCCCCTAACTATTCCCTCTGCTCTGACGGAGAAGATTGCCAGCAGATTTATGGGCCTGATGACTATTACTATATGTGAAAAGTTCATGTGTACCAATTATCTGTGGCTGTGTCGTTGTTTATTTGTGTGTACCAGATGAAACAGGAAACTCATGTCAGCTCTATTCTTCTTCTTGTAGCCTTGTACTAGGTGGGGTGTTGAAATGGTGATGCAAAAGCAGAGGGCCCTCAGGTCTGAAGCCTGAAAGGGGGAGGACCTCTGCAATTTTGACCTTGAATGATGATCCTTCTTCCATTTGTGCCATTCTTGCTTGCTGCGGTTTCCGTCGAGTATTGAAAACAGAGGATGCATCGGCGATCTCTCTCGACTCAAAATCAGAGAACTGCATGCTGTCTTGGGTGCATTATTGGCCCTCCTGTTAACAGTGACTGGTGCATTATTGGTTTTCCTTTCCCAATTGCAGCAGCATTCAGAAATCCATGTAAGGCAATCTGGAATGTTAAAACTAACTGTGTAATTTTGTATGCGTCGTTAAATTAGCTTATAATTGTTAATATATCAGCAGAAATATTATTCGATGGTTCAATAATAGCACTAGTATGTATTCCTTCATAGGACAGGACCGCATGCACGGCAACGACTGTTTTGTAGGCTTCACTGGACTGAGTACACTGTTAATTACTCCTGTAGGCTAGCTGCTGCTTGCCGTCAGCTCGATGAGCAGTCAGAGATTCCTCCATTGGATCCGGCCGCATCGATGGCCAGGCCAAAGATCGTCATATACACATCAAAATTTCCACCCTAAACCCTAAGCTAAGCTCGGCGCAGGCGGCTGCTGTAGATCTGCACCGACGAAATGTGTGTGGGGACACGGCTGCCTACACAGACAAACGGTACTACATCTACATGCTCTTGAAAATTAAATCACCGTTGCAGTGTTTAAGTAACATAATTTACTACTCCCTCTGTCCCAAAATATAAAGACTTATTGACTTTTGTTATCACGTTTGACCACTCGTTTTATTCAAAAAATTTATGAAAATATAACAACAATTATGATATACTTAAAATGTACACCATGATAAAACATGTCATAAAAAAATAAATAATATTTTCATAAATTTCTTGAATAAGACGAGCGGTCAAACATGATCATCAAAAGTCAATAAATCCTTATATTTTGGGACGGATGGAGTAATTGTTTTCGCTCTCTTATCTTGTTGTCATCAACTTATTAGTAGGAGCTTTGCCTCTCCTCTTTCTTAAAAAAACAGTTATTAGTCTTTGCGAGAATATGAAATGTATTTGCAAAGGCTGATTTAATTCTTATTGCCTGTCTGCCTGTTTATACAGAGTATGTACATCAAATAATCTTCTACATACATAGAGATGGAAAACTAACCAACCTATCTCTATAATCTATTTGCTTGAGATTACTTGCAGCTTCTCAACGTGAAAAGTAAGAAGCTGGCAGCATGAGCATCAGCTAAAAGTTACTATAAGCTTTCCGAAGAAAAAACAACATCACCATTTTAGAAAGTATTCTAGTTTATATACGACACGTTACATATGTAGCCGTTTGTTATTGATTCCATCGTAACATATACGCATATAAAACATGAATATACCACTCACAAACTCGGATTTAGCTACTACGACATTTAAACATTTTCAAAGTCGACCACGTTTTCAATTTTGACTAGGAATAGAGAAATATAATCATAGAAACTAAGTAACATAAAAATGATATTATTAGATTTATCCTAAAACCAACTATTATAATTTACAACTTGTTCTAAATGAAATTAATTATTTTTAGAGGTATATATATGTTGGTCAAAATTAAACAGATTCGACTTTGAGAGAAACTAAATGTAACTATATTTTAGGACGGGGGTACTAGTATTTGTATAAGCAGTGATGCATCAACTTGTTAAGGATGTGCATGGAGTAGTATATACCAAGGACGACATATCATGTATAACAAGTTAAGGAAAAGGACAAGAAGCAATGCAAATTAGGTTGGGGCCATGAGATAGATGATGATGAGGGTGTGAATGGGTGATGGAGGCACGTATGTACGTGTGCGGAGGGACAATGCAAGCTTGGCCACTCGATCGTCTCTCACTCTGCGTGTGGGCCTGCATGCATGCATGCCCTAATATAATATCCGTGTGCGTGGTCCCACGTGTCGGGAGGAGACTAGTAGGCCCCATGGATGGAGAGTGAGACACCGATCTATCGAGAGATATTGAGAGCGAGCATGTTGATGCTGTGTCATCATGCACGCCCATCATCACTGCCAAACCAAACCTACCTCTCCCAATTCAATTCGATTCCAAGCATGCAAATAATGGTCGGACGGATTCCATACAAATGCGCATCTTGTGTATGCATATTTGGTGCCATATTGCAACTACATATATATGCAAGGCATGCGTCATCTTCATAATAGATGTATGTCAAGTTTAGAGTCCGTTTGGCACAGTTATGGTTGTGGTTGTGCTGGTGAAACGGATTCTCCGGTGAATCTGAAACTGTTTTAGAAAAATGTTTAGCAAAACAACTTCTTCTTACTGTGTGTAAAGTAGATAGAGGTGAAATGTTCGTAATACCCCTCCATTTTATGTTTATTTTTCTTATTTTCTCTTGTCCTTCCTACTTCTTTTCTCTTTTCCCTTTTCTCTCCTTCCACCTTATCCATTCGCAAGCCATCTCCTTCGCATCACTGGCGGACCTACCGAGGCCTACCGAGGCGGAGACGCAAGAGGTCAGGCGCGTCGTGCGCCGCGGCGAGCACAGGCGGCCTCCTCCACCCCCAGCCTGCCGGCGGCCTCCTCCGCCCTGCAGCGCACTGTCGCCTGTCAGTCGTCTCACATCCATCCGCCGGTCGTTGAGCTCCCTTCCACCAACCGCCGTCGATCCCGCTGCCAACCGCCGGCCTCTACCTCCCGCGCCGTCCGTTGGCATCCATCAGCAGGCGCCCAAGCTGTCTACCTCTGCGCCTCCGTCCCGAAGAGATGGACTCCCGCGGGCCCTCCACCCGCGACCCCAGAGATCGAACGTCCGCCGCCAGCCACCTCCTCTGCGGCGCCACCCTGCAGGTACGTCGACCGCCAGCCTCCAGCCCACCGCGCCCGCTGAAGGCGCCAGCGCCGTCGTGTCGTCTCCTCCATGCAGCCACGGACTTGCCGCCTGCAGTCTCCTCCATGGAGTCGCGGACTTGCCGCCTGCCGTCTTTCCCGCTCCAATGTCGCCGGCGCCCCCACCTCCCGTTCTTGCCGTGCCCCCCCCGAGGGTAAGGATGGGTAACCGCAGAGCGGAGCAGGCGAAGCTGGGTTTTTGCAACTCCTCCCCCGCCGAACAGCTGCGGAGAGGGAGGAATGGGAGCGCTTCGGCCGAGAAGCTGTTTTGGGAACCGTTTGGTACAACTTAGTGTGAAACAGCTCGCGGAGCTGTGTCAAGGACACCCTTAATTTGTGCATGAAGGCACAGTATAGACGCAGACGCCACGCGCTTATATACGAAGATATTGATGGTGATCGATCGAAAGCGCTAACAATGTGATGGTTCTCGCAAACTTAGCGGAGGCTGGTTTTGACACGACAATTTGCAAATCAGAATGTGCATGATGGGAAGGTACTCCCTCCGGTTTGGTAAAAGAAGTCGTTTTGGATAAGATTTGGGTCAAACATTAGAAATATAAATGATGAATAACTTTTAAGTCGTTGAATTTATAAATGTGAAAATTATATCAATAGATTTGTTTTGAAAATCATTTTCATAATATATATATATATATATATATATTAATAAATATTTCTATAGAAAAATAAAGTTAAAGTTGTGTTTTAGAGATCGTGTCGTTGTCCTAAACAACTTCTTTTACTAAATTGTAGGGAGTACTGACTAGAACATGTTTAGACCGTGATTTTGATTAATAATAATTGTATAAATAATGAAGGGTCGGATGAACCCACATCTGCAACGTCTCACAGATACATGTGGTGGGCCCGCGGGCCACATATACATAGATGGGCCAACAAGCTAGCTATAAGAGGAGGAAGGGGGCCCACGCACGCGGCGTGGTGGACCAAAATGCGTGGCTACTTGTAGTGAATGTTTAAATCTGCATTTGTACGGTGTCCATGAATGCCTTGGCAATTTGTGCGTGACCATCTCATCAACCTTTTATATGCGAATGGGTTTGTAGTCCAATGGTAGGACGGTCCAGTGAGACGCTACCCACCAGGGTTCAAATTTTGGTACTCGCACCTTTTTCTGAATTTATTCCGAGATTTTCCGGCGTTATGCTTTAAGTGGTAAGCGACGTTCCCGTCGACGACGAGGCGCCAGTGGTGACTTCGAGAATCTCCAGATCTACCGGTGCTCAGTCCTTCGGAAGTGCTCATAGGGGTAGGGTTTGCGTACGTATATTCATAAAGATGAGTGTGTTGTGAGCGTCTGCGTTGTACTGTGTAATCTTAAAAAAAATCAACCTTTTATATTTTGCTCCCTCCCCTCCCTCCGCGCGGTCCTTCAATTATTATTCCTTATTACTACATCTTTGCATGCATTCCCAACGACGACACAGATCCAGCAAATGTGCATAGCTACTTCCTTCAATCCACTTGCCTTGGATTATTTCACACAATTAACACATACATGCACGCACTCTATTTTCTTTTTGCCGGTTAATTAGTTTTAGAAACAAACAATTACAAGTTGTGCGAAACATATTACTCATGCACACTCAAACATACCGTATGTATACAAACACGTAACCCTACTCACATCCGAAGAGCTAACCCTGACATCAAACGGTAAGGTTGAGTTTTTGTTTGGAATAATATAATATTGTCGGTGATCTGATAAAACTGCTGAAAAATAAAGGTATAGATTGTACTAGAAGAATTATATATTGTTGGTGAGCTGAGACTGATACTAAAACTGTTGGTGACTGAATCAAAACCGTTGCGATGTGCATTGGGACAGTGTGTGTGGTATGTTATGCATTTTGGGCGTAGCGTGTACTGTAGTTGTATACACATGCATGCATGGGGGTATAGCACGCAGGATGATGCATGCATGCAATGGTCCTTGAATTCCAACATATGGGACTGACTGACACGTACGAACGAAATAGCGATGGCATGCACATACGTTTGGGTAACGTGGGCCCATCCAAAATTCAAGTGCCTCACCCATCGTCTTTCTATAGATATATCGATCCAGGGTCATACGTATAGCTAGCTAGGGAAATTCAGCATAAATAGTAGATTGAATTTGTGCAAATGTTTGGGCGATTTTGATGAATTTTGTACACGTTGAAAAGAAAAGACGAACAATGCCGGTCCAATATTAGGAGGAACGAAAGAGGAAGAAGGACGGAGGATGGTGCTGGACTGCTGGTGGTCCTTTGTGCTACTGCTGGAGGGGAGCCCTGACATGTCCAACCATGGGGGGCCCACACCGTCCTTCACTGACGTCACACTTTTGGACTGTACTGCTAGCAACAGACCTCTGTCGACACGTCTCTCTCTCTCTTCTTTCTCGTTAATCAGAGTAGTTTGGTCTAATCACCAAGAAGAAGAAGGCACCATACCTCTAGAATTCTCGCTAAATACATACTCAGCCACTGTACTAGAAGTATGCAAACAAAACAAATCTTGGGTACTACATGATGTGTGCATCGAGATTCGGTGTCACACAAGTGCAGCCTGCAGGGCGGAAGGAATAAGATAATGAGGCCAGATTGATACGGACTCTCTGCACAAACAAATTTCTAATCTCTCTCTGGCTTTGTGATTACAAGATTGACAGTATCCCGTACCAGCACCTGGCATAATAAGCCTGTTTAGTTGCCAAAATTTTTGGCAAAAAAATTTTGGTAGCCCCTTCAAAGGTCTATTAGAGGTAAAAAAATGTAGACTAATTACAAAACTAATTACACGAATGGACGGGAAATCTCGAGACGAATCCATTAAGCCTAATTAATCAATTATTAGAGATTGTTTACTGTAGCACGATGTTGTCTAATCATGGCATAATTAGACTCGTTAGATTCGTATCGAAAAATTAGGTAGGGGTTATGAAATGAGTTTTATCATAATCTACATTTAATACTTCTAATCAGTGTCGGAAGATTGATGTGACAGGTAGTTTGGAAAATTTTTGGAACTAAACAGGATGCAAGCATCCCACACGTGCGTGCGTGCGTAATCAAAGCAGGCCTCTGCCTTCTTCACAAGTTTCCACGCAAAGCAGGGAAAAAAACCTCCATAGGATTGATTCTGATTCCGCCGGTGGTTCTTCCATGCATGGTTTATTTGTTTATTTGCTCATCACACAAAAAAAATGCTAACGCCGGGAGTTTTCTGCTGATTCCCTTTTTCATATACACGTAGTATCCTAAATCAAAAGGAAAAATCGTGTATACTACTAGTACTGGATTGAGTAGACGTGCATGTGACGAAAATAAAGAGAGTAGCTAGCCTAGCCGATGGGGTAGGTGTTGACTTGTGGTCAAAGGAGGAGGAGGAGCACCCCCAATTACATTTGACAATCATATCGGTTGGCTACCGGTCCACAGGCAGGCAAAAGACCTAAATTTGTAAGTAATTTATCAGAGTATCTTGAAGAGTTTGCCAAATTTTACTTGGTAAATATTGTGTTTTGCTAACTTCTAAAAAGATATGCTAAGTAAAAAAAATTCATCTCCAACAGTTTGGTATAATTAACTTGCCAAACTGTTGGAGGTTAATTTTTCATGTTTTACCAAAATTAGATATATGCCAAGTTAAGAAAGCAAATTATTGGAGTTGCTCTTAGGACCAGCTATAACATAGCGATGCCTTATATTATATGCATTCTTTGATGGAAAATGAAATACATACTACATACTGTACGTAGTAGGCCATAATGCTAGCTGCTTGCGCTAGGTCAGCAGTGAGACTATACGACTAGTCGCCTATGCATGAGCCGGGTCATCTTGTCTCGAGAAATGCACCGAGGGTACGTTTAGAAGTTAAAATTGGGAGATTTTGTACAGATTTTGAGCTGAAAAGCACTGTTCCGAACTGAAAAGCATTGTAGCACTTTCGTTTGTTTGTGGTAAATATTGTCCTACCATGACCTAACTAGGCTCAAAAGATCCGTCTCGCAAAGTACATCCAAACTGTGTAATTAGTTTTTGATTTCATCTACATTTAGTACTCCATACATGTACCGACATTTTTGATGTGATGTTTGATGTGATGGGGAATCTTCTCTTTGCATAGTGTATTTTGGGGAAGTTAGACTTCTAAACAGGGCCTGATTTGCTACGATGCTGCTAAATTTTGCATAGATTTTGAAATATAACTTTGTATGGATTCATAGTATCTCTTCTCCGGATATTAAACTATAAAGACAAATACCGGCTCAATGCCGGTCCATGAGGGAAGGAGGAGAGAAGAGGAAATCGGCTGTCATGCATGAACAGTGACTTAACCTAGTAGATCGATCGGCTGATAATAATTGTATGAATTTGTTTGTTGCTGCCGCGCTACCAACCCATATATATGATTATGATTCGTTCGTGGGAGTACAGAATATCTAGGATGGAACCGGATATCAATTCGGATATCATTTTTTAGTCATTCTTTTTTGATTTTAGCTAAATTAGGCATAATATTTTGTATCCAAAATTTATATTCTTATTCTTGGCATTGTGCTTGTTAAGATTCATACAAAATAAACCTCAAATGTGCGCTATATTTTGATCAAATGATGAAAAGAAATTCGGATATCTATTCAGATTCGGATACAGATGTTTTTTCACCTTTTTCTCTATCGAAAGCAAATAATCCATAAAAAATTGTAGCTAATTTTTTTTATATTTTTTCCAGTAATTAGCTGGTTATAATGCATAAAAAATTAGTACCAAATTTATTTTATTGTGATCTAAAAATATCTATTACACAATTCGAATGTTTTGGTTCCATCCCTAAGTATATCATATCCCCATCTACATGCATCTAAAAAACGTGTAGCCTCCTCCTAGCTGCCCCGGCATCTTGTCCTACACTTCTGATAATTTGCTTGTGCATCTAATTTGCTGCTTTGCAAATTTTCTCCCATAACAAATATTTGAACCAACATATATCAGCGTAACTACCATTTGAACCAACACCTGCAAGGCTGCAACTGTAGAAATAAACTAGCAGTCGCATTTGCATTCGTGAGAAATAAACTATTGCTAGATATATCTGCCGACACATCTTCTCACATTGACTCCAAGCCCTATTTTAAAAACCAGCATCGAGGACCTATATCAGCTGCTATATTATATAATATATATATTATATCATATCGGCCATCTATTATAGAACATAGTATATTATACGGCCCCGTTTAGAACCTGTTTAGTTGGTAAATAAAAAAATTTAGAGTCTCTTTGGAGGCCTATTAAGAGCCTGTTTAGTTCTCAAAAATTTTCCCAACTACCCGTCACATCAATCTTCGGACACTGATTAGGAGTATTAAATGTGGATTAATGACAAAACACATTCCATAACTCCTACCTAATTTTTCGAGACGAATCTAACGAGGCTAATTATGTCATGATTAGACAACGTTGTGCTACAGTAAACAATCTCTAATGATGGATTAATTAGGCTTGATGGATTCGTCTCACGATTTCCCGTCCATTCGTGTAATTAGTTTTGTAATTAGTCTATGTTTAGTCCTCCTAATCGTACTTGATAAGAGGGCCCAAATATTTTTGCCAAAATTTTTGGCCAACTAAACAAGCCCTAAGAGGATTAAATATAGACTAATTACAAAACTAATTACATGAATGGACGGGAAATCACGAGACGAATCCATTAAGCCTAATTAATCCGTCATTAGAGATTATTTACTGTAGCATGGCGTTGTCTAATCATGGCATAATTAGGCTCGTTAGATTCGTATCGAAAAATTAGGTAGGGGTTATGAAATAGATTTTGTCATTAATCCACATTTAATACTCCTAATCAGTGTCCGAAGATTGATGTGATGGGTAGTTTCTCAAGTTTTCAAAGATTTTACTATTTTACCAAAATTTTATAAATTTCTTCTCTCTGTGCACGCAATTCAATAAAAAAATTTAACATATTTGAGCCAACTAAAAACGGGGTCATAGTATATGATAATCGACGATGTACTATGAGACTAGTAGTAGCAAAAATTGGAAATGCATGATTCCTTGAACTATTTTTTTTTTTGAGCACCATGATATCTTGAACTAATTAACATTCTCTCTTACTTGTAGCTAACTAAGCTAGATGAACATCATCATCATCATATATAACAAGTAGTAGTAGTAACAGTAGTGCTGCTAATATATATAATTAAGTAGTAGATAGTAACAGGAAGGCCGGAGAGGAGCTAATAACAAGTAGAAACGAAGAAACGGGATTAATAAGCAAATTAACAATGCCATTGCCATTCTCGGTCGGGGTTAGAAGGAGAGAGATATCCATCGATGCAGCTCAGCTAGCTAGCTTCTACTCATCCTCATCATCATGCCCATGGCTCTCCACCTCGTCGTCCTGGTCCTGATCGTCGGCGCCGCCTCTCCCCTTGTCCTTGTCGTCGTTCCCATCCTCAGCGCCGCCGCCGTCGCCCTCGTTCTGATGCTCCCTGCTGTCGTACATGAACCCCGGCGGGCCGCCGCCGTGAGCGTCAGGGTACTTCACCACGGCGTCCAGCAGCTCCGAGCTCGCCTTGGCCGCCGCCTCGTCTCCGGCATTGCTGCTGCTGCCGCCGCCGCCGCCGGTGCGCGAGTAGAGCCGGTCGAGCTCGTCGAAGTAGGGGCATGTCTTGGCGTGCGCGGGGCGCTTCTTGCCGCTCTCCTTGGCCTTGCGGAAGTACTTGTTGATGTTCTCCCACTTCTCCTTGCACCGCTTGGCGCTGCGCCCGTACCCCGCCGCCGCCATGCGCGAGCTCACCTCCTCCCACAGCGGGCCCTTGAGCCCGGGCTCCTGGAACCGTCCCTCCAGCCCCGTCCGCACCCGGATCAGCGCCTCCACCTCGTGCTTCGGCCACCGCGACGTGCTCATCAGATGCATCGCGTCGCCACCACCGCCGCCTACGCCGCCGCCCTCGTAGGGAACCAGCTCCCTGCCGGCCGCCGCGTCCTGGCTCATGCTCGTGTCGTCCCCGGACGCCGGCGGGAGGGCGATGGTCTCGCCGGAGATCTTCTCCAGGTAGCTGATGATGGCGGCCTCGCGCGCGGCGGCGCTGGCGCGGTCCTGCGCGCGCGCGGCGGCCTCGCGGGCGAACTTGTCGGCCTCCTGCCGCCGCCACGCCTCTTCGCGGGCGGCGCGCTCCCGCTCGCGCCGCTCCATGGCGTCCAGGAACTGCCGGTGGAGGCTCTCCTGGTGCTCCATCAGCCGCTGCACCAGCCGCTCGAAGAAGGACGCCGACGCGGTCAGCTGCTCCTGCCGCCGCCGCTTCCGTTTGCGCCGCGACGCGTCCGCCGGCGGCGGCGGCTGCACCACCGCGGCCGCGTCGTCCCCGGCCGACGTCTCCGACGCGTTCAGCTGCGGCGCGTCCGCGGCGCCCACGCCCGGGAGGTCCGGCATGGCCGGCTCCAGGATGGCATTGTCGTCGCCGGTGAGCCCGGAGCCGGACCCCGTCTGGGCGCCGCCGCTCCCGGGCTTGTAGATGGCCTCCAGCTCGCTGAACAGCTTGTAGTTGCCGCCGCCCGCGGACGCGGCAGACGCGGCGGCGGCAGCAGCAGCATTGTTGTCGTCGCCTTTCTTGAAGTAGTTGGCGGCGGCGGGCGGCGCGGGGGACTCTGGCGTGGCGACCTTCTCCTTCCCCGGCGCCCTCTTGCTGCTGCTCGTGCTGTGCAAGTAGTCGATGTCCAGCGGCCGCCTGCACATCCAACAATGGTGAGAAGAAGAACTGGAATGCTGCATGCAAGAACAAGATGCTTTCTCTCTGGGCCTTGCATGTCACCGGAACCTTTTGGGTGAGGTAATCATCCATGGGAGAAAAGGGGAGGAGCTGAAAAGGAGGTGCTCGAGTGGCACTGAGAAGCAAGAAGTGAGGAGGGGGAGGAGGAATCGCCATGCCCATCAGCATCAGCATCAGCAGCGGCGCCTCTCTCTCAATCATACCACTATTATTGGTCGTCCTCTGCTCCCTCCCCACAAGCATGAGCATCCCAAGCAGAGCAACCAAACAAGATGCAATGCGAGCTCGTGTCCTCTCTTTTTTTTTTTCAATTCATTCGCCAAGAAGCACAAATCGGCTAGCTAGCAGTGGAGGAAGCAAATCGGCCATTTCGATTGGGAGCGAGATCCAGATGTCCTACCAGGTGGGTTCCTTGATGGAGGTCTCCTCGTCGCCGGTCCAGCGCCGGAGGCGGCTCTCGGTGGCCGCCTCGTCGTCGCCGGCGCCACCGACGTGGAGCATCATGCCGCTGCCCGCGCCGCCGCCCCCGTCGTTGAGGGCGTCGTCGGTGCCCCCCGTGGCGCCGCTTCCGCCGCCGGTGTCGACAGCCAGCTTGAAGTTCATGGCGGCTGCCAGGAACGGGGGGACGCCCGGAGGTGCTGCGCCGCCGGAGGCCGCGCTCCCGGCGCCCGGCCCGGAGCTCTCCGGCACGGCCTCGACGTCGAATCCCAGGTGGTGGTGCTGGTGCTGGTGCGGCTGCTGCTGGTGCTGGTGGTGGTGTTGCTGCTGCGGAGCCCATCTCGTGGGCGCCGGCTGCTGCTGCTGCTGCTTGTGGTGGTGGTGGTGCTGCTGCTCGTGGAAGAGCTGGAGGTTGTGCCCCGCTGCGGCCGCCTGCGCCTGGTGCAGCAGCTGCTGCGTGAAGGGTATCCCTGGCGGCGGCGGGGCGGCGGCGCCGAAGTGGGCGAAGTGCGGCGGCATGTGGGGCGCGTGGTGGTGGTGGTGGTGGTGCGGCGGCAGGGCGTGGTGGTGCAGCGGCTGGTACCTGAAGGGCCCGCCGAGCTCCGGGGCGGCGTTGGGCTGGGGCGGGTGCTGCTGCGGCGGCGCGGACATGGCGAAGCCGCCGTCCATGATGAACTGCTGGAACTCGGAGACGCCGCCGTAGCCGGACTGCATGGCGAAGTCCTCCGGCCGGGCCGGCCGGTATCCTATTCGCAGGTGCTCTAGCTGGTTGCTACTAGCTAGTGACCTCCAGTGGGAGTGGGGGTGTTTACTGCTGCTACCATTGCTCGAGCTGGGTGGTGATGGTGAAGCTTGGTTACATGCTGCTGCTGATGCTGCCGTAAGAAATTGCTGCAATTTGGAATTGGGAATGCACAGTCACAGTGTGGAGGGGAGATGGGGATGGGAGGAAGAAGGGGAGGGGGGGGAGGATGGATGATGGGGATGGCCTTCCCCTTGCTTGTCTTAATGGAGGGAGGTCTGTTTGGTTTCCATTTTGCTTCCGGGTGCCTCCTCACCTTTATCTTCTGGCAGTTTTAGAAAGGAGCCCTCGGGCATGCCCCTATTTGTAGATCTCTGCCTCAGCGAGCATCGGGTGCCCTTCTCTTCGGTCCTTGTCCCGGTTTGAATGGACTCTTTCTCTTTCCGGCAAATAAAGGGCTCAATTTCACTTGTGCCTCATCCTTGTATTTATGTGTGTCCTATTTTCTTTCCTCCCTTATTATTGTTATAGGCAATGTACCTCATGAAATGGTGAGGTTTGGAGCCTTTATCTTTGGCTTGTATATGTCCACCAAGATACTACCTGTGCCTATGACTTATCTGAATGCGATCACAATGTCCACCCAATTGCCGCAGGTTTCGACGTAATCGGTGCTTTGGCGAGCATCGTATTTATCATCTGTAATGGTTATTTGAATTTTTCCAGACAAAATGTTAATTTCCATCTTTAAGGGACAATCACATTTAGGTTTCTCTGTTGATCCTAAAAAAAAGAAAAATAAGAGAGCTCGAATTGCACAAGTGAGAGAAAAACAAAAGGCTTTCGTGATTTCAACAGAGGAAGCCCAACCCCAGAAATGAAGGTTTCGACCACACCAAGAAAGAATATACATTGCATTGCACCCTTCCTTGATTGGTGTAAACAAAGGGGGGGGGGTGTGGATTGCAAGTGAAAAGGACCTGTCCACAAAAGGCAAAAGAGCAAAAAGAAAATAGCAAAAGAAAAGAGGGCGCTGACGTCAGCTCGCCTGTGGGCCGGCCGGCATGGCACCGCCACCGTCGCCACACACGTGCCCTGCACGTGTGGAGAGAAGCAGCATTTCCTTACTCGTGCATCGGGGAGTGCACCTAATGTAATTTACTTGATTGATTTTTCTCAGGATTACTCTAGTTTTTTAGAGAAGAATCGCTGATCCCTGTCTCCACTTCATTTGGATCTTATACTACGTGTGTACGTCGTATATGCATACCAGGTGGTATTCCCTCTTTTTCTGTTCTTAAAAATATGTGTGCCAGGTGATTATAAACAATCTTTTATGAATATCGTATAGTTTAGTAAAAATAAAAAAATAGTATAGTGTTTTCGGACTCTATAGATCCATCATCGGGAGGGTTTATGTTGACGCTTTTCTAATCAACACACACGAGCGCTAGTTCGCGCAGCAGTCGAAAAACGTAACTCGCCGAAGCTTCTGTCTTGACAGGTCAGGTGCACCGGTCTGACCGGTGTGCGCAGCGATGCCGGGAAAACCTACGAGCACCGCCTCGGGAGGGACCCCGTCGGAAGTGATGCGCTTAGAGTTCCTCTGAAGTCGGCAAGCCACTCAGAGCGTCCTTGAACGTCGTCGAGACAAACAAGGACAGCACAAGGATTGGAAAAGCTAGAGTTGAGAGTAAAAGTTGTAAAAACTAATGATCGATTGGGTGATAGATCCTCAACCGGCCGTGATCATTTATATTTATAGGGTGGGGGGGGGTCTTGCCCCGCAAGGACCTTTACAACTCGAAAACAACTAGGACTCCTCAATTCGACTCGGACTCGGGGTCCACCGGTCTGACCGGTTGACCGGTCTGACCGGTGTGGTCGTTGCCGAATCGGCTACAGAATCCGACCGGTCAGACAGCTCAGAGACACCGGTCTGACCGATGTTGTTCAGTCTGATCGGCTTGGTGCCAATTTTTGGGTGCGAACAATTTATTTTGCACAAAACAAGTTTTTGTAGGGTGAAGTGGTTTTATAAGTCAAGGCTAAAATGAATTAGAAGTTGAACGTGTTGATGCTGATGTGTTATTTGTTGTGAGAGAAAAACATTGTTGGTTGATGTCTACAGTAATATTGATTTATTATGAGAGAAAATGCTAGTTGGTGATTCAGAACTCGTGCGAACAAGGAATTAAGCTTTTTTTTAGGAACTCTTCCATACGGATTGTATGAGTGATTTTGATTATCATTATTTGTGTCACTTGTACATCATCATTGTCATATATGAGTATATATCATTGACATTACCCCTATTAGTGTAATGTAAGTTAAACAGGGGTTAGAGAAAAATGGAACACACTAGTAGTACGCCGTACGTTGTAGACGGTGCAATATATAGTACGTGATGACTAATGATGTGGTCGTAAAGTGTTCCATGCATCCATTTAAAACGTAGGATGTTTTAGTTTTTATCATACTTCTTTAAGAAATGTCACACCTGTTTTTCTAAAGAAAACCAAGTGCAAATCTATATGCATGTCAGGATCAAGTTTCATGCATATAGTTGACATAAGTGAATAATAGTACAGTATCACGTAAGGAAAAAGAAAGATTATCAGAGATTTACGCTTTATCCTGGAAACGAAGGCTCCAACCATTACAGGCAATCGACTGGGGGTTGCGTACGCCTAGCATCAGCAACATCTTCAGCAAACTCCATAACGGCTTCCTCTTTCTGAGCAACATTGTTTATAGTAAGGATGAGTACATAACGTACTCAGCAAGTGTGGGGAAAGTA
This sequence comes from Cenchrus fungigraminus, assembly GCA_036936925.1. Classification (NCBI taxonomy): domain Eukaryota; kingdom Viridiplantae; phylum Streptophyta; class Magnoliopsida; order Poales; family Poaceae; genus Cenchrus; species Cenchrus fungigraminus. The sequence continues at coordinate 137,801,326 of CM072773.1, read as the reverse complement.
TGAATGCAAAGGCTGACCAAGGAAAAGCTGACAGGTTGACTGCATTAAGCACTTTTAGTTGGTCAAACTTTTATTAGCACCTGATTACTATAGATATAAGTATATACCAACCCACATTAACATAAAGAGATACGCCATAAGCATATGGCTAACATAACCATAACAATGATTTAAGTCCATCTTTAAGTTCAATTATCATGTGAGGATCCAGGCCGCTCTTGACCGTGAGCACGGCTAATCGATTAGTTTTACACTCTGCAGAGGTTGTACACTTTCACCACAAGTTGTGTTTCCCATGTCGCCCGGGTTTGCAAAGCCCTTAAACACTTCCTTTGGTGAGTGGCTAGGGATTCACTACCAGGCCTTTACAAAGATTCCCAGATGTAATAGCAACCCACTAGGTTTCAGGCCGCAGTAGGGCATAAAGTCCCCTAGTAGGTACCGTGTCTTAGCCAAGCCCACTCCCTACTAGAGCGAGTCTATACTCTATCAACGTCTCTCCTTTTGTCTCTTTCGGGTAAGATTACTACAACACCAAGGTCTCTAATTATTCAGCCAAGACAGAGCCATATGTCTTGTGGTTGCACTGTTTTCCTGGGTGGTCGCTCCATGTTCCGATTAAGCATTGTGATCTTGTATTAACCAGAGATATATAACATAAAAGTAAAGCATATTCATCATTATTGTTGTTCATTAGAACCACCATAACCCAGGTAGAGCAACTAAGCAAAACTACCCAACAGAAAGGTAAAACCCAGGTTGACAAGGAATGATAATAATAAAGACTAGGATAATCCTTAATAGGACCCATCAATATTAATGTAAGCATATGCAATGTGATTAAACACAGTTATTGGGATAAAAGAACAAGGACACACTTGCCTTTAACCAGAGTAGTGATGTTGCTCAGAATGTCTTCACTTCATGCTCTTCGAAGCTCTCGAACCACGTTCGTTTTACTCGCATCAATCATCGGGCACAAACATACAAAGCAAACATACAAACAAGCTAAGAACAATGCACCAATCAAAAGAAAACCTTTAAAACAACGCACTAAAGGATAGGCTCGATGTTAAGGATCACTGAAGCACACAGACCGTGCTGAGATAAGGAAAGGCTTGGTTAGCTTTATGAAGGGTACTGGGTCTGAGTACGAACTAGGATCAAAAGATCTGGAGCTTGAAAGAAGATTAGCTCTATGACAAAGACACACTGAAACAGAGAGCTTTGAAAAAGAACGTCTACCGATTAATTTGCATATATGATCATGAAAGACTACGAGCTTAGGTTTATTTTAATTTAGCAAAAGATATGTAAAGGATATTTCATAAAGAAAATACCTTATGTTGGAATTAATGCAACATTAAATTTTATGTGCAAAAGACCGAGTAAAGAACTAATCAAGTTTTATTTATAAAGATTCATATATAAATTATACCAATTAAACATTTAATTTAGAAAAAAAAACAAAACTATATGAATCCTCTAAACGTAAGTTTATGATTCGAGTAGATCATATTATTATTAAAAACATTATGGCATTAGCATTAATCCAATTAATGTTTATTATAAAAGCCGGTGTAAAAGGTCTAATCAACTTTTAATTAGAAAAGTTAATTAATCATTAATCAAGTTAACATTTGGTTTATGAAAAACCGGATAAAAGATCTAATTAGATTTTATTTATAAAAGCACGTGAAATAATAATTAATCAAATTAATATTAGTTATGAAAAACGGTGTATGGCACTATATTGCTTTTATTTAGAAAAGGCATGTTCTAATAAGCATTAATCAAAATTAATATTAAATTTATTTTCAGAAAACAAACATGATGAAAAGTCATCACTAATGTGTTTTTCATGTCATTATGAACCCAACGCAACTTGAACGGGTGAAAACGGAGCTAAACATGGAAGATATGACTTTCTAAAGATGTAAGGACCTAGTTGTGAAAGATTAGAAATTTCCAGAGCTTTACCGCGAAAAAGCAGGGGCACATACATAATTTTGTATATAAACCCGAGGGCTCACTTGCAAGAGTTCCAGAGCGGATTGGATCTGAAGAATCTAAACTATACAGGGGGTTTCTTGCAAGACACAAGATTTGATTTCCCGATTTCAAGGAACAGCAGGGGCCTAAGTGCAAAGCTACCAGAGCTTCTTCTTCCTCTGCTTATGGGCGCACGACGGCACTGGGATTCCAAATCCCCAGCACTCCGGCGGCAAGGGAGCTCGGGTGGACAGCGCAAGGGGTGGAGGAGATGGAGGGGATCACCCGGGTATGCTCACCGGGTTAGGGACGAAGGAGATGTGGCCGGAATCGAGCACACGGCAGACGACGGCGGCCGGTGGCTCGGTCTCCAGGCGATAGGGGTACTCCGGCGACGGGAACTCGACGAAAACCGGCGGTGTACGTGCAACTCGACGCGGCGAACCCAAAGGTAGCGCCCGTTAGCTCCGGCGGCGTCCGGCAACAGCACCACGGCGACGAAGTACAGGGGCAGCCGGACTTCCTGGTGGTGACGGTCTGCAGCACGACTCCTGCGTACGGTAATGCCCCGGCGACGGGACGGTGTTCCCTGGACACAAATCGTCGTCGCGAACCTCCTGGTAGGGTCAGCTCCGCCCGGCAGCACTCAAATCGTCGCGGCGAGCTCGGCTCGGCGGCGGCGTTCTTGCGCAGGGGTGGGAGCACGAGGCGCAGGGCGCGGCGCTGGAAGCAGGGGCACGCGCGGAGGCCGGGCCACGCTTTATGGGCGCGAGGCTCTGCCGTGCTTGGCACGGACGCCCAGGGAGTCCGGCGACGGTGGTGTTCCTGGCCGGGCACGAGGCGGACAGCAGCGCCGGGTGGGCTGGAGTAACTGGGCCAGATGGGCCAGAAGTGGGTCGATGCAGGGCTGCGGCCTGCTATAGCTGGAGGTGATGGGCTGCGCCAAGCAAGGAAGTAAAGGGGGTAGCGGCGGACTTCGCGGATAGCTGGGCCAAAAGAAACAGGCCAAGCAACACTTGAACCGCAAGAGGAAACCAAGGGTCGTTTCTGGACTTCCGGCTGCTGGGCACCATACATGGCTGGGCCGAAAAAGAGAAAAGGATAAAGAAAAAGATTTCTCTTTTTTTATTTTCAGAAAATATTTCCGTGAAAAGATTAATCTAGAAATAGCTAGATAAATCATAAAAGTCACGAAAAATATTCTAAAAATCCCAAAAATTCTAGGAAAATTCTCAGAGCTAGATTGAGACACGAACATCTCAAATAAAATATTTGGAGCTCATGAAAAAGATTTTAGAACCTTCTAATAAATAGAATAAGCTCAGAGAAAAGTGAGAATAAATTCCAGAAAAATCTGGAAAATTCTCGGAAGGATTTGGTCAGCACCTAAACGCATTTTGAAAAGCTTTTGCACTCATGAAACACCAGATGCATCGGCATGAATGCAACACTCACTCAACAATTTATTTAATTTCAGAAAAACAAACAATGCATTTTTCCTATACTATATTTCCTGTAAAGAAAATAAATGTTAGAAAATTTTAAAATTGAGAGAAATCTTTGTTTTAATTATTCTTCCTATTCACATCCTGAAATTGGAAATTTCAGAGTGTGACAAGAAACCAACAAAGCAGAGAGCGCTGAAGAGGATTAGAACATCGCCAGCAGATTACTCATATTCATTCTCAATAAAAAAATCTTTTAAAAGATGGGAGAGAACTCCACAACAGATTATTAATCAGATCTCCAATACATAAAAAGGAAAAAAATTATTTTTGACCATCCTACTATAGACTATGTTTGGTTTTAGCCATCGAACTTCAAAATCAGAAATCTTTGACCATCCAACTGCCAAAACCGTTCAAATTTGACCCTCGGGCTGTTTTGATAGGTGGTTTTAATTTTTTATTTACAATTTAGTTCTTAGATCTTAAAATGATTATTACTTTTTGCATATATCTCCTATTTAGGTGATTTTTGCGGTCACGCGTTCATAATGGTGAGTTTTATTAGTCCAGATGTTATTTATACTATTTTATCACCTTTTAGATTATTCTGATGTTGTGGTCTAGAAACAACAATATAATAAATGTAAAATAAACAATTACAAAATAATATGAATACCATTTTAAAAGATAAGATTCATCGTTACAAACGCATGACCACAAGAATCATTTAAATTAGAGATATGAGCACAAAACAGTAATCATTTTAAGATAGGAGGACTAAACTGTAAATAAAATGATTAAAATAGTTCTTAGATCTTAAAATAATTACTTTTTTTCTCATATTTTCGATTTAAGTGATTTTTTAATCATACGTTGGTAACCATTAGGCAATGCAAGCTTGTCCCTATCGAGTGATGTGTGTGCCTGTGCGTTTAGAGAAGGTTTTTCTATAGTCTGCTGGAGCGGTGATTATCAAATATGAAAAAAAGAATATTAGAGATGTAGAGAGGAGATGTTTTAATAGTGCGGTTGCTGCGGTGAGACGACCTTTAAACCATCTTCAGCAATCTTCCTCATCTGCATTAACAATCTTCCTCATCTGCATTAACTATGGGGAAAAGAAAGAGAAGGATCCCATGTTGCAAAAAGGAAATAGCTTTCAACGACCGACCGCATCCCGTCGCACATCGCCGAGGCAGTTGACTCCTGCCCCTCCTCTGCATCTCCCTTGTCGGGCGACATCCTCCGCGTCGTGGAGCTCCACCCTCGTTGCTGCTCGAGGAGAGAGGCGGAGAGAGACGTCGTCGGACTCGTGCGACCGCCCCTCGCGTCGGCGAGCTCGTCCGCACCGTGGAGCTCCTCCATGCCCGCGCCCGCCCCTTCTCCTTCGCAGGGAGCTCCAGGCGCTGCTGCTCGACGTAGAATCGCAGATTCGGCGGCCGGTGCCGGGGCGACTCCTCGAGGGCGCAGCGGGCTGCTGGCCTATGCCGCGCCGGCCGCCCGGGCGCCGCCGGACCGCCAGACTGGACCTGGGCGCTGCTGGCCGCCTCGTGGCCGCTGCCATCCTCTGCCCGTCCCCATCGATCTCTGTCACTGTGTCATCTTCGCTCAAGGTGAGAAGAGGAATGGGTAACCCTCGCCCTCCTCCTCATCTCCCCCTCCTTCCCGGCCACCACCATGGCCCGTGGCGCCAGCGAGCGCTGCCGGCGGCTGTCCAGCCGCCCCCAGATCCCCTCCTCTATTTTGCCCGTGAGGCGGTGGGGAGCAACAGTTGGATTTAGGAAAGGAGAGAGAACTCCAGGACTGATATTCTCTCTCTCCACGGAACACATTTTGCAGGTTCGCTTGAAGAGACTGCTGAAGTGCTACACTTGCATTTTGATCCTCATTTTGCAGATGAAGGTGATAACGAGGGAGCTGCTAGAGACTAATTATCCTGTTTAGTTCCCAAAAATTTCACCAACTACCCGTCACATAAATCTCCGAACACTAATTACGAGTATTAAATATGAATCAATGACAAAACCTATTCACAACCCCTACCTTAAATTTTCGAGACGAATGTAATGAGCATAATTATGTCATGATTAGACAAAGTCGTGCTACGGTTATTAATCTCTAATAACGGATTAATTAGGCTTAATAGATTCGTTTCGCAATTTTTGATCCATTCATGTAATTATTTTTATAACTAATCTACGTTTAATACTCATAATAAATCTCAAAAGAGAACCTAAAATTTTCATCTCACCAACATCTAGGTTTCTTTCGGGGTGTAGCTGTAAAAAGGAGGCCTAGCCTATCTACTCCATGCAGTAGTATAGGTGTAGCCCTGTCGCGTCTCACCATCGACAGGCAAGGCAAATAGCAATAGCCTAGCCGGTGGGTGCAGCAGTGCAGCACACAGGGACCGGGCGGGCGGGGGAGGGAGACGGCTGGCGGGACGGACCCGTCGTCGGCCGTTGGTATGGGACGCGTTGCGTGACGTGTCCTGCACCGATTGGACGAAGAGGTTGACCAACGTACCAGATGCTGAGCCAGTACCACCCTAGCTCTGAGTGCCATGTCCTGCGCCAACGCTCAAACATCGAGCAGAGCACAAAAATAAAATTGATGGGGATGGCTGCCTATGTGGGTCACCTCGCTCTTCCACTCGACAAGACCGCCGTGCATCTGCATGTCACCATCTGCATGCGCCGCGGCACGCCAACTGCTTCTGCTTCATGTGTGTGTAGCAAGAAATTTTGGTGAAATATGTGAAATTAAGATGAAATAGATGAAATTTTTGAATTTTAGAGAACTAAACAGGACCTTAGATCTGATTTAGTTCCGCAAAGTACCTTCATAATTGAATCGTGTGTATAGAAAGAGCAGTATGTTTCGATTTTCGATGCAAGCGCAGCCCAAAACGTTGGGGTTGTGGCCTAGAGTTGCTGATCGACTTCTTTCTTGGCCCATGCTGCCCTCATGTAACCTGCCTTTCTCAAACTAACTGTTGCTTGTACTGGAAGGAGGAGGGAGAGACGATATTTTGTCTTAAATCAAACCTTTTTAAATTTATAACATTGTAACTCATATTTTATTTGAAAAGGCCCCTCTCTAACGCGTATCCGCGATTACATAACACTAGTGAATAATTCGCATTCGAAAGTAAAGAGAGAAAAGAAAAACACTTTGAGTATCGTACTGTGTTGGACCAGGGCCGTCCGTTACGTGTGTTTTGTTGGAATAATGATTAATTGGCGACCGACCATTTGTCTGCCGCGTGCTTAGCTTCTTCGGATCCATTCTATCATCGCAAATCATATATAAACAAACTGCCAATCCTAAACCATGCATGTTTGAAAACATACAAAATGGTAATCTCTTCTTTTTTTACGACAAATTGTTTCCCAATAATAAAATATATACTAGCAATAGCACTGTAGTAAAATTGTGACTCAAAAAAACTGACTGACAGGGCAGCGGTGGGGCCCGGTCAGATGAGCGGTAAATAAATGCGAGCAGGCCCACAGACAGGCAGGGCAGGCCTGAGCCGTTACTGTCAAGGGCCAGGGTCCAGGCCCTATCCCCTACTAGCAAGGGACAGGGAGAGGGCTGGCTGGCTTTGCCATGCCGCCTCCAGCTCCCGACCCATCTCTCTCGTCTCTTCTTCCTCCTATTGCATGCAAGAGCTGTTTTCAAATCCTACCTCATATATGAGTGCAACTTTGCATGCATGAAAATTTCATTTTAGATTCCCTCTAAAATTTTTTCGGAGAAAGAAATCTTGTATGCATGAAGTACTAAATAAAATTTATTTGCAAAACCTTTTCATATATAAGTGCAACTTTGCATGATGAATCTAATAGTATAATTAATTTAATGATTCGCTACAGTAATGCTACAGTAACCATTCTCTAATCGTGTGGTCAAAGCCTTCATTAGATTGCTCTCAGAAATTTACATTGAGGTGTGGAAGTAGTTTTATAAACTGCTTTATTTAATACCTTTAATTAGTGGTCAAAAGGGGTTGAAAAAATTTTCAACTCCTATCTAAACACGACGTAGTCGTAATATAAGGGTATCTATCACACGATTAATCGCGATTAGTGGTCGATCAACCTGATTAGTCGAGCGCACGTGTATATCTTTAACCTAATAGGCTCAAGTACCATCTCAATTTTGTTTTTCTGGCCGGTAAATTTATCTTTCTCAAAACTAATCATCCTTGACCTAATGGGACAACTAATCATATGATAAGTCGACGATTAGTGGGACGACCAACTTTCTAGTCGTGCAAGTCCGTTCGTTGGTGCTGATCGGTATAACCTAAGCGATAAAGGCACGATTAATCAGACATTTAAAAACATTGTGCCGGAGTGAATAGTTATTGCTGTGGGTGTGATTTGAACAATTTGTTAACCGTTAGATCAAGTGGAAGTATGTTGGATATTTTGTTTAACGTGGTCTTCTCGTTAACTACTCGCGTGTTATTTGATATCTAAAATTTGAACATTGTGTCGATTATTTGAGTAATGAAAAATGGTTCAACTATGAATTGTAGATGACGCGATCTTGTCGATCTCTATAAATTTTTTATAAATCTTATATCCGTTGGATATTTGATTTTAGCAAAATGCTAAAATTAAAAAAAAATCACCAGCGACCAACAGGAAGCAGATAGACGGCCCATGTTTTTCCCACAGCGGACTGGCCTGCGCTCAAGTATGGGCCTTTCTTTAAAAAAGAAAAATATTATATCCGCTTGTCCGCTTCCAGTCCAGTAGTCCGGATAAACAAACGGAGAGGGAGTTCTGCTCTGCTCTCTGTCCATGGCGTCGCCGCACCTCGCCTTCCTCTCCTTCCCCAAAACCCCGCCACCGCCTCCACCTCTCGCCGCTCCCAGGCCCCTCACCCTCCACCGCCCGCGCGCCGCCAATGCTTCTCCCCCGCCCTCTCCGCCCGATGGCGCCGGCCCCGCCGCGCCCACGCGGGGGGACCGCTTCCTCGGCCGCCAGCTCGCCACCGAGGCCGCCGCCAGCGTCCTCGCGCCCGAAGACGCTGAAAGGCGCCGCCGCCGCAAGGAGAAGCGCCGGGCCCTGGCGCGCAAGCCGACCGGCCTCGCATCCTGCTACGGCTGCGGCGCGCCGCTGCAGACGGCCGAGGAGGGCGCGCCGGGATACGTCGAACCCGCCACCTACGACCTGGTATGTATACACTGCCAGCTTCTTCCACTACCTTCGTCTCAAAACCAAAAGTGCCTGCAACTGAATCTCCTGATTTCATTTCTTCTATGCCCAGAAAAAGAGGCACCATCAACTAAGAACCGTCCTCTGCGGAAGATGTAAGCTGCTGTCTCATGGCCATATGGTCACTGCTGTTGGTGGCCACGGTGGTTACCCTGGGGGCAAGCAATTTGTTTCCGCGGAGCAACTCAGGGAGAAGCTCTCCTACCTCCGCCACGAGAAAGCCTTGATAGTCAAACTGGTACACAATGCATCAGTTTGTTTTTCTACCATCTACTCTTTTTTCCTGGTCACACTGATTCTGCTTTTCATGCAGGTTGACATCGTTGACTTCAATGGGAGTTTCCTGGCGCGAGTACGCGATTTCGCTGGTGCTAATCCTATCATACTCGTCATAACAAAGGTGCTTGTTTCATCCACTCTTGTCTTTTTTTTTTGTACCAATTCCAGGCAACCAAAGCTTGTACTTCCTTTTCAGGTTGATCTCCTACCTAGAGACACTGACTTGAACTGCATAGGCGATTGGGTTGTCGAGTCAGTTGTCAAGAAGAAGCTTAAGTAGGAATCTTCTCCTTGCTGTTCCTCCTTCCACAGTACTTTCATCAAATGTTTTTTTTCTTTTTTTTTGCTGATTTGAAGTTGTATCTGACTATCTGTTGCTATTTTGTAGTGTCCTTAGTGTCCATTTGACAAGCTCAAAGTCATTGGTTGGCATCACAGGGGTTATAGCAGAGATTCAGCAGGAAAAGAAGGTCAGCATGCTTTTTTCTTTAAAAAAAATGTTGCATCTAGATTACCCATTTCTATGACATACTCAAGTATCATCTCTATTTTTGTTGATCTTTACTTCCTTTGCTGCTTCTACGTTTCACAATCCTAACCAATGTTTCCTTTTGTACTAGGGCCGAGATGTATATATACTGGTAAGCACTCCTCGCTTCCTTTTTTTTGTGTGTTGTGTTTTTAGATAGCAGGCAAAAAAGAAAAAGAAAAAAAGAGTGCAAGTGCTGTTGGGAGATATGCGCATTGTATTGTATGCAGTTTCTGTCATTTATACAAACTTTAACCTCATTAACTCAGGCAATAGAACTTTGAAGAATACAAGTGATATTTAATGTTTCTATTGTTGTCCACTTTAGTTATATTTGACCTATATTATACTTGATTACAGGGTTCCGCCAATGTTGGGAAATCTGCATTTATCAGTGCTATGCTAAGTATGCCTTTCCTATCATTTATATTTGTTTTCTATCCATTTATGTAGATCGTACTGTAAAATAATATTGCTTATTCTTTTCATTGTCATGCTGATCGCTGGAGATTCTTATGTTGTAGGAACAATGGCATATAAGGATCCGGTGGCAGCTGCAGCTCAAAAATACAAGCCAATACAGTCTGCTGTTCCTGGAACAACCCTTGGCCCTATTCAAATCGAAGCATTCTTAGGAGGAGGGGTATGATTCTGCTTGGTCTTTTGATTTTCTGAGAACATATATATGGATATAGCTGTGCAGACAATAAATTTAATGCCTTGTGCTCACTGACAATTCGTAAATAAAAATTCTCTCAGTAACAAATGTATATGTATCTATATATATACTTCTGAATGTGCATTTTGAATATGAAATGCACTGACATATGTTCTCTCTCTGTTTATCCTGATTTTTTAAATCTTCTACTTAGATACCCAGTTAGAAGTATACTGACATATCCTTGAATCTTTGCACAACAGAAATTATATGATACACCTGGTGTCCATCTTCACCATAGGCAAGCAGCAGTTATACATGCTGATGATCTGCCTTCCCTTGCACCACAAAGTCGTCTAAAGGGGCGATGTTTTCCTGTATGTACATTTCATTCTCTGGAACACAGGTTCCTTCCTCAAAACTTCCACACTAATCTTTTTCTTCAGAACATGATGTTATGTTCAGGCTAATGATACAGATGTTGAATTGAGTGGGAATTCTTTATTCTGGGCTGGGCTTGTCCGCATTGATGTTGTCAAGGTAGCTAAACAAGCTCTACTTCATCTTTGCCGTTTTTTCTTATCTTCTGATTCTCCTTGCCAAGTAGGAACCTGTAACTGACAAAGTGACAATTGATGATGACATAGGCTCATCCACGCACGCGACTGACTTTCTATGGACCCAAGAAGTTAAAGGTTAATGTGGTCCCAACCACAGAAGCAGATCAATTTTACAAGGTATGTCTATTCGAATTAGTATGACAGTTCCTTGTTTAATACCAGTTAAATTTTGTTCTACTTAAGAAAGAGGTACTTGTCTTCTGCTGTTCTACTTCTCCCACTCCCATTCTTCCCCACTTTCTGGTCCACGGTCCTGGATTCTGTCCTCCAAAATTGAGAAATGGATTCACATTTCTGTCATACCTCTCACTTTCAGTGTTTACGTGAAATTTCTGTTAATGTATCAAATCAAGGTTCATCTGCTTATATGTATAAAAAAAGAGAGGCTCTCCTGAAGCAATGTGTGCTTTCATTTTTAACCATGTTGTTCTTTTCAATTTCCAGACTGAAGTTGGAGTGACACTAACTCCCCCAACTGGTAAGGAGAGAGCTGAAGGATGGGCAGGGCTGCAGGGTGTTCGCGAGGTGAAGATAAAATACGAAGAACGTGATAGGTAAAGTTTGCAAATAATAGTGAAGCGGTCACTTTAGCCGGCATTCATTTATGGTAAAGTTTGTTGGCAGCTTAGCTTTCTTCTTGCCCTGTGGAGATGGGAGGGTATCTTCTCCAGATAAGAAGAAAACTAGGAACCATAGCTTTCGCGTGTAATACTATTTTAGAAGCTGGTTCATTGGTTACTGAGCTTAAGGAACTGATCTATAGCAATGTCTCGTGCAGGCCTGCTTGTGACATAGCGATCTCTGGGCTTGGGTGGATTTCTGTGGAGCCATCAGGCGTGCCATCAAACAATCCGGACGGCAACACCGAGGAAGAATATGATGACGGTGAGCTGCATTTGATGGTTCATGTACCCAAACCGGTTGAGGTCTTCGTCCGTTCCCCATTGCCGGTCGGTAAAGCAGCATCGCAATGGTATCGGTATCAGGAACTGACAGAGGAAGAAGAAGAGTTGAGACCTAAATGGCATTACTGATGCTCCCCTCCTGCCGCCTTGTAGTTGTAATTAAGTGCGCTGTGCGCTAGTACAATTTTGTGTAATCCAAATACGGCAAAAGGTTGTGCTCTCAGATGATGCTGCCATCCTGGGATAATAACTGGTGTTAGGATAAGCTGAATAGCTGATACAAAGGATTCAGGGTTAGGGCTGTCAACGAGCCGAGCTCGAGGGATCTCATCGCCTCAAGCTTGAGCTTGTTAAAGCATCGAGCCGAACTCGAGCCGAGCCTCAAAACCATCCGAGTTTGAAGTTAGGCTCAAGCTTGGCTCGTTTCGGTAAGATTCGAGCTGATCTCGAGTTGATCTTGCAACGAGTCATCTACAAGTAAGTCACGAGCTTTAAGATTTATATCATCCATAAATATAGTTTAGAAAGTACATAATAGTTAAATTAGTGTCATTGCATTACTTGTAGACATCGAGTTTGGCGCAGTACAATTTAAAAAGAAAATTAGAGTATATGTGTATACATCTCATAAAGTCATGCCTAATCATAGTAGACGAGCTTTTCGATCTCGAGCTCGAAAATCTCACGAGTTTTGAATCAGACTTGAGCTTGGCTCGTTTAGAAATCGAGCCGATCTCAAATCAAGCTTAAAGCGAGTCGAACACAATCAATTCACGAGCCTCGAGCTTTTTTTACAGCCCTATTCAGGGTACATTGGAGTTTGAGCTTTACATGAAGTTTCCTCTAGGCCTATACTATCTACTCCATCCTTGAGAAAATCATACCTCTCAAGTCTGAACAATATGCGGAAAAAAAGAGAAGCAAGAAATTGGAGGGTAATAAAGTTGCCATTCTGTGTAATCCAAGAATTTGCCATGATAAAAAAGTTGATGGCAAGGAACATAATGTTAGGGTGAGCAGAAGAAAAAGTTAGCAACAAGGGTTTCATTTGTTAATCCACGCGTTTCAAAATAAAATCGGTTTTTCGTTTTCATATACAAACTCATGCACGAAATGCGTATATGGAGTCAAGAAGCGTATTTTGTGTCTTACGCCAACCTTTCCCCTTATTCCTCGTTGATTTGCATCATTTGGTCCATTGGATCCGTCCGACTCCGACGCACCACCATGGCCGACGCACCCACTAGCTCCGGCGACTCTCCGGCCCCGCCGCCACCGCAGCCGGAGAGCGGCTCCATATCCTCCATGGTCGCCTCCTCCGCCGCCTCCGCCGCGGCGGCCGCCGCTGACTTCACCCGCTGGGCCGAGACCTTCAGCACCGAGAAGGCCGACGCCGCCAAGGCTGCCCTAGCCTCCGCTGCCACCATTGCCACCTCATCCGCCTGCGCGGCGGCTTCCGCTTCCTCCACGGCCGCCTCCTCTGCCTACGCTGCAGCCTCCGACCTCACGCTCATCGCAAAGGTGACGCCCTCTCGATCTTGGCTCATTGCCCCTTCCCCATTCCCCTCGCTTCGATCTAGGCACAATCTAGTAAAGCTCAATCCTTTTACTGTCCTGTTCGCAGGAGGAATTGGAATGGGCAAAGAAGGAGTACTCCACTCACGAACAGATGGTGTTTGGCAAGATCAAAGGTACCATTTTACCGTGCATAGATCAGACACATTTTCATTTTGTTAATGATAGTTCTTCTTTGTTGGTGAAATTATGCTATTATTTTCATTTTGTTCAAGAATTGAATGTGTAGTTACTGGTTGCAGAGGGTGTCGTCATGGCGATAATGCATCCAGGAATTGCTGCAGGCTCCGCAACCCTTGCAGGGATTGTGCTGTTTAAAAGTATGCTTTGCTTGCAACTTCTTTGCTTTCTGGTGCTATGTTGAATTGGTTCCACCTATTTGCAGTAGAGACTTTCATTGATTCTATTTGCTATGCGCAAAGTAATCCTGTATTTGTGTGTGGAATTACACATACACACATTGCACTTGAAGAAACATAAAAGCCATTATCAGCACATGAAAATCCAAATTAGTTTCTTTAACTTGAATGAACTTTTGAAACTCTATGATTGATTCCTTATTATGTTCCTTACCATTGATTGAAATATTTTGGGACCTTGGTGAGTCAATGTACTGCTTCTTCTTAGAGTATGATGTAGATATCCTTTTCTGGTTGGTTTAAAATACATGAATACAATAATTTGATGATTTTCCTTTTAATAAAATATATAAAAGGCTGTTTGTGACAGTTCAAACTATCCATCCTATACTTAGCATTAGCTGCCTAGTATTTTATGGCACAAAGTTCCAATTTAGCAAACATATTGATTCGGTGGAAATCTGTTCCAATATTCTTTCAAGAATGCTAAAAATGGGACCTGTCTATACTAGTAAATGTAATATGAGAGAATCCTTTCAGGGCCAAGGAGCTACATTATTCAGCGAGTACGGCGCATGTTTGTTAGCAAGGAGGTAAGGTTTCTATGTCGGGGAAATCAGTACATACTTCTGTGACTTCATATACCCTTCAAAGACAATTCGCCACATTGCTTAAAAGTTGTCATTCTCTTACTGGATGACTGTCTATGCACCTTTGACTGCATGCTTTATAATTTACATGCTAGTGCTTACTTTACATCCTGTTATTTTACTACAATTTTGAATATAATTTATGACATTCATGTATGGAGTCAAAATAAAATAAAATATGATGCTTGGAAGAATTTTCTTTCTTAGAACTCTAAGAATTAGATTGACTGTCTAACGGAAGTTTCCGTACTGTAGACCCTACTTTCTGGCATACAAGCTGAAGTGAATCACATGCGGCAAACTGTGAATCTTGTGTCCAATGAAAGCCAAAAATTGATGGTAATTTTTTTTATTTGAAGATAATTGAACCGATTTTTACCATTTTCTTGTTTATTTTAACTTCTGAATTTCTGATGCTATTTATGGCTAATTTATGCATATGGAATACAGGATAGAGCAGCAACTGCGGAGAAAAGGTTTCAGAAAGGATGGAATACACTCAGGCATCTCTCTCTCAACTTTTCTATCATTTATTCCCTTTTTTATTTCTCTGATATAACATGGGAATACATTCTACTTCATCAGGGAAGAAGGGCGTGCTATTCAACATGAGTTGAACGAGATTAGTGATATTGAAAAACAGGCAGTAGGTGTGTAAGAGTTTCTCTAGATATTAGTTTTGTGCCGTGATATTTGACTTCTGGTATGGAAATTATTTTATCTGAGTTTTACATTTGATGAATGTGTCTTGTTAGGTCTGAAGGGCATTCTTGATCAGCTTCCCAGAGCACATGCATCAGAATTTCGATCAGAGGTTAGTAAAATGGCCTGTATCTTTGGAGATGGTGATGTTCATAGGAATCAACTTTTTCTAGCAAATTAAAGTTTTTTAATGATACATGTCTCGTAAATATGTATTCTAAAATATGGCGTTTAAATATGTTTGCTAATGGGGTCCCTGACTAGTGGTTGGGTGCAACTGCTAGCCCAGTTGGTCTTGTTGATTCCTGTTTTAGGCGCAAATGTTTTGTCATCCCCAGTAAATGGGGGTGAGTGGTATGTTTTGTCATCCCCAGTAATGTTGTGTGTGTGTGTGGGATGTGTGCATGCGTATGTTTTGGGTGCCTGTGTGTGCTGTGTAAGGCTATTTTAGCCTAACTCTCTTAATGCAATGATATGCAGTTCTCTTGCATATTCGAGAAAAAAAATATGGGGTTTAACTTTCCTTTGCAGCCTTACTAATTGCTCCTGGCATTGATGTTATGTGTGTGCGAATGAATTTTAAACATTGCACCATTTGTATATATGGGATGTATGTTGTTGTTGGACCTCTAATAATATTTTTTTATAGAGAATGGCATCTAGTTTCATTAAGGACAGCCAAAGTTGCATTTAATATCAGACAATTCCTTTTGGGCTATGGGATGCTATATACATAGCAACTTATATTTCACAAAGTATAGTTATCACATCTCATGTTTCTGAGTGGTTAGTTAAAACTGTACTGTATGATGTGTGGTATTTCTATTGCTAATGGACTTTACACACATCTTATAAAAATAAAGGATAGCAGCATGAGCACTGTATTTATCTGCGCATGAGCTATAATTTATGCCTCTCTGCAACAAATTATGCATTTCTAAAGATGGATAGCCATGACCTAAACTCATAGCAGAGGTTGTTTTTTTCATGCCTTGCAGATATCTGGCCTAGCTTCTCAGGTTAAGAAGGAGAAGCGAGTGCTTAACGCCGCGCTCTCAAAGATTGTAAATTACGGTGTCCCCATCTAACAGCCTCTCTAGCTTGTTCCGAGGATCCATTCTATCGGATTTTGGTGAAGGAATCGAAGTCCCATGGCAGTGGTGGATGTTATACTGCCCACTTGGTTTCAGAGGAGAGGGGAAAACAATAAGTTTTGTCGCTCGCGCAGACCTGTAAATGTGCTGCCGCCAAATGTTGCGGAACCTTAGTAACATGAACACATTTTGTAATGTTTTGCCTGTTGAGTGTTGACATGTTTCTTTTACTACATGATGACATTTCTGGTGGATGACAGAAAAAAAAACGTATAATGCCTTGTTGCTTGGTCCGTGTTGTGGAATCAAATCTTTGAACTGGTTATTATTTGAATGGAATTTTTTGGGCTGAAGTTATGCCAATTTCGGGGATCAATGATGAGACACGAGATAACAATTCAATTCTTCTCTTCTTTTGGCCGTTTATTACTATGGAAAATTGCCGCAGAATCAGGATGTCAAACGCTTTGATTCTTTTGCCAGCAGATTCTGTGGCAATCAGCTGAGTCTTTGACATACACACCATTAAAAAAGATGCATTGGACACTCAAGTCACTAAAAAGTTTGGCTGGACGTCCAAACCACTGACCCAAACTTTTTTGACATCGAACCCAATCCGTCCGTAGTCTGTTAGATTGGCACCGTTTGCGTCTGACAAGTGGGTCCGGACTGCAAAACGACCATCTTGCCCTCAATGTGTCCGGACTCCCACATCTGTGTGCCGACGGAAAAGAAAAAGAAAAAACTGCATCTCTCTCGCGTCCGCATCGCAGCTCGGGCCCGGACTCAGGGGCGGCGGAACCCTAGGCGGCGGCGCGGTGCGGACCGGCGCGCGCCCAGGCGGGCGGCTGACCGGGCGCGCACGCGCCTCCGCGGCGGCTGGGCGCGGCCCAGGCGGCCGGGCGCGCGGCACCAGGGGGCACGCGCGGCCCAGGCAGCCGGGCGCGCGGTGCGAGGCGGCCGGGGGCGCGGGGCGCGCGTCCAGGCAGCCGGTCGCGCGGCTCCAGGCGGCCGGGGGCGCTGCTGCAGATCGATGGAAACAGGGCAGGAAAGAAGAAAGAAAACCGGAAGGAGGTGTCTTGCGTGGTGGCTTGAAGAGAGGAAGCAGCGGCTCCTGCTGGTCGCTTGCCGATTTTGGAAAAGGAGGAGGATTGCTGCTACTTGGCTTGGATTTGAGCTCCTACTGCTCGGTATACCTGAGCATTTTTGGCCAGGCCCGACCCGGCCCGCTGGCCCGGTCCGGGCCCGGCCCGCGCCAGGCTCGCCCACGGATCTTACTGGACGGGTGTGGGCAGAGATCTTGAAGCCCGCGAAAATTTTTTTTAGCCCGAGCCCGGCCCGAAATGTTGTTTTTAGTTACTTTACACTATAAAATGCGCGGGCGGCCCGCCCAAGCCTGGGCCCGGCCCGAGCCCGGCCCGAAAACTGAGGCTCGACACGTCCCATGGGACGGTCATGGGCAGAATTTTCTCGGCCCGAAAAACCCGAATTTTTTTTCGACCCGGCCCGAACCCGGCCCGGCCCGTGGAATGCTCAGGTGTACTGCTCGGTCTTTTAGGAATCGCAAGAGAGGGGCAACAGGCTGCTGGCTTGCTCGATCCAGGAGCACAGGAGATGAAAAATATTTGTTGGGTTTAAAAAATATTTAGTGAATGCAAGAGAGTGAGGGCAAGATGGTCATTTTGCAGTCTGGACCCACCCGTCGGAGCTCACAAACGGTGCCAATCTAACCGATTACGGACGGAATGAGTTTGGTGTCAAAATTTTTTTTTGACTCAGTGGCTTAGACGTCCAGCCAAATGTTTTAATGACTTAGGTGTTCAATGCATCTTTTTAATGGTCTGTATGTCAAAGACTCCAATCAGCTTCATATGGAATCCAGATTTCTAGAGAATCAATTCTCACCCCCACGCATCGGAGCGTCAAGCACTCAAGCTCTTGCCTCCCTCTTTTCAGCGCGGGTCGGGCATCCTCCGTCCAGCTCCCGCCGCGCCGCGCAGCGTCCCGTCTCTCCGATCATCGGCGGGAGAGATGCCACGCGACCGCGACGAGCCGCCGGCCGTGCGCGTCTACACCGTCTGCGACGAGTCCAAGTAGCACCAACCATCCATCCCTAACCCTACCCCCACTTCCTTCCCCTTCTTCTCCGCGTGATCCAGCTGCTTGGTCGATCCCGCAGGTACCTGGTCGTGCGCAACGTGCCGTCACTCGGATGCGGAGACGACCTCGCCAATCTCTTCGGGACGTACGGCCCGGTGGAGGAGTCAGTCTCGCCTTCCTTCTCCTCCCGCTCCCGGAATGTTCCTAGCAGCTCTGCTTGACTCCCCTGGTTTGGTTTCTTTCAGGTGCAAGCCCATGGACGCCGAGGATTGTGAACCCTACACCGACGTCTTCTTCATCAAGTTCTCACAGGTCAGCAATGCCAGGTGATTTGATCTGATTGCGACCATCTCTATCCGTTGGCATTCCTTTCTGCTCATGTGGTGTGCTACTGTGCTGATCTAGCAATAGTGCTGCCCCATACTTATCAATTGTACTTCTCTTCAACTGTAAGATCACAAGTCAATTAAATTATCCATCTCATGTTTTCAATGGCCTACCAAGTCCAACCGCTGTGATTGCCATGAACGGTGGAGTGATCATTAGTCTGCAGCCTCTTGGTTGGGCAACCTATGCTTCATTTGTTCAAGATAGGACAATATTCCTATTGCTTCATCTTTGTTCACCAGGCTTCAAGAGTACAAAGTACTTAGTGTCTTATTCCAACACAAAACTTTATTTGCTGTCTTTTTCTGCACTTAAAAAACATATTCACTGGAAGCTGTAGCTATCAATATTTTGAACCAAAGCTTGCTGATTAGCTTCACCTCACGTAGTCCAGTTGTTAGTGATACAGGTCGAGCAGATCAGCTGCAACTGTTGACATCTTTCCATGAAGTGAACTCTAGAATTAGCGGCTTCAATTTGACATGTGAAATTGGTGCTCTGATTCTGCAGGTTTGCAAAAAGGAAGCTTGATGAGTCCGTATTTCTCGGCAACAGGCTGCAGGTGACCTATGCACCTCATTTTGAGAGCCTTCTTGATACCAAGGAGAAACTGGAAGTTAGGAGAAAAGAAGTCCTTGGCCGAATAAAATGTGTGGCTCCAGTTTTACTCTTTGGTAGTATGAACGTTACTAATTTATTTGCCCTGGTAACTTGGATTGACATATTTGCTTCCATTTTCAGCGTCTGCTGGCAGATCCGAAGGGACTTCTCAGTATTCTCTAGCTCAGGGATCATCTAGTGGAAACCATCATCAGATGAATTCCAATAAGAGGTTAGCATTCCATACATTGGTTATATAAATCGACCAATAATGCTTGGCTAAAACCCTTACAGTTTGACTGTTCCTTGAGACTAGGTGAAACCATTAGTTTGACTGTGCTTCTAAGGCTCATTTCGTTCATCTTCAGGGAGTATGCGAAGACAAATCATGCTTCTCATATTGAAGATCCTCGTTTCAGTCATGTGCCCTCTAACAAGGTATGCGGTAAAAAGATTAAAGATGTTTAATCTGGTTAACTAGAAATCATTCCTTGTTAGTTTGACCATATTTTAAGGATGCTACCACAATGCTAATGAATCAACTTTGTTGAACTGAGGTATGCAAATGTCTGGAATACAGACATCTTTGCATTAGCTTATTTAACTAAAGTACCTCATAAGGATCAAACCTGTAACATTAGCGGACATCATGCTACAGTAATATGCAATGCATACATCTTTAACGTGCCCTGCCACTTGAGTAACTTTGTCCTTTTGTTTTTATGGGTCATGGTTCCCTTTTCCTTAAGTTGAATGCTACTTATATATAATTTTTTTCTGTAGGATTATTTTCCATCTGAGTCAATGAACGCAACTGTAAATCTAGTCAGAGAGAAGCTTGATAAGGTAAAGACTATGCTTGCAGTCTATTATTTAGCATACGACAAATATGCTAATAAACTAAAAGTTTTCTCCTGAAAAATATTAGATACAATCTGGTGGTGATAACCCCAATGCTGCAGCTGCATCTAAGAAACCAAGGGTAGATAACCGCAGGCGAATTTGATATTACTGGAAACGGCAGAACACCCGTGAAAGTTTTGGCTTTGTTACTCTTTATGTTTGTCCATTTTGTATCTCATTTACTATTAGGCTGTTAGCTATGTACTTACAGGAGTGTTGTATTAGTATATGGTTAGTGTAACAGTGATTTCATTAACTCAGTTATAATGGTTTCAGTTTGTTTCTACAGCTGTAATGTTACCATTTTGTGTGATCACTGGTGTTATGAAATATCTTGGTGGTGTTGCGACCAATTACATCATACTTGCCATATATGTATTGACGTCCTGATGACGGTTACAATGAGGGATTATCCTTGAGATATGCTTGGTGTTGGGTATTATTCGTCTTATACCATTCCACCTTTCCCATTTTCACATCTTATTTGCAGACAATTTTGTGTGTGCAATTCAAAGTTGGAACGGTCCTGTCCTGATTAAAACGTGGAGCTTACCATTGGTTTGTTAGACTTAAATAAAAGAAAAGTTGGACAATAAATTGATATGGTTATTATTTGCTTGTGAAGCTGTGAATGTGTATATTTCGAGTTGGATGTTTGATCATGAAAGGAAAGCTTCGCTAAGGGCACACTGTGTCATGCTAGGGCTAGCCCATCTCACTCGCTCATGTGTGCTCTCCTAGGCATCCAACTATCCAAGGGATATGATTGGGAAGAAAACATCCCGTGAAAATTATGTAATGTTTTGGATAGTCTTTACTACTCTAAAATAGACACATAACTAAATTAGAATACTGTCTATCAGAATATAAGTATAAGGGCCTGTTCTTTTCTTTCAAAAGGAATAGTGAATAGTACTATTCACCTATCACATTTTCTCTCACAAGAAACACTATTCCAGTACTATTCATTTGCAACTTCACTATTCTTTTTCACCGAACAGAACACGCCCTAATACATTTACAAAATTATCTAAAATGACAAATATTTATATATAACATATAAGGCCCATTCTATGGCGCACTGACATTTTTTTACAACCGTTGAATCCAAAACTTAAGACTGCTGGATCTTTATCACAATTTCTTTTAATGGTACGTGCCACTAGGTTTTACTTTACTTTTACCCCTACTCATGGTGCTTGTGGAGCAACCTAGCACCCACTCTTCCATCTCCAGCAACTTCCAGCATCGAATCAAGTAGGACTCCCCATGCATCCAGAGTTAGTTCCTTTTCCTCCAATCCTCCACTGAGAATCCTCCACAACCTCACCACCTTGCTATCGACCTCCTCCATCTTTGGCTAACCTCGCTCTCCAAACTTTTTGGATAAATCTAAACTTCCTAATCAGATTTTATCAGACAACAAAATAGTACAAGAAGAGAGAGCAGGGCGTCCCTAAGCATGGGTGACCATGTGCGACCGCCGAGGACCCAAGCCAGAAGGAGGCCCAAGTCCACGCATGTATATTGTATATGTACACAACTTTGTATATCCAAATGTTTCAATTGTCTATCGAATTCTCTCTGTACCTGTGACTGTAGCTTCAGCTGAAAGAAGTTTCTCAAAACCGAAACTGTTGAATAACTATTTGAGATCAACTATGTCACGAGAAAGATTAAATAGCTTGGCTATGTACACCATTGAGAGGGCTATGTTGGACACTATTGATTTTTTTTAAAGACGTGCATAACACATTTTTCATTAAGAAGAAGAGAATTACAGAAATACAACTTTAAGAGAACACCCCAAAGCTGCCAACACGGACGACCTACAACCACAAACAGAGCGGACGAAGCCACAAACACAACACACTAAAGGCAACAGAAGAGACACGAGGGAAGGACACCACAACCTCGCCACCCGACACGCCACCCAGGGGACTGATCTGATCCTGCAGAGAGAAGCCACATTGCCGCCATAGAAGCCGAGGAAGAACCACGAAGACAACCACAGACGAGGGCGAAGACAACCATGAAGCAACACGACCACGTCGACAAAGCATCCGCCAATGAAGAAGACCACCACGACGACAACGACCCGCCAGCAAGCATACGACAGAGCTGAAACACGACGGCAAAGCATCCGCCAGCACGACCAGGAGGCCAAGCAACCACCAATCAGACAACCACGACGGGAAGGAACCCGCCAGCAACAACGACGGCAGCATCCGCCGAGACCACGACCACCAACCGCGACGAAGACAACAGGGCGGCAAATCATCCGCCAGAACCAAGGCAACTGGAGCGACAATGCGAAGAGAGGAGCGCAGGCAGGACCAGAGAAGGGAAACCACGCTGACCAAGACGACCAGCCGCAGGAGGGGGCGAACGAGTGATGCTCCAAGGAGAAAGGGCGCCCGCAGGCGTCCTCATCATCGGCCTGCAAGCAGGCAAAGGCTCTCGCCTCCGCCCCAACCTGGAGAGCACGCCGAGCCACAAACCGCCGCTCCGATAGGAGGGACGGGTGCCCAAGACTTCACAACAACACATTCAAGAAGGGGAACGACGCCCGCAGACGCCACCGTTGTTGGTCCAGCAGAACGCCGGACGGGGTTTTCATCCGAAGCCTAGGGCGGGTCCACCCAAGCAGCTGTCGGCAACGCCCCCCATCAACCACCGGCGGGGCCGGTGGAGGGGGGAGCCCGGAGTAGCCACCATCAACCCCAGCGGCCAGTGGAAAAGCGGCGACCTGACGACCTGCATGGACCTGACCGCCGGCAGAGACGGCCTCGGCAACCCGCAGACGCTAGGCATGACGCGGTGACCCGGCGCCTGGTGCCGCAGCCGAGGGGCAGCGATGTGACAGAACCGCCCAAAATAAATCCGGATTATCACTTAAGCCGGTCCACTTGGCTCATAAGTGAAAGTGCATCTAGGCCCCTAAGTGGATTTTGGTGAATTGAATGACAAGGCGATTAAAGGACTAATATATTTGTCTAAGATTGTGAGCAGGTTTTGTTTACATATTCATGAGCAATTATTAAAGTACTTATTTATGGATGAATATTATTTGGCTCACATTGGAAAAGACAAATATATGGATGATCCTAATGCATAAGGGACAAATATCAAGCAATAAAGGAAGATAAATATTGGGATAATTTGAGAAGGTCAATTCATGGTCTCCCATATGAATACGTAGCTTGATTAAAATTACAAGGATCATAAAAGAAAAGATGGTAATTCTCTAAGTCAAGTGCAAGGCTTCATGTGTTTGTTGAAAGAGGACATAAGGATGAGTGTACACATTATGGTTCTAATTTGGAAGCTTCCACATTCGTTGTCAATCAAGATCAAGCATTTGAAGCGGGTTTTCAAATGAAGGTTAATTGTGTATGAAGCAAAGTGGAACTCAAAGTGGATTGGATAAGTGATGAAGAGATCAACCGAGATGTCTAGGGTGAGGGACTAAGCAATCTTTGGGGCCGTAGCTAAGCCGCCATTTCGTGTTTTGCTAAGGTGAAGTTCTAGCATCCGTGGGGTCTCCAAGTATCATATCCAAACCTTAACCGAGTGAAGCAATGCAACTCATCTACATGTTATGTTTGGCAATATGGAGTGACTTATTGATCCAAGTATGCATTCCTATGCTAGATGGGAAGATCCTAAGTCATTAGCTCAAGTATGGACGTGCTCAAGTCAAAGGCTATGTTGAAAGCCCTCAAGTGAATATTGATCAAGTATGGCAAGATTGAAGATATCCAAGCTCAAGAGATCAACAAAGTGTTTTTATGTATTCTTGAGTATAGGTATGCCGTACTATCAAGAGGGATGCAACTTAGCGAGTTGACCAAGTCAAAGTGCTCATTAGTTGACCTAAGTGAGATCTAGCCTTAAGAGCTTTAGAGTGTACTAACAAACCTTCCTAACCTAACCTGAGCCACTTCATCTCTTTGGTGAAGTGTTAGAATCATAGAAAGGGTTTTGGGGGTGTCTCGTGCCTGACCGGTCTGACCGGTCAGGGGCACCGGTCTGACCGGTGCCGCTAGCCCCAACGGCTAGTTTTTCGAACACCGGTCTGACCGGTGCCGCCCGTGGACTAACGGCTAGTTTTCTCCTTTGAGGGGTATAAATACCCCAAGCCTTCTTCAGTTGAAGGTTGCTGTTTCTAGTGACATTGCTGAGGTCCCAAGCCATTCCTAACAAGCTCTAAGCCTTAGTGGCTCTCCCCAACCCTCTCTTTGTGAGATTTGTGGATTCAAGCCATATCCTTGGTGTTGGGTTGAGAGAGTGAGCTCAAGAGCGACCTTGTGAGCTAACAAGAGCATTTCCATAGCTTGAGCACTTTGGTTTCGCGTCTACAAGCTTTGAAGCGTTTGTTACTCTTGGAGGTTTGCCTCCTAGACGGCTAGGCGTCGCCGGCTAGCTCCCAACGTTGTGGTGAGCAGCGGGAAGTTTGTAAGGGTTGCGATCTTGCCTCTTCGTGGAAAAGGTCCCCTTAGTGGAAAGGAGGAAAGTGGTTGAAAGAGACCCGGCTTGTTGTGGGAATTGTCCCTTACAAGCTCCTCAACGGAGACATAGCCATTCCTTAGTGGGTGGTGAAATTCGGGAAACAAATCCTTTGCTTCTTCGTGTGGTTTGACTCTCTAAGTTGTTTTTTCTAGCATATTTGTTTTGCTTCCGCTTCGATCTACTTGGGTGTGCTACTTGTGTGTGCAGGGCTCATTACCTTACTTGTGATCATCTACAAAGACCACTCACCAAGTTTGGTTCGTGCTAGAAGTCAAGAGGTGCTTGAAGTTATTTTTGCAGGTGCTCTGTGCTACACCGGTCTGACCGGTGAGGCTCACCGGTCTGACCGGTGCCTCCTGTGAAGTCCAGTGCTTGACCGGTTTGACCGGTCATCACCACCGGTCTGACCGGTGGAACACTGTCAGCTCAAGTGATCGGGGAAGAAGAGTTTAATTTGGTCGTCACGCCTATTCACCCCCCCTCTAGGCGACATCAAGGTCCTTTCAATTGGTATCAGAGCTTGGTGCTCCGATTCGAGCTTAACCGCTTGGAGTTATTCGATGTCGACAACTCGTGAGGTACCATTTGAGCCTCCAGCTCTAGATGGCTCAAACTATGCATCTTGGTCAATTCATGTACTCAATCGCATTAGGACTATGGGTCCACTTGCCGAGAAGATTGTTGTTGCTAGCATTCTACCTCCTCACCTTAGGGAAACCAAAATTGACTTGTCAAAATCATCCCTAGAGGACTTAGAGTGTTGGCAATGCAACTCTCGAGTATTTAACTATATTTGTAGTGCTTTGAGTGATGATGTGCAGGACTTCATCTATGAGAAACTTGAGATTGATGCACACGCCATTTGGGAGATTCTTCGTGAAGAATATGAAAAGCCCAAATGGATTGATCAAGAGCAAACCATGATGAAGGCACTTGAGGAGAGCTCTATGTCGTCATTCAACATCACTGAGCCTCAAGTGTCACTTCCCAAGCAAGGAGAAGGCCAAAGAAGCGAGGACCATGTCCCTCTGCTGGGATCGGTCAGACCGGTGGAATCCACCGGTCAGACCGGTGCCGGCAGAGGCACAACCATTTGCTTGATGGCCAAGAAGGAAAAGAAGAAAAGGACCAAGGGAGGAAAGATTGAGAAGAATGAAGCTTCAAGCTCCTTGGCCAAGGAACTTGAGGCTCTCAAATTCGAGAATGCCTCCTTGGTTTGTAAGTATGATTCACTCGCTAGACAATATGATAAGGTTATCAAATCCTTTGCGTGTGTAGCTGCAGTGGATCAAGAAAATGAAAGGCTTGAAGAAAAGCTAGGAAAGCTCACTAGTGAGCATATGGCTCTACAAGCCGATCACAAGGGACTTGAGTGTTCCTATGAGAAGCTTGTCGATTTTTATGCAACACTAGAGATAACCCATGAGGTTGTGCTTTCATCGGTAAAATTTATGCAACCTCTATCTCACACATGCACATGCTCACAAGTTCAAATTGATTTATCTTGCGTTAATGATTGTTTGTCTCAAGCAAGCCAATCTAGCATTGAGCATGTACTTGTAGAATCTTGTGATGACCTCATTGCTAAAGAAAATGATGAACTCAAGCAAGAGGTTGAAAAGCTTCAAAAAGACTTGTATGTGTTGAAGGAGAAGAGCAAAGTGCAACCTTCTCAAGATAACCGTGAAGACATGGTGAAAAAGCTTGAGAAGGGATCAACCGTCACTAGCTCAACCCCTCAACTACATACAAGGACCCACAAGCACAAGATTCAAGAAAAGAGCAAGGTTGGACAAGTCAAGTCCCAATATCGCCCAACCAAGCACAAGGCACAAGAATCGCTCTCCAAGAAGCCTAGAAGCTCAAACAAGTGGAGAGTGTGCTACAAGTGTAGAGAGAAGGGTCACTTTGCCGACTCGTGCCCAAGCGTGAAGATGGGCAGTGGCACTGACCGTGACCGGTCAGACCGGTGCATGCCACCGGTCAGACCGGTGCCGGCCAGGGCAGCCCCACCTCAAGCAAAGAAGACCTCTTCAACAAGAACAAGGCTCAGTAGCAAGCATGGACGAGAAATTACAAGGAATGGTGTGACCAACAAAAACAAAAGCCGCATTTGCTATGAATGCCGTCAAAAGGGTCACATGGGCAAAGATTGTCCAAATGGTAACATTCCTAAATCAAATCTAGTCTATTATGATTTCCATAAGCTTAGGAGCGATAAGAATGGAACTTGTGCTATGAGGGAGATTAGTTCACCTCAATGTAGCATGAGAGCCATTTGGGTTCCTAAGCACCTTGTGGCTAACCCAATAGGACCCAACAAGTATTGGGTACCAAGAAATGCTTGCTGAGCTTGCAGGTTGGAAGAGATGCATTGAACACATGGTTAGAAGGCTTGAAAATCACGATTGATCAATTGACCATGTGAAGGGCAAAATTACATAAATCTTGAAATCAATGACATCTCGGTTTCAAGTTAGTGATGTGTTCACTCAATCAAGGGACAAGAAATTGAAAATCACCAAAGGAGTGAACACTGGGGGTCACCAGTCTGACCGGTGACAAGCAACGGTCTGACCGGTGCCGGCCCAGTGAGACTGTTGGCCGGGTGACCCGGGAATAACCCAACTTTCAAAAAAAAGGTGATTTGGCATCAAAGGTTATGAGAGACTCGACACATTTCAATTAACAAATCATTTATGTGTCTTGACCAAGTTTGGAATGAGCCTCACCAAGTTCTTAATTGAATAAAGTGCTTTGTTCGAGAAATTCAAAATATCTCTAGCACTATTTAAGGGGGAGCTCATTGCAATACTTGAGTCGCTTGTGGGACTAACAATTTCTTATAGTGATCTTGTAGTCTCACTCTTTTGTGCATCTCTAAGCAAGCTCTTGATAAGTATAACTCCCAAAAGAACAAGTAAGAGCTAGCGCCGTTCAAAATTTAAATATATGCACAAATAAAATGGTCTTAAGGCAAAGGTATGTTTCCATGAACCTCATTGAATACCGTAATGCATCTAGGCCATAATACCATGCTAGTGTGCCATCCTTAGCATGTAATTGCTTCAAGTGAATTTTTGTGTGCCTCTCTAGATATTTGGTTGATACCTTTGCTTTCCCTCGTCTTTGTGTCTCGAGGTTGAAGGTATGAGTCAAATGTTCTTGAAAAGCCATTCATTTGAAGTGGATGCATGCACTTTGTGACATAGGATAGACTTTTCGAAAAATCAACTAGTAAGAGTTGGAAGTGTGCTCATTTTGAAAAATATTTGATTCTTGGTCTTTGTGACCCAATCAACTTGGTTGTGACTATGGTTCCCCTTGTTTGATTGATGGCTAGTCACAATTAAGAAGATTTTCTCAAGTCCATAAAATCCATATTTATCTCTCTCTCTTGGAAGAATCAAGAATTATCAAAACAAATTGGATTATCCTCCATTCTTTCAAGACTTGATGAATTTTGGATCAATATCAACTCTTTATCTCCTATCCAAAACTTCTGAAAGAATTAGGATCAAAATCTCTCTTTTTGGCTCAAAGCCTTTTTCTCAGGCCCACCACCGGTCTGACCGGTGGTACCCCTGAAGTCACAACTTCCTTCTTCTGAGACCTAGGTAGATGCAAAGTGTCTTATAAAATAGCAGAAGATGTTTTAAGGAGCAAAAACTCAAACTGGAAGAGAAGGATCGGAACTTCCGAGGCTAGGTCGGTTCTACCGATATGGTTTCTCTGTTGAAATTATCAAAATCTTCGGTACTACCGATCACGGGTTGGAACTACCGCTAAAGGCCCACTGGCTCGACCAAGTGTAGTCACCGGTCTGACCGGTGGCTCGCACCGGTCTGACCGGTGACGCCCGACTGCAACCCGTGGGCCCACAGTAAAAAGAATATATCCTTTACCCCCTTCCTTCTCTCTCTCCTCCATTATTCACCAGCATTCACCCCATCCAAAACCGTGAAGGTCTTCTTCTTCCCTCCTCCCACCTCTCCTTTCTCCCATGGAGATTTGAAGATTCAACCAAGGAAAGACCACAAGATTGGAAGCAAAAGGATCTCCCAAGGCTCCTCCTTTGATTCCCCTTTGAGTTCTTTGAATTTCATTCAAGTTCTTCTCTCCAAAGGTATTCAAATCTTCGTTTTGCCCGATCTCTTTACTCCGTGCAAAGATTTGAATTTCCTTTGGTATATCATCTCCTGAGAACCCCTAGAAGACATACCTATAGATCCATAAAGTTTCGTTCGACACATTGTGAGAACCCAAGATTTGGGGTCGGACGGCCTTCACCGGTCTGACCGGTGGCCGTCACCGGCCTGACCGGTGGCGCGTGTCCAGTCCCAAATTTTGTTTTCTTCATGCTTTTCAACACATATCTGTATTAGGTTGTCTCATGTCTATCTAGACCAAATCTTAGAGTCATAGCTGCTCAGATTGGATGTTGGGGCAATTGGCTCTGTTCTGGGTGGCACCGATCTGACCGGTGCCCATCACCGGTCTGACCGGTGTGGCCCAGAGCAGACCCAATTGTTCTGAACTTTCAAGAATCTTCTTCTATATCGATTCAATCTGGTTCCTAGAGTCTAATACAC
This sequence comes from Cenchrus fungigraminus, assembly GCA_036936925.1. Taxonomy (NCBI): domain Eukaryota; kingdom Viridiplantae; phylum Streptophyta; class Magnoliopsida; order Poales; family Poaceae; genus Cenchrus; species Cenchrus fungigraminus. The sequence goes on along the minus strand of CM072773.1, from coordinate 137,772,190 downwards.
TCTTGTCATCCTTTTTTTGACTCAGGACAGCAGTCATGGTCAGGGAAAAGGAGGGTGCTAAGAAGAGAAGAGAAGAGAAGAGGTGCATGCTCGCAGAGGGACTGCCCCCGGTGACTTTGGGGAAGGGGGCAGCACCATAAATGTCAGCGGCAAAAGGTTGAGACGTCGTTCAGCTCGAGAGAGTGCAGAGACACCTGACCTTGGAGGTGACACCGGTACTAGCAGCGATGACAATGTTGAGGATGAGACCTTTGAGGGTCAGTTTGAGCTGAGGAAGCACCAGGAGGCTGGTTCTGATGATGGTGAGTCCGACGAGGCAGAGGATGAGGAGGAAGAGGAAGAAGAAGAGGATGTGGATGCCATGGATGAGGATGATGATGACCAGGGTAGATTGAAGATCATGCCACCCACCTATATCTATCCTGACAGGCCAGTAAAGTACCATGGTTCGGGCATGACTAAAGCCCTAAAGAAGTTGAGGGATAAGAACCCTTATGAGGAGGCAAGGACCGCATCCGATCCAAGGTTTTGGGCTAAGTTTCAACAGGATTACTATGCTACGGTGATCATCAAAAAGCCCAAAATCACTCATAAGGCACAATATGTGGATTGGGGGCATATGGCTAGGAAGAATGACCCCATTTTTAATGAAGTCATAAGCAACTGTGTGAGGCAAAGAGTCAAGGAGCTTATGGGTTTCCGACAAGATTGGAACAAGGAGATAATAGCCCAATTTTATGCCACCATGCACTTTGGACACATTGGTACTGAGAGGGCTATGATTTGGATGACCAATGCCCTGAGGTATTCCATCACTTTCCCCAGGTTCTTGAGGTGCTTTGGGATCATGGCAGGAGACAAGGACTTAAGGCAGCTCCATGATGAAGGGGAGCTCGACAAGAGCGCCTTGCACCTTATGTACCCGAGAGGTGACCATGCTTATTATGGGAAGGTGAAGAATCTCTATACCTACTATGCTGCACTTAATAGACTCCTTAGGGTGTCTATTACACCAAGAGATGGGAATCCCTCTGAGATCACAAAATTTCAGAAAAACTTGATGATTGCTTTAAGGCCGGGAGCTCCGGAATTTAGTGTTGGGGATTTCATTTGGCAAGAAATCAAGCATCTATCAGAGGACCCCAAAAAGATTTGCAACTACAGTCCCTATATCATGTATATGATTGAAAAGGTTGCAAAGACGGAGTTTCCCAAAAATGTGACACACAAGCCATTGAAGCTCAATCCTAGCAAGAATCCAAGGGTTCCATCTCCTAGAGCAGAGCAAGCACCTGGCCATGAGGAAGGAACCACAGAAGAGGGCACTACTCAGTCAGATCAGCCACAGTCAGGCCCTCAGGCCGTCACCGGTCTGACCGGTGCTAAGAACCGGTCTGACCGGTGGGGAGGCTGGGAGCAGCACAGGCCCCGCAGATCCACTTCTCCATTGAGGAAGTTCCTCAATTTCATAATTGGCATGTGTAGGAGTCAACATGACATCCAGGTGGAGCAACAAAGGTCTAGGAGGGCAAACAAGCAAATGAGGGACACGATGAAGTTGATGCACAACACTCAAGGGTTTGAACCGCCTCGCTCTCCTCCCTCTTCTGAGTCTCCACAGGTTGAGATACCCTCCTTCGAGGATAGGATGAGAGGATGGGTCAACTCTGACATGCTTAATCAATATGGACCTATGTTTTTTGAGTCCGGGCAAGAACAAGGGTCTTCATCATCGGCTCCTCCTCCACCTCCACCGTTTGTACCCCCTCACCCGGATGTACCTGGTTCTTCTCACTCCATGGAACAAGAACAAGCTCCTCCACCTCCTCCACCTTCTGAGCAAGGACAAGATTGGGGCGCTCGCTTCTCCGCTGAGATCTTTGGATATAATCCATATTACTATGGTAAAGACAGTGCTCCTATAGCTCATCCCTCTGAAATCACTATCTCTGATTCCATTTACCTAAACTCTCCTATGCATTGGATTCTTGACACTTCTCAAATAGGAGGGAGCTCTCAACCAGGAGACGGATCTCAGGTACAGTGATCGATGGCTACTTCTTCTCCAGGCCCTTCTTGGATGCTTGATGACAAAGGGGGAGAAGATTTGGATTAAAGACTTAAACTCAGTGTTGCTGTCTGTGTTGCACCGGTCTGACCGGTGCAGGGCACCGGTCTGACCGGTGCTGGCTGGCTGTTGAGAGCAGCTGTGTAATATTTTAGAACCTTATCTTTGTGGACTTGAGAACATTTGTGTGAGTGCTACTGTGTGTTTGAACCTTTATTGTAATAATTAAGCGACTTTATTGCTAGATTGTGATGCTTGTGTTGAATGATGTATTATTTGTGTTGGCTAAATGGAGCAAAGTGATCTAAGCCAGCTTGCAACCCCGGCCTGATCACCTTGGACCAAATAGCACGCACACCTTTTACTTTGTGCTCTGGCTGGACCTGACCGGTCTGACCGGTCAGTGGCACCGGTCTGACCGGTGCTGCCTAGTCAGGCGTGCTGGCTGGACCTGACCGGTCTGACCGGTCAGGGGCACCGGTCTGACCGGTGCTGCCTAGTCAGTACTTGTGTTCTTTGCTTTGTGCATAACCTGTCATACGCATCACAGATTTTCATTTGTCGCTTACACTTGGTGCACTCCACTGATTCTGAGATATAGGGGGAGCTCGCATGCGCTTTCTCCTAAATTTGTGCTATTGGCATTTGAGGCCAAACTTTTGAAAATCAACTCAAAGCACAAATTAAGGGGGAGCTCTAGCTATATCTAAGAATCTAAAATGCGCTTTAATGTTTTATTTGTAAACTTTAATCGAGTTGTCATCAATCACCAAAAAGGGGGAGATTGAAAGTGCATCTAGGCCCCTAAGTGGATTTTGGTGAATTGAATGACAAGGCGATTAAAGAACTAATATATTTGTCTAAGATTGTGAGCAGGTTTTGTTTACATATTCTTGAGCAATTATTAAAGTACTTATTTATGGATGAATATTATTTGGCTCACATTGGAAAAGACAAATATATGGATGATCCTAATGCATAAGGGACAAATATCAAGCAATAAAGGAAGATAAATATTGGGATAATTTGAGAAGGTCAATTCATGGTCTCCCATATGAATACGTAGCTTGATTAAAATTACAAGGATCATAAAAGAGAAGATGGTAATTCTCTAAGTCAAGTGCAAGGCTTCATGTGTTTGTTGAAAGAGGACATAAGGATGAGTGTACACATTATGGTTCTAATTTGGAAGCTTGCACATTCGTTGTCAATCAAGATCAAGCATTTGAAGCGGGTTTTCAAATGAAGGTTAATTGTGTATGAAGCAAAGTGGAACTCAAAAGTGGATTGGATAAGTGATGAAGAGATCAACCGAGATGTCTAGGGTGAGAGACTAAGCAATCTTTGGGGCCGTAGCTAAGCCGCCATTTCGTGTTTTGCTAAGGTGAAGTTCTAGCATCCGTGGGGTCTCCAAGTATCATATCCAAACCTTAACCGAGTGAAGCAATGCAACTCATCTACATGTTATGTTTGGCAATATGGAGTGACTTATGGATCCAAGTATGCATTCCTATGCTAGATGGGAAGATCCTAAGTCATTAGCTCAAGTATGGACGTGCTCAAGTCAAAGGCTATGTTGAAAGCCCTCAAGTGAATATTGATCAAGTATGGCAAGATTGAAGATATCCAAGCTCAAGAGATCAACAAAGTGTTTTTATGTATTCTTGAGTATAGGTATGCCGTACTATCAAGAGGGATGCAACTTAGCGAGTTGACCAAGTCAAAGTGCTCATTAGTTGACCTAAGTGAGATCTAGCCTTAAGAGCTTTAGAGTGTACTAACAAACCTTCCTAACCTAACCTGAGCCACTTCATCTCTTTGGTGAAGTGTTAGAATCATAGAAAGGGTTTTGGGGGTGTCTCGTGCCTGACCGGTCTGACCGGTCAGGGGCACCGGTCTGACCGGTGCCGCTAGCCCCAACGGCTAGTTTTTCGAACACCGGTCTGACCGGTGCCGCCCGTGGACTAACGGCTAGTTTTCTCCTGTGAGGGGTATAAATACCCCAAGCCTTCTTCAGTTGAAGGTTGCTGTTTCTAGTGACATTGCTGAGGTCCCAAGCCATTCCTAACAAGCTCTAAGCCTTAGTGGCTCTCGCCAACCCTCTCTTTGTGAGATTTGTGGATTCAAGCCATATCCTTGGTGTTGGGTTGAGAGAGTGAGCTCAAGAGCGACCTTGTGAGCTAACAAGAGCATTTCCATAGCTTGAGCACTTTGGTTTCGCGTCTACAAGCTTTGAAGCGTTTGTTACTCTTGGAGGTTTGCCTCCTAGACGGCTAGGCGTCGCCGGCTAGCTCCCAACGTTGTGGTGAGCAGCGGGAAGTTTGTAAGGGCTGCGATCTTGCCTCTTCGTGGAAAAGGTCCCCTTAGTGGAAAGGAGGAAAGTGGTTGAAAGAGACCCGGCTTGTTGTGGGAATTGTCCCTTACAAGCTCCTCAACGGAGACGTAGCCATTCCTTAGTGGGTGGTGAACTTCGGGAAACAAATCCTTTGTTTCTTCGTGTGGTTTGACTCTCTAAGTTGTTTTTTCTAGCATATTTGTTTTGCTTCCGCTTCGATCTACTTGGGTGTGCTACTTGTGTGTGCAGGGCTCATTACCTTGCTTGTGATCATCTACAAAGGCCACTCACCAAGTTTGGTTCGTGCTAGAAGTCAAGAGGTGCTTGAAGTTGTTTTTGCAGGTGCTCTGTGCTACACCGATCTGACCGGTGCCTCCTGTGAAGTCCAGTGCTTGACCGGTCTGACCGGTCATCACCACCGGTCTGACCGGTAGAACACTGTCAGCTCAAGTGATCGGGGAAGAAGAGTTTAATTTGGTCGTCACGCCTATTCACCCCCTCTAGGCGACATCAAGGTCCTTTCAATAAGCGATAACCAAGAGCTATTTTGTCGCCTCAGCCGGGTCATGCCCGGTAAATCACTTTCACAGGATCGAGATATGCGCTAAGCCCACACGAAGGCGGGACCAGAGTACATCATTACATTACATAAAAGTCCACAAGTACTTAAAATTACAAATCAGGTTTTGAGTACATAAAAGTAAACATGGTTCAGAGTTTTAAACATCGGAAAGTAAACTAAACGCGGGATACACATGGGAGGCCATCCACAATGTATCACTCCTCATCATCATTCTCCCATTCAATTTCCCATCCATCTGGAATAACACCAGGCCAGATAGGATTACCTGAAAACAACAAAAGAAGCAAGGCTGAGTATTCTAATACTCAGCAAGACTGACCCGTCAAAATAGAAGACACAGCTAGACATGCAGGCTTTTTGGCTGGTGGGTTTGTTTTGCCAAAAGCAACTATGAGTTGATCCTTACTTTCAAATTTTAGCTCAAGTTCTAGTATGTTAACCATTCTAGGTAAGCACCTAGCTAAACAAGCATGGTTGTGCAAACAAGATTAATCAAGCATCAAAATTAATCCAAGATGTTTCATAAATAAACATGGGGTAGCCAGTGGTCAAGCCGACTCAGATAACGGCGAGTGACCGACGATCGATCGATTTATATCCTTGCAAGGTAAACCCAAGATACACGGAAGAAGGTAGACTCCAAAGAATCCAAAGAAAAGCAAATGCGGGGTCTACCCCGACCAGGTGGTTCCCGTCACTCCCCAGATTAGGGACATGCGCCACAGTCCTAAGTACAAGGTTACTGGAACGCCCTCACACGGCACGTCCAGACTCACACTTGCACTACGGAATCAAACCGGGAGACGCATCTCAAGATTAGTAGCGATAAAGTCCCCGCACTGGTTCATTAGGTACTAGGCTTACCGGTCTCATTCCCGACAAGCACTTGGTACGTTCAATAGCTTAGACCAGCACCATGCTACTCGGTCGAGACCGAACCCATTGCTCTTACCACATGAGCGAGTCAATTTAACCAACTTATGATTCCAACATAAGCATCCTATATCTCGCGAGCAATGAGTCATTACTCGACTTGTACCGTATCCTTAGAGCATGGCACTAGCGTTCCTAACATACTAGTAAAAGAGCATATGAGTCCTAAGGATCATGCATCTAGGTTTCAACGCAACTCCTGAAACTTAAATGCACAAGTAAACAATAAATACTGAAAAGTAAAAGTGGAGATTTTATCCCAAAAAGGTTATATGAAACCGGTGCTTGCCTTCTTCTATGCTAGCAACAGCCTTGGGCTCTTCCGGACTTTGGTCCAGGTCTTGGTGAACACTGAGCTGGTTCACCTCTCCATCAACTGTCCCTTCTCCCCAGTGGCGAAGCTGACGGATTTTGACGCCTAAGGCCACTTAGTAAACGTTTATACCACTCAATCTCAATGTAGTACACATAATAGCGATAATCGCAATAACGATAGTTCATATATCCATAGAAGTGCTTAAAATGTACGATTTAGACCAATACATCACAATTTAAGACACATTGGCATAATAAACTTGATAAAATAAATACCTAACTAGTCCCGATCTCGGTTTGGTTCATCGTCGACTCCCCACATATCACAGATATCACAGAAGGAAGGACACTCGAACCTACACATGGAAATAGCGAAACAGGTAAAGTAAGAAATATGCAAAATATAATTGAATAGCAGAAAAATGACAATTGGATATGAAACATACCACTTGGATTAGAGCCACGAGGTGGTAACTTTTGCAACCGATTCTTCAAATCTTGCCAATGGTACAGAATATCATCATCTTTAATTCTTGCAAAAATCTCTTGCTCAATATAGCATATCATCCTATGATCAACCAATCATTTCCCATCTTATTCGTCAACTCTGTCTTGATGATTTTCATAGCTGAGAAAATTCTTTCAACCGTGGCAGTTGCAACCGGCAAAATTAAGGCTAACTCAACAAGACGGTACACAAATTTATAGTCTTTGTTCATCTTAGTCTGGACCATCTTGATAGCAAGATCACCAATGTCGTGACAATTTGCAAAGTTAGGATCCCTTCTCACCTCATTAATCCATACATCAACTTGTTCTCTAAGCCTCATAAGGTCATAATGGCAAAAATCAGCATCATAAAGCTGAGCTAATTCCATTATTTTTTCTTTATCATAGTTGGCGAAGGAATTTCTTGGATCTAGACAAGCAATGCATCTTAATAAATGAGTAGACCTCTCAGCAAAGCAATTGTTAAATTCCATAATAATCTTATCATACACCACATTAAAGATTTCATTCTTGAAATGATGATAGTAAGTCACTAACTGACCTTCACGCCCCCTTGAGCGACCCCTAATAGTTATTGTTTCCTCCATATTTGGCATTGCTATGTTATGTTTGAGACAAAAGACCTTTACCTCATCAAACAGTTCCTCCCAACCATTCTCACGTATGTCTTGAATTGTTAGAATTGTGGCCTCAATCAATCCCACATCACGAACAATGTTTTGATCTTTCCTTTGCAAGCACAGTGACAAGTCATTAGTTTTACCCAACAATCTGATCATAAGATGCAAAATAAGCACATACTCAAATGTCTCCATTTGTTTTATCAAACCCGAAGCAGTATATTTCTTGTCTCCATTAGATCTATCTTCAGCCACATTCTCTAGTACTTCTAAAACAACATCCCACATGAGAAGAATACGACATAAGGTTTTATGATGTGAACCCCATCGAGTATCCCTAGGTTGTGCAAGGTTGGTTTGTTGATTTTTCCCTCTCCCTGAAAAAATCTCACCACCCTCCAATTGACGTACAAGCTCATCATGGTGATTTTGGGACAACTGATCCCTTCTCTTGAAAGAAGCATTAACCGTGGTGACAATTAAAGTGGAAGTCTGAAAGAAGTCAAATATAGAAGAACAACACTTGGCAACCGAAACAACCACTAATTGCAATTGGTGTGCAAAGCAATGTATGTAAAAAGCATATGGATTCTCATCGAATATTTGTCTTTGTAAACCATGAAATTCTCCCCTCATATTTGATGCCCCATCATACCCTTGCCCTCGAATTCTAGATATTGACAACCCATGAGAAGCAAGCATACCATCCAAAGCCAATTTTAGTGATGATGATGTTGTGTCAGGAACCTCTCTCAAACCAAGAAATCTCTCAATCACTTCACCCCTTGCATTCACATACCTACATAGAGAAAGAAACATGATTAATACTTATTTTTAGACTTCATATAAAAAAACAGCAAGCAAACTATTACAAAACAGCAAGAAAATGTTACAAAACACACCTCAAAACAAAGGCTATTTGTTCCTTTATTGATGCATCTCGTGCCTCATCAACAAGAATGGCAAACCGTCTATCACCAAGATCTGAAATAATAGCTTTAGTTGTTTGTTATGCACAAGCTTGGCAAATTTCTTTCTGAATATCAGGTGAAGTCATTTGACTACCACGAAGCAAATATGCTACATTTTTATTCTTGTCTTTGTACCACTTTAACAAGTCCTTAAAAACACCCTGGTTGGTAGAGCTAGCAGATTCATCATGTCCACGGAAAGCAAGAGCTTGCAATAAAAGAAATCTTATAATTCCCAACACAACAGTCAAACGTCCTTTATGTTCCCACTCACTTTTTTGCCTCCTGAATGCATCACATGTGACACACTTTGCCTCTGATTTTTGAAATCTTGGTAACACTTTCTAGACTTATTGTGATCAATGCCATCACCATGAACTCCAATTAATTTGTGCCCATCCTTCCAGTTACGAAACCCAATAACTGTGAAGGCATCAATACTATAATTTTCAGGTCTTGGTTGCTTAAAGAGATAACAATAAAAACAATAGGCATCATCCTTATCTACACTATATTCCAATCATGAATTATCTATAAACCAATCCTCTTGAAAAGATCTATTGCGGCCAGTTATCATTCTTCTCGGAAAATTATGACCTTTTGGTTGGCATGGACCCTTCAAAATATATGCTCTTCTGGCAGCATCCCTAATGTTTGGATGCATGTTCTCAATTGCAATCCGCAGCCCAGGATCAGCAACAATGTCACCATCATTAAGTGCAATATTAGGATCATTGCTGCATATTTCCTCATCTTCTACATTGTCTGCATTCACATTGCTAACTCTTATTTCTACTTCTTCAGGTTGTACTGGTTCTGGTTCTGGACCTTCTGGTTGAACTTCAACAGACCTTGGTGGAATTACAGGTGTACGAGCAGGAGAAAAAAAGGATGTCAATGGCCTAACCGTCCCCTGTGTTCCAGTCCTACTCCTCTTATTCATTGACACTAATTGAGTATTGGGGAGTGCAAATCTACAAATGACAAATCAATAGATAAATATATCAGTTCCTCTACACAGCTACACTATTGACAATTTCTCATGTGGATTGGGGAATGGAAATTCCAATTTGGCAATTTCCAAACAAAATTGAATAATTGAGTAAGAGTAACTCACTGATTTTAAGCCCACCGAGGCACCAAGCCACCGAGGCCAGGCCTGCCTGTGCCCTGCTGCGCCTGTCAGCCTGTGGCCTGTGCTGCATAGCTGCAGTGCTGCTTGCCGCTGCCGGTGCAGTGGTGCGCAGTCCGTCGGCCCGCCCTGCTGCTGCTGGCCTGCTGCCGGTGCCGGTTGCTGCCGCGGTGCCGCCCGTCCTTCTGCAGGGCGCGCCGCCGGCTTCAGCCAGGGCCCAGGGGAGGAGACACCGAGACATGGAGGGCCGGAGGGGAGCTGCCGAGCTGGGGCCTGGGGAGGAGCTCCAGAGGGCGCCGCGCCGCGCGCCGCCGCCCGCCCTGCTGCGCCACGCCACCGCCGGCCGCTGGCTGCCGGCCGCTGCCTGCTAGGTTTCGGAGGGAGAGGCTGAGAGTTCGCGAGTCGCGACGGGATGAGATGGGAGAGGCGTACGTCGCTGAGCGGAAGGAGGTCGGCTGGGGCACTGCTGCCTACTGGGTTGTTCACTGTTGGGCTGTTGGGCCAAGAAAAATTACATATGCATAAGAAAATTTTTGGGCCACGCCTAAGGCCATGGCCTGGGTGGCCTTAGGCCCATCTCCGCCCCTGCTTCTCCCTCCTGGGTCAGCGTGTATGTACCGTCCGGTAAATCTACACGTACACATGCATATGCATTAGGTTATGGTGAGGGTGGTTAATTAAAGGTTAACTATGATGGTGACTGTGTACATATTTAAGAAAATTAAATTATTTAACTTCACAAAACAGCAAGGGGTGTGTTTAAGGATGACAAACAGAATTACTTCATGAAGTACTTAACTAAACTTAAACAATAAACATAAACCTATTTATTACACTCCTAGCTAGCCATTCATTCAAAAATTCAAATAAAATTAAAAACGCATCCATTGGTCTTAAATTTTGGTACATAGCAACATATACCTAAACTAAGCTCACATGCCAAAATTTAGCTCAAGATAACATATAAATTAATTTATACAAAAAAGACAAACTTCAGCCTAGTTTAACTTAATTAAATCCTATAAAAAGATTTACTAATCATTTTGATCTCAACTTTCTACTACAACTCATATATGTCAAATCTAAGCCTCTAGCCCAAGCATAGGTGCAGATTCAAATTATTTTTGAAAATTTTAAATTAAACTCCTACACAAGATTAAATCCAAAACATAAACCAAAGCACATCCTAAAATCATACCCATCCTACCAGAGGTACTATGCATCAATACAAAACCCTGGGGTGCACTTGTGCTTAAAGAAAAGTTCATTAAAAGGGCTATAAAAAGCATCAAGATTAAACTAGCATAAAGCTTACATAAATCATAACTAAAAATCTACACATCAAACTCATGCCAACTTTGGTCACAAATCTAAACATGCCAATAAGAGCAACATATCCAAAATTCACTTTCATATCATGAGTACATTTGAACTACAACAAAAACATCTCAAACTGAGTTTGAATTTTTAAATAAAAAACTACACAGAAAAAGCCTATACAACCTTTCTAGAAAAGGTAGAGTTTTTCACCATGAACCCAACAAAATTGGATTTGCATTTTTATGATTTTTCTACAATTTTCTACGAATATTTGAAGTTCCAGTCGAAACCCTAGAATACATTTACATAGAGACCCTCGACTTAAAACTCAGAATCACACATACACCCTTAGTTTACAAATCGAACCCTGGAAAGAAACAAATCATCGCAAAAGGGCCCTCGCCGGCGCAGGGGAGAGCTCCGGCGGCCGGAGAAGCGCCGGAGCCAGCCGTGCGAGCAGCCTGGGGGCCTCAGTGTTACTCACGCGCGTCGTCGGTGGTCTTGCCCCGGCCGGAAAGTTCGCCGGCGAGCCCTGGCGGCGGCGCGCAGCAACTCGTCCGCCGGCGGCCGGTGGTCCGGCGTTCAGGGCTTCAATGTGGGCCAACGGCGACGGGGATAGGTGCAGGGAGATCAGGGGAAGGAGAGGGGCCGGTCAGGCGGCGCTGGTCTGGTGCGGACGAGCTTGCTCGGCGGCGGCGCCGTAATGGAGAGCGGCGGCGTTGGGAAAGGAGTGCGGTGGCGCGTGCGGCAGGAAAAGGAGGAGCGGCGACGGCCTGCTCGGTTTTGAACCGTGCGTGTGCCACGGAAGCGAGGCGCGAGGGTTGGGTGCGCGCGAGAGGCCAGTGGGGTGGCCAAGTGGCGCACGGCATGCGCGATGTGTGCGCGCGGGCGCTCGGGCACACGGCGCGTGGCCCGGCCCGGCGTGACCTGTGGTGTGGGCGCGGTGCACGAAGAGAGACGCGGCGGAGGGCCCACGGAACTGGCACGAGTCCACGGCGATGTCTCCGGGGTGACCGTACGCCGGAACGGCGCGGGGACGCCACGTGGCCGAGCGGCCGGGCGCGGGCGCGCTCGTGCCAGAGCGCGGGGATGCACTGCGATGCGTCGACCGGCGTGGATGTTTATTTAGTGAGTCAATCTTCAAAAATCCGAAACTCCACAAAATGCCAACTAAGTTGGAAATCTCCAAAAATAAAAGTTGTAGAGGAGCTATAGACCTACAACTTTCACAAAGGGCGTCATATGTTTCGATCAACAGATTTGTGTGAAAAACGTGTTGAACTTCTAGCAAAACTCGGCCCGGAATTACTGTGCACAGGAACTTCATCTCGAGTTTACGCGGCTTTGCACTCAAAATTGGAATGTCCGCCAATTATGAAAAATGTGTCCCCAGAAATAAGGAACAACTTTTATATTGGCCGATTTTGAACATCTATAGTGAAATTCAGAGAACGCGCAAGAAAACCAAATCAGCATTTTGGATCTATAGGGGTTTGACCTAGAATTTGGTCTTTGACCAAGGTCATTTGTGCAAAAGTGTGCAAGATCAAGTCAAACATGTTTAAACACTAATTAACCAAGATTAGCACTTCTACTTAAGGTCATTAGCATAAACAAACATCAGGGATGTTACAAGCAACGGCCACCCCGGCAGCCGAAGACGCGCCGACACGGGTAGGGAGGGGCCGTCGCACGCCGATGGAGACCGAGCCGCGAAGCCCCGACGCGCAGATCTGGCAGCAGGGAAGGCGGAACCGCCCACGGCGGCACAGCCGAGCTCCGGCGGCCGGCGAAGCTCACAACCCTGGGAGCCGCGGATTCGGCCCGGGAGAACGCAGAGCTGCACCGGCGGCGACGGCGACGGCCGGCGAGGTTCGCGCGGGAGGGGCTAGCGACGGCGAGCGAGTCGCCCCCTGAGCCGCCCGAGAGGGACGACGCGAGGGTCGATCTCATGGTGGGTGTTGGACACTATTGATCACAATACTGTCCTTGATGATTGCATCAAGAAACGCTTTTTTTTTAGCCAAAGGGGTAATTGTATTAAAAGGGTACATAGTACAAATCGAAGTTCACACAAAACCCCTTACAGAAACCAGGAATCGGAACAAAGACCCTAGGATCTATCTCCTTCTCCATCCTTCGCCGTCGCCGGTGTCGCCTGCGGCCACCAGAGCCAAGAAACCTCTTCATGCCGTCATGGATCCTCATACTTGAGTTCGCCTCATGAACCGGACCACTATCCACGCCATACCTGATGAGTCATAGTAGAGCAAACGTGGATGAGGAAGAGGTGCTGATCCGATGGTCGCCACAACCACCGGAGTCGACCACGTCGGCGTTGAAGAAGAAGCAGAAGTCACGAACCTGGTCCGCCCCCCTCATCGGGTGACGGATGACTCCTGTCCAAGAACTCACAGACCCAACGCCGGCACTGGAGCACACACCGACGAAGGAGAGAGGAGTCTGGAGTAATTTATTCCACAAAGACAACGCCGTCGCTCCCAACCAAGCACCACCGGGAAACAAACTCCACATGCCATAGCCACCGACGAAGTAGAAGAAATCAAAGAAGAAGACAGATCCGGCAATAAACCAAGACCCATCGACATCATCTCCATCCCCCCGTCCACCAGAGAGCAAACAACAGGAGAATACAAATCTCACCGAAAGACCAACGCAGGGAACCCCTAGAGCAACAGCAGCCGCCAATCCGCCATGGAGAAGGCACCGACACCGCCGCTCGAAGACGAACAACGCTTGAAGAAGTATTTTTAATGTGTGCAGATATATTATAAGATTTTATATAAAACATAGATTTTAGAGAGGCCAGCACGACGAGTTCGTCAGAGAGCTCTCGAAATCCTAGGACCGACACTAAGAAGAGGATGGAAAACCATAGTGCAGGCACATTATTATCGGAAAGAGTATTTAAAATTTTGGACATAATATTCAACATATCAATATTATTAGTACTTTCTATTATAATATAATTGTAATATTTTATATGATTATCTAATTTTTTGACTATTGGGTCGTCGTCGTGATTTTATTCAGCAATTCTTCTTCTTTCTTCTACCTCCGTTCACGAGACTCGAGGAGCAACCTAGCACTTTCACATCCGCTCACTCTACTCGTCTCTAGCGGGATCAAAATTTGATCTACAACCACTTTGAATCATCCGCTATCCTGGTTGGCGAAGCGTATGCAACCTCACCATATGTGCAGCAAAACATCTCCATCGTCCGGACCTTTCATGTAAATCTTTATATTTCGGATCGTCGAGGATAGTGGAGAGGATAGCAAATCTTGTTTGGAGTTGAAAAAGGTTTGTTTGTTTCATCCATCATTATTAAAAAAATAGAACAGTAGTGTTATTTTTTTTTTCTTCTGATGAACGTGGTATGGAACCAAACTAGCACGAAAGGTTGAAGCATCGTTGTCACAGGATCACCACAAAAGGTTTCCATAGAGTAAAAATATACTAAAATTGTTTACAACTAGTTACTAGTGTAATAGCCTAGGAAGGAGGTAACACTGACACGGATGCGGGGGGAGTGAGGAAAATTGCCGGGAGAGGAAGCATAGTCGGGAGGAGAAAGAGAGAAAGAGAGTCAGAGGAGGCCACGCGACGCGGGTGGCGCGATGCGACGTCGGCTGTCGTGGTTGTGACCGCAACCGCCCCCCCCCCTCCCGCCTCCTGCCTCCTCCTCCACCTCCACCTGCGATCCCGATCCGCCGCCCCGCCCCGCCCCGCGCCGGCCGGTGAGCCTCCGCACCCCATTCCACTTCAATTGAGACAGCCAGAGCCAGCAACCCAGCAGCAAACCAACCCTAGATCCACTCCCCGCTCGGATCCGCCCCCGCACCCCACCCAGAGAGATCCAATTCCTCCCGCATGGCCTCTTCCTTCGCCCCCGACGACCAGACCGACGCCGACTTCTTCGACAAGCTCGTCGACGACGACGACGCCCCCGCCCCGGCGCCCGCCGACGACGCCCACGCCGCCGCCTCTTTGGCTCGCGACGTCTCCGACATCAGCCTCGCCGACAACGACCCACCTGCCCCGCCACCCGCCACCGAGGCGGCGGCGCCTCCGGAGGGTGGCTCGCCGGGCTCAGCCAAGGCAGGCGCCGGCCTCCACACCACCGTCAAGCAGGTGCAGTGGGCCTCCTTCGGGGGTGGGCGGGACGACGGCGCTGATCCGTTTGCTGATCTCTCCGGAGGCGCCGCCGCCGACAGCTTTTTCGGGAGCCAGACCCTCGACACCTCCGTGGGGACCTCGGATCACGACTTCTTCGCCGGTAATCAGAGCTTGGCCGCTCAGGTGACGGATCAGGACTTCTTCGGGGGCACCTCCACCTCCGATCAGAATGCCGGCGGGCAGCTCCAGAGCGCTGCCAGTGGTGCTGTGGATTCCACAGATCCAAAGTATTTCGAAACCATGTACCCCGGCTGGAAGTACGACGAGGCCACGCAGCAATGGTACCAGGTTGACGCTACAGCTGGGAATGCAGCTCAGGTGGTGGACAGTACCACTCAGAATCTACATCATCATCATCAGCAGCTTGACACGTCGTACCAGCAGAATTCAGCGCATGCAGGGCTTGAGCCGATTGCCGAGGAGGGCACTGCCACAGCGGGTGTCTCCAGTTGGGGGCAGGGGGGCGTCTCAGAGTACCCACCCAACATGCTCTTCTATGCAGAATACCCAGGTTGGTACTTTGATACCAACACCCAGCAGTGGCTGTCGCTAGAGTCATACCAGCAGGCCGCCATGCAGGCTGGAACAACTGGCGCTGTTCAGACTGGTGCGACCGCCGGTTCTGGTGCTGTTGCAACTTCTGGAGGGACAGGTTATAACGCCAAACAAACTGAGGACCTTACTGTCCACAATCAGGTGAACCATCATAACTCGTTCACGAATAGTTTCGCTCCTCAGAGCCAACGGCAGACAGCTGATGCATTTGGTAACACCGTGCAATCTGAAAGTGCCACAGATAATAGCCTGACAAGTAGTTTCTATGGTTTTAACCAGCATGCAAATGCCGAGACTACCAGTTCCTCTAAAAGCCAACATGTTGCTTTTAACACAGCTGAAACTGTTACAGATCACTATGGTGGACACAGGAGCTTTGACTCGTCAAGTCTTCAGACTGGTTATAATAGCTCCTCTGACAGTCAGCAATCTAGTTACAAGGCATTTGAACCTTCCACAGGTTATCATGCTGGTTATAAAGCGTTTGAACCTGCCATGGGTCACCAGACCAGTCACAAAGCGATTGAACCTTCCATGAGTAGCCAGAGTGGCTACAAGGCGTTTGAACCTTCCATGAGCAACCAGAGTGGTTACAAGGCATTTGAACCTTCCACGGGTCACCGCATTGCTTCAGGATTCATGCCTTCCACTGGTCATCAGGCCAGTTACAAAGAATTTGAAACATCTACAGGTTACAATACGGGCTTCAAGATATCTGAACCCTTATCAGCTCAACCTGCTAGTTACATGGGCTCCCAAACTTCTTCAGGTCATCAACCTAGCAACATGGGCTTTGACACTTCTGCAAACCACCAGGGTTATGGTGGTGTCAATGGTGCTGTGAACACTCAAGGCTTTGTCCCAATGCAAAACACATACCACCTCCAGAACCAAGGAAATGCAAACCCTCAAGGGCACCTGTCGAACAGCTATTTGAGTACTGAGAACTCCATGAACTTTAATCAGCAACAATTTCTGGGTGCAAATGCCTCAAACTACTTCGGCCACTCCCATCAAGAAGGGAGGTCATCGGCTGGACGACCACCACATGCTCTCGTTGCTTTTGGGTTTGGAGGGAAGCTTATAGTTATGAAGGAAACCACCTCAATGACCACAAGCTTTAACAGTGGAAATCAGGTACCTTGATAGTTTCCTTTTTTTTTCCCTGAGACTACCCTAATAGTTTCCTTGTAACAAAACGACATCACATATTTTTTAGCTGACTAAAATATTTCTTTCTTTTTTCTTCTTGCAATTAAAGGGGAACTCTAGCGGCACAGTGTCAGTTCTTAATCTATCAGAGGTGGTTTTAGATAAAGTTGATCCTTCAAGTATAACTAACGGCAGTGCACTTGGTTACTTCAATGCTTTATGCCGTCAACCTGTTCCTGGCCCTCTAGTCGGTGGAAGTGCTGCATCAAAGGACGTAAATAAGTGGCTTGATGAGATGATTTCATGGTATGGACCTTCCTCCACTGAATTCCAGAGAGGTGATACTCGGAAGTTGCTCATTTCATTGCTGAAGATACTGTGTCAGCACTACGGAAAACTTCGTTCACCTTTTGGGTCTGACCAAGAGGTACGTCCTCTCCTACTCTATCCTTGTTACTTTTTATGCCTTCTTTATTTTCTGGCCTGTTCCCCTTTACTGTCCTTGTTGATTTTGACAACATGAATCAGAAGAATTAAATATTGTGTTATGATAATTTTGGCATAGAAGATTAGCACTTAAGCATACTGGTCACAGAGTTGTTGGATGACACCAAAGTTGATAAGCAACTAAACCTACAGATTTATATATATATATTCATATGATCTGGAATTTGGTTATGATCAATATTTCAACCATGTGAAGTTATAATTTACTATTATTACTTATTAGTGTATCACGTGGAACTTTACTTGATTTCATTTTTTCATGTTTCACTATGAGGGAGAATTCAACTACTTTCAATCTCTGCAGCTTAGAAATTGTTCCTAGCTTTATTAATCGTACATTCGTGCCTAACTTTTATATGAATTCTAATTAATAGGAGACAGATGGCCCAGAAATGGCAGTAACTAAGCTATTTTCTTCCTGCAAGGGGAGTAGTGTTCATATGGGAGATTATGGATCCATTGTTCACTGCATGAAAAATATTCCTTCTGAAGGCCAGATGCAGGTAAGTTTTATTCGAACTTGATATCCTTTTTTGTTTTTCCGCCCCAAATGTCCTTTCTTTAGATGACTACCCTTTTAGGCTGTTGCCCAAGAGGTCCAAAATCTTCTAGTGTCGGGGAGAAGAAACGAGGCCCTTCAGTGTGCCCAAGGAGGTCAACTCTGGGGACCTGCAATCATACTGTCTTTACAACTTGGTGATCAGGTATGTTTGACTTAAATGACTCCCCTTTTGTAGTCTAACACATTGCTTGAATTTCTTGTCTGGTTTTCTTTCCAAGTTAGTTTCATTGTTTTTTTTCTGGACTGGTGGTGCAGTTTTATGTGGATACAGTAAAGAAAATGGCTCACTCCCATTTTGTATCGGGGTCACCTCTGCGAACCCTATGCCTTCTCATTGCTGGACAACCGGCAGATGTTTTCAGTGTTGAGAACAATGTCAACAGCGACTATGGTACATCCCATCAACCTATGGAGGTACTTGCACAGTCAAAGTTATAGAAACAAGTCTCTTACCATTTCTGCTGTCATTGCTTGCCGCCTATGTGATTAGTGATATGCTATCATGTCTTGTTTAGTGTGGTATCATGACGCTTAGGTATTGCTTAGCAGTAATTTTTGTGGCTTTCTGTTTACTTTGCAACTTTGTTCACAACTTGTTTTTTTGAGACAGCCTGGTCCTAATGGTATGTTGGATGATTGGGAGGAGAATTTGGCTATTATTACTGCAAACAGGACAAAAGGTGATGATCTAGTAATTACACATCTTGGTGATTGCCTTTGGAAAGAGAAAATTGAGGTTTGTATAATATGTTTTCATAGATACAGTTTTCATACTACTTTTTCTGGTTTGTTTGATCAAGAACCTTACACATAATGGATACAGGTTGCAGCTGCTCATTCATGCTATTTAGTTGCTGAACTAAATATTGATTCATACTCGGAAAGTGCAAGGCTATGCCTCATTGGTGCAGACCACTTAAAATGTCCTCGAACTTTCGCCAGCCCTGAAGCCATTCAGGTTCGGTACTGTGTTTTACCTGCAAAAGTTTTTTATATGAAGAGGTGTTTACTTAAACATCTTTCCTAGACATGACATATTTAAAACAATTATTACATGGATGGCAGGATTGTGCATAATCAATTATTGGTTTAGTTTTCTTAGCCATTCACTGTCTAATATTTTTAAAATGTGAACAACAGAGGACAGAGGTATATGAGTACGCGAAGGTGCTTGGTAATTCTCAGTACATTCTGCTACCCTTTCAGCCATATAAGCTGATATATGCATACATGCTTGCGGAAGTGGGGAAGATTTCTGATTCTTTGAGGTAGGTTGTTGGCTTGTCCAAAACAAACAAATGACTTGGTGCTTTCCCTAGTCTGTCATTGTACATATGAGAACATTAACTCCTCAGGTACTGCCAAGCGTCTATGAAGGTGCTGAAAGCCTCTGGCCGTGCCCCTGAATTGGAGGCATGGAAACAATTATTTTCTTCTCTAGAGGAGAGGATACGCACTCACCAGCAGGTTGGACCATGCCATTCAGTATATTATAGATATATTTTTGGTTTTATATCAGGGGTTCCCATGCTCTCAATCTCTCTTCATTGGTTCGCTTACCCATCTTTTTGCTTGTTCTTTCTGTAGGGTGGATATGGCACAAATCTTGCCCCAGCAAAACTAGTCGGGAAGATTTTTACCTCACTTGATAAATCTATATCCCGCATGATGGGTACACCATCTGCACCACTTCCACCACTGCCACATGGATCTGTTAATGATAGAGAGAGCCACTCTGTGCCTGCAGCTGCAAAATTTTTAAATAGCCAATCGGTAATGGCCATGTCATCGTTAATGCCATCGACTTCAATGCAGTCGATGACTGAGATAGCAGACAATAGTGGTGGTGCTGGCAGGACAATTGCACACAACAGAAGTGTTTCTGAACCGGACTTTGGGAGGACATCAAAACAGGTACTCACAAAGAGAAAATTTAAGAGGGATTAGCTTCTGGTTTGTTGATGTTGAGTTTGAAAGATGAAATGTTTCATCCCTCATTTCATTATAAAATTTTGACAGGGTGCTGGATCAGATGGCACACAGAACAGTGCATCAGGATCTGGCGGTTCTCGGCTTGGTTGGTTAGGCTCCACACTGCAGAAAACTATGGGATTTGTGTCAAAGGCCCATCGCCAGGTATTTGCTGACTACTGAGTTATGAAACTGGAGTATCCACCCTTTTTTTAATCAGATTGTTTCCTCTAATGCAACGCTAACATTAAGATCCTGTTTCTGGTCCGAAGGCAAAATTAGGGGACCAGAACAAGTTTTATTATGATGAGAAGTTGAAGCGGTGGGTGGAAGAAGGTGCTGCAATTCCTGCTGAGGAGCCTCCGCTACCTCCACCTCCAACAAAACCATCGTTCCAGAATGGTATGCCAGACCATAACTTGAATGGCCCCATGAGTGGAAGCCATGCTCCCAATGGAGTCACAGAATGGAAATCCCCAAATTATCCAGAGCAAGGTTTGGGGATGCCACCAATTCCACCTAGCCAAAATCAGTTTTCTGCTCGTGGACGGATGGGTGTCCGGTCCAGGTAATTCAGTAGTAGTGTTGCCATTTACTCTCAATGATGTTTCTATATTGCTATCTAAGGTATTAATTGGAGGACTGATGTCTTTTCTGTTCTTCATTTTAGATATGTGGACACATTCAACAAGTCGGGTGCATCTGGAGCAGTTCCATCGTATAACAAACCGGCTGCTCCATCGGTGACACCGCCAGCAGGTGCCAAGTTCTTCATGCCAACTGTAGCAGCAACTGCAGACCAGATGATGCCACAGCCACACCAAGCAGCAGAGATACACAGTGAAACCATCCATCAGGATGAGCGGTCAGCCTCACCGCCAGCAGAAACATCATTTTCTTCGCCCCCACCATCGACACAATTTTCCGCACCAATGGCATCAACAATTCATCGGCAATCGAGTATGGACAACATCTCCACCCCATACCAGGGTTCTGGGGTGTCATCATTAAGCAATGACAGTTCATTCTCAAGATCACGAGCGGCATCCTGGAGTGGAACATACTCTGAGCAGTACAGTGGTTTCTCTGGCACTAGATCACCCAACGGACAGACCATGCCTTCACCACTGATGCCCGGGAAACCATCACACAGCCGTTCGAACAGCAACTCATCTTTGCAGTTGAACGGATTGGCAGAGGATCTTCATGAGGTCGAGCTCTGAGTGGCTACTACTCAGCATGACTGTTGAAGTCATGTACTTTTATCCACAGATAACCATGGCAGCCCCTGATGGTTACAGATACCCCAAGTGGTTGAAAGAGAAAGAAGTTTCCCTTATAATCCTGATCCAAGGGGATGCCGCAAGTGGGATGGACTTGTGCGAGGTTGCACGAGATTCTGGAGCCCACACTAAAGCACGGAGGTGCGTCAGACCTGTACTACTAGAAATGCTGGGTTTTTGAATATTTTGTAGCTATATATATGTTGGTTTTATGTTTTAGAGGGAAGGTAAAGAGTAGGGTGGCCCTTTGTTTACAGGTGAGAAGAGAAGCAGCACGCAGATGCCCCTTGTACAGATAATCTGCCCCCTAGCCGAATTCATTGAAACTCAAGCGAATTCACATCCCCACTCCATTTTGTTTTTTATTTTTCGTTTTTTGGAGAAGGATAGGAGAAGAGCAGGTGTGTTCTAGTGTACGAAGACATGGCTAAGTAGAGGGTGGTGTTGTTATAGTGTACTGTACTTGCCCCATACCATGTATTATCACTGTTTATTCTTTGGAGACGGAATCGATTCTTTCATCTTGAATTCTTGAGATGATCTGTGTATTCAGCATTACCTTGTGTTTTCTTGTGGTTACTGGCTGATATAACGGAGTGCAATTGTGCATCTTTGAGATGGACGGTGTCTGGCATTCTCATTCTCTGTTGGGAAAAGCAAGTTGCCGTATAGATTAGCTGATCAGGGGATGTATGTTGACAAAACCACAGGCAAATTAACATGCTTGTTCCGAACAATGTTATCGCTGTTTATTCTTTGGGGACATAATCAAACGTCTTTTGATTCACGCACTCATTTTTATTGTGATGATGCGGTGGGCCGGTGGTTGATGTAATTGTCTATCTGCATGGTGGAGCTGTTGTTCTTGAGACCATATGAGATATGATTTCAAACGAATTTTTTTAGAGAAGTGAAAAGGCAATTCGGACGAAGAAAAGGAATATGTGATTCAATGATATATGTATACTGAGCAAACAAATAAAACGACTGTACATGAGAAAACTCAAATTCAAAGGAAAACTTGTATGGATTTCCAAATACTGGTAGGTGAGATGTGTGGACTGTGGATCATTATCATTCGTGGAAGGACACTTGCTTGGGGGCAGGCGGGCAGGTCGTACTTTTTTTTTTTGCTGGAGGGAGACCAGGAAAAAGAAAAGAAAAGTGGTGGGCAAGCCCAAGGTCATCTCTTATCTTGGGTCAACAAGGCCCACCACCACCCACCCCGCAACTAAACAAAATACGAGTGCACATCATCCAGCTACGCAAATATATACAGCAGGCTGACGTCACGACCCGCTGGCCTCCTTCATTCCTTCCCATCTCTTCCGCCCTCTCCTCCGATCTCCTCCGCGGCCGCCGCCGCATCCCGTCCCCAAGGAGCCCCCAACCCTAGACCGCTCATTGCCGCCGGTCGCCATGTCCGCCGCACAGCTTCTCCGTCACTCCCGCAAGGTCCGTCTCTGCATCTCACGCGCTCCCCTCCCCCCTGAATTTTGGGAACCCGTTCCCGGTGTCTCCCCGATCTGCCCGATCCGATGTCTCTGCGGGTAATCGCGCGCTGCGTTTTGTAATTGCCGTGGTTGGTGGATTGACCATGGGGGAAGGGGAATAATCTGCGGATTCTCTCCACCTGTAAATAGATAATCTAGACTTGTAATCAGGCTGCTAATCTCTCGTGGTCGTGGATGTGTGTTTCCCAGCGAATGCATGCTGTCTGTTCGGTGCGTTATGCTCGTATAATTCCCATCCGGACGATCGAGTGTGATGGGTAAAGTCGTTGGCTCGTCGAATATTTAATCACCCTCAGGATTTTGTGTGATGGGCTGGAGATGCTGTTTTTTTATTTAATTCACAAGGTAAATTTTGTTTGAGCATCAGTTTGGATTCTACAAGGGGAGGTATTCGACTGTCATGACGTTGACTGCACTTGCTTTGATCCAAACCTATAGACTGTCAATGCGTCGTCTTATAGCTTAGCTATGAGCTGTATGTAGCTTTGTATTAAGACTGCCCCAATGCTCTTGTTTTTTTGTTGCGGGTGTATGGTTCTGCCTTTGCATCCAGCTAGGATGCTGCTTGAGAACAACTTGCTCTATTGACTAGTAGTGCAGCAAACATCTCTTGGTCCATGCTCCTTGTTTGGTATTTACTCATTGAATTACGCAGTTATCTGCTATTATACTGTATAACACTGCTGTCTCTGTGCGCTTCCACAGCTGCGGAGTTTGCAAAATGCTCTAGGTTGCGAGCGTTCTGGTCTTGTTCGGTATTTCTCTAGCAGCTCCGGCTCCTTTGTCAGGGAAAATGGTACGTGGAATCATTGTCACTTTATATGACACGTTTCTCAATAGCTTCTGCATGCATCCACTGAACCAGTACATTTCCAAATGACATGAAACATTTTATTGGCAATGTACTTCATCTACTACATTGAATTTTTTCTAGTAAGATGTTTATCTGTGATATAGAGGCATCATTGATTTATCCTGCTTACATTTGCGGCATCTTTACCATTCTTATATCTCTCACCATGTAAGGTTTGGCTTATTAAGTTTGATCCTTTTGTTTCCTGTCATGTGAATTTCTGATTCATCACCTCATTAGTTTGACATTTTGGATTTAACCCTACTTCAGAAAATAGTTGTTTCTTATTTTTTAGGGAATTCACACAGTGAATAGTTAGCCTTTCTGCATTGTGTCCATCATCCTGTAACGCCTTTTGGTTCATCAGGTGTTGGAAAAAGAACAGGAGGTGCCAGATTTTCCAAGCATAGCCAGCCTGCCAAGGAGCTTGAGACATTTGCACTGGGAGGAAGCAGAAGCTACACTTGGACAAGAGCATCCAATGGCCTTATCCCAAGTGCTGTTAGCGGTCTCAATGGTTCATTCTCATGGTATGTGCTTTTTTATTATCCTGTTAATCTTAGCTCCTACAGCTGTATTAGAAACACATAGAAACTGTGTTAAAATAGAAATTGAGAACTAGAAATGTGACTACTGAACCTGATCTTCTTACACCTATTGGATCTGATCTTGGTGGCTCAGATAAACTAAATCAAATTAGATCTTTTAATGTTAAACTTCATTCCTATCCACAATTTGGGGAACACACGAATGGTACTCTGCTTTAAACTAGCAGTTTGAGAAAACTATGTATATAACTAAGGTACTAAACCTAGCCTGATGAACAATTATTTGAACTCTATGTTGCTCATTATTCATAGTAATTTCCTTATGGAATGTCCTGACCTTAATGTTTTGTCATCAGGTCTTGATAATTAATGCTGAAGCTGTATTAACATTTACTTTTTGGTTATTGGCAGTGGACAGGTGGCCTCAGCACGACCATTCTCAAGTAGTGCAGGTACTGCTTGTTTGTTGTGCATTTTAATGCTTATAGTTTGTTCTTCATATGGTGACATTATGCAAGTAGATCCAGTTCCTTCTTCTAAAAATATTCATGAAAAAAATCAGGGTTCCTTGCAATTGCATATGCAGAATAGCATCTGTTGGCTGCCAGCAATCTATTTTTTAGTCTTCTGTTACAAATTTGCTCCTCTATGTATCTTTACTTGTCCTATGTTATTCGCATTAACATATTGCACTAATTTCAGATCTGCCACCCCATCAAGAAATCGGAATGCCATCACTTTCACCTACAATGACTGAGGTATGTTTGATCATTACTGTTAGCTGAATAATAGCTGAATTGACGTCAGGATTAATGCTTGTTTTTTTCTTTAATTCATTGTAGGGAAATATTGCCAAGTGGCTTAAGAAGGAAGGAGACAAGGTCTCCCCTGGTGAGGTTCTCTGCGAGGTGGAAACTGTAAGTTTTCTAATCTGTATACAGCATACTTTGTTTAGTGTCTTCTTTTACTTAAGGTGAAGTGGAACGAAATAACCTTTGGGTGGGTTCCTGGGATCAGGATAAAGCCACTGTGGAGATGGAGTGCATGGAAGAGGGCTATCTTGCTAAGATCGTTCAAGGAGATGGTGCCAAGGAGATTAAAGTTGGCGAGGTACATATTTACTTACTAAGCTTTTATCCCTGTAGTTATTTGCAGTGAATGTTTATTTTTCTGACGTAACCTGGGTTTCATAATTTGACCTATCATGTGTCCTTAGATAATTGCTATAACTGTGGAAGAAGAGGCTGACATTGAGAAGTTTAAGGACTATAAGCCATCATCTTCAGCTGAACCTGTAGCTCCTGCTAAATCAGAGGCACAACCTGAACCTTCACAGCCAAAGGTTGAGGAGAAAGCGCCTACTAAGACTCCTGAGCCCAAAGCCCCTAAGAATGAGGAAGCTTCTCAATCTGGAGACCGCATATTTGCCAGCCCTCTTGCCCGGAAACTCGCTGAAGATAACAATGTAAGCTGTTGTTGTACTGCTGTATTGATAGTTCCAATGAACTGTTCATGAAATCAGATTGTGTTCCTTGATACAGGTCCCACTGTCAAGTGTGAAAGGTACAGGACCTGATGGCCGTATTTTGAAGGCAGACATTGAAGACTACTTGGGTGAGTTATTATTTCTCTTGTTGCGACCATTAAATATCTTCTAAGCTATGCATCCGTATTGTCATTTTAAATTTGGATGTCTTTCCCCTGTAAATACCTGCCATGTTTGTTGTATAATGTTGTGTATAAAGGTGTGTTCAAGATGCTCTAGATTTATCTCAGAGAACTTTTAAGGGTTAATAATAGGTGTCTTGAACTGCACAAGCCTCAGGCTCCGTATTGGCATTGCAGTAGCCTCACTTGCTAGAAATACTTTTCATAGTTTAGTGCTTGGCTATAACTGGTTTTCAAGCCTTGTTACGAATCAGGTATTGTTACTTTGCAGATAAGTGGAACTTGATTTAGTTATGAGAAAATTTTACAGAGAAAAAAATAGACTGTTGCTTTAATCTGATTTGCCAAAAATGGTGCTAACTGCTATGACTGCATTTCCACAGCAGCCTGAAAAATAAGCTCCAACGCAACAGCTGCAAATTGGCCCTAAGTGGTGCCATCATGTTCTTTTATTTCTCTGCCAGGTGTCTTAGTTAGATCTGCGGAGGACAATTAATTTTTTTATTGGTGTTTCCCTGATTCTTGCTATACTTCATGCAGTCATAAGGACTTTAATGTAGGCACTACAACATGATTAGTGCATATTTTTTACTTCTGTTAATAATAATTTGCATGATTTGGTATTTTAGTTTTCATTAACCTTCTGATATTTCCCTACTTTGTGATAATGAAGCTTCTGTAGCCAAGGGTGGACAGAGCGAGGCTTTTGCAGCTCCAGGCTTAGGTTATGTTGATATTCCAAATGCACAGATAAGAAAGGTAAATTTCGAAGGCCATTAATGCAGGCAAAGATTTTCATATTACATGTTACTAGCCTGATAATTTGTCGACTTTTTATTGTCTTACAGGTTACTGCCAACCGCCTGCTAGCATCTAAACAAACCATTCCACATTACTACTTGACAGTTGATGCACGTGTCGACAAACTTGTCAAGTATGTTTCTAACCTAATAATTGTAATTGAAAGCACTATTGCCATGGTTGGAACGGCACTGATGCTTTTCTTACTCGTGATTATTATTTCTTTATTTTCATTCTAATCCAGGTTGCGAGGTGAACTGAATCCGCTGCAGGATGCCTCTGGTGGAAAGAAAATATCTATCAATGATCTTGTCATCAAGGTAATTTCACGGTTCTACCTTTCATGTTTTTGGTTTTCTGTTGTCCACCTAGGTTTGTGAGGATTGTGTACACTTTTTTTTATAATATTATCTTTTAATATCCTCTCAGCTGTGCATTATTGAATGTGTCTTTGTTTGATATGCAGGCTGCAGCTTTGGCTCTACGAAAGGTCCCTCAATGTAACAGCTCATGGATGAATGACTTTATTCGCCAGTGAGTTCTGATGGTTCATTTTATTTTACCAGGGAAAAAGATATTAGTTGTAAGCCTGCAAGAGTTGATTGTGACACTTATTTCTGATACAGATACCACAATGTGAATATCAACGTCGCTGTCCAGACAGAACATGGATTGTTTGTTCCAGTAGTTAGGGTAAGTCACATCGTTGTCCAATTCGTTCTTTCTGTTTCTGTTTCTAACTTGTAGTTTGTTGGGAGGAAATTCTGACTTGTGATACTTGCGCTGCAGGACGCAGACAAGAAGGGACTTGGTACAATTGCTGAGGAGGTGAAGCAGTTGGCTCAAAAAGCAAGGGATAACAGCTTAAAACCAGCAGACTATGAGGTATGGAGCACATAGTAGATGCTAAGTAGTATGAACAAAATATGACATTTGGTGCTTTATTTTCAGGGTGGCACCTTCACGGTATCAAACTTGGGAGGTCCCTTTGGAATTAAGCAATTCTGCGCCATCATAAACCCTCCTCAGTCTGCAATTTTGGCCATTGGTTCTGGTAATTATTTCTTGAACATTTCCGCTTATATGCTGTTCTATTGGTCATGCGTACAAGTGACAGTACACTATGCATCTGTAGCACTTTCTTTGTGCGAACCTTACTTAACACTTGGATTAAGAAACCATATATAATCTTGATGCAGTACTGCTGCTGATGAGAAAATTCAGCTCTGTAAACAGGATTTGGAATGTAGAGTTTAGCCACCATGTGTTTTGTTTCTGCACTGTATCTGTAGCTTTGAATGATAGATTGATGTACGTTCTGCTTGTAGTGTCTGATGTTCTTTTTTTTAGAAGGGGTCAGAGACTAGAGTAGCCCCCTGCGGTGCCTGATGTTCTTTCATTGCTAATCACCTTTTATTTTCTGGAGCAGCTGAGAAGAGGGTGATACCGGGTTCTGCTGATGGTCAGTATGAGTTTGGTTCGTTCATGTCAGCAACCCTGAGCTGTGACCACAGGGTTATTGATGGTAAGTTTCTAATCAGCCTGTGATGATTTATCTGTCCATTGAAAATTGGTGTGGTTGGGAAAGTAGTAACCTTTTTGCTGTTGGTGGAAATAGGTGCAATTGGTGCGGAGTTTCTGAAAGCGTTCAAGGGCTACATCGAGAACCCAACCTCAATGCTGCTATGAAGTATAGGATGATGACCAACAAGGCGGACAATTCTTGTGAAGCTGCGGAATAACTCAACTCGGCCACACCCTGGAAGTGGTGTCTCCATTTTGTATAATCTCGTGACGGTCTCAAGCAGGACCTGGAAACCAAGAGCACGCAACCAACACAGGATGATCTGATTTTTTTATTCCGTTTTACCCGTTTTGATGATGCCAGTGTTAGGCTGGAGAAGTAGGATCAACAACTTACAAAGCCTCATTGATTGAGCTCATTTCTTTTTTTTGGGGGGGGGGGGGGGGGGGGGGGGGGGGTTTGCGTTGTGGGTGGCGTGAGGACGTCGCTGCCCCGGAGAACACTTTTGAGTATAGCGTTTTGGGTTTCTTATGCACAGGGATAGTTGGTCGGAATAAATACAGTCGGTAATCAGGGAAGTAACTGTTTGGGTTTTTGGCATTTGCTACGTGATGTTAATTGTTATTTGGTGATGTACATGTTTGAGGCGCAGGGATACTCTGCAGTACTTGTGTTGCACGGTAGGTCACTGACGCGTGGGCCCGGTCCCACACGTCAGTGACTCAACTGCAGAGATGTATTGCAGAGAATCTGCTTCCGTGTTTGAGGTCGTCGTAGTCGTCGGCTGGGTGGATATGGAATGGGCACGGGTGAACAGCGGTCGGTGGGCGAGAAAAGCATCTCGTTGCCCAAAGCCTGGCGGCATCAGTACCTCGTCTCCTGTCCGAGAAACAATGGATCGATCGATCACCGTCGATGTCGAGAGGGAGGAAAACCACCGGAGGGAGCCAGCAGGGAGGGGCCAAAAACCGGCGGCGACGGCTGCTGTTTCACCGGGGGTGCACCGACCAACGTCTGAGTTGGTGGACCTTTCAACGCACGCATCCAAGCTAGCGGAGGTTTCACTGCTGCATTCCAAGCATCCGTGCCGTGGTTTCTGACCGTGTGTTTCCTTTGCACATCTCTGATTTCCACGGTCTGATGAGCGGGGGCAATCTTTACTTTAGTGCCTGATTGAACGAACGGGCGGAATCCGATTCCCCGACCCAAACGCCCCTCCAATTATGGTTGCAAAAATCTTGATGCTTTCTTTGCCGCCGATCATCTCTTTCTCTTTGCATACGATACGATTCACAATTCATCTGATACGGATGCGAAATATACAGTGCCCGGCATCTTGTGACCGAACAGCATTTCACGTAGTACAATCAATCGCGATCCGCCGCTAATCCCTTTTTATTTTATTATTAAACTGATTGAAGTACTAGTGCCGCCAATCCATGCATGATTACAGGCAGCACACGGGGCTAACAAAACCACCGCCTACGCCTTTGTTTTGGTGCATCGTTTGTCCATCTCTCGGTACACAAATAAATGAAATAATAATACAACTTGTTTGTTTATTTTAATACCTACACAAGGCTACAACTTTGCACTGGATATCCGTCCGTGTCAGGTCAAGCTGTTTGCTTTTCGGGCGATTGGGGCCCAAATAAAATGAACTTGGTTTAATTAACGAACAATCAAAGTGGTTTCATTGGGCATGGCGGTAAAGTGGTAAGCGGTTTTGGGGATCCCGTCTTCTTTGTAATAAGTAGCAGCAGTCATCGTCTCCCTCCCATCCACGGCCATTCCTCTCCATCGACCACCAAATCAATCAGATCCCGGAAACCAAGCAGCAATAGCGATGAAGAAGGCTTCGTCGCTGTCGGAGCTGGGCTTCGACGCGGGCGACGCGTCGTCGGGCTTCTTCCGCCCCGTCTCCGACGACGCCACCGCCACGCCCACGTCGTCGCACCACCACCACCGCCGTCGGCTCACCAAGGTCTCCGTCATCGGCGCGGGGAACGTCGGGATGGCCATCGCGCAGACCATCCTCACGCGGGACCTCGCGGACGAGATCGCGCTGGTGGACGCGGTCCCCGACAAGCTCCGCGGCGAGATGCTGGACCTGCAGCACGCGGCGGCGTTCCTGCCCCGCACCCGCCTCGTCTCCGGCACGGATCTGGCCGCCGTCACCGCGGGGTCCGACCTCGCCATCGTCACCGCGGGTGCGCGCCAGATCCCCGGGGAGACGCGGCTCGACCTGCTCCAGCGGAACGTCGCGCTGTTCAGGAAGATCGTGCCGCCGCTGGCGGAGCACTCGCCCGAGGCGCTGCTGCTCGTCGTCTCCAACCCCGTCGACGTCCTCACCTACGTCGCCTGGAAGCTGTCGGGGTTCCCGGCCAGCCGCGTCATCGGGTCCGGAACCAACCTCGACTCGTCAAGGTTCAGGTTCCTCCTCGCCGAGCACCTCGACGTCAACGCGCAGGACGTGCAGGTCCGTCGTCCGTCTCTCTTTCTCTCTCTTCCCTTTCCTCTGCCTGCCTCTCGTCGATCAGTGGTGGATTCACATGACACGTGGGCCCCGCACCTAGGCAGTGGCGTCTTGTCGGGTGTCACTCACCGAGAGTGACACTCCCTCCCTACTACAGCACTAGTACTAGGGATGGAAACGGATAGTAATTCGGATACCATTTTTTAGCCGTTCTTTTTTGATTTTAGCTAAATTAAACATAATATTTTGTATCCAAAAATTTATATTCTTGTTCTTGGCATTGTGCTTGTTAAGATTCATACAAAATAAACCCCAAATGTGTGCTATATTTTGATCAAATGATGAAAAGAAATTCGGATTCGGATTCGGATACGGATGTTTTTTCACCTTTTCCTCTATCGAAAGCAAATAATCCATAAAAAAAATTGTAGCTAATTTTTTTATTTTTTCCAGTAATTAGCTGGTTATAATGCATAAAAAATTAGCACTAAATTTATTTTATTGTGATCTAAAAAATCAATCTATGATACAATTCGGATGTTTTAGTTCCATCCCTAACTAGTACCATGGATCGGGTCCGTTTCATTAATTTTTGGGTTCGATTTCTTTCGTCACCAAGCAATCCAATCCTTAAACAATTGTCACGAAAGCTAATCTAGCAGTACTAGTATCTTTGAACAATACGAATAAACAACTAGTACTAGTTATATATAGATACATGATGTACGCTTATAGTTTAAATAATTGTCACGAAAGCTGTATTATTATTCCTTTTACAGTACACGAAGAAAGAGGAGGAATTAGAATTTGATGGATGCTAGTTGTTGGTCACATGGGTGGCTTAGATTAACACAATATATAATTGACTGGCGCATATATTTATATGAATTTTGCAGGCGTACATGGTCGGGGAGCACGGCGACAGCTCGGTGGCGGTGTGGTCGAGCGTCAGTGTCGCCGGGATGCCGGTGCTCAAGTCGCTGCAGGCGAGCCACCGCTGCTTCGACGAGGCGGCGCTCGAGGGCATCCGCCGCTCCGTCGTCGACAGCGCCTACGAGGTGATCAACCTCAAGGGATACACCTCCTGGGCCATCGGCTACTCGGTCGCCAGCCTCGCCGCCTCGCTTCTCCGCGACCAGCGGCGCATCCACCCGGTGTCCGTCCTCGCCACCGGCTTCCACGGCATGGACAACGACGTCTTCCTCAGCCTGCCCGCCAGGCTCGGCCGCGGCGGCGTGCAAGGCGTCGCCGAGATGGAGCTCACCGAGGAGGAGGCCAAGAGGCTCCGACGCTCCGCCAAGACGCTCTGGGAGAACTGCCAGCAGCTCGGCCTCTGATCCATTCATTAGTCGATCGATCGTAGTAATAAATTAAAGGCCCCTCGCTCTCTAATCAATTACCATCCATCTCAATATGTTTGTTTTACTAGATCGGATTATGGGTTTCTGTCGCGTTGCTTTTTTCAGTGTTAGATTTCATCCATGTGCTTTCTCATTGTTCGTGCAATATACAGTTACTGAAATGTTTTAGTGTCCAAAGTAACATATATTCAGCTTACCTGAACAATTTTAACCTGTTGT
Organism: Cenchrus fungigraminus; assembly: GCA_036936925.1. Classification (NCBI taxonomy): domain Eukaryota; kingdom Viridiplantae; phylum Streptophyta; class Magnoliopsida; order Poales; family Poaceae; genus Cenchrus; species Cenchrus fungigraminus. Next base: position 137,740,207 of record CM072773.1, on the reverse strand, counting down.
TGAATGAAATAGTAACTCATGGTTTAAAAAAAATGTTAAATATGTGCTCTGTATCTATGACAATTCAGCACACCGACATGTAGAGAGTACTAATTTGTTAGAAGAGAAAAATATTACTGGCTACCTGTCAGGTGGCTGGTCATGCTGATTTGTTGTTAAAGAATAATATTGTTGGTAAAAGCCACCATCGGCAGCAGTTACTAAAAAACGGTTCGCCCTATCGTCCCCACGAGGGCGACCGAGAGACTCCCAACCCTAGCGCCGCCAGCCTCCCCTTCGTCGCCGCGCCGCCGCCCGAGCGGGCCGCCGAGATCCCGCGCGACTCGCGGGGAAGGCGGCAGCGGGGCATTTTCCCCTTTTCTTCGGTGGTTGGGGTGGACGCGGCTGCCTCAGCCTCCCCGGAGCTCCTTCGCCGGCGACGGTCGTGTGCGCGGCGGCGGCGGGAGACACCAGATCCGACGACACCCCGGCCAGATCTGATGGTGGCGCGACGGGGGAGCGCGTGGTGGTGCCTGGGGGGTGGGGAGCGGCCGAAGTTGGACTGCGGCGACAGCTGTGACCGACACGGACAACACCGGCGGTTGCTGTGGCCGACGCGGGTCAGCGGCAACGGTGGTCGGTGTGGATGGCGCAGGGGAGGTGGCCGTGGCCAGTCCTGACTGGCTGGGGCTGGGGTTGCGGCTTGTCGTGGCCGTGGCTGGCCGCTGGCCGTGGCCGGCCTGGCGCGACTGGCTGTGGTTGGCCGTGTCTGTGGCTGGTGCTGGCGCAAGACGACGAGTGCTGCGACAGGCCGGTGCTCCTCTTCTCCTCCTCGTCGACGACTCCGGTTCGACGCCGCTGTGGTGGTGGGGTTGGGGGCTGGCTGGTACTTGTCGGTGGTGCCGCGGTGGTACCTCGGGCGGTGCCGGGCTCTTCCGGTGGGGGCGATGCAGATGTGACGGGGAGCAGGCCCCTGCCTTGGTTGAGAGCGTGCTGCAGGTTTGTGTTGTGCCGGGCAAAAGCCTCTACCGACGCTCTGTCGTTGGCAATGGTGGCGGCACCCTTGGGGCGTCGCTTTCCCCGTTGGGGGCACCATTGAGTGCCAACACACCCTTGCAGTACGGGACTTTCAGGGTGAAAACCCTGTCCTTCAATGGACGTGCGACGACGACGCTATTGGCGTCGTACCCTTCTTGGAGGCGTCGCATCTGGAGTCCTATCTTGGCCAAGCAGTGGTGGCGGTCAATGTTGCTTGTGCGCGGCGACAGATGAGGTGTGCTTGGTCCGTGTTGGCAAGAAGGTGCAGAGGACCCGTGGGTACTGAGGACTTGGGTTGGTGCACATGGTGCTGTGGTGTCTCCGGCGACGGCTGGGTAGAGGTGTTGCTCCCTTAGCGGCTTCAAATATCTGAGTCCTTGGCAGAGGAGTGTGAGGCGGTAGAAGAGGCGAGGCCCCCACGCAGAGTGGCCTGGGATCAATGGTTTTCATTGGCGCTACGACGGGAGTTTTATGCTGAAGCTTCACTGGGACAGGGGGTTCACCGATCGTGTGTGTGCGGCTCGAGGGGGATGGTCCCATGGTGGAGGAGTTCGAGTTGTTGCTCAAGATTGCAGCGGGCCGCGACTTTCGGCGTGGCACAACGTTGGTGACGACGGCGTAATTCACGAGTGGCTTCTTTTGGTTCCTCTCCCAGCTGTGGTGGTGGTGTAGTGTTGTATTGTGTGTGTTGTTAGCTGTGTTGTTTGGGTGGTGTGTTCGCTTCGGCGCGTTATGTAAAATTACTTCTTCTTCTTATATGATGTGGTAGTACTCCTGCCTTTTATTAATAAAATAAAATAATATTGTTGGTTGGTGTTGATAAGCTAGCTAAGTGATTTTTTAAAAAGAAACTGAATATTTAGAGAAATAACGCTGAGGAATGACAGCACACAAGTTCAACAGCACTTGAGTTGGGAGCATCGCTTCCCCGCACGGCTCCCACCCACGTTGGCTACGGCATGGTGATGTCGATTGGTACGGTCACTCTAACAGGTATCCCGTCAGTTGATTACTTGCAATATCTTTGTGGTTGCATATTGCTCCTTAATTTCCGAAAGGCAAAATATAGCTATATTAATCCCTCAACTTTGCACTGAGGGTCAACTTTGTCTCTATACTTGCAAATTGGTCAATTTAGTCCTTCAACTTTTGTTTTTATTCAGATTTGTCCTTTGGCTTATATGTGACTCCATATTGGTGGTATGATACTAATACAAAAGGTCCATTTACCTTTGGCTTTTTTCTATCTTCGATATTCACTATTAGATATACAATAATTTGTGACCCAAAATAAATATGAGGATACACATATTTACTGAAGGAGTACGAATATATACATGAAGCATGTATAATTTAACACGAGTATGTTATGTTGATTTTAGAACATACTTACAATGTTATGCACATTCAGTTGTATATATATATACCAAAGAATATCTTGTTTGAGTATATATATTTTGCCTATCAAATTTGTATGAACACATAAATGACTTTAAATAGTACAGGCAGATACACTTTTAGAAACTATATTTTGTGTTAGTTTTTTTAAAATATATTGTTATGTGTATGTATTATGGAAGTATATATATGAGCATATCAAGTTTTACCTAGTCACCTAGATGAGCTAAGGGTAAATGGACCTTTTGCCTTAGTTTTATACTAAGATAGAGCACCACATTAACACAAGGACAAGTTTGATCGAAAAATAAGAGTTGAGGGACTAAATTGGCCATTTTGAAAGTTGAGGAACGAAGTTGATCTTTTGTGCAAAGTTCGAGGACAAAAGTAACTATGTTGCCTTTCCAAAAATATCTTTCCATGTGTTTTTCTTTCACAAATTAGCTAGAGTGCTAGACATAATAGATCTTGGGCAAGTGGTAGTTAACTAACCAGAGCCTAGGCACAAGAAAAGTTGCTTTTTGTATAATACAAGAAGTTAGGAGCATGCATGAGATGTTTTAGGCTGAGACAGGCAATGACTATACTGGTATACACTGGTGGAAAAACGACATTTGTTCCCAAGCATTTGTCCCGGTTCAACTTTGGAATCGGGACAAATGCTTTTGGGGTGACGTGGCCTCGGAAGGCTGTTTGCGCCACCCCCCTTTAGTCTCGGGTGGTAATACCACCCGAGACTAAAGGCCTGGCGTCCAATGGCTCCGAGCCGCAATTATTGGCGCCAGACTTTAGTCCCGGGTGGTATTGCGACCCGAGACTAAAGGGTGAGCCTTTAGTCCCGGGTCGTAACACCACCCGGGACTAAAGTTTTTGTCCCGGGTGGTATTACCACCCGAGACTAAAGTCTCATCTTTAGTCTAGGGTGGTAATACCACCCGGGACTAAAGGGTGCGCCTATATATCCCTGCCTCCCTTCTTTTTCCTCTGCCCGAGCTCACATTTTCACCCGAGAGCTTAAGAGATAGTTTGTGAAGAGCTAGCTAGTTCTTCTCCTAGGGAGGTGATGTCCAATTTTTTCGTCATCAATTTGTGAAGATTTCTCTCCTCCAAAGTGTTGCTAAGGTTTGATTCTTCATCCTTCCTTCATTTGTTATGATTAAATTTCGTTTTTATGATTAGAAATGGAGAAAATATGGATTTAAATTTTTAGGTGGTAGGAGGAGCTAAGAGATGATGTTTTCAGATGTTTTAGATTTAGCTAACATTGTATTTAGTTTCACATATTTTTTAAGCATAGTTTCACATGATTTATCCTCTAATTTTATAGTTTTTGCTATAGAGATAATTGATTTTAACTTTTAGATGAGAGATGCATTTAATTTTACATTTAGCTTAATTTATTAGAAGTTAGTTTATTAAAAAATGGTCATTACCAAATGAAAATATACTACCTACCTATTTAATTCATTTTTGTTAAGTATTTCTTGTATTTATTTAGAATACATTTAGGCATTCTCTTATTTTTTTTTCTTTTTTTCCATATATACAGTCGGTTGGACGTTCTGTACCAGTAGCCTTACATCCTAGCTAGCTACAGTCCAACATCACCTACGAGCTGGGGCTATACGTGGCTCGGTGATGTTGGGCTGTAGCCAGGTAGGAGATGCAGGGCTGTAACTTGGCGATGTACTGTAAGTGGGAGAGCGAGGTGCGTGTATATGATGGTGAGGTGAGGCTGTACTTCCTAAATGATCAGGGTCATTAGAAAAGGTATAGTACAGACTTACGTCGCCTCCGGCCTCACTGCAATGGAACGAACTCTTGCACTTATCTGTTTAGTTATTAGAAAATGAGAAAATAGGTCTTATATATTTTGTTTTTATATAGAATAAATTTAATCATTCTCTTATTTTCCTGCAGAGATTGTAATAGTTTTGGAAAACTATGGCAAGCTATTCTGGTCACGGTGGTCACCGTGGCGGTCGCCGTGACGAACGGCCACCTTATGCTCGTCGTTCAGGCATACACTTCACCCATGGTGTGATTGACTTACCTACTGGTGATCGAAGCCAGGGATCTCGTCCCAACATAGTAATATTGTTTCCTTGTATAAATTTGATGTTTACGTACTACACACGTATAATAATATTATTTTCAAACAATGCAGGTTCTCAATCATTTGCAGTGGCTCGCACATGTTGTTGAAAATTTAGGTGGTACCCCTCCTGTTTCACAATGTGCCATTGTCAGTCCAAACAATTGCATATAATTAAAAATCTCGTTTGACATACCCGTTCGAGGACAAATTCGCTCCTCACTGTCTTCAGAACCCATCCAAATGGTGTTAATTGTTGGGTGGGGTACCCCTGCCCTGGTTAGGAGGACTTATGAAAGGACCACTGTGTAGGCATGCTTAGAACAACTTTACGCTAATGGGTACTTTGTGCCGGATTACTCTTATTTTCTAATCAAGGCACTCGAGGAGGGAGGAAGTGTGACCACGACTGCAGAGTGACTTTGTCGGCTGAATGAACATGACATAGTATGGAGCATCATTTAATGTTATTTTAATCTTCTTATTTAACATTTTTTATGAGTCGTAATAACATTATTCTTAACTGTAGGATATGTTTGGTCAAACCTTTGCGGCAAAGAGCTTTCATGCAATTCTAGAGCAAGTGTTGGATGTTGTGGGATTTTCTTACGCAGATTCAAATCCTACACTTACAAGAGGCTCGAAGTATCAGGCAAATCTTACATTTTTCAGGCCATATCAGTTTTCGTCGCCACTGTTTGAAATTTATGGAAGTCCATGTGACCGTTATTGTGAAGCGATAGAGAGTGCACTGATCCATTCTCTGGCATATTTCGCTGAAGTTCTCGACTTCAAGATCGAAGACTTCAACTATATGGACTATCTAAGGAAGAAGAATGAAGTATGAAATATATGTCGTGCATTGATGCACCCCTCTATCTTTGTTAAGACCGTCCTTAAGTATTCATGTATGAACTTTTTATGTTTGTAAGACCTTAATTAAGTATTGATGTATGAACTTTTTTATATTTTTTGTTAAGACTTTAAGTATTGATGTTAGGCCAGTGACTAATTTATTGGAAACCTTAATATTAGGGTTCTCACCTCCAAAGTATTGATTAAGCCTTAATATTAGCCTTTATCACAAATTTTGGAGACCTTAATATATATTAAACTAAAAAAACAACAGGGTCATGGGGGGGGGCGACCCTTTAGTCTCGGTTGGTAATCCAACCTGGGACTAAAGGCCAGCCCTCCACGGCCGCAATGATTGGGGCCGGCCTTTAGTCCCGGGTGGTAAACCAACCCTGGACTAAAGGGTTGGCGGGGCCGGCCTTCAGAGGCCTTTTGTCCCGGTTGGTTTAGCCTCCCCTATACAAAATCGACAGCACGCTCCCTTCTTCTTCCCTGCGCGACCATTTTTCACCGAGAGCTCAAAGAGCAAGCTCCTCTCAGCTCCATGGCGCCTCAAACCTAGGGAGGTGCTGCCCAAATTTTTCGTCATCAATTTGTGGAGTTTTCTCACCTCCAAGGTGTTGCTAAGGTATTATTCTTCATCCTCCATTCATTTGTTGTGTTTAAATTTCGTGTTATGATTTAGAGAAGGAGAAAATACAAATTTTGATTTAAGAGCTAAGAGATGAGGTTTTTAGTATACTTTAGATTTAGTAATAAGTAGTTATCATTTGTTATGATAATCTTCTATCATTCATTTGTCTAAGATTTTTTTTTGTTTTTATAAAAATTTTACTTTTAGCTAGCTTTATTTATTATTAGAGAAAATAGAATTTATTAATTTAGTTATTAGAAAATGAGACCTAGGGATAGTGTATATTTTTTATACTTAAAATTTATGCCATAATTAAGAAAATAGAAAATTTGATTTAAGAGCTAAGAGATGTAGTTTTTATATTAGTATACTTTAGATTTGGCCGTCACTTGGAAACATTTTCCTCATGGTTGAGTGAACAACTAATCGGAAACTCAACGATTCATCCACAACTAGCTTTGTTAGCCAGGGGACCTTGTAGCACAATTACAAGATTTCATGCTTACGATATGAATGGTTACAATTTTTACATGAGAGCTCAAGATCGCAAAAGCACAAACCAAAATAGTGGTGTCCGTATGGACGTCATCGGAAAAGATGGGGGCAAGACCTGCTATTATGGTATCATAGAAGAGATATGGGAGCTTGAGTACGGAGCGATGAACGTCCCTCTGTTTTTTTTGCCAATGGGTAAACCTGAATGGCGTAAAGAAAGATGAATATGGAATGACAATAGTGGACCTTACCAAGATTGGGTTCAAAGATGATCCATTCGTGCTTGCCAAAGATGTGCATCAGGTTTTCTATGTGAAGGATATGACTAGCATACCGAAGAATAAAAATCCCCAAGAGGCAGGACCACAAGAGGCAAAGCGTCACATAGTTCTTCCAGGTAAAAGAGTAATCGTGGGAGTCGAGGACAAAACAGATCAATCCGATGATTATGATCAGTTTGATGGCTTGCCACCGTTCGCTGTCGAAGTTGACCCAAGCATATTGCTTGGACGTGAAGAGACACCGTACTTACGTGCTTGAGATTAATATCGTAATGTAATGATTATTGATCAAATCAATTGTGTATCGGTCTCAAAATTTTTATGAAGCTTGAATATGTCATGTGAGATTGACCCACCAAGTTTGAGATTTTTCTGAATTAATTTACTATTTTTTTCGGTTTAAATGAATTTCCGTGCGACATCACCTAGAAATTAAAAGTTGAGCTGAGAGCACCCCTGAAACGATCCAGAATGGTGCCAAACTTGGCCACAAGTTCTCTTGTGCCGTAGGAGTCTAATTTATTTGGAAGCCGAATCATAATTCTTGAGTTATTGATGTGTAATTCACAATATTCTAGCTCCTTTAGCACGAAGAAAAAACCTAAAATACATTTAATCATCAGAAAAATCTAAGATCTTGCGTGAGCTAATATTTTGAGTGTAAATGACAACCAAAAAAAATTCAGACCATTTCGACATAGATGAAGTACACGTGCTTCACAAAGCTATATAGAACCTTTCATCGAACCATGTCTATACCACTTATGTCTTAACGATTCTGAAGTCCATGCACTTTGCAGTGTTGTATCGGTCTCAAAATTTTTATGAAGCTTGAATATGTCATGTGAGATTGACCCACCAAGTTTGAGATTTTTCTGAATTAATTTACTATTTTTTCGGTTTAATTGAATTTTATTGGGAATGCACATCAATATTGCAAATGAAAATTGGAAGTGAATGTTTACAACTCTAAAATATAATTTTGCATAGCAAAGTACAGTTTATTATATTTTAACTAAATATAATTTTGTATGAAAAAAATAGTAAAAGTTACTATATTTTTTTTGATTTCAAAGAGATAGAATGTGAAAATGAGAAAAGAAATGGGAGGGGAAAAACAGTTCCCACCGAAAATTACACTTTAGTCCCGGGTGGTGTTACGACCCTAGACTAAAGAGGGGCCTTTAGTCTCGGGTGGTAACACCACCTGGGACAAAAGGCCGAAATTTTGCCCTTGCGGCCCTCCCGCGTGAAAGGGGCCTTTAGTCCCGGGTGGAGATACGACCCGGGACAAAAGGGGGGGCCTTTAGTCCCGGGTGGAGATACGACCCGAGACTAAAGAGGGGGGATATATATCCCACGGATCCACCCCTTCTTCCCCAACTCCTCTACTTCACACTTCGTCGTCCGGCGTCCCCCTGCTGATCTCCGCCGGCCGTCGTCTTCCCCCGCCGTCGCCCCTACCTCCGTCGTCGTCGAAGCTCGCACCCCGCCGTCGTCGACCCCGTCGCACCCCGCCGTCCCTGCCCGCGCCCGGCCGTCGACACGTCCGGCCGGCCCCGCGCCCTCCGCCGACAGAGCTCCCGGCCGCCGTCATCCGCACGTCGCCCGTCGACCCCGCCCGCGCCCGGGCGCCGTCTCCGCGCCGACCCCCACGCCCGGCCGCCGTCTCCCCCGCGCCCGGCCGTCCGCCCGCCGCCGCTCCCGGCCGTCCGCCCGCCGCTGCTCCCGGCCGCCGACGTCGTCGCCCCCCTCAGCCCGCCGTCGCTGCCAGTGAGGGGATCTGCTGACGTCAACGTCAGCAATTTTTTTTAATGTTTTCAGTTAATTTATTTATGAATTTAGATTAGAATTAGAGATTTAGATTTGAATTTAGAGATTTTAGAATTGAATTTAGAGATTTTAGATTTGAATTTAGAGATTTTAGAATTAGAGACTTTAGATTTGAATTTAGAGATGAAATATGTATTTAGAGATGAAATGTATTTAGAGATGAAATATGTATTTAGAGATATTAATTTTTTCGCTCGCCCGACAATTAGGTAGTATCGCTCGACACGCTCGATTCTTTCCCGACTCGCTCGACCCCGTCCGACACTTAGGTTTTCTCGCTCGACTCGCTCGACTCCCGCCCGACTAGCTCGACCCCACCCGACACTTAAGTTTTCTCGCCCGACTCGCTCGACTCCCGCCCGACACTTAGGTAGTCTCGCTCGACTCTCGCCCGACTCGGTCGACTCCCGCCCGACACTTAGGTTTTCTCGCCCGACTCGCTCGACTCCCGCCCGACACTTAGGTAGTCTCGCTCGACTCCCGCCCGACTCGCTCGACTCCCGCCCGACGCTTAGGTAGTCTCGCTCGACTCTCGCCCGACTCGGTCAACTCCCGCCCGACTCGCTCGACTCCCGCCCGACACTTAGGTAGTTTCGCTCGACTCTCGCCCGACACTTAGGAATCATTTATGTATTCAGAAATCATTTACGTAATCAGAAATTCATTTATGTGCTCAGAAAATCATTTATGTGCTCAGAAAATCATTTATGTATTCAGAAATTCATTTATGTGCTCAGAAAATCATTTATGTATCCAGAAAATCATTTATGTATCCAGAAAATCATTTATGTGCTCAGAAATTCATTTATGTATTCAGAAATTCATTTATGTATTCAGAAAATCATTTATGTGCTCAGAAAATCTTTTATGTCTTCAGAAATTCATTTATGTATTCAGAAATTCATTTATGTGCTCAGAAAATCATTTATGTATTCAGAAAATCATTTATGTGCTCAGAAAATCATTTATGTGCTCAGAAATTCATTTATGTTTTCAGAAATTTCTAGTTATGGATAACAATGAGGACGAGGAGCGGCTGATGGAGAGCCTTATTGCTGGGGGTCCAAATACTGAGGTCCCAACCTTCACCGAGGAGGAGCGTAGCCAGGCGGACGCGTTCCTCAACATAACCGGGGACATCGACACCCGCACCGCGGACATCGACTCCCGCACCGTGGACATCGACAGCCGCGCCGAGGACAATAATGAAGACCTTTTCATAGTTAATGCAGAAGGTTCCAACGAGGTATATATATCATGCATTAACAAATCCATAAATGCATTAACAACGAGGTATATATATCATTCTGGAACCCCGCGTGAATAACAAATCCGCAACTTGTAGGCTTCAACCTCGACAAGCAAAAAGACTAAGATAGGCCGTACAAAAGTAATCGTCGATCATGACGTGAAGTTTCATATCACTGAAGTGAACGAGCTTGGCCAGCCATGGGAACCAAAGAAGGTCAGGGACAAGTTTGTGTCCCAATGCGGTGCTATTGTGAGGGACAACGTGCCCATATCATATAGAGAATGGAAGGGAAGGAAAGATAATCTATGGGTGGTTCCAGATTCACTTAAGAATATGTTATGGGATGATATCCTAAAACACTTCACACTTCCACCGGGCGTGAACGCAAACCTTGTGAAGCAGTGGACTTTCACGAAGATGGCAACTCAATTGCAGAGTTTCAAGAAGCAGCTGCATAGAGATTATATCAAGCAGAATCGAACTCCAAATTTTGATGATTATCCCAAGCTAAAGGATCACTGGCAGTCCTTTGTGGATTACAAGAATAGTGAAGAATTTGCCAACAAGAGCGCACGAGCTCAGAGAAGTGCAAGTAAGAAGACGGATTACAACCATCGTCTTGGTCGTGGTGGTTACGCGGTTGCAGCACCCAAGTGGCGGAAGATTGAACAAGACCTCCTCAACAAAGGTATCGTACCAGCGGTCTTTGACTGGGAAGAACGATCGAAGAATTGGTATTATGCCCGCGGTGGAAGATTGAACCCTGATGATGGTTCGCTCGAATTCCCACCCATGTTACGGGAGGCAGCACATGAGATAATCAAAAAGAATGAAGACATCAAAGCGGGCAGATCGGGAATCCGGAACACCCAGGACATTGCAGGGGCTACGGGGTAGTCCCGTGGAAGTTTGCTTTCAAGGGAAGCACCGACACCTACAGAAGTCGCAAAAGAAGAAGGGAGCGTGAAGAGGGGCGGTGGCGTGAAATGATGGAGCAGAGACTTAAAGATCAAGAAGAACGTATGAATGAAGAGATTGAACGATGAGTGGCCGCCGCGGTAGCTCAGATCACCCCTGCCGGAGCACTGCCCCAAGCACCGGTGGATCCCGTCATTAGCCCTTCCGCTCGCAAAAGCAGTTGTGCTTCCACAGAGGCCCCCGAAGAACAAAGGGCGGCAAACCAAGAAGAAGTTCAAGTAGAGGACAACGAAGGGTACCCTGTGGATGAACTCTGTCAGCGCACCGCATGTGAGCTGCACAAGCCGATCGGCAACATCAGAATGACGGTATAAACCTGATTATACGTGCAATTATCTCAACCTTTGATGCATGTCTCAGGCATTTAATAACTTCATCATTTCTCTACATATATAAAGGTGGCGTACGGAATGGCTTTAGCACATCTCCCAGGACGTACAAGCCACGGCATGGAGATTCCAGCTGGCTACGCCTCAGTTGGTTTGGAGGAGATTGTTGACCCAAAGTTTAACGACATAGAGCTAGACATCCAAGGAGGTGACGGGGAAAGGACACTCCACGATGTGCTTCACAGTATCATATTGTGGCCCAAATGTTACATCATAATACCTAACATGCTGCCACCGATCCCTCCGAGTGTTGCCGAGCAGCAGCCACCATCTCCCGGGCCGTCACCGGGCCGGTCGTTGCCGAATGATTGGAGCTCACCGTCTCCACAATGGGGGAATTCTCCTGTCGCGAGCGATGGCGATCGTCAGCAATCACCACCAAAGCATCAATCACCACCAAAGCAGCCTTCACCAAAGCCTGCCAAGAGGCGGTCCCGATCAAAATCTACCGCGTCTATGCCCGTGCCAAATCCGGATCCCCCGAAGAAGAAAGGGAAAAAGCTGCCTGTTAAAAGGAAGCTGCTATATGACATGACAGCATCAGAAAATGAGGCGGAGTGTGATAAGCAACTCAAGGAGTGGATTGAAGGGAATAAAGAGGCTGCTAGACAAAAACTGCTCGAACAAAAGGAAGCAGAAAAGAATAAAGATCGTCCGCAGAAACTCAAAGTTTTCATGGAGAAGAAGGAAGCAGAAAAGAGACAAGAAATTATAAAACCTCTACTAAGTGATTATGACTGGTCGCTGCACAAGTCCCTAAAGAAGAAGAGACAAGGAGGGTCACCAAATAGTTACATCAACCAAGTACCGGGGTCGACGATGTTGCAGGATTATAGGAAGAAGAAGAAGGCAACAGAAGCGTCGACGTCGACAAAAGAGCCTTCAACGAAGAAGGCAACACAAACGTTGACGTCGGCGAAAGAGCCTTCAACGAAGAAGGCAATACAAACGTCGACGTCAACGTCAACGAAAGAGCCTTCAACGAAGAAGGCAACACAAACGTCAACGTCAGCGAAAGAGCTTTCAACGAAGAAGGCAACAGAAGCGTCGACGTCGGGAGTACAGACTTACGTCGCCTCCGGCCTCACTGCAACTGAACGAGCTCTTGCACTTATGGACACAACACAACTAACAAATGTCATTCAAATGCAAGAAGCAACAGGGTTCCCACTAGAATATGTTCTCGGCCACGAATCACCTCCTCGGGACAAAAACTTCGTACCTAGATGGCACTACGAGCATGGGAAATCTTTTGTCAGGCCTGAGTTGGTGAAGAAACTCCCTACTCAGATGCACAGATTGCATGACTTCTACATGAAGACGTCTAAGGCGGGCCTGGAGATGATTGGCATGCTTGTTAAACCGGGAGATTTTACTGGTGAAGGCGAGAAGTTGGTCTGGCTGCAATTCAAGGATATTTATGAAATTTACCATCTTGACTCCTTGAATACCGATCTTGTCATGGCCTGGTGCCTGTAAGTGATGGTGCAATACATACCCTAATTAACAAATTAATGCATACTCTAATTATTAACTTTGTCTTTCATTTTCTGTAGCCTAGAAATGCATAACATGCGGAAGAATGGTTACCAACGAATAAGTTTCATGGACCCATCTTTAGTTAATCAAGATCAAGTAAAGCTCCAACCAGAAACAACATTCAAAACAATCATAAGGACCTTGTGTAATTTGCATTACAAGGATTTGATACTTCTACCTTACAACTTCGAGTAAGTGTGATTACCATCTTAATTGCTAAAGGTTCACATTTCTAATTATCTTAGTTAACATTATTTAGTTCTAATCTTTTGAGCTTCTATGTATATACAGTTTCCACTGGATTCTTCTCATAATTGATGTCAACAGAAGCAACGTCCTTGTCTTTGATTCGTTGAGAAGAGATCCGAACAAATACTTGGACCTTCAAGATATGTTTCAAGAGTAATAATTCTATCCATACGTTCCCTTTTATGTAATAGTGTGCTTTTACTAACACTATCTAGCTCTAACTTTCATTATTTTCTGCCAGAGCTTGGGAAAAATTCAAGGCTGTCAACCCTGGACAATGGAGACCTAGAATAAACTTCTCTACAAATTTTCTGGTACATAAACCAAATAACAACTTCAGCTTGGGCAAATTAAAAATGTATAACACTAATTTTTCATAATTATATTCTTCAATTTAGTGTATGAGACAGGAACAACGGACACATTTATGTGCATACTATGTGTGTGAGTTCATCCACAATTTCTGCGAGGCAGACCCGTCAGATTAATACTGTAAGTATTATTTTAAACCAGTTAATAATACATTTTTTCTAACCGCTTATATATTTAATTCTTGTGTGTAATATATTAAATTATTTGCACATTACAGAACAATATGATTAGGGACGCAATCATTGAGAAGGACCGACTCTTGGCGATTCAAGAAAGTCTCTGCGGATTCATAATGGACCAGGTGATTAATACACAAGGCAGAAATCACTATGACGGTCATCAAATTGATAAAGTTTAATTAGCACCTCCGGTGGAACTTTAGACTAGAATTAGAATGAAACGGTATTTTGATGTATATATATACTACTTTCAGAAAATACTATCTATGCTTTCGATGTAATATAATGTGTGTATATATTTATTTATAAGTTTATTCTCTTCATATAGTACGTATAGTAGACACATATAATTAGTGCAAATATTTATACGTACACGTAAATTACACCCAAATACGTGAGAATATACGCGTATAACATTATTAGAATAATTGGAATTGAAACAAAAAAAATGACAGCGGGGTCTTTAGTCCCGGGTGGTAATACCACCCGGGACTAAAGGGGTGGCGTACAGGCGCTGGTGTGCCCTCCCCTTTTGTCCCGGGCGGGGCTACCACCCAGGACTAAAGGGGTGGCGCACAGGCGCTGGTGTGCCCTCCCCTTTTGTCCCGGGCGGGGCTACCACCCGGGAATAAAGGCCACCCTTTATTCCCGGTTGCCCACCCGGTGACAAAGGGGATGACCTTTTGTCTCTCCCTTTTCGTCTCGGGTGTGCTTTAGAGACTTAAAGCCTTTCCCACCCGGGACGAAAGGCTGTTTTCCACCAGTGATAGGATTTGGAGAGGGACACTCTCTCACACGTCTTGTCAATGCAGTGGTCATTTCTTTTTGAAACAAATCTAGCATATAAGCTACGCTACTAAATATATTAAAAAGATGAATTAAACTAAATAAGCAATATAATTAGGAAAAATAAAAAGTAAACTCTTAGCAACTCCCACAACAAATGATATAACAACCACCACTCTACATAACTAATGTTTGCAACATGGATGTATGAAAATAAGTGATCAAATATTAGAACTAGTGAAAGGACCTTGTGATGCCTAGAGGGGGGGTTGAATAGGATCACTTCGAATTTCTGAAACAAATGCAGCGGTTAAATTACAGGTCGGTACTACCGGCGCTGTGTCGGTTCTACCGAGGGGCTTGGTACTACCGGCACAGGGGCGGTACTACCGACCTAGCAGATATGACTAAGACGAAATTCGAAAACGAAAACGATTCTAGCAATTCTACTTGAATCAAGAGTTGAGTTTAGATGTTAAGAACCTCCTGCAACCAAAGATACAAGTTGGAACACAACAAATATATAGATCGGGCCAAAACACACTTCTAGGGTTAGAGAAGTAGAGAGAACTCAAACAAGCAATTGACAAGAGGTTTAATCCGAAGTTCACTTCCACAAAGGAAGCTACGTCTCCGTTGAGGATCCCACAAAGGGAGGGCTATCACCAAGAGCCTCTTGCCTCACCCAATCCCCACAAAGGAAGATTGGTGCTCACTAAGAATTCTCCACCGAGGAGGGGTAATACAAACAATCCCGGGTGCTCCACACGAAGAGGGCACTCAACGGGCGACGCCTAACTGTCTAGAAGCAAGCTTCAAGAGTAACAAACGCGAATCGATGTCCGGAGATGCTTCAAGTACTCTTGAGATGAAGGAGATGGATGGGGCACTCAAAGCTTCTCAATCTTACACCAAGAATCTCTTCCTCACTCAAACCCTAGCTCAAAGGATCAAAGGATTGGCTCTAGGGAGGAGTGGAGAAGGGGAGTGAATGCTCTTGGGTGTGTTTGTCTCGAGTTAGGTCAGCAGCAAATGAAGGGGGTGAATGGGGAGTATAAATACCCACCCTCCAAAACTAGCCGTTACTATGCTGAGAACGCAATTTATCGGCACTACCGACCTCAGGTCGGTACTACCGAGGGGCTCTGAAAAAGGAAACAGAAAAACTTTCTCGGTAGTACCGACCTGGGGTCGGAACTACCGAGGAGCCCCGGAAACAGAAATAGAAGGTCTTTATCGGTAGTACTGAAATGGGGTCGGTACTACCGAGGGGTTCGAGAAAACAAGACAGAAACCCTTTTTCGGTACTACCGACAAAAGGCTGACAGGGAGGAAAACAAAGGTATGTGTACGTGTAGGCTTTGTGTCTCTCTTGGTTTTCTTGTTTCACCTTTCTAAGCACTTTTAGCATCTCTAGACGGTCAATTCGCATCCCTCTTAATAGTACAGTGTTTCCTATACTCAAATTCGAAATATAAATCAATTTAAACCTCCAATTGAGCTTCAACACCGAATAGAAGGTATGAGGGGCTTCTTTTGATTAGATATGAATTTTATCCTTTTAATCCCTGCACACATCTCATTGAAAGCATTAAATCATCCAAATTGCATTGTCATTATCACCAAAATAATTAGGAGCCTAGATGCACTTTCAATCTCCCACTTTTTGGTGATTGATGACAACACAACTTGGTTATATAAAAGAGATGTGTGTATGCAATGAGTAGGTAAAGACTCCCCCTAAATGTGTGCAATGTCAACTATGAGAGGCCTCAAATGCCTTTTGCACAAAATTTAGCAAGAGCTCCCCCTAAATCTTTGCATTCAACACATGGTGCATAAGTGTGATAGTCAAATTCCCGTGATGCATATGACAAGATATATCACAACAATAAAGTGAGAAATAACATTCACCACACATTCATAGTATCACACATAGATAAATAGGTTCTTACATCACACTAACATTCATAAGTCTTACAAATTGAAATAGGTTCACTTGGCACATCACCATCCATCACACCACACAAATGAGTTCATACATGTCCATAAGCCCTAAGATACATAGATAGATAGATAGATAGATAGGATACATCACATCTCACACGAACCATAAGTGAGCTCACTCCCCCTTTGGCATCAAGCGCCAAAAAGAGGAGGCCCTTCAATCACCGTCGTCATGTGGAGAGTGAATAGCCGAAGGAGAGTCTTCTTCTTCGTCGGTCTCGCCGCCACCAAAGTCCTCATCATCAATATCAGCCGGAGGCTCTCCATACATCATTGAGGCCTCACCATACGCCTCCCAAGGGTTGTAGAAGACCGGTGGAGGAGGGAAGTCCATGGGCTCACGAACGGGAGAGTGCTCAATGTCCGCTCGTGCAAGCAATGCCTTCTGACGGGTCTCTAACTTAATGAGCTGCTCCTCTGTATGCTGCCTGTGGGCACGGATCTCCTGGGCATTGTGCCTTCCCACATTGAAGCAAACAAAGAGTCTCTGAGATAGAAAGTTGAGAACGCTCTTCTTCTTGCTACCGGATGGAGGAAGACCCTTAGAGCTAGAGGGCCCCTGAGAAGATGATGGTGAATCATAGGAGGATGGGCCAGCTGAGGAGGGTCCTGCAGAGGAGTGTGGCCTCGGAGGGGCATGCTTGCCCAACTTGAGTAGACGCTCAATGTTGCCCTTGTTTGGCCTATAGAAGGTGTGAACCTTGTCTGACATGATATCCACTCCGGTGACCTCACAAATCATCTTGAAGATCCAAGGAGCATACTTGCAAGACATGTTGGCGGACACAGAGTTCATTATGATCTCCTCCCATACGAAATCAAACACACTGAAAGGCTCTTGACCGGGAGCCATCTTCACTAGCAAATTCTTGGAGATGTTAGAGATGTTGTAGTTGTCACCCATCTTAGGACCCAAAGTATAACGGAAGAATTGGTTCAACATCCTGTAGAGGGGTTTCATTCCATGAGTAGTCCCAAACTCAATGTTCCCATAGGCACTATCATACATGAAAGCCATCTCACTGTCAAGAGAAATATCACCACCATGAATTTTCTCATAACCAAGATCCTGTGGGCTGAAGCCAAGTATGTGTGCAAACCTCTCATAGGTGACAGAGAGGGGCTTTCCCTGAATAGTCCAATAAAAAGTCTTGGTCTCACGCTTGAAATAGAGGTTGGCATAAAATTGAGCGACCACTTCCTCATTCCAATCCATATTCAAAGCCAAGATGCGATCCATACCCTTAGCAAAGCAAACATCAATAGCCTCATTCACTGCCGGTATCCTAAGTGATCTCAAATGATCCCAATGAATGGACTTCATATCAACAGTGATATTTGCCTTAGATAGGATGACTGACTCATACCAATCCGCATGAAACTTGAGCCAAAAGCGAATGTCTATGGTATACTCCTTTTGGTATTGAGCGGGGTCATCGTACCTTTCCTTGTAGACATTATGAGTCACCTTGGTGTAGTCCACCATACGCACAATCCCTGCGCGAGGAGGCTTGCAAGGCCTCAAAGTGAATCCCTCTAGAGAGTCCAAGGATATATCCTCATAGTCATCATCCGGTTCATGTGCATGCTTGGTGCGGGCTTGATGACCTTGGTCGGTGGATCGATGAGGAGCTGAGGGAGGATTAGTACGACCACGACCACGAGGGCGTTGAGTGCCCTTAGCAACCTTCCTCTTCCTTTGAGCAATGGGCACATCATCATCGGATTCCTCTTCCGCCACTTGCTTGCCTTCACGTGCCATCTGTGAGATAAGGATTACTAGTATGAGATGACATGAAGGATTGGTTGAAACTAGGATGGTTGATATGTCTTGAATTCAGTCACTGTTGTGGTGGTTGTCGGTACTTCCGGACCAGAGCCGGTAGTACCGAGGGGGTCGGTACTTCCGGGACTGGGTCGGTAGTACCGATAACCACCGCACCGTGACAAAAATCCAAGAAATAAGAGATTCCACCAACCAAAGTTTCTAAGATCATAGGCATGAGTTCTAGGACTAGTATGGAGATGATTCCCTAAAGCATTGGTCCTAGAAACAACGGCATTGAGAGATCGGGATATGAGATTTTGAATCAATACCTTGAGCTCTTCCTTTGCAAGATCAAAGAAAAGTTGGGGAGGAAATGAATCCCCAAGAGGTGGAGAATCCAAATATCCCCAAGGCTTCAAGATTCCACGGTTGAATCTCGAGACCCCCTACGGATTGAGTTGGGAGAGTAAAAGGGGGCGGCAACGGTTCAAAAGAAGAACCCTAGGGTTCTGTCCGTCCGCGGGGGTATTTATACCTGTGACTTGATTATCAGTAGTACCGGGGTCAGGTCGGTACTACCGAGCCCCAGATAGGATTTAGATAGAAGAGGCTTATCAGTAGTACCGGGGTCAGGTCGGTACTACTGGGAGTCAGTAAAATCCTGCCAGAGAGCCTTTATCGGTAGTACCGGCCATGTGTCAGTACTACTGTGGATTTTCGGAATTCCAACAGAAAGGTCTTATCGGTAGTTCCGGCCTTGTGCCGGTACTACCGATAGTCTTCTATGATTTGAGAGAGATTAGATTTAGAGATTGTAGTGAGCTGAAAGAGATATAGAGAAAAGGCTATAGACATGTAGAACAGCCATAGTATTTGGTGATTAGGCACAATAAATCAATCAAAGCAATAATCACCAAAGACTATGGGAAGAACCAATTTTGTAAGACTCACACAAAATTAAGAAAATAAATCATTTTTCTCTCTATCTAGGCAACAAACAATTGTGTGCAACACGTCAAGCCAAGTTACGAGAATCCAAGATATTTAGTTCACTCCTCAAAGCACAAAACCTTTGCTCATCTAGAGGCTTAGTGAAGATATCGGCAAGTTGCTTCTCTATGCTTACATGCCGTAGAGCAATATCCCCCTTAGCCTCATGATCTCTTAAGAAATGATGTCGAATATCTATGTGCTTTGTTCTAGAGTGTTGCACCGGATTGTTTACTAACTTGATGGCACTCTCATTGTCACACAAGAGTGGAATCTTACTAAACATACAACCGTAATCACTCAACGTTTGCTTCGTCCACAAAAGTTGTGCACAACAAGCACCGGCCGCTACATACTCGGCTTCGGACGTGGATAAAGCAACCGAATTTTGTTTCTTAGAACTCCATGACACCAAAGACCTACCAAGAAATTGACAAGTCCCCGTTGTGCTCTTTCGATCTACTTTGCAACCGGCATAGTCCGAATCGGAATAGCCAAGTAAATCAAAAGTGGAGCCCTTGGGTACCATAAGCCTAGGTTAGGAGTGTGAACCAAGTATCTAAAGATTCTCTTAACAGCCATTAGATGACACTCCTTAGGATTAGCTTGAAATCTTGCACACATGCACACACTAAGCATTATATCGGGCCTAGATGCACAAAGGTAAAGGAGGGAGCCAATCATGGAGCGAAATACCTTTTGGTCGACCGACTTCCCTTCTTCATTGAGATCAAGATGTCCATTTAATGCCATAGGAGTCTTGATGAGCTTAGAATAGGCCATGTCAAACCTCTTGAGCATATCCTTCACATACTTGGTTTGACATAAGAAAGTCCCTTCCTTCATTTGCTTGATTTGAAACCCAAGAAAGAACTTCAATTCACCCATCATAGACATCTCGAACCTCTTGGTCATTATCCTACTAAACTCTTCACAAAACTTATCATTAGTAGACCCAAAGATAATGTCATCAACATAAATTTGGCAAACAAAGATATCTTTTCCTGTTCTTTGAATGAAGAGAGTAGAATTAGCTTTGCCTATCTCAAAGCCGTTCTTGAGAAGAAAATCCTTAAGGCATTCATACCATGCTCTAGGAGCTTGTTTGAGCCCATAGAGCGCCTTATGGAGCTTGTACACATGGTTGGGGAAGTTTGGATCTTCAAAGTCCGGTGGTTGTTCAACATAAACTTCTTCTTGGAGAGGTCTATTGAAGAATGCACTCTTCACATCTATTTGATGAAGGTTGAAGTCATGATAAGTAGCATAGGCCAAGAGTATACGAATTGACTCAAGCCTTGCTACCGGAGCATAAGTCTCTCCAAAGTCCAAGCCTTCAACTTGAGTATAGCCTTTGCCCACGAGCCTTGCCTTGTTCTTCGTGACGACACCAAATTCATCTTGCTTGTTCCTAAAAACTCATTTGGTGCCGATCACATTTTGCTTGGGTTTTGGTACCAACTCCCAAACTTCATTCCTCTTGAAGTTGTTCAACTCTTCCTCCATAGAAAAGCCGTTAATGTGCTGAGAATGCAATTTATCGGTACTACCGACCTCAGGTCGGTACTACCGAGGGGCTCTGAAAAAAGAAACAGAAAAGCTTTCTCGGTAGTACCGACCTGGGGTCGGAACTACCGAGGAGCCCCGGAAACAGAAACATAAGGTCTTTATCGGTAGTACCGAGGGGTTCGAGAAAACTAGACAGAAACCCTTTTTCGGTACTACCGACCCAGGGTTGGTACTACCGACCCAGGGCCGGTACTACCGACAAAAGGCTGACAGGGAGGAAAACAAAGGTATGTGTACGTGTAGGCTTTGTGTCTCTCTTGGTTTTCTTGTTTCACCTTTCTAAGCACTTTTAGCATCTCTAGACGGTCAATTCGCATCCCTCTTAATAGCCTCTTAATAGTACTGTGTTTCCTATACTCAAATTCGAAATATAAATCAATTTAAACATCCAATTGAGCTTCAACACCGAATAGAAGGTATGAGGGGCTTCTTTTGATTAAATACGAATTTTATCCTTTTAATCCCTGCACATATCTCATTGAAAGCATTAAATCATCCAAATTGTATTGTCATTATCACCAAAATAATTAGGAGCCTAGATGCACTTTCAACTAGAGATGAAGTTGTTATTTTTTGTAATAGAATGTGATTGCGATTATTTTTTATTTTAGAAACTCTTGTTAAAATAAAATAAATAGTTGGAGATGTAACGAGTTTTACTTAGCTATCATGTTTTAGATAAGTCAAAGTTAAAAATAATATTTTTCCCAACAAAAATATTATATTTCTCACATGTTTGAGTTCACATAGAG
Source organism: Cenchrus fungigraminus (assembly GCA_036936925.1). Classification (NCBI taxonomy): domain Eukaryota; kingdom Viridiplantae; phylum Streptophyta; class Magnoliopsida; order Poales; family Poaceae; genus Cenchrus; species Cenchrus fungigraminus. Next base: position 137,718,769 of record CM072773.1, on the reverse strand, counting down.
AGTCTACAAATGCTTATTTATAACAATATTTTCTCGGTGATGGAGGGAAGCAAGAGCTCCAACGCGTGCGGCGACGGGGGCTTGCGCGGACAAGACCTGTGCGGACCGTCCGATCCCACCATCGGATCAGAATCAGGCGACGCATTGTCGGCCCGTGTCCTCTCCCAGCGCGGAAATGGCAAGAGGAACTTGGGCCATCTCCCGTCACATCGGCGCAGGCACGTTGTCATCTCTTGGGCCAGATCGTCGGTGGGCCTCAGCTTGTTTTGTCTAATCAAGCAAGGGAAAGATTGAGAAACTTGTTGGGTTCAACAAAGCGAATCCGAAATTTATCGTCGGTAAAAGGAATGGATGGTTCTAGTCGAGAGAATTCATCAGTGATTCAAAAACAAAACCAATTTCGTTGAATCAACTGTTTACGTTGTGGGGAATCGATGGAAACAAGTGAATCAAACATATGGAGAATGGTGCATACGTGACACATATCTCAAAAGTAGAAAAATAATAAGATGAGAAAAATTAGCACTACAAAAAATCATGCGGTCTATGACGGTCGATTTTTGTCACAGATCATCAAAATTTCGTCATGAAACAACATCTATGACGAAATTTCAGAACGTCATGTATTGAGCGTCACAGATTAGACGTCGTGACGAACTAACGTTTTCGTCATAGATTAGCGTGATCCATGATGTTCTCAAACCGTCATAGATTGGTGTAAAGCCCATTGAACCCAGCTCGAAGCCCAAAATCTGTGACGAAATTGATCGTCATGGATTAACTTGCCACATCACTTGTAGAGATGAGTTAGCAGATGACAGGGGTGCTGATGTGGCAGATGACGTGGAGGTGGTGTGGCAAACATGTGCGGTGATGCGGCAGACACATGGCAACTACGTGGCGCTGATGACGTGGCAAATGAATGTGGCAATTCATGACGTGGCAAATGAGGACATACAGACACATAGCAGGTGACATGGCGATGATATGGCAGGTGGCATGGCGATGACGTGGGCATGGCGATGACGTGGTAGGTGACCGTGTGTTAAAAGGCCGAATTCAGATTGGGCCACCCAATTTATCAATTTCTCAGCCCACTTCATCTAGAATATAAAATTTCAACCCATTTATTACAACAGACATTGCAACCTATTTATTATAACAACATTTCAGCCCAAAAGGCATACAAGTTTGTATCTCATTTGTCATAATTACAGCAACTCAGATTCAATATATCATGTTACATTCAGAAGCACATCAAAATAGTTGGTTAAATCTTGCATCCTCAAGTCTTCAGTCAATAATCTGCAGCCAAAATAAAAATATGCATCAGCATACTCCCTCTAAGCTTCAACTTGGACTGGAGCTACAATGAAAATTTAATAGCTAACTACATAATGTTTTGGAACTAACACAATCTAGTTGTCATAGTAGCTAAGGCATTACAATGTGTTCCAGACAACAACTTAACAACATTCAGTCTTTTAGTATATTTGTGTTGGAGCTAGGGGATCTGCGGAGGTTGTAGGAGTGCTGGATGGGCAGACGAGGCGAAGGTCCCCGGCGGCGGCGGCGCTCGGACGCCGTCCTGGCGGCCGGCGTCCTGGCTTGGGCGTCGGCGCAAGGGAAGACAGGAGAACGGGAACTGTCACCACGTTTACTGAAACTGAAGTGAGGTTACAGAGATCCGGTTGAACCGGAGAGATTGTGATCAATCTCCAGTTGATTCCCACAATACACACACCTCTAGTCTTATACACTTGACTCACAACTGACACCACACGCACACGATTACAGACATCACAAATTCAAACTAATTTGAAATAAACTCCTTCCGTGCTCACGATCTGAACTGGCTGCAACTGCTTCTGCTCTCAAACCCGTGGCTGGCGTACACAACATTTCTCCCCCCCCCCCTCGATGAACAGCTCGTCCTCGAGCTGGGCCTGACAGCTGAGGAGGCAATGCAACAAAACCTAATCCTGAAGCAGCACAATCAACAATGGAGTTCTGTTTGAAGCCCGGCAACTGCAAGACAGCTTGCTTCAGAGATACAAAGGCTGAGTTTGCTGCATCTGTCCACTGGCCAGCTGCCATGGCGAACGCCTGAACCTAGAAAGCATTGAGGCGGAAGCAACACTCGACCATTGTGCAGGGAAGGCATTGCTGTTGCCTGGGACCAGGGAAGGGGGTGCCACTAATGATGCTGAGTACAGGTGACTGAGAGGGAGAAGGTGAGCAATCTTCGAGAAGCGATCAACCATTGTTAGGGATTGAAAGGTTGCAGGAGCAGTTGACAACCCAAATGGCATGGCTAGAATTTCTAAATGTCGATTGAGCCATCCGATGGGATCCTCCTTCCCGTCGAACATGGGAAAGGAGAGCTTGTAATAGCGCGGCACAGCGGCGCCCTCCTCGAAGTCACTGTGCTGGTCGTGATGCTGAGGCGAGGATGTCTGGAACGGAAGGGGAGAAGGCGAGTGCGGAAATTGGATCGAGTGGATCGGTATTGGGCGTGTGGACGGCGCGGTGTGGATGATGGTGGAGGTGGTGAGCGGCGCGAACGGGATGCCGCCGTAGCCCGGCATGCCGTAGAGTGGGAGGGTCGGTGGTGGCCCGGTTGGTGCCAGTGGTGGCAGACGCTCTTCCATGGAGGAGAGACGTGCTGCCATGGTTCCCAACTGCCGCTGCAGACCCCAAATCGCGGCGGTGAGGGAGTCAGGCGGGGCTCCCGATGAAGATTCGGAGGCGCCCGACGTTGCAGGTTGCGTGGTGATGGGCAGCGGCGCCGAGGACGCCCCGGAGGATGGGTACGGCGGCGGATGTGGCGGAGCGGTGGTTGCTGGCACGGCGGAGGAGTTGGCCATGGGATCAGCCTGGCGCTCTGATACCAGATTGTTGGAGCTAGGGGATCTGCGGAGGTTGTAGGAGTGCTGGATGGGCAGACAAGGTGAAGGTCCCCGGCGGCGCTCGGACGCCGTCCTGGCGGCCGGCGGCCTGGCTTGGGCGTCGGCACAAGGGAAGACAGGAGAACGGGAACTGTCACCACGTTTACTGAAACTGAAGTGAGGTTACAGAGATCCGGTTGAACCGGAGAGATTGTGATCAATCTCCAGTTGATTCCCACAATACACACACCTCTAGTCTTATATACTTGACTCACAACTGACACCACACGCACACGATTACAGACATCACAAATTCAAACTAATTTGAAATAAACTCCTTCCGCGCTCACGATCTGAACTGGCTGCAACTGCTTCTGCTCTCAGACCCGTGGCTGGCGTACACAACAATTTGCAATTGGCAAAATAGCCAAAATGGTCCCTGAACTATGGGGCGAAGCTCAATTTGGTCCCTGAACTATGAAAACGTCCAATTCAGTCCCTGAACTATCCGAACCGGTCCAATTTGGTCCCTGAACTATGAAAACATCCAATTTAGTCCCTGAACTATCCGAACCGACCCAATTTCATCCCTGAATCCGATGTGGCATGCCACGTAAGCTCCTCTAGTCACTGCCCAGTCAGCTTGGGGTGTGAAATGCCCTTTTTACCGTCCATCCATAGAGAAGGTTTAACACAGACTGCTTCCAGCCCGCATCGAGCCAGACCGCTCCCTCCCCTGCCAGGTCGTTGCCCCTCCTAGGATAGTGAATTACTACATACTCTGGCAGGGGGCGGTGACCTGTGCTACCTGGGAGGGGCAACGACTTGGCAGGGGAGGGAGCAGTCTGGCTCGATACGGGCTGGAAGCTACCTGTGTTAAACCTGCTCTATGGATGGAGGGTAAAAAGTGTATTTCACACCCCAAAGCTGACTAGGCAGTGACTGGAGGAGCCTACATGGCGTGCCACATCGGATTCAGGGATGAAATTGGGCCGGTTCGGATAGTTCAGGGACTAAATTGGACGTTTTCATAGTTCAGAGACCAAATTGAGCCGGTTCGAATAGTTCAAGGACTAAATTGAATGTTTTCATAGTTCAGGGACCAAATTGAGCTTCGCCCCATAGTTCAGGGACCATTTTGGCTATTTTGCCTTTGCAATTTGTCAGGTTTAGTCATTTCTCAAAGACTAAGCATTACAAGTTTATATGTTCATGTAACCAGCAGTCTAGCAGTAATAAACATTACATGACATCAGTAGTATAGCAAAAAAGAATCACAACACAAAAGCAATCATCCTATTATCCAACCTGTGAATGAGAGACATCACACCTTCCAGTCAGCCCATCCATTCCCTTCTTGATAGTGGCAAAAATCAAATGCAAACAAAGAAAGTGATTAGCTGGTTGTATAGTTTGTATATAGAATGCCTACTACTCCATAACACAACTACAGTTTATAAGTAGCCATCTGAGAAGAAGAGAGACACCAATTTTACTAATAAACAATTGAAGTAGTATCAATTAAGAGACCCCATCAATTAACTAGCATGCAAGGGAAGGGGAAGTCTGCCGGATCACATGCCTCACCTTCAACAATCAAATGGAAAAAATGAGCTAAGCTACAAACTAAATTTAGAAGGGAGTAATAGAGAGGAGGTAATGACGGACTTGAGAAATCAAGCATTTGAATGATCCAGAGGGAATGGCTTTAGTTTTTTTCTTGAGGGAAAATGTCACTAGTTTAGCATTCCAAAATGTTCCTAAGTTCCAAGCATGGACTATTACATAATTTGTGATTAGGCAGACAAATAGAGTTTAGTGTCAGCTAAACATATAGGTGACAAACCCATTCTGGAGCTGCAGCTTTTTTTTTTGCTGAACTGTACAGGAGCAATAACTTGTGTTGAACCGTCCAAGATCAGTAAAGAAGTAATGACTGATAAGCCTAGAACCTAAAATACATGGAATTTGGAAAACCATAAGCATTTGATGAAACGGGGTCTAGTTTTAAGATAATTCACTTCCCACATGTAGCAATTAGCTAAACTGAGGTTAGAATGCATCGAGATATCACCTCACACAATATCATATCATCTTGTCGGGACCATCCAAGTAGCTTGCACTCAGTTAAAATAAATGTACCATCTGCAGCAATAACTAAAACAAAGAACTGCCTCAATTTTTCCATACCTGCACATACCAATTGGACACGTTGACTTGCTGATCCACGAGCAGAACCGGCCTGTGCAGAGCTGCCTGGTTCCCTCCGTCCAGCTGCTGAACTGCTCCTGCCTGTGGCTGTTGCCGGTCTGAACCCCTTGCTGCTGCTCCGTTGGCTCGTGCGTCTGGACGCCGGACTGCTGCAGTGCTGGTCAACGAACTGCGGCCTGCGCTGCAGGAACCGGATGGCCTGCGCTGCACCATCAGGATCAGAGCTCCCCCGCGCCACACGACCTGATCTCCCGGGCAAAAAAACCACCAAAGAAAAAAAATCGGGAGCAAAAAGAACAGATCAGCACAGACGACGAGTAGATCTAGCAGGGGAAGGGTACGACGGCAGGGGATCGAGCACGGGATTGGGGCGGCGGGATGTACATGTGACTGCGAGAGTCGGAGATGGGGGGTGAGGGGACAGCGGGGATTGAGGTGGCGCTCGACCTGGCATGGTGATGATGGGGTCCGACGGCTTCCGGACCTGGCCTGCCGGCCGCGGAAGCCTCAGTCGGGCGGGCGCAGGCGAGGAGACCGTCGCGGCTAGAGGTGGAGATGGGATGCGACATGGGAGAGGAGGAGGGAGAGGCGGAGGGCTGGTGGTGGATCTGAGAAGGCGGCGAAGGTCGAAGAGGATGGAGGAAAAGGGAGGTGTGGGGCGGGACTGGGTCGTCTGGGTGGAGGAGAGACTAGGGTTTCGGGCATTTTACAGAACCATGACACGATCTAGATTCTAGACTATCGAATCAAAGATGGATGATCATAAGTTATTGGGCTGTGCAAACAGAGCCTAGTCTCGACTATTTTGGCCTATTTTTATTTTTATTTTTATTTTTATTTACTTTTAAATAACTAATTAAGATAACTTTGTGAAACAAATTGCAAAACTAAGTATATTACAGATCCTAACACAATTTTTACATGTCATAGATGACATCTAAGTTATCATGTAGGAGTTTCAAAAAATTTCATGTAGATTTGCTATTTTTTCTATGATATAAATGAATTTATGCATGTTTACCGAAAGTAATTCCAAATTGACCTATATGTAACTCTAATAAGATTGAAAAAATTCAAGAAAACTATATTTAGGCACTTATGGTCTATTCTAGCCCACATCTAGGAGATTGACAAAAAATTTAATTGATTTGTAGGGAAAACTCAAACTTCTACTAGTCACCTTGTTATAAAATAATGATAATAATACATAAAACTTCTCCAAAAATTATGTAAATTGGCATAGAATCATTTTATAGATGTACCAGATTGATAAAAAAGTTTCATACGATTTTGTGAAAATTGGAGTATACATTGTTCATAAACTAGATAGTTCTCTCACATTCTTCATATAACTCAACTCAAACTTTGAAGTTTCAAATAACTAAAGCCTTGTATAGCTCATATACACCTAAAATTCGTACACAATCTCACATTTACCCTCATATAAACATTTGTGGGTTCTCATTACCACTTGTTGTGCAAAAAAGTTGATTTTCTATTTTTAAATACCTAATTAAGACACCTTTATGAAGTAATTAGAAAATAAATTATCTTATATACCCCAAAAACATTTTTCAGATGTAAATGAACACATTTAAATTTTCTTCTAGAAGTTTCAAGATTTTTCGAACAGATTTGCTATTTTCTATCATTTAAATGAATTTCTGCAGGTTTATTGAAAATAATTAAAATTTGAACTACATGTATGTCAAATAATATTTTAAAAAATCCAAAAAAATTATATTTAGGCTACTATCTTGCATGATATCCCTTGTCTTGGATTTTGACGAAAAATTAAATTGACTAATGGGGAAAACACAAAGTTCTACTAGTCACCTTATTATAAAATAATGGTAATAATACCTAAAACTTCTCTGAAAATGATGTAAATTGGCATAGAATCATTTTATGGATGTAAAATCTTACAAAAAAAGTTTCATAAGATTTTTTGAAAATTGGAGTATACATTGTTCACAAACTATATAGGTCTCTCACACTTATTCATACAACTCAACTTAAACTTTGAAATTTGTATACTCTAAAGTATTTTCTTGCTCATGTACACTTAAATTCTGAACATAACCTTACCTTTATTGTTCTATTAACATATGCGGATCCACATTGCCATTTGTTGTGCAAAAATGTTAATTTTCTATTTTTTAAATCACTAATGAATACATGGTTGTGAAGGAAGTTGCAAAATTATTATCTTATATGACCCTAATTTATTTTTCACATGTAACAGACAACATATAAGTTGTCACCTAGGAGTTTCAAGAATTTTTAAGTAGATTTGTTATTTTCTATCATTTAAATGAATTTATGCGTGTTTACCGAAAGTAATTCCAAATTGACCTATATGTACCTCTAATAAGATTCAAAGAAATTCAAAAAAATTATATTTAGGCTTCTATGATCCATTCTATCCCAAATCTAGGATATTGACGAAAAATTCAATTGACTTATAGGGAAAAGTCAAACTTCTACTAGTCACCTTGTTATAAAATAATGATAATAATACCTAACTTCTCCAAAAATTATGTAAATTGACATATATTCATTTTATGGACGTTTAAACTTGACATAAAAATTTGAATAGATTTCTCAAAAAAAGGAGTATACATTGTTCATAAATGAACACAACTCTCACATAGTTTCTTACAATTGAAATCAAACTTTGAGATTTGAACAACTAATAAGATGATTGAACTCATATGCACCTAAAATTTAGACACCATCTCATGTTGACCATAACATTAGGAAATATCAAGTTATATTAGCAATTATCATGAAAAGCATGTTTTTTCTATTATCTTTTAAGTTGGAAGGAAACATGTTATACGAAAAAAATCAACACTTAGCCATTAACATATATTCAACCACCATTAAATGATAGGGTGTTATTTTAGAAAAAAACAGAAAAAAGAATCATCAAATTTGAAGTCTTCATGAAGGAGAAATACCAGATACAAGTTTAAATTCCGAATCAAAATGAGAAATCGATCTATTTTTGTTCTTCATGCAGCCACGTGACACAATCGACAGAACTAATACATTTGTATTCAACAACAATTCATAAACTGTTAAGAGGTGTAATGGTATGTGGTTGTTCGGCTGAACTTGAAGGTCTCGGGTTCGACTCTGATGACCCACACCTATTTTGCTGATTTTCAAATAAATTAGTAAATCAAGGATAAATAAGTTTTTAATCCCACCAAATTCACAAACAAAACTGTAGCCCAGTGGTAAAGTCGTCTTGATGTGGTCACCAAGACCTCAGTTCGAAGCCTTCACTTGACTATTTTTTCGTGCCCAGGGAATTTTTTTGGGAAACAACGTGCCTAGGGAGTTGCGCGCACCCGGGGTGACCTGGCGGGTTGACCTGCACGCCCGGGGTGACCTGGCGGGGTGGGGCACGAGCGTAACTTGTGTTATGTGGCGCGTTGGTAATATACAAAATAATTGAATGTGAAGAAAAGAAACAAAGTGTTGTGTAGTGTAGTGGCAAGAGTTGTTCAAGTTGCAATGAGGGGTGCTGGGTTCAAATCCACTCTTTGCATTTTTTTCTCTATTTTCCCCCTCATTTTTCTAATACATGAAGTTTTTAATTTATTGACGGTGATGTTCTCTATTATTGACGGTGATGTTCTCTATTTATTTTCACGCATTATTTGAAAGTTTTTTTAAATTTATTATTTCTGTAATAGATGAAGTTTTTTAATTTATTATTTTTCTAATACATGAAGTTTTTTAATTTATGGATGATGATGTTCTCTATTTCTTTTCACACGTTATATGATTGTTTTTTCAATTTATTGATCATGATGAAATGTTGAAACATATTGTGGGTCGAATTATGACGAAATTAGAACAACATCATATTTTTTAATACATGAAGTTTTTTAATTTATGGATGATGATGTTCTCGATTTCTTTTCACATGTTATATGATAGTTTTTTCAATTTATTGATCATGATGAAATGTTGAAACATATTGTGGGTCGAATTATGACGAAATTAGAACAACGTCATAGTGTTTGGGCTTCATATCGGGCTTCATATCCAACACTGCGGATCTATGACGAATCTGACTGTTGTCATGGATGCAGTGTGATTTGTGACGAAATCTATGACGAAATTGGTACAACGTCATAGTGTTTGGACTTCATATCGGGTTTCATATCCAACACTGCGAATCTATGACGAAATCTGACTGTTTGTCATGGATGCAGTGTGATCTATGACAAAATCAAACAACGTCATGGGAATTTCGTCATGGATCAAAGGATTTCTTGTAGTGTAGGGTTACCTACGTGGCCGCACGTATGCTTGATTTAGAGGTCATGTAGGAGGATCCGAAGGTATTCTTTGTTGATGAAACACGACCTCGACAAATTAAAAAAGCGTCGACGAGTGGATCAGATGGAATGGTTCACAGGTAAAGAAAAGTTTAAGAACTTTTCACATTTCCAATGGTATGTAGGTAATGGAGATCTTTTATAATGGTACATGGGTAAAAACCTCTTTCTTATTAGGCTTTCGAAGCTTTAAGATTCGTGCAACACTTTAGCATCGTCTGATCCAACCCTAGCTCTTCTTCCCCACCACCGCGTGCACGCCCTCCCGCCGCACCTGGGCACCGCCTCCACCTCGCAAGCTCTGGCAGCGAGATCCGCTGGCCCTGGTGTCGAGCTCCGCCGGCCACAGTGTCAAGCTCCAGCCGCGAGGTCTGTCGACCCCTACGTCGAGCTCCGACGACGAGCTTCATGAGCTCCAGCGGCGAGCTCTGCCGGCCGCGGCGTTGAGCTCCCCAGGCGGCAGCGGGCGAGCTCTGCCGCGGCCCCACGAGCCGCTACCGCGAGAGCCGGGCGAGCTCCACTGTAGCCCAGTGAACTACCGTCGCGGTTGTGCTGCCGCGAGGAAGAAGATGATGTCATGTTTCATATCCAAATGTTGAATGTTGTCTGATTAAATGTTGAATCTTATTTGCACAAATGTTGAAATAGCTATTGAATAATGTTGAATTTTCAAAAAAAATGAATGCTGAATAGTAATTTCAAAATGTTGATTTATTTTTCAGTAAATGTTGAAACTTAATTTTTGAAATATTGAATTTATTTTTGAAATGTTGGCAGTCACTCACTGATGCTCTGGGTTGTCAACTGGGTAAACTTCCCTTCACTTATTTTGGATTGCCCCTGGGGACTACAAGGCCATCTATCCAAGATCTCTCTCCAATTCTGACCAGAATGTGGAAAAACATTTGATGGGTATTTCAAGGCATTTAACTTATGTAGGCAGATTGATCCTTGTTAATTTAGTGTTCTCAGCTCTACCAACCTTCTATATGTGCTCTCTGAAGCTGCCAGTGGAGCTTTTGGATCAAATTGACAAATACAGGAAGCACGTCCTGTGGCATGGTGGGGATGTCTCTAAGAATGGTGGTTATTTGGTTTCCTAGAAACATGCTTGTCGAAGTAAGGAAGATGGAGGTGTTGGTATTATCAATCTGAGGAATCATAACTCTGCCCTGCTCATGAAATTCCTGCATAAATTTTATAACAGGTTGGATTTGCCCTGGGTTAAGTTAACTTGGTAGAAAATGTATAAGAATGGAAGACCACCTCATGAGAGGAAGAATGTGGGGTCTTTCTGGTGGAGAGATATAATGACCTTAGTTCCAAATTTTCTCCTGATGACAAGATGCAAAGTTAATAGTAGCCTCTCAGTTTCTTTTTGGAATGATCACTGGACGTGGGGATTATTAAGTCTGTTTACCCTCAGTTGTTCTCTTTTGCTAGGGAGAAAACATGTTCTGTCAGTCAATTTCTTGATTGGGATGACATCGGGTCCTTCTTTCTGCCACTTTCCCAGATTGCTTTTGAACAATTCACTGAACTCTGGGCAACCATTTCTGCACTCCATTTGCATCCTCAAGAGCATCATGATGAATGGACTTATATCTGGAATTCTAATTCCTTTTCTAACCACAAGGTTTACTGCTTTTTGTTGGGTTCTCATCTTGCTTCGCCTCTTTACAAATGGATGTGGGGCTCCAAGGTGCAACACAAACATAAGTTCTTTATTTTGGCTTTTCCCGAGAGATCGAATTTGCTTAATAGCAAGAACATGTTCTTGCCCTCCTGCACATGTGTGCTATGTGTGGAGAACATGGAAGAAGAAATTCAGCATCTTTTTTTCTCTTGCCCCTCTAGTGATGCTTGTTGGACTTATGTGGATGTTCAGTGGAACTTGCCTTTGGATTTTCAGGTTATGGTCCTTAATGCAAGATTGCATTTTAACTCAGTGATTTTCAGAGAGGTTTTCATCATTGGTTGTTGGTCTATATGGTGTCACCGCAAGGACATTATCTTTGATGCTGCTTCCTTATCATTTTCACAATGGAGAAGATTTTTTTGTTAAGGAGATGCAGGCGGTTACCCTTAGGGTTAAACCGCGAGTGGGAGAGAAAATCAAAATTTTTCTGAGTAATCTCTTGTAACTTTTACTCTTTTCTTTTGGACCTGCGGCCTTGTAACCTGTAAATATTTTTTTCTTATATATAAAAAAATAGGGGTAGGGGCCTCTCGTAAAAAAATGTTGAATTTAGTTGGCCCTATTAATCAGGCCTGATGAACTTTAAAGCTAAGTTGGTTATCCAGCACAGAGAAGATATATAGGAGCCTCCTTCCACGGGAAAATTTGGTGGCTGACACTAAAAAGATGTGATCTTCGCCACAAGACAATAAAAAATGATATTTGCCGCATCACACTAACATTTTGTGGTAATTAGGTGTAGGATACGGCATGTATTATTATAAAAAATTTTAATACAAAAACATCCAAAATGACTCAAATACCCTCGCATCCTATCTCCTCTCCCTACCCCGAATCGATCCTAGAAAACATAGATAACCAATGCAAACAAGAGCCAGGGACAGAGCGATGATGCTAATTTACACTCTCATCAGATGAGAACTACTTATCAAGCTCCATCGACGGATCTGTACGTTTACTTGACTTTTTTTAGTGTTACAGCAAATTTGCAACTGACATGCAAATGTGCTCAGAATCTACTGGGATTGATTTATTTTGTAACTGTAATTGTTTGCTTATAGTACACCTTAATGTGGTGACAATATGTTAACTGTGTTTGGCTGGGCTCCCCCACTTATTAGCTGTTGTAATGCTAGAATTGAAATTTCACACTGCACACATCTTGCATAAAAAAACTTTTACAGATCACATCTTAACAATTGCTGAGAAGAGTGATGTTAGACATACCAAGCCTCGGTGACATAGAATCCGATCACAGGGGCCATAGGTTATTACCCCCGCCCCGTTACCGGTGCTTTATACTGACGGACTATTTTGAGAAACTGTATTTCTTCTGATCAGGGAGTAGCCAGGAACAGGATCGCATCATATCATTGCAAGATCGTATCGCCAAACTTGAAATGGAGAGCACAGGGAAACAAGCGAGCAGGAGATAGTTGCAAGGCTCCGAAAATTAAATTCCCCACAACGACCGAAAACGAAACGACCCTAGCTAGTCATCATCCTGCACCTCGATCGCGACCATGGCGTATCCCTTGTGCTTGTACTGCTTTAAGATGTCCATCTCCCTGTCGTAGGACGCCTTCCAGGCAGCTGCGGTGCTGGCGAAGTCGGCTCGGGTAGCCTCGACCTCCTCGGGATCGTCCTCAAACCCAGCCATGAGCCGCAGGATCTTCTCGTGGTCCTCCGTCAAGTCGAGGTACTTGCGTTCCTTGGCCAGCAGAGCGTCGATGTGCCCCTGACCCACCTGCACCAGCTTCGTCCTCCCGCCTGTTGCCGCCGGCGGCATGATGGAGGTGCCCTCATCCGCCGCCGCTGTCTCGATGCCCGCGGCAGCAGCCTTGCTCCCCTCCATCACCTCCATCTTGCCCTCGTCTGCCGCCGCTACTGTCTCGATCGCTGCCTTGCTCGCCTCCATCACGATCGTCGATGTTGTTATAGTTTTGCTGCTGGCCGATTCTGTGTAACCCCATAATAACGGACGATAGTATTTATCTATCTGGATGGAAGATTACGACGGGTCGGACGTCGATCGGAGTCGGGATCCGACTCGGACTTTTTTTAACAATGATCCGACTCGTTTGAAAGCTGAGGAATACCTGGCCAGTTGGGCTGGTCTAGGCAATCAGCCCAACTCGTCTTGTGCTGCATGCCAAAACATTCATTCGCAGCAGTCACGGGAATTCACCGAAGCTTCCTCGTGATCGAATTCTTGGGAACAAAGAAGAAAGCTTGACCACAGCTGCAATGGAATATATGGAGAAAATCGATGTAAGGTGACGACCGACCGTGGACGTGCTAGTTCAAGAAGGTCACCACGACATGGTCCCTAGTTTAGGTCAAAACCGGCCGGCAGCAGCCTTACCACCACCTTTTCCACGCCTTCGTCCTTTCCAAGCAATGCAAATTCCTTCCAGAATGCCCTGCCACCGTACCATGCCGCTCGCTGTCGATTTAAACAATATAAGCAACTTGCTATACAGGGTTTAAACAGAGATATGATGGTCTAATTTGGATGCCTGTTTCGATTGCGACCGTACCCAAACATAGATCATGACCAGACCAGTAGTGATCGACGAGCTGTCACTGAGTGCGCCCCCGGTCCGCGGGCGGCGGCGGCGGCCCAACCCCCTTCTCCTCCCTTCCGGCCACCCTCCCTCCCTCTCATCCTCTACAGCACCACCACAGCAACCGGTCGTGTTCGTCATGGCCCCCCCTCCTTCGGCTCCGGCTGGCGCCGCCGCCCCACCTCGCGGCGTCCCCCTCTCTTCCCTCCTCTCCGCTCCTCCCATGGGCGGCGACCCGGAAGCCCTAGATCTGGGCTCTGGCTTGCCGCGCCGCCGCCCCCGGTCCTCCCCCTCTCCACCAGGTTCCTCCCTGTTCTGGGCCGGGGCGCCGAGTCCGCTGCCGCCCTCCTCCTCCCGGACAGCCTCCGACGCGGTTCCGGGCACGGCACGCCGGCGTCGGCCTCGCTCGCGCACGGCAGTGCGGAACCCCCCGGGGCCTCCTGCGCGTCGTGTGCGGTGCCGAGGCGACGGGGTGGCTCCCGGGTCGGACCCCGACGCACGCGGCAGGGGGCTGGCGGTGCCTCTTGGGGTGCCCCCGGCTGCCCCCCTTCCTCGGCGGCCGGCTCCGCTCGGCCTGCCGGCGCTGCTTCCCCCATTCCTCCTTCTCCCCCGTCGACCCCCTCCTTCAACCCTAGATCTAGGGTGGGGCCCACCCGCCGCCGCTGCTGTCACAGGGCCGGTGCTCTGCGCCCCCTCCCTCGGCGCAGGGCGGCTACGCCGGCGCCGCGTGAACGTCTGCTGACGGCTTCGTGGGCTCCACGGTGGAGGGCGAGGGGCGGGCGGGCCGGCCCTCGTGTCGACTGGCCGCTGCCGCCCCTCTCTCCGGCGGCCGCTTCCCCGTCGTCGGCCGTCACGGCAGCAGCTTCTCCTCGACGATGCGACGACGGCGACGACGATGACGTCCCTTCCTCCTCTTCGCTGGCGGCAGCGTCAGGGTCCCCCCTCTTCTTCGTCGACGGCTGAGGGTGCGCCTCCCCTCCCCGTCGGCGCGCCCCCGCCGACCCGGCTGCGATGGCGCCCTCCTCTCGGCAGCCCTCGCTCGGCGGCGACCCTCCTCCCCGACCTCCGACGTGCCACCGCTTCACCGGCGCTCCGCGGTCCCTCTTGCTGCCGCGGATGCTGTCCGCCCTTGCCGTGGTGCCGGAGGCCTCCCGCGCCTTCGCCGCCTACGCTCCTCCGTCTGACGTCGTCGTCGTCCCGTTTTGCCGATTGTTCGGTCTGCTCGCCTTTTCTGCCGTCTGCTGGGTCGCGGTCCGCCAGCCTGCAAGTGCTTCATGTTGTTGTCACCCCGGGTTCTTGCTGCCTTCCCATCGGCGCGCTTGCTGCTCAAGTCTTGAAGTTCGGCGGCGAGGAGTTGGTATTGGGCCCCGGCGAAAGCCCTGCACGACCCTTGTTCGTGCCGGCAGCGGCTGCACCCTCGGTGTTGCTTTCCTCGCTGGAGGCGTTGTCATGGCGGCCCCAATGCCATTTGGCCAGCCCAGTGAAGACTGGGTCTGCTCATTCTTGAGCAGATGGGCGATGGCGGCGTCCTCGTCGCTCCCACATTGGTGGCTTCGTCCTGCGCGGCATCCTTCTTCGTTCTCCATAGGCTTGTGTTGTTAGCTCCCGGTGATGAGCTTGTGTTCGGGGTGTCCTTTAGTGCAGGCTAGGCTTCGCCTTCTGGCTCTTGTTTGTTGTTGTGGTGGTGTTGCCTCTCCTCTTCTTCGGTGTCTGTCGGTCGGTTGACCTTGTTTTCCCTCTCCTGGTCCTGTTCTCGGCGCTTTAGGGTTTCTCCTAAATGCTGCCTTTGTAACTCATTCTTCTCTGCCCTCAAAAAAAAAACTCATTCTTCTCTCTTAATGAAAAACGTGCTTTGCATGTCTTAAAAAAAGTGCGGGCAGGGATGCATGAAAACCGGTGGCTAGAGGTTGTTCAGCTGGTAGATTGAATAATGTTCGGCTGGTAGATTAAACAGTATTGTGTGAGAGGAAATAAGTCGTAACAAATCGAAATAAACCGAGAAATAGTCAACCGAACAACCGAGAAATCTCGTAAGAAAGTTAAAGTTTTTAATATGGCCTGCCGGGGTCATCACTACTCCCTCCATTTATCTTTATAAAATGTGTGTCACAATCTTCCAAATTACACTTTGATCATTATTTTATTTTATATTATTTATAACTATAATAATTATTGGAGAATACATTTGGTTACAAATCCAACCATCTCAAGTTTACGTCATAAAAATAAAAAATATTAATTAAATTATTGGTCCAAGTAGCCAAATTTAAATTTTTGGTATCCGTGTACGTACGCCTTATACATACAAACAGAGGAAGTGCCCGTGCCTAATATAACCTCTGCACTAGCACTACCGCTTGACCAGATAAATAGTTCTTATATTATACTAATGTGGCTAATATTTAGGTTTGATATCACATTTGTAGTGGCGTACTTGACAGATGAGTTGAAAAGCGACCTCACATTTCGTCATCTACAACGACGACGGCGACAACATATATATAGTGGATATTCCAAGTAATGAATCCTGCTGCCCCCTGATTTTATTTGCATATAGCAGCTAGCGGCACACATTTTGCTTTCCGCTTTCTACATTTGTTTCTTGTTTAGTGGTTTTGCCGGGTTGAAAAAAACTCAGTTATTTTGGGTTGAGAAAATTCTGTTCATGACCGACCCACTGGACACGTCAAGCCTCAATTTTCGGACCGGGCCCGAGCTTGGGCAGACCGTCTATGCGTTTTATAGTGTAAAATAGTTAAAAACAACATTTCAAGCCGAGCTCGGGCTAAGATTTTTTTTCGAGCTGCAAGATCTGTGTCCAGACCCGTCCAGTAAGGTCCGTGGGCGCGTCGGGCCCGGGCCGGCCCAACAGGCGGGTCGGACCAAGCTAAAAATGCTCAGGTATAATCACCGCCTCCACGCCGTCGACCGCTCCTCCTCCCCGGCTGCCAAGCACGCGCGCCGCCACCGCCGCGAGAGACTGAGTGAAGGGAGTGAGAAGAAAAAACTTATGTTTTCGTACGTCATGACAATTCACGGGAGCTTCCTCCTAATCTTGGGAAAAAAGAAAGCTTGAGCACGTATCCAAGGGAAGATCATGGTGGAATAATATATGTGACCACAGCTAGAAGGGAAAGAATATATGGAGAAAATTGATGTAAGGTGACGACCGACCGTGGAGGGTGGAATTTTTTCAAAATAGCCCTTTCTGAAAATTATTTCTGCGGATAGACCCCTGGCAAAACTAATTCCAAAAATGGACCCTGACCTCGGCGTGAGGGGGACGAGCGCCGAGCTCAGTTACTCGGCGCTAAAGGCTCTAGCGCCGAGCCCTTGCCACGTCAGCGGCGAACTGGCGCCTCCTGCCTGCGTGGCAGGGACCTCGGCGCTGGACCCTTTAACGCCGAGCCTTCAGACCTCGGCGCGCACGCATCTAGCGCCGAGATCTGGCCACTTAACGCCCGACGAGCCTCTTCTTCCTCCTCCCTCCCTCCATTTGTTCCACTTGTCCACAGCTTCCAAACCCTAGCAGGGCGGTGCGCGACGGCGAGGCGACCGGACGGCGAGGCGACCGGCCGGCCCCTAACCCTAAGTTGAGGTGGGGCCGGCGGCCGGCGCGGCCAGGTGCGGCGGCGGCGGCGTCCCGGCCGCTAGCTGGTGCGGCCGGTGGGGGGTGCTGTCCCTCTGGTCGGTGTGGGGGTCGCGGCAAGGCTCTGCACGGCCACACTTTAAGGTAATTTTTTTCCTCCATCTTTGCTTGCACTGTCAGATACTCAGATTGATCCGAATACTTGTTAGACAACATAGGCAATTTGGATTGGTTGATTCTTAGAGACATGAATAGTTGTAATACATTTTTATTAGGAGTAAAGGAAAAATCCATACATGTTGTGCCTTGACCTACATTTATCTATGAGAAGGTGAAGAATGACTTTTAGAGCAATGAAAAAATTAACTAGTATTGCATATCAGCTAAGTTTTAGCTTACCCCCTCATTGTGGACTAACGAAATGCCTTGAAGGAAAAAAACCTAAACCTAGGCCATTGGATGAAAACATGAAAATATAGGCAAGATTCTGACATGAAAACCCTGAAAACATAAGCAAACCTAAACCTAAACCTAAACATGAAAACATAGGGTATGGTATTGCACGGCCATTGGATTATTTTTGAATATTTGATTAGGCGTAAAGGAAAAAAAACTTAATTTAGCATTAATTTAGTTGTATTGCATTTTTCTCATGTATTTGGGTTAATGGAATTTTTGATGTAGATGGATCGTTTAGTGAGGATTGTTCATGGTGGGATTGTTAAGAAGAACAAAGATGACACAGTGGAGTTTGAGAATATGGTAGAGATAGTCTTGATGTTTCCTAGTTTCCCCTCGTTGGTTGAATTGGTTGATAGAGTGAAGGGGAAATTGGATTGGCCTGATAGTTGTCTGCGTATGCAAATGAATGGTGTAGTTGATGTTGGCTCATCGAAAGGTCCTCATACAAAGACGCTTGTACCTTTGGATCTACAGGCAGAATGGGAGATTTACAGGGATATTGTTATGGAGTCAGAAGTGCATTCTCTCTTTATAGTGGTGACTAAGGTTCCTTTGCTCGACTGCAATGTCGGGTTCGACCTGAACAAGCCACCTGTTGAGAAAGCAAAGATTTGTGAGCCTAAGAGTGTGTCCTGATCACCGGCAGATGTCATAAAGGTTGAGGCTAAGTACTCGGATGATGATGGAGTTGATACATATCATACTGATTTTGGTGATTATGTAGACACATTTGCTTCATTTGACGGTGATGCCAAAGCATCTAACCGTGTGGATGTGGAGGTAAGTGGGGACGATGACAATTATGAAGATGACAAAGCTTGTGGCTCGGAGGATGATCGGCCCATTCCTCGATTGTCTGAAGAGGAGAAAAAAAATCTTGTAGTCTATCTTTCCGGACCGTGACCCATTGGTTCCGGAGTGTGTAGACCTTGGGCAGAGCCACAGGGCAGTTGCTGATGGGGGTTGCAGTGATGATGATGGTCCTGAGTTGCATCGAGAAAGTATCATTCGGAAGGGTATGGTATTTCCGAATATGGATGACTTGAAGACTTGGTTGCAGGGATACTCAGTGATGCACCACCGTCCTTTCAAGGTGGTGCATTCGTACCGCAAGAGACGGTACACAGTTAAGTGCGAACAAGAGGGTTGCGCTTGGAGGGTTTGTTGCAGGGTGACCAAGACAGCTCAATGGAAGATAACAACTGTGATTGAGCCTCATACTTGTGGTACAGCAGAGCAGAAGAGAAACACCTCTAATTGAATTCAAAATACATTGCAAAGCAGTTATGTGATGTGGTGAAGCATAGCCCAAACATCTCAGTTGCTGCACTTCAGCAGATGGTTTTGAAGATGTACAATTATGAGATCAAGTATGGCAAAGCCTGGAGGGCAAAGCAGCGGGCTCTAAAGCAAGTATTTGGAGATTGCGAAGAAGCTTATGAGAGGCTTCCGGTAATGTTGAACACAATGAAAGCTGCGAATCCTGGCATGTATTATGAGTATGTGCCAAAGGACAACGTTCGGGTTAATGGGCGAGAGGTGTTCTCTCGGGCTTTCTGGACATTTCCACAGTACATTGAAGGCTTCAAGCATTGTAGGCCCGTATTCTCCATTGATGGTACCTTCCTCACGGGTAAATACAATGGTACATTGTTGATTGCCATTGCAAATGATTCGGAGAACAGGCTCTTCCCTTTGGCCTTTGCCTTGGTGAACAAGGAGGAAACTTCTACTTGGTCTTGGTTCTTGGATCGTGTTCGGTGAGTTGTTGTTGGGCCCGACCGCGATATTTGTGTGATTTCGGACCGTTATGCTGGGATACTTAATGTTGTGCAGAACATCATTCCAGGACATGGGCGTTTGCATCATCGTTGGTGCACAAGGCACCTAGCACAGAACCTTATCAAGCATGATGGTATTAAAGATAATTTTGAGTTGTTTGAGGAGGTTTGCAGGTAGACAGAGCCCCGGAAGTTTGAGGAGAAGTTAGCTGCGCTTAGAAAAAAGACTGATGATCGTGGTAGATAATTTCTTGATGAGTTGATGATCTCAAAGGAGAAGTGGACTCGAGCATTTGACGAAGGTGGTGCTAGGTATGGTTTTATGACAAGCAACATGGTAGAAATATTTAACAGTTTGCTTAGAGGATGTCGTTGCCTTCCTGTGACTGCTATTCTTTCGTTCACCTTCTACAAGTGCAATGCTTGGTTTGTGAAGCGCAGCAGTCTTGCTATGTCACTTTGAGACAACCACCATATATATCCTGAAAAGGTTGCATGCAGAATTAGAAAGGCAAAGCTAATTTCTAAGGGGCAAAAGGCAGTTTGTTTTGACCGCGCCACACACACATATGAAGTGACTGAGGCAGGAGGAACCAACGTTGGAGGTGAGGATCGTGAGGCAAGGAAACACATAGTGGTGCTTAGCGAGAACACGTGCACGTGTGGTAGGCCTACTAGCTTCCACTTGCCTTGTTCCCACATGGCGACTGCTTGCAGAGTGCGAAGGTTGGACGTGGAAGCCCCTTCCAGAGTTGGAGTGGAGTTCTCATTGCAAGCATTGATTAACACTTGGGCACCATTATTTCACCCATTCCGTGATGAGAACGAGTGGCCGGTTTATGATGGACCAAAGTATATCGCCGACAAGGGATTGAGGGTTACAGGGCATGGAACTAGAAAAAGGAAGAGGTACCAGATGGACATGGACCAAGCAGTGAAGGGAAGGTTCACGAAAAAGTCGGTTGGTACACACTTTGTGGAGGACACACAACAGTCCCTATGCTCAAAATGTCACCAATTAGGGCATAATATACGACGTTGCCCCTTACGAGAGGAAGTGCAGGTAGATAGTAATTTGTGCACTAGTGTAATTAAAATTTCTTACTTACTAATTTGTTTTTACCGTCCTACTTTATATTAATTTAAATTCCATGTACTAACCCTACTTATGTTTGTGTTGCAGGATGGCGGGCAGGTATAGGCTTCTTGACGAGCGGTACGACGCCAAGCACCGGGCTAGTCTGACCGAGCAGGGCGAGGTACTGATTGTTTGTTTTGGCACGGTTAATTTCTGAATTTTCATATCTTCTGTTGACACAAGTTTTTTGTTTCAGGTTCTGCACACGCTCCGACGGCGGTACCGTTTTGTGGTACGACGAGCGCTACACCCCCTTGCTGCGCTGCGCGGGACTTGGCACGGTTGCGAGACTTGTCAGCCGTGGCATATCACCTTTCAACCCTGCTGCTCTCACGGTGTTGATCGACCGCTGGCGACTGGAGACCCACAGCTTCCACCTACCCTGTGGTGAGGTGACGATCACGCTTCAGGACGTCGGCATGATCATGGGGCTTCGGATCAGAGGACAGCCGGTGACTGGAGACGTGGTGTCGGCAGGCTGGGAGGCTCGAGTGCAGGAGTTTCTTGGTAGGCCTTTGCCGGAGGTGCCACCGGGTTCGAGACGACGCTCCAGTGGCGTCCCTTTGAGGTGGCTGCGAGGGCAGTTTGCGCAGTGCCCAGCCGACGCCGATGAGGCTACTGTAAACTTTTACTGCAGGTAACTTAACAGTTTTGATCCTTTTACCTTTTTTGCATTTCTCTTACTTAATGCTAATAATTTTCTAACTACAGTTTTTTTAATATTGTCTTATTCAGGGCTTGGGTGATGCACATGTTCGGTTCGGTCCTATTCCCTGACGGCACAGGGGACACGGCGTCGTGGATGTACTTGCCGTGCCTTCAGGACTGGGACGACGTCGGCGAGTACAGTTGGGGCTCGGCTGTGCTCGCCTTCTTGTACCGGCAGCTCTGCGAGGCTTGCCGGCGTACGAGAGGGGCGTACGCCACACAGTCGGGCTGCACGTACCTCCTCCAGGTGTGGATGTGGGAGAGGCTTCCGGTGGGGAGGCCATACGTTGTACACGAGCCGCCGGCCTGGTTTCCACAGAACGACGAGGTCGTTACCCCCACAGTTGGGCATTTGTACGAGAGAGCGGCGGGCGCCTACGCTATCACACGCAGCTCGTACATTCAGTACACGAACGAGCTTGACCTCCTTACCCCGGAACATGTAAGTGTCGTCTCGTTTCATGAATTGAAAATTGCTTAAGCCTTGTTGGTATTCATGTAAATTGTTAATGCAGGTGAGGTGGCAACCATATGAGCGTGACGAGGTCAAGGACCTACAGCTGAGCACGATGTGTACAGTCGATCAGGGCTTGTGGCTCATGAGGTGTCCGCTGATTTGCTTCTATACAGTGGAGTACCATCTGCTGCACAGGGTTGCGAGGCAGTTCGGTAGGGAGCAGCCTTGCTCTCCACAGGCTATCTCCACCA
The DNA here is from genome assembly GCA_036936925.1 of Cenchrus fungigraminus. NCBI lineage: Eukaryota > Viridiplantae > Streptophyta > Magnoliopsida > Poales > Poaceae > Cenchrus > Cenchrus fungigraminus. The sequence goes on along the minus strand of CM072773.1, from coordinate 137,696,660 downwards.
GCTGGGAGCTGCACAAGTGAGTTTTCAAAATACTTAATCATTTTGTTTATCGAAACTTGGACTTACTCTCACTACTTATATTTGTTTGCTTGTGCCTTGCAGCATTGACCGTCGGAGGCAGAAGAGGATCACCGACTTCGCCCACGAGCACATGACGCATATCGAGAGGTGATACCAGTACGAGGGCAATGTCATGCAGTTGCCCGGTGTCCACAACGAAGCCGCCTACGACCGGTACCTGAGGTGGTTCCAGGAGCGCGCGCGGCTCCGTCTGAGGCTGGCGTGGACGCAGCAGGACTACGCGGAGGTTTTTTCCGATGACGAGGGCCACAATGACTACGACCGGCAGCCCCGTGAGGGGCACCAGGTGGAGCCTGCTCCAGTCTTCGCTCGTGCGGTAAGTTCGGGTCACAAACACATTTATTGCAGTACAAGTTTGTTGAAAATCACTAATCCACTCTTTCATCAGGCTGACGAGCTCATGAGGACGGTGAACGAGAAGAATGTTGCTCTGATGACACCGGTTGACCACACGGATGAGAGCAGCATCCTGAGGCGTTGCATTGAGGTACTATCCCTTCTTGTGCTAACGATCTTGTATCTTGCACCTGGCAGCTAACATTACTCCTCTTTGCACGCAGCGTTGCAACTCTCGACTGCGGAAGCTAGCTGCTCACTTCGATTGTCGCGCACAAGGGGCGGTTGACGTGGCCCCTGCCTCCAGGTCTGCGTCCAGGACTTCACAGGCGTCCCGTGGAGCCGCCACAGCTTCTGCGTCCGTGCCTGGGCCTTCTTCCTCTCGAGCTCCCACATGGAGCAGCCAGACGAGATCCGAGGAGCAGGAGGAGGAGGAGCAGGAGGACGACCAGGACGAGGACAAGGAGGAGGAGCAGGAGCACGAGGACGAGGCAGAGCACAAGGACGAGCAGGAGGAGATTGGCCCGTCTCAGATGGCCGATGCACCACCGGTCACGCAGCCAACTCAACCTCGTCGCAGCAGCCGCCCCAAGAGAGCTCGGGACCCACTCACACCAGGTACGGATGCGTTGGGCAAGGGGAAGGCCAAGGCCAAGGCGAAGAAGCACTGACTTGTGCACTATCTCCATGTATGGATGTGTGTCGACTTGTGGACTTGGTATGGATGTGTGTCGACTTGTGGACTTGGTATGGATGTGTATGTCATGAACTTGTGAACTTGGATGTTATGTGTGTCGACTTGTGGACTTGGTATGGATGTGTTCTTATGGATGTGATGATTATCTATTTCTGTTGTGGATGTGATGATTTCTGTTATGAATGTGATGAAAATGTGAAATGTGAGGACTTGAGAAAATTGAGAAGTTTCTGTTTCTGGACAGGCTACAGTGCTCGGCGCTAAAGCCATTAGCGCCGAGGTACCAAAGCTCGGCGCTAAAGGCTTTAGCGCCGAGGCCCCAAATCTCAGTTGACAGCACAACACCTCGGCGCTAAAGCCTTTAGCACCAAGCTATGGGACCTCGACGCTAAAGGCATTAGCGCCGAGTACTGTAGCCTGTCAAAAAACAGAAACTTTCTGAAGTCCCACATCTCCTTCACGCAACATGTTCATAACAGAAAAAAAACGGACAATTCACACAGAATCAGATTTTGTTTCCAATTTCACGATAAAAACAAAGGCGATATTGGTTTTGCCATAGCAACCGATACAAGTCCATAACATGCAACCGATACAAGTCCATACTAAAATCCTCTTCACTAACACACTAGTGCCACTACCAAGACCAAACTACTGAGTGCAGCGAGGCCACTTCCCCTTCCTCAATGCATCTGGATTCTGCTCCACTGCTTCCTCCGCACGGCGTGCACGTGCTTTCTTGCGCTCACTTTCGGCCTCCCTTTTCTCCTTAACCTCACGGTCAACACGCTCGCACCTTGCGCGGAACTCCTCTTGAAACTTTTGGCGCTTCTCCTCCTGTGCTTTCTCATACTGCAACTGCCTCTTGCTTTCCTCCCTCCATTGAAATTGTTTCTCGACCCACCACTTGTCCGTCTCTGACTGCTCCGTGTCAAGCCACTGCGCAAAACCACATAGAGGAGGAGGAGTCTGCAACCCTCGAAGTCAGATACATACAATGTTAACAAACACAACAAAAAAAACAAGATCGACACGGACTGATGCACAACCTCGTGTATCTCGTATCCGACAGCCTTGGGTGGCTCATTTTCGTAGTTGGCGCACATGAACAACCTCATGCCGTAGCAGCTACCTAACAACTCCGACTTCACAAGCTTGCACCGATCACCAGAAAAGCACATGGGCACCTCCACCCCTTTAGGAATGGTCGTTGAGCTCCTCTTACCCGCCAATGTTATCTCCGTAGGGCGAGATGCCATAGTGATTCCTTCAAAAATAGCAAGAAAACAAGAATTACAACCTAGACACTAACCATTCCTAACCCTAAATGCAAACCCTAACCAACCCTCAAACCCTAACCTAACCACCGATTCAAACAAAACTACTTGGACAAATTGAAAGAGGGGAGCCACATTACCTTGGGGGCAACTTGAATCCGAAGGGAACCACCTCTACACTTGTCTCCAAGGTCTAAGGGTTGCCCCGCCGCCGCAGAGGGAAGGAAAAGAGAGCTATCAGGTTGAAACGAATGGGAGGGAGGAGGAGGAAGAAAGCTCTGCGGGCTATAAGTGCCCAGACCTCGGCGCTAGAGGCGGCAGCGCCGAGGTCAGAAGGCTCGGCGCTAAAGGGCCTCGCGCCGAGGTCCCTGCCACGCAGGCAGGAGGGGCCAGCGGGGCTCTGACGTGGCAGGGGCTCGGCGCTAGGGCCCCGAGCGCCGAGTAACTGACCTCGGCGCTACTGCCCCTCACGCTGAGGTTGGGGTCTATTTTTGGAATTAGTTTCGCCGGTGGTCTATCCGCAGAAATGATTTTCAGGAAAGGCCATTTTGAAAAAATTCTACCCGTGGAGGTGCTAGTTCAAGCAGGTCGTCCGTAGTTCAGGTCAAAACCGGCCGGCTGGTTGAGAAGAGGATGGCAAAATCGGCTGGCTGGTCAAAACCGTTTGACGACGGTGCCAAATTAAAGAAATTATGCTAATCGTACAACTGTACAAGCAGTACGGAGATTAGGAAACAAGCTAGGAAGAAAACCAGCAGCCAATCCGGCGGCCTTGCCTCCAGGATTACCAACACCACCACCTTTTCAACGCGATCGATTTGACGATTTCCTTCCAGAAGGTAGCTAGGAAAATGGCCTGCCACCGTATATATGTATTACCTGCTGATCACACCATCCATGTCGTCGTCCTTCTTCTTGCTGCCTGGAACTATATACACACATCAAGAAACATCTTGTCATGCATTTTTTCCGCAAAATGACGACGACGACCCCTCGTACTATACGAGTGGAGGAGGATCCAATGCGAATTACTGCTTGCCCCCTGATTTTGCATGTCGTTTACTTATTTATAGTATGTAGCACGATGCAACTTGCTCTTTCTTTTCTCATCATATCGAAATCGATGTCGATGCGCATAAAAAATCCGAGTGGGTTAATTCCCAGTGCTGCAATCATGCATGTTCATCACAACCTTTCATTGCTTTTACACATACTTATATTTACACTACTAGCATGACTCTGGAGTCACTACCCCTTAGCCATTAGCCAGCGGTATTTTTCTCTCGAAACAACCACCAGCGAGACAACAGTATTTTTCTCACATAACAAATCAGCATCAGCCACCGGTCACCAGTCAGCTGAACAGACCCTCGCTGGGGGGTTGCAAGATTGTATCTACCAATGACTTAGGATTTGCACATTGCCGGCTCTTTTGTCCCTCTAGAGCATTTTCGGCGCCAGTCACCGCCATAGAGGTGATTGGATCACCTAGGAGAGTGCTCCAAGGACATCGTTGTAATTTTCATCTTCTAAGGGATGATCTTATACGTTGTTAGAGTAAAATGTTGACCAAATAGACATATTGGTCCCTAAACTTTCCATGAAAGTCAACTTCACCTCTCTACTTTCAGATTAACCAATTTAATCCTTTAACTTTCGTTTTTGGTTAAACTCGTCCTATCCTTGATATACGTGCCTCCATAATTGTATGAAACAATACAAAAGCTTATTGAGCCTGTATCCAACTCTAAGGGAAGGTCATGGTGGAATAACCGAATAATGGACCACAGCTACAAGGGAATATACGGAGAAATCGATCGTGTAAGGTGACGACCGACCGTGGACGTGCTAGTTCAAGGCAGTCACCACCATGCATGGTATATAGTGGTACATACGGTCCCTAGTTTAGGTCAAGAAAATCTGCATGCTAGTCGTACAAGCAGTACGGAGATTAGGAAACCAGCAGCCAATCCGGCGGCCTTGCCTCCAGGATTACTACCACGTATCTTTTCCACGCCTTAATTCCTTTCCAAGCAAGAACGAACGTACGAATGCCATCAAGGACCAGCTATCTGAAAAGTGCTCGCACAATTCATCATGCATTTTTAATTTCCGCCCACTTGCTTTCTTGCACCTGCGTGCTGCTGCGCCTACTTACTTTATTCACTTCAACGCGAACCCAATGCTGCAAGAAAGTTAAAGTTAATATGGCCGGCAATCGATATGATTTTTTTTTATTTTTATAAAATGTGATACGATACGGTACGATCTTCCAAATTACATTTTGATCATTAATTTCTCATATATTATTTGAAGTTATAATACATTTGTAATCATTGGAGAACACATTTGATTACAAATCCAATCATATCAAATTTATATCAAAATTTTTTAAAAAAGTAATTAAATTATTGGTCCAAGGTAGCGAAGTTTGAATAATTTCGGTATGATACACGCGCCTAGCTTATACATACAAACAGAGGGATCGGAGTACCGGTGCCTAATAACTAACCTGCTGCACTAGCAGTACTGCTTAATAACAAGTAATCCATCTGACCAAATATATAGTGCTTATAATATACTATATATATGCCTAATATATACTTATGTTTGATATCACATTAATTTGTAATGACGTCCTTGACAGATGAGTTGAACATAGTGATGTCACATTTCGTCATCTACAACGACGATGGCAACGATATATATATGTAGTGGATATTCCAAGTACTTAACCCTGCTGCATACATGTGCTTCCCCCTGATTTAATTTGCATATATACATACAGCAGCGGTACACCTTTTGCTTTCCGCTGCCTGATCTGATGCATCTATCGCCGCCCCTATTACATTTGTTTCGTGTTCACTGGTTTTTACATCTTCCTATATAGATAGTTTCTCTCCCATACCAGATAACTTGATGCATCTTGGTACGTACTAATGGGCAAAACGTACGCTTCATCAATATAATCACAAAAAAAAGATTCTAATGTTGATCTGACAACCAAAGTTGATATATATGCATCACGCTACCGATCGACTGCACTAAGGCCATTCTGATTGAAGTTTCATGGACACAATTACTTAACTAAAACGACACATCATCTAAAAATGCTTTGAAACCAAGATGAAACGTCTCCCCTCAGTTTAATTCCTTCGTTGAGAAGCACAATCTGAGAGAATTATATAGAGGGGGGGGGGGCAAATACACGTGGACAAACAACCAGGAGTGTCCTATCATGAGCAACATCGACAGGATCTTGGTCTCTACAGAATGGAAGAAGAAATACCCACTATGTACCCTTATAGCACACACAAGGATAGGCTCAGATCACTGCCCGTTGCTGCTTGACACGGGAAAGGGGGTGCGGCTAGAAAGCAGACAATTTTATTTTGAAAAACAGTGGTGTACCATGGATAACTTTCTGGGAGAGGTGAAGGCAAAATGGGAACTGTACAAAAAGAAATGGCCAGAGCACGCACTCTCTTGATAAATGACAAGGGGGGGGGAGGGGCTGACCGAACTCAGAAGATACCTCAACGGATGGGGGCGCAATATCAGAGGGGAGTACAGAACAGCGAAGAAAGAGATAATGTCCAGCATACAGAAGTTGGATGAGGAAGCGGAGGCTTCCTATGAGGGGGGGGGGGGGGGTGGAACAGTGAAAAGTTTAAAGGTAGGATAGAGCTTGAGAAGAAATTAGAAAACATAATGGAGGCGGAGGAAATATACTGGCAGCAAAGAGTGGGGAAAAAGTGGTGCTTGAGGGGGATGAAAACACAACGTACATCCACCTAAAAGCTAATGGTAGGAGAAGGAAAAATAGCATTCACTTACTAGAACATGAGGGGGAGGACGTGACAGGTCACAGGTGGATACGGGGCGTGATATACGAATACTATAAGAAATTGTTTGGCACCCAGCTAGCTGGATCATTGAAGCTGAGTGAGGTAGCTTGGGCACACGAGGGGAGGCTTTCGGGAGCTGACAACATAGCATTGTTGAAACCTTTCACCGAGGAACAACTGAAAAAAGTGGTGTTTGGAAATTAAGGACACGGGTTCGGGGTGGCATTTTACAAGAATTGTTGGGAGATAATTAAAGAAGAGCTGTTGGAAATGATGAATGATTTCTATATGAACAATTTAGATGTTTCCAAACTTAATTATGGGGTGATCACACTGGTACCTAAAACAAAGAAGGCCAACAATGCTCTTTGATTTGGAACAACTTTTGCAGAGGTCAGATGTCCTAGATTCACTTTCAGACCCATTCACACATGAGAAAATTGATGCAGTAGTAGCAAATCTACCTTCTGACAAATCACCAGGGCCTGACGGTTTCAATACTGACTTTGTCAAGAAATGCTGGCCTATTATTAAGCATGACTTTTATAAGCTATGTTCTGATTTTCATGCTGGAACCATTTGCCTCAGAGCTTGAATGGATCACATATAACTTTGCTTCCGGAAGTGGATATTCCTTTAACAGTGTCAGATTTCAGGTCCATCTCCCTCTTGAACACCTCAATTAAGATACTCACAAAACTTCTGGCAAATAGGTTGCAGCAAGTCATCATGGGGTTAATTAACCAAAATCAATATGGCTTTATAAAATCAAAAATTATACTGCACTTATATTGCATATAACAACCCAAGTTATACTGCACTTATTATAAATAGCAACACACAACACATCAAAAAATTCCTCACCGACCCTGCACCTCTAGTTTAGCACACTCCTGCTTAAGATGCAAGACTTTTCAAATTAAATTGAAAAACGAAACGACCCAGTCCCTGGTCATTCATCATCCTGCACCTCGATCTCGACCATGGCGTAGCCCTTCTCCTTGTACTGCCTGATGATGGCCACCTCCCTGTCGTACGCTGCCTTCCAGGCGGCTGCGCTACGGGCGAACAGAGCTCGGGTAGCCTCCACTTCCTCAGGACCCTCGAACTCAGCCATGAGCCGCAGGATCTTCTCGTGGTCCTCTGTCAAGTCGAGGTACTCGGGTTCCTTGGCCAGCAGAGCGTCGATGAGCGGCTCCTGATCCACCCGCACCACCTCCGTCCTCTTCTCTCTGTTGCCGGCGGCGGCCGTATGGTGGACAGCTTGATGGTGGTGCCCTCGTCCACCGCCGCTGTCTCAATCGCCGCCTTGCTCGCCTCCATAATTAACGTACGATCGTTGATGATGTTAGTTGTGGCCCTGGCCGATGGTGTGATGTTTATTGATGATGTGGATGGAGTCTTTAACGATTTAGGACAGCGGCGTCGAACGTCGTCGATCCGAGCCCGATTCTTATCTCGATCCGAGTCCGACTCGTACTACATACTCCGAGCCGTTTTCTCCTGTGTTGGGAGCAAGCTGATGGCGATTGGCCGGTCTAGCCAATCAGCCCAACTCGCCTTCTGCTGATGGCGGCGATTGGCCGGCCGAAGCTTCCGCCTCATCTTGGGAAGAAAGTTGTAAAAAGGTGACAGCCTTAGTTCAAGGTCACCATGGTACGAGTACTTCCCTAGTTTAGGTCAAAACCGGCCGCCTCGTTGCGTGCGTTTGACGGTGCCAAATTAAAGAAACGCATGCCACAAGTACGGAGATTAGGAAACAAGCTACTAGGAAGAAAACCAGCAGCAGCCTCCAGGATTGCCACCTTTTCCACGCCTTCCTTTCCAAGCAATGCAAATTCCTTCCTTCCAGAACGTACGAATGCTTCGTCGTCGTTGCTGTAGCTACTCCTACCAGCTGCTACCTGAAAAGTGGTCGCTCATTTTATCATGCATTACATATAATTTCCCCGCAAAATGACGACGACCACCACCACTCGTACTAGTGGAGGAGGATCCAATGCAAATTACTGCCGCCCCCCTGATTTATTTGCATGTCGATTACTTATAGCTAGCTATTATTATGCGAATTACTGCCGCCCTCCTGTTTGTCTGGCTTATCAGCCACCAGCCAGCATTACTTTTCTCTCCGAATAAATCGTTCATTGCTGTTACACATACTTATAGAGCTCTTTTTCGGTACACAATACCACTCTTTGGTAGTACGGTGGTATTGTCTGTTTTTTGCTGTGGGTAAAATGGTAATTTGGTGAATGAATATTATTCGGAAAAACATACCGCCAATGAGTACAATAAAAAAATACTGCGTACAATACCTAAATCGTTTCATATATTACAACAAAAATATTTTCCATTTCCAATAATACTCATATGCTACTAATACCACCTATGAATACCACCCGTACCACAAAAAAAACCAGTGGTACAGAATTAATCTCAACCGGACGATCCTTACAAATAGATCATTTTCTATTACATACGAGTCCTTTTAAAGTGGTGGTACATGGTGGTATTGTGCACCGAAAAAGACCTCTACTTATATTACACAATGGATGCATGCTTCCTTATTTATTTGTCAAAAAAGAAAAAAGATAATTGTGAACATTAATTCTATATATTGCGGCCCATTGTTTCACTCCTCGAGGTAGCCATACAGTAGTGGTGGTCAATACAAGCATGAGTTTTCTTTTCAACCGATGGGGACACCAGCAATCGGTTTCAGTGGGGCAGCCCCCCCGTTTTTTTTTAAAGAAACAGCCCGAGCTTATATATCGATCACCAGCTTTCCAAGGAACAGCAATCAATCAAGCTCCCACATTTTTTTAAACAATTAATGAACGAGACAGTGCCTATTTTTTCGTTTATAAAGAATAGAGTTTGACAAAAAAGAAAAAAACTATTCTCACGCTAAAACGGATTAGACACTTTGCCAAAAAAAATTGCAAATTTTAAATTAGGAACTCGAGGTTGGAATAGCAAATTAATTAGCTACCGTCGTCGTCGTCGGATACATGGATCCGTCAGCTGCTTATTGCTTAATTTTGACGAGGTCCTTGCAATGCAGGTTTTAAACAAAGATATGGTGATCTTGCTCTTGCTGGATGTGTGTTTCGATTGCGACCCAAACTTAGATCATGACCAGCACTCCAGTGACGAGCTGATATAGGGATGCATGAAAACCGGTGGCTATTGCCTTCTTGCACCTGCGTGCTGCTGCGCCTATACTTTATTCATTTCAACGCCGAATTGAATCCTGCAACAAAGTTAAAGTTAAAGCCACACCTCTCCGTTTATTTTTTTATATAAGCGGTGGCATGATCTTTAAAATTACACTTCGTTCATTAATTTATATTATATTTATGTTATTTGTAGTTATAATAAATTTATAATCATTGGAGGATACATTTGTAATAAAATCCAACTATATCAGATTTGCATCATAAAAATAAAAAAATATTAATTAAATTATCAATTCAATATACTACCTCTGTTATTAAATATATGACGTTTAGGACAAGAAATTTACTTCATTTTGAGCTAGTTTTCTTATCCTAAACGTCATATATTTAAGAACGGAGGGAGTAGTAAAATTTGAATATTGCTCAGTTCAAAAAAAATTGAATATTGCTAGGCGTGTAGCCTTATACATATAGACGGAGGGAGCAACGGTGCGCACTAGTACTATCGCTAGGCCCTGTTTAGATCGTTGAAAAATTTTGGAGAAAATTTTTGGAATTCCCTTCCAAGGTCTATTAAGAGTATTAAATGTAGACTACTTACAAAACTAACTACACGAATGGACTAGAAATCGCGAGATGAATCCATTAAGTCTAATTAATCTGTCATTAGAGATTGGTTACTGTAGCACAACGATGTCTAATCATGTCATAATTAAGCTAATAAGATTCGTCTCGAAAATTAAGGTAGGAGTTGTGAAATGAGTTTTGTCATTAATTCACATTTAATACTTCTAATTAGTGTCTGGAGATTGATGTGACGGGTAGTTAGTGAAATATTTTGGAACTAAACAGGGCCTTAAGTAATCCAGCTGACCAGATACATACTAGTGCTTATTATATTATACTACCGAGTATATGCCTAATATATGTATGTTTGATACTTGACAGATGAGTTGAAAAGTGATGTCACATTTGGTCATTACGACGACGACGGCGACGATGGATATTCCAAGTAATAAATCCTGCTGCCCCTGATTTAAATTGCATACAGCAGCGGCACACCTTTTGCTTTCCGCTGCCTGATCTGATGGATCTATCGCCGCCCCTATTATATTTGTTTCTTGTTCACTGGTTTTTACATTTTCTTGTATCAGGGTTTTAATTACTGCTACAGTAATTATTTTTTTAACCGAAAAAACAGAAGGGTATACTGGTCGAGCTGGTTAGATAGGTTCAGTTAGGCACCGGTTACTGATCGGTTTTGCTACCGAGCCAGACCGGTTACCATTAGTGTGGTAACCGGTCGGTTTTTTTTATACGTATACTAGATAGCTTCTCTCCCGTATCTGATAACCAGCATATGTCCTTTCTTGTACGTACAAATAATGTGCAACACAGTTTATGAATCACAAACAAATGGGATTCCAAAGTTGCTATGCACACGCTACAGATTGAAATGGCAAAGATTTATTTGGCAGGTATATACCGTCAGTTCTCGTTGACGACTTTATATTACGCGCGCGCGCGGTGACCAAACCCATTGTTTCGCCAATACTGCCCGGCTTACGAAATTGATTCCGAGCTTCCTTCCAGAGTATAAAGCTGTCATTTCCTTTGAAAAAACAAGGCACTTTGATTTCTTCTCTGAAAAGCATTTTGCTTCTTTCCACAAGGAAAAGGGCATCCGTTGATCGATCACGAACGTGGTGCAGGGGTAAGCGCCGGCGATGGCTTTTCAGCCTTTCAAGCAGGCCCCGGCTTCGCTAGCTTATAAATACATACAGCAACAGCTCTTATCACCTCACCAATCCATCATATCTCTCTCTCTGCCAACAAGCTCAGCTAGTCTTCCCAAAACACCAGCCAAGTAAGCAACTCGAGCACCCAGGCCCGCCACCATCAACAATGAAGAAGGCTTCGTCCCTCTCCGAGCTGGGCTTCGACGCCAACGGCGCCGCATCGGGCTTCTTCCGCCCCGTGGCCGACGATGGCACCACGCCGACGTCGCACCGCCGGAGGCTCACCAAGGTCTCCGTCATCGGCGCCGGCAACGTGGGCATGGCCATCGCGCAGACCATCCTCACGCGCGACCTCGCCGACGAGATCGCGCTGGTGGACGCGCTCCCGGACAAGCTCCGCGGCGAGATGCTGGACCTGCAGCACGCGGCGGCGTTCCTGCCGCGCACGCGCCTCGTCTCCGACACGGACATCGCCGTCACCAAAGGCTCCGACCTCGCCATCGTCACCGCGGGGGCGCGCCAGATCCCCGGCGAGACGCGGCTCAACCTGCTGCAGCGGAACGTGGCGCTGTTCCGGAAGATCGTGCCGGCGCTCGCCGAGCACTCGCCGGACGCCATCCTGCTCATCGTCTCCAACCCCGTCGACATCCTCACCTACGTGGCGTGGAAGCTGTCGGGGTTCCCCGTGAACCGCGTCATCGGGTCGGGAACCAACCTCGACTCCTCCCGGTTCAGGTTCCTCCTCGCCGAGCACCTGGACGTGAACGCGCAGGACGTGCAGGCGTACATGGTCGGGGAGCACGGCGACAGCTCGGTGGCGATCTGGTCGACGGTGAGCGTGGCGGGGATGCCGGTGCTCAAGTCGCTGCAGGAGAGCCACAGCAGCTTCGACGAGGAGGCCCTCGAGAGCATCCGCCGCGCCGTCGTCAACAGCGCCTACGAGGTGATCAGCCTCAAGGGATACACCTCCTGGGCCATCGGATACTCCGTCGCCAACCTCGTGGCATCCATCCTCCGCGACCAGCGCCGCATCCACCCCGTGTCCGTGCTCGCCACCGGCTTCCACGGCATCGCCGACGATCATGAGGTGTTCCTCAGCCTGCCCGCCAGGCTCGGCCGTGGGGGCGTCCTGGGCGTCGCCGACATGGACCTCACCGAGGAGGAGGCCAGGAGGCTCAGGCGCTCCGCCAAGACGCTCTGGGAGAACAGCCAGCTCCTCGGGCTCTGATTACTACTACTGCTGCTGCTCTGTCGTCTCATCGTGATGCCTGGTGATCGTCTGATTCGCGAGCTCATATCAGTCAGTCTTCTATAGTTTATAATGCACTTGTTAATATATTCCTTGATAAATTTTTGTGGTGTAATATGGAGCATCTGGTTGATGTAGCCATTTGCTCTCAAAGTCCGTGACACTAATATGTTTTCTGTTCGTAACCATTTGGTATTGTAACTTGAAAATAAACCGTTATTGAGAAGCAATATTTGCCTAGCTAGCTCAGCTGTATTTTAAGTTGTCAGATTTTTTTTCTTCATTTGCATGCTTGCACTAAGCCCTCGTGCTAATGTTGCAGACACTGTTTCTACCGGATTTTTCAATAAAATCATTCGAAATTAACGAAAAATCCAAGTCCACTTTTTCCAAATGAGCTTGCAACATTTTTTTTTTGAGAGTAATGAGCTTGCTACATGTGCTCCGCGTGCAAGACGATGAACAGTTGGGCCACGATTGAGGCCCAACTCACCGCCTATGCTCGGCAATCAGCCCAACGGCTAAACTAAGACCGTTTTATTACTAACTAAACACGGGCCATGACCTTTATCATTAATTATAGGACTTCCTCCCTCCATTCCAAACTATATATGTGTCGTCGTTTTGTTTTTATAGTATATATATTACATCTAAGTCACTAAATGCATAATAAAAACTATACAAATGAGATGTTGTTTTTGGCACCTAGAAAACCGAAACGATTTACAGTTTCAAACAGAGGAACTATTTGGAATCGTGGTTGCATTCGTTTTTTCCATGAGAAATCCTGCAAAATGGCATGTATGACAGGGGGCGAAGCTATGTGTAGAGGTCATGTCACGTCGATAGATATGTGCAAAATACAAGGTAAATCATTGTTCTATACTACTACCATTTATCTATCAGTTTCTAAAAAAGTAGCATTTATTTATTGAACTGACCTCTTAGCGATCTCTTTCCGGCTCGGCAGATGCTGTAAAAATGGGTGTTTATGTGAAGCTAGCTAGCTCTAGCCACGCACACACGTACGGACACGGCTTCTAGGGAAAGGGTTTGAACATATCCAACCATGCATCCATTATCTCTCACCAATGCATTAGCGCCTTCGTGTCTGTTGCTTGCAAGCCACGTGAAATCGTGCACCCGCGCCTCTACCTCACCACCACCAGTGTTCCACAAGCCCTCGCACCTATCGAATCTAAGATGCTAAGTGGAGAGAGAGGGCTGAGGGTGAATCTTTTCCAATAATTTTTGAATGGGAAGGGAGCGGTATGCAATATGTACTGTAATACACTGGTTGATTAGTGTGTCCCAGTTTTTTTAGTACCAAGTATATTTATGATAAATGCATAGTTCATTGTGCTAATTGAGAATATGATTTATATTATATACATACACTAGATAATGGGATCTTGAGAGGAGGAAGGATAAAATTAGGCAGGTTTTGGTCTCGGCGAGGAAAGAGGACAACATATGCATGGGTACCCAGTTTGAGTTGGGAAGAACACTAAACATTTACAACAAAGTCCCACATGCGTTAACATCCCTCGAATGTCGTCGGAAGTGGAATCTATATCTATATGTCGATTTGGAGTCTCCTCGTCCTCGGATACAATAATGTTGTTGTAGATATTGATGGAACTAGGATTTGAGCTTACAGAGGCTCTCCCCTTCTTCTTCGTCAGATTTAAGGGGGGGCTTGGGGGTGTGAGCCCCCCCCCTCCCCCTACGTTGGGGATGGTTCCCGAGCTCTATTCTGAGTGGACCGCTGGCTAAACGGTTGCTCCGTGCAGCAGGTAGCCCCGGATCTCTGGAATGTTGTCACCCTCGCACTAGGAGGTCCCGTACTGTTCGGGATGCGCTGCTAGGTAGCCACCGGATAAAGGATATCATCTTTGCGCAGACTGTGTATGTGGTCGTTCAATACTTCGCCTTTGGGACACGCTGCGCGACTTCCACCTATCTGACCAGTCATATAGGTTCATATGGAAGTGGTCGTCTTCCGGAGAGTTCTCTTCTAGTTCAGGGTATCGCACACTGTTCTTAGGGAGAACTCACCTGGCAGGTGTTGACCGCCTCTTGAAGATTCAGGCACCCGGAAGGTGTCGCTTCTTTGGTTGGCTAGTGTTACATGGTCATTGTTGGACCTTGAACATGCTACGTCGCCATGCCCTGCGAGATAGGGATGACTGCGCTCTGTGTGCGCAGGAGGTTGAAACCTTGTACCACTTGCTTGTTGGTTGTGTTTACAGTCGCGAGACGTGGTTTCGGATTCTGCGTTACTACGGCCTACAGGAGTTGACACCACAGGTGGAGGTGTCATTCTCCGAGTGCTAGTTGGTTTCTAGGAAGCGGGTCTCCAAGTCTTTCAATGCAGGTAGTAGAGTTGACAAGAAAACTCTAAAACTCTAATAACATTTTGATGAGAAGCTGGGCTATATCTCTAGACAAAGTGATAAAGTATTATGGATTTCACCGTACAAACAAATCGATGTGATATAATCTACTAATTCATCTGCTCCGAATTCAAATCTCAAAATGCACAACACCAATGGACGGGTTGGATCGGCGGAGAACATCATGTGATTGAGCCGGAGCAGGAAGCTGATGGAGCATGGCACATGGCTGCCACTGCCATTCCACAAACACCCATTCATGTTCACCTTGGGATTCCCCCATTCCGTGTTCATCCGCTGCTTTTTTCAGACAGTGTATTATTGGACTTTTGGAGCGGAGTGGAGCAGAGTACCGTAGGTGCTGCGTGAGCGTGTCTCACGGTCGGATCTCGTTGACCGTTTAACCTCCTGCGGTGCTTCCCGTTTTACCCCGGCGGCCCAACACCAGTCACTTCCCATCCTGTCTGTCCTTGTCATCACTTCCCCTCCGAAATAATCCAACAACATCTCGCCTCGCCGCGGTTTCACTCCTCATCCCCTCCGGCAACTGCTCGCCTCCACCGCCGCCCACCATGAGCCGCGATCACTTCCTCCGCCTCCTCGATCCCCACGCCGCCGACGACGACCCCTTCTTCCCTTTCCCCACCTCCTCCTTCTCCTCCTGCCCATTCTCCACCTCCTCATCCTCCTCCGCCGCCCACCACCGCTTCCTCCTCGACGACCACCCCTCCTCCTGCCCCCTCGGCTTCACCTCCCCTTCCCCGATCGACACCTTCCACCTCGACCTCGACATCGACCTCCTCCTCCCTCCCCGCGCCGCCGCCGCCGCCCCCCCGCCCCCGTGCCCCGCCTTCTTCGACCCCTTCCTCCTCGACGCGCTCGGCCACCGCGTCTCCGCTCTCGAGCGCGCGCTCGCCCCACCGCCCCCTGCGCCCCGCCGCAAGTACACCTACGCCGCCGAGGCCGACGGCAGGAAGGTCAAGTGGGTCGCCGAGGACAGGCCCGCCGGCGGGAGGGCCTACAAGTGGGAGGCCGAGCTCAAGACCCCCAACGACGACGGCTTCGACCGCAAGTGGAAGTGGGAGTCCAAGGCATCCGCCGCCGGCACCACCAAGGTCAAGTGGGTCAAGGAGATCAAGGGCAAGGGATGGCTCGAGCCGTGGTCCAACTCCTACTCCGTCGAGGAGACCTACGGCGACGACGACGGCGACGACCAAGGCAAGGAATGCAAGAACACCGCCGCCGTCAACAAAGTCAAGGAGGAGAGCAAGCCCAAGGATAACATCAAGAAGAAGAAGGGCAACGTCGAGATCGTCGAGATCGAGGACAACACCAAGGGATGTGTCGCCATCAGGAAGGTCGGATCTTTCTTTATCCTGTGTTTGGTAGGAGTAGGAGTGGCGCCTAGATTTGGTCAAATGCACAACAAAGATTGGATTTTTTTTTATGTGAGTTGCTGCTGCGAGGCTCACAGCTCGGCGAGAACCGTGGGAAATGACATGTTTTTCTTTCATATGATTTCCCGTGATTTTGGATTCAATTTCGTGCTAATCATTTGAGGAAAAACCAAAATGGATTTGGATGCTCAAGTTACTGAATACAGTTGGGGTTTAATTAATTCAACCTTGCATTGCATTGCATTCTGTACTCACATCCTGCTCCTCTCCCCAGGCATTTGAAATGAGCCACGCCAAGGGAAAGAAGAAGGAACTATCCTACCAAGATGCTGCATTGCTGATACAGATGACCTACAGGGCGCACCTGGCCCATCGCTCCCAGGTGCTCCGATGCCTCCGCGACCTTGCTGTGGCCAAAGCCAAGCTCAAGGAGATCAGGTCCTTCTTCTACAACATCTCGTACCGCCGCCGAATTGCCCATGACTCTGAAGAGCGCCAGAGGTTTGCTGAGAAAATCATTGTGCTGCTCTTGACCGTTGAGGCCCTTGAGGTAAATTGCGATGCTACTTTGGTATATAGCATTCCGTTTATGTTCAGCATGTGCGGTTGTTTGTTTTCAGTTTTGGTTATGTCAATTGTTGTACCGTTTGTCATGGTTTACACAAGAATCTGCCGGCACTATGCAATGTTGTTTAGAGTACTAGAAATTACCTTATACTATGAATGACATCCAGGACACTAGATTCCTAACATGCTCTGAGGCATTGTCACTATGATCTTACATGATGTGCACATTAACTTGAAAAAAATATGAAACGTGTACTGGAGTTAACTTCTTGTTTGCACAGTTGATTTGATATGATTACTGGTGTCTACATAATGTGTTCTGTCCTGTCAGGCATGAGTAGTTTGTTCTGGTATGATTAAATTTGCTTTTCCTTAGTGTCTCATGCTGATTTGTTTTCACCATTCGATGCTACTTTCGCTAGTAGATGTTAAACTGAACTTGCATTCCGTGTATGTTTACTTGTTCAGCAGCATGCACAGTTGTTCATTTTTCAATTTCGGTT
This sequence comes from Cenchrus fungigraminus, assembly GCA_036936925.1. Lineage (NCBI taxonomy): Eukaryota > Viridiplantae > Streptophyta > Magnoliopsida > Poales > Poaceae > Cenchrus > Cenchrus fungigraminus. The sequence continues at coordinate 137,679,391 of CM072773.1, read as the reverse complement.
ATGACAACTGTTTTAGACAACAATCTTTTAGCACTATGCAACGTTACATTTTACTGTTAATATTATCCAGGACACTAGATGAAAGTGGTGATAACATGCTCTGCGCCATTATCGTTACGGTCTTACATGATGTGCCCATTAACTTGGAAAAAATATAAAACATGTACTGGAGTTGACTTCTTGTTTGCACAGTTGATTTTGATATGATTACTGGTGTCTACATAATGTGTTCTGTCTGCCTTCCTCTCAAGCAGAGTTAGTTCTGCTATTATTAAATTTGCTCTTCTTAGTGTCCCATACTGATTTGTATAGATTTATTAGTAAGGGTGCTGGCCTTTATGGCTTTCTAAATTAAATCTTTTGAGTACAATTTTTGGACTACCAGTTATTTGTACCGTCAAATGTTTGCTGCTCCATGCATCTTCAAGTTTGCAGTTTTTAGGGCAGATTGAAATCTTAGGATAAAGCTGCAAAGGATTTCAAATTTATGGCCTGTAAAATCTATATAAAAAAAGAATCTCGTAAAATGTTCACAGTTTACCGTCTTCTTTCTGAATACATGAAATGTGAGAACTCAAACTACACTGATGTCACTGCTACTCTGTCTTGCGATTGATCTGTAAGAAAGCAATGCAAGAGGAAACAATTCAAACGATAATCCCCTTGTGTTCCTGTTTCATGTGCCAATGCATTACTTTGTTGTTGGCAGGGACCGGACTACATGGTTCGCAATGCCAAGAGATCCATGCTTGAGGAACTTGAGGGGATGCTGGAGATTGTGGACCCTCAGCCACCAGGGAAGCCAAGGACACTCAGCCGCAGGAAGTTTGATCTCCCAGAAGGTGGAGCCATCCCAAAGGAGATGAGGGACGGTGTCAAGAATGTCGTCAGAATTGTGGAGGAGGGCAAGTAAGATGCATCAGTGACGGAATGCTTGTAGCGGAGTAGCAGTATGTCATGCGGACAATAGAGTTTGTGCAGCTGCTGAGAACATCCCTGATCAGATGTTTGCTAGAACCTTTGCGTTGTATTTACTACTAGAATGCTGTTTCTTGTAATGCTGTTGTAGCAGTATGATCCATGTTATGTTTGGACCTGTTCCTAGGTGTTTCCTTATTCCCAGATGTCGGAGATGTGTGTAAACTAATTCATCATCCATCACGGGGTGGTGAAACTCTAATAAATTGGCATCAAATCATCACCATGGTGTGTTGCTTTTCACCAACTGCCTGTGCTACTTTCAGGTGATGAAAACTTGGTGCGATAACATTGGGGCGATGTATATTTGGGTTAGAGTACTATCTTTGGTGTTACGTCTTAATTTTGGCGTTTTCGAAGATTTTGTCATCCTGAAAACATGTGCTGTATTTGCGTGTAGACGTGAAGTTTCTGGTGCATAAACAGATTTACATTTTTTTTTTGGATGTACAGATTTACAGGTGATGACTGATGAGGCGTCCTAAAAGGGAAATTATAATCGGTGTGGGCCTGGTTGGTCTATGGCAATTCAGCGGTTGATAGAATAGAGCGGAGGTCCATCGGTCGAAGCGGCCTGGCCCAGTAGAGGGTTTTGTTTTTCTCTGGAAACAAATGAGTGCATGTTTTCTTATTTAAAATGGCTGGTGTAACCTCCAATAGCTGATAAGTGTGTGGCAGTTATCCTTCTTCCACTTTCTACTTCACATTAGCAAGTACCTGAAAATGGGGGGGGGGGGGGGTTAATACACCATGGTTTTTATAGCATAAATAAAAACTAACCTGAATCCAAACGGATGTCTTGTTTTCCGTTCGAATTTCCATCAAATGCAGAAGAAATGGTGCTTGCGTTCAGTGTTAAGTTGAAGCAGGAAAAAGAGTGGGTTGGCACCCAGGCAGCATATGAAAGAGAACAAGTGATGGTGAGAAAAGACATTGTTGAGATCCACCACACTTTCTTGTCCAGATACTGGTGCTAGGAGACATATAGTACAGATGTTCGTTTCACCATGCCGGCAGCTGGTGTTTGGGCTTTGCCATCCATCTCGTTGCTTGCTTGGAATGGTTTCATGTGCTGCTGCCTGGTCGTGCAGCAGAGCTGGCTTGGTTGGTGCTGCTGTCTTGTGCAATGATTGACTGAATATACAGTATCATACACCAGTAATGTTGGCCTTGCACTCAAGAAGATCGTCGGGCACACATGAATGAATGAATGAATGAATGGTTAAACAAAGTGAATTATTGGTGGGCCGGGGGATCAATCAAATTATTTGCACGGGAATGCACAGACGTCGGTCCCTTGTTGGTAGCTGCTTAATAATAAAGAAATGGAATTATTGCAGACAGTGAGGGCACTTTGAGAGCTGACAACCTTGATCTGAGGAAGAGGAACGGATGGATGGCAACAATGACACGAATGCATCTGAATTTGGTCAGAAAAGGGTCGCATCTGAGGTGGCAGCTCATGTGCAGTGGGTGCTCTGCCAATCCGTCTTCAATCTTGGTCCACCAGATGGAATTATTGGAGCTGGGCCCGCACTGTCGCTTTGCCATTGCTGACATGGCACAATAATGCCGTGTCCTCCAACTCCAAGCGCCAAGGTGAGGTCAGGGTTCAATGCAAGGTGGTCATGCATGCAAATGTCCTGGTGCATAGATGGATGGATGAGTTGTTGAGTGGATAGCGCGCGCGTCTAGTGGCTGGCATTGTGTGCCACACTGCACTAGAATAATTCCAAACTGCAAATAATTAAAGCCTAAATTTTTCTCCTTTGTTTTTTTTTCATCAAGAGTCATGCCAGAATTTCATTACTGTCGAGCAACGAAATTACACAGTTCAAAAGTTATCTCCCGTCTCTCCAGCCGTTCAACGTTATTACAAAGTTATCTCTCGTTTCTCCTTTGTGAAGAGCAAAGAAAATTATGTGAGGTTGAGCTGAGCATAGAATTATATACGGTGGATATATGGTGTGCATGCCATGATGGGACATGTCGGCATCAGTATTCGGAATTCTCTCCTTTTTCAAATTTTCTTTCACAATTCTCTCCTTTTCAAAGAAAAAAGTGTTCAGAATTATGGGGCCCATGGTCCACGTGGGGTTTATACACGCCACCAAGTTGTAAAAATGATGATTGCATTGCATTTTGCATATACTAGTATACCACATATATATAACCGGACAAAGCTTGTTCCATCACAGACAGATCAACTTTTACTTAGTTATATACAACTTATTACAAGGAAGGCGCGCGGCGGCCACACATGAGTAAAACGCACGCGTGCAGTGAACGTCGGCGTGGATACACGTGGCGTGAAGGCGAAATCTATCGTCATCATATCGATCGCCAGAATAATTGGAGGAGGAGGTTGGCGCGACGACAATGATGTGTTGTTGACCTGTTGTTCGTGTTCCATCTCCCATCTCAAGTAGTAGTGGAGTAGACTATTAATGTGCTACCCGTTATTTATGCATCAATTATATGTTGTAACTCAAAAATTAGTCATTCTCTGTTTTTGGATATATACGTATATGGCTAATAAATATGGCCAGACGATGCCATTTTACTGCTTGTTAATATTCATAGAATCACTTGGTTTTTGGACCAAGCTAATACGCGTGTCACGTGTTAATTGTTTGTCCAAGCAAGGATCAAATGCGTGTGGCCACCCAACCATGATATCGATGTTTTGTTGATGCCAAAACAACACTGAAGCATGCGTGTCACGGGTCCGAGAGCTATAGCTAACCCTATACTATATTATTGCTTACCTGTCGACCGAAGCAGTGCCTTGTCAGCATTATGCACTTAGAGCAAGTATTATGGGTACAGTCAGCCGGCGAAATAATCCTCCACGTCACACAAAAGCCCAGCTGGAGGAGTGAGACATGGAGAGAGAAAGACGAACGGGTGTTTCGTGAGACGCCGACTGACAACGGGCGAAATGCTCGGTATTGGCACGGCTCATCCCCTCGTCCACTCAAATCGTTCCATGTAGCAGCTAGAGCAACGCAGTGCATTAAAGGATTGAGGGGTCCACCACCACCTCCTCTGCAGCTCGCGTGACCTGGACACTGAGACGCTCACCAGCCGGCGAAATTATAAAACCTGATTTTTCAAAAAAAAAAATTATAAAACCTGCTCTTATGCAAATTCTAGCTAATCAGCCGCAGTACATTTGCAAATCTTGTTGTGTCGGGGAGGTACTTGAACAGTGAAAAGCATTGGAGGCGGCTGACGACGTGGCAGCTTCGGGACACTTGGAAAGAGGCGCAGCCACCAGTTGATCTGAGTTGTGGTGCCCACTCACTGCTGCATTATTGTACTCCCTCCGATCCTCCTAGCAGCTCCATGGATCGGATCGTCGTTGCCCCTGCACCGCAGGAGCAGGATGCTGGACTAGACCTGCTGCCAACTGCTGACGCGGTAGCAAAGGAAATCATCGGAATTCGCACAATTTTCAGACGAAACCTGTGTTTAAAAGTGGCATTTCGGTGAAAAGTATTCAGATTCGGCAGTCGCCAAAAAAAAATCGTGATATTAATTTTAAAAATTACTGAAATTTTATCCCTGCCTGTACGTGTGTGCTACCCAGGGCGGAGCTAGAGAAGAATCAAGAGGGGTGCGGAACCTTCATAGCATCCATGAAAAATCAATTTAACATGGTGAAAATTTAGAAGTGATAAAGGATTACGATTTTTTCGTGGGTGCGGCCGCACCCGGCGCGCTCTACCTAGCTCCGCCCCTGGTGCTACCTGAAATAATATCCAGTTCATAATAAAATAATAAAGCCTAAAATTTTTATCCTTTTTTTTGGAAGGGTAAATTTGAGGTTGTGCAAATAAGTAAAGTCGATGATGAGCATGATGATGAGGTGTCAGCATCAGTATTCGGATTTCCCTCCTTTAAAAAAAATTATTCAGAATTCTCTCCTTTTCAAACAAAAAGTATTCAGAATCCTCTCCTTTTCAAAAAAAAAAGTATTCAGACTTATGGGGTCCATGCTCCACGTGGGGTTTATACACACCACGAGGTTGCAAAAATGATGCTTATAATTAACGGGACAGACAAAACTTGTTCCCTCACAGACTTTTTTGTTACCAAACAAGCAAAAGCATTATATTGTTACCCAACGCCACATGAATAAAACGCGCGCGTGCAGTGGTCTAACAAGAAGGCGTCGTCGGCGTGGATCCACGTGGTGTGAATGCAAAACCTATCGTCAGGCCAGTCTCAGTAGGGATTTTATAGACATTAAATAGACTGTTATGTCAGCGTTTTGATGATGTGGCAGTGTATTAATGAAGAGAGAGATAAAATAAGTTTCATGAGAATGACATCCTCTCTACACAGTTACCTAGACAACTTGTGTCTTACATGTAACCTAGAAACAACAATAGATGAAACTATGCATTGAGAGGGGGTGTTTCATTATTCAAACATTTTTAGATGTGTCGGGGACTGCCATAGGGGTCCCCTAATAACGGGGGAAATCACCCCTTTTCAAAAATAACAAAAGCAAACAAGCAAACTCACGAGCCGCAAATCACGCCCCGCATGTCGCGGCCCAAGGCAGAAAAAGGACCCACGGCCCAAAAAGCCCCAGCGGCCCATCGGAATAGCCAGCCTCGGCACCCCTCGGGCGAATCTTCGCCTCGCTCGAGGGCCAGGCGCCGTGCCGCGAAACCTCCGCCTCGCTCGAGGGCTTGACGCCCCCTCGGGCGAGTTTCTGCCTCGCTCGAGGGCTTGACACCCCCTCGGGCGAGTTTCCGCCTCGCTCGAGGGCTTGACGCCCCCTCGGGCGAGTTCCCGCCTCGCTCGAGGGACCCAGCCCCTCGAGCGAGTTTCCGCCTCGCTCGAGGCCACCACTGAGCTGCGACACCATACCTGCTCCCACGACCGGAGCATTAAATGCTCTGGCACGTCACGGGCGCCCGGGTCAAAGGCGAATCCCCGTCACGCCGGCCCTCTGACACCACCTGGGAATCAGATCCCGGCGCTGTTCGACCAACCCGCACTGTGCAGCCATCCCCGGCGCTGTGCGGGTGCTGTGCGGGAAGGCCGGTGTCATTCCGTGACACTGTGCCGCCTACTCCCGTACCTCCTCCACGTCGCGCCCCTCGAAAGAGGACGGCGGCACCCTCTCGGCCGTGGCGAGGGTGTGGAGCTCGCCGCGAAAGAGATGGACCCAGAGGTCCCAGTTCGCCGGGATCCCCAGAAATCCCTCGCAGACGGCGACGAAGGAAGCCGCCTGCGAGATGGCGTTGGGGGCGAAGTTGTGCAGCTCCACCCCGTAATGGTGGCACAGCCCCCGCATAAATCGGCTCGCCGAGGCGGTGAAGCCGCGCTCGTGGAGACGGGCGAAGCTGACGACGTAGCCGTGCGGGGGGTTGGGCTCCTTGTCCGTCACCGGCGGGACCATCCACGCCGGGTATAGGCCGTCGCCGGCCGGCGCCAACTGCCCGTCGTTCACCAGCTCGTTCAGCGCCATCAGTGTCACCATCGACCGGGGCCATGGGAAAGGCTCCAGCACCCGAGTCGGAGGCGCCATGGAAGACAAGGGGGAGAAGCGAGGACTGCGGCGGAGGCGCAAGGAAAACGAGCAGATCCGAAGCGGCGGAGCGCACGGCCGAAAGGAAGATGAGCTGCGTGCGGGGATGGATGCGAATGGCAAGGTAAGGGACCTCGCCTCTGCCCTCCCCCCCTCCCGTGATTTATAAGATCCAGGGGAGCAACGCCCCGAAAACTCCACACACAGCGCCAATTAATGCGGCCGGCGCCCCACATCGCTGACGAACGGGCCCCGCCGCGCCGAAACGGTCACGCGCACGCACGCACGCTATGATTACGGCGCAATAACCGAAGGGGCGCGGCACCCCATCCCGTCCGCCCGCCACGTCGCCCACGACGCCTGCGGTGCACCGCCTGAAAAGGCGCGCCCGCTTCGCACGATCTACGTCCACGATTCGCGCCCATTAAATGGCTGGGTTCCTTCCTGAGTAAGGATGACCCCTCACGAAATTAGAGCCAAGAGCTCAAGGACCGACCCCTCGCGGGTGCGATCGATGCCCCGATCTAAAACGGGCGGAGCCGTGCCTTACCAAACGAACTCGAGGGCAGATGCCCCTCGAACGCTGTGTTTACTGATCAGCGGTTCCAAGACCTGCCCGTCGAGGGTGGGCGCCGCAGATGCCCCTCGAGCGGGAATTTACTGATCAGCGGTTCCAAGACTTGTCCGTCGAGGGTGGAGGCCGCAGATGCCCCTCGAGCGGGGATTTACTGATCAGCGGTTCCAAGACCTGCCCGTCGAGGATGGGCGCCGCAGATGCCCCTCGATCCGAGGAATTACTGATCAGTGGCTCAAGGGTCGGCTCGACCACAGCCCAGCGGGCTCCACAGATCAAGCCAAGACGGGGGCACTTTAGTGCCATCCGCCAAAGGCCCTACTAATCAGGGGTTCGAAGCCTGACCCTCGAAGGGTTCGAACAGGCGCCTCAGATTGACAGAGTCAGGGACGACCAGGGCGCGCGCATTCGAGCCTGACCCCGAGCTCACAAGCTCGGGGGCGCCCCATAGTTCGTGTTCAAGGCCAACAAGGGCAGCTAGTCGAGGGATCCCACCGAGGGAGAGCTTCCGCGCCCTCGGTCCCAATCGAACGGGACCGAGCCCTGCCTAGCACACCCACGTAAGTGCTCTTATAGACGTGTCTCCGGACCACGAGCCGACCCTCATCGAACGGGGCACGGACGTCCACTTGAACCACCCGCTAGCAGCTCGACGAGGGACCCATGATTCGCGACCCGTTCGATGGGAGTCATGAGCACCTCACCCCTCCGCCCTGCGAAGGGGCGGCGAAGGGGCGCACAGACAAGTCGGAGAGCTTGCCCCGATCGCCTTGAGTGGGCCCAGGCTCGGGGGCTCGACGCGCGGCTACACCTCCTGGACGTGCCCGAACGCAAGCAAATACCGGTACGCGCGCATGGCACCGCCGAGGCCGGCTGAAACAAACACCTCGCGCACCGGCCGCACGCTACGAAAAACCTTGCAGGAATGCACGCACTCCTCCAAGGCTTTGGGGGCTACACCCGCGGGTGCGCTAGCGCGCCCCCACGGAACGTCACAACGCCAAGGAGGGAAGAAAGTCCCATCAGAAAGCACCAGCCTTTGCAAGTTCCTACGGATACCGTTGCAAAGGCTCGGGGGCTACTGTCGGGGACTGCCATAGGGGTCCCCTAATAACGGGGGAAATCACCACTTTTCAAAAATAACAAAAGCAAACAAGCAAACTCACGAGCCGCAAATCACGCCCCGCATGTCGCGGCCCAAGGCAGAAAAAGGACCACGGCCCAAAAATCCAAAGCGGCCCATCGGAATAGCTAGCCTCGGCATCCCTCGGGCGAATCTTCGCCTCGCTTGAGGGCCAGGCGCCGTGCCGCGAAACCTCCGCCTCGCTCGAGGGCTTGACGCCCCCCTCGGGCTGAAAGTGCATCTAGGCTCCTAATTATTTTGGTGATAATGATAATGCAATTTGGGAGGATTAATGCCTTCAATGAGATGTGTGCAGGCTTAAAAGATTAAATAAATGAGAATACTCAAAGGAAGGCCCTCATTTTCTTATGAATGGTGTTGAAGCTCAATCGGCGATTTAATTTTAATTTTCGGTTTGAATTTGAGTTTAGGAAACACCGTACTATAAAGAGGGATGCGGTCGGTTAGTCAAAGTTCGCTACAAGTGCCCTTCTTAATCTAATCTCATCTTTTTCAAGAGTGAAAACACTAGAAAAAACATTAGAAAAACCTTTATAGCATTAGACTATGCTATCCTTCCCCCTCCAGCCTTACCGGGTCAACCGGCACGAGTGGCCGGGCCACCCGGGACGGTACTGGAGGGAGGCGGGTGACCCGGCCACCCGTGCCGGGTGACCCGGCCAGGCCGCAGGAAGCCCCCAACGGCTAGCTCGGGGGAAGTGGGTATAAATACCCCTTCTTCCTCCTCTCTAGGGTTCCGACCACTCCACCATTGAAACACCTCCAAAGCTTCAAACCCCCTCTCCCAACTCCCTCCCAAGCACTCCAATCAAGGATTTCTCCTAGAGTTTGGGTGTGAGAGACATTTGAGGTGTAGGATTTAGCCCCTTTGTGAGAGCTCTTCACTCCTTCCTCTCAAGAAGCACTTGTGGTGGGTTTGGTTGATCGATTCGCGTTTGTTACTCTTGAAGCTAGCTTCTAGACGGTTAGGCGTCGCCCGTTGAGTGCCCTCTCCGTGTGGAGCACCCGGGAACGTTTGTATTACCCTCTCCTTTGTGGAGTTTCTTAGTGAGCACCAATTTACCTTTGTGGTGGATTGGGTGAGGCAAGTGGCTCTTCGTGATAGCCCTCCCTTTGTGGGAACCTCAACGGAGACGTAGCCTTCTTAGTGGAGGTGAACTTCGGTAAACAAATCGCTTGTCTCCTTTATTTGCTTGTGTTCTTCATTTTCTCCCTAACCCTAGAAGTTATCTTTGAATCGATCTACATATTTGTGTTGTTGCTTGTAATATCCTTTGTTGCAGGTTGTTTCCACATCAAATACACTAAGTTTGGTTCATATACTTTCTGCAAATTCACATTCTTCTTAAGTTATTGTGTTTTACCCCTGCGCACTGGTTGATCCGGCACAAGTGCCAGGGTGACCCGGACCCCCCGGGTCATCCGGTAAGTCGTGCCGGGTCATCCGGTCCCTGATCCGCTGCTAAGATTTTGCAGATTTTTTAAAGTGATCCTATTCACCCCCCCTCTAGGCATCACAAGGTCCTTTCACGGGCGAGTTTCCGCCTCGCTCGAGGGCTTGACGCCCCCTCGGGCGAGTTTCCGCCTCAGTCGAGGGACCCAGCCCCTCGAGCGAGTTTCCACCTCGCTCGAGGCCACCTCCGAGCCGCGACACCATACCTGCTCCCACGACCGGAGCATTAAATGCTCTGGCACGTCGCGGGCGCCCGGGTCAAAGACGAATCCCCGCCACACCGGCCCTCTGACACCACCTGGGAATCAGATCCCGGCGCTGTTCGACCAACCCGCACTGTGCAGCCATCCCCGGCGCTGTGCGGGTGCTGTGCGGGAAGGCCGGTGTCATTCCGTGACACTGTGCCGCCTACTCCCGTACCTCCTCCACGTCGCGCCCCTCGAAAGAGGACGGCGGCACCCTCGAAAGGGGTACGGTCACCAATTCTCCGCCCGCCCGGGACGACGCCATGACGCAAGGCTGGCGGGGCGCGTCACCTCTATCACCTCCGGCCCTGAGCGGCCATCCCCGCCACTGTGCCGCCATCCCGGGCACTGCTGGGCCATCCCCCGCACTGTAGGGATCCAGGTTGACAGGACATCGCCACGTCCGCCGCTATGTAGCTTCCGGTCTTCCGTCAGCCAGGCCCTTGAGCCGGTGTACGGACGGCGAACAAACGAAGAGCTCCAGCGCTATTACCCTCGAAGTCGCTCCTGGACGGACACAAGAGTCACCACGACGTCCGCCAGGAGCAAGATTCGCCAGGACAGCCATCGAATCACCGGCACTGTGCGCCATGCCGCCACACCATGCCTAAAGCTATGTGGTATGATTGTAAACCGCCTCCCCTTGGTCTATAAAAGGAGGAGGCGGTCCCCTGGCCGCAGGGGGACGAGATCATCACTTCACACCCACACTCACCCGCATACTCGTTCCCTTTGATATTGGCACTTTGCCTCAATCACTTAACAGGGACTTGGAGGCCTCTCCTCCTCTCCCGCCTTGCTTGTAGCCCCCCTCTACAGGCACCACTGGTGCGAGTCAATACAGCGCGCACGCGCAAATCTGCTGGACGTACGACCCTGCGGTCGGAACCAGGATAAACCGGTGTCCCTGTGTTGTCATTTGCACCAACCATCGAGAAGCTGATCACAGCGTAACTTACTTGTTAGTGTCGGGACTAATCCTAACACCGACAAGATGATGTGTCACTCTAGGTAATTGTGTTCATGATATTTGCACTGAGAATGGCCTCATCATATCCTTCACCAGCATAATCGGAGAGGAAGAGGTTGGCGAAAATGATGTTCTTGTTCCATCTAGACTTGACTACTCCTAGTAGATTGCAATAATGTGGAACCAATTATTATTTATGTATCATTATTGCAACTCAAATCTCCTTGCTTACTCCTTACCCTCCTCCATTCGTTTTTGATTTGTAAATTTGAATCGTTTTGATACTCTTACTTCAGTTCAACAATATATCCATCCACTCAATGGTTGTCTGAGACGTGCATAAAAAAGTTAACGAATCCCTTGTTTAGAAAAACTAGTTAATGACATGCATGATTAAAGGATGATAAGTAGAATGGTAGGTAGGATTGTTTTCCTTAGTCATTATCCCAAGAGGAAATATAATAATTATTGAAAGGGAATGGAGAGTATTCAAGAGAAGTGTCCCTTTCTAACTCAATCTATCGTCAAAGTGCATTGTGATTGAAACTTCGTATATCTATAAAAAAGAATTACTAACATTTATGATACCAAATGAGTACTGTCAGATTCTTCATTAAATATAATTTTATAGTATATCTATCCGGTGCCATAAATCTTTGTTAATCTTCTCCATAATTTTGATCAATTGTAAATTAGTTTGACTCTAGAAAAATTGAAATGATCTCAACTTATTACACCTAACTGTTGTAAAAAAAAACTTATTACACCTAATTAACAATATAGGGTCCTTTTCTAAAATAAAATAAAAGGCAATATATATTATGGTCCTGCGAGGCCGACCGAGCAAGGAGAATTCTGGAGAAGAGGTACGTGTCATGTTGGCGTGTGTTAATTGTTTGGCCACGTACTATCAAAGGTACCAAGCTAGTACGTAGGTTAATTGTTGCTTCGACGATGCCATGGCAACAGCACTGTAGCATGTCACGGGTCCAAGAGCTATTATCGTTTAATTATTGCTTACCTGAGCATCTATCGTCTGATGCATGCAATGCAAAGGATTTCCAAAAGGAATAGGAAAAATGTATGATTAGAGTGTCACACCATTTTAATTTCTACGGAATGAAGAAAAGTTGCTAAATTGATTATTTGGATGAATCATAGAAATGAGAAGAGAGAGGTAGACACAAAGGATTTTTCCCAAGAGGTTGGACCTCACGTTAGAAATCTTTCAAAATTTCTATGGAACAAGTCATTTAATAGGAATTGTAAAGAATTCAATCCTTTGTTCCAAAAGATTCTATAAAAAAATTTCTTATAAGATTCAACTTCTTGAAAAATCCTTCATTTACCCTTGGTTCCAAAGGAGGCCTTAAAGTGTCGGCCACGTGTCTGCGGCAGTGTGTTTGGACAGTGAAAAGCATGGGAGACTGCTTACGTGGCACCCTCGGGACACTTGGGAAGAAGCGCAGCCACCAGTTGGGTTGTGTAGTGTATGGCTACCTAGCTACTGTAGCCATGACGGGTCGGCGTCGATTCTTCTCGCCTGCACGCATTTGCTACCCCTGCACGATATGATGCTGGACACCGCTGACGAGGGTGGGGTTTATACACGCCACAAGAGGTTGTAAAAAAGCTTGTTCCATCACAGACTTTTAATTTCATTAGTTACACGGCGCGCGCGGCGGCCACATGATCGAGTAAAACGCACGCGTGCAGTAATAACAAGGCGTCGGCGTGGATCCACGTGGCATGAATGCGAAATCTATCGATCATCGTCGATCGCTAGCATAATTCGAGGAGGAGGTTGGCGCGACGACAATGATGTGTTGTTGACTTGTTCCATCTCCCTTGTAGCTCAAGCAGTAGACTGCAATTTAATGTGCTACATACCCTTTATTTATGCAATCATTATTGTAACTCAAAATTAGTCATTGTCTGATGCAAAATATGTAGTTTATAGTTAATTTGGCATGAGTGTATCTAGGCATGAGGCAACCGATTAACATCAGATATGGTCAGTCGATGTCATTTTACGTCTTGTTAATCAATCCTAACATTCATAGAATTACTAGGTTTTTGGATGAAGCACCTAAGAATAAATAACAATATATCATATATGATCCTCCCTCTAAAAAGAAGAAAAATGGCTCTTTTACGGCAGTATATGTTTTTTTGTAAGAGTAAATAGATAATTTTTGCATTTAAAAAAAAATTGAAAACCTCGGACCGAGGAAAAAATTGTTTATGCCACCAAAAAAATTTTGAAAAAAAATTGTTTTGAAATTTGAAATGATTTTTTTTGTTTTTGAAATTTGGCTATACCACCAGAGGGAAATGAAAACAATTTGGAAAAAAATGTTATTAAAATTTGAAATGAAAATTTTTGTTTTTGAAATTTGAAAAAATTTGGCCAAATAAAAAATTGAAATGTTTCGTTTATACCACCAAGAAAAATTTGAAATGAAAAAAATGAAATTTTGTTTTTGAAATTTGAAATGAAAATTTCTGTTTGAAATTAAAAAATTTGACCATACCACCAGAGGGAAATAAAAAAATGAAATGAAGAAATCATATATTTCATTTATGTCATCGAGAAAAAACTTCCAATAATACCCCTATACACCTATGTATACCACCTCATGTGCAAGTTGTGGTGGTATACAATTGTGACAACCCGCCCAGGAAAATACCGTACTATCGCCTAAACCAATCCACTTTGGTCATTAAGCAATAATAAAGTATCATCCTGTCGTTAGTTGCCGGGTTAACACCCGGTAAATCACTTACAAAGCAACAAGGATCGACATATATGCATTAAAACTCACGCGAAGGCGAGTCCAGAGAACAACATGCGATTAACATCCAAATTTACCCCGAAGGGCTTAATTATTACAAACCGAAGTCTTTGACACGACAACGAAGTTCAGAGTTTTGAAAACAGCGGAATTAAACTAAACGGCACGAGGAAACATCACGGGAGGCCTGCCATGATGCCTTCATTCATCGTCTTCAACCCACTCCAGCTCCCAGCCGGGCGGGATCTCTCCAGGCCACACATCAGCAAAGGCATTACCTGAAGCAACAGATTATAGCAAGGCTGAGTATACTAATACTCAGCAAGACTTACCCGTCGGTGACAACTACATCACCAACTCTAGACATGAAAAGCTTTTTGGCCAAGGGGTTCCTTTTGCTGAAAAGCAACAAAGAGTATGTCCTTACTTTCAACATTTTAGCACAAGTTCTAGTTGATTATTCCTTTCTAAATTAGCAAGCTAGTGCAAGCATAAGTTGTGCAAACAATTAATCAAGCATAATATTCATCAACTTCCATCATTAGGGATCTCATGGCCAGTGGAGTAAGTAGTCTCAGATAACGGTGAGAGGCCGACAATCGATTGATTTAAACCTTGCAAGGTAGACCTAAACACACGGTAGGGTGCCCCCGCGAGGACAACCACCAGGCGGTTCCCAAAGGTCCTCGGTTCGGGATAAAAGGCGACAGTCTTCGGTACAGGCTATCTGGTATACCCCGCAAGGCACCCAGCATCGCACATGCACCACCGGTAGCTAGCCGGGGGACACCTCCCAAGATTAGTCACAGTAAAATCCCTTACCGTCTCGTTAAGGTACTAGGCTTACCGTACCCATTTCCGACAAGTGCTTAGTACGTTCAAACACTTAACCCACGAAAGCCATTGGACCGGAGCCCACATCCCATGCTCTTACCACATGAGCAATCCATTTAAGGAGATCTTATGATTCCAACATAAGAACCTATTCTCGCGAGTGACAAGCATCACTCGACTTGTAACGGTCCTATAGCATAGCAGCTACCGACCTATCATGCTAGTAAGAACATAGGTACCTAGGGATCATGCATCTAGGGTTTCATTTCAACTCCTGAACGTAAATGCACAATCATTCATAAATAGTTGCATAAAGTTTCAAAAACACTTGGTTAATGCACCGGGGCTTGCCTTCGTCAGCAGGGTTAGCCTGAGGGTCCTCGGTGTCGTCGATCACCTCCACGTACTGCAGCTCCGCGTCAGCTCCTCCTTCCTCGGCTTCCGGCACGAGCGCGTAGTTACCGTCAGGAAGCTCTACACGGAATGCAATGCAGGGTTCAGGTGATGTGATAGATTGCTTATTTTATCCAACTCTTGTTGGCCATATTCACCTTAACAAACAATTAATTATTAATTCTTTTTCATTAAGGTTATTATTGATATGGGTTTATTCCTTTAATAAACACTTAATTAATGTTCTCTTTTATAATTGTTATTTCATGTGAGGATTTAATATTCCATCTCTCAATAGCAAAGGGGTGCACAAAAATGTAATTAATTACATTTTAATTTCTTAAACAGCAAGGGTGTATCCTTAGGTCCTAAACAAACTATGCAACCATTTTATAAAGGGTCACAAGGAATAAAAAGGCATTTTCCTATTTAACAAAACATTAAACCTATAAAGGCCTCCAAGGCTTTTATTCAAACATTAAAGTACTAAAATTCAGTGGAGGGTTTCTTAAGCACCAAAACACCTATATCAAGCCACTGAACACACATGCATGCTTGGAAAAGCTAGAAAATTAATTATATCAAAAAATAACAAAGGCTAGCTACTAAAGCAAGATAAAGGCACACAAAAATACATAAGCATCCAAATGCTCCAAACTTCCTCACACATGCTCTCTGGTCCAAATCTAACCTAGGCATGCAGCAAGTACACCTAGAACTACCACTGATCTTGCATTATTAATTTACAAAGGAAAACAAGCACATATCAAGAATAAATACTTCTGTTCATTATAAAATTGTGGTTAATTCACCAGAGGTGTATCTTGGCATAAAGAGACCACATGCAGAAGTTGGGCACAAAAACATAACTATTTTTAGCTACAAAAATTATCTAGACAGATTCTGCATAAATGGAAAACAATTCATATAAAAAGATTTACATCATAACTTTGTGCAATTTTTGGTACAGGAGCTAGTCCTAACATAATACCCAACATATCCAAAAATTAGCTACAGAGGACTTATGGATTTTGAGATATCACAGATCTAGGTTTTTCATACTTCTATTTTTCATGCCAAAAATATTAGGAAACAGCCTAGACAAGTTTAACAAAAGTTGTAGAGTTTTTCTCCAGGAATCTAACAAAATTGAGTTTGCATTTTTCCGATTTTTCTACGACTTTCTACAGAATTTTACAAGATCCAGCAATTGACCAAACACTATTTAAGATGCAAGTTTCAAGAAGTCCCTGGAAGTTTTAGATTCCTTACGAATAGGTCCTTGCTTTGCAGATCGACCCTTGAAAAGAAAACTCCCCTTGCAATTGGGTCCTCCGGGGCGGCCGGCGGCGGTCCGGCCAAAATTCCGGCGAACCGGCGGCCGGGACCGGCCGGGCGCGGGCTGAGGGCGGCCTGTGGGTCTCTCTGGCTCGATTCTTGTGCTTGGTTGGGGCAGAGGGACCACCGGAGGGAGCGGTCGGCGGAGCAGGGCGGTGACCGCCGCGGGAGCGCGTGCTCCGGCGAAGCTGCGGCCAACGCGTGCCGGCCGGCGGCTCAGGCATCTTCTGTAGGTGCGTGTGGGGGTGATGTAGGTCCAACCTGCTGCGGGGAGGTGCGGAGGAGGGAGCTTGGCGCGGGAGCGGCCATGGCGGCCAGGACGGCGGGCGTGCCCGCGCGGACAAACACTGCAGCCCCCCTTTTATAGGCGCGAGAGACGAGACGCTTCGACGCTAAGGAAACGAAGGGAGGTGGGGACCCGGCTGCCTAGAGGTGCGCGCGGCCGGCCTCGGCAGGTGTGCCCGGCAGGGAGGGGGCCGGCGCCGCGGCGTGCACGCGCCGCGTGGCCTGCGCGGCTCCCTGCCCGAGGCGCGGCTCGGGGCGTGTGCGCGGCTGACGCCAGCGCCTGGCGCGCGCGCGCAAGACCCCTGGCCGGCCGTGGTACGGTGGTACGGCGGCGTGGCGGCGGCGACGCGTGGCGGCGCTCTGGAGCGCGGGTCGCGGTGGCGCGCACGACGTCGCGCGTTCCAGCACGACAGGTTGCGGTGTAGCCTAGTTTGACCAAGATTTACTCCCAAAATTTGAACTGAAGTGCACCGAGGAGTAAATAGTAAAGTTGTGGATCCCACTACCCTCTACAACTTTTACAAAGGCTCTATGGTGTTTTTCTCAACGGTTTTTGCACAAACGGCTTGCCAACTTTGAATGCCGCCATGTCTCGGTGAACAGGAGCCGCTGGCAGTTGACCGAGTTTTTCATCCTTTCCCACTCAAAATTGGAAATGTCATCCTTCATGAAAGTTGTGTCCCTCGAAAAACTGGACAACTTTCATATTGGTCGTTGTGAAGTGTTTAGGTGAAATTTGGAGAACGCGGCAAAAGTTCCGGAAGACATTCAAAGACATCAGGGTTTCAGTGGGGTTTGACCGTGCCTTTGACCAAGGGTTGACCACGAGTGGGTGTTGACTTGATCAAGAGGGTCATTAGGGTTTGTTGGCGAGGTTTTCGAGGTGATGACCCAGGTTGACCTAGGTTTGACCAATGTCAGCAAGTTTGACTAGGCTGATTCGGTCATTAGCGTTAATGACGCTAATTAAAAACCTGGGGCGTCACAGCCTACCCCCCTTAAGAAGAATCTCGTCCCGAGATTCGAAATTCCAAGGACAAGATAGGGAAGTGGTCCTCTACGATTTTCTGAAATTACTCTGAGGGAGCAAACACGATGGGATTATCGGTCAAAAAGTATAGCCACCATCGGTTCAAGATTAGCCCATAAGAGTAGTCAAAGGTGACAAGTAATGGAAAGCTTTTGCACGGAGTTTATTTGCGGATGCAAGCGGAAAGTATGGAGAGATAAATTGGTATAGGATCTTCCGAACGATCTTGCTCACCTGCTATTCAACTTATGAAATTGGGTGGTACCGACTCGTTACATTATGGTGCAATGATTTTCAAAAGTTTGTGTGATGCACATGCTCCTGAAGACACGATGCCCATGCTCATGCGGTATGATGCTCATGATGCATGTTAGCATGCCTCGGTTACCCTCAAAATGAGTTAGTGATCGAGATGACAAGCATAGGTTGAAAAGGAGTGTATGGGTGGTGAGTTGCATTTTCACAACCAAGATACCTAGCGCGCTCCTAGTGGCAATCATATGGCTGCAGCGCACATGATGCCCTAGGTTCCGTCGCGACACCTTTAGTTATGGGATAACAACGTCACCAATCATAAGGATAGAGTAGGAGATATTGAAACACTCCATGCGTATGCACATTAGTTCACCCAAGGTTCCCAAATGCACATGCTATGCAACTACATGCTCAAAAAGGGACAAAATTTTATTTGATTCAACTGTTGTGAGCAAGATCAAGAAGAATCAGTTCAAGATTGACAGATCGAAGTATTCAGGCCAAGGATATCAATACAAAGAATATCTTAGTGCTTCAACATGTATAAAGACAAGGGGTTTGGAGGGAAT
Source organism: Cenchrus fungigraminus (assembly GCA_036936925.1). NCBI lineage: Eukaryota > Viridiplantae > Streptophyta > Magnoliopsida > Poales > Poaceae > Cenchrus > Cenchrus fungigraminus. The sequence continues at coordinate 137,660,980 of CM072773.1, read as the reverse complement.
ACTAGTCGATGGAGATAACATGTTGACAGGAGAAAATTACCACTGAAGGTTGAATTCTAAGATCAAGACATTACCCAACTGATATGGTAGAACAGAAAAAGTTCTTTTCTCATTTTGGGCAAAAACCCGGTAGTCACGTGTACAAAGGTACAATTGTATGTTAGAACTCGAAACGAGTATACATACATAATGACATAAAGTTGTGAACAAAATTCATAACTTGAAAACCAGAGTCCCAAAAATTCTCGAATTGTTGTAGCACTCAGCAAGATTATGAGACACATCTTTGGTATACAAAGATTCATTAGAAAGGTTAGGAAGATGCTTTAACTAAGCAAGATTTCAGATTTGGTTCCGGGAAAGATATCAGGACAGAGGTTGACTAAACCGAGCATAACTTGCGATAGACAAAAGTTATGACCGTGAATTGTTGCGATCAGGAATTAGATAAGATTTGGAGCAACTTTGGTGGAGATCACCTAGGCAGAAAGATCCTCGAACAAGGAACAACAATCTAAGCAAACAACCCTAACAAATTTATGGACACCAACACATCTGCACACGAGAGGCTATGCAATGAAAAAGCATACTAGCAAAATTTCCTTAGAGAGCACATAAAACAAACATGGGTTCAGATTTAAGTTTTCACGATTTTTAACATGATGCAAGACGTCCTATTCGTCCTCACAAGGCAATCAAGCCAAAACTCGAAGTTAGCGCCGGTGGCAAGGCATATACACGTTTCTCCCTATAATAGCTAGTCGAGAGCTACACGGTACTCACTTAGCGTCTAACGAAGCGTTGTTATGTACCTGCAGAAAAGAACCTTCCGTGCCAGCACGTCACAGAAGCGTCCACATACAGTACCGTTCACTTATAGAAACGGTATCCATGCGTCAAGCCGCTGCATGGACAGCGTCCAACCTCAGACACGCTCCTTTTGGAATGAAGCGGATCCTTGCCTCGCATATACAAAATGCGGAACGTCCACGTATGGCAAAACGTGGCGAGACACAGACGCGACGGTGGGTTCCCTTTGGAATAGGTCCCATCCATCCCTCGCATGACTTCCATGCGGTACCACCACGTATAGCAAAACGTGATGAGACGCAGACGCGACGTGGGTGCCCATTTGAATAGGTCCCATCCATCCCTCACAGGACTTTCCTGTGGTACCACCACGTATAGCAAAACGTGATGAACTAGTATGGTTGTGCAGAAAGTAAGTTCTGACAGAAAGTAAATGTGCTGGGGGTTAGCAAAATAAACCATAGATTAATAAGCCACCTGAAAGAACCCAAAATTCCCTCTAGGGCCTCTCGGTCTAGTTTATCCTTAACGGACCAACGTGTTTTGCAAATCCAAACAATCTTGGCAAATTTTATTCAAAAACCAGTGATTAAGGTTATTAATTAATCTCTGGTGCATATAATTGCTCTGATGCCAGCTGTGACAACCCGCCCAGGAAAATACCGTACTATCGCCTAAACCAATCCACTTTGGTCATTAAGCAATAATAAAGTATCATCCTGTCGTTAGTTGCCGGGTTAACGCCCGGTAAATCACTTACAAAGCAACAAGGATCGACATATATGCATTAAAACTCACGCGAAGGCGAGTCCAGAGAACAACATGCGATTAACATCCAAATTTACCCCGAAGGGCTTAATTATTACAAACCGAAGTCTTTGACACGACAACGAAGTTCAGAGTTTTGAAAACAGCGGAATTAAACTAAACGGCACGAGGAAACATCACGGGAGGCCTGCCATGATGCCTTCATTCATCGTCTTCAACCCACTCCAGCTCCCAGCCGGGCGGGATCTCTCCAGGCCACACATCAGCAAAGGCATTACCTGAAGCAACAGATTATAGCAAGGCTGAGTATACTAATACTCAGCAAGACTTACCCGTCGGTGACAACTACATCACCAACTCTAGACATGAAAGGCTTTTTGGCCACTGGGGTTTCTTTTGCTGAAAAGCAACAAAGAGTATGTCCTTACTTTCAACATTTTAGCACAAGTTCTAGTTGATTATTCCTTTCTAAATTAGCAAGCTAGTGCAAGCATAAGTTGTGCAAACAATTAATCAAGCATAATATTCATCAACTTCCATCATTAGGGATCTCATGGCCAGTGGAGTAAGTAGTCTCAGATAACGGTGAGAGGCCGACAATCGATTGATTTAAACCTTGCAAGGTAGACCTAAACACACGGTAGGGTGCCCCCGCGAGGACAACCACCAGGCGGTTCCCAAAGGTCCTCGGTTCGGGATAAAAGGCGACAGTCTTCGGTACAGGCTATCTGGTATACCCCGCAAGGCACCCAGCATCGCACATGCACCACCGGTAGCTAGCCGGGGGACACCTCCCAAGATTAGTCACAGTAAAATCCCTTACCGTCTCGTTAAGGTACTAGGCTTACCGTACCCATTTCCGACAAGTGCTTAGTACGTTCAAACACTTAACCCACGAAAGCCATTGGACCGGAGCCCACATCCCATGCTCTTACCACATGAGCAATCCATTTAAGGAGATCTTATGATTCCAACATAAGAACCTATTCTCGCGAGTGACAAGCATCACTCGACTTGTAACGGTCCTATAGCATAGCAGCTACCGACCTATCATGCTAGTAAGAACATAGGTACCTAGGGATCATGCATCTAGGGTTTCATTTCAACTCCTGAACATAAATGCACAATCATCCATAGATAGTTGCATAAAGTTTCAAAAACACTTGGTTAATGCACCGGGGCTTGCCTTCGTCAGCAGGGTTAGCCTGAGGGTCCTCGGTGTCGTCGATCACCTCCACGTACTGCAGCTCCGCGTCAGCTCCTCCTTCCTCGGCTTCCGGCACGAGCGCGTAGTTACCGTCAGGAAGCTCTACACGGAATGCAATGCAGGGTTCAGGTGATGTGATAGATTGCTTATTTTATCCAACTCTTGTTGGCCATATTCACCTTAACAAACAATTAATTATTAATTCTTTTTCATTAAGGTTATTATTGATATGGGTTTATTCCTTTAATAAACACTTAATTAATGTTCTCTTTTATAATTGTTATTTCATGTGAGGATTTAATATTCCATCTCTCAATAGCAAAGGGGTGCACAAAAATGTAATTAATTACATTTTAATTTCTTAAACAGCAAGGGTGTATCCTTAGGTCCTAAACAAACTATGCAACCATTTTATAAAGGGTCACAAGGAATAAAAAGGCATTTTCCTATTTAACAAAACATTAAACCTATAAAGGCCTCCAAGGCTTTTATTCAAACATTAAAGTACTAAAATTCAGTGGAGGGTTTCTTAAGCACCAAAACACCTATATCAAGCCACTGAACACACATGCATGCTTGGAAAAGCTAGAAAATTAATTATATCAAAAATAACAAAGGCTAGCTACTAAAGCAAGATAAAGGCACACAAAAATACATAAGCATCCAAATGCTCCAAACTTCCTCACACATGCTCTCTGGTCCAAATCTAACCTAGGCATGCAGCAAGTACACCTAGAACTACCACTGATCTTGCATTATTAATTTACAAAGGAAAACAAGCACATATCAAGAATAAATACTTCTGTTCATTATAAAATTGTGGTTAATTCACCAGAGGTGTATCTTGGCATAAAGAGACCACATGCAGAAGTTGGGCACAAAAACATAACTATTTTTAGCTACAAAAATTATCTAGACAGATTCTGCATAAATGGAAAACAATTCATATAAAAAGATTTACATCATAACTTTGTGCAATTTTTGGTACAGGAGCTAGTCCTAACATAATACCCAACATATCCAAAAATTAGCTACAGAGGACTTATGGATTTTGAGATATCACAGATCTAGGTTTTTCATACTTCTATTTTTCATGCCAAAAATATTAGGAAACAGCCTAGACAAGTTTAACAAAAGTTGTAGAGTTTTTCTCCAGGAATCTAACAAAATTGAGTTTGCATTTTTCCGATTTTTCTACGACTTTCTACAGAATTTTACAAGATCCAGCAATTGACCAAACACTATTTAAGATGCAAGTTTCAAGAAGTCCCTGGAAGTTTTAGATTCCTTACGAATAGGTCCTTGCTTTGCAGATCGACCCTTGAAAAGAAAACTCCCCTTGCAATTGGGTCCTCCGGGGCGGCCGGCGGCGGTCCGGCCAAAATTCCGGCGAACCGGCGGCCGGGACCGGCCGGGCGCGGGCTGAGGGCGGCCTGTGGGTCTCTCTGGCTCGATTCTTGTGCTTGGTTGGGGCAGAGGGACCACCGGAGGGAGCGGTCGGCGGAGCAGGGCGGTGACCGCCGCGGGAGCGCGTGCTCCGGCGAAGCTGCGGCCAACGCGTGCCGGCCGGCGGCTCAGGCATCTTCTGTAGGTGCGTGTGGGGGTGATGTAGGTCCAACCTGCTGCGGGGAGGTGCGGAGGAGGGAGCTTGGCGCGGGAGCGGCCATGGCGGCCAGGACGGCGGGCGTGCCCGCGCGGACAAACACTGCAGCCCCCCTTTTATAGGCGCGAGAGACGAGACGCTTCGACGCTAAGGAAACGAAGGGAGGTGGGGACCCGGCTGCCTAGAGGTGCGCGCGGCCGGCCTCGGCAGGTGTGCCCGGCAGGGAGGGGGCCGGCGCCGCGGCGTGCACGCGCCGCGTGGCCTGCGCGGCTCCCTGCCCGAGGCGCGGCTCGGGGCGTGTGCGCGGCTGACGCCAGCGCCTGGCGCGCGCGCGCAAGACCCCTGGCCGGCCGTGGTACGGTGGTACGGCGGCGTGGCGGCGGCGACGCGTGGCGGCGCTCTGGAGCGCGGGTCGCGGTGGCGCGCACGACGTCGCGCGTTCCAGCACGACAGGTTGCGGTGTAGCCTAGTTTGACCAAGATTTACTCCCAAAATTTGAACTGAAGTGCACCGAGGAGTAAATAGTAAAGTTGTGGATCCCACTACCCTCTACAACTTTTACAAAGGCTCTATGGTGTTTTTCTCAACGGTTTTTGCACAAACGGCTTGCCAACTTTGAATGCCGCCATGTCTCGGTGAACAGGAGCCGCTGGCAGTTGACCGAGTTTTTCATCCTTTCCCACTCAAAATTGGAAATGTCATCCTTCATGAAAGTTGTGTCCCTCGAAAAACTGGACAACTTTCATATTGGTCGTTGTGAAGTGTTTAGGTGAAATTTGGAGAACGCGGCAAAAGTTCCGGAAGACATTCAAAGACATCAGGGTTTCAGTGGGGTTTGACCGTGCCTTTGACCAAGGGTTGACCACGAGTGGGTGTTGACTTGATCAAGAGGGTCATTAGGGTTTGTTGGCGAGGTTTTCGAGGTGATGACCCAGGTTGACCTAGGTTTGACCAATGTCAGCAAGTTTGACTAGGCTGATTCGGTCATTAGCGTTAATGACGCTAATTAAAAACCTGGGGCGTCACAACAATTAATCTCAACCGTCGGATCATTTCATACTAGTCCTTTTAAAATAATGGTATAGAGCGATATGATCTACGTAAATAAGAAGAAAAAAACCAACATATGGTCCTGCGACTGCGAGGCCTACCGAGCGAGCTAGGATAAGTCTAGAAAGAAGAGCTAATACGCGTGTCGCAGCACATAATATGTATCAAGCAAGGTACCAATTAAGCATGCAAGTGGGTATCCATTGGGTCAACCAGTGGCTGACCCAAACAACTTATTAATATTTTTTTGGTATTTTGGGTTACACTGACTCATAACAACACTTACCCATGGGTCAACCAAAATCAACACCAATCCATTTACACTATAATACACTTCAAAAACCAAACCAATCCAAATCATTTACTCATTTTTCTTTTTATCTCAAAACTAACAAAATCAGTTCAATTATCTAATTTTAAGGTCTAACTTTGGGTGTGGACCCCACATAAGGATCCGGCTTCATCAAGTTGCACGGAGTAGCGGATTGTCATATTAAGCATCTTCAGCAAATTTCGGTCAAATCTGCTAAAATTTTATAGTGTGAACGCGCGCTTTTAATTCTAGGGTCCGGCTCTGGAGGTGGATCCCACATATAGATTTGAGTTCACCGATTTGCATTGAGTCGCGGACTATCATATTAAGCATCTCCAACAAATTTCGGTCAAATCCGATTAAATTTTATAGTGTGAACGCGAGCTTTTAATTATAAGGTCCGGCTCTGAAGGTGGGTCCCACATATAGATTTGAGTTCACCGATTTGCACAGAGGAGCGGACTATCATATTAAGCATCTCCAGCAAATTTCGGTCAAATCCGATTAAATTTTATAGTGTGAACGCGAGCTTTTAATTCTAGGGTCCGGCTCTAGAGGTGGGTCCCACATATAGATTTGAGTTCACCGATTTGCACAGAGTAGCGGACTATCATATTAAGCATCTCTAGCAAATTTCGGTCAAATCCGATTAAATTTTATAGTGTGAACGCGAGCTTTTAATTCTAAGGTCCGGCTCTGGAGGTGGGTCCCACATATAGATTTGAGTTCACCGATTTGCACAGAGTAGCAGACTATTATATTAAGCAATCTCTAGCAAATTTCGATCAAATCCGTTAAAAATTTATAGTGTGAATAGGAGTTTAAATTCCAAGGTTCGACTCTGGACGTAGGTCTCACATAGAGAGGATGAGCTTGAGATGAGACCTTTATGTAGCAATTGGGTTACCCAAGTAACTCATAACGCTCAACACTACTTAACATCAAAGTTTTAGTGGGTCGACCCAATGGATAATTACACCACTTTTTATCTTTTGAATTTTGGGTTTTTGGATCAACCCACTAAATTCTGCATCCTTAGTACCAATGATCAATGCGTGTGGCCACCCCCATCCATGATGATATCGATTGATCTCTGTTGATGCCAACAACAATGAAGCATGCATGTCACGGGTCCAAGAGCTAGCTAACCCTTTATTATATTATTGCTTACCTGTCGAACCAAGCAGTGCCTTGTCAGCATTATGCACTTTTGCATTGCATCAGTTAATCAGCTGCGCAGTACGTTGTGACGGTGCAAATTTGAACAGTGTCTGTTGTGTAGAGGAGGTACTTGAACAGTGAAAAGAGATGGAGGCGGCTGACGTGGCACCCTCGGGACACTTGGAAATAGTTGCAGCCACCTGTTGGGGTTGTGGTGCCTCGCTACCCACCTACTGTGGATATGATGGGTCGGCGTCGCTTCCTCTGCATTATTGTACGTGCGATCGTTGCCCAGCACGATGCTGGACCTGCTGCCCACTCGCCGCGGTAGCAAGGAAATTGATACTCCTCATTCCTCAAATACATGACATTTAGAACACGTAATTTAGTTCAATAAACTAATTTTGGGGAAGGATGGAGTATTTTTTTTTAGGAACTACGGAGGAGATGAGTATCCCCAGCTGATGTGCTCTTGGAGGAGTAGCCAGCCGAAAAATTTCACCCTTGGTGGCATATGGCTGCGCCAGACAAACCCGGCCGGGTGGAAACCCTGTAGAGCTGCGAGGTGTACAGCTGCCGCCCTGCGAGGGAGTATCTTACAATGACACATGTTTTTCATTTCTTTCTGTGTTTATTAATTTATTGGCGTGTCGTCGAAAACATCAGAATTAATTCACACAATTTCAGACGAAACCTGAGTTTAATCACGGTAAAAAAAATTGAAATTCGGTTCACAGTAATTTTGGTCGCCATCGGGAATAAAAACAAAAGATCGTGATATTAATTTAACAAATTTGCCGAAATTTTTATCCCTGCGTGTACGTGTGTGCTACCTGAAATAAAAATCCAGTATACTATGTAGTATATTACTGTCCCATGCATACTCTACAAAGTCCACATACGCACACATATTGCGGTGTTCTTAACTAACATGCGAATTAGTTAATAGTGTGCTACCATTTGCAGATAGCAAGGACGTAGAGTTAGGCGTGGCATGCCACATCGGACTGGAGAAGAAGCTGCTAGAGCGAGGCCGACATGCACGCAGATGCAGTTGATCGATGATGTGCAGGAGTATAGAGGATCAGACGCGTAGATGGTGACAAATAAGATGCTGGGGGATCGCATCATCGCACTCCACCGTGTCCACGAGAGGCATGTGGCGTGTTGATGCTGCTGCTGCTTCAATTCATTCGGTGATGCGATCGGCCCGCCGGGAACCATGCATTTTGCATCATCACCAAAATGCCGCCACTTGGCATGTGTGCACGCAGTGGACCAAAACAAAAAGACATTTGGTTTGTTGGATTTTGTAATTGTCATTGTCAATACAAATACAATACTATATATGTGCTGGTGAACCGAGAGAGAGAAAAAAGGGGCCGCAAATTAAATCCAGTAAATTATACTACTATTTGTGACCCCATTTTTCGGCGGAGCCTGATTTCCGGGAAGGAAGGGTTAATGCATGATGTGTGGGCCATACATATATCTACCATGCGCTGACGAGGCTGATGTTCTACTTAAATTGCTGACGAGGCACCACGAGAGGGTTGGAAGCCATCAGCGTCGATTCCCTCCATTATTGGTGGGCCATATGCATCGAATTTGGAATCTCCTCTTAGCTAGCTGGTCCATGCATGTACAGTAATTTTTTTTAGCTGCCTTCATGTACTCCACAGTAGTAGTACACGGCCACGCAGTGTATACTTCTACTCGGCAGTATAGTTTCGTTCAGTGAACCTACTTAACGTAGACAGATTGAAAGAGTACTCGCAGTCTTGTTGTCGGCGCTGCATTATTTCAGATAGCTCAGAGAACGAGGTAGGCAAGCAAATGCCAAGACCAACAAACTGCAACCATTTGAGCTAACATGCAGTGGGCGCCGATGCACATGCATGCTGGATTAGGATAGGATTCATCATGCATGCATATATGCAGTCAGTGAGGGGCTGATCCTTGCATTTGCATTGCATCTCTCATCTGTGTGCATGCAGTTTGCTAGCCTGGCACTGCCAGTGCCAGGCCAGGTGATTGATCTCATCGACCTGATATATTATTCAAGTGATGATCATGGCAGGTAGCAGCCAACAACATGCAAAATGTCAGCAGCAGGGGTGGAGCAACGGTACAAGAGGACATCAACTGTGTGTAACAACAAATTAACCTCATGCAGCAGCTTGCATGGATCCAAACCGAAATTGTATTAATTGAAGCAGCTGCTAATAGCTAGCTTGTTTGTTTCCTTAACTGACGGCGACACAGAAGGCAATCTGCATGAGTTTAGCCACCCACCGGCTGCCCGGCCATGCATGGCCTAATTATTCATCGCCAGATCGACCGGGATGATGAACCTCCAGACGAACATGCTGCCCGATCCTTTATCGGACCATCAATCTGCCTACCAAATTAAAAAGCATCTTCTTTTTCTTCTTCTTCACATCTATCCCCCTGTGATGCACGATCAATTAAACCAAACACGATACAAATACAATGGGGCTCCGACTCCGATCAATCAAGCACATACATTATTTTTCTCTTATACTAAACAAGTAAACAATGTTAGTCATCACGTACAATTACGGTAAAACCTAATCCAAGACGGTTAATTTTGGGATTAATTAATTATAGATATATTCTAAACGGAGAGCGAGGGCTCATCATTTACTGGTAGTGGTGAAGTTGAATTCAATAATCAGCTAGAACATGCACGCACTCATGTTATCCTATTCTAATTCGTGTACGCATTGCGTTACAATACCGATGATATACGTACATACGTTGGAGAGAACAGGGAGAACATGGTGGTGCATGTGGAACTGCGTCACATCACGATAGCATGTTTGTTGTGGCGTCTACGAGTAGGAAAACTTAACGTATTGGATCGGAGCAAGCTAAATCAACGACGGGCTGATCAGACAGTGCGGGCCCCAGGGGTCAGAGGGAAGAAAACCAACGGGGCCCCGTGCCATGTGCCGGCCAGCGCGCGGCGCATCCAATCCGTCCCGGAGGGAGAATAGGAGATGGACGAGAGCCATGCATGGATCGACCCTTCTTCTTCCTCCGCCCGCGTGAGATCGAGAGAGACTCTGCCTGCCCCCGCACCACCAGCCTATAAATACCATCTCGACGAGGGCTTCCCTCTTCACACGCCGAGTCTCGTGCTCTTTCTTGTTTCGAATAGCAAATACAAGCCCGAGAGATCGCCGACGACGAGGCCGTCGTCCGCCCCGGCCGCCACCATTGCTCCAACCATCTAGAAAAAAGAGAGAGACTCTCTTGCAGTAAACAATGGAGACCCGGGACGGCAGCAGTATTCCCTCCACGACGCCGCTCCCCTACTCCTACTCGCCGCTCCCGGCCGCCGACGCCGCCTCCGGCGCCGGGCGCGTCGGACGCCGGAGCAGGCCGCTGTGCGCCGCGGCGCTGGTCCTGTCGGCCGCGCTGCTGCTCGCCGTCGCGGCGCTGGCCGGCGTCCGCGTCGCGCCCCCGCGGCCCATGCCGGCGGGCGGCGGCGTCGTCGTCGCGCCGGAGGAGTCTGCTGCGACGACGAGGAGGACGAGCAGCAGGGGCCCCGAGGCCGGCGTGTCGGAGAAGACGTCCTCGGGCGGCGGCATGCTGCTGGGCGGCGCCGAGCAGGGCGGCGGCAACGCGTTCCCGTGGAGCAACGCCATGCTGCAATGGCAGCGCACGGGATTCCACTTCCAGCCGGAGAAGAACTGGATGAACGATCCCAATGGTAAGCCGACAGTAATCCCATTTCTCTCCTTCTCTAATTAACATTTGACTATTTGATCCGAGTAATCATCATCTCAAGTTGTGGATAATCACGATAACTATAACCTCACGCGCTTAATTACCTCCCTTTAATTTGGACTTGTGGTTAATTGTGGATCAGAGAGGCTCCCTCCCTCCCATGCTGATCCAACTAGGACGCAGGACCCACCTGCATATGCTCCCTTTTTTCTTTCCCTTGCATTATATTGGGCCCCACATCCGTTGCCTTTAGAAATTCTGGTGGCTAGAATCATGCGTCTATTATGGTCCAACAAACCACCAACCGGCCGGCCCGGCCGGTATTTTGCATTGCATTATTTGTTTGTTTCTCGTCCACATCACCCAACATATCAGGTGGAAATTCATACATATGCATGGTAATTCATACAGTACTAGTAATTTGATGAAGCAATGCAAATTAAAACTGATTATGAATCCATGAATGAATGAATGAATTGCAGGCCCTGTTTACTACAAGGGTTGGTACCATCTGTTCTACCAGTACAACCCGGACGGCGCGGTGTGGGGCAACAAGATCGCGTGGGGCCACGCCGCGTCCCGCGACCTGGTCCACTGGCGCCACCTCCCCCTCGCCATGGTCCCCGACCAGTGGTACGACACCAACGGCGTCTGGACGGGCTCCGCCACCACCCTCCCCGATGGCCGCCTCGCCATGCTCTACACCGGCTCCACCAACGAGTCGGTGCAGGTGCAGTGCCTCGCCGTCCCCTCCGACCCCGCCGACCCGCTCCTCACCAACTGGACCAAGTACGACGGCAACCCCGTCCTGTTCCCGCCGCCGGCGATCGGCCCCAAGGACTTCCGGGACCCGACCACCGCGTGGTTCGACCCCTCCGACCGCACATGGCGGATCGTCATCGGCTCCAAGGACGCCCACCACGCCGGCATCGCCGTCGTCTACAAGACCACGGACTTCGTGCGCTTCGAGCTCCTCCCGGGCCACCTCCACCGCGTCGAGGGCACGGGGATGTGGGAGTGCATCGACTTCTACCCCGTGGGCACACGCGGCGACGGCGCCGGGAACGGCGTCGACATGTCGGACGCCATCGCCGGGAACGGCGCCGTCGTCGGGGACGTGGTGCACGTCATGAAGGCCAGCATGGACGACGACCGCCACGACTACTACGCGCTCGGGAGGTACGACGCCGCCGCCAACGAGTGGACGCCGCTCGACGCCGGGAGGGACGTCGGCATCGGACTCCGATACGACTGGGGAAAGTTCTACGCGTCCAAGACCTTCTACGACCCGGCCAAGCGCCGCCGCGTGCTCTGGGGGTGGGTCGGCGAGACCGACTCGGAGAGAGCAGACGTGTCCAAGGGATGGGCGTCCCTCCAGGTATTCATCGTATATTCTTTTTGTCGCATGTACAACTACATACGAGTATGCTCTGCATCTTTGTTTTATTACTGCTAGTTAATTAGTAGCTGTCCATTAATTAATTAGTATTATTATCGTGCACTTTTTGGCTGCACAGCTCACAATAATTGAGACACGTAGGAATGGGACGACAATATAATTGCACCCACTTGCTCGGATCCATCCAGCATGTGATCCTTGGTTGGGTGGTTTCAACTTGACACCGTGTCGGCATCATGCTGCTGTCAGCTTTGCTGTCACTGTTGAGATACGTACACACCAATAATCTCGAGCTCTCATGTGCAGCCATGTGCCATTGCCCATTGCTCCCTAGTTGCATGTTCTCTGTCGCTGTCAGTCTTGAGACTCTAGCTTGGTGCTTAGTAATGTTAAATTATATAATTACTGATCGATGAACAATAACTAACTGTCACTGTTTGCACCATGGCTGGCAGTCGACCCCCCGCACGGTGCTGTTTGACACCAAGACGGGCAGCAACCTCCTCCAGTGGCCCGTGGAGGAGGTCGAGACGCTGCGCACCAACTCCACGGACCTCAGCGGCATCACCATCGACTACGGCTCGGTGTTCCCGCTCAACCTCCACCGCGCCACGCAGCTCGACATCGTCGCCGAGTTCGAGGTCGACCGCCACGCCGTCATGGCGCTGAACGAGGCCGACGTCGGGTACAACTGCAGCACGAGCGGCGGCGCCGCCAACCGCGGCGCGCTGGGGCCCTTCGGCCTCCTCGTCCTCGCCGACAGGCACCTCCGCGAGCAGACGGCCGTCTACTTCTACGTCGCCAAGGGCCTCGACGGCGGCCTCACCACGCACTTCTGCCAGGACGAGTCGCGGTCCTCCAGCGCCAACGACATCGTCAAGCGCGTCGTCGGGAGCGCGCTCCCCGTGCTCGACGGCGAGACGACGCTCTCGCTCCGGGTGCTCGTCGACCACTCCATCGTCGAGAGCTTCGCACAGGGAGGGAGGTCCACGGCAACCTCGCGCGTATACCCGACCGAGGCCATCTACGCCAACGCCGGCGTCTACCTCTTCAACAACGCCACCGCCGCACGGGTCACCGCGAAGACGCTCGTCGTCCACGAGATGGACTCGTCCTACAACCACGACTACGTGGCGCAGCTCTGAGCCATCCGTTTCATTTTTTGATATTATATGCAGAGGAACGCATCTGCTGCTTGTACCTATCGATCCATTTTTGTTTCCCTAGCTTTTCCATCTCCCCTCCCTTATAATTTTGTTTTCCCTTTTTTTTAATGATTATTATTATTTGCTCGAGGCCTTCTTCCAAAATTGTACTATTACAATAGGGGAAGACGCCACGATGCAAGCAAGGCTACATTATGATAGCCTCTAGTTGTACATCCATGCTGTATCTGTACCCATGAGTCAATGTCTCCCAAAATTTCAGTGTGCAAACATCCAAAACATACTTGGGGGTAGCCTCGATGATGGGTCTTGGACCCATCCAATTGAAATCACAGATCATTGTAGTAATTTAACAATGCGTGGCATTTCACACACAGAGAGTGCTCTGCATTTGCTGTATTTTTAGATATACCAGTATCAGTGCAAAACTACAAAAGGTACAACAAATTGAACTGTAATCAGTACAACAATGTAGAACGGCCTTTCCTTCAGCCTTGCAAGGGTGTAGTCGTCAGGATCAATGCCATCTCTCTGCATCTCAGAGAACGCCACGAGATGATATTTCTGAACGTCATCTTCCTCAAAACAGATTCTGCCAGTCTGACGCTCCTGCATTCTTTCTGCATTCTCAACCATGTCAAACAAGCGCTGAAAGACATGGATGTGTTTCCCCTGTTCCAAGGCTGAAAGTGCGCTCATCCCTCCTGTTCCAACCCAATCCGCGTCAACCATGGAATCCCTGTCCGTCACCACCTCAACAACCGTCTCGCCTCCTGAACCGTCAAATAATAATAGGCCGTTCCTCCGCCGCCGCCATCTTCTTGGATAGAGATCCAATCCGCCATCTTCTTTGCGCCATGGCCTCTGCTTGCGTCGTGCTTGACCGCATCGTCGCCTTCCGCGACCACCCCCTAGAGGCAGAGCCGCTCGGAGAAGAAGCACCGGGGCCAGTGGTCGGCGGCGACATCGCCGCGGCACCACCGCGGAAAAGGTCGCGGCATCTAAGCCTCGAAGACAAGGAAGCAACGATCGGCGAGTACCTGCGGGCCATGAAGCCAAATCTTCAGGTCGTGGATGCCCCCGGGGTAAGCTACCTCACCATGGTGCGGCCACACTCACGCGACCCGATCCCACAGTTCGGCCGGCACATCAAGTTAGGCTTCGTCGCCGCCGCTCACAAGAGCTTGGTCGTCATCTACGTAAGGACACCCTCCTCGTACTCGGGATGGTACCTGGTCTTGGACTTGGCATCTTCCTCGCCGTCGCCGCGCAGCTTCACGATCCCCTATCCCGACTACTCTGGCCCTGGCTCTTACATTTCCGCTGGCCCCGCGTCCACCGTCGTCACGCCACTCCACCCTGGCGGCGCCATCATCCTCGCCGAGCTGCTCTTCTGCCTCCCCCGGCGCGGCAGCAATGTGATTTCGTCGGCCATGATCTGCCTCTGGAACTCCCGTCGTCCGTCGTGGTGGGAGTACAAGCCCGCCGAGGTGTGCCTCCCGTGGAAGGTTCACATGTCCTTCCCTGCTGATGTCCAGAGCAGCAGGAAGAACCTCCTGTGCTGGGTCGATCTTGTCCACGGGTTGCTACTCTGCGATCTCAACGAGGTGGTCCACTCGGCCGATTTGCACATGTCGTTTGTTCCGCTGCCCCCCAATAGCTGGGGAGCATACGACCAGCGGCGGCTGCTGAACCCGCAAGATTTCTGCACCATGGCTTGTGTTGACGGCACCATCAAGTTCTTCGCCATGGATGGCTTCGTCGAGGGCACCGCGATCTCGCTCGTCACCTACGCCCTGGACCTTGACGGGCCATCACCTAGCTGGACGAAAGACACGGTGCTGCGTCTAGAGGATCTTTGGGCGGACGAGACGTACATCTCCATGAATTTGCCACGGGTTACGCCATTGTTCCCTATCCTGAGCACGCAGGAACATGACGTCGTCTACCTCTTCATTCCGAGCGATGTGGAACTGATCGATGGCTACCCGGCTAGGAGAGTGCAGTTCCTGCTATATGTTGACACGCGCAAAACCAGGGTCATCTCCGACACCCAGCAAAATCTGCCAAGAACATTGTTCACTTCGCGTTACCTCATTGCCTTCGATGCAGACTCCCAGCTGAGCTCCAAGTATCACCATGTGCATACTACTACCACTACCTAGAACGCACACTTAGTTTTATAAAGTCCAATTCCACAGTTTTATGCTTTTTGTGTACCTGATCCATTTAGAGTAAAAATTTACTTACTCATTTGGCCCATATATTACAAAGCTCCAATTAATTATATGATCACTTTTATGTGTTTTTCAGCAATTATATTATGTTTTGCCTTAGCAGATGTCATCTCTCATGGTTTTAGTGTTCAACCTATTCTGCATGAGGGATAAGATGTTGGCAACAATGGCTATCGTATCTCGCAGCAAATAAGTACTCGAGCAGTAGAATGAAGTGGTGGAAGCCGCAGAGGAAGATGGAAAATGAAATGGGGCTGCTTAACAATCTAGAGTTGCAGCTGCTCTTCTTATATAGACAGGAGATGACTTGAGACTAAGCTAGTGTAAAGTACAAATCTTATTTTGCTAGTTGCTACTGCTACCAAATTCAAATTTGCTACTCCTATATACTGACTACTACTGTTCTTTTTTTAACGAAGTCGACGGAGGGGACGATTATCCCCACCTGAATTTTTGGGTCTGTCTATCTGTCACCTGTGTGATTTGAGGTCTCCCATCACACGTGTGATTTGGAGTCTCAAATCACACTACGTGAAAATCTCACATAGGCCACGCAGCATTTGTAACAGGTCCTTAACACCTGTTACATGGACCCCATCTGTAACGGTTGTTGTTTGGCGCCCGTTACTAATGAGGACTTCTGGTAACGGATTTCTTAAACGCCCGTTACATGTTTTCTTTGTAACGGACGTTAACATGCGTCCGTTGCGAAAGTAAAACCTATCGGTAACGGGCTCTTTAAGTCCGTTACCGATGACTTTCCTATTGGAGACGCTTTGTTTTTAGGACGCGTCTCATTTTATGACGACCCAATTGGCGACGCTTGTTTGGAGCTAGCATCTCCTTTGTTTTCTCACAACAGAGATGCGTGTTGTTATTACGTGTCGTTGTTTTTGCGTTCCGACCACTCTGCTATCTCGGACAACTACACTCGCTCTCTCTCCTCTGAGGGCCCCACTCGCTCTCTCCCCGCCGTTGCTGCAGCAGCATTTTCGAGCGCTTTCTGAAGGCCCTACTCGCTGCGCGCGCGCTCTTTGAAGGCCCCACTCGCTGCGCGCGCGCTCTCTCTCTCCTCAGAAAGCCGGCGCTGCAGCAGGCCCGCCGGCCGTGTGAGTGACGGCGAAAGGTGCCAGCGGACGTCGACCGCGGCGCGGCGTCCCTCCGCGCCGTACGTCATCCAAAGCAGCAGCTTATCCTCTTCCTCGGGCTCGGTGCCGTCCTCCGTGCCGTCGCCATGTCGCCGTCGCCGCGGCCGCGACGCCTCGTCCTCCTCCTCAGAAGCGCTCGCCTCGTAGACAGTCCTCATCAAGGTGGAAATTGCCCCCTTTTATTGAACTTCGCTGTCCTAATCCTCTTACTCATCGGTTTTGGTGATGTATGAAAATTGATGTATGAAAATTGCAGATGGCTGCTGCTGCTCGAGCTTGGATGTACAGTAGTAAGTCCCGAGATTGGGCCAGTTTCTTAATGGGGGTCAATGGTTTTCTAGATCAAGCAGAGGCGGATATGAGAAACCGTGGTGTTCAGGCAATACTTTGCCCAACGAGAAGAAGTTCGGACAACGGGATAACATTTTTCATCATTTGATCACACGTGGTTTCAAAGAAAATTACACGTGTTGGAATAAACATGGTGAGGAAGGGTTTAATAAAGTCGAAACAGGATGCCTAAATGAAGGTGAAGCGCGACACCATGCTACAGGATGCCATGATGAAGAGCCTGATGAAGGTGGAGTTTTTGATGAGGAAAATGAACCATTCCCACCAATTGTGATGAGGCCTGAGGATATCACTGATCAAGAAGTTACGGGCTTCAATGATGGTGAGTTGTTGCAACGTGTGCACAATGTTGATCAAATGTTGCGGGATGTTGAGTTTCAAGGAGTGTATACAACTTCTGAATTAGCGAGGCTGAAGTAGTTCGTTGAAGATTCAAAGAAATCCTTCTATCCTGGTTGCAAAAAGTACTATCGCCTTTCTGGTGATCTAAAACTTCTGCAGCTTAAGACAGATCATGGTTGGAGCAACAAAAGTTTCAAACAACTATTGGATCTCTTTAAGGACATGCTACCCGAGGGAAACCAAATAGCCGAGTCTGTCTATGAGGCAAAGAAGATAATTTGTCCTCTGGGAATAGAGGTTGAAAAAATTCATGCTTGCAAGAACAGTTGTGTATTGTTCCGTGGAGATTATGCAGACCTTGACAAGTGCCCCAAGTGTGGGTTCGATCGGTACAAGAGGAAAAAAGATGGTGGTGATGATAACAATGCTGATGATGACGAGAACGAGCCCGTGGAGATCACAGGCAAGAAGAAGAAGAAGAAGAAGAAGGTTAAAGGGGTTCTTGTGAGGGTAGCATGGTATTTTTGCATCATTCCTCGGTTGAGAAGATGGTTCGCCACACGAAAGGAGGCCCAACTCTTGTGTTGGCATAAGATACGAACGAATGAAGTTGGAAAGATTAAGCACCCCGCAGAAGGCCAACAATGGCAAAACATTGATTCCCACTTCGAGAAATTTGCCGGTGAAAGTATGAACATTCGGTTTGCTATGAGCACAGATGGCGTGAACCCATTCGGTAACCAGAGCTCAACACATAGCACCTGGCCTGTCGTGCTGTCAATGTACAACCTTCCACCCTGGCTATGCAAGAAACGGAAATACATGATGCTGACAATATTGGTCTCCGGGCCAAAGCAACCTGGCGACCGTATTGATGTCTACTTGAGGCCACTAGTTGATGACTTGAAGATACTTTGGAAGCCTGGTGTGAAGGAGGTTTTGGATGAGTTCAGCCATGAGGAGTTCACATTGCACGCCATGTTGTTCACCACCATCAACGACAACTCGGCTCATCGCAACCTTTCTGGCCAGAGTAAAAGGAAAGGTGCAGCTTGCCCACACTACTTGGAAGAAACTTGTGCAGTGTGGCTAAGAAATTCAAAGAAATTCTCATTTATGGGGCACTGTCGTTTCCTCAGCAAGAAACATACCTACCGAGACATGGATTGTCAGTTTAATGGGGAAAAGGAGAATCGACAGGCGCCAATGCATGTGACTGGAGATCTGCTCCACTTGCAAGTCAAGGACGTCAAAACTATCGAGGAGTTACCCAAATTGTCTGAAAAGAAACTTCGCAAAAGAAAGAAGCGAGATGGTGAAGAAGAAGAAGAAGAAGAAGAAGATGGGCGAGGAATGTGGAACAAGAAATCAATTCTATGGGAGCTAGAGTATTGGCCGCTTTTGGATGTGCGTCATTCGATTGACAACATGCACGTCAAGAAGAATGTGTGTGAAGCTACTTTGGGAACATTGCTACAACAGAAGTTGAAAGGAAAAGATCATAAAAATGCAAGGGATGATCTTAAAGAAATGGGCATTAGGCCGGAGCTCTATGCAGAGGAAACAGACACAGGGATGGACCTTCCCGTTGCTGCAACCACCTTGTCAAAGGCAGAGAGAAAAGAATTCTGTGAGTTTTTGCATGGTTTGAAAGTACCTTCAGGCTACTCATCGAACTTCAAGAGGCTAGTGTCGGTGAAGGACATGAAAATGAATTTCAACTTGATGAAATCTCATAATGCCCATGTGTTGATGACATCTATTCTTCCTGTTGCACTAAGAGGTATCAAGACAGAACTGGTTCACGATGCGGTCACGAGCTTGTGTTTATTCTTCAATGAAATAGAACAGAAGGTGATTGATGAGGAAAAACTATTGGCCTTAGAGAGGAGGCATTTCGAGACCCTATGCCTGCTTGAAGCTACCTTCCCACCATCATTCTTTGATCTCATGCTGCATCTAACAACACACCTCACGAGGGAGATCTGGTACCTTGGCCCATCTTACCTTCATCAGATGTTTCCATATGAGAGGTACTTTGGATTCCTCAAATCATTGGTACATAACAGGTCGTTTCCGGAGGGAGCCATTGTTCATGGCTATGAGACCATTGAAGCAGTGGAGTGGGCCATGGGTTATATGGACCCCCAAAACCCCATTGGTGTGCCTCGTTCACGGCATGAAGGTAGGCTTTCAGGTGTTGGGACTGTGGGGAAAAAGTCAATCACTCCGCACCCAGAGGACTTCAGGAAGGCTCATTTCACCGTGATAGAACAGAGCGTAGAGGTTACACCATTTGGCAATGAGCACAAGCAATAACTATGTGAACAAAACCCTGGCTGTACTGAGGATTGGGTTGCAAAGAGGCACATGCAATGCTTCAACAGCTGGCTCCGAGATTATGTCCAGCAGAGTGGCAGCGCTGCTATAACCGACGATATAAGAAAACTAGCAGCAGGGCCATTATTCACTGTTACAACATATCAAGCAATGGATATCGATGGATACACGTTCTACACCATGGCCCAGGATGCCGAGAGCGTCTATCAAAATAGTGGTGTGCGTGTACAGGCCGTCGACAATAAGAAGAACACAGCCACATATTATGGTCAAATAGAGGAAATTTGGGAGCTTGATTATGTAGGATTCAAGGTAGCCTTGTTTCGGTGTAGATGGGTCACCAATGCGAAGAGAGCTATGTTCAAGGACAAATTTGGTTATGTTAGTGTTAATCTCCGGGTCTTTGGTTACAAAACCGAACCGTTTATCTTCGCCAAGGATGTTGAGCAAGTGTTCTATGTACCTGACCTTGCAAAGAATAACTGGAGTGTGGTTTTGCCTGAAAAAAATGATTGTTGGGGTTGAAAATATTATTGAGGAGGAGGAATACAACCAGTTTGACGAAAGTCCATCCTTTCACACTTCATACATGCCCCGAGTCTTGGGAGCTAACAAAACACCATACTTGCGAAGCGACCATCGTGAAAAGATCCATATACAAAAATCAAAGAAGAAAAAGAAGCAAGATTGATTTCTGCTGAATCCGATCCTTTTTGTAAAATGCAGGGATGTCTATTGCTGGAAATGGAATCCTTTTTGTAATATATATAGGATGTGTATTGGTGGAATTTGAATGAATCTCCTTTCTGTAATATATGATGCCTAAGATACTGCCTAAGATGCCTATATATTCTGCCTAAGATACTGCCTAAGATGCCTAAGATACTGCCTAAGATGCCTATAAGCGAGATGTGCAATTAGTATTTTGTCTAACATTTCGTCAAAGCATTCTGCGGTACAGCGCCAAGCCGGAGGGGGTTTTGCATGTATTTCTGTAGTGATGAATGTAGGCTTCGTTAAGAATGTAATGTCTTCTTCTATCGTGTAAAGTATCGTCCAATCGGTTATTGATAGACAAGATTTGATTTCTCACATTTCTGAGTCAAATCCAAGGTTGCGGCGCCCTCTGCTTCCTCCTCTATTCTATTGGAATGAAGAACAGTTTGTGTGGAAAATGAGACGAGGATTAACCATCCTGCGTCTCTATTTAGGGTGGGGCCCAGTTCTATTGGAACGAAGAACAGTTCTCATTTCTCCTTTTAATCTGCAGTCAAATTTTGTAACATGTATTTCTCCGTCGTGCTTAGTCCAAATTTGATGATTTTTTTTCTAATTTTTTCTAAAATCCCCATCTTTTCATTAATTTCATTGTTTAGTGTATATTCCGTTTCGTGAATAATGTTTATATGCCTTATCTTATTCTTTGTAAGTCCAACATAGAAATAATATTTGTTTTCCACAACCATTAGTAATGAAACTTTACATTTCGTGCTTGTGTTAAAATTTGAAATACGTACGAGATCGAACATGTTGCAAAGTGTGGAAAACTTCAATGTCCAAGCAACATTGTAGGAAACTATGTGAGAGATGTAGCCATTTGTACACAAGTATATTCTTCCTTTATCGAAACCATTTGAATTTTTTATGACAAGTTTAGGTACCCAAATTATGTTTTCACGTAAATTTGTAGAATTTTTGGAGCAAACTAAGATGTTATCAGAATTATTATATCACAAGCATGAGATGTATATTCGAATTATAAGAATGTTAGTTATACAAGTGTAACTGTTGATATTTTATTAAAATACTAAATGTCCAAATATGAATTGATGTTATTTTTAATGAATTTTTAGGTGCTGTTTTACCGGCTCTAATATTTGATGGATGCGAGTTTCAGTTCTAAAAAATAGTGTCGGGCCCACGCGTCAGTGACAGCAGTCCGGACCTACTTGCCAACGAAGGCGACGCGAGTTTACTAACCGGCGTCGGCGATGACTATCCATTGTCTCCAAGATCGAGTTCATCAAGTTTACTAACCGGCGTCGGCGATGACTATCCATTGTCTCCAAGATCGAGTTCATCACAGGAGGAACAGATACTGTAGGCGATGCTGATGGATCTGCCCGCGTCTCTTAGATCGAGTTCATGCGACATGTATACAAAATCCAACAACCAAACTAACCAGTTCATGATCGACAAACAAACTATAAGCAGTTCATGATCGACAAACTAAGCAGTCCAACAACCTGACGAGAACAAACTGACAAACGCACAATAATCACAAACACATTATTAATGGTACAGGAGTGGATCAATTAGTCGCTCACCGCTGTCGGAGTCCCGCCGTCGTCGCCGCCGTCGGAGCCGTCGTCGTCGCCGAGGAGAGACTGCTACTGGACCACGGGGAGCTTCTCAAACTTTTCAGCCAACACGTGGATCCTGAAGGCGAGGCCCTTGAGGCTGCGATCCTTGTAATCGCCAGGCACCTCGATCTTGAATGCTGCGCCAACATCTCGAAGCTTCATGAACGCGCCCTGGAGCAGTTCGACGGCGAAGCTGATGTCGGCGGCCTTCGAATTCTTCTCCTTCTTCTCCTTGGGTGCCACCGGCTCCTTCCCCTTCTCCTTGACGGTCAACTTCCTCCGACGACAGCTTTCGTCGTCGTCATCCTCTCTTCGTCCCCGCTTCGCCGACGGGTCACTCGACGCCATGCTCTTCTCGCTCCTAGCTTGTTGGTGTGATCTCTCATTGACCGGAAGTTGTGGTTTTTTGATGGCGAGGGGGAAGAAGATGAAGCGAAAGAAACGATATGATTACGGAGCAACCAGCAGTCGGGGATTTATGATGACAAGACGTGAACCGTCAGGGTGCCTTCCTCCCCACGTCCCACGTCCCCCTACACCTCGGGAACCGTTTTTTGGGAGCAAAACCGTCCAAAAACACGCGTCGCATTTCAATTTCGCAGGAAGGTGGAGGGGCAGGGGCAGTTGTCGGGCCCACGCGTCAGCAGCCAAACCGCGTCGCATTTCAAGTTCCATAAATGGCCGCGTCGCATTTCAATTTCCAAACCCCATCGCATTTCAATTTCCAGATCCCGTCGCCTTTCCATTTTTCCTTCCCCTTCTCCTTCATGGCCGCGGTGTGCTTCATGGAGCTGCTGCCAAATGAACTGGTCACCTAGATCATCCTCCGCTGCATCAAGGGTGCGCCCGTCATTCGTTTCCTGATCCTTCGTAATCGGGTCTGCGGCACCTTCCGGCGCATCTGCGACTCGGATGAGGTACTCCTGCAGGTGTCGCTGCGTGAGCTTCGTCAAGTGTGCAAGAATCGCTACGTTAGGTCCTTGTTGGAGGAGCGCTTCCGCCTCGCCAAACATCCGGAGGCATTATGCTTCGAGGGGATGGAGAGGATAATGAGGCGGCGGAATCCCGATGAGGGTCTGGAGCTCGTTGGAAAGGCCACTGCCAAAGACGCCGGTGCGAAGTACTTCTTAGCGATGCTGAAGTACCGTCACAACCCTGCGGACCCCGAAGCGATGGCACTGCTCCACGAAATCAGCGGCGGGCTGTCGCCCCCTGACGGGCGGTGGAAGAACCACAACCTGCACCGGCTGCGCTACCTCGTCCGCCGGGATCTCCAGAACATTGCGTGGTGGTACTGGCTTCGTGACAGCGACGATGACATTCCGTTGCTGCCCGTCTAGAATCCCCACGTCTGCATTTAGGCAGTGGGATGTAGGCGCTACGGGCCGGAGACCCCAGGGATCATCCACTACTGCAGCGCCGAGTGTTGCATCCGTCATGAGTTCGACCTCTGGACGCGTGAATTCAGCACCGCGGTGTAGTACGCCGTCAGCAGGATGAACATTGGGATGTAGGCGGAAGCATCAATAAAAATTATGTATCTTTTTTTTTGCGGGTGAAAAATTATGTATCTTGAATATAAATTATTACATATTCTGTGTCGCATCCACAAGATTTGATTTGTCACGTTTCTGAGTCAAATCGAAGGTTGCGGTAGTCTCATTTGCCGCATTAGAGGCCTAGGGTGCCCTCTTGGATGTCAAAGCGGGCACGGCGGCGGCGGCGGCAGTGGCATCTGCTACTCTGCTTCCTCCTCTGTTCTATTGGGTGGGCGTAGGAGACGAGGATTGGAGGGGCAAATGAGACGCGGGTTAACCACCCCCTCTGTTCTATTGGAATGAAGAACAGTTCTCATTTCTCCTTTTAATCTGCAGTCAAATTTTGTAACATGTATTTCTCCGTCGTACTTAGTCCAAATTTGATGATTTTTTCCTATTTTTTTTTTCTAAAATCCCCATCTTTTCATTAATTTCATTGTTTAGTGTATATTCTCTTTCGTGAATAATATTTATATGCCTTTATCTTGTTCTTTGTAAGTACAACATAGAAATAATATTTGTTTTCCACAACCATTAGTAATGAAACTTTGCATTTCGTAATCTTAAGGTGAACACAAGCTTGTGTAAAAATTTCAAATGCGTACGAGATCGAACATGTTGCAAAGTGTGGAAAACTTCAATATTCAAGCAACATTCTAAGAAACTATGTGAGAGATGTAGCCATTTGTACACAAGTATATTCTTCCTTTATCGAAACCATTTGAATTTTTATGACAAGTTTAGGTACCCAATTTATGTTGCCACGTCAATTTGTAAAATATTTGGAGCAAACTAAGATGTTATTAGAATTATTATATCACAAGCATGAGATGTATATTCGAATTATAAGAATGTTGGGTACACAAGTGTGACTGTTGATATTTTATTAAAATACTAAATGTCCAAATATGAATTGATGTTATTTTTAATGAATTTTTAGGTGCTGTTTTACCAGCTCTAATATTTGATGGATGCGAGTTTCATTTCTAAAAAATAGAGTCGGGCCCACACGTCAGTGTCAGCAGCCTATATAAAGAAGATACCTGCCGACGAAGCTGACGCGGGTTTACTAACCAGCGTCGGCGATGACTGTCCATTGTCAGCGTTAGCAGGCAAACCTTGCGCGCGCTGTTCAAAAATTCCCACCTATATTGACTATAATTCCCATGGAATTCCAATTCCACCAGAGAGCCGTTCAAGGGCACGCCAGTAATTTCCGTGAACATAGTAACACGCGCGCAGGGGACATATATATACTCGGGAGTCTAATTTAGACAGATCCAAGAGTCTAATTCAGACAGATCCACCACGCCCGCAGTCTCCCCGCCGCCGCCCTGCTCCTTCTCCAGCCCTAGCCCGCCGCCGCCGCTCTCCCCGCCGCAGCCCTGCTCTTCTCCAGCCCCACCGTTCCCGGCGTGACGTCGGCGAAGCGGCTCCAGCCGTGATGACGGTGACGAGGACGCGGTTACTGGCGTGCGGATGGCGTCCCGGCCAACCTAGACGGTGACGCGGATCCGGCATCCCCGGCCACGATGACGAGCCGGCCACCTCAGGCAACGTGGCGACGCGGATCGGGCCTCTCCGACCACCACGAGAACAACTACTTCATTCACGATATAGGTTAGTGCTGCTTGAACCCCCAACGCCCTCTCTGTGCTCGGCCACCCAATCTGCTATTCCTGTCAAGGTGGATTAGGGAGACATGCTACTTTACGGTTGTTCACATAGGATTATTCTCCTGGAATTGCCTGCATTAGTACAACATGCCTTAATAGTTCATTTTTAATTGATTGGCTGTGGATTTGACGGATGAATTTTGTTCCTCCAAGTCTGTTTGAATAAATTGTTGCTAACAGATGAACTTATATGAACTGTTCAAATTCTGTTATGCTTTGAATGTACCAGATCGACAGTTATGCTTTGGACCTGTTAGCATACTTTAGTTCTAATTACTTTGTCCTCTTGTTGCATGTACACATGGAACACACAATTCATTGCTGCTGAAGTTGGACAAGGAAGCAATTGAAGGAATTTAGTCTCTGCTTTGATATATAAGCATATTGCTTCACCCTGTCAAAATGGTTAGCACCTATCCCCAACCTGTATGCTAATATCAACTATTTTGCCTGTCAGAGAATAAGAATTTATCTTATTTTGTTTAGGTTTTCAGTCTAGCTTATGTTGCTCTACTGACGACCTGACATATCATCTATGCAGTCTCCCACAACACCAAACTCCTCTACCTCCAGTGCACCATCACAGCCCATCGACGGTGAACCTTGTTCACAGCCTATCAACGGTGATCCTTCTTCATAGGGTCAATCAGCACATACTGCTGCGAGTAGTACTCGATCCCGCGGGTCAAGGACACAAACCAAATGGCCAGAAGACAAGTTGACCGCAACTGGACTTGATAACAATTATTGGCCTACCTCAGATGCTGTGAAGGATAGATTTGTATTGGTCTGTGGCCTCATTACTCGAGAGAGGGTGTCAATCAACAGGGCAGTTGAAGCATGCCTTTTTGCAGCCAGAAGACTGGACCGTGTTTGTGCAGGAAACCAATTCTCCTAGATTTCAGCGATTGAGCCAGGGGATGAAAGAAAAGAGAGCATTGCATGATAAGCCACACAGGACGGGCAGAAAAGGTTATGTTCGTAAAAGGAAAGAGTGGGAGGAGGAGGATGCAAAGCTAGCTGAAGAAGGAAAACAGAACCCTTGGGACCAATTTCCTGGACGTTCGAGGCCTTATCTGCGGGCAAGGGTAGGGAAGAGGAAGACCACTAGTGAAGGAAGCGGGGACATAACATTCAGTATCCCTGCGGTGGTGGGGGTAGCAACTAGGGTGAAAACACTTGCATCTCAGGCTAGCGATGGTTCTTTCGGGGTTAGGGAGAATGATATCCTCACCGCAACACTTGAGACTCCAGAGCATCGAGGTTGGGTCCGAGGTGTGTCTAGTTCACTTGGCTGGGGTAAAGGGTTTGGTGAAGAGTTTGCTGGAATGTACAGGAAGAAGAGGAACAAGAAGGCTGAACCGCAGATGGAACACCTAGTTGTTGAAGTAGTCACCAGAATTGTCTGTGCGGAAAGTAGTCCCGACACTAATTAGTAGATTACGCTGTGATCAGCTTCTCGATGGTCGGTGCCAACGACAACACAGGGGACACAAGTTTATCCTGGTTCCGGCCGGGGCCGTACGTCCAGCAGTGGTGTGCTCGAGGCACTGTATTGCGTTGCACCGTGGTGCTTGCAGAGGGGAGCTACAAGCGGGGCGGGAGAGGAGGCCGGGCCTCCAGGTCCCTGAGGTTTTGATTGAGGCGAGTGCCAATATCGTGGTGGAGGCGGAAGGCGTGTAAGTCAGTGCTCCTTTTCGTTTTTCCGTCCTCGTCCCCCTGCGGCCAGGGGACTGCCCCTCCTTTTATAGGCCAAGGAGGAGGCAGTTTACAGGCGTGCCGCACTGTTCTAGCTACGTGTGATGGCATGGCGGACAGTGCAACAGAGTGGACGGCCGTCCTGGCGAATCTTGCTTCTGGCGGAGCGTCGTGGCGTGCCCTGTATCCGTCCAGGAGCGGCTTCGAGGGTGGCGGCGTAGAAACTTTCCGCGTGGTCGTCGTCCGTACGCTGACTCGAGGGTGCGGCTGACGGGAGGTCGCAAGGGGCACAGCCGCGGTCGTGGCGGTGTCTTGTCGCCCCGCATTCCCACAGCGTCAGGGATGGCGCAGGAGTGCCCGGGATGGCGTCGTGATGGCGGGGATGGCCGCGCAGGACCGACGGTGACGGAGGTGACGCGCCTCACTGGTCCGGCGTCATGGTGTGGCGCGGAGCAGGCGTCCGTCCCCGTTTCGAGGGTTCTGCCGTCCTCTTTCGAGGGTGCGGCGCGTTGGCCGTACGAGAGTGGGTGGCGCAGCGTCGCGGAGCTGACACTGGCCTTGCCGAGTGGGTGGCGCAGTGTCGCGGAGCTGACACTGGCCTTGCCGAGTGGGTGGCGCAGTGTCGCGGAGCTGACACTGGCCTTGCCGCACAGTGGTGGGGATGGCCTCATCGGGAGAGTTGGCAGAACAGCGCCGGGATATGATTCCCGAGCGTGTCAGAGGGACGGCATGGCGCGGATTCGTCTTTGACCCGGGCGCCTGCAAGTGTTAGAACGCTGAACGCCCCTGTCGGGGGAGCAGGTGCGGGGGCGGCGAGCCCGTGAGGGCCTCGAGCGAGGCGGAATCCCCTCCGAGGGGGCGACCGACCCTCGAGCGAGGCGGAGTCTCACCCGAGGGGTGGGGCGACCGACCCTCGAGCGAGGCGGGGTCTCGTTCGCGTGGCGCTGCGCCCCTCGAGCGAAGCGGAGTTCCGCCCGGGGGTGGCTGGGCCGACTGCTCTGGTGGGCCGCTGGGGCCACCAGGGCTGCGGGCCCGGCCGCTGGGCCGTGACTATCTTGAGCGTGTTTTAGGTTTGTGAATTCGTTTGTGTTTCAGTTTTTGCGAAAGTGAACGGGTTTCCCTCGGTTTTTTAGGGGACCCCTACGGCTGTCCCCGACAGTAGCCCCCGAGCATCTGCGGGTGTACCCGTTAGGGTCCCGTAGATGCTGACGCTTGCTGATGGGACCTTCTTCCCTCCTGATTGCTGTGCTATTCCGTGGGGGCGCGCTAGCGGACCCGCGGGTCTAGCCCCCGAAGCCTTAGAGGAGTGTGTGTACTCCTTCAAGGTTTTTTCGCAGCGTCGTCATTTGTGCGAGGCGTTTATTTCAGCCGGCCTCGGCGGTGTTTCAGCAGGCCTCGGCGGTGCCGTACGCATGTGCCGACGTTCGCGTGCGTTCGGTGCATATCCAGGAGGTGTAGCCACGCGTCGAGCCCCCGAGCCTGGGCCCGTTCGAGGCGATCGGGGCGGGCTCTCCGACTTGTTGGTACGTTCCCTCGCCGTCCCTCCGCGGGACGGGGGGTGAGGTGTCCACAACTCCCATCGAGCGGGTCGCGAATTGTGGGTTCCTCTTCGAGCTGTTATCGGGTGATTCAAGTGGACGCCCATGCCCCGTTCGATAAGGGTTGGCTCGTGGTCCGGAGACTCGTCCATGAAAGCGCTTACGTGGGTTTGCTAGGCAGGGCTCGGTCCCATTCGCTGGGGACCGAGGGCGCGGAAGCTCTCCCTCGATGGGATCCCTCGACTAGCTGCCCTCGTTGGCTCTTGAATACGACATGTGGGGCGCCCTCGAGCTGGTGAGCTCGAGGACAGTCTCGAATGCGCGCGCCCTCGTCGTCCCTGACTCTGTTGATCTGGGGCGCCTGTTCGGACCCTTCGAGGGTCAGGCTTCGAACCCCTGATTAGTAGGGTCGTTGCGGGGTGGCAGCTCAGTGCCCCCGTCTCGATTGCATCTGCAGGATTCGTGGGTTCGCGGTCGAGTCGACCCCCGAGCTGCTGATCAGTAATCCTCTAGAATCGAGGGCACCTGTGGCGCCCGCTTTCACCGAGCGGGTCTCGAGGCCACTGGTCAGTAATCGCACCCTTCGAGGGTCTGGTTTTTCGAGCACTGGGCTCGGGCCGTGCGAGGGTCACACTTACGCAGTAAGGGACCAGGCTGTTTAAATGCCCACAGTTGTGGCTTAAGTCGTGCGTCACGGGCGCGCCTTTTCAGGCGTCGCGGCCGCGCGCGTAGTGGGCGACGTGGGGGGGCGGACGTGACGGGCCGCTGCGGCTCTTCGGTCGTCGCGCCGTAATGATCGCGCGTGCGCGCGCGACCGGCTGTTTCGGTGCGGTGGCCCCCGCTTGTCAGTGGTAGATGCAGCCGCCTGCAGTTAATGCGCGCGACGCGCGGTTTGGGGAGCGTGGCTCCCTTAGATCTATAAATCCAAGTAGAGGGAGGCGGAAGCTCCTTACCTCGTTACTTAGCGCCGCCGCCCTTGGCTCCCTGCCTTCGCTTCTCGGCTGCGCGCCCTTTCGTTTCGCCCGCCGCTAGCTTCGTCTTCGTGCGCCGCTGTCAACCGCAGTGGCTCCCCCCCAGCCGATCACGGTGCTGGATCCGCTGCCGTGGAGCCGCTCGACGGTGACGAAGCTCGCCCTGAGCGAGCTCGTGAACAGCGGCCAGTTGGCGCCGAACGTGGAGGGGCAGCCCCCAGCGTGGATCGTTCCGCCGGCGACGGACCGGGAGCCCAACCCGCCGTACGGCCACGTCGTCAGCTTCATCCGGCACCATGAGCGCGGCTTCGCCGCGCCGGCGAGCCGCTTCATGCGCGGACTGTGCCACCACTACGGGGTGGAGCTGCACAACTTCGCCCCCAATGTGATTTCGCAGGCGGCCACCTTCGTTGGCGTCTGCGAAGGATTCCTGGGGATCCCCGTGAACTGGGATCTCTGGGTCCATCTCTTCCGCGCGGAGCTGCACACGCTCGCTACGCCCGAGGCACGGGTGCGCCGGGCGGTGCGCGCCGGCGGCCTGTCGGTCTCGTTGCGGGATTCGCGCAAGGAGTTATACATCCCCTGCACGATGACATCCAACAACGCGGAATGGGAGCGGGGGTGGTTCTACCTCCGCAACGACGGCGCCGGCCTTCCCCCCTACACCGGCAAGGTGCTGAAGGAGAAGGCCGACTCCTGGCACCACGGCGTGTCCCCTTCTTCGCACCAGGCGCGGTTGGATTCGCTCCTAACCGCGTTGAAGAGCCTGGCGGATGCCGGGTTGGGGGCGGCTTCGGTCCTCGCGAACCTCCACCACCGGCGGATCGTTCCCCTCATGGAGAGGGAGCTCCGTATTTATGAGATGAGCGAGGCGGCCAACCCTACGTCGTTGGTGCGCTCGCGGTTCTTGAATGAGCGCCTCGCTCGGGAATACGCGGCCACGAGGGCGAGGCGCGCCATCAGCCTCAAGGCCGGCCGACACAGCAACGACGACCTCTGGTCGTTCGTTATGCTCCCCGACGCCCCGGCGGTGAGTAGGCCTTCCTCCCTTTCTCGTTCCCTTGCAACGTACCAGCATGGTTTTGACAGTCGCCTTTTAGCAGAGGGTGACCGTGGATGCCTCGCGGTCGGACCCGCCCACGCCCCGAGCTCGAGCGGTTGCCCGCGCCACGCAGCGGCGGGAGCAGGAGCGGGCGGCGCGCAGGAAGGAGAAGAGAATCCGGCGGCGGGAGCATCGGGAGCAGCGGGACGAGGAGTATCGGCTGCGCGAGCAGCAGGGACTCTCATCCCCGGCGACTCCGGGGAACTCGTCGTCGGGAGAGGAGGAAGAAGAGGGAAGCGACGGGGGGCGGCGCCCCCCCCGAGAGGTGGAATCCCTCGACCCCCTCACCGAGAGCCGCAGAGGCGGCAGAGGAGCAGGCGCCCGTGGTGGGCGCGGAAGCGCCCGCCGCCGAGCGGTCCGTGGACGAGGCGGCGCGCGTTGCGGAAGCGCCAGCGCGTGCCGCGGAAGCGTCTGGGAGCGCCGTGGTGGCGACGACGAGCGCCACAGCAGCGCCCGCTGAACCCTTGAGGAAGAGGAAGCGAGGTTTCTCCACCTTGAGGTAAGCAGTCGCTCCTCCAGACGATCCGGTTTCGAGGGGCTGGAGCTCAGTTGTTTGTCTCCGTGTTCGCAGGGTGGCGCCGACCGTTCCCGCCCTCGCGCCTGCTAAAGCGCTCAGGTCGGATGCGTCCGTACCCACGAGGCGGCGCTCGTCGAGGGCGCCACGGGCGGCCGGGAGCGCGGCGATGACGGGCGAGCCACCGCGCAGCGCGGCCGTGGCCACGGAGCCGCAGCAGGAGGCGACGGCCGCGGCGGCGGCTACGACAGCGGCAACCGCCACGCCGACGGTCCGGCCTCTGCCTGTGCCGGCGGCGGGTGGTCAGGCGGCCGTGGTGGAGATCCATGACGACGACGCGCCGCCGCCTGGATGGGGCCAATGGGAGAACTGGCCCGCGCCAGCCCCCAAGCCCGCGGCGGGGGTGTTAGTGATGCGGGAGGATGGCTGCGTGATGCCGCAGCCCTTGGCGCATGGCGCCGAGGCCTCGTCGTCTCGTGCCGGCCCTCCTGCCCCCGATGGCGCCGTGGCGCGTGTGGAGCGGGAGCGGGAGCAAGCCAGCGCGCCGTCGGCCCTCTGCCTCGAGGCCCTGGCCGAGCAGGCGCTGTGGCAAGAGTTCCGCGACCACGGCGCCTCGCTCAACAACGCGCTGGACGAGGCGCTGCGGATCCACGGGGGTCCTGCGTGGTGGATTTTCCAGGTACGCGTCTCTTTTGTTGGATTTTGGAGTTTCTTCCCCCCTCGTCTCTCCCGCGTTCGCGCTTTTTCCGACTCAAACTCTCTTCCGCCTTGTCTGCCGGTGGCAGGAATTGGAGGGTCGAGCCCGGGAGAAGTACGGCCGCCTCGACCGGCTGAGCTCCGAGCGCAACTGGTACCGGGACCAATACGACGCTCTTGACGCCCTTGTCGAGGCCCTGCAGACTGACAACGGGTGGCTGGAGTACCGGCTTCAGGCAGTGCGGGACGAGCTCCTGGAGCAGGACGCCCAGGCTGCGGAAGGTGTCTCTGCGGTCGCGAAGGTGCGGACAGCGCTCCTGGAGCGGGACGAGGCGCTGCGGAAGGCGCGCGAGGACGCAGCCGCGATGCAGACCGTGGCGGCAGAGTGGGAGACGGAGGTGGCCTTGATTCGCGCCCAGCTCGAACAGGACCGTGCAACCCTCGAGGGAGCACGGTCTTGGCAGAGCCAGGCCGAGGAAAGGGCAAAGGAGGTCGAGCAGCTGAGGGCCAGCCTGGCGGACCAGGCCGCCTCCCTTGCCTCGACGGGGGAGCAGCTTCAGCGGGAGCGGGACGCGCGCCAATAGGCGGACGTTCAGCTCCAGCAGGAGCGAGCCGCCCTCGCTGAGGCTCGGGCCGCCCTCGAGCGCGAGCGCCTGCCACGAGAAGAGGCCCAGGGCCTCCTTGAGCAGGAGCGCGCCGCACTCGAGGGGGCGCAGGCAACCCTCAAGCAACGGGACGAAGAAGTCTCGCGGCTCGATGGGGAGCTGAACCAGCTCAGCGTCTCCTACGAGGACCTGCGCCAGGCTGTCGTGGAGCAGGAAGCTACGGTCCTTAGCCTGCAGTAGGAGGCCGAAGTCGCGCGCAAGGCCCTCGATACGGAGAAGAAACAGGTTGAAGGTGAGTCGCCTCTCTTCGCATTTTGCGTGTCGATTTGGTTCGCTTGGGATCCGCTCCCAATTTTTGTTTTTCGTTCACGGGTTTCAGGCCTGCGGAACGCTCTTGGGAACTCGACGACCCAGGCAGAGTCCCTCCAGGCGGCCTACAACTCCTCACAGCAGGAGCTGGAGGAGCTGCGGGCCGCCGCCCTCGAGGCGTGCCAGGGGGTCGAAGAGGGCGAAGTGCAGGCTGGGAGCTCGATGGCGAGTCGCCTCCGCGCCCTCGGCAGGCATGTTACCCAGCGCGTGCGCCGCGCCCTTTACCTGGGAGTTCAGAAAGCTCTTGGCGTGGTGGCTTCCCACTACCAGGTCGACCTCGAGGCCGTTTCCACAGGCTACGTCGTTCCCGTTGGCGTCGACGACGAGGTGGCGATGAACCGTGCGGATGCGCTCGCTGCTCCTGCCGCCGACATCCTCGCCGAGGACTTCATGGACTTCCTCTTCCCGGACGCTCCCCCGGCTGGCGGCCCCCAAGCCTGAAGACCATTGGGCGTTTGTGCCCTTTATGTTTTTGATGTTAGAATTCGAGCCGCGCGGCTGTTGTAATAAACATTCGCTGTTTAAAACACTTCAATGTTTGTAAGTTGAAAAACTCGTTGTTTATTTCGGCAATTGTGTTGTTCTGCCTCCCCGCTTTCTTAGGCGAACCTTGGCTGGGAAGGTTTTTGTTCGCACGGGTAGCTCATAGGCAAAGTGGCGAGGGGGAAGGGCCGTATCCTGCCGGAGGCGTGGGCTATCCCCGACTCGCGCGTCTTCGCCCTTTGGCCACTCGCGTCCCGCGTGGGTTCACCCAAAGTTTGGGTCGAGGCATACTTAGCACATTTGCGGCGAATTTTGCGAAAAAATGGGCCGCGGGTCTAGCCCCCGAAGCCTTGGAGGAGTGTGTGTACTCCTTCAAGGTTTTTTCGCAGCGTCGTCATTTGTGCGAGGCGTTTATTTCAGCCGGCCTCGGCGGTGTTTCAGCCGGCCTTGGCGGTGCCGTACGCATGTGCCGACGTTCGCGTGCGTTCGGTGCATATCCAGGAGGTGTAGCCTCGCGTCGAGCCCCCGAGCCTGGGCCCGTTCGAGGCGATCGGGGCGGGCTCTCCGAGTTGTTGGTACGTTCCCTCGCCGTCCCTCCGCGGGACGGGGGGTGAGGTGTCCACAACTCCCATCGAGCGGGTCGCGAATTGTGGGTTCCTCTTCGAGCTGTTATCGGGTGATTCAAGTGGACGCCCATGCCCCGTTCGATAAGGGTTGGCTCGTGGTCCGGAGACTCGTCCATGAAAGCGCTTACGTGGGTTTGCTAGGCAGGGCTCGGTCCCGTTCGCTGGGGACCGAGGGCGCGGAAGCTCTCCCTCGATGGGATCCCTCGACTAGTTGCCTTCGTTGGCTCTTGAATACGACATGTGGGGCGCCCTCGAGCTGGTGAGCTCGAGGACAGTCTCGAATGCGCGCGCCCTCGTCGTCCCTGACTCTGTTGATCTGGGGTGCCTGTTCGGACCCTTCGAGGGTCAGGCTTCGAACCCCTGATTAGTAGGGCCGTTGCGGGGTGGCAGCTAAGTGCCCCCGTCTCGATTGCATCTGCAGGATTCGTGGGTTCGCGGTCGAGTCGACCCCCGAGCTGCTGATCAGTAATCCTCTAGAATCGAGGGCACCTGTGGCGCCCGCTTTCACCGAGCGGGTCTTGAGGCCACTGGTCAGTAATCGCACCCTTCGAGGGTCTGGTTTTTCGAGCACTGGGCTCGGGCCGTGCGAGGGTCACACTTACGCAGTAAGGGACCAGGCTGTTTAAATGCCCACAGTTGTGGCTTAAGTCGTGCGTCGCGGGCGCGCCTTTTCAGGCGTCGCGGCCGCGCGCGTAGTGGGTGACGTGGGGGGCGGACGTGACGGGCCGCTGCGGCTCTTCGGTCGTCGCGCCGTAATGATCGCGCGTGCACGCGCGACCAGCTGTTTCGGTGCGGTGGCCCCCGCTTGTCAGTGGTAGATGCAGCCGCCTGCAGTTAATGCGCGCGACGCGCGGTTTGGGGAGCGTGGCTCCCTTAGATCTATAAATCCAAGTAGAGGGAGGCGGAAGCTCCTTACCTCGTTACTTAGCGCCGCCGCCCTTGGCTCCCTGCCTTCGCTTCTCGGCTGCGCGCCCTTTCGTTTCGCCTGCCGCTAGCTTCGTCTTCGTGCGCCGCTGTCAACCGCAATGGCTCCCCCCCAGCCAATCACGGTGCTGGATCCGCTGCCGTGGAGCCGCTCGACGGTGACGAAGCTCCCCCTGAGCGAGCTCGTGAACAGCGGCCAGCTGGCGCCGAACGTGGAGGGGCAGCCCCCGGCGTGGATCGTTCCGCCGGCGACGGACCGGGAGCCCAACCCGCCGTACGGCCACGTCGTCAGCTTCATCCGGCACCATGAGCGCGGCTTCGCCGCGCCGGCGAGCCGCTTCATGCGCGGACTGTGCCACCACTACGGGGTGGAGCTGCACAACTTCGGCGAATTTTGCGAAAAAATGGGACCATTTTTTGGGGGGGGACGCCCCCGCAGTAGCCCCCGAGGGGGATTTGGTTTTCGGGAAAAAACCAAGTCGCCCTTCAGCTTTATTAATTTGATGGAAATTACAGCCAACTGGGGTGTTGGGTATGTAATGACAAGAAATACTTGGAAATTCTTTCTAAGGGTAGAAGCGACGTAGCTGTTGGATGTTCCAAGCGTTGGTGAGTTCCTCGCCGTGCTCGTTGGCCAGCTTGTAGGTGCCGGGCTTGAGCACTTTGACAACGATGTAGGGTCCCTCCCATGGGGGCGATAGCTTGTGGCGGCCTCGATTATCTTGGCGCAGCCTTAGGACTAGGTCCCCTTCGTCGAAGTCTCGGCGTCGTATCTTCCGGGCCTGGTGCCGCCTCAGAGCCTGCTGGTATCTTGCTGAATGCATCAGGGCCACAGTGCGGGCTTCGTCCAACTGATCCAGTGAGTCCTCGCGGGCTCGCTGGTTGGCGCCCTCGTCGTAGCTCTTGACTCTGGGCGACCCGTATTCCAGATCCGTGGGGAGAACGGCCTCCGCGCCATAGACGAGGAAGAACGGGGTGAACCCCGTGGCCCTGCTCGGAGTGGTTCTGAGGCTCCATACAACCGCCGGCAGCTCCTGGAGCCATTTCCGGCCAGACTTGTTCAGTCTGTCGAAAATCCTGGGCTTGAGGCCTTGTAGGATCATGCCATTGGCCCGCTCCACTTGACCATTGGTCTGTGGGTGCGCGACGGCCGCCCAGTCCACGCGGATGTGGTGCTTGTCGCAGAATTCCAGGAACTTCCTGCCGGTGACTGGGGCCCGTTGTCGGTGATGATGGAGTTAGGCACCCCAAACCGGTGGATGATGTCGGTGAAGAATATTACGGCCTGCTCTGCCCTGAGATTCGTGATTGGGTGCGTTTCGACCCACTTGGAGAACTTGTCAATGCCGACTAGCAGGTGCGTGTAGCCCCCGGGTGCCCTTCGTAGGGGCCCGACCATGTCCAGCCCCCACACGGCAAAAGGCCACGTGATGGGGATCGTCTGGAGGGCATGCGCCGGGAGATTGGTCTTGCGGGCGTAAAACTGGCACCCTTCGCAGGTGCGCACGATCTCGCTGGCATCAGCAACCGTGATAGGCCAATAGAAGCCCTGGCGAAACGCGTTGCCCACGAGGGTGCGTGGCGCCGCGTGGTGGCCACACACGCCCGCGTGGATGTCCCGAAGGAGCTCGCGCCCCTGGGGGATGGGTATGCACCGCTGCAGGACGCCTGACGCAGCGCGCTTGTACAGCTCGCCGTCGACGAGGGTGAACGACTTGGCCTTCCTGGCGATGCGTCTGGCCTCGGACCGATCCGAGGGAAGCTCCCCTTGCTCCATCCAGGCGAGGTACTTGGCCCGCCAGTCCTCCGCGCGGGGGGCTGGCTCCGTGTCCATGGCCTCGGCCGCACCGTAGCCCTCGAGCAAGGAGAGCACAAACGCCTCGTTCGTGGGGTCTTCATTCATGGGTTCCGCGCCCGCTGGGTTCGAGGGAGCCCCCGAGGGTTCCTCTTGACTCGAGGGTGTCGATTCGAGGTTGACGGACGGCCTGGCGACGTCTCGTGCAAAAACGTTCGGGGGGACGGTGATTCACCCCGACGTGATTTTTGCGAGTTCGTCCGCCTCCTCGTTGTACCTGCGGGGTACGTGGTTAAGCTCGAGGCCGTAGAACTTGTCTTCGAGAGCTCGTACGGCGTTGCAGTAGGCCTCCATTTTGTTGTCGTGACAACTCGCATTCTTCATAACTTGGTCAATCACGAGCTGCGAGTCTCCCCTGACGTCGAGGCGTTTGATGCCTGTCTCGATGGTGATCCGAAGGCCGCAAAGAAGGGCCTCGTACTCCGCCATGTTGTTCGACGCGGGGAAATGCAGGCATACCGCGTATCTCATGTGCTCCCCGAGGGGTGAGATGAAGAGCAGGCCCGCGCCTGCCCCTGTTTTCATCACCGACCCGTCGAAGTAGAGGGTCCAGCATTCGGCCTGGATTTGCGGCGGCGGCAGTTGTGTGTCCGTCCATTCGGCGACGAAATCCGCCAGGATTTGGGACTTGATTGCCTTGCGCGGCGCATAGGCGAGCGTCTCGCCCATCAATTCCACAGACCACTTGGCGATTCTGCCCATCGCGTCCGGGTTGCGGATGATCTCACCCAACGGGAACGAGGAGACCACCGTGACCGGGTGGGCCTCGAAGTAGTGCCGGAGCTTGCGCCGCGCGAGCACTACTGCGTAGAGCAGCTTCTGGATCTGTGGGTACCGTGCCTTGGTCTCGGATAGCACTTCGCTGATGTAGTACACGGGCCTCTGGACTGGCAGGGCGTGCCCCTCCTCTGTACGCTCCACCACGATGACGGCGCTGACCACCTGAGTGGTCGCGGCGACGTAGAGGTACAGAGGCTCGTGGTTCTGGGGCGGCGTTAAGATTGGCGCGTGGGCGAGCGTCGCCTTGAGTTTGTCAAGCGCCTCCTGGGCCTCGACGGTCCAGGAGAAGCGCTCGTGTTTCTTCAGGAGTCGGTAGAGGGGTAATCCCTTCTCGCCGAGCCGCGAGATGAAGCGGCTCAAGGCGGCAAGGCACCCCAACACCTTCTGGACCCCCTTGAGGTCTCGAATCGCGCCCATCCGTTCGAGGGCCGCGACCTTCTCGGGGTTGGGTTCGATGCCCCGCTGGGAAACTATGTATCCCAGCAGCATGCCCCGCGGCACTCCGAAGACGCACTTCTCGGGGTTCAGCTTCACCCCGTTGGCTCGCAGGCAATCGAATGCCACGCGCAGGTCGCTAACCAGGTCGTCCGCCTTCCTGGTTTTCACGACTATGTCGTCTACGTAAGCCTCAACGGTTCGCCCGATGTGGTCTCCGAAAACGTGCTGCATACATCGCTGGTATGTAGCGCCCGCGTTTCGAAGGCCAAACGACATCGTTACGTAGCAGAACATTCCGAACGGCGTGATGAACGAAGTCGCAAGCTGGTCGGACTCCTTCATCTTTATTTGGTGGTACCCGGAATAGGCATCGAGGAAACACAATAGTTCACACCCTGCAGTTGAGTCAACGATCTGATCGATTCGTGGCAAAGGAAAAGGAACTTTGGGACATGCTTTATTCAAACTAGTGTAATCTACACACATCCGCCACTTCCCATTCTTTTTCTTAACTAGTACAGGATTAGCTAGCCACGTAGGGTGAAAAACTTCCTTGATGAACCCGGCCTCGAGGAGCTTCCGCAGCTCCACTCCGATCGCCCGGCGCCGCTCTTCGTCAAAGCGGCGCAACCGTTGTTGCACGGCTCGGGAGTGAGGTAGGATATCAAGGGAGTGCTCGGCGACCTCCCTCGGGATGCCTGGCATATCCGAGGGGCTCCACGCGAAGATATCGGCGTTGGCGCGGAGAAAGTCGACGAGCACCACTTCCTATTTCGGGTCGAGGGTGGAACTGACCCTCAACACCTTGCCCTCGGGGGCTGCAGGGTCGAGGGGCACCTCCTTCGATTGTTCGGCAGCCTCGAAACTGCCCGCGTGCTTGGCGGAGGAGTCGGGGCCCTCGTTGGCCAGCTTCTCCATGTCCGCGACAAACGTTTCGTCGAGCGCCAGGGCCTCAGCGTGCTCGACGCACTCGATGTCACAGTCGAATGCGTGCTCGATCGACGAGCCCACGGTGATTACGCCTTTTGGCCCCGGCATCTTCATCTTGAGGTAAGTGTAGTTCGGGACCGCCATGAACTTGGCATAGCACGGACGGCCAAGGATGGCGTGGTACGCGCCCCGGAACCCCACTACCTCAAAGGTGAGGACTTCCTTGCGGAAGTTGTCCGGTGTGCCGAACCAGACTGGCAGGTCGATCTGCCCGAGGGGCTGGACGCGCTTGCCTGGCGCGACGCCATGGAACGGCGCCGTGCTGGGCCGCAGCTGGTCCAACCCAATCCCCATCAGTCGTAGGGTGTGGGCGTAGTGGATGTTGAGGCTGCTGCCGCCGTCCATCAGCACCTTGGAAAACCGCGCGTTGCCGATGATGGGATCGACGACCAACGGGTACTGGCCCGGGTTGGGGATGCGGTTCGGGTGGTCCTCGCGGCTGAAGGTGATGGCGTCCTCCGACCAATCGAGGAAGGAAGGAGGTGCCCTCTCCGCGGCGAGGACCTCGTGCCGCTCTCGCTTGCGCCGATTGGTGGACATGTCCACCGTCGGTCCCCCGAAGATGAAGAAGACGTTCTCCACCGCAGGGAAGCCGTCAGCGTCTCCGCCACCCCCGTCCTTCATGGCCCCGTCCTCCTTCGCGGCGATGCGGCGGTAGTACTTCTTGAGCATGTCACACTGCTCAAGTGTGTGGTTGACTGGGGTCTTGTGGTACGGGCAGGGCTTCTTCAACATATCGTCGAATACGCCGGGGCCTCGTGGGGCTCCTCGAGGGCCCTTTCGAGCCGGGTCAACTGCGAGGGCCTCGTCCCCGCTGTTGTCGTGCCCCTGCGCGCGCGTCTCGTGGCGCGGCTTCTTGCCCTTCTTGCCCCGCTTGTGCTTGTGCTGGGGCTCCTTGGACTTGCTGCCCTCCGCGGGCGCGTCGTCCGCGCGCTTGCCCTTCTTGCCGTCGAAAATGGCACCCACTGCCTCCTCTCCGGAGGCGAAGCTGGTGGCGATGTCGAACAGCTCGTTGGAGTCGACCGGCGGGCTCCTCCCGAGCTCGCGCACGAGGTCCCGACAGGTTGTGCCTTCAAGGAAGGCGTGCACGATCTCGGATTGAGCAACGCTCGGGAGCTCAGTACAGCGCTTTGAAAAGCGCCGTATGAAGTCCCGGAGCGACTCGCCGGGCTTCTGGGCGCACGCTCGTAGGTCCCAGGAGTTCCCAGGGCGCACATATGTGCCCTGGAAGTTCCCCACGAACGTGCGCACTAAGTCATCCCAGCTGTGGATCTGGCTGGGCGGTAGGTGCTCGAGCCATGTTCTGGCCGAGTCCGCAAGGTGCAGCGGCAGATTGCGGATGATCACCGCATCGGTGGTGGCTCCGCCCAGCTGACAAGCCAGACGGTAGTCGTTGATCCACACACGAGGGTCCGTCTCCCCCGTGTACTTGTCGATGGTGGTGGGCTGGCGGAAATGCTGGGGGAAACTCGCCGCACGGATTTCCCGACTGAACACTCGGGTTCCCAGGGGTTCCGGCGTTGGCGAGCGGTCCTCCCGGCTGTCGTAGCGACCGCCTCGTCGAGGGTGGTAGCCCGCCGCCGCTCGCGCCTCCGCGTCGCCCTTTCGCTTGGCGTTCAGGACGTTGCGGGCGTCTCCGTCGTGGGCCTCGCCGCGCGTGTCAAGGATCCGCTCCTTGACAGGCGTCTTGCCCTGGTTTGGCGGCTGCTCCGCCGCGCCGTCCGCGTGGACGGATGCCTCCTGGTCCTTCGCGCCACCGTCGCCCCGCGTGCTGGACTGGTTGCGCATGCGGGACGTGGAGCTCTCGGCCTGCTGCACGGCCGCTTGCTCAATGAGAGTCTGCGCCTCGCGGCGCAGGTTACGTGCTTCGGGTGTCGATGGCTCGGGCATGGCCCGAAGTAGTGTTGCCGCCGCGATGAGTTTTTGGCTGGCACGAAGTGGCGTGTGTGGGTTGTCCACGTTGAAGTTGGCGTTGATGCGCTCGCAGGCTTGCTTCCCGGCATCTCGGGCGCGTTCGCCGCGCGCCGAGGCTTCCCCTGCGATAGTTGCACGCAGGAGCCGCACCTGCCGGTACTCTTCCGCGAGCTTCGCCTCGAGCTCGCGTGCCTGGGCCAGCTGCGCATTGATGTCCGCATTGCCCGCTGGTGGGGCCGGTGGCGGGTTCGGCTCCGGATGCTGGGCCGCGTTCCCGTCGCCCGCTCCGTTTGCGCCGTCTTGCTCGTTGGCGATGACAACGAAGCACTCGCGCGAGGGGTCATAACTCCCCTCGCTGGAGTCGTCGGAGCAACCGAACCAGTAGTCCGCGGCATCAAGGAATCGCCGGAAGACCACAGGGTCCGGTACGCCGGAGAAGTCCCACTCTGCGTAGCCATGCGAAGTTGAGGGCGGCAGTTCGCTGGGCGAGCCGTGGTACGACTCGTCGTTGGTGGTGGCGATGAGGTTCCGGATTGACAGCAAGTGATGGCCCGGGAGATCCTCGTACGCGGCCATATCGGTGCTGACGGATGAGGCGTACGCCGCAGCAGGGTTGCGCATCCCGTGGGGAAACTGCGGCCCCGCGGCCACGTGCTCCCCCGCAGGGTGCGCCACCGTGCTGCTTGGCGGGGGCGCGTCGTTCCGGGCCGCCTCGCGTGTTGCCCGGCGTCGCTCCGTGCGCGCCTGGCGCGAGCGCTGACCGGGGCGTTTGCGGCGTCGGGGCGTCGAGGCGCTCGCGGCAGCCACCCGGGTGGGTGCCGGAGCGTCAGTAGCAGGCGTGACGGGCATTGGGCCCGGCCCAGTCGACCGCCACGGGTGGAGCTCGTCGAAGTTGGTGAGGCGCATGAGGTAGCCGTTCCCTGTAGCCTGAAAGTTCAGGCTCCCAAACCGGATTTCGAATCCAGCGGGGAGAGGGTCCGAGCTGCCCATGGCGTACCTCTGGGACGTCATCTCGGTACAAATCACCATCGAGAATGCTGGTGAGGAGTCGATCACAGCGCGAGAGTCCCCTACCTGGCGCGCCAACTGTCGGTGCGGAAAGTAGTCCCGACACTAACTAGTAGATTACGCTGTGATCAGCTTCTCGATGGTCGGTGCCAACGACAACACAGGGGACACAAGTTTATCCTGGTTCCGGCCGGGGCCGTACGTCCAGCAGTGGTGTGCTCGAGGCACTGTATTGCGTTGCACCGTGGTGCTTGCAGAGGGGAGCTACAAGCGGGGCGGGAGAGGAGGCCGGGCCTCCAGGTCCCTGAGGTTTTGATTGAGGCGAGTGCCAATATCGTGGTGGAGGCGGAAGGCGTGTAAGTCAGTGCTCCTTTTCGTTTTTCCGTCCTCATCCCCCTGCGGCCAGGGGACTGCCCCTCCTTTTATAGGCCAAGGAGGAGGCAGTTTACAGGCGTGCCGCACTGTTCTAGCTACGTGTGATGGCATGGCGGACAGTGCAATAGAGTGGACGGCCGTCCTGGCGAATCTTGCTTCTGGCGGAGCGTCGTGGCGTGCCCTGTATCCGTCCAGGAGCGGCTTCGAGGGTGGCGGCGTAGAAACTTTCCGCGTGGTCGTCGTCCGTACGCTGACTCGAGGGTGCGGCTGACGGGAGGTCGCAAGGGGCACAGCCGCGGTCGTGGTGGTGTCTTGTCGCCCCGCATTCCCACAGCGTCAGGGATGGCGCAGCAGTGCCCGGGATGGCGTCGTGATGGCGGGGATGGCCGCGCAGGACCGACGGTGACGGAGGTGACGCGCCTCACTGGTCCGGCGTCATGGTGTGGCGCGGAGCAGGCGTCCGTCCCCGTTTCGAGGGTTCTGCCGTCCTCTTTCGAGGGTGCGGCGCGTTGGCCGTACGAGAGTGGGTGGCGCAGCGTCGCGGAGCTGACACTGGCCTTGCCGAGTGGGTGGCGCAGTGTCGCGGAGCTGACACTGGCCTTGCCGCACAGTGGTGGGGATGGCCTCATCGGGAGAGTTGGCAGAACAGCGCCGGGATATGATTCCCGGGCGTGTCAGAGGGACGGCATGGCGCGGATTCGTCTTTGACCCGGGCGCCTGCAAGTGTTAGAACGCTGAACGCCCCTGTCGGGGGAGCAGGTGCGGGGGCGGCGAGCCCGTGAGGGCCTCGAGCGAGGCAGAATCCCCTCCGAGGGGGCGACCGACCCTCGAGCGAGGCGGAGTCTCACCCGAGGGGTGGGGCGACCGACCCTCGAGCGAGGCGGGGTCTCGTTCGCGTGGCGCTGCGCCCCTCGAGCGAAGCGGAGTTCCGCCCGGGGGTGGCTGGGCCGACTGCTCTGGTGGGCTGCTGGGGCCACCAGGGCTGCGGGCCCGACCGCTGGGCCGTGACTATCTTGAGCGTGTTTTAGGTTTGTGAATTCGTTTGTGTTTCAGTTTTTTGCGAAAGTAAACGGGTTTCCCCCGGTTTTTTAGGGGACCCCTACGGCTGTCCCCGACAAGAATTGTCTCCATTCTAGAAGAATCAGGCTTTGATATAAGGAAAAAGGTACTTCATCCTCCCCAATCACCACCTGTCAGTAGCAGCGAGGAAGAAGATGTGCATGACCTCGAGGAAGAAGATGTGCATGGCCTCGAGGAAGAAGATGTGCTTGGCAGTGAGGAAGAAGAAGCACGTGGCAGAGAGGAAGACCATTGGCATGTCATCGAGGACGAAGGTAGTCAACAGCACATTGATAGTCAATCACCTATGCTGGACACAATAGATAAGCTGACAGAGCCAACCAAGTGCAGCCTTTTGGATGGCTCCAGGAATAAAGTGGAGCTTGCACTAGCCACTGTCTTTCCATTGCAAAAGACTCTCCATACAGTACCGGTGCAGGATGGGTATGCTGTGGTGCAACCTAGTTATGTGTGGGGCAATACAGGTCACTACCCTCTGCCTGTACCAATTGGGGGGGATGAAGTAACAACCCTAGCTGAGGCTCTCTATATAAGGATCCAATGGTCAAAGAACAGGATCTCTGTACCACCCATTACGAGAAATACCAACCCTGCTCCCACATCAGGTAGTAGGGGTACAACATCAGATGGAGGTACTGCAGCTCAGCGTTAGCAAGAGAAAGCTCAGTAGCAGCAGCAGCAGCAGCCACAGATCAGCAAAACTACGCAGCAGGAGCATCGACAACAGCAGGAGGAGGACATGCAATCTCCGCCTAAGAAGCAGCAGCAGATCAGCAAAACTACGCAGCAGGAGCATCGACAACAGCAGGAGGAACCCAGGTAATCTCCACCTAAGCAGCAGCAGCAGCGACAGGTGGAGGACAGGCAATCTCCGCCTGAGCAGCAGCCACCGCAGAAGAAGGGGGTGTTGATGGTCAATATTTTCCATTTTCAAGACCGTCAACTCCTGCAAATCTAAGCATGAATTGAACATCCACACTAGAATAGGTGCTTAAACTCATACTTTCCACCAGTGTCGATGTCTATTTGAATGCAGGTATTTAGCATAAGAAATGAGAGGAATTCATGCACTTTCACTCCACTCCAATCCAAGGCACTCAAATGATGGCCAATCAGGGGCTGCCACATGGATTCTCCTGGATCCATGATGTCACCAATCCATGTGAAGGACTTTCGACGAATCATACGCTGCCACGTCAGCATCACATGGATCCATGGGCCCACATTACCAACTAAACCGCCAGGAAACGTGCCATGCACGGAGGAGGGGCATCAGGGCCCACATGGAAGTGAGCCAGAGGAAGCTCACCCCAAATGGAGGGGAGAAGGTGTCGGCCGACCCTAGGATCGGCCGAACCGACCTAGGGTCGGTTGATCCTCCCCCTCCACTTGTCACTTGCTCATTGGCTCCCTACTGCAGTCCCGGGTGTTTAGGGGCACTTTGAGCCCCGAAGCAAGCCTCCTCCTTGACTATAAATAGGAGGGGAGGGGCTCCATTTCACACACACCACCTAGCTCTCAAGATTCACTTTCTCTTGTGTAGCTCTCTCTCCCTCTCTCCAATTTTGCCCATGAGAGGTGATTCTCACCTCTTTGTGGTATAATGGTGATGAGGAGGGATCTAGATTAGGATTAGTGT
Source organism: Cenchrus fungigraminus (assembly GCA_036936925.1). Taxonomy (NCBI): domain Eukaryota; kingdom Viridiplantae; phylum Streptophyta; class Magnoliopsida; order Poales; family Poaceae; genus Cenchrus; species Cenchrus fungigraminus. The sequence goes on along the minus strand of CM072773.1, from coordinate 137,616,147 downwards.
GAGGTAGAGGAGGGGTAAGGAGTGAGTTGATGTCCTCGTGGATGCTTGTTCTTCATTTAGATCAAAGTGAGTATTTCAGCATTTCTTATTTAGACTATAGTGGACATCATGCATGGTTGCTTTGTTCTTGTGTTCTTAGCTCGTTCATAAGTTAGAGGCTTGTGTTCTTCGTGACACAAGGCTTCGATCCTTTAGAGCTAGAACCATAGTTCATTTACTTGTTTAGCATGCTCTGATCCTGTTTAGTTAAGTAAGTTTGTTGTACCTTGTTCAGCTGCATCCATAGCTTCCTTTCTGCTCCCAGTTCAATGATATGATCTGATTCGGATCTTTCCCTTGTTCGTGGGACCGTATTTATATGGTTGCTATAGTGTAGTTAGCGGGCTAGCATACGCCGCACTATAGTGTTTATCTGGGGTACAGACGTGGTGTCTGGGCCTTGGGTTTCCTACGGAGACCACGTACGATCGTAGCATAGAGGTAGGCCACAGTGGTGACAGCCTGTTGGACCCTTTGCAACCCTCTACGTCGCGTACCGAGTTGGGCTCGCAGGACAGCACCTCTGAGTGTTGTCGCCCCGTGGGGACGACTGAGATCTGACAGGAATACATCTTGAGAGCTAAGTCCCTTAAGGAAGTGCTTCTTGTATCCCGACCTATCCCAGCGAAAGCTGGTGTCCTTGGATAGACCCTCTCTGGTTACTCTCCGTCCTAGGAATGAAACCCGACGGGAATACTCATTCTCCTAGGGAGAAGTGCTACAGCGGTGTATCCGTGCGCTTGCGGATTCGTTTGCACTCGTCAGTGTACCCGGGAGTTTCTTACACGCTCACGCTACCACGGCGCCTAGTGCTGAGATTAAGAAACGCCAACAGGGGGCCGGGAAACCTCTGCCTAGAGATGAGCTTCTTAACTGTTTTTGGACAAAACAGGATCCAAAATACAAGCCTGCTGTGCCTATGTTGTCAGAAGAGGACTTACAGGCTGCTGGACCGAATTGTGCCAGGTTGCATGCTTACGCCATGGAACACAGTAAGGATAAACTTAGTTTTCCAGCAAAGTTGCCTGAAGACTCCTTTCATGGTGCTGGTGATTTAATGTTAAACATTGCATTCAGTCACGTTTATGACCTTATAACCCTGGTTGCTCTGGATGAGACCTTTTTGAGGTTGTGGACATTGTAAGTGCCTTAAAACCAAAATAGATATTTCTTTAATTTTGACCACAAAGTTCATGCATGCTAACATTTGGATTTTTTGTAGGAAAATGAAGGACAAGGCAGTGGAGATGAAGATCAGTGTTGGGTTTTTGGATCCACAGGTTCTCACGACCACAAAGATTCATAAGGAGTCTAACCTTGTAATAAAAGCATTGAGAAATGCAATGACGAATGACTACGTGGTGGGTGCCTTTGGCACCGGTGGCCACTATGTCACACTGATCATCTGTATGAAGTTCAAAGAGGTTTGGTATCTAGATTCTGCTAAACATCATCCCCTGCGAAAGTTTGAAGACCTCCGAGCGCTTGTGACTTGGTCCGTACCTTGTAGGTTTTGTTCACAAAATTCAATCTCTTAGTGTTTCTAATCGGTATTGCTGATCATGCAGGGCCTCTGAATATATATGCCCAAAGGACGAAGGGATGAAAGGAAAGAAGACAAAGCTAAAATCCAATCAGACATTCAAGCACAAGCCAAATACCACTGTAAGACCGAGGTTTTTTTATGGTCCCTTCATACCAATTTGGTACTGCATTAACTTGTAATTTTGGTACCTCGATGCGTAGTGTGCTCAGCAGCCATCGGGGTTTGTTTTGCATGGATTCCATGTGGCATTCAATATGTTCAAACTACTTGAAGACATACCTCACATCAAGAAGGCCGCTGTAAGTAGATAATGCTCTCACCCTTTGTCTCTGTTCATATATTCTCCATTTGATTTTAGAAACTGATTTGTACTTGTATTCTCACAATTATTTTATTTTGCAGGATTTCAAACCTACCCTTAATGTTTCTACAGAAGATCTAAAGCCGGTCCGGGAGATGCTGTGCGAGTACATTGTTAAGGAGATCCTCGACCCAAATGGCAACCTCTATAATGGTGCACCGTGAGTTCATTGTACTGCCTGACAAACTTGAAACTTGCTGCATTCAGGCTATTAGTACTACCTGAGAAACCTGCTTGGCTGGGGTCAGATGTTGCTTGGTTTAGGCAGTTTTCTCAGGACTCCATCCAAACAAAGCACCGATGACGAACTTGAAACTTTAGCATGCATGTCGATCTGATGAGGAACTTGATGTGATCTCGCATTATTGTGTATATATATATGTGATCTTGCTTGTGTATATATGTGATGAGAATGTGTTTGTGATGTCTCCTAGCATTGCTGTGGTGGCTGCCAAATCCTGGCTGTTTCCAGGATGTAGCCCCTGATCTGGTGGCGGCCAAATCCTGGCTGGTTTCGGGATGCAGCCAGAAAACGGACAGGTTACTGTAGGTGCCCTACGTATCGGTCACGGGAGTTAAGTAAGGCACGTTACAAAAACAGATCCGTGAGTAACGGGCTTCACTTGGAACGCCCATTACAAGTATGACAACACTGTAACGGGCCGCATAAAGGGCTATTACTAATACTGACCGGTGGGCCCTACAAGTTGATGCATTCGTCGAGACAGAGGAGACGCGCTTCCAGAGCACGCGTCTCCTGTCGTCGAGACAGACATGACGCGCGTCTAGAGCACACGTCTCCTTTCGTGGAGGCAGGCGAGACGCGCGTCCAGAGAACGCGTCTCCATTCGTCCAGATAGAGAAGACGCGCGTACAAAAAATGCGTCTCCTTACGTGCAGACGCGTGTCCACAGCAAACGTCTCCGATAGTGAGTTCATGTAACGGGCTAGGTTTCTGTGTCTGTTACCAAAGGTCCATGTGGGCCCAGAGAAACAGACATTTCACGTGACCGGTAACTTGTTTCGGTAACGGCCTTTGTTAGACGCCCGTTACAATTACGTGTTATCAGTAACGGGCATCCGCCCGTTACCTTTCTTGGCTTATTTGTAACGCTTGATCGGTAACGGGCATTTTGCCCGTTACCAATGGCCATCCGCGCCCGTTACCAATGGCTGTTTTTCACGTAGTGTCACACCAATCACTACCGGAAACGGAGCCTCTGCCGAGAGCTCCAAGCGTTGCCGAGAGCACTCTCGGCAGAGGTACGCTTTGCCGAGAGCAACGGGGCCCGCTCTCGGTAGAGGAAACGCCCACGGCGTAGCGATCCCTTTGCCGAGAGCTTGAGCCCCTGGCTCTCGGCAAAGCGTGCAGCAGATGGCGTATGGGCGACGCCGTCACGGCCGTGTCCTGGCCGTTAGCCCCTGCCTCTCTTTGCTGAGAGCCAGAGGGCCCATCTCTCGGCAAAGAACTGACGCACGGCACCTCCCGCCTTTGCCTAGAGCCTTACCTCTTTGCCGAGAGCATTCTAGCCACTCACGGCAAAATGTTGAAGAAAACTTCAAATTTTTGGCTTCAAACTTTTTCCTTGCTTAACATATACTCATACAGAGTACATGTTCAAAATTGGCGCCATTTTGACTCTGTTTGCTATATTTAACAATTTTACTTCGTTCTTCGTAATTTTTTCGTATACGTCCGATATGAACTGCAAGTGCATGAAATGTTATTGTAAAGTTGTTGGAAAAATGATATTCATGTTCATGAGACATCTCTAACACTCTGTACATGAAATGAAGCTAACTTTCCGTCATTGGGTTCTTTGATCGTGATGAAGATCGTGAGGTAGAAAGGTTGTAAAATTGTATAAAATTCAAATAAAGTTTGAAAATCACGAATTTTGTCAAGCGCTCATGATATCGTATGTTGAGTTTGTGGTAAAAATTTGAGAATGTTTTGAACACTTTAACACATACGCTGTTTAGAAACCGGAACATCTCACGAGAAGTTTCAAAGATTTTGAACTAATGTCACTTGATTTGGAGACTTAGACAAATTCAAATTTTGTTTGACCACAAAAACTTTTTTATAAGTAATATGCAACATAAATGGTACCATGTTAAGTGTTGGTATTTTTTCTCATGTATTTGGTATTTTTAAAATTAAATTTGGTTCAGAAATTCTGTGCCGAGAGTAATGCTCTCGGCACAGAGGTCCCCTCTGCCGAGAGCTGCCAGGTTGGCTCTCGGCAAAGAAGTCGTGCGTGCGGGCCCACTGCTGGTCAAACGGCAAGGGTGTTGTTGGTGGTCCCGCTGTCCCCTCTGTGCCGAGAGCCAGATCTCAAGCTCTCGGCAAAGAGGTGGGCCCACCTATTCCCAACAGTTCGGTCAAACGGCCGGGGCCTGCAGGTGGGCCCCAAACCACTGTCTGCCGAGAGCCAAGATCAAGGGCTCTCGGCAAAGAGGTGGGGCCACCTCTTCCCAACGTTCGGTCAAACGGACGGGGACTGCAGGTGGCCCCCCGCCCCACGCTTTGCCGAGAGCCAAGATCTAGGGCTCTCGGCACAGCTTTGCCGAGAGCACTAGATCTAGGCTCTCGGCAAAGCCGGCATGCCGGGCCCACTGTCGGCCACACACACAACACACACACACACAACACACACTGCCACAACACACACACACACCAACACACGCCCCGCCCGCCGCCGCGCGCCGCCGCGCCTGCCGTGCTGCGCCGCCGCAACGTCGCGCCCGCTGCGCGCCCGCCCCTGCCCGGCCGCCCGCCGTGCCCCAGCCCGCCGCGGTGCGTCCCCGTCCTCGCCGCCGCGCCCCTGCCCACCCCTGCCCACCCCGCGCCGCCGCCCCTGCCCCCCACACCCCCACCGCCGGGTGGATTTGGTAAGTAATTTTTTGTCCGCAATTTTAGTTAGAAATTTTAGTTAGCAATTTTAGTTAGAAATTTTAGGTAGTAATTTTGGGTAGCAAGTTAGATAGAAATTTTAGATAGCAATGTATGTAGTGATATAGCAATGTAAGCATGAATTTTAGGTAGTAATTTTGGTTAGTAATTTTAGGTAGCAATGTATGTAGTGATATAGCAATGTAGGCAATTTGAAATAGTAACTTGTAACTTCACCTACTATATTTAGAATAAGAGAGAAAATATGGATTGGAGGAGCGGGAAATTAACAAAAGTTATGTTTTGGTTTAAACTTTTTGATGCATGTCTTGGATCGGATGTTTGGATGAGTTACATGGATTTGAAATTACGTTTTACTTATAAGTCTCTAACAATTTTATAGGGAGAGGTGCCTATGCCGCACTTATCACCGGGGAGGGAATTTTCGAGGAGGAAGAGGAGTAGGTTGCGCCAACTCCTAGGTTAGGCTCGTGGCTTGGGCCACGACATGTGATTTGTCCGGCCATCGAGCCGTTGGAAGAAAACTCGTGTGTAGCCCGGCCTTCGTGTCGTGGCTTTTGTTTTGCAGGTTTTGGAAACCTCACCGTACAGGAGAGGTGCTGCCGAAATTTTTATTTGACACTAATATGTTCATTTATTTTAGGTTCCCGTAGCTGCAGCCGCCCTCGCCCGCCACCGCTGAAGGAGGAGTAGGAGGTCGCGCCGCCCGCCCCTGTCTCGGAGTCCTGGTCTTGCCGCCCGCCCCTGTCTCGGAGTCCTAGTCGTGCCGCCCGCCCCTGTCTCGGAGTACTAGGTGAGCACGCGAAAAATGCTCTTGTTTTCATTTGATGTCGTAGATCGCGAAACCTAGTTAGGTGTCTCCCATTCGGAAGAGATACAGTTCGAAATATGCAGAACTTTGCATATTTATGACCGTATCTGTTTTGAATTGTCCACGTTTTTAGGACAGCCCGTGGATGCGTAGATGGGTTTAGTTTCTATGGTCTACTCCGATCCGAGACAGAGTTTCGGCAGCACCTCCCCGTTGTTCTCCGGATACACAATCTCCCTAATGGGACGTGTATTTGCAGAACAGTGGGGAGGTGCTGCCGAAATTCTATCTCGGGTCGGAGTAGACCATAGGAACTGACCCCATCTACGCATCGACGGGTGGGATTAGGACCTATCTTTACCTATTAGAATGTGTATACATCGTGTAGAGGATGCAATTTATTTTATATAACTCGCTGATATGATAGAGAATGGATGACCATGAGTGGATGTACAAAGGATGGGCACCAAATGGTCGTGTGACACAGGAATGGGTTGACAACACTCAAGCTTTCGTGGATGAAGCATTTAGAAAGGTTAAAGGGCCTAAAAACAGTAAAACCATTTGGTATCCCTGCGCCAAGTGCGGAAACTCGCGTCAAACGAACAAGCAGGACATGGCAGCTCATCTGCACAACAATGGTTTTACAAAAGACTATTCCAAGTGGACCTTCCATAGTGAAACCTGTCGTTTGCGATCCGAGGCCGTGAGACAACGGATCGGAGAACAAAGGAAAAGACCTAAGGCTGATTTCATCCTTAAAAGGGAACAAAGGAAGGAAGTACTACAATGGATCCAAGATTTAATGTTCCCTGATGGATATGCTGCGAATTTGAGGAGGGGAGTCAATTTAGATCGTCTGCGATTAAAGGGGTTGAAAAGTCATGACTACCACATATGGGTCGAGCGACTTCTTCCGGTGATGGTTCGAGGCTATGTACCTGAGCATGTGTGGAAAGTGCTGGCAGAGGTGAGCTATTTCTTCCATCAGCTTTGCGCTAAGGAGTTATCTCGTGCTGTGATTGACAAACTTGAAAAAAGTGCACCTGTGTTGCTCTGTAACCTAGAGAAGATCTTTCCACCTGGCTTCTTCAACCCGATGGAACATATGATTTTGCACCTTCTGCGCGAGGCACGATTGGGGGGGCCCGTGCAGAACCGTTGGTGCTATCCAATTGAGAGGGTTTGCAAGGTTTTTTGAGGCAAAGAACTGACGCACGGCACCTCCCGCCTTTGCCTAGAGCCTTACCTCTTTGCCGAGAGCATTCTAGCCAGTCACGGCAAAATGTTGAAGAAAACTTCAAATTTTCGGCTTCAAACTTTTTCCTTGCTTAACATATACTCATACAGAGTACATGTTCAAAATTGGCGCCATTTCGACTCTGTTTGCTATATTTAACAATTTTACTTCGTTCTTCGTAATTTTTTCGTATACGTCCGATATGAACTGCAAGTGCATGAAATGTTAGAGTAAAGTTGTTGGAAAAATGATATTCATGTTCATGAGACATCTCTAACACTCTGTACATGAAATGAAGCTAACTTTCCGTCATTGGGTTCTCTGATCGTGATGAAGATCGTGAGGTAGAAAGGTTGTAAAATTGTTTAAAATTCAAATAAAGTTTGAAAATCACGAATTTTGTCAAGCGCTCATGATATCGTATGTTGAGTTTGTGGTAAAAATTTGAGAATGTTTTGAACACTTTAACACATACGCTGTTTAGAAACCGGAACATCTCACGAGAAGTTTCAAAGATTTTGAACTAATGTCACTTGATTTGGAGCCTTAGACAAATTCAAATTTGTGTTTGACCACAAAAACTTTTTTATAAGTAATATGCAACATAAATGGTACCATGTTAATTGTTGGTATTTTTTCTCATGTATTTGGTATTTTTAAAATTAAATTTGGTTCAGAAATTCTGTGCCGAGAGTAATGCTCTCGGCACAGAGGTCCCCTCTGCCGAGAGCTGCCAGGTTGGCTCTCGGCAAAGAAGTCGTGCGTGCGGGCCCACTGCTGGTCAAACGGCAAGGGTGCTGTTGGTGGGCCCGCTGTCCCCTCTGTGCCGAGAGCCAGATCTCAAGCTCTCGGCAAAGAGGTGGGCCCACCTATTCCCAACAGTTCGGTCAAACGGCCGGGGCCTGCAGGTGGGCCCCAAACCACTGTCTGCCGAGAGCCAAGATCTAGGGCTCTCGGCAAAGAGGTGGGGCCACCTCTTCCCAACGTTCGGTCAAACGGACGGGGACTGCAGGTGGCCCCCCGCCCCACGCTTTGCCGAGAGCCAAGATCTAGGGCTCTCGGCACAGCTTTGCCGAGAGCACTAGATCTAGGCTCTCGGCAAAGCCGGCATGCCGGGCCCACTGTCGGCCACACACACAACACACACTGCCACAACACACACACGCCAACACACACATGCCAACACCCGCCCTGCCGCCGTCGTCGTCCAGCCGCGCGCGCCGTCCATCCGCGGTGCCGCGCCGCGCCGCCGAAACGCCGCGCCCGCCCGCTCCTGGCCGCCCCTGCCCGGCCGCCCGCCGCGCCCCTGCCCGCCGTGGTGCGCCCCCGCCCACGCTGCCGCGCCCCTGCCCACCCTTGCCCACCCCCACACTGCCGCCCCTGCCCCCCACACCGCCGGGTGGATTTGGTAAGTAATTTTTTGTCCGCAATTTTAGTTAGAAATTTTAGGTAGTAATTTTGGGTAGCAAGTTAGATAGAAATTTTAGATAGCAATGTATGTAGTGATATAGCAATGTAAGCATGAATTTTAGGTAGTAATTTTGGTTAGTAATTTTAGGTAGCAATGTATGTAGTGATATAGCAATGTAGTCAATTTGAAATAGTAACTTGTAACTTCACCTACTATATTTAGAATAAGGGAGAAAATATGGATAGGAGGAGTGGGAAATTAACAAAAGTTATGTTTTGGTTTAAACTTTTTGATGCATGTCTTGGATCGGATGTTTGGATGAGTTACATGGATTTGAAATTACGTTTTACTTATAAGTCTCTAACAATTTTATAGAGAGAGGTGCCTCTGCCGCACTTATCACCGGGGAGGGAATTTTCGAGGAGGAAGAGGAGTAGGTCGCGCCAACTCCTAGGTGAGGCTCGTGGCTTGGGCCACGACATGTGATTTGTCCGGCCATCGAGCCATTGGAAGAAAACTCATGTGTAGCCCGGCCTTCGTATCGTGGCTTTTGTTTTGCAGGTTTTGGAGACCTCACCGTACAAGGGAGGTACTGCCGAAATTTTTATTTGACACTATTATGTTCATTTATTTCAGGTTCCCGTAGCTGCAGCCGCCCTCACCCGCCACTGCTGAAGGAGGAGTAGGAGGTCGCGCCGCCCGCCCCGGTCTCGGAGTCCTGGTCTTGCCGCCCGCCCCTGTCTCGGAGTCCTGGTCGTGCTGCCCGCCCCTGTCTCGGAGTACTAGGTGAGCACGCGAAAAATGCTCTTGTTTTCATTTGATGTCGTAGATCGCGAAACCTAGTTAGGCGTCTCCCGTTCGGAAGAGATACAGTTCGAAATATGCAGAACTTTGCATATTTATGACCGTATCTGTTTTGAATTGTCCACGTTTTTTGGACAGCCCGTGGATGCGTAGATGGGTTTAGTTTCTATGGTCTACTCCGATCCGAGACAGAGTTTCAGCAGCACCTCCCCGTTGTTCTCGGGATACACAATCTCCCTAACGGGACGTGTATTTGGAGAACAGCGGGGAGGTGCTGCCGAAATTCTGTCTCGGGTCGGAGTAGACCATAGGAACTGACCCCATCTACGCATCGACTGGTGGGATTAGGACCTATCTTTACCTATTAGAATGTGTATACATCGTGTAGAGGATGCAATTTATTTTATATAACTCGCTGATATGATAGAATAGATGACCGTGAGTGGATGTACAAAGGATGGGCACCAAATGGTCGTGTGACACAGGAATGGGTTGACAACACTCAAGCTTTCATGGATGAAGCATTTAGAAAGGTTAAAGGGCCTAAAAACAGTAAAACCATTTGGTGTCCCTGCGCCAAGTGCGGAAACTCGCGTCAAAGGAACAAGCAGGACATGGCAGCTCATCTGCACAACAATGGTTTTACGAAAGACTATTCCAAGTGGACCTTCCATAGTGAAACCTGTCGTATGCGATCCGAGGCCGTGAGACAATGGATCGGAGAACAAAGGAAAAGACCTAAGGCTGATTTCGTCCTTAAAAGGGAACAAAGGAAGGAAGTACTACAATGGATCCAAGATTTAATGTTCCCTGATGGATATGCTGCGAATTTGAGGAGGGGAGTCAATTTAGATCGTCTGCGATTAAAGGGGTTGAAAAGTCATGACTACCACATATGGATCGAGCGACTTCTTCCGGTGATGGTTCGAGGCTATGTACCTGAGCATGTGTGGAAAGTGCTGGCAGATGTGAGCTATTTCTTCCGTCAGCTTTGCGCTAAGGAGTTATCTCGTGCTGTGATTGACAAACTTGAAAAAAGTGCACCTGTGTTGCTCTCTAACCTAGAGAAGATCTTTCCACCTGGCTTCTTCAACCCGATGGAACATATGATTTTGCACCTCCCGCGCGAGGCATGATTGGGGGGGGGCGTGCAGAACCGTTGGTGCTATCCAATTGAGAGGGTTTGCAAGGTTCTTCGAAGCTCATGTAAAAATAAAAATAAAATTGAAGCTTGCATTGCGGAGTCACACATTCTGCAGGAGGTGTCAAACTTCACAACTAAATACTATGCTGAGCACCTTCCCAACGTGCATAATCGACCTCCTCAGTACAATGCTGGTGAAAATGAATCGAACCTCAGCCTTTTCCGAGGACAACTCGGAAGTGCCAGTGTTCGGACGTGCAAGACCTTATCTCTTGAAGAGTGGCGTACTATCACGATATATGTTTTGCGCAACCTTGACGAAGTACGACCATACATAAAGTAAGTTGTCAATAAAGCTCATCATTTCCTTTCTCGTATGTTGCCTCATCTGCATCCAACCTCATTTGATTTGGTGCAGTGAATTTATTGAGCAATTTTGGCATCATTCGGAGCCACCTCTTGACCACGAGGAGGAAACTCTTCTTCGCCAGGGTGCGGGACCCATGCATCCTGATTTCATTGCCTGGTCAGACATAAGGTAATTTAGCTCGTGCTTAATATGTTAAAACTAATTACACTCATACTCAGTATCACATTAACCACTATCCTCCCTTAACTTGCAAGGCCAAACCGATCCGTTGATGAATCCTGAGGTGAGGCAGGTTTCCGGAGGTTTCGCCTTTAGGGTCAACTCATATCATGTTTATGACGTGAATGGGTACCACTTTCACACGACAGAATACGAGGAGCGAAGGCCCAATCGAAGAACCACAAATAATGGAGTTTGTACGCATAGCCGATCCGATGGGGTAGATTACTATGGAAGACTTGAAGAAATATACGAACTCGAGTATCATGGTTGCAAACCTCTTAAACCTGTCATATTCAAGTGTCATTGGTTTGATCCAAGCGCTAGTGGCATGAGACAGAATAAGAATCTTGGGCTCGTCGAAATTAAACAGTCATCTGTCTACTCAGGGCACGATGTCTATATTGTGGCCCAACAGACCACACAAGTATATTACCTCTCATATCCTTGTAAAACTGACAAGCGTCTCCAGGGTTGGGATGTTGTGTACAAGGTATCGCCACACGGTAAACTACCCGCCCCAAACAAAGAAGATTACCACCTACTAGACCCAAACACATATGACGGAGAGTTCTTTCAAGAAGATGGGCTAGAAGGGATGTTTGAGATAGACTTAACCCAAGTGCTCGAAATGGAAGTAGACAATGGAACGGTTGTCGACGACGATGCTGCCGAAGAGGTTGAAAAAGATGACGACTTAAGATTGCTCGAGCGATTACGTTTAGGCAGTGGTAATGATGATGATGACACCATTCCACCTTTGGAGCACGGCGTTGAGTCTATTGACATGCGAGATAGTGATGATGAGTATGATCCGGAAAATCCGGATCATGATGAATATTTCTAAAACATGTAAGTACTAGGATATTTATTTCTTATTTACTAAATGTAGTTATGTTTCTAATTTCCTAGGATATTTATTTCTTATTTACTAATTGTAGTTATGTTTCTAATTTACTGGGATATTTGTTTATTATTTACTAATTGGTATTTAAATGTACTTATGTACTGATTGATTTACTCTTTTTAATTTCAGGTGATTGATCAAAGATGCCGCCAAAGAAGAAGAAGGCGTCGAAGCAGCGCGTCCGTGTGGTGAGGAACCTCAACGACTTCTACCAGGACAAGGGTGAGGGCTCCGGGACGGTGAGGTGGGCGTCGAGGTCCGTGGCACCCTCTGAGTCGTCTGGAGCCAGGGCTCGCAAAGGTGCACCCTCTCCAGCAGCTGGTGAGTCGTCCGATGAGGAGTACAGGGTTGATGAGGAGGAGGTGCAGCAGGCGGAGGATGAGGAGCAGGGGGAGGACCAGGAGCAGGGGGAGGGTGAGGAGCACGGGGAGGACGAGGAGGAGGCGGGGGAGGGGTCAAAGGTCTATTTGCGAGGCCCTGCTCAGCTTCCGGATCGGCCCATACTGCCTGCGAACCGACCGGTTATTAGACCTGAGGGAACACGGTAACTTATCTTAACCTTTTCATTTGTTCTTTTCAAACAAATTAACGATTCAAACTAATACATTGTGTGAATCATTTTGGCAGGGGGTGGGAGATCGTCACTCCCGGTAGTCACAGGCGTCTTCCCAATGGCATCTTGGGTGTTCTTACCAAGACTTGGTACCCCGGGTTCGTGTGGGTTGGCGAGGCAGATGCTCGGCGAGAGGTGCTGGTGATGTCGTTTGACCACTACGCCCTAGCTCCTGATTTCCCTGATCCGACTGGCCGTGACTTCCAGAACAAGGCCGCCAGGGTGGTTGGTGAGTTTTGGGTGAGTTTTGCTAGCAATAAATTGTGTTTCTGAATAAATCGACTTAATTACATTTTGCTCAAGTATTGACAACACTTTTATATGAAGGATTTCTACAGATGCATGCCGGGATACGAGCAGGTGGCGGCTAACAACGCCATGTTCATCTGCCGGAAGCTTGTGACAGATATGATCTACGAGTCCCACGTCTCGCAGAACATTATCTGGAATGCTAGGCAGAAGGTGAAAGCCACAAAACGGGAAGTTCGAAACCTGCGGCTCACTCCAGAACAATACATGGAGGTAAATATGCTCAATTCATTTTTCTTCGATTAAATTTGGTCAATTTGATATTCTTGATGACATGCAGGTTCCTCTGTGGTGGGTTGCCGACCGTCCTCGGGTTTGGAGAGCGATTGTGGATCAGTGGTTTACGGAGGATTGGGAGGCAAAGCACCTCGAGTGCCGGCGGCGGCGTTTGGCCATGGCAGGTCCAGCACACCACCAAGGCCCCATTAACCTTCGCGAGTATGGTCGTAGATGGGTACATTAAGTTATTTGTTTATTTCAATTTTTTGTTATCTAACTCTCAATTAGTCTAACATCCACTTTGTTGTTTTCTTGCAGTCTCGGGCACATGGGGATCAGCCTTGCAGCGAGCTCCAGGCATATGGCATGGCACACAAGGGCAAGGCGACGTCCGATGTCACCTTCAACGTGGACGACCCGCCCGAGGCGTACAACAACCCGACAATCCAACCCTGCATCACAAACTACGTCACGACGGTAAGGGAGGTTCGTGGGCCAGACTTCGATCCAGTGACACAGCCTTTTGATGGAGAAAGCATCATGAGGAGTGGAGGCGGCAAGACGCATGAACGGTACTGGATTGGTGACAGTCTCCTGGTCCCGTCCGAGGTTCCGTCGCTCTCGCAGGTTCGATCTCGAGATAGGGGCACGAGCTCAGGCCCGCCCATACAACGGCGGCCCACCGTTACGGAGAGCTTACACGAGCAGTTCCAGGTTATTTCTGTTCTCTGCGTCGTCCATTGACATTTTCATATGTTTGCTTTGTATTCTAATGTGTAGATCAAATATTGTAGGCCCAGCTTGCGGCAGAGAAGGCCGAGCGGGAGAGGCAGGTAGAAGAGGCGCAGAGGCGCGCTGATGAGCAGCTGTGACAGATGGCCGAGGCCCACCAGAGGCAGATGGATGCGATACAAGAGGCCCACAATCAGTAGTATGCCTCCGTGCTTCAGTACATGCAGACTCTTGGTCACGTGGTGGCGCCACAGGCGCAACTCCCTCCACTACCGCAGGTGTACTTGCCTCCAGTCCCTCGACCGGCTACTATTTCTCCAGTGAGCTACTTTCGAACCCTTCTCTTTTTGTTTCTCGTAGTGACCTACAATGACTTCATATAAATGCTCAAAACCTTACATTCATGTTCTCATCGTGGTATACAACTTATAAATGTTAGCAAAACCTAGAATGACGTAAAATTCGAAAATGACTTGTACAAATGACTCGTATTATCATTTCTCACTTTAAATCCTACGCAGAATCTATCGACGGCATCAAACGAGTGGTCGCTGCCAGTTCAGCAGAGTCCTTGGGGCGGGACGCAGTGGGTGCCGCCTGGCCCTCAGCAGCCGTTTCGCCCTCAGCAGCCGCCTCACAGTTGGCCGGGGATGATGACACAGCCACAGGCGTCTGGGTGGGGGTCGTGGCCACAGCAGCAGCCGGGGTCAGGTTCCCAGTCGCCGCATGATGACGCGGCAAACTAGTGAGTTCGTGAACTACGCACCTTCTATTTGCATTTGGACATTTGTGAGTTGATGAACCTTTGTGACTTCCACTTCGTGACTTGTACTGTATTTGGACTCGTTATTTGCATTTGTGGACTATGTGATGAATATTACCTGCCTGTGATGATTATTAACTGCCTGTGATGATTATAATATGCCTGTGATGAATATTAGCTGCCTGTGATGAATATTGTATATCTGTGATGATTTCTGTGATTTGTGGGCTGTTTTAAAGCTGCTGGTAAATTTTAAAAAAAAGGAAATAGGCTTTGCCGAGAGCTAAATCCATTGCTCTCGGCAAAGCGGCCTCTTTGCCGAGAGCTAAACACACTGCTCTCGGCAAAGGTGCGTGACGTGGCTGCCTGGGACGCTTCTTTGCCGAGAGCAGGAGCCACGTGGCTCTCGGCAAAGGAGCGTCCCGTGGGGCCATGCGCAGGCCTCTGCCGAGAGCGGTGGTCCCCGGCTCTCGGCACAGGCGCCCTCTTTGCCGAGAGCAGGAGCCACGTGGCTCTCGGCAAAGCCGCGTGCCGTGGGACCCTGCACGGGCCTCTGTCGAGAGCGGTGGTCCCCAGCTCTCGGCACAGGCCGGCTCTTTGCCGAGAGCTCTGTGGCCTGTCTCTCGGCAAAGCACCTGGGCCCCACGCGTAACGGCGTGACCCGGGGGACGGTGTGAAAGCCTCTGCCGAGGGTCAGGTGGGCCTCTCGGCACATATTTGCCGAGAGGATATCCGCCGGCTCTCGGCAAAGCGGCCTTTGCCGAGAGCATCCTCTCGACAGAGCCTCTGCCGAGAGGAAAGGGCCCTCTGCCGAGAGGAACCCTGCTCTCGGCAAAGTGCTCGAATCCGGTAGTGAATTTGTGGGTAAAAAAATCTATGTGATTTTGGGTGTGCCCTCACACAAATTTTTAGAGAAGCCAAATAACACAGATTATAATAGGAGCCAAATCTGTGTGATTTTCATCATACCATCACACATATTATCAGATTATGCCATCACACAGATTATCAGAGAAGCAAAAGACAAACATATTTTCAAAGAAGCAAAAATAACGTGAAAATCATATAATAGTATGCATCATTAGAAATTACATAGGTGCGCTGAACAATTTACATATGTTGTATGAATAAATTACATCAACCATTTTGGAGTAATAATACCAAGAAAGAAGTGTACTGTGTACATAACTAAATCAATATGAGTATGATAAGCACTGAATCACAACATAATAGCATGCTACATATTCATAGTAATAAATAAATAAACTACCAACTAAACAATTTTTTCAAACTAATCAGGTAATACTGATAAGAAATTTGGGTCACACACGATGATATTTGACATGCTAATAACAGTACTAAGATTTAGAGATGCAAAACTGTACTGCGATGAGAATATTCTTATCTCAAAAATGGGTTGATTAATCAGCTAACACTGACGAAAAACACAAAAAGATGAACATTTGATGAACAAAAGATGAACATTTCAGAACCTTAATCAGCTCACAACAAATATGGTCTTAATTTGACAAAGAAAAAACACAAAGACAGCACACACATACAACCAAATGTAGTAGGAAAAAAGGATTAATCAGGTAATACTGATAAGAAATCTGGGTCACACACCATGATATTTGATATGCTAATAACAGTACTAAGATTTAGAGATGCAAGACTGTACTGCGATGAGAATATTCTTATCTCAAAAATGGGTTGATTAATCAGCTAACACTGACGAAAAACACAAAAAGATGAACATTTCAGAACCTTAATCAGCTCACAACAAATATGGTCTTAATTTGACAAAGAAAAAACACAAAAACAACACACACAGATAACCAAATGTAGTAGGAAAAAAAAGGATAATTGCCTCACCGCCGCGTCACGGGGCGGCTCCGGGCGGCCGGTAGTGGAGGTGGTGGACTGCGCTGAGCGCAGGCGGCCGTCAGTCGCTGTGGGGAAGAAGGTCGGAGCAGCTCTACGCCACATGGTGGGGGCTGCGGGGAAGACAGCCTGAAGAGGCTACCGTCGTTCGCTTGTGCGGTGCGCCGCGGGGGAACAAGGGCAAACGAGTCTTTTCCTACTGTCCGTCGCGGTGGAGCTGACGCCGGCAAAAGTGGACGGAGGATGTAACTGATGCGGATCACAAAAGTCAGGGACTAAACTGATCTTTTCAAAAATTCAGGGACAAACTTGACCCTTTGCCGAGAGTTCAGGACGAACTTACCTATTTACCTTTTTTTAAATGCATGTTTTTAAATAAAGAAATTGAGAGAGGAGCGGGGAAACTAATATGCATGCAGCCTGCTTTTTTGTCCAGACGTGGAGCTAGCTGGGCTAATTGCCTGGTCGATCCGGCCATTTTGGCCAACTAGCGCGTGACTCCATCGTTCGTTCCGTTGTTTCGATGGGAAGTGTCCTGTCCGAGTCCGATCGTACGTCTAGTCCGACTCAGAGTCCGAGAGTGAGGAACCGTACCAGCGGCCATACGTTGTCCACATAAATATAGGATCGGCCAGGGCCAAGGCCATTGACCAACGATCGAGTTCTGTTGTGTGCTGCAACCTGTGCCTGCGACAACGATTTATTACTACGTCGATCGATCGAGAGAAAGAGACAGCGGCGACGGCGGCCACAAGGGAATTGAAGAAGACGGCGAGGAGGATGACGAAGCTTGTGCAGGTGGAGCAGGGGATCATCGACGCACTGCTCGCGCGCCCCAAGGTGGAGAACTGCGCCTGCTTCGGCTGCCTTCCAGGAGATTCCGACTTCTTCGATCCCTTTCTTGAGATCCTGGATGCCGAGGAGGTGGAGGCGTGGCGAGCCGACTACGCCGCCGCCGCAGCCACCTTCAAGTCCCTGCACGAGCAGGACGCTGACATCCTCAAGCAGTACCTCGAGAAGGGCTACGCCATGGTCAAGGTGGAGGACGACAACGACCATTAGATAGCTAGCTAGCGAGGGGATCGGTCTCTGTTATCGTGTCATATTTTCAGTGGGAAATTTTCAAAGTTTTTTCAATCATAGCATACGCGGATACGCCGCCGTCTATTGTGTGCGTAAGCTTATTGTTGTATGTTAAACAGACTTTAGGATTTGCCGTCAACATGATGTTATGTATCTATATCTATCTATCTATACTAAAAAGAATGAGTTCTTGTCGTGTGTGCATACCATCGGGCACACGGCAAACAGGAAAGCACACAGCACAGTTTAAGCACACAACAAACATTTTCTTTTCTCATCTCGAAACTTTTTCTACTCTCCAATACATCATGCGGTGGTACTCCATGTTAAAATTTAGAACATTTTTCTATTTATTTTCTATATTTAACAAATTAATTGCATTTCATACAATTTTTAATCAAATAAAATTTGAACCGTAAGTGATTCAAATGATAAAATAATAAAATGAGTAAAAAAATTACTCCCTCCATAATCATAAAATATGTCGTTTAGGACAGCGACACGGTCTCCAAAGCGTAACTTTGACTTCTTATTTTTACAAAAATATTTGTTAAAAACTAACATATATGTATACTTTTATGAAAGTATTTTACAAGACAAATCTATTCATGTAGTTTTCACATTTTCAAACTAAAAAAATTAAAAGTTATTCATGATTTATATTCCCAATGTTTGACTGAAATCTGGTCCAAAACGACATATTTTATGAGTATGGATGGAGTATATTCATTCTATTTAGCCCAATTTGAGGCTATACCCATCAAATGAATAGAAATTTCGAACATACAACATCTTGTCCACTAATTGTCCTAAAGATTTTAAAATACTAAAAATGCAAATGAAGTCTGAAAATTGTGAGATATATCAATATCTCATGATATCATACGTAGAGGCTGTGCAAAAAATTAAATGGGTTTAGCAACTGTGTCACATATAATGCTTACAAACAGAAACATCTCTAGAGAAGAATAAAAGAGTCGAGATGGATGCGGTTAGGTTTGGAAATGACGATTGAATTTGTGTTTGATTTTGAAACTGTTTCTGCTCTCTACAAACAACATGTGGCACTCCATATTAATTGGGTTGCAACCGTACGAAAAAACTGGTCGGAAGAAATACTTGCTTTAATATTATTACTAGCATAGACACACTGTGCCACCTTCCAGGGTCGAGTTCCACATGCGGAGCGAGTCCGGTGCCACGAGCACGCCACCGCCACCCACGGGGAGGCTAGGGTCGCGAGCACACCCTCCTCCCCCGGGGTCGAGGTCCCCCGCGTGAAGGCTGGGGCCGCACGTTCTCTGGCGCCGCCTCACGGGGTCTAGTTCCCCCAAGCGGAGGCTGAGTCGCGGGCTCGTCGGCGCCGCCTCCTGGGTCGAGCCCGCCCTGCGTGGAGGTAGTGGCTGTGAGCTCCCCCACGGGATCGACTCCCCGGTGGCAACGCGTCTCGACGACGCTGACCGCACACGAGGATGCAGGCTCAGCTCGGACGGCGGTGGACGCAGAGGGGGAGGGGCCGCGCAGACGTGAGCCATATAGGGGGAGGAGGTGGACAGGTTCGCGTGGAGTGCAACTGCGCGGTTGCTAGCCTAGGGGCAATGGATGGAGAAGTCCAACAGAAGCATGGGTCCGACGGGTACCGGGGCTGGTACCTCACGCTAGGTGAGAAAAAAATCATTTTTGTGTGAAATGTTCTCCAAATTATGATGTGTCGGGGTTCTCAACCGCCGGCAGTAGATTTGTATCGAATCATGTGTCGGATCCGGATGGTTGACACGGGAGACACAAGGGGTTTATACTGGTTCGGGCCTCCAGAGAGTAATACCCTACGTCCAGTTCCGAGTTCTCGTGTTCCTATGCCGGGGATGTCTGTAGTAGGGGTTACAAACTTGGTGGTCGGTCAGTCTCATGTACGTTGCACCCCTCCCCCTTTTATAGTCACAAGGGCGAGGGTTAAAGAAGGAAAACGAAAATAAGCTACAGTGCTACGGTGCTGTGAAGTCTTTTCCGTCATTGATGTCCGTCAGGCGGCGTGGGAGGGCGCTGAGCTGTGGTGTCGTCGGAGGCCGCCGCGTGTGCTGTCGTCACTGTTGATACTGGGCACTTGGCACCTCCTCCGAGTAGTTCATAGGGTGACTCAGCCTTCTTGAGTGCGTCTTAGGCTTGCCACGTTATGGCCTTAGACCTGGTAGATGGTAATCGAGTGCTCATTCTGACGGGGTGGCGTGCAGCTGGCGTTGGATGTCACGACGTGTCGGAGGTCATGGGGGTGCACTGTGCGCCATTACAGCCCTTGTCAGATCCAGCCGTCCTCCCGTCGCGCCAGCTGTGGTCTTTGCATGGCGTGGAAAACAGCGTCGCGCGTGTCGTCGCGAAGAAGCTTGGGGGGCTGGGGCGGCACCACGTTCGTGTGGGACCCCGGTCCCACGCTCCGACTCCTCCGTGTGGACTCCGCCTTAGTCGGAGACGGAGATTACTCGTGCGAACGAGTAGTCGGGGGCGAGGCGGCGTGTACTCGGAGACGACGTGCTCTCGTGCGAGGCGGAATGTACTCGTGCGAAGCCGAGGGTACTCGGAGCCGAGGCGTACTCATGCAAGGCGGAAGATACTCGAAAGTGGGGAAGTCTTGTCAGTGAGGGTCTTGACGAAGATCTGCATCCCTCCCCGTCCTGGATCTTAGCCTTCACATTGTCAATGGTGTCAGAGGACCCCATCTTCAAGGTGATTATCTCGTTGCTTAGGGGGCCCTAATCCAGACCCTCGTCAGTAGCCCCCGAGCCTGTGGTGGGAGTCAAGGACTTGCTCGCAGGCTCAGCGTCAGGGAAATGTTGTAGTTTTTGCTCTTTGATTTACTCGGTGGGTGCGCGCGAGCGCATCCGCCGGATGTAGCCCCCGAGCCCATGAAGGAGTTGTAGACTCGTTTATGGGGTTTTTGAATTTTGAAATGTTGTCTTTGCCTTAAAAGCTCCGGTCGCGGCGTTCGCGGCCGTATCGGTTGTTGTGTCCGCCGGTCGTGGCTGACGTGCCGATGGTGACGGTTGGAGGGGATGGCGCGTGGCTGATTTAGACCTGCGCGGTGGGGCCTCTGTCGCCTTGGGGGATGCGCCCACCAAGCGGGCAGTTTTACGGCGTGGTGGGGCCGGCATTAAATGCCGGTGGCCACGTTTGCCCCTTATAAACCGCGCGCCGGTTGAGCTCCGTACTTTTTCTCCGATTCCTTGCTTTCGCCAGCGCTGCTTGCTCATCCGCTCCTAACCCTTGCGCTGCCGCCGACGCTTCTTCAACCCGCTTCACGCCCTCGAGCTCGACAGTCGCCATGTCGAACTGGACGCACTCCAATGTCTCCTGCTCGACCCTCCATTGGCTCGTCGCCGCCGGCCAACTGCCGGTCCTCACCACCGCCGAGGAGTGGAAGGTGCCGAGCAACGAGTCGGTGCCGCACCCGCTGGAGGGCTATGTCGTCTCATTTGTGACATTCCATGAACGGGGCTTCACCATTCCAGCCGGCCGGTTCATCCGCGCTGTCCTCTCGGAGTACCGGCTGCACCACTTGAACCACAACAGCATCCAGCAGATGGCAGCGTTCGAGGTGCTGTGCGAGGGGTACTTGGGAGTGGGCGCCCACTGGCACCTCTTCCGGTACTTCTTCAAGTTCGTGTGCCTGAAGGACAAGTCGATCCCGGGCACCCTTGGATGCGCCAATCTTCGGATGAAGACGAAGAGGGGCGAGGAGTACATCTCCGGTACGCTGACTAGATCCAACAGTGGCTGGCACAAGGGGTGGTTCTATCTCAAGGACTGCCCTGAGTATCCGCTGACAAAGTATACCGGCTCCTCAATCGCCGAGGCGCCGGCGAACTGGAGCTACGGGCCCCCGGAGACGAAGCAGGAGAGGTTGCTCGGTGACTGCTGGGTGGTGCTGGCCAAGCTGCGCAATGCCAGGGTCGACCTGGCGGCCGTCATCAGCCAGGACCACGCACTGGGGGTCATCCCACTCCACTGGCGCCGCCTGCGCATCTGTCAGATGACGCCGGACAAGGCTTCCTTCGTCAGGACTGTGGCGGCGCCTCGGCTCCCTTCGTTGGATGAGATCCAGCGTCGCGTGGGGCAGGCAATCGGGAAGGCCAGCTACTCGTGGCTGCCGCCCCGACTTCTTCCCATGCTCCCCCACGAGGGGACCAAAAATTATGTAAGTCCTTCTCCGACTAATGTTCCGACTATCTCGCATCCTTTATGTTGATTCTCGTCTTCTCCCTTGCTCTCAGTTGAGGCCCGCGGACCCTCGCCTCGTGAAACTGCCTCTTCCTGAGGACGCGATGCCGAATCACGCCCAGGCTGCTGCGGATAGGAGGAGGGCCGCCTGTAAGGCCCAGTACAAGGACAAGGAGATCACGAAGCGCGAGCGGAATGACGGCCGCACCAAGCGTAGGAAGATGAAGGAGCCCGCTGTCTCCTCGGATGAGGACCCCTCGTCGTCGCCGCCATGGTCCGGTGATGGCGGTGATGCCGGTGTCGACTGGAACGCGCTGTCGTCTCTGTCGCCCCCTCCCCAGCGGCAGGCCGCGGGGTCCAGCTCGAGGCAGCGGCCGGAGCCCGCTGCCCATGACCAGGGAACAAGCTCCAACTCACGCCCGCCTCCACGCCCGGACCAGGAGGATTGGAGGGTCACTCACTCCCGGTCGAGCCCCGGCGGCCAAGAGCAGCAGAGGGAGAGGAGGAGGTCTCCGCGGCGGGACGACTCGCCCAGGCGCTCGGCGGACCGTGGCTCGTCCGCTCGCCGTCCCTCCGGCGACTCATCACGGTGGGGGTCGCGCTCCCCGAGGAGGCGATCGCCCCCTAAAGCAAGATCTACGTCGCCGACGCCTGCTCCGACCGCGTCGCACGGGGTGAGTGCGGATGCTCCCCCGCGGCGTCTTCAGTCATTGATCATCCGCAGTGGCGGCGGCCCAACCATACAGGTCCCCCTCGCCCAGGGTGACAGTCAGAACCCGCCCTCTGTCCAGCCGGGGGCAAGAGGCCAGCCCCCGAGTCGTCGGGCGTCGCCTCCAGGCCTGTCAAGCGGGCCTGCATCACTTCCTCTGTGTAAGTGTCGTCTCGTGCTATCTCATTATCTTGTTCTTCAATTTTTCGTTCGCCACATTGATTTGCCCCTCTCCTGTTAGTCGTTCCAATGTCGGTGTGCTCAGCCTTGCACCGTGGAAGCGCGCGGCCCTGAGCGCGCGCACTCCCTCATCCCCTCCCCGTTCTTCGACTCCCCGTCCGTGCCGGAGTCAGCCCCCGAGTCAGCAGCGGCAGCGCTAGAGACTCGTGAAGCGGCGGCACCCCCACCTCCGTTGGGGGGCGGTGGCGTGGTCGGGGGGCAGGCAGCCCCCGAGCAATCTGAGCCCTCGGCGGCGCCTATCATCGATCAGGCCGCCGTCGCGCAGGCGGCTCCTGAGGTGAGTCTGCCCCCCACGTCAGGCACCGGCGACGGCGAGACAGTGGAGGTGGCACCCCCCCTGTCGTCCTCGCAGCTCCCACAGGCCACAGATATGGGAGGACCAAACCTCCCAGGCGGTGACGCGGCCGCCTATGCGGCCGAGCTGGAACAGTGCTTGCTGGCGTCGGAGAAGCTACCTGCTAAGGCGCCCGTGCTGCCTGCCCCGGAGGACGTTGTGGCGGTTGAGGAGGCCATGATCGTCGAGGAGGTCGCGGCGTGCCCTGAGGCGCCCAGGACCCAGACGGTAGAAGTGATGTCGGACTCCACCGCATCGCTGGAACCGCCACGCCAGCTCGCCGCCGCTGCCGCAGAGGTGGTTGAGATCGCGGACTCGCCGCTTCCCGACACGCAGGCGCCTGCTTCCCTCGAGGATGTGCTGGGCCGCGCTTCTCCGACCACCATCCGAGAGGTTGGCGAGAGCTTGGGAGCCCGTGCCTTCTCAGCCCCCGAGGGGGTGAGCATGGTCTTGGCCTTGGGCGCGCCTCGTGGGCCGGAACCCATGACGTCGAGGCGCGCGACGACGAGGACGAGGAAGCCACGGCGCGTCACCGCCTCTGGTGGGGTTTACAGTGGGCGGAGCAGGCGATCAACGAGGTTGTCGTCCCGGCCTCATCGGTGAGTTGGCCAAGCCCAATCCTTGATTTTGTGTTTTGATTTTTGAGTTGTTGCTGCGGTTGACCCTCTTTCCGACCCAGGTGCTCGCCAGCTGCAGCGCCAGGAAGACGTGCACCATCGAGGACCTCCAAGCCGAGAAGGCCCAGTTGGAGATGCAGTTGGTTGCCGCCCGACTGGCGGCTATAGGAGCGGTGGCGGGCGAGGCGTCGGTGAGGAGCGCTCTCGAGGCTGCGGCAAAGTCAGCGGAGGACCGCGTAATTGCCACGCAGTCTGCCGCGGATGCCGCCGTGTCGGAGAAGGCAGCCCTCGAGGCCAAGCTTGCCCAGACGGAAGCCATCGCCGCAGAGCTGCGAACCGCCGCCGCCACTGCTACCGAGACAGCTCGGAACGCAGCTGCCCCTGCTGCTGTCGCCGAAGCCGCGTCCCGGACCGTCGCCGAAGAGAAGGCGACGCTTGAGAAGAAGGTGACGGACCTGCAGCAATACCTGGAGCACCATGAGGCAGACCTGAAGATAGCGAACAATCAGGTCTGCAACCTCTCCACCAAGCTGCAGGAGACCACCGACGAGGGGACCCGACTCCACGAGGAGAACAGCCAGATGGCATGGGAGATCCGGGGTGAGTATCTTTGCATTCTCAACTTTCAGGATGTTTCCTTCCCTGCGTTAATCGTTGCTGATGCTGCCTTACTCTTAGATCTTAATAGGGATTCACATAGCACGTACTGCGCAGGCTGCCAAGCTGGTGGAGAAGGCTCAAGAGGTCGTCTCCGCGGAGCTCAAAATCCACAAGATGTCTGAGACGGCCAAGAATTTGGTGGACCAGCTCCCGAGTA
The DNA here is from genome assembly GCA_036936925.1 of Cenchrus fungigraminus. Classification (NCBI taxonomy): domain Eukaryota; kingdom Viridiplantae; phylum Streptophyta; class Magnoliopsida; order Poales; family Poaceae; genus Cenchrus; species Cenchrus fungigraminus. Next base: position 137,591,846 of record CM072773.1, on the reverse strand, counting down.
CGTTCTTCTTATCTTGACCCCCTCTTACTTATGATTGTTCTTCCCATGGCTCAACGTTGACTCGTTCTCTGTTTCCAGAGGTCAAAGCCGAGCTGGAGGACTCTCGGAAGGCCCAGCACGAGACGTTGGAGGCGCTCAAAAAGAACATACTGGACCGCGCCAAGCTCGACCGACATGTCGACATGATCTTGACGGAGAGCGGCATCCCGCCAGTGCAAATGCCTCCCCAGGTGCTTGGCGACCGGCTCAACCTTCTGCCGGGCTTCGTTAAGGAGAGAGAGTTGTCAACCTCTCGGTATGTGGTGCACCGGGTCCTTTCCATGTTTAGCTCGCACTACCAGGGGCTGGACTTTGAAGCGCTGAGTGGTGGTTGGGCCCCCGGCTACTCGAGCGAGGAGCTCGACAAGATCGAAGAGGATTGCACCGCCCTTGCCCGTGCCATGGCTGTCACTGCGATGAAGGACCTGGAGCTGATCCCAAAAGACACACCAGAAGACGGCTCTGGGCCTTCGCACTAGATGTATCAAGTTGTACAATCAGTTAAACAAAACTTGTATGTGTGCCGTGCTGAACATCTTTTTATTTTGTTTTGAAACCGTCGCCTCCCAAAACATTCCCCGAGTACCCGCGGATGACTGTAGAACAACGTAGCAGTACTTAAACACTCAGGCCAATCAAACTTTTCTCTGGAGCCGTGGGGGCGTAGGAGTCGGAAAGCTCGACCTGAGTTGTGAAGTAACGCTACGCGTTTGCAGCCCCCGAGTACTAAGAAATGTTCAGGGAAAGACTTGCATGCTTTTCATAAAAAACATTTTGAGCCAGAGCCCGGGCGGTTACCCATGTTCCTCCTGAAAGTAATCAGACGTCAATCTGTAGGTTCGAGCTGTGCTTGCAAGTTTTCGTATCGTAGCCGCGGGGGCGTAAGTGCTAAAAGACTTGGACAAGCGACAACATCGAAATGCTCGTAGATCAACATCCTTTCCCCTCGCGAAGTAAAAGGTGTTCTGCCAAAAAGAACCGCTCGCTCGTGTGATTAGTCACGACAAAGTTGTCGGAGGGTTTTTGTTTTGAAAACGGAAAAACGAAAGGGGGGCATCGTGCCTCGGGTAGCCCCCGAGTGGTAAGTGTTTTTGCATGGGCGCAAGGACACTTGCCACTCAGCCTTTAGACAACATTGAAACATATGAAAGATATCAACACAAGTATATCGAGAAGCTTATGAAACGAGAACAAAAGCACATGGCATTATTCATTGATCATAAGCTGAAACAAAGAACGTTACTCAAGGGTAAAAACATTGTAGATGTTCTATGTTCCATGCGTTAGCGATGATGGTGCCGTCGTCGTGCCGGAGCTTGAACGTTCCTGGTCGGAGCACCTGGTCGACGATGTATGGCCCCTCCCACGGGGGCGCGAGCTTGTGTCTGTCCTTGTTGCTCATGACACGTCGGAGTACCAGGTCTCTGACTTGGAACTCTCGCTCGTGGATGTTGCGCTCGTGGAAGCGTCGTAAGGCTTGCTGGTATCGGGCTGAATGTAGGAGCGCCACGTCGCGAGCTTCATCGAGTTGGTCGATCGCATCTTCGAGTGTGACTTGATTCCCTTCTTCAGTGTACGCCCGGACTCTTGGGCTGCCGTAGTCGATATCCGTCGGGAGAACCGCTTCCGACCTGTGCACCATGAAGAATGGTGTTGCACCGGTGGACCGGCTCGGTGTGGTGCGCGGGCTCCACAGAACGGACGGTAACTCGGCGACCCATCTTGCTCAGAACTTCTCAAGACGTATGAAGATTCGGGGTTTTTATCCTTGTAAGATCATCCCGTTGGCCCTCTCCGCCTGCCCGTTGGCCCTTGGGTGTGCTACAGCAGTCCAGTCCACGCGAATGTTGTTGTCGTCGCAGAACTTGAGGAACTTCTTTCCCGTGAACTGTGTGCCGTTGTCGGTGATGATCAAATTCAGGATCCCGAAGCGGTAGATGATGTCGGTGAAGAACACCACGGCTTCCTCGGAACGGATCTTGGCTACGGGTCAAGCCTCAATCCACTTTGAAAACTTATCAACAGCCATGAGCAGATGCGTGAAGCCCCCGGGCGCTTGCTTGAATGGTCCAACTAAGTCCAGTCCCCATACGGCGAACGGCCATGTGATGGGGATGTTCTGCAACGCTTGCGTCGGGAGATGAGTCTGTCGAGCATAAAACTGGCAACCCGCACAACGTCGCACGATATCCTTGGCGTCCGCTAGCGCCATGGGCCAGTAGAATCCTTGTCAGAACGCCTTTCCGACTAAGGTTCTTGCGGCGGCGTGGTGTCCGCATGTGCCAGCATGAACTTCCTGAAGCAGATCTCGGCCTTGATCTCTCTGAATGCAGCGCATGAGTATACCTGCTGCGCCCCTCTTGTGGAGCTCGCCGTCGATGAGGACGTAAGATTTGGCTTGCCGTGAGATGTGTTGTGCTTCCATTTGGTCGGAGGGCAGCTTCCCCTCGACTAACCATTCGAGGATTGGAAATCGCCAGTCAGGATCTTCTAGGTTTGGCTCTCGGTCAATCTCCATGACTTCCGACTCTTCCGACTCTGGTTGTTGCTCCCCATCTACTCGGACGGACGGCGTGCTGATCGCTAGCGAACACACCGTGTGGCACGGGCTTGCGGCTTGATGCTGCCTTGGCGAGAATGTCTGCAGCCTTGTTGTTGTCACACAGCACATGATGAAGCTCGAGGCTGTGGAACTTGTCTTCCAGCTGACGCACAGCTCTACAATAGGCCACCATCTTGGGGTCAACACAATTCTTCTCCTTCATCACTTGGTCTACGACAAGCTCTGAGTCCCCACGGATCTCGAGACGGCGAATTTCGAGTTCGACCGCGATCCGAAGGCCGTTGACGAGTGCTTCATACTCAGCCACGTTGTTGGAGGCAGGAAAATGTAGTCGGACCATGTACTTCATACACACACCCAGAGGCGAGATGAAGACAAGGCCTGCCCCTACTCCTTCCTTCATTACTAAGCCGTCGAAGTATATTGTCCATGTCTCGTGCTCGATTGGTGCCGACAGAGTCTGAATCTCCGTCCATTCAGCGACGAAATCTTCCAACACCTGTGACTTAATGGCACTGCGTGGCGCATAAGTCATGTTCTGCCCCATCAGCTCGAGGGCCCACTTAGCTATCCTCCCCTTAGCTTCAGGATTCTGGATCACTTCCCCGACGGGGTACTTGGACACCACTGTGATGGGGTGCTGGTCGAAGTAATGTTGAAGCTTGCGTTTGGTGATCAAGACAGCGTATACAAGCTTCTGAATCTGAGAGTAGCAGGTCTTCGAGTCGGAGAGAACCTCGCTTACGAAGTAGACGGGCCGCTGCACCTTGAGTGACTTCCCAGGCTCTTCTCGTTCAACAACCAGAGCAACGCTCACGACCTGTGTCGTCGCAGCCACGTACAGGAGCATTTGCTCCTCTGGCATTGGCGCCGTGAGCACTGGTGGACTCTTCAAGAGATTCTTAAGTTTATCGAGCGCTTCCTGAGCCTCGGGCGTCCAGGTGAAGTGGTCAGACTTTTTCATTAGGCGGTACAGTGGCAGGCTTCGCTCTCCGAGTCGAGCAATGAACTGACTGAGGGCTGCGAGGCAGCCCGTGACACGCTGCACACCCTTCAGGTTCTGTATCGGCCCCATGTTGGTGATTGTTGAGATCTTCTCGGGGTTAGCCTCAATGCCGCATTCGGACACGACAAAGCCAAGGAGGATACCCCTTGAAACCCCGAAAAGGCATTTCTCGGGATTTAGCTTCACCCCGTGCTCTCTCAGCTTCGCGAACACTTCCGTAAGATCAGGGATCAGATCACCCGTCTTCTTTGACTTGACCACGATGTCATCGACATATGCCTCGATTATTCGTCCTATGAGATCACTGAAAACGTGTCGCATGCATATTTGAAACGTAGCGCCCGCATTCTTGAGCCCGAACGGCATCGAGTTGTAACAATAAGCGCCAAAGGGAGTGATGAAGGATGTTGCGAGTTGGTCTGCTATGCACATCGTGATCTGGTGGTACCCGGAGTACGCATCGAGAAAACAGAGGGTTTTGCACCCTGCCGTTGAATCGACTACCTGATCTATGCGAGGCAAAGGAAACGGATCCTTGGGACATGCCTTGTTAAGGCTCGTGTAGTCAACACACATCCTCCATTTCTTATTCTTCTTCTTTACAAGTACAGGGTTAGCTAGCCACTCGGGGTGGAACACTTCTTGGATGAACCCTGCACTAAGGAGCTTCTTGATCTCCTCTCCTATGGCCTTGCACTTGTCGTCGTTGAAGCGGCGCAGGCGCTGCTTGACCGGTTTCGATCCGGCTTGATGTTCAGTTTGTGCTCGGCAACCTCTCTCGGGATCCCCTTCATGTCGCAGGGTTTCCATGCGAACACGTCGAGGTTCGCTTTGAGGAAGTTGACGAGCGCGCTTTCCTATTTAGGGTCGAGCGCCGTCCCAATATGGAGCGTGCGGCCATCATCGGTGACAGCCACATCCTTGACATCCTTGGTGGGCTCGAAGGAGCAGGCCGCTCGCTTGGATGACTTGGGGATATCTTGGTCCTCGGAGGGAGGCTCGGCGTGGATCCTCTCGGACCGGATGAGTGTTTCAGCAAATTGAAAACACTCAGTATCGCATTCGTATGCGTACTGGAACATAGTCCCCTCTGTGATGACACCCTTCGGACCGGGGATCTTCAGCTTGAGATACGTGTAGTTGGGCACGGCCATAAACTTCGTGTAGGCCGGCCTCCCGAGGATGGCGTGGTACGTCCCCGAGAACCCCACCACTTCGAAGGTGAGGGTTTCTGTGCGGAAGTTCCGCGACGTCCCGAACGTGATGGGCAGATCGATCTGCCCTAACGGGAGTGCATCTTTCCCGGGGATGACCCCGTGTAAAGGAGTTGGCGATGGGCGCAGTCGGGACCGCGAGATGCCCATGCTGTCGAGCGTCATCGCGTACAGGATGTTGAACCCGCTCCCTCCATCCATCAGCACCTTGTGGACCCGCTTCGTCCCGATCAGTAGAGCCACCACGAGGGGGTAGCACCCTGGCTGCGGTACGTGGTCAGGGTGGTCCGCTCGGTCGAATGTGATCGGAGTCTCCGACCACTTGAGGTACGACAGTGTTGCAGGCTCGGTGTGGTAGACCTCGCGCCGGATCAGCTTCTCCTTGCGCCTCGACGGTCGTGCTGATGCCCCGCCAAAGATCATGTGGACCGCGCCATCTTCTCGGGGGAAGACCAGCTCCTCCTCATCGTCGTCATTTTCTAGGGGTGGTGCCGCCTTCTTCGGGGCGTCCGCCGACTTGGGCTTGAGCGTGCCGTTGACGTAGTTCTTCATCAAATGGCAGTCCTTGAGCGCGTGCTTGACGGGCGTCTCATGATGGGTGCATGGCGCCTCCAGGAGCCTCTCGAAATGATCTCTTGGGGGTCCACCTTGATTGTTCTTGGGACGCGTCGCCTTGCGCTCGACTGCTGCCACGACGTTGTCGTCACGACCACGCTTGTCGCCCTTCTTCTTCTTCTTGGACCGCGAGGAGGGCCCTTCCCCGGCATCCACGACTTGCTTCCCCTTGTTCGGTGGGGGAATTAACGTTGCTGCTACCGCCTCCTCCCCGTCGGCGTGGTTGGTCGCGATGTCCAGAAGCTCCCGAGTAGTCCTCGGAGTCCTCTGTCCTAGCCGGTGGATGAGGGTGGTGCAGGTGGTGCCGTTCTGGAACGCCGAGATGGCGTCGTTGTCTGTCGCGGTGGGAAGCTCGGTGTAGCGCCTAAAGAAACGCCTGATGTAGTCGCGCAAGCTCTCTCCCGGCTGCTGCTTGCAGTTGCGCAGCTCCCACTGCTTGCCAAGCCGGGCGTACGTGCCCTGGAAGTTTCCGATGAACGTCTCCCATAGGTCCTTCCAGTTGTTGATCCTGCCACGTGCCAGGTGCTCAAGCCAGGTCCACGCAGAGTCGGCGAGGTGGAGCGGTAGGTTCTTGATGATGAACAGATCGTCCGTCGCCCCACCCGCCCGACACGCGAGCCTGTAGTCCTCCAACCACACGCTAGGGTTGGTCTCTCCATCATATCTTGGTATCGCTGTTGGAGCTCGAAAACGCGACGGGAACTTGGCGTCTTGCACCTTCCGACCGAAGGCGCGCAGGCCCTTCGGATCGGGCGACCAGCTTCGGTCACGGTCGTCGTCACTGTTGCAGCACTCACCACGCCTCTGGCTATGACGCCGGCGTGAGCGGTGCTCGTCACGCTTGTCACGGCCGTCGTCATTGCTGCCGTAGCCGTAGTCGTAGTTGTCATCTCCCGCAGCTCGGCGTCGAGCCTCGAGCGTGTCGCGAGCATCGCGATTGGCCCCCAGTCGTGACTTGACCGACGGTTCGCCAGCCGCTCAATGCCTTGATGGGGATCGATCTTGGCGTCGCATGGACGGTGCACCCCGTGCCTCGCGCGCACGTGATGCCGAGCTCTCGGCCTGCTGCGCGGCCGCTGTCTCGAGGAGGGTTTTGAGCTGTTAGCGAACCCTCTTCTCCTCAGGCGTGGCCGGCTCGAGGCAGCCACGCAGGAGCATGGCTGCTGCTGCGAGATTCTGTGACGCGCACCTGAAGCGCGGCGTGCCGTCGTCGTCTATGGGGGCATCCTCGTTGATGCGCTGGTTCACGTCCCGTGCCCGAGCGCGAGCTTGCGGTGCCGGCTGCTCCACTTCCTGCTCGCGATGTTGCTCCCGCCGCTGGTCACACAGAGGGTCTCGTGGCTCATTCTCCTCGTCGAGCGCTTGGTGAAGGTTTGCCAGCTCTTCGTCGAGCTGGCGCTGGGCCTCGGCGATCTCGTCGAGGCGCGCCCAATGCTGGGCGTCCCCGTCGCAGTGACGAGGGTTCTCCTCGCCGTCCGTCGAGCTGGTGGCGGTGTGGACCTCTAGGACGTTGCACTCTCGTGTGAAGTCCGGGAAGGGGGTCGGCGACCCCCGCCGTGGGGCTGCGGAGCCTGGGGCGACGTACGATGCCCTTAGCTCGTACACATAGGCTGTCACCGGGTCGTCCAGGAGGCCTAGCTACCCTCGAGGGTACAGGACGCCGTACCGCTCCATGAATTCCCCCTAGGTCAACGGCTCGGACCCGCTGGCCTGGAAAGCGAGGTCGGTGAGGTGGAAGGCAGTGAGCCTGAAGCGCTCCTGCGTCGGATTTGGCCCTAGCAGGGCCATGATCGATTCGTCTGTGAAAACACGGACGAAGGCTGCTCGCGCCGCCGCCGTCGTCGAGGCGGTAGGACGCGCGGGTCGGGAGAAAGTCCTCCCGACGACGGACTCCACCGGCCCGGTGAAGACGAAGCCGAGGGAGCCGAAATGCACGGTCGTGCCGGGAGTCAGCGAGACTCCGCGGCCCTCCATCTGGATCGTTGGTGAAGTTCGGCGAGACACACGATGTGCCCCTACCTGGCGCACCAACTATCGGGGTTCTCAACCGCCGACAGTAGATTTGTATCGAATCATGTGTCGGATCCGGATGGTTGACACGAGAGACATAAGGGGTTTATATTGGTTCGGGCCTTCGGAGAGTAATACCATACGTCCAGTTCCGAGTTCTCATGTTCCTATGCCGGGGATGTCTGTAGTAGGGGTTACAAACTTGGTGGTCGGTCAGTCTCATGTACGTTGCACCCCTCTCCCTTTTATAGTCACAAGGGCGAGGGGTAAAGAAGGAAAACGAAAATAAGCTACAGTGCTACGACGCTGTGAAGTCTTTTCCGTCATTGATGTCCGTCAGGCGGCTTGGGAGGGCGCTGAGCTGTGGTGTCGTCGGAGGCCGCCGCGTGTGCTGTCGTCACTGTTGATACTAGGCACTTGGCACCTCCTCCGAGTAGTTCATAGGGTGACTCAGCCTTCTTGAGTGCGTCTTAGGCTTGTCACGTTATGGCCTAAGAGCCGGTAGATGGTAATCGAGTGCTCATTCTGACGGGGTGGCGTGCAGCTGGCGTTGGATGTGACGGCGTGTCGGAGGTCGTGGGGGGTGCACTGTGCGTCATTACATCCCTTGTCAGACCCAGCCGTCCTCCCGTCGCGCCAGCTGTGGTCTTTGCATGGCGTGGAAAACGGCATCGCGCGTGTTGTCGCAAAGAAGCTTGGGGGCTGGGGCGGCGCCACGTTCGTGTGGGAGCCCGGTCCCACGCTCCGGCTGCTCCGTGTGGACTCCGCCTTAGTCGGAGATTACTCGTGCGAACGAGTAGTCGGGGGCGAGGCGGCGTGTACTCGGAGACGACGCGCTCTCGTGCGAGGTGGAAAGTACTCGTGCGAAGCAGAGGGTACTCGGAGCCGAGGCGTACTCGTGCGAGGCGGAAGATACACGGAAGTGGGGAAGTCTTGTCAGTGAGGGTCTTGACGAAGATCTGCATCCCTCCCCATCCTGGATCTTAGCCTTCACATTGTCAATGGTGTCAGAGGACCCCATCTTCAAGGTGATTATCTCGTTGCTTAAGGGGCCCTAATCCAGGCCCTCGTCATGATGTTTATGGGTCTTGCATCCTATCCACTCCTCAAATAGATGACAGGTGGATCCGGTGTGAGGGGTATGACGGTCCCGATTCCTCTGAGAAACATTTTAAATTGTTTTCGATCTTTATAGTATACATTAGGTAGAGATAAGAAGTGACTCTGCCCGAGTTCGACACCCACTCCAACCCCGCTGAGAGGGAGAACCGTACCGGTCGTCGTATAGTTCACATCCGTATAAATATGGATAGTTTGAGACGACCGGCCAGGTCCCGGGCCATTGACAAACGATCGAGTGTTGTTGTGTGATGCGAGCTCTCTTACCGCCATTTCAAACGACGGTTAGAGTGGACCGCCATTAACCTGGGTGCAACCTGTCTAAATGTCATTTCAAACGTCAGTTGGTGGTTATTTTTGCAAAACTTTTGAATGGTAACTTATTTTTGCAAAATAAACAATTCTGTCAGTGCAGCCTACTTTGGAGACTCCTATATATGTGCTTGATCCATTTTCCGCCGTCGGATCTGAAGATCAACGGTCAACAACAAAGAAGGGGTGCTTATTTGGGCTGGGCCGCGGTGTTGCGTGGGATGTAAAGGGCCGCCGGCTATTAAATGGGCCGGTTGATGGGCCAATTCTGGTTTGCCGTGCGTCAGGGTCTTGTGTAGGGGTGGGTAACGGCTCGGCTCGGCTCGGCGTGGCTCGTTATCTAAACGAGCTGGCTCGGCTCGGCTCGATAATGAAACGAGCAGAAATGCCAGCTCGGCTCGGCTCGGTCCGGCTCGCGAGCCAGCTCGAGCAGCTCGCGAGCTAACTCCATCAATTTTGTTTTCCGAGTAGAACAAGAAAACACAGGCAAGATTCACATGACTAAATCATGATTCACGCAATCACGCCAACTTTTGATCCACTTCAACTCTCAATTACGATTCGCAAGCAACAAAGATGATTTTCTTCCCATTTACGAACACAAAATAATCCAAACAAAAAAACACAAGTACATGTACAGACAACGACGACCAGAGCGTGGATAGTAGACCTCATCGGCAGAGCACATGCCTTATCAACAGAAACACCATCATCGTTGAAGCGCCCCTAGCTTGGCCGCGGAAACCGCAGCGCCGCGCTTCGCTGCTCGAACTGGTGGAGAGCTAAAGAGGAGGGCTGAGGGCAGAGGGAGATGCCGAGATGGAGATGGACTGGATCTGCATCTGTAGCCTATAGGGAGAGGAGGGGACGCGAAGTGGAGGCACGACCGCTGTGGCGGCGCGAGATGGGCAGGGGAGGTCGAGAGGATGAGGAAGAGGAACGGATGGGAGAGGAGGACGGAGCGTCGGTCAACTCTCGTGCCGTGGCCTCATGGGGGCTGCGTGAGTCTTGATGTTCCTCAGCTGAGCATAGGAGTTTTGGGCCTATTGGGCCACATATTGACGAAGTTAAAACTGTTGGTGAGTGCAGCTCGTTTGGCTCGCGAGCTGCTCGCGAGCCGGCTCGAACTCGCTCGTTATACTAACGAGCAAAAAGTTGTGCTCGGCTCGTTAGAAAATTGCACCGAGCCGAGCCGAGCCGAGCCAGCTACGAGCCGAGCGAGCTAACGAGCCACGAGCATTTTGTCCAGCCCTAGTCTTGTGGCACACGGCAAAGACCTTTTTTCATTTATGGGACATGTTCGGTGGGGGAAAAAATGTTTGCCTTGTCAAGATCTTCGAAATTTCTTTTGATTTCATGGGACATGTCTTAAATTAAGCTAAATAACATGAATAATATTTTTGCATTCACTTTATTCTATTATTTGAATCACTTGTAGTTCAAATTTGATTTTTTTCAAAAAATTGCTTGAAATGCAATTAATTAGTTAAATATAGAAAATGAACTCAAAATTTTACCATGAAGTATCACAAGTTGTATGTATGGAGTAGAAACAATTTATAAGTGAGGAGAATTCATTTTGATGGGCTACTGGATTTGGGACCTATGGGGACATATATATGGAAAAAAACTTTGCCGTGCGCCAAATAAAAAACGCACGGCAAAGATACCTCTTTGCCGTGCGTTTTTCCAAAAACGCACGGCAAAGGCTTTTTTTCATAAAACCTAAATTTAACTTAGAAAACTCCTAAAATTATCAAATGACTTCGAAAAAGTACCAAATTTTTACATACAACAACTTATATTGTCTATTGCTTATAGAAAAAAATTGAATTCAAATTCAAATTTGATCGTCGCTTTTCATTCAAACCTAACCATCTACTTCTCAACTCTCTGAAACTTCTTCGGAGATGTTTCGATTTGTAAACACCGTACATGACAAAATGTTCAAAACTTGTTCAAATTTTTACTACAGCCTCCACGTATGATATCATGAGCTCTTGACAAATCTTATAATTTTCAGACTTCATTTGCATTTTTTAGAATTTTTAAATCATTTGGACACACGATCATGGTCGTGTTTCCTAGTCAAGAAGTTCAAAATTTTTTTTGATTTTATGGAAGAGATCTTAAATTGGACTAAGTAACATGAATATTATTTTTTTACTCACTTTACTCTATTATTTGAATCACTTGTAGTTCAAATTTGATCTCTTTGAAAAAATTGCTTGAAATGCAACTAATTAGTTAAATATAGAAAATTAATCCAAAAATCTACTAAAATTTACCATGAAGTCTCACATGTTGTATGTATAGAGTAGAAAATATTTCAAAGTGAGAAGAGTTTGTTTTGAGGGGCTATTAGATTTGGGGCTTAGGAGGACATATATATGAGAAAAAAAACTTTGCCGTGCGTTTTTTCAGAGACGCACGGCAAAGAGGTATCTTTGCCGTGCGCCGGACTAAAAAACGCACGACAAAGAGGACAATAAAAAATTGTTCACCTCCTCTTGCTAACGGCGGTTAACGGTTGGTGGTAAAAAAATGTTTGCCGTGCGCCGGAGGAAAACGCACGGCAAAGGAAATGTCTTTGCCGTGCGCCACGAAACAAAACGCACGGTAAAGACTCTTTGCCGTGCGTTTTATTTCCGGCGCACGGCAAAGAGTCTTTGCCGTGCGTTTTTTCTAGACGCACGGCAAAGAGAGGTCTTTGCCGTGCGCCTGATAGAAAGCGCACGGCAAAGATTGTAACGCACGGCAAACATCGATTTTCCCGTAGTGTATGGCTTCCATATATTGGATAAGTAATATGGTTTTAAAGCCAATTAAATTCAACATTTCAAAAATGTCATTCAACAATCCTAGTTGGGCCAAATGTCGAACTAAATATTAAAAAATATTGAATGTTGTAAAATGTTGAATAATTAATAATGAATGTATTCCGTAAATTATTGCCTAGTCCGGCCCATTTGGTCCCACTAGGATTATTGCCGGTGCGCGAGGAAGCGGCTCCGAGCCTCCGAGTCGGATTTGGAGTCGACTCCGACCCCGCCGCCGAGGACAGGGAACCCAGCAATAATCCACATAAATATAGGATCCCAAGGCATTGACGAACGATCCAGTGCCGCGATCTGCCTGCGACAGCAAGTGCTGCTGCATCCGATCAATCGAGAGAAAGAGACGGCGGCCGTCCGACAATAGAAGAGCACCAGAAAACAACTACCTCAGGGTTCAGTTGGGACCCTATCCTGTCAAACAGCCTGGAGAAGCCGGTGTGTGCGTGTGTTGTCGTGAGAAATTGCAAGGGGGGAGGAGATGCTGCTCATGGCATGGAGCCTGCAAAGACGATTTTGCTTGATTTCCAAATTGTTCTTTGATGGATAATACTCCCTTCATCCATTAATATATGACGTTTGTTAGCTTAAAAACGAACTAATTAACCAATGTCATATATATATAAAAAGAACGGAAGTAACATAACTTTAACAGATGGCTCATCTCATTGATTTCTTTTTCTAGATAACGGAATAGCGTTCCAGCTTCAGCCCTTAGTTATCACGAGCAGTAGCATACTATGCTACATGCGCACAAACCAACAAAGCAGATAACAGCCCAATAACCCATTTAGACAGATGCAAAACGGTTGGCCGGGAAGACAGAGATGATTAAGAATTACGACGAAGTTGGCAGAGACGACTCAGCCACATCCTTGCTATTCCTGCAATAAAATGCAAATTAAAAATGGTCTAGAAGGATGATGTTCAAATTAACACTCTGTTCGTCTAGCTTATCAGCCACCAGCCAGCAGTACTTTTCTCTCAGAAAAAACCAGCCACCAGCAACCAGCCAGCAGTACTTTTCTCTCAGAACAAACCAGCACCAGCCACCAGCAACCAGCCAAGCGAACAGGCCGTAAACTTGCTTCTGTACTCTGACCAAGAGAAGGCTTAGCATGCAAGGGGCGGTAGTTCGTAAAGTAGTAGTTTACATAGGAATGAATGCCAAAAACAGACAATACACAGTAGTATATTTGAGTTCTAACTGGTAGCAGTAATTTCCAACGGCGTACTAGTATAACAGAAGGTATATATTGGCAGCTCTTATGTTCTAATCATAAGCTTCAAGGCCCAAATGATTAGCAGGCTGCAGGCTACACTTAGTATTCTGCAGGTTAGAGGGAGAGGCTACACTACAACACATTGAATGCCAACAGTGCAAGATTAAAACGAGCAATATTCAAATATGGAACCGGCAGAATCAAAATCTATTCAAAGAATGCCAAAAACAGACAATACACAGTAGTATACTTGAGTTCTAACTGGTAGCAGTAATTTCCAACAGTATACTAGTATAACAGAAGGTACATATTGGCAGCTCTTATGTTCCACAATCATAAGCTTCAAGGCCCAAATGTTTAGCAGGCTGCAGGTTAATTACACTTAGTATTCTGCAGGTTGGAGGCAGAGGCTACACTACAACACATTAAACGCCAACAGTGCAAGATTAAAGTGATGCACACATGGGCAGCAATATTCAAATATGGAACCGGTAGAATCAAAATCTATTGACTTAATAAATAGGCGATAGATAAAAGGGCAGCAGCAACTTTGCGTACCTTGATAAATTAAGGAACTTGGAGAACTCACAAGGGAGGAAGGGCTCGGGAGACAGGGACTTATCCATGATCAAGTCAGCATAGTCAGTTTTAAGGCCCTCCTTCCCATTGATACACGGAGAACATGACTCCACGGTCTTGGTGCTCATGTCAATGGTGACCACCCACATCTTCTTGATGGTTTGTACCAAACTCGATGAAAAGGAAGTGCGCTACATGTGGCCTGTTGATGTCGACTTGAGGATATATGAGGATGCCGCGGGGGAGAACATCAGCGGTGTTGGCATCCCAGAGCTCACTGGAGGTGAGCTTGTAGTCCTCTTTCCACTCCTTAGGTAGGCCTGACTCGAGGGCGAGGGTGTGGCAGGTGATGGCGAAGCTGCCCCCGGGTTTGAGTGCTCCAAAGGGAATGCCATCATCGCGGGTGACATTGACAAACTTGAGCGTGCGGTCGTGGTCGACGACGGACACGGCACGGTAGAAGAAGCTGTTTGCGACATAGCGAGTGGCGGTAGGAGGCAGCTTGCCCACAGGAAACCAGGTGAAGGAGATGGTAGGGGGGTTGGGCAGTTGGGACATGTCACACAAGAGGATGCCTCGCTGGTAGTCGATCCAGCAAAGCCGTTTGCCGAAGGGGATGACAGCGTCGGAAGACCAGCAGCAGAGTTGCCAGAGATTAGCATCACTAGTGTTGCTGGCGGACAGGATTTGCACACGAAAGGTCTTCCAGGTGCTGCCAGCAGCGTGAACTCGATCTGCGTTCAGCAGGCAGATGTCGGCAAAGATCTTAGGGCGGTAGATGGGTTGGAAGAGTCTCAGCTCTGCCACCACAAACCCTTTGCCTCGGCACCACAAGCCCAAGGATTGGACATTCAGCAGGCGGGGGTTAGCATCAGGAAGACGACCACAATATGGCAACTGGCCACTCTCGGGGGTGGTGGTATAATCAAAGGTGGGCTCGGTGCAAGCGGGGAGCAAGTGGAGCGAGCAAGGACGCTTGTCGTCGGCTGTGAAGATGAAGAAGTTCTGCACCATAGGCGTTTCAGGGGAAAAGGTACCGACGCGAAAGAGGACGAGATGGCGGTGGGTCGCCACGATGCTTAAGGGCGCCGCCACCCAGCGACCTGGAAACCCCGGCACCGGCAGCTGCGCGTAGAGGAGGGAGACCTTCGGGGGCTCGGCGAGGGAGAAGGCGATGCGGAAGGTGGCGCCCCAGGTGGTGGTGGCGGTCGCCCGGATGGGGGCCTTGGTGTCGTCGGGGAAGGACTCGTCGTCGTCCCTGCGCAAGACGAAGGGCTCCAGTAGCACCCAGCTGGGGAAGTCGCCGGCGACGGGCATGGCGAATTGACGACGACCTTGAGACAGCAGATGGGGAAATTAAATTCGTAGTAGGACAAATCGGGGGATTCGTAAGGTGATGAGAGGTGCCGCCTATCTTACCGACGAAGGAGGAGGAGACCCGCGGCCGGCAAGGAGAGAGGCGTGCGGGAGCGGCCGAGGCCGAAGAGGGATTTTAGGGTTACGATCGAATTGGTGGGGGTGTTGCGGTGCTACGTACGAGGAGAGAGAGGGACGCTTTTCTTCGGTCGCCGGTCTGTCCGAGTCGGCGGATGAAGAAGCTGCTGCTGCATACGGACGGAGTAAACCTCAAGGCCCAGACCCAATTTGAGCTAATTGGCTGGTATGGCCCACTAGGCCCCCGCTTCCGACCGGGGGAGTCTGAAATTTCTAGGCCAGTTTGAAATTTCCTTGTCTGTACAAGTACAAGTGCCATGTCAACAAATTCATTTGATGGCCTCTCTCTCAAAAAAATAAAAAAAGATGGTTGAGACAAATTTCTTACATCTCGTGCATATTTTCCATTCTTTAGGTTATGTTTGCGTTCTTGTTGAACCATGCATGAATATGCATATATAGGATTCCAAAAAGCACTTACATGGCCATGTATTAAGGATTTGTTTGGCAGGGCTTCGGCTCCTCTAAAAACAGCTCCGGCTCCGGCTCCTCTAGTGAAGCGGCTTTTCTGATGGAGCTGAAGCCGTTTTGGAAAACGGTTGGTAAAACGGCTTCACCTGTTGGATTGATATCGTAAAATGTCTAAATTACCCTTCATTATATTTATCTTTTTCCCTTGTCATTTTTCACCTTTTCTTTTCTTTTTCTCTCCCATTTTCTTTTTGGATCTGCTAGACGGAGACTACTCTCCCGTTAGTGCCAGGCCGAGAGCCCCACGCCCACCTTCATTCTATCTACTCGCGTCGAGGGGAAAAAAGAAAAAAAAATTGCATCTCATCGTCATCCACACACGAGTACCGCGCCTCCCGCTGCCGCTGCCGAGCGCCGCGCCCGTGCACCTCGTCGACGTCAGACCGCATCTCCCCTCCCCTCTCCTTCCTCCCCCTCTTCTCTATCCAGATATGTGGAGACCCGACGCCTCTCCGGTGAGTACCCCTATTCCTCCTCTCTGACGTGCTCCCTCACCACCGCCGACATCCCTTCTGCGAGCGGCGGCGGCGCTCCTCTCGCTCCTGCCGCGAGTGTCGCCGTCATCTGCCGCGCTCCGGTGAGCCCCACCCGGGGCGAGGCGGAGCCGGACGTAGCCACGTTTTTGTGGCTCCGCCTCGCCCAAACTGCTCTAGTGAGCAAGTTTTCCGGGGTTTCTCCGCTGGATTCATTCTCCATCTTGTCGTTTGGCAGAGCTCTAGTAGGAGCCGGAGTCGGAGCCCTCCCAAAAAGAGCCTAAATGTGAAACCACGCACCCCTTTGGATTTGATGATGCTTGGATTGTGTTTCAACATGTTGTCATCCTTGCCATGGAGAAAATGGGAAATGGATATATATTCATTTCATTTCTAGGTGCACAATCAATTACGAGCGAGGGGCCATCTGGATCACTGGGGACCGAAAATGACGCGATGGCTGTCGTCGCTCCATTGTTCGTTCCTGCATGGTCTTGGCGTCTAGGCGTGAAGCATCAATGGATTTGGTCGTGGGTCGCGTCGCGTCCCGTCCAGGGTTTATTTTACCGGTTTGGAAAAAAACAGGAGGTTGGTGAGAAACGTGTTTATCGGATTTCTCAGAAATTTTTCGGATTCTTCATTTTCCTTTCGAATAAAATTTAGAGAAAAAATCTTCAATTTATACACAAAATAACCTAACATGAAAGTAATGCATAGAAATGAGATAAGTTTTAGAGTTATGGAAGGTCGAGAGGTTGTATTAATTGGTTCGGACGATTTTTTAGTGATAAAATAAAAAAAACCGCTCCCAACCGAAAAACATGAAAATCACGTTTCTCGTTTTTTTTCGCCGAGAAAATAAACCCTGGTCCCGTCCCGATAAGATGAGAATAATCGAGTGAAGAAGAAGGTACTCGCTCCGTCCTGATATACAAGGATTTGAAAAATTCGAATTTTGTACCAAAATATAAGATAAAATTAAATGGGTTGATGAGTTGGTGAGTAGGGTCAAATGAGGATGTAGAAATTATTTCCTTCTAAGATTGTTTGTTGAATTTGAACCTTTAAAATCCTTATATTGCGGGACGGAAGAATCACCCAACAAACAAGATTACTTAAAGCGATAGAGACGAGGAGTGTACGTACGGTTCATGCGCCGTACCCACACAGTACGCATGATGAGCATATGTGAGGGACCAATGATAGATGCTTGTTTGATATGGATGAGCACAAGGCGCACGGCATCTATTCGAATCCTGTTCCAGACGCATCATCATCATCATTTCTCATTTCATTTGACTGCCTCTGTAACTGTCAATTTCTGATCGTCTGCTAATTACCGCTTCTCATCCAACTACCGCTACTTCAAAATCCTAATAGGTTTCCCAGCAAATTTAAAAGTGAAGGTTTGGTTGCGCCTCTCGTCGTGATCTCTGCAGTCTGCACTCAATCCCTTTGGATTGTCAGCAGCAGCAACTTTTTATTCAAACTACAAATAAAGAATGGAACTCTGCTCTCAATTTCCACACTGGTTTGGTTATTTCGACTGGTTTCGACTTTTTTTTCTCACACAATACTATTCATTCTACCGGGAATAAACTAAAATCATTCATTTAATTTCCTCTCTCTTCTGCAGCTCTGCTGGCTGAGATTCATCAATATTTACACGAAGAAAAGAAGAAGAAGAAAAAAAAACAAAGACAACTCCTGCCACGAACAGGGCCGGGCCGACCTGAACAATTACACATATCAAGAAGAGGATGGTGGTGACGATGCGGCGGCGGCGTCAGGCTGCTGCTGGGCCGCGGCTCCGGCGGCGTTCTCGGCCAGCAGCGGCGCGCGGCACGTCGGGCATGACGAGCGGCGTCCCCCCGCGAGCCAGCGCTCGATGCAGCGCGCGTGGAAGCCGTGGCCGCAGGCCGGCATGACGCGCACGGCGTCGCCGTCGACGAACTCGGCGAGGCAGATGGCGCACTCCGCCGCGGCGCCCGCCAGCTTCGTCCCGGCCGCCGAGTACACCAGGGCCGGGGGAGGCGGCGGCGGAGGGGGTTGGGGAGGGGCGGCCTTCTCCGGATCGGCGTCGTGGTCGGCCTCCGTGGCGGCACTGGCGTTGTTGTTGGCGCGCCGGCGGGCTCGGCGGAGGATGTAGCGCACGGCGGCGTGCAGCGCGAGGGCGAGCGCAAGCGCGGCGAGCAGGGCGGCGAGGATGACGGCCATGTTGCTGGCGAAGTCGCCGGCGCCAGAGTAGGGGCCCCAGCGGTTGGTGGCGATGGTGCTGTTGGTGGACACCGGGCGCTGGCCGTGCGGCGGCTGCTCGACGCGATCCTGCTCGTGCTCCTGCACCTGCGGCGGCGCCATCGCCACGGCCTAGCTAGCCCTGTGCCCCTGCTGACTGCTGCGGCCTGCGGGAGAGGATCAGATCGAGGAGACTCCCGATGGTGCAGCAGGTGCTAGTGCTAACATACTTGCAGCAGCAGGTGCTGCAGCTGCTTTCGTCCTTTATACGGATACGGATGGCGGCTTCTTCATTCCCTGGTGGTGCAGGTGAGTGATATGGACTGCTCGATCTCGATCGATGGAGATGAGGGTGACGACGTGGCACGCAGCCTTTTTACATGTGGGCTGTTGCTGCTTTTCCTAACCGTCTCTGCTTGTCCTCGTCTCCCTCCCCATGCTAGCTCAGCTCTCTGTCTTGGCGCGCGCATCCCTCAGTGCACACGCGCTGCATGCTTAACTGAATGGAAGTAACTAATCCATTTCAACTAATCGAAGAAGGTATTTGACACTGATGATATACGAAATTGCAGTGGAAGCTAGTAGGAACTGTGAGTGATGAATGGACTGAATAATACTCCCTCAGTTCAAATTTATAGGTCAATTGATTTTTCAAATTTTAAATTTGACTACTCGTCTTATTCAAAAAATTATGTAATATATCATATTTTTTGTGCTGACTTGCTTTATGAACAAAAATTCTTTAAAAATGATTTAAATTTGACTATGTTTGCATAAATTTTTGAATAAGACGAACACTCAAACTTAAGGTTAAAAAAGTTAAACGACCTATAATTTAGAACGGAAAAAGTCCATGACTCATGTTTACTTTCCCCTGCTCATCATTATTGATATTGTTGTGTCCTACCACAAAGGGTAGGTCCGGCACATTTCGAAATACTCTGCTTGGTTGGCCTACTTTTTTTTCAATTCTCTAGTTTTTTATACATTAATAATTCCACCAACGTAAAACAAACTAGTCTGGTGGGGGTTCAATTAGTTATATGAGAAGTCATTGTCGATTACAATACAAGAGATCTAATTAGACTAGACAATAGTGTATGTAAAGTTCCAGTGGAGTTCGCCTTCTACCGTCCTTATAGTACTGGGGCATATGCACCACAAGGAGTTTGACAGAACATCCGGGTGATGAAGTGGTCTTGCATAGAATCAGTATCTCAAGGAAGACAACACAATACCTGCTCATCATGTTAAGATTGAGTTTTAAAGAGGATCAACTTGCAAGGTAATTTCTCCGACCATGTGATCTTTCATATCAGCTTAGTACTTCTCGTTGATGAGATTAAGAGCAAAGTAAAAGTGATGTCTTTACTTTTGAATGTGTGCAAATTCAATATGCAGATATTTACTCTTCCTCTGCTGGGGTTGCACATATTCAGAACCAAATATGGATCCAACACGTGAGCGTGGGGGAGGGGTGCTCGAGCCCCCTACCTTGCCATCATGACATACTCTATTTTAGATAGAACAACAAAAAGTTGTTCGTCACACATACGTTTGACTGTCTGTCAGATAGCTTGTGCATTGAACCTAGTTTTATTGTTGGTTAAGAAACAAGAAGATATTGGAATATCGCTCTGCAAACAAATGGTAAAGAATAGGTGGATCTTGTCTAATAGCAATAGCATGCTCGTAAGCATGAATGAAATTAAATGTTCACGTATATATAATAATTCGAATAAATCGCAAAGTTTAAAAACATTACACGACCCTACACTGCAGTACTCCCTCTGTCCCCAAAAGAGTGTTGCCGTTGGTTTCTGTGTCACGAGTTTGATTGGAATTGTAAAAAAATATGTGCAATATATGTATCTTCAAATAAATTTGTTAAAAAATTAGGTTCAAATATCTATCTAAACTATATCAATTTTGTACCATAAATATTAATATATTTTTATTTATATTTAGTCAAAATTATTTCTCAGGAAGCAAAAAATAACACTCTTTTAGAGACGGAGGAAGTATGTATCAACGTGAATTTAATTCGGTGGGCGGCTTAAATCACATCCTGTCGTTTTCATTCCCGACCCATCCACTTAGCTATCTTACGGCACACACACAACATACACCACCCGGGACCACGGACCAGGCCGCCAGGGTATGTATCCATCAATCTATCATTGAGATAATTTTGCTTTTATTTTCACTGCATGGAACCAAAAAAATTTAGTTATAGCAATTCAATTCAGTACCCATGCATAAAAGATATGGACGGCCTGCATCTAATATTATGAACTGCAAATCTAATATTATGAACTGCAAATCTGAATTCCGATGGTGCAGCAGGTGCTGTGAGTGATCGATGGTGGTGCAGGTAAGTGATATGGACTGCTCGATCTCGATCGATGGAGATGAGGGTGACGACGTGGCGCACAACAGCTTTTTACATGTGGGCTGTTGCTGCTTACCCTAACTGTCTCTGCTTGTCCCCGTCTCCCTCCCCATGCTTAATTGAATGCAAGAAATCCATTGCAACTAATCGAAAAAGGTATTTGACACTGATGACCAAGTAGGAAATTGCCCTGGAAGCTAGTAGGAACAATGTGATGAGTGATGTGGCTTAGGGCCTGTTCTTTTGGCTCAAAAGGAACAGTGAAAAAGCACTATTACCCATCACATCTTCTCTCACAGGAAACACTATTCCAGCATTATTTATTTGTAATTTCACTATTTCTTTTCACCCAAAAAGAACGGGCATTTACTTTTCTCTACTCATCTGCACATTATTACTCCACAGTTACCACAAATATTACAGTCGAGCGCATTTCGAAATACTCTGTGTAGTTAGTCTATTTTTTTTCAATCCTCTGGTGCTTTAGCATACAAGGTTTAATAATTCCAACAATGTAAAACAAATCAATTTGGTGGAGATTAGGTTGTATGAAAAGTCTACGTGGCAAGAGATATAATTGGATTACAGTTGTGTATGAGAGAAGTTCCAGTTGAACTCCACCTTCTACCTTTCTTGTAGTATTGAGGGCATATGCACCCCAGCAAGTTTGACATATCAGTATTTTCAAGGTTTCTTACGATATCTCTAGCGAGGTAGTATCAAATGTTCAATAAGAAACATGTGAGTGCATCACTTTTTTTTTTGCATTTACATCACTTGTTTCTTATGATATCTCTAGCAAGTGCATCACTTGTTTTAACACTTGCATCTACATGAAGTTTATGAAGGATGATATATTCATTGCTGATTAGCTTCATTTTATCGACTGCGCATTCGAATGCTTGGATTCAGAATCTCCACAACTACTTATTGTTGTGACTTTTTGCTGCAGCAGTTGTTGTTGAAGCATTCGGGTGTTGAAGCAGTCATGCACAGAATCAATACCTCAAGGAAGACCACACATCCTTGCTCATCATGTTAAGATTGAGTTTTAAAGAGGATAAGCTATCAAGGTCATTCTCTGCCCATGTGATATCCCATATCAGTTCAGTAGTTCTGACGCATGTGTGTGTTGGGGGGCTCGAGCCCCCTTACCAACTGGTATTCTATAAAGTCCACCTAACAAATTTGAGGAGTAGGAAGAAGAAGGGAGCACCCTTAGGGTCCAATTCTAGTTTTGCCCGTGTTCAAAACCATTTTTCAATCATGACAATCTGTTCGATAGAACAACATGAACTTGTTTATACCATAAGCAACCACACCTACCTCTGAGATAGCATCTGCAGTGAACCTAGTTTTATTGTTCGCTAAGAAATAAGAAGATATTGAAATGTCGCTTTGCAAACAGATGGTAAAGGATCGGTGGATCCTGAGCTATCTAATAGCAATATCATGCCCGTAAGCATGAATGAAATGTTGAGGTGTAATTTAAATAAATTTCAAGGTTTAGAAACAAAATCATAATTACATGACCCTACACTACAGTACTACCTCAAATATATGACGTTTAGGACATAGAATTTAGTTCAAAATAAACTAAATTATTTGCCATAAACGTCATCTATTTGAGGATGGAGAGAGTATGTATCAACGGGAATTTAATTCGGTGGGCGGCTTAAATCAGATCCCGTGGGCGATCGAGTCGTTTTCATTCCCGATCCATCAATATCCATCCCTAGCTTAGCTAGCTTGATGGGATTTTCTTGATGGATTTTTTGTTAAGCTTTTGCCTTTGATTTTCCAGGCAATCGATGCCGCATATCCAGGGCGTAGTGCCGACAACAACGTCAGTCTCACTCGATCTCTCACGGCACACACACAAACACAGCACCCGGGACCACGGACCAGGCCACCAAGGTATGTAATGTGTCCATCAATGTATCATTGAGACTTTATTTTTATTTGCATTGCATTGAACCAAAAAAATATATAGTAATTCAATTCAGTACCCATGCATTCATAAAAGCTATGGACGGCCTGCATCTAGACTACCGAACTGCAAATCTGCAATATACATGTAAATATAATATCCGACATGCATGACACCGCCACGCGTTGAAACATTTCGTTTTGAAGCATATTGCTCTCATAAGCATGGTACATGCATATATGAACTTTTGATATATTTGTTTGAACAAAGTGTGCAGATATTTTTTTAACTACTAACAGCATGGTGTACATACAAAACAAATCGATGGTTTCAAGAGAGGCCACAACATTAAAAAAAAAATCAAAACGCGCCTGATTTGGAGTAATAGAATTGGTTGATGAATTGCCAGGTGGTGAACAAAAATAAAATAACCAGCTGACCTGGTGGGGACATCAGTCACTCCTGCCGGTGTGTCGTTTGTGGGTGTGCACTGTAGCACCTGCGGCTGCTGCTGCAGAGGAAAGGCTTTGCTGGTAGGAGTAGGGTGGTAGGGGGGGTGCCGTATGCATCCGGGAAGCCAACACCACCAATCTCATTCTCGATCGATGGTGACACACATGCATGTATGAACGGCATGAATGACGTAGCGGCGCCGCCAATTAATCTATCACTCGTCCAACACAGACCACAATGTGTTGAGGGATCAGATCAGTCAGTTGCAACCAACGTGTACTACATCCATGCGATGCAACGCACGCGGCATACATGCTGCAATAAACATGTCAATCTTACTGATCGGAGCTCCTTCGTTACCTCTGACCAGGCAATTGCTATATCTAGAGAGTAATAATAGCCCACATCGGTGAAATTCCCATACAAGCCATCAAACTCTGATAACTACGATCAGCGACAATAGCCACTCAAACACAATGAAGCAACTCTGATTCAGAAATAACAACTGGTTACTTTTTTGCCTCAAATACTACAGCATCGATGATCTATTTTCTTCTTACAGTTAAATGGCAGATTGATAGCTGGGAGACAAAAGGTAACAACAAAGTGCACAATACTATCAGTCAACAGGTCTCTGACCACATGATATGATTATTCCCCCCAATTATTAAGCTTTGTATCCTCGTTGAATGCACCCAAAACTCCATCCGTGGTACTTTAGCTCTCATTCACCACAGCATACCAGCTGTCAATGTAATTGGAGTAAAAAATCCCATTGCCGGTGAGCCTCCTTACACAACCTTGGTGAGATGAATGATGGGCATACACACTTAGGCCCACACACACATTACGGACGACGTGAGAGGGTTCCATCCTTCCAAGTTAATTTAGTAAGCCTTTTTTACCTGAATATATATCAAGAAATGTATTACTCCCTCCGTTTTTAAATATATGACACCATTGACTTTTTACTCCAACTTTGACCACCAATATATATTGAACAAATTAGTTAACTAAGATAAAATATATATCATTATATCTATTATCCAATGTACTTTAGATTTAACTTGTTGGTTTATCGATTTGCAAAAATATTTGTAGAAAAGACGAATAGTAAAACGAACGAAAAAAGTCAATGGTGTCATATATTTAAGAACGGAGGTAGTAATTTTATAGCTAAATTGGTACACTGAGAAGGCATGCTAGTTTTTTCTTTAGCTTTGGATGCAGGGATTTAATGTAATTTCCAAAGATACCCTTTAGGCACAATAGAAAACCATAGCAGCTTTTATAACATATATGGTCCAACATGGCTGGATTATCGACCATATTTTTCTGTTGGGCCTGGGCCAGGCCAGGTCTAATAACTAAGGTTGCACTGCACAGACCACAGTATTCCTCAACAGTTTGGTGGCAAACAGGGACAGTATACCAGATATAAATACAAATGTTATTTCCAGAAATTTCTCTATGTTGTTTTCGCTAATGCCAGAAACTTTTGCAATTATATAGTCATACTAAGCATACAAGAAGCCAAAACATGTGGCTCACCTATTCAGCACATGCCTCCTTTGCAAGGGAGCGAAGGAACCCCAAAAGTGGTTTCTTTGCTCTGGAAAGCTGCTTTCCGTTAGATCCTTCTTCGCCATCTTTAGTTTGTGTGCTTTCTTGAACCATGTGGACTCTCCTCACGAGCTTCCGCAGTTCCTGTTGGCGAAATGTTAGAGCAGCTGAGGGGGAAAATATACTGAGCTGTAATAATGCAGTGGACTTGGTTGAATTAATTAGGAAGCTTGGGTGGTGCAGGAGCATCCCAGATGCTTCAACTGGTATTCATCTGAAAGTTTTACATTTTGAACTAAACACCAGTCTTAGATGTTGGATACGTTAGGCTCCAGGGCTAGAAGTGTTCACCTTTACATAACTAACAGCGCCAGTAAGAAGGATCAAGAAGGCTGGCGTATGGTCTCAGTTACCATAGCACAGAGAACATTGAAAGGCAAACACTGCTATTACTGCGTCCGCAGATAATGATGGTAAGATTGCAATGCTACTAACCATGCTTCCCATGTGGGAGCACTGTAATCATGTTGCATGATCTGAACGGGATCAGCAAAAGTCTTATTGTTTATTTGATCATGTTTCATGGGAATCAGAATTATGTTCTTAAAAATCCTGGGAAAATAGCAGTCATCCATAATGTAGTTTGACATAACAATATTCATGTTTCAGTAAAGTAGCTTCTTATAATTAGTATACTTATCTTCAGTCAGGATACATACATTAACTGGTTATACAGACCTAACATCACTTGGCCTCAATCAGGATACATACATTAACTGGTTATACAGACCTAACATCACTTGCTCAGCAACCAAGGTTGTTGCAGTCCTAATGCATAAATACGGTTGCTCATGCGTAGCTCTATAAAAAACTACAACACACAAGGCAATAATATCAGTGACATATGCACCAAAGCAAAGAGAAAAGATGCATACTTCGGTTAAATAACAGGAAACACAAAATATTTTCAGATAGAAATACAGCAAGGTTCGAACATTGGGAGCCAGACAGTTCGCAAAGGCCATCTGCTACAGATTTCCATGCATAAACAGACACTCTAGCTACATTGCTGAATGAAATATTAAATGTCAGCACAGAGGATACCTGACGATCAAATTCAACATTATGGACAGCATAAACTTCATTAGTAACTGAAATGTCTTTGCAGAGGAGACCATCAAACCATCTATGCGCAACTTTCATATACTCTTCATCGTCCTGTTCAAAATGCTAACCAGTTAGTTCACTGTTTGGTAGATTAAAAACCTTGTTATGTTAAACAAAGAAGCTACCTCTTCTTCATCAGGCCGGTCCTCCACTTCCTCCTCTTCCACCGGCAATGTGTTTTCAGTCAGCAAGGTATCTAACTTGCTTTCACCTCCATCCTTGGAAGCCTGTATTAGAGTATCCATCAATTCTGGTTGTGCATCGCGCAGAAGTCCTCCTGGTCGAAATTGATCAAATACTAACGTTAAGTTGCTATTAATATATGACAAAAATATAACCTTATTTATTGGTTTTCTTTTGTGAAAGGCTTATTACTTCACTTTAATGTCCATTGGTCGACACACCTTATGCAAATTTTACACAGCAATTTCATCAGAATGGTAAATACAAAAAAACGTAGAGCCATCAGCAAGGACTTTCAAACTTAGAGTGGACCAAATGTTTGCAGACTTGACGCGATTCAAATGAACAGAAACAAGCACAGCACATCTGAATACCACAGCAATGGAGCAACACGAAAACGGATGGCCGTAAAGAGAAGAAATTAAAGGACCAGAGAAGCAGACGTACCGATGTAATTGTACTGCCTCCTCTTTCCTTCCCGCACATCCGGTCCAAATTTCTGCAAACAAACCACGAAATGAGAGTTTCAGTTCCGAAACGAGCGAACGGGTACAGCGAGCCTACTCTTACCTTGACGAGCATGAGCGCTTCGAACACCTCAGTCTCCAGCGACGCGGCCCTCAGGATGCGCTTGATCTGCGGAGGCGGGAGCTTGGCGAGCTCCATGCCCCACTTCACGCCGCGGCGGGCCTTCCGCTTGAGCTCGCTGCGGTTCCTCCTGAAGGTCGCGGCAGCGTCGTCCGGATCGTCGGTGTCCTCGGCGGCGGCGGCGTCGGTGGGCAGAGGGGGGCCCGCGGGGCGGAGCGCGCGCGGGTGGCGGGGGCCAGGTGAGGGCGCCGCGAGGGAGGACAGGAGGCGGGCCGGCTTGAGGGTGAGGAGGAGCGGGCGGCGCAGCGGGATGGCGGCGGCGGCGTGCGCCATTGCGACTGTTACAGGATTGATTTACAGGTGGTGGCGTTGTAGTGATGCATACATCCGACGTGTATGGAGGGGTGTATTTGGCTGGGCTGAAGAGGACAGGACAGGTCCTCGCCGTCGCGGGAGCGGAGGGCGGCGGCGCGCGCAGCTCCGTCGTGGGCGATGCCACCCACGATGGGGAAGGAAAGGAAGTTGAGAGCAACGGGATAAGGGCCGATCGGACGGTCGCGGTGACCACCTGGAGGAAGCCAGCCCATGTTTGGAACAGCCCTTACAAGGCCCATCACGTCGTCTCGCTCGCCGTGACTTCTTCTTCTCTCGCACAACACAAACGACATCAGCAAGCGCCCCCAATTTCCCCCCAAATCCATCCAATCTCTCGCGCCGCCGCCCGCCGGGGTCGTCTGCCGTCCCCTCCCGCGCGCCGCACCGGGCACGCGTTGCCGTCGCAGTCTTCCTCGGACTCCTAACTCCGCCGGCGTTGGACAAGTTCTCCGTCCCTACTAACCAGTTGCTTGGGACTGAATTGGTATAGCTTTTTTCGCTGTAATGTCAACCAAATCCTACCCTGCCGCATGTTCCTTCTTTTAGAGTTCAAGTGATATGCATCCGCCGATGTTCGTTTCCAACCAAACATGCAACTGCGAAGCAAAAGTTTGCTAGGTCGACTGATTGATTGTTAATAGGAGTATAGGACTGCTCATTTGCTCCTGCACTTGGATCATCGGTACTACCTGTCTAAATGCCAATCATCTCAACAGTCAGTGCATTTGTTTGTTTAAGTGGATAATCCAATGCTACATACGTCATGGCCCGTTTGAAACAGGCAATCATTTGTGAGTTTCACCGCATTTGCTTACCTTAATCCGTGCTCACCAGAAGATTTGAACTCTTCGTGAGAATTATGTTTATATTTTTGAGCAGCTTTCACATCTGGCGCTCACTTCTCAGTCTATGAGATCATCAGTCACAGGTTTTCTGGCATGCACACACTAGATACAATTTTCAGGCCACAAACATTGTTTTGATCCTGACGACTTGCATAATTTCTTATTTTGTTCTATTTATTTTTACCTCTCAAACACTGAGTTCTTTACCACTTCTATTTCCCACAGCAGTAGGAGTGTTCCTGTAAAGATGATCTCATCCTGCCCCATCTGCAATGTACAAGTTCTTACAGCTGAGCTGGAGCAGTAATGGCCGATTCTTTTTTCTGTGCTTCTACAATATGACCTCTCCTGAGGATGGTATTATACCCCACACACCAGTATCTTACACTAAGTTTTCCCTCGTCATTTGTAGGCATGCCAATAGCCACTTTGAGGATGATGATCAACTTCAAAAGGACATGGAATTGGCACATCAGATGGCACTTGCTGAATCAAATACAGATGTCATGGTATTGAAATCGTGTATTTTCTATTTTGATAATAGCAGCTGTAGATCGCGGTTCTTTTCAATAGTAAGAATGGAATGCTTTCTCTGCATAACACTTGATGAATCTAGTAAATAATTATGGCAATGTTCCACTCACGATTTTTTCTTTCTTAAGGATAGTAGACCCTGATCACTGTTCATTTCAAGAGTACAAGTTCTATGTGAGTTGCAGGGGACATGAGTGTTCTCATGTCTTTGGAAGATGCACATGTTTGGTTCTTGGTTTTGTTTTTATTAAAAACCACATGAAAATATGCTTACTGAAAAATACTTTTCTTATCATCCTAGTGTGCTCCACTGCCCCAGAAAGGCAGAAACACTTTGGCACTTATGTTTTGCATTCCTTCTTTTGAAAAGTTACCAATGCAGCTGGTATTTTTTGCAGAATGGTTCTGGACATTGCGCGGAATCATTCACCAGTGACTCTAATGCTCAAGGGGCCTCATCAAGTCATAGTGAATACATGCATCATTATGGAGAGTTATTAGATGAACAGATTTCTTGCTTGATCGGAGCACAAATTCAAAGTAAATTTCAAGAAGTAGAAGGGGGTATAATGAGCTTGTTGAGGAGCTGCTTGGAGTCAGAAGGTGGTTCTTCAACATGTATGATATCAGGCTATATTGACCATCATCAGAGTGTTCCATCAGAAGATAAGGGACGGGGTTGTGGGTGGAGAAATATTCAGATGCTCAGCTCTCATCTGTTGAAGCAAAAACCAGAAGCTAGAGAGGTGTTATTTGGTGGTTCTGGATTTGTTCCTGACATCCCATCTCTCCAGAGATGGCTTGAGATTGCTTGGGATAAAAATTTTGATATCATTGGTTCGAACCACTTTCATAACAAAGTTTATGGTGCCAAGAAATGGATAGGGACTACAGAATGTGCAACCCTCTTTCGCTCTTTTGGCCTCCGTGCAAGGATCGTTGATTTTGATAGCACAGAATCATCTGGCCTCCAATGTAAGAATGGAAAACGTGCAGCGAGTCAAGTACAAGGGCCTATGGACAAGTTCTTGATAAAGAATAATCCTCCAAAATCATCTTCTGAACTTTCTCGAGAGGATGCTGAAAGTATGAGAGGCCAGCAGGTCCTTGTTGACTGGATTTGGAACTACTTTGCAAGCGGCTGCTCTGATAGATTTACCGCACCGCGTGTCACTGTCAGTAACAAAAGGTAAGAGCTTCTATGTCTCCATGTTTGATATAAATGTTATCTGGCATAATCTGAAACACTTGCAGTTTCTAGAAATAACTATGAAGATTGCTATTGAGTAACTAAAGATGTGCCATTCACAGTCCACTGTATTTCCAACATCAAGGCCATTCAAGGACAATAGTTGGGATTCAAAAGAAAAAAGGTCGCGGATCTCAGGACCAATATACCCTTTTGATTTTAGATCCTGGTCATGTAAGTCATTGTTACCATTCCTTTTTTTTCTCGAACAACGCAGGAGAACTGCACGTCATTTCATTAAGGTAGAAAATAAAGTACACGAGTTAGGCGAGGCCAACCCAAGCACCATGACACACACACAGGACAAATACAACTCTAAACTGCGCCCCAGCAGCAAGGAAGACGACCAACACAAGACTTAAGCTCCAGCGGGCAGCAGTCTCGTCATAAGCTGAGCAAGCCGGGAAGCCCCAGCCATGCACCAAAAACCACCCTCTATGTTTACAGCCCTAATGACCTCCTGGATACTAGGCCTCTCATGCTCAAACACACAAGTATTGCGATGCTTCCACACCTCCCAAGCCACCAAAATTATTAGAGAATTAAGTCCCTTCCTCACTTCCTTTGGGGCTGCTGAGATTGCCTTCCGCCACCAACCCGAGAAATGAATTGTCAAGGGATCAGGCGCCAAGTGTAGAAGATTTAGTTGACTGAGAATTATGACCAAGACTTGTCGGGAAAACACACATCCCACTAAC
Organism: Cenchrus fungigraminus; assembly: GCA_036936925.1. NCBI lineage: Eukaryota > Viridiplantae > Streptophyta > Magnoliopsida > Poales > Poaceae > Cenchrus > Cenchrus fungigraminus. Next base: position 137,561,682 of record CM072773.1, on the reverse strand, counting down.
AGGTGGTGGATTGTTTCAGCCACTTGATCACATAAGGGACAAACCTCGGGATGCGGTAACCCTCTTTTAGCAAGCCGATCAGCCGTCCAGACTCGATTATGAAGCACCAGCCACATGAAGAACTTGCAGCGAGGGGGGGGCCCAACTTCTCCAAATTCTTCTCCACGGACCAAATTTGATGGTGCCCACAAAGAATGCCGCGTAGGAAGACTTGCTGCTGTAAGAGCCATCCTGGGAAAACTTCCACCTATACTGGTCAGGCACATCCTGCTGCAAAACACGGCCATCCACCATGTCCCAAATATGTAGATACTCAAACAGGACATCAACCGTAAGAGCACCACGAATGTCACTGACCCAAGTTCTGTTATGTAAAGCTTGAGCCACCGTTCTGCGCTTCGCTGTCCTTTTTGATACTGTTTTGTAGAGGTTGGGTGCTATCTCAGACATGGTATGACCGTCCAGCCATCTGTCGGACCAGAACAGGATGTCCTCACCATTGCCAACTAAGGCATCCACAGCAATGTTAAACAGAGCACGGGCCTTGCTAGGAACAGCAACCGGGAGGCCAGCCCAAGGTCAGTCAGGGTCAGTTTTTTGTGCCCATAAGCGAATCCGCAGCGCACAGCCGAGTAATTCAAGATTGTGAATCCCAAGACCTCCATATTCAATCGGGCGTTGAACCCTTTCCCAAGCCACCAAGCAGTTGCCCCCATTGGCCTTTTCTTGTCCCTTCCACAGAAACCCCCTCCTCTTCTTGTCCAGGGCCTTAAAAAACCATTTAGGGAGGTCCAAAGCTATCAAATGGTATATAGGAGCTGCAGTTAGAACCACTTTCACCATTACCATTCCTTTTGATGTGTACTATTATGCTTTCAGTTTTTTTTAGTTATCTATGATGTAGTTTCAGCCTATTTGAAGGTCACCAATATGCTGTTAGGTTGTTGATTTCAAAGATATATGCTATTTTCATGTTTCACATTTTCCTGAACAATCACTTGAAGGACCACCAACATAAATTGTGAATGGATGCTTAGCTTGCATTTATTTTTTACACTGCAAAGAAGATTCAGAACCACTTGTTTTCATGTGAATTGATTATTTTGATATAGATTGAAAAGGCAGCAACTAGACTACAGAAATGCACCTGCCCATATAATTCCTTGTACCATGTCAGCATATTGTGGATTATAGTTTATTTTCCTTGGTTCCTTTACTTTGTATAATAAGCATATAAACATAATTCACTTTGAAACTGCTAATCTAAACTTTGAATTACTGTCTGCCCTGTCAATACATTATTCAAATTATTTTATTTAATGGCCGTAGAGAACAGCAGATCTAGAAAGGACTCTCAGAAGCAAAAAGGGATGGCAGTCTCTGGTGAAAAGAGGTGTCCACACCCTCAGGAAGCCACAGTATCAGGTACACCATGGCCAAAATACATGAAATTAAGAAGGATTACAGGCATCTGATGTAGTACTTAGTATAGCAATATAATGCGTGATCCATTGCATGTCATGTTATCAGTTGTGTTACGTGGATTCTGGAATTGCTGATTCAGAAGAAATAGAGCAACTCAAGACAATTGACAGTATACTAGTCAGGTTTTAGATTCCTGGTAAGTATGAAAAGCTTTTTATCTATTCAGATGTTTTTATGGAAAATCATGGCTATAGTAAGTTTGCGTGCCACCATTTTATGAATCCCTTGATATCCATCATTCAGATGATACAGTAAGCTAAACAAAATGATTGATTCAACTTATGGAAAAATTTCTTGAGAACTATTTGTTTGCACACCGCCATTTTATGGACTCCTTGATACCAGCTGCTTGGTCTAGCACGATATTATATTCCTGCAGTTGCTTATGCCATATCTGTGAAAGAAATACACGAACATAAATGATATTGATATCTGTTCAAAAAATCATTTAATATTTGACACTATGCCCTATCTTTAAAAATATATTTAAAAATCAGAAAATATGTACAAACTAGGGACATCAGAGTGAAATGGGAAGTGAGGCTTGCTGCTTACTATTTGTTAACTTATAGGTTGCAGTAGTTTTAAAGTGACCAGACTGATTGCATACTGATTTTGCTGCTGTTTGCAGGACCATTGAAGCAGCCTGGCTGTTTGCCGACTGGATCTGCCAGTTGACGGTTGCATCTGCAGCTGTAGTTAAATGAAACAGCACCTGGCATTGCTGTCTTCCGTGGCCAATTTACTACGAGAGGCTGTCAGAGTCACTTGAGTTGAAGCGGAGGGATCAAGTCTTTGTACATATACAATATCCTACGGAGTATTATTATCGCCCTTGGATCCCGAACGATTAACCTTTTTTGTGATGCATCCGATGCTGCGCAGTCAGCTCAGTTGACTAGAATATCGACTTGAGCACTGTATGTTGCATGTTGGTTGAGGCTGCTTTCAGTTGCAGTGTGAGGTTCCTGAAGCAAAGCACATCCAAGTGGATTTGTCTGAAACTTGTCGGTTCGTGGGACCTGGTGAATTTTTTTTAAAATTTGCTTGGTTCAACTGGTAGGCATATTCATCCTGTTGCCGTCCCTAAAAACTCAACTCTTGCGGATCTTTTGAGAGCAAATCCTTGGATTGCATGGAACTTAACACATGTACAAGGTGACTTGGTGGCGGTTATCTGTTGTGTGTTGTGTCATGCAGCTGCCTAGTACCATCCTGCTGGTACCTCGAAGTATTTTTGAATGCTACTACGTGCAGATGTTTGTTGGGTGTTGGATGGCAAGCAAGCCATTCCTTTTCCATTGAATTGCGCATCTCCCAGTACAAACTCTGTTAACGGTTTTTTGTTGTTGGATGAACAGCTGTTATCTTGTCTAGTACTACTCGATTACTACTTTTGGGATTAAAAAAAAGGGAAAGAACTGTATACGGTCAGTTTCACGCCATGTTCCGTCTGGCTGACGACTGGTGGTTGGTGTTGATTTATTCTGAGAAAAAAAAAAGTACCGCTGACCGGTAGCTGATGACTGATTTGTTCTCTCAGAACAAACCAGCCAACAGTACTTTTCTCTCGGGACAAACCAGCCCCCGGCCAAACAGGGCGCATCCTCCGAATTCCTTTCTTCCCATCCGATTTCCGACCCCCCACCGCCGCCCGCCCGACCGCACCAGCAGCTAGCCCCAATGTCTCGCGACGGCGACGCCCGCGGCCTCGAGGCGGAGGCGGCGGCCGCGGCCGAGGCGGCGCGGGAGCTGCGGGAGGCGGCCGCCGCCCTCGTCGCCACGCGCGCCGCCGAGGAGGACGCGCTCCGCCGCCGCGCCGTCGCGCTCGACGCCGACGTCCGCCGCCTCCAGGGCTCCCTACCCGCCCTCGACCCCTCCGCGGTCGACAAGGTCCTCCTCGCCTCGCCTTCCCTACCCCCCATCCTCCACCTCCTTCCTTCCTCTTACGGGCTCGATTACCTCATCGCCGCGCCGCGCGAGTGCTTGCTTCGAATTCCAGATCGTGATGAGCTTGCCAAACCAAATTTATGCCTACTCGTGCTCCTTGCGTGGGCCAGGGACCGTACGGCGGGGATTTCATCATAATTTGTGCTATCATCCCATTCCATTGTATGATCACACATCGAGATATCCGCCTGGAGGAGGATTAATTAGGCTGGCTATTCTCATTTATCCCGTATAGCAGAGTTTTGAAGCGCATGGCGTCCTCCCTATGCTGCACGCGCATGCGCTCCAACAGTTACGCCCAATAGCCATACAGTTTCGGATGCTCGAGGATTGGAGCCTAATCCATGTTTAGAAACGCCTACTGGTACCTTGTTGTCACGTGCCAAGTGGGAGGACTTGCCAGTAGGGCAGCTCATTTGCCTGTGTGAATTCAAGCCGATTATTGCTTGGGCTCTCGTTCTGCACTCATCGCCCACTTTCTGCAATCATGCAGTTCATACCTGTTCTTAAGAGGTTATGTACTGCTGTAAACCTGAAACACCACCTCGTGTAAAACCCTAAGCATGTTCTTACTGATTAACACTTTGCAGCACTTGATCTCTATTCTTGTGAGAATATATGTGTTTGTTTGCTGTGGACATCAGCTAAATCTGGCATTTCTACTTGATGTAGATCGAGGAGGAATTGGAGCGTGCCAGGGTTGCCATCACAGATAGTGACGTGGCTTCATTTCTCCCCAGCAAGAGAAATGGTTAGATATGTTTTCACTCCATATACCACCTTTTGCTTGGGCTGAAGTTTAATGCTTATGTCAGATAATGGTTTGCAGATTTTGATGTACTTTCTTCTGAACATGCAGGGAAGTTCCTCAAAATGTTTATAGGCCCTGTGAATGTGCGGGTGGTTAGGAAGGAAGATAAGCTCAAAATTAAGGATGAGTACAATAATTATAGGGTACGCTTATGATACTTCCTCAATGTTGTCTGAAAAGAGCATACAGTTTTTTTCAGATATGATATTAAGACCTGAATTGACAGTATCATCTGCTTAAGCTTTAGACCCATTTAGTGATGGCTTGCACATACTAATGATTGCTCCTGTGTGCATAGAATTTTTGTTTCTGTAAGCATTATGACACAAACTCATATAACATATGTCACCTTTAATCTGCCACTGCTTAGTAAAGTTTAAGAGAAATAGAAATCATCAGGGTAAACATGGAAATCAGAAACTGTTCGTCAAACATCTGGCCTGTTTTATGTGATACAGTTATGTTTTGCAAACCTCTAGTTGATAAAGAAACATATAATGCTGGGCTGTATGATGGTAAATATGTTGTAAAGTTATGTACAAAGTACATGTTTTGAATTTCGAATCCAAAAAATCCTTAATTAATTGATCTTAGGGCTGAAATGATTTTGCATCTTGTAATCTATAAGAATGCATGACATAAATCGTGTTGATGTTTTAACCTTTTCTATTGGCAGGATAGGACTGCCTATAAGTTTCTGCTGTTTCCATCTATCCTCCTCCTACTGAGATGGTGGATATGGGATGGATGCCTTCCAGCTTGGGCAGTTCAGATCTACCAGGTATTTCGTTACTACTATGATACTCCTTGAATATTTTTACCCTGCTAAAGCACTGTATTGTCCAATAAGAACATCCTAAATAGTGCCTTTCCATTTGTCAGGCTTGGTTACTGTTCCTGTACGCAAGCTTTGCTTTGCGGGAGAATGTGTTGATTGCAAATGGTAGTGACATTCGTCCATGGTAAGAGATCATCACTTCTGAACTTTCATTGCTTAAGATATTTAGAACTTTTGACTGCATCACTTAAGCGTCATTTGCAAACATCCATTTGTAGCACATGCCCAGTTAAGTTTTCTCAAGTCAAATAATCTGTCGGTACTTGAAGGGGCTTTCATCAACATCTAAAAACTATGTGTTAAAATTTCTTCCCCAGCGCATGCTCCTTTTATAATGTTTCGCTACTATTTTCAGGTGGATATATCACCACTATCTAGCAATGGTAATGGCTCTTATTAGCCTTACGTGGGAGATAAAGGGACAACCTGATTGTTCTAATAAGCAGGTACATGCTCTAACTTTTTTTCCTGGAGGAGGCACTGTAGACTGTAGTATGCATCATTTGGCAACAGTCCTGAATCTTTGAATGCTGCACTCAAACAATGATGTTTTGCAGAGAGGGGTGCAACTCTTCCTGCGTTGGGCAATAATGCAAGGGATTGCTATGCATCTACAGAACAGATACCAGCGCCAAAGATTACGCACTCGCATAGCTCTAGGAAAGGTAATATCTTCTTGTGATTCAAGAAACAAAAGTAGGCAATATACATATACTCTGTAAGGCTATGTTGTTATTGTTGTTGTATACATATATTCTGTAGCTTTTTTACCCCCTGAAAATACGCGGGAGAGCTGTGTATCTTTGCATTAAGATGAATAATTGAAAGTTTCAGTACAACGCGATTTAATACTCGCAATTCGGATCACATGACTGTAGCTTTGGAAATTTCTTAACATGTATTCGAAGGATGGGCACATCTCAGTGTTCCAGAACATGACTCTAACTAGAACTGAAATGGTTCCTGTAGTATGATAGAACATGACTCGAACAGACATGTGTATCTTCACTTGGTGCTTATGAAGAGACGAGGAGTACCTCAATCTATTTGATGTTTTTCTTAGTTTTACATTTAAGCTATAGTGAACTCTGGTAAAAAGAACTTGGGGGCAGGTTACTGCTAGAATGTGAATCCTCCAATCAATTTTGTCTGATATCATTATGTAAATGCCTTTTGTAAGCTCAACGTAACTTTCCTCGAAACACGCAGGCAAAAAGAATGGATGTTGTCGCTGGAGAAACAGCCGGTGTGGAGGGACAGCTCTTGCTACTGTACCCTGTCCTTTTTATATTACAGGTATGTGGTGTGAGTTCAAAGCACTGCTGTTCCTAGTAGCTCCTTCAGAACATGGTGTCGGTCCTTTATACATAAATTATGTATAATTGGACAGATATCCTTTGTATGCTGCACTGATGCACTTGATCCTTGATACTCCATGTTTGCAGGGTTTTGAAGCTTATGTTGGAGTTTTGCTTCTTCAGACAGCTTTGAACGGGCTTGCCTCCGAATGGCAGGCAAGCATAATTTAACATTTTTCACTATTGGCAGTTGAATGGCAGATAGGATTAGATATTGTCCAGCTGTCCTTGGTTGAATTTTATTGCTATTTGCAATTTATTGCCTTGCCTAATATGTATTTGAAAAATCAAGGTGGTTATGGAGTGATAAGTCAAAACTGTCCTGACTACATGTTGGTATGGCACTTTGTCATGAACTGAAATTTGCACCTTGTGTTCAAATTTTGCCAGGTTGTAGTTTGTGGGATCTTGCTGGTGGTAATGGCAGTGGGCAACTTTGTCAACACTGTGGAGACACTGGTATTGAAGTTGAGATTCAAAGCAAAGATGAAGAGGGCAAAGGGCAGGCAGGACCGCCCGCATCAAAATTGACGAAGAAAGAACTCTGACACCAGTTCTTTTTGTAAATCCTTTGACCCATAAAACATTTTTGGCTGCTTGTAATCCCCTGTTTTGGTAATTGGTCTGGTAACATTCAAGTTGTTACCCTAGATGACACGAGTAAAAGATACAATATTTCCACTTCAGCTGAAAATTGCAGAGTTTGCATGTATGCTTGAGCTCTAGTTTTTTGAGTTTTGATAAAGATGGATAATGCATGCATAGTTGTTTATAGAATAAGGGTATTAGACAGTCGCAGCTTTATATGAATGGAGCAGACGCTTGTAAGATTTGGTGGTGTCATGGCTTGTTTAAATAGGTTGGTGTGAATGACGAGTATCCTTTGTCTTGTGTTCCAACTGCTTGTGCTGACAATCCATCACACGGTATGATGGCAAGCAACATTGCTGCAACTACTTGACATACGCTCACTATTGGTCGTATGTTATTAACAGTATCCCAACAGTAGACTACTAGTGTACATACATTCTCATGGGGCCTTTTTTTGCTGTTAGAAATCGTCATATTGTTCCAGGTGTATATATGTATTGTTTTTTTATATGCCGTGGTCCTGGGAATTCTGATGGCCTATCCTTGTTCCAGGTGCGTCTAGTCAAATAAAAAAAAATGGTAGTGTCTTTTTTTTTCATCTGTTTTGGATGGCGTGGTCCTGGAAATTCTGCTGCAATCTCACATACGTATGCCAAGCACTAGATTGCGAGAAACATCTACAGGGCAGGACCAGGTTTGTTGGAGAATCCAATCCCGCCCGCTACAAACGGAGCAAAGCCGAAGATATGATAGATTGCAGCTGCTCTCGTCCCCAACCCCAACTAAATCTTTCAACAATCATACTGCATGCGAAAAAGCTTTTCGACCCCAAACAACTTGAATGCTCCCCTGCTTCTCGTGTCACCGAATCATTGAGCTACCACGGCCCATCTATACATTTTGTACTCGCTGCTGGTAGAGAGCTGGGCCAGACAAACTTTACCCTTTTAGTTACTCATGATACACCGAAGAAAAGGCGAGATAAATTCATCCATATTTACATTTCACTCTGGTCAAACCTCCTGTCCTCTCCAATGCACAATCATTTTCTTACACCATCGATCTTTGTACCTAGTCAACGAGAACAACCAATCGATTTCTCTAGTACTAATGCTACACGAACAATCACACAAATAAACAAGGTGAAAGCAGCTAAGCCATCTTAACTCTAACACAAACAATGTGCTGCTACTGCTAGAAAAAAAAAAGTAAATTGGGAAAAATCAAGTGAGCTCCAACAGCTTGCTGAGCTGAATATGTTGGTGACCGTGATCAGCCTTGGCAATGGACCTGGCCGCCTTCTCCGCGATGGCCGCGCGCACCTGCGCCATCGCTGGCCGTAGCCCGGGCTGCGGCGCCGCGCACTCCACGGCGATCCTCGCCACCTCTCCAGCCTCCTCCTCGTCGTACCCGTCCTCCCCTAACCTTGCGTCGACGAGCCCCGCCACCCCGCGCGCCCTGACCCGCGGCACCACCCGCGCCGCCAGGTTCTCCTGATGCTGCCCGGGCTCCCCGGCGGCCGGCAGGCCCGTGACGGCCTCGAGCAGCAGCACGCCGAAGCTGTACACGTCGGACTTCTTGGACACGATGCCGGTGCGGAGGAAGAAGGGGTCGGCGTAGCCCGGGGAGCCCACGGCGGCGCGCGTCGGGGCGACGGCCGCCGAGAAGCCCTCGCAGGCGGAGCCCAGGTCGCAGAGCCGCGCGCCGAGGCCCCGCCCGTCGAGGAGCACGTTGGACGCCGACACGTCGCCGTGCACCACGGGAGGACCGGTGGCGGAGGCGTCGTGCAGGTGCTCCAGCGCGCAGGCAACGTCGTGGACGATGCGCATGCGCTGGTGCCACGAGAGAGGAGGAGGGTCCGTGCCGCCGCCGCCGTGGAGACGGTCGGCCAGCGTGCCGCCGGCGAGGTACTCCAGGACCAGCGCGCCGCCTTCCTCTGCACGCACGCAGTAAAAACAATTTGTTACTTGCTCTTCTGTCAATAATGGTTTGCTGAGGATGCAGTGTAATTTCTTTCAGAGGAGCACTGTAAAAAGTACGTTTCTACGACTAGGAATTGAACATGCATGCATTGGTGTTTACTGGAGTAGTATGTTTTAACTGCGGGGTGAAGGTGAAATTGTGAAAGTGAAAGCGAAGGGAATCGACAGACAGCGACGACCAAACTGATGGACGAGCTGCAGGTTTTGACGAAAGGAGATGAGACGGTACAAAAAAATTAAATACGCGGGAGGTGTAGCCGTTGCTCTCCTCTCCTTCTCGTTATTAGGTAGGGAGTAAAGTGATGTCACGCACTCACTAGTCACTACATAATTTATTACTCCGTATTCATTGCCCTTTGCTGTAGCAACCATTTCCCCTTTTCTTTTTTTCTTTTTTATTTGTCATTGTTTGTTTTCCTTTGGTGACTAAAATAACACTGCTCGAGTCAAGGTAGTATCTCTTTTTTCTCAAAAACAACAAAAAAAAAGTCCAAAACATGACTTGTAAATATGTACTGAGGGGTAGGGTAAACAAAGTCAATGCTTGCTTGCCAAAAAAAAAATGCCATTATTTAAGAAATATTATTCATGCTAATCAAAGTTAGTACTTATTTGTTTTGTTTATGTTTAAACTGGTGGGTAAACAGAACTTACATGAAGCTAAACAAGCTAATCGTATCATCAAGTTAGTTTGTATGAGAGACAGAGAAGTGAAAAACCAACGAAATGATGGAAAAGAAGAAGCGACAGGGACAGTTTGTTTGAAGCAGATGGAGCAAGCAACGTAGCGTAGGGTCAAAGATTCACTTCACTCATCATATACTATATTTCTTCGATTTATTTTTATACGATCGATCGAGTAGAAAAAAGAATATAGGAGGAGACAATTAACATGGGGAGACGAATTAATAATTGAAACAAACAATCTGAGTCTGAGCACGCACCGTGGTCGTCGGAGTATGCGAGTAGCTCGACGATGTGCGGGTGGCGGAGCCGGCGGAGCAGGTCGAGCTCCTGCCGGAACGCGCGCAGGCGCCTCTCGCCGCCGCACCACCGGTGCACCTTGACGGCGACGGGCGCGCCGTCGCGGAGCCTGGCGAGGTAGACGGTGCTGGAGCCGCCGCGGCCCACGACGGCGGACTCGTCGAAGCCGCCCGTCAGCGCCTCCACCTCCCGCCACGCCAGCCGCCGCGGCGCATGCTGCTGCTGCTGCTTCTTGGCCGCTGCCGCCACTGCTGATGGCGGCGAGTACTCCGACGACAAGGCCAGCTCGTACCCCGGCTGCTGGTGGTGGTGGTGGTGAGGCGTCGTCGTAGTCACCACCACCGCCGCCGCTCGTCGTCGCGCCGCCTCGGGGTCGGCGTCGGGGCGGCGACCGCGGAGGGCGGCGAGGCAGTAGCGGACGAGGAGGCAGGCGATGGTGGCGGAGGCGAGGAGGAGGACGCAGAAGAAGACGATGGCGAGCGCCACGGGGAGTTCCATGGCGCCCGCGCTCGCGGTTGTGCTTGTGGTTGTCGCTTGCTTGTCAGAACCCAGAAGCAGCAGCTGAGGTGCAGCAGTTGCTTCAGAGTGGGGGGAAATGAGAGAGGAGCAGAGGTGAAGGCGATATATACGATGGTGGTGTATAATACAATACTACAACACAATTAGATGAAAATGGAATTAAAAGTGGCGTCAACCGGAGTAGTAGTAGTAAGTTAAAAGCTAGGAGATCGAGGAAGAAGGATAGCTTGATTTGTATGCAGCAGCTAACTCTCGTTTAATTTGATTTCCATCAGTCACTCCGTCTCCATCGCATCGGTTGTTGAAGAGTGCCGCTCAAAAGGGGGGAAAAGAGAAAAGAGTGGAGGACTAGCTAGATTAATTATAACAAAGAGAAAGGCAACAGTGTGATATGGATGCATGAATAATGATTCAGGCCGGCTTTATTATTAGAGTACTCAACTTCAAACTGGTGGATTACTTGCTTTTTCGCCATGGTGTGGAATAATCCATGGTCAAAATGTTTCAGTGCTAGCTTGTAAAGGTTTTCCTATATGCATGTACTTTATTTAGTACCAAAAAAAAAGCCCCCACACACCTTCAACTTCAATTCTTCCTATATGCATGTATATGATACGGAGTAGCTGCTATATATGATGGGAGGAGAGGGAGCATTTGAATGAAAAATTTAAAAAATGTGAAACAAGTACTTTGTATACGTAGGTAACAATTTAATAAGAAATATATATATTTGCAGACGCTCAGTACTAGGTACGGTTGATTAGTATTTTGATCGAGGCTAGCTGCTTGCAAGTGTATGTATAGTCCGTGGAGGAGACAGACGGAATTAAAGATGGTTGACACGCGCTTTCGCTCCGGGATTCCTTCCATTTCCAATATGCAGAGACAACAACGCAAAATTGTGACGACTTGCCAAGATTATACTATATATTAACTGCATCATCACTCTTCATCTAGGCACTGTACATGTTTGAGTGGACGGCGTGAAAAAATGGTACGCGTGTCGCGTCTCCTATGAAGCCAACTCCTAAATTTTACATTTCGTTTACACGGCTAACAACGAACTTGACCAAGCCCTGTTTATAAACAGTTCCTCCAAAGTTTCCAAAATTTTCGCATTGCAAACCGTGTTACCTCTCATAAAACACGTTTCCCAATGCAAAAATTTCACCACTTTCACCAAAATTTTCATGAACTAAACGGTGCTAAGTGTACGCATACACGGATTTTAGAGCGAATCGATCGATGAGGTCAGCAGGCACGTATATCTACATACTACGTGCAATGAATGAACGTAACGGTGGTTCCGATGAACAACACAGCACAGCAGGTAGTAAAAACAAATTAAGAGAAAGGACGACGGTTTTAATTTAATCTGTACTATACAGTTAATATACACTAATTAATCAGCAGGAATAGTAGCTAGCTTTACTCCTATATATCAGCTGAATCTTAATGCAGATGGCTACTACTGTTTGCTGAGTTGAAGCAGCTGCAACAGCTAGCGTGTACCACACAGTGCCGTGTGCATGCATATATACCAAACACTGTACTGTGGATGCAGTACTGGTAGTTAATACTGTAATTAGCTACGGCATCATGCATCAGTACAAGTAGTGGATCGTTAAACGTCACGCAAACAAAGAATTAGGTACGTGTTGCATCGATCACTCCAAAGGCTATGATGCAATGCAAACACAGACAACAGTAGTTTTCTTTTGGAAGCGATCGTCGATACTCGATCGATCGAGGTGCAACAGTTACTTCTCTCTGCTCTGCTTGCTATAGCTTGAAGGTCGACACTATTGATCGATGGAGATGTGACGACATATATGTACTTGCTCGTACGTGGTGGTCACTTCCTGTTAGTTATCCAACGGATTTATTGCTAATTGCTATGCTACAGGGATCCATCGTTTCATCATTGTTGCTAACATGGATGCAGTAACTAGTATCAGAGAGATCGAGGCAAATAATAATGCGTGGCAGCAATTGATATATAATAAGTTGTTTTGACGAAAGCATCAGTTAATTAACCCTGCTGGTCAGGGTGAAGCACCATCATGTAAACTTGAGACAACAACTTAAAATTGGCATTTCGACCTGATTAACACTGCATAATAATTGCATTGCTGGGTAACTCATCTTCAACCACACTCCAAGTGTTAAGTTAGAGGACTTAGGACTTGCTTGGTTCGCAGCCACATGCCGCCTCGCCACGCGCACCCCGCCACGGAATAGTGTTTTCCGTGGCGGGCGAAACGGCCGTCGCGGGTTGGTGGCGAGCCACGGTGTGGCGTGACGGGGAACCAAACATCCCCTTACACTGTAAGTGCGTGGCAAGAACCAAGCGGCCGGCAAGAACTAAGCGGCCAGCGTGATAATACAATGCAAATTCTGTGTCAGATCCGATCAATGCTTATTTTGCAATCCAATCCTAGACATGCAGCAATCAACGAGTTAGTAAGACTGATCGATCTGCATCGTCGTTGATCAGGTTCTCGATCGTTTGGTTTTGGATTATTCCGCCGCCGCCGCGCCGTTGGTCAGGATCTGCATACGACTCTGAATGGATCGGAGGCAGAGGCATCTGCATGTGGACAAGGGAGAGCAGACAAATGGGAAGGAAACAAGCTAAGCATGCATGCATATGCGTTTGACAGACGACCCATCGAAATTATATTGTGTCGGTGAGGTGAAACGTCGCTCTCTCTCTCTCTTTCTCGCTTTCATACTGAATCGAATGAAGATCGATGTCAGCGCAACGCAAGCAACTTCTTGTTTTAATTCGTCAGTCAGATGCTACATTATATTAATTCGGCAGTATTTCTACTCGCGCTAGCTCACGTCAGTCAGATGCTACATTATATTAATTCGTACGTCTTAATTAACTTGGATATCAGGCCGTAGTGGAACTCCCTCTGTCCCCCGCGTCGCTCCCCTCGGGGCGACTCGGGCGGAACCGAGCGCCCCGCGCCGCCGCCCTCTTGCACGCCACCGTCCCTCCTCGCCGCCGCCCGAGTGGCCGCCGGTGGCCCGTGCGGCCGCAAGGAAGGCGGCGGCGGGGCCCCACCTCCCTCCTCTTCCCCTCCCCCTCCTCGCACCTCACTCCGGCGGTCTCCCTCTTCCATGGCGACGGCGGCGGGTTCCGGCCGTTCGTGCTCGGTTCTGCCCCTGGGGTCGCCGGATCCGCGCCCTCGGGGGGCGGATCTGCTCCCTGGAGCGGCTGTACCGGCGGCGGCGGTCCTCGGCGTGCGGCCTGCTGCCCGGCGCGGGGTCCTCCGGCGGCGCTCGCGAACAGTGCGCGCGCGGGACGGCTGCTCGGCGCGGGGTCCCCCGGCGGCGCCCGCGGGCCGATGCGCGCGCGGGACGTCTGGGTGGCGCGGGATCCCCCGGCTATCGGTGGTCCCCGGCGGCGTTCGCGGCCGTCGTGCGCGCATGACGGCTTGGTGAGGTTGAGTCCGCGGCCGCGCTCGTTCCGCCTTCGGGGTGGCCGGTGTGCGGGCGCTGCCTAGGGCACGGCTCCATCGGGGCTGTGAAGCGGGGCCCTGCTCGCGACGATGAGTTCGGCTTGGTTGGTGCTGGCGGCGTCGTGGTGGCGCGGCTGGCGGCGGCTTGTTTGGGCGGGTGCTTGCGACGTCGCGGTGGCGTGGCGGGCGGCGGCCGAACGACGGTGCCCCAGGGATGCCTCGGTGGTGTTTCTGGTCATGCTGGGCCGTCTTCCCTGGCAGCTTTGTGTTGGTGATGTGGTGGCATGGCTGACAGCGTTTCCGCGCTTGGGGATGAAGCGGGGGAAACTCTTCCTTTCACGGGACAACGTCAATGGCGCCCCGGGCGTCATGCCCTTCCTGGAGGTGACGTTGAGCTTCCTCGGCGGGAGACTGCTGCTTGGGTCCTCCGGCTTGTGCTTCGGCGGTGTGTTGGGTGAGAGTGCTTCTTCTTTTTTTGGTTTCTTTGTGAAAAGAAAAAAAAGAAAAAAGAGTAGGCGGTAGTTTCTCCTTTGAACGGGGGAAAAGAGAGGTCTTTGGTTCTTGGCTGTGCTTGGTGGCTCGCGTCGATGGCGGAACAGAGTTGTGGAGGCCCGGGTCGATGTCCCAATCCGACTGGACCGGTCCTTTGAAGTTGTGTTGATCGTGTCGATGTTCCAATCCGACCGATGAGTTGAGTGGTGCGTGTTGAAGTCCCAATCCAACCCACCAGAGTGCCTAGTTGTATGGTCTGCGGACCGGAGTCGTCCGGGGTTCTCTGCTCCACTTGTTGTGCGGTCCATTGACCCGAGTTGTATGGTTTTCGGGCCCGGTTTTCCTTATAAATTGGGTCAACTCTCTTCTTCTAATAAAAATTCGGGAAAACATAATCTTTCACTGTCCGTTCAAAAAAAATTAACTTGGATATCTGTTCTGAAATATAATACTAATCACTGATCATTAGGTTATTGATTAAGATATATACTGTCATCACACATACTAAAGCTGATAGCATTAAGTGGTTGGGATCCATGCATGCACACCTAATTCATCTTTAACTGGTCGATGATTAGGAGACTTGTGCGGCCGGCAGTGTGATCGATGTCACCCATTATATTCCTGCTTCACTATATTTCTCGATCGATCTCATAGTCATACCGGCTACAGTACTGATAATTTATTACGCATTTCTTCGCACGCCACATATACTCAGTTGTAGTTGGTACTACGTAGCTATATATATTCGCAGCTAGTATATATCTCAATCAAATAAAAGATTATTAAAGGTGGCCGGCATACAAGAGTTTTAGTTATTTGTGTCTATATATATATATATATATATATATATATATATATATATAAAGTCGTCGATCCTATACATATATATCTATGCGAACTGCTGCTTTACATACAATTCCATATGCATGCATCATGATGCCAAATTAAAGTCTTCATATCATGCCTATTAATAATTGTCAAGAAGAGCTAGCAATGTGATCTTGTACACTGTACACAAACGTGCAGCGCATGCAACAACCATGCCTATTGATATTAGTTGTGGTTGGATCTCAGATTAATTGTGCCCAGTCGTATTCAACTGTCGTTAACTGTTGATATATATACGCAGCTGGGTACGTATTTTCACTTTAATTTTGTTCATCGATCATGTTGGTATGTATTAACATCATCTAATAATCGCATGCATATATCAAACTCGGACCATTTTGTTGCTACTCGATGCTCTAACCAGTAGGTTATAGGCCCTTTGACAACCACCTAATTAATTGTTGGGCTAACGACGAATTATTAGTTTAATTTGTCCAGCTTTCTCCTTTTTGCAACTAAAGAATTCCAATACTTGTTTGATTACTTAATTTAGAGTATTGCATGGTTTATTATTACCAGGCCATATAAGGTATGTTAGTTTAATCTTGGCACCCCGAAATGTACCGAAACAATATAATACCCTCAGCTCGATTTAATTATATTAGCTGATATAATATATCCATGCATGTTTAATAATTTGCTAAAAATAGTTTGAAACAAGCTAATCAATAATCGGTACAAGGACAGTTTTAGCTATCAGTCGCATCAACGTACTGACCGTGATACTGAACTTGAGCATCATGCACGCTTCGATACGATAGGTAGGGTAGGGTAGGGTACGCGTGCTGGACGCGGGAGCGCATACGAAACTGACCACTCCTATCGTATCCGTTTTGCACGCACCATACGGCACTGCCGCATCAAATTATTAATGCCTTCTGCCTAGCTAATAAACCCTAAACATCAAGGACCACATGCATACTTCTTCCTCTTAATTAATTTCCTGTCATAACTAAAAACCACTTAGTTTCTCCAATCATATATACGAGTAATTCTATATTTGTCCCTAATAAGGCTAGCTTGAAAAATGCATGTATAGTTTCTGGTAACATAAGGTTGATGCTACTAGATTCATCAAGAAAAGTAATTTTTTTATGCATTTAGATATAATGTATGTCTAGATATATAGTACTATATATCTACGAACTTAACAAATTAAGAAGATTCTACAATTTTAAACGGATGGAGTACTTTTTGTTCTTTCTATTGTATAGTTAGAGCAACTACTGGCACGTGGCGACTCATATCACCACAATATATGAACACAATTTAATTAGGGTATATGTGCAGTCCACAGAAGGTGTGGCTTTGATCATCGATTTCTATAATTATGCACCTATGTAAATCAAAATGACTTGCAATTTGGAACATATGAAGTATAGTACGATGCTAGTAAGTAGAGTTATTTAACTTGCGCGTGGTATATGTACATGCTATACTAATCCATTTTAATTTATGGGTGGTATAGGATGATAGGAACAATATGATCGACACACAATTAAGATGGATATTATTCGTAGGAATAGGATGATCAACTACTTAGCTACTAGCATTGAATTAGCATATACATACTTATATATCATCACTACAGCGTGCATCCATTTAATCGACATGGACGTCGTAGCGTCCGTAGCTTCTGACTGACCGGTCAACCGAACCATATTGTGTTTTATATTGCATTATTTTGCTGATTCTTTGGTTCTTCTTCTTCTCCTTTTATTCCTAAACTTGCCGAAGAGTGTCTCTCTCTCTATATATATCTCATTAGCAGTATTATACTTTTGCATATCTAGTCCGTCTGAAAACTTGTCTCCTTGTTATTGTGACCAAAATTAATTAATTAATAGTTCGAGGGCGAAAGCAAGATGATTAGGAACAAAGAGAGATTAGAGAAACAAGAATTTTTTTTATATTATTTTTTTCTCTATTTTGCAAAAATAAATGGTCCGCCAGAAATTTTGCAAAACTATACATCTGCCGCCGTGGCCCACGGCGGTAGGGGTTCTACCGCCGTGCGGCACGGCGGCAGGGGCCGTGGCCCACGACCAGACGTGGGCCCGTAGCATGCGACGGACATACCGCCGTGGGCTGCGGCGGCAGGTCCTAGCGCCGTGGGTCACGGCGGCAGCAGGCCTGGTACCGCCGTGCCTCACGGCGCTAGGAACTTGCTGCCTATATAAGGCCGAAATTCAGCCGAAAATGTCATAATAATTCGAAAAAAAAGAAAGAGAGGAGGAAGAGGAGAAGGGAGTGAGGAGGAGGTGGTGAAGGTGCGAAGCTCTGCCGGTTTTTCGTCTCGTTAGAGGTAATACTCTGGTACTTAATAGTATAAACTGTGATAATAGTAAAAATATAGTTTTAGTGTAGATCTGCTTAGTAAAAATATAGTTTTAGTGTAGACCTGCATAGTAAAATTATAGTTTTAGTGTAGATGGATTAGTAAAATTATAGTTTTAGTGTAGCTCTGAGTAGATATATTTTATAGTTGCAGATCCACTTGTTAATAGCGTTTTTTTTCATGCTGTCAGACATGTCGGATGCAGTCAGTGTCAAGTTGTATTTCGGTAATGGGCAGATTAGATATGGTGAACATGGGTTGACTTGTCAGAATTTAATTCGGTTGACCATGTGATTAGAAGAGCAGCCGAAAGAACTTGGGGGTCCATTACCAACTTTTTTTATAGGGCATTCCATGTAGATGCAGAGCAACATGACTTGTCCATTATGGCTCTAATCAACAGGAGTGAGTCAGTATATTGGGAGATTATGCCACTTCAAGGCACTGAACATTGGAGGAGTTATATCAAAACAGCATGTGAAATTGGTTTGCCTGTGATGTTGTTTATCCAAGTTGTTCATAAGGCTGGGTCTAGTAGTTAAGTGCATGAGGAGGGTAGTGCTGCTCACCAGGGTGAGGCTGAACTACAAGCAGGAGATGGTCCTGCAACTGAGCCACAAGAAGGAGATGGTGCTGCCACTGAGGCAGAAGAAGGAGATGGTGACACACCCTTTGAGGCCCGTGGTGAAACTGGCGAGGGGGAAGTTAATGAAGAAGTACTCAGGCAGTACGAAATGGAGGCTGATGAGGATGAACGTGGGTTGGAAGAGGACTCCTCAGATGATGAGGATGACCCGCTAGTTCCAAGGGACCGGGACAGTTACAATTTCTCATCTTTTTTGTAGGGTTTCAATGACTTCCTCGGGTCCTGAGTTGGACTTGGAGTTGCTCACCAGTAGGAAGGACAAGGTTGCGGTGCCAAAGGGGATCCACACTCCTATGTGCTACTGCGGTGACAACTGTAAGCTTGTCAAGTGCAACGTTCTCGGGTACTGCTACGGGATGAGGTTCTTCATGTGCGTGAACTACGAGCATGACCCCCTCCCACCATGTCGCAATGTTAGACCAAAAGTAAGAAGAAACTGCATTACTAAATAAATAATATGTCATTGCTATTTTATTATGTGCTAACTTGTCTTTGAAAAAAAGACTTCACCTCCTCTCTGTGATTTTATGCAGTGGCTAGATTGTGAGCAGTCCGAACAAGACAAGCGTTACGTCGAGGCGATGGGTCGTTCAGCACGTGAGAGGTGGCAAAGGATGGTTGAGGCAGGAAAATAAGAAGAAAAACATAAGGAGCAGCAGGAGGAAATTCGCATTTGCTGGGAGATCAAAGAACATGAAGCGGCCGCGGCCCGTGAAGCAGATAGAGAGAGGAAGAGGGAGAGAGCTCGCCGGGCTAAGGAAGCTGGGCCGGATGCTATGAGGAAGGGGAAATACCCCTGTTGTACCCAGTAGACGTAGAGTACTAGACGTCTGTATCCATAAAAAATTATGATTTCATTTCATCATTCTCTAGAGTCGGGTTGTATCTTTAAGAACTTGATTTCAGATGCATTTCAGATGCAAACAGTAAAACTCGTACTAGGGTGTGTTTTCTATGAGTCACTGCACCAAACAGTGAACACATAGTGTGTGTTTTCTGTGAGTCACTGCACCACACAGTGTACCTAGTACTAGGGTGTGTTTCCTCCGAGCCACTGCCCGTTTTTCTTACCCCGGATCGAATGGCCCACCGTCCAGTCTGCTTTATTACCTACATATATGTGAGCACTATTCTCCAGTGTTACTTCACAACACAACAAGCACCAATGAGTTCCTGGACTGGGGATGATGATGACTCCCTCGGTCCAGCACTGTGGAGCCAGCAAGATCCAGAGTTCAACAGCAATTTTCTAGTCTTAGATAAGAGAGATTTCAAATCCATGCGTGATGTTAGAAAGTACGCACCAAATCAAACGGTGAACTGGCCAAGGTGTGCACACGGTGAGTTCTGTGTGATGCAGGTTTACCAGGGATGGAACAACTCTGGTCGACGCTTCTGGCATTGCTCACGAGCATGGGTAAGCAAAACTCCTTGACCTCTGTCCTTCATCATTTTATGATTTACTAATGTAATCACGGTTTCTGCAGTACTCCGACCAACCAGATAACTGCGGTTTTGTGCAATGGGTGGATCCCCCAGCTATTGACCCGTATCAACAGTACATCAACTACCTCGAGGATGTTGTCATCTTCAACCTGAGGCAAGAGCTCGCGTCGGCATTGGCTTCTCCAGATCCGACATCTTCCAACGACGACGACGGACCGGTGACCGGACCAATGGTGGTGAAGACGAACACCGGGTGTGAGGACGAGTTCTGCTGCTGTCCGTGCCACGAGAAGAAGGACAACACTCCACCAGCAACTCCACCCCCGCCACCGTCTGATCCAACTCCACCCCCGTCGGGGTACTACATGCCCTCCCAACACTCCGGCGGGTCTATGATGTCCGGGTTCTCCGGGTACTATTCGTGCAACTAGACTACAAATGTTGTAATCGTTTATCTAAATTCCCTAAGGCACGTTAGGACTAGCAGCGGCACAAAGTTAGGGTACTTGTGTCGTACGTGCCATTGCTTGTTTCTGTAATTCGTCGTTAAGTATTAATGGTTCGTCGTTAAGTATCAATGCTTCAAAAAATTGAAATTTACAAAAAAAAATCCTACCGCCGTAGGACACGGCGGTAGGTCCATACATACCGCCGTAGCCTACGGCGCTACCTGGAGGTCACGCTGCCGCCTGGCGGTAGGCTCCTACCGCTGTGGCCCACGGCGGTATGTGCCCTTGCAAGTGGGCCACGGCCCCTGCCGTCGTGCCGCACGGCGGTAGGACCGGGGTGGGCCACGGCGGCAGATGTATAGTTTTGCAAAATTTCTGGCGGACCATTTATTTTTGCAAAATAGGGGAAAAAATATAAATTTTTTTTCGAGAAACAAAGAAGCACCATGAACGACATTCGGCCCAGCTCAAGGATAGGCCGGCCCACGTACCTGTAAGTCGGTCGGGCCCCAAGTCGGTTTTCGACCCAGCTGCCTGCGGCGGTGCAGCCTGCCTAGAAAAAAAGTTTACGATTATCAAAAAATCATGGAAAAAGTATTTTTGACATCCCCCAACTATCATCCAAGTTTGGTTTTCATCCCTCACTCGTAAAACCGGGTATTCCACATCCCTCGTCTATCCAATCCATCTATTCTTCGTCCCTCGGTGGTTTTGCTGGCGGTTTTGGATGATGTGGTAGTGGGTCCCACATGTCAGAGTGCCCCCACATCCCTCTTCTCGTCTTACTCACTGCACCGCTCGCCGCCGCCATCGCCACCACCCCGTGGGCGGCGACCCTCTCCTTCTCCACGGCGGACGGCGGCGAGGGCGCGCTGGCGGTTGCTGGATCTGCAGGAGAGGGGCGGTAACACAACGCATTGTGGTCGGATCTGCAGGAGAGGGCACCATGCCCTCCTCCACGCCGTCGGCCTGCTACGCTTTGTCCCCTAGTGTGTCTGCCGGGTCGGATCTGCAGGAGAGGACACCGCCGTGCAGCCGTCCCCCGGTGAGGCCGTGTCGCCGGGCCGCCGCGCCGCCAGGCCCTCCTCTACGGCGGCCAGACCCCTCCTCCTCCGACGCTCCTCTGGCGACGATGACTCCAGCACGACGCGAGCTCCTCCGAGATGGGGAGACATCGCCGCCCGTGAGCACTGCCAGAGGCCGGGGTCCGGCCGCTCAGCCTCCATCTGCATCGACCCGCGCCTTGCTCCGGCGGCGCCTGCAACCGCGGATCCACACTCTGGCTCAGGAGTTCGCCGGTCGGAGGCCACTTCGCCCCTGCCTCTGCCCCTGCCAGCGGTGCCCGATCTCGAGGCTGGCACCACGCAGAGGCAAGGCCACAACCGGCGCTGGGATTGCAGAGGAGCCGGGAGAGTAGGTAGAGCTTGGGGAGGAGGAGAGGAGGCGGCGGCGTGGTGGAGGAGAGGAGCCGACGGCGTTGACCAGATAAGCCAGGGGGAGGAGGAAGAGAAAGGAGGAGGAGGAAGAAAAGATGTGGGGTCCACCCTGACATTGGGGCCTACTGCCACGTCATACAAACCACCGTCGAAACCAGCAAGAGACAAAAAATAGACAGTTTAGATAGTTCAGGGATGTTGGATACCCGGTTTTCCGGATGAGGGACTTAAACCAAACTTCGGTGATAGTTGGGGACGGTGAAAGGACTTTTTCCAAAAATCATCCAACACCGCGCAAACACCTAGCAGTCTCTCTCTCCCCCGGCCGCCGCGACGGGAGGCCGACGAGACGCGGATCCTCCCCCGCCGGGAGACCGGACGACTCCGCCTCCACCCGCCGCTCCAAAGGTAACAATACCTCTCTCGCCGCTCTCTTCCGCTTCGATTACTTCCGCTTGCCACAGATTAGCTAGGTTTCCATCCAGATTTGATAACTCGCCGCGCCGATTCTGCTTTCTGCAGCACCCATGTCGAACCACGGCGGCGGCGGCGGCGCCGAGGCGCACGCGCGCTTCAAGCAGTACGAGTACCGCGCCAACTCCAGCCTCGTCCTCACCACCGACTCCCGCCCCCGCGACACCCACGAGCCCACCGGCGAGCCCGAGACGCTCTGGGGCCGCATCGACCCCAAGGCCTTTGGCGACCGCGCCAAAAAGAACAGGCCGCCCGAGCTCGAGGAGAAGCTCACCAAGGCGCGCACCAAGAAGACCAAGCGCGACGCCGCCGACCCCGACGTCCCCCGACGCGACGCCAAGCGCAGGCGCCGCGCCGCCTCCACCCAGGACGTCACCGTCCTCTCCCTCACCGACGACGTCGTCTACAAGCCCCAGACCAAGGAGACGCGCGCCGCCTACGAGGCCCTGCTCAGCGTCATCCAGCAGCAGCTCGGCGGCCAGCCGCTCGACGTCCTTGCTGGGGCTGCCGACGAGGTGCTCGCCACCCTCAAGAATGACAAGATCAAGAACCCTGACAAGAAGAAGGACATTGAGCAGCTCCTCAACCCCATCTCCAACCAGATCTTCGACCAGCTCGTCTCCATTGGCAAGCTCATCACCGACTTCCAGGATGCCGCAGCCGGCGACGCTGCCAGTGGGCCATCTGGCGATGCCATGGACACCACCCTGGACGATGATGTCGGCGTTGCTGTCGAGTTTGAAGAGTCAGATGAAGACGAGGAGAGTGATTTTGATCAGGTACGCACTACGCACATATGTATGCATTTACTATATTTTTCCATCCAGCTCCAACTTAGCTGAGACGTGTTTCCATTTACTTACTATTACTGCTGCGTGTCAGGTGCAAGATGACTTGGATGAGGATGACGAGGACGAAACAACGGAGTTGAATCGTCCTGGAGGCATGCAAATGGGTGGTGAGTTGGATGACGATGACATGCAGAATGCCAACCAGGGACTGACGATCAATGTCCAGGACATCGATGCTTACTGGCTCCAGAGGAAGATATCCCAAGCGTACGGGGACGGGAACATTGACGCCCAGCAGAGCCAGAAGCTTGCCGAGGAGATCTTGAAGATCATTGCTGAGGGTGATGACAGAGACGTCGAGAATCGCCTTGTCATGCTCTTGGACTATGATAAGTTTGATCTCATTAAGTTGCTGCTGCGCAACCGGATCAAGATTGTTTGGTGTACCCGCTTGGCCAGGGCTGAAGATCAGGAACAGAGGGCCAATATAGAGGAAGAGATGGCTACTGACCCGAGCTTGGCTCCAATATTGGAGCAGCTACATGCGACCAGAGCATCTGCATGGGAGAGGCAGAAGAACCTGGAGAAAAGCATCAGGGATGAGGCCAAGAGGCTCCTCAACAATGATGGTGCTGCCACCGATGGTCCGAGGGATCGCAGGGCAGCCGAGAGGGATATGGAGAGTGGATGGTTGAAAGGACAGAGGCAGCTGCTTGATCTCGACAGCCTCGCTTTTCACCAGGGCGGCCTCTTCATGGCTAACAAGAAATGCGAACTTCCTGCTGGGTCGTTTAGAACCCCGCACAAGGGATACGAGGAGGTTCACGTGCCAGCATTGAAAGCCAAGCCATATGAAACCGGGGAGAAGATTGTGAAGATATCTGACTTGCCACAGTGGGCGCAGCCAGCTTTTGAAGGGATGTCTGCGCTGAACAGAGTTCAGAGCAGGGTCTATGATACTGCTCTTTTCAAGCCGGATAATATCCTTCTCTGTGCTCCGACTGGTGCTGGTAAAACAAACGTGGCTGTTCTTACGATCCTTCAACAGATCGGTCTGCATATGAAGGATGGAGAGTTTGACAATACCAAGTACAAAATTGTGTATGTGGCCCCGATGAAGGCTTTAGTCGCTGAAGTTGTTGGAAATCTATCAAAGCGTTTGGCACCTTTCAATGTTACTGTTAGGGAGCTCAGCGGAGACCAGAACCTGACCAAGCAACAGATTGATGAAACACAGATTATTGTCACAACACCTGAGAAATGGGATATTGTGACTAGGAAATCAGGGGACAGAACCTATACCCAAATGGTAAAGCTGTTAATCATCGATGAGATCCATCTGCTACATGATAACAGAGGGCCTGTTCTGGAGAGCATTGTTGCCAGAACTGTCAGGCAGATTGAGACGACCAAGGAACATATTCGTCTGGTTGGGCTTTCTGCGACACTACCAAATCATGAAGATGTTGCGATATTTTTGCGTGTTCCTAAACCGAGCATTTTCCATTTCGACAACAGCTACCGACCTTGCCCTCTTGCCCAGCAATACATTGGGATCACTGTGAGGAAACCCCTACAGAGGTTCCAGTTGATGAATGAGATCTGTTATGAGAAGGTCATGGCTGCTGCTGGTAAGCATCAAGTGCTTATATTTGTACACTCAAGGAAGGAGACGGCGAAAACTGCCAAAGCGATCAGAGATACAGCTTTGGCTAACGACACAGTTAGCCGCTTCCTGAAGAACGAGAGTGCTAGCCAAGAGATCCTTGGCACTCATGCGGAACTTGTCAAAAACAATGATCTTAAAGACCTTCTCCCGTATGGGTTTGCTATTCATCATGCTGGGATGGCAAGGGTTGACCGTGAACTCGTTGAGGAACTTTTTGCTGATAAGCACATACAGGTTCTTGTGTCGACTGCAACCCTTGCATGGGGTGTCAATTTGCCTGCACATACTGTAATTATAAAAGGCACCCAGATTTACAACCCAGAAAAAGGTGCTTGGACAGAACTAAGTCCGCTGGATGTTATGCAGATGCTTGGTCGTGCAGGAAGGCCTCAGTATGATACACATGGAGAGGGAATAATCTTGACTGGCCACAGTGAATTGCAGTTTTACCTGTCTCTTATGAATCAGCAGCTACCTATTGAGAGTCAGTTTATATCCCAATTAGCTGATCAATTGAATGCAGAGATTGTTCTGGGGACTATTCAGAATGCTCGGGAGGCATGCTCATGGCTTGGTTACACTTACCTCTATATCCGGATGCTCCGCAATCCAGCATTGTATGGTTTGTCAGCAGACATGTTAGAGAGTGATAAAACACTTGATGGAAGGAGAGCTGACTTGGTAAGTACACTGTGTATTTCTGTTTGTTTTTACTTTTTAAAGTTTTGTCTTCTGTGGTACTTGCTCATCCTTAGTGTTTTATTTCTCAATTATTACTGTGTACATTGCCTATTTATAAATGTGCTCTAATTGATGATGTATGTCCTTAGGTGAATCTATTTGTAGATGTCTTCTGCCCATAGGTTCTCACAAATGCACGTCTAAACTGTTTCTTAAGCTTTTGTTGTAATCTAATGGTCAACACTTGCAATAGCCTAGCATTGTTGTTGAATAATCTCTGTAGTAAAGGCATGTAGACTAAGATATGTTATCTGCATTGGCATCATTGGTGAATTAGTGAATAATCTTGACTGATATTCAGAAAGTACTGTAGTACCAGTGCCATATTGCTGCTCTACTTTAGCAAAGTCATCATCTGATAATTACAGGATGTTTTACTAAAACACTTGTACTGTTTGGACGACGTTAGAGTATTTGTTACTTCGTGCAGCATAAATTTGTTGCTGCATGTGTAGTTGTTGCACTAGTTTGGTCCTTTCCTATGTATACATGTGCTCAAATTGCTAACGTGTCTTCTTTGGCCAATCATTTCTAGAAGCCATCTGCCACATAGGTTCTCACAACTGCACACACAATATATTTCCTGAGCCTTGTGATGTTACAATCTAATAATTAGCCTAGCAGCATTGAATAATCTCTGCAGTAGGGGTAAGTTATGTATTGCATTCGCAGCACAGTTTTAACTTATCCTGGAAATACTGTATTGCAATGTCGTATTGCTGCTTTATTTGGGTTTGGTTTACTTGTGCAATTACCAAGATACACACACTTGTACTGTACAGGACAACCTTGTAGTACTTGTTCC
This sequence comes from Cenchrus fungigraminus, assembly GCA_036936925.1. Taxonomy (NCBI): domain Eukaryota; kingdom Viridiplantae; phylum Streptophyta; class Magnoliopsida; order Poales; family Poaceae; genus Cenchrus; species Cenchrus fungigraminus. The sequence goes on along the minus strand of CM072773.1, from coordinate 137,535,516 downwards.
TTTTCCTCTGTGCAACATAAATTTATTGCTGCATATTGTGGTTGCACTAGTTGCCGAATAGCCCAAATAGTCCAGATTGTTTGAGCATGTTCTTTTATCTTTCCACTATATATACATACTGGTATGTTCCTTTCACATGTGTGTAATAATAATGATGTGGGTATTGGCTAGGTAAAGCATTGCTACAGTTTTATTTTCTTTCCCCCTCCATAGGTACACATGTCCAGAACATAAAATTGTATGTACCACCTGCACATTGTATGATGTATATCATGTGCATATGACGATAATGTGAAATTGGTATTGGGTAAGGCATATAAAAAATTGCTACAGCAGACATGTTAAATTTGTTGTGCAAAAAATTTACTTCAGTAAGTATCTATGGTTATGTGCTAGCCTGAATGGAAGGAAATCATATTGGAACCCTTTCAAATTATTGTTTTCTTGGTTAGAAGAGAAGATGTAGGTTGCTGATATTCATGTGTGGCAGATTAGTCTTGTATTTGTTGGAAAGGTACTAACTGCAAGATCTGAAGAAGTTTTGGCTTAAGTTTTTATTGTGTAGAGTGTAGACAATTCATTTTACAGCATATTGTCTCTGCCCATTCTGTTCTTGATCTTTCTGTATTTTTTGTGCTTCTGCAGATACATTCTGCTGCAAATCTACTGGATAGGAACAACTTGATAAAGTATGACAGGAAGACAGGATACTTTCAAGTTACTGACCTGGGAAGGATTGCCAGTTATTACTATATTAGTCATGGGACTATCTCAACATACAATGAGTACCTGAAGCCTACAATGGGTGATATTGAGCTGTGCCGACTGTTTTCGCTGAGTGAAGAATTCAAGTATGTTGGTGTCAGGCAAGATGAGAAAATGGAACTTGCCAAGCTTTTGGATCGCGTCCCGATTCCTGTGAAAGAGAGCTTGGAGGAATCAAGTGCAAAGATCAATGTTCTGCTGCAAGCATACATTTCTAGGCTGAAACTGGAAGGCCTTTCTCTTAGTTCTGATATGGTCTACATTAGACAGGTAATTCGTTTTTCTGCCAACTACACTTTCTATACTTCATTCACATTCTTTCACCTTACTGAATACACTTATTGAACCTGAATGTATTGTATAGTTATGTTTTTTCTTCTGTAATGCAGAGTGCTGGCCGTCTTTTACGAGCGCTATTTGAGATTGTTTTGAAGAGGGGATGGGCTCAACTAGCAGAGAAGGCACTGAATCTCTGCAAGATGGTTGATAAACAAATGTGGAGTGTTCAAACTCCCTTACGCCAATTTCCTGGAATTCCAAAGGAGATTTTGATGAAACTGGAGAAGAAGGAGTTGGCTTGGGAGAGGTACTATGATCTTTCATCACAGGAAATTGGTGAACTTATCCGCTATCCCAAGATGGGGAGGCAGCTGCACAAGTGCATCCACCAGCTACCAAAATTGAATCTGTCAGCCCATGTCCAACCCTTCACCCGTACAGTTTTGGGTTTTGAGCTGACCATTACACCTGATTTCCAGTGGGATGACAAAGTACATGGATATGTGGAGCCCTTCTGGGTTATAGTTGAGGACAATGATGGCGAGTACATTCTTCACCATGAATATTTTATGCTGAAGAAGCAATATGTTGATGAAGATCATACACTGAACTTCACAGTGCCAATACATGAGCCACTTCCCCCACAGTATTTTATTCGTGTTGTGTCTGACAAGTGGCTTGGTTCTCAGACAATTCTCCCTGTGTGCTTCAGGCATTTAATTCTACCAGAAAAATATGCACCACCAACTGAATTGCTTGATCTGCAGCCTCTTCCTGTTAGTGCACTGAGAAATGCACGATATGAGGGCCTCTACAGTTCTTTCAAGCATTTCAATCCCATCCAGACTCAAGTATTCACCGTCTTGTATAACAGTGATGATAGCGTGTTGGTTGCTGCACCAACAGGCAGTGGGAAGACAATATGTGCTGAGTTTGCTATACTAAGGAACCACCAGAGGGCAGTGTCTGGTGAGAGCAACATGCGGGTTGTTTATATAGCTCCCATTGAAGCTCTTGCAAAAGAAAGATACAGGGACTGGGAGCGGAAGTTTGGAGAATTTGCCAAGGTAGTTGAGCTCACTGGTGAAACTGCAGCTGATTTGAAGCTTCTGGATAAAGGGGAGATCATAATCAGTACTCCTGAGAAATGGGATGCACTGTCTCGCCGGTGGAAACAGCGAAAGCAAATTCAACAGGTCAGCTTATTCATAGTTGATGAACTTCATCTACTTGGGTCTGACAAGGGACATGTTTTGGAGGTCATTGTATCTAGGATGAGGCGTATTTCAAGCCATATTGGTAGTAACATACGGATCGTAGCACTTTCAGCATCACTTGCAAATGCTAAGGATCTTGGTGAGTGGATTGGTGCCACCTCCCACGGCCTCTTTAACTTCCCTCCAGCAGTGCGACCTGTGCCATTGGAAATTCACATTCAAGGTGTGGATATAGCAAACTTTGAGGCAAGGATGCAAGCAATGACAAAGCCTACATACACTGCCATCACACAGCATGCAAAGAGTGGTAAGCCTGCCCTGGTGTATGTACCGACAAGGAAGCATGCCAGGTTGACTGCGTTGGACTTGTGTGCATACTCTAGTGTTGAGGGTGGTGGAACACCATTTCTCCTTGGGTCAGAAGAAGAGATGGATACTTTCACCAGTGGCGTCGAAGAAGAGACGCTTAAGAATACGCTTAAATGTGGTGTAGGCTACTTGCATGAGGGTCTAAGTGAACTTGATCAGGAACTAGTAACCCAGCTGTTCCTTGGTGGGAGGATTCAAGTGTGTGTTGCAAGCAGCACAATGTGCTGGGGAAGACCATTGCCTGCTCATTTGGTTGTTGTCATGGGGACTCAGTATTATGATGGTCGTGAGAATGCTCACACTGATTATCCGATAACAGATCTGCTCCAGATGATGGGTCATGCCAGCAGGCCACTTCAAGACAACTCAGGGAAATGTGTTATATTATGCCATGCACCTCGCAAGGAGTACTACAAGAAGTTCCTTTTTGAGGCCTTCCCCGTTGAGAGCAATCTTCACCATTTCTTACATGATCATATGAATGCTGAGGTGGTGGTTGGTGTTGTGGAGAACAAGCAAGATGCTGTGGACTACCTTACATGGACTTTCATGTACCGGCGTCTGACCAAAAATCCTAACTACTATAATCTTCAGGGTGTAAGTCACAGGCATCTTTCAGATCATCTTTCAGAGTTGATTGAGACTGTCCTGAATGACCTGGAATCAAGCAAGTGTGTGGCTATAGAAGAGGACATGTACCTGAAGCCCCTCAACCTTGGCCTTATTGCTTCATACTACTATATTAGCTACACAACTATTGAACGTTTCAGTTCTATGCTGACCCAGAAGACCAAGATGAAAGGACTCCTAGAGATTCTAGCATCTGCATCCGAATATGCAGAACTTCCAGGTCGACCAGGTGAGGAAGATTTCATTGAAAGGCTTGTTCGTCACCAGAGGTTCTCTATTGAGAAGCCCAAGTATGGTGATCCACATGTGAAGGCCAATGCTCTGCTGCAAGCCCATTTTTCAAGGCACAATGTTGTTGGGAACTTGGCAGCTGATCAGAAGGAAATTCTCCTTTCTGCCCATAGATTGCTCCAGGCAATGGTTGATGTTATATCCAGCAACGGTTGGCTTAGTCTTGCTCTTAATACAATGGAGTTGAGTCAAATGGTGACACAAGGCATGTGGGATCGTGATTCTGTGCTGCTTCAAGTTCCACACTTCACAAAGGATTTGGCTCGGAGGTGCCAGGAAAATGAAGGGAAGCCCATTGAGAGCATCTTTGATCTTGCTGAGATGGGTATTGATGAGATGCAGGATCTGTTGCAGCTATCTAACTCCCAGCTGCAGGATATCATTGAGTTCTTCAAACGGTTCCCCAATGTTGACATGGCCTATGAGGTCCGTGAGGGTGACGACATAAGTGCCGGTGACAATGTAACAGTGCAGGTAACACTGGAGCGTGACATGACGAACCTGTCTGAGATTGGGCCAGTTCATGCGCCGAGGTTCCTCAAGCCCAAGGAAGAAGGCTGGTGGCTGGTGATTGGTGACAGCTCCACTAACCAGTTGCTGGCAATCAAGAGAGTGGCACTGCAGAAGCGGGCAAGGGTGAAACTTGAGTTCAGTGCTCCTGTCGAAGCTGGGAGAAAGGATTACATGATTTATCTGATGTCAGATTCTTACCTGGGCTGCGACCAGGAGTACGAGTTCACGGTTGATGTCAAGGACGCTGGAGGAGATTGATGGTGAAGAGCAACGGGTTTACGTAATCTGACATGTGGTTAGTTGTACTCAAATATTTCTAGAGTGTATTGTAACTCGTAGCTAAAACGTTTTAGACCTTTCTGTGCTTGTAACCTCAGAATTTTTGGAGCTGTGGTTATTTTTGAATATTTACTCTTGCTTGCACCTGTATGCTGCTGCTGCTTGTGGTGAGCCATGAGCCTTCACTGGTAGCTTTTATAGTCCTGTTTTGAATTGATATTGCAAGGATGGATGATGTGCTCTATAATAGTTGAGACTCAGTATATTATGTATCAGTCTTGTCTTCCTGAGTTGGGTATCAATTTAAATGTGCTTTGTTTCCACACAATCTGGCGGCTGGTGTACTGCAGTTTTAGATTGGATGGCTTGCTCTGAGTTTGCTGGTAAACATTTGCAGCATGTCAACTAATGCGTACCTGGCTAGTTGGCATCAACTGGCTGCATCCGCTGGTCCTTTCTAATTTTAAAACTGCTGTTGACGAGCATGATTTCGTATATATTTGTTCTTTCCTTCTGCAGCTATACTTTTCATCTGTCTGCAGTGCACAAGCAGAGTGTCTTAATAACTCTTCTTTAACATAGCACGACAACAAATGCTATTGTTTGATCTCATTGTAGAGTAGGATACTTCTGTGCATATTCCTGCTTTGCAGGTTATATTATCTTCGATTGACTTTCGAGCTATCAGAATTCAGAAATTAAGATGTAATTGGTTTCGTACTTAGGTGCTCTGAATTTGGATGATGGTTTTCAGATTCCGCAGAAATATTGTGACAATTGTGGCATTTGATATTTGTTTATTGATGATGTTAATTTGGCTGTAATTTTTCAAAGTTGCAATTTCATCCTGTCCAGCACTGCATTTCCTAAGTTATCACAGCTTAATAATTCATTAACTAGAGTTGGGTTGCTTTTATGCTGTTTTCTTCTCCAGTAATGGGTCCCCTGCTGAGTCTAGGACTAAATCAGCAGCGTATAACGCTAAATCTACTAATAAAGCAGGTGCTGCTTTCAAGGGTATGGCTATTGATGCTGAGACATACTAGAGTAGCAACAGCTGAATCTGTAAGTATGGTTGCCCTCTGAAAGTATGTTTTTTATTAAGAGAAGAGAGAATGTTGTCATACAAGCACACGTAACGATGCTGTAGTTTAGGAGAAAAAGAGAGGGATGACTACACCAAGGAACAAAAATAGAGAGAAAATGAAAGGAAACAAAAGATTACAAGGGCTCGGAGGTCGTACACCAAGAAGGCGAGCAATAGAAAGGAAGTCTGCGCGCGTCTAGGTCTTGGCCTCCTTCAAGATTGCTGGAGCGAGCGTGCCCGGCATGAGATCGTGCACCCGACAGTTGTGCTCTTTCTAAATCGACCAACCAAATGAAGGCATCGAAGCTCTTCCTTCGAACCTGAACAACCTGTTTCGTGACCGAGTGTAGCGAACATGGCCTCATAAGCCATTAGTTCGAGTATGATTTTGGTGATTCATGACAACATGATCAATGAGACTAACCATATTGTTTAGCATGTCCTTGTAGACATTTCTAGGTCCCATAGATGCAAAAATACCACATGCCAAAATGAGAATATAGTCTATTTTTCAAGGGTCAAAATCGCGGAAGAAAAGGAAGGAAATTGACACCGTCGGATGAACTGACGGTACCATCGGTGCAAGCATCGGTGAACTTGGTACACAGCGCAGCAGGCAAAATGAAGATGACACCATCGGATGATCCGACGGTCTAGTTTCTAGATGCGCCGGATGAATTGCAGAGGAGGAGCAGCGAAGACAGTAGCACCGGATGATCTGACGGTCTGAGAGAGGACACCGTCGGTCTATCTGACGCTCAGTTTGAATCAAGACAGAGACGCGCCAAGACAGCCTCTTCAGCACCGGATGAACCGACGCCTTGGTCAAGTGGAAGCATCGGTCTATCCGACGGTCACGAAGAAGCATACAGAGACGTTTTGACCGCGAGGTCTTCAGCACCGGATGAACCGACGCACCGTCGGTATATAGCGTCGGAACAGTTGTGTCAGCAGAGCTGCAACGGCTAAGTGACGTGGAGGGCACCGAATGAACCGACGCCCTGGAAAGCATAGCATCGGTTCATCCGACGCTACCTTTTTCAGTGGCCGTTAGCCAACGGCTAGCTGAGTGCCTTGGGCTATTTATACCCCCTCCACTCACCCATTTGAGGTTGCTGGATTGTGTGGAAGTGCAGGAGAGTGCAAGACACCTAGAAGATCATATCCAATCCATCCAAGTGCTTAATTGCTCATCCATAGACTTGCATATGCATAGTGTATGTGCTTAGTGCTAGGCTTAGTTTAGAGCTGAGTGAGTGCAAGGTTGTGCCAACCTTGTGAGTTGATTCTTGAGTGAATCAAGGTGTACAAGGTTCGTCGGAAGCCTTGGGGCCTAAGTGGCTCACCGGCAATCGTCATCGACCCTCCGACTTGGTGTGGAGCGGCGATGACACTTTGTGCAGGTGACGTGGAGACCCCCTTCCTTGGTGGAGAAGCTCATTAGTGGAGGCGGCATCAAGGTGACCAAGGGAGCTTGGCAAGTGCCTAAGTGGCTAGCCTTTGTGGCGAGTCAAGTGGTGCTCTTGGGAGAGACTTGGTGACCGGGAAGCAATACTCTTGTGTGAGTGCTTCAACAACGTGGACTAGAGGTGGCTTAGTGCCTACCGATACCATGGGATAAATCGCGTGTCAAGAATTTGCTTCCTCTCATCCCCTTTACGTTTCCGCATTTACTCTATTGCAATTTTTGCTTGCCTTGACTTTCCTAGAGTAGTATCATGCTCGGATTAGCTATAGGTTGCAAACCTTGTTTTGGGATGTGAGTTTCGTACTAGAACAACCCTAGTTGCATATCTAGATAGTATATTCTAGTTTATCTTTGTGCAAAAGTAGTGAAGCCATAGGTTAAGGTTTTTAATTTACCTAATTCGCCCCCTCCCCCTCTTAGGTTACGAGCATCCGATTCCTTACACCGAGCACCACCAGCTAGCAAGAGTTTGTGGCCGATCCGACGTGAGATTCAGTAGAAGGATATGCCTTAGAGTTCCGAACCACTTCTCTCGATTGAAAACACAAGTGATCCTCCTGCGCGCATAGAGCACATTAGTAAGAGAAACCAACCATATAAAAGATCTGTAATTTGAAACCACCGGGAATTTGGTGAAAATATCGCCCATTTCTTTTTCTGAAAGATTAATTACGTCAATTTCAGTGAGTCCGATATAAACCACCACCAGTGAAGGTGAAGTGGCTGGCCAGTGGCTGCTGCGTGGAGAGGGGGGAAAGGGGGAAAAAGAAAGAAAAGGAAATTAGAGAAGTTTTTTTTTTGAGAACCAGGAAATTAGAGAAGTTAAAATAGAACTAATCCTGGTGGGCTAGATGGGCCGTCACATGGCAGCCCATCCGAACACTACCCTTCTTTTTGGAAAAAGTCCTTTCTACGTCCCTCATGTATTGTTGAAGTTTGGTTTCCATCCTCCATCCGGAAAACCGGTTTTCTTTCATCCCTCATATGTTAAATCCGGTTGAGAGTGGTCCCCAGGTTGTTTTAAAGGGTGATTTATGCTTACGTGGCACCACATAAGCGTCCACGTCGACAATACCCACGAGGTAGTGGGCCCATGCCATGTGACTTCCTCTTCCCCTCCCCGGAGCTCGAGCCGCCGCCCTGAGGATGCCGTCGCTGCCAGCCCCTTCCTTTCTCTTCCCCAATGGCTCTCCTCCACTGCTGCCCTGAGGATGCCGCCGCCGCCGGGCTTCTCCCCTCCTCATGACGCCGGCGGAGGAGAAGCTCACACACGCCGCCCCCAACGGAGCTCGCCGCCCGCTCCACCCTGAGGCCAAGCTCCAGCGGCGAAGAAGCTTAGCGGCAGCCCCTTGACCCCTGGTGGAGCCCCGAGGTCAAGCTCGTCCGGCAGAGCTCGCCTGCGCGACCTGTCGCGGCCCCCGCGGCGGAGAAGCTCGTGTGTGCGGCCCAAGGCGGAGCTCGCCGCCCGCTTTGCCCCGAGGCCAAGCTCCAGTGGCGCCCCGAGCTCGGCGGCGGCCTCTCCGGTGGAATTGAGCTCGGGTGACATCTTCTCCGGTGGAATCGAGATCGGGCGGCCTCCTCTCCATCGGAATCAACCTCGGGCGGCCTCCTCTCTGGCGAAATCGAGCTCTCCCTTCGTGCGGCGACGGAGATCGAGGGGCCCACGACCAACTCTTGCGGCACTGCGGCGGCGGCGACGTCGTGGCGCCCTCCTCCTCTGTCCTACTCACTCCGTCGCGCGTGCTGCCCTCTCCCCTGCTCGTCGTCGTGCCACCCGCCGGTGTAGGAAGAGACCGACGGAGGGAGCAGCAGGACGCCCTCCGCCGGAGCGGAGCAACCGCCAGAGGAAGCGAGGCCCGCAGTCACCTCGTCGTCACTAGCGTTGGGAGGAGGGAGCAGCACCGCCGCCGCCGCCGGCGACATCCTCGGGGCGGCGGCGGAGGAGAGCCGCCGAGGAGAGAAAGGAAGGGGCCGGCGGCCACGTAAGTAGAAACCACCCTTTAAAACAGCCTAGGGACCAAACTCAACCGGATTTAACAGATGAGGGATGAAAGAAAACCGGTTTTCCGGATGGAGGATGGAAACCAAACTTCAGCGATATATGAGGGACGTAGAAAGGACTTTTTCCCTTCTTTTTCCTCTGCCTTGAGAAATCCCGTGGGTTCTTTTCTGTTATCCTTCCTCCTCGGCAGCGCGCTCCGGAACCCTCACCCCCGCCGCTGCCGACTCCTCCGCCTCCACTCCCCTGATCCCCGCCCTCGCTTCCGCCGCTCGCTCTTGCTTCCCTCGCATCATGCAGGCGGTGCTAGACACCGTATACGAATGCCTCCCTCGACCTACCTTCCCGGGGTCTGACCTCCCCTGCGGCGGCGGCGGCGGCGGCGGCGAGCTTGTTCCAAGCAAGCTTCCGCTGTCTGGGCCCAACAAGGAGGTTTATTTCGTGGATAGGATCAGTTTCCTCCCCGGCGATCTGCGCCGCAACATCGTCTCTCGACTCCCAGTTAGGGACGCTGTCAGAGCCCGGGTGCTGTCCCGTCAGTGGGTTCATGATTGCATCTTGACGATGCTCACCTCCTTCGCAGCAACGAGGGCCGGCGCATCCAGACAGTGTCGAGGATCCTTCTGGCGCACCCAGGTCCGTTTCGGTCTGTTCGGCTCGTCTTCACATGCTTCGACCATCATCCTGCTGCGCTCCGGTTGTGGCTTTCTCTTCTTGCTACTAAGTGCGTGGAGGAGCTCGTCTTGCTGAACCGGCCGTTGCCGGTGGATATGGCCTTACCCACTGATATCTTACGCTGCACATCCTTGAGGCGCCTGTACCTTGGCTTTTTCTCCTTCCCCAACACCAGCGGGCATCACTCCGTCTTCGGAAAGCTCACCGAGCTTGGGCTCTACTGTATGGTAATCACCTCCTCCGACCTCTCTCATATGCTGCGCGTCTCTCCTCTGCTCGAGAAGCTATCCGTAGTTGCCAGCTATGGGTCCACAGAACATGTTAATGTCCATGGCCACAAGAAACTCCGTAGCATTGTGATCTGTTCATCGGTGGTCAAAGAAATCTGCCTCCAGAATACAGATAATCTAGACCGCCTCATTCTGTGGAACAATACAAGTGGTGATTCTTGGATGAATGTCAGGATAGACAATGCTCCATCATTGCGGGTTCTGGGATACTTGGAGCCGGGAGTACACAGATTGGTGATTGGTGATACTGTTGTACAGGTATTATTGTTTGCACCAACTGTGCTTGATATGATGCATGTATGATTGTACATTGTGCTAATTGTGTGCCTCTTTTCGTATTTGATGCAATCGAGAAGGTCGGGACAAAGACAAGCCCAAACACCATGGTTCCGAGTGTTCAGGTTTTGGGCTTGACAGTCCCATTTGGAGATAAGCGACGGTCAAGGATGCTCCCTGCGATACTCAGATGTTTCCCTAATATTGACACCCTACATATTGAGGTAAGATCTCCATTGCCAACCTAGTTTTATTTTGCATATGCTCTGTTACTAGTTTAGAGCATTGCTACCTTAAGACATTGCTAGTTTGACACATTGCTATTGCATTTGCTATGTAACCAGTTTGAGAAACTGCTAGTGAATCATGCCACCGCCTGCATTTTTTTTTTTGCAGTCTACTGAAACCAATGAGCCCAATGGCAAGCTAAGTTTGGCATCTTGGCGGAACATGTGTGGTGACATCGCATGTGTGGATGAACACATTAAAAAAGTATTTATTCACAACTTCCAAGGAGGAAAGAATGAACTTGCATTCCTCAAGCTCCTTTTTGAACGTGCAAGCCTTCTTGAAACGATGGTCATTATTCTGTCTGCAGAATGCCTGACCCAGATTGATGATGTATGGGGGAAACTGAGTGATCTTGGTAGGTCAAACAGAGCTAGCGAGAACCCACGTCTATTGGTCACGGACTGCAGTAGCCCATTGAGCTTTGAGATGGCCTTGGATTTGTCTGTGAGGGACCCCCTTTGTAGCACAAATGTGAGTGAACAGCTGCAGCAGCAGGTGGGGTCGGCGGCAAAGGATGTGGAGCCGACGGTGATGCTGAGCAACGGGCACGAGATGCCTGTGGTGGGGCTTGATGTGTGGCAGATGGTGGGCAAGACGAAGCAATACACTGCCATCTGTGACCTCATGAACACTGCCCTTGCCATGGGCTACCGTCACTTCGATTGTACATGTAAGCCTCCCTAAGCCCCATCTGCCTGCATACCTACGTTCATGTATTTATGTTTTTTGTTTCTCTGTAACAGAGCTATGGAATGCTGTTCTTCTGTGTTGTTTAGTCTGGGGTCCTTCTATCCATTAATCTCGTGTCTTCCTTTTTTTTCTTGATAAATAGTATATCGACCACGCTAGTGTCCTGATCTTTCAGAAATGTTGTTTCTTTGCACATTATAGCATATCAGATAGAATTACTTGCTTTCATGTCAGTAATAACATAATTTCATCTTTCTTAGCACTAGTTCTGTCTTTTGTATGAGGCAAGTTCCTTAGCTATTAGCTACAATCTGTTTTTCACTTTTGCTAGTTTCCTTGTTCTCTCTATTAGTTCTTTCTGTTTCCTCTTTCAAAATAGATTCGGGAGATATAGGCAGCATAGTAGTTTTCTTGCCTTTAGACATGAGGGCGTACTACCACGATGCACGGTATCAATATCATATTGACATGACCTTTCTTATAATTAAGAGCATACTTTCTTGCATAATCATGACATCAACTAATCGAAAAGTGTATCCTCACAGTATGAGTTACCTTCAGCTTAGTGCAACTATTGAACTATTGAGAATATTAGTAGGGCCTGGGATGTTTTGTGGTCAAGTCAAGTTTCTCAACCATGTCCATTCTTTTGCCCCCAAAAAAAAAAAAACAAAACAAAAAAAACATGTCCATTCTTGGAAACTTGTTACAGCTCTCCCATCAATGATCACCCTGCAGAACGGTCCTTGATGGCAAATTTAGTTTGGAACACATTGAGGCATAGACTGTTCAGCAATGATGGCTTTGTCTATCTCATGATCTTCCTGTCGATTTAACTGAAGAGGCACTTGCCTCATCTGCATGTTTAGTAGAGGAAGTAGACTCACGATTGTTGGAGGAGCTTGGTGCAGGTGTGCGGATGGTGGAGGGTGGGGCTGTTCTTGCTTTCCTTTGATTTGACTAACCAGAAAGAACCCCCTTGTCCTTTGCCTGCCCTGCAATTCTGTTTCAGCTTTACAAGCAAGATGAAATTAATGAGTGATCAAGTATGGTCCAAATTTCCTGGTTAAGGCCCCCACCCCCACCTCACCAACCCACCCACACATAAAATGTAGCCATCTTACTAGTGGTGCATACCAGTTTGCAATTCCTGAAAGTTATCTTCTATTGTGTTTTTACCTTGTATCAAGAAGTTGTAGTTTTTTTAATAAATCACAAGAGTAGTATGACAGTACAAAATCTCATAACGCTCTTGCCACCAAATATATGCAAATCAGTTGGAGTTCTGATTCTTTTATCATAGGGATATCATAAATCAAACTTGTATCCTATGGACCTTTTTCAAATGTGGTATGGATGAGGATCATATGTGCCAGCAGGAGGTATTGAAAATTTTATTTTTAGTAGATCGTATGATCGTGGTCTCATACCTCTCGTGGTGGTTGTCGTCTCACACCTTGTCAGTGGTGGTGGCATATGATCATGGCCGCTGCTGTATTGACCATATCATCTAGCTCAACAGCGTAGTTGCCGGTGTTCTGCCCTTGTACCTCTCATGTTGGTTGTGATCAGAAAGTTAAAAAAATATTGCTTTATGCTGTTTAATGGTCTTTGTGTCTATTGTCATGCCTGCTATGTGTGTTCTGTCACTGAACTTGATGATTTTCTATTTGTGCTTGTCTCTTGATTTTGACACTGAATTATGTGTGGTAGATTTCTGTCACTGAACTTGGTGATCAACTTGTGGTTGTCTCTGTGTGTAGCTGATTTTGACGCTGAAATTGAGATTGGTAAGGCACTTACAGAAGCATGCAAAACACAATGTGTCAAGAGGAAGGATTTGTTTATTGCAACCAAGGTTTCTATTTCCCTTTTTCTTTTGTATTATGGAAATGACAATTATTCTTTGGATGAGTGTCATAATTGATATTTTGTGGGGTCAACCTTTTGGAGATGGAAAAAAATGCAATATAAAACTGCTTGTAGTCTTATTTTCTTGCTTCCATGACTCAAAAAGTTCTGTATCTTTTTGTGGTTGTAGCTACCCTATAAAATTTCTGGCAATGTCATTGAAACTTGCAAGCGCACATTGAGGAATCTGCAGCTAGACTATGCGGACCTCTATCTTGTTAGCGTCCCTCATTTAGGTAATTTTTTTATCCTTACTTTTACATAATATTTAGGAAGATGCATACCTCACAAAAATATAAGTCTTCTTTCAAATTGCTACAGATGTTGTTGATACTGATACTAGAATCTCACTGGAAATCACATGGACTGCAATGGAAGAGCTAATCTCAATGGGTGTGGTTAAAAGTATTGGGATTAGGTACATTTATATATAGTTGTGTTTTCTTGTTTCATCTAAAATTGAGGAAGGTCATGCTAAACTTGCTTATTGTATGTGACATCTAACTAGAGTCAATTCTCATTTGTGCAGTAACTGTGACATCTTCCTCATCAGGGACTTGTTAGCCTACTCAAAGACAAATCCTGTTGTTAGCCAAATCAACATACACCCTTACTTGCAGCGGGATTCACTTGTCAAGTTCTGCCAGACGGATGAGATGTGTGTCATGGCTGATAACCTAGACTGTGAAGGCTTGGAGCCTTTCCTCAAAGATCCTGTCATCAAGGTACCAACTCAAACTTGCAATGTGACTTCATGAGTGCATCTTAGCATTTGAGTTATGGGATTTTTTTGATTTGTTTTCAACTAGTTGTCATTGATTACAGGATTTGTCTGAGAAATATGGCAAGACCCCTCGCCAGGTGGTCCTCAGGTGGCTTCTCCAGAGAAGTGTGGTGGTCAAGATATCCAGGAAGGAGAGTTGTCTCACAGATCTTTTTGATTTCAACATATCTGCGGAGGACATGGAAGTTATATCAACTCTTGACAAGACTTAGCCTTCTTCTGACTCAAGCTTTGTAACAGTAGTGATAAAGCTCTACTTTTGTATCGTTGGTAGAAAATATTCCAGATGTTTAAGTTTGTTTGAGGTGGGGAATCATAATTGTATCAACTAATTTTTATCTCTGAACAAAGCAAAAAGTAGCAGTTGATGCAATTTAAACATGATTCTGCATTCATTGGTGTTCATGTCGAGACTGGAACTTTAGAGTTTTGGAGCACACAAAACTGCACATCTCTGCTAAAAGTTAATTTGTCCAAATCATTGTGAAAGAAAATAGGAGGACAAACCTACTATATCGATGTCTCTGTACATCTTGCTGTTTGCTGGGTTGGGCAAGAAGATGAAGTCTTTTTTCCCCTTCTTCTTTTGAATCTATTTTGAACCTTCGGTAAGTAATGATGTGTCCTACAGAAAGTAGCAAAGGTTGTTTTAAAAGTTTACACGGATGCTAAGTTGAAACAATATCTTGCTTTCCGTAAATGATCCAAGCTCACAGTAGTTGCTGAAAAGAGCAAATCATTAGAGATATCAGACGGAAGCCTCACAGTAGTTTGCTCAAGCATTTCACATAATGAGGTTGGAGCAGCGTATAACGCTAAATCTACTAATAAAGCAGGTGCTGCTTTCCTATGGCTATTGATGCTGCTTTCACACCACTAGAGTAAATCTACTAATAAAGCAGGTGCTGCTTTCCTATGGCTATTGATGCTGCTTTCACACCACTAGAGTAGCAACAACTGAATCGATAAATATTGTTGCCCTCTGATGAAAGAACTTCATGAATCTAGCCGTTGTAAAGCTGGAATGTAATTGTGACATTCCATCTGAGTTATGTTGCCACTGTAACGCTGGCTGCAGGTACCAAAGCTGGAATGATTCTTTGATGATGCTAAGGAATAAGGAAGCTTCCAGATGTGTGCAACATAAGAGAAGCAAGAAGCAGCATTCTTTGAAGCAGTTTTTTTTAGAATTACACAGTACAACGCAGACACTCACAACACGCACGCACACTCACCTCTATGAACACACGTACGCAAAACATACCCCTATGAGCACCTTCGAAGGACTGAGCACCGGCAGATCTGGAGATTCCCGAAGTCACCACTGGCGCCTCGTCGTCGACGGGAACGTCGCTTACCACTTAATGCATAACGCCGGAAAATCCCGGAATAAATCCAGGAAAAGGTGCGAGCATCTGGTGGGTAGCGTCCCACTGGACCGTCCTACCATTAGACTACAAGCCCATTCGCTCTTTGAAGGCTGAACAACGTATCCAGGCTTGGGCACATCCTGAGAAACGGTTTGTCTCGAGAAGGAACTGAAGCTGATATGCACACACCCGGGTTACACCCGGGGACCGGGGGAATGGAAGCAGGAAGGAGGCTTCTTCAGACCCATCAGCGAGCCATGTCCACCAGCATCATCCTACAACTGCAGATGATTGATTACCAGCCACAGTACATGCTCGTCGCCTTCGTACAAATGTAGGGTTAACAGCCGGTCAGTAAGTCTTTACAGTATGTGGTAAAAGCTTGGGGTGGAACTACTACGATTTGGTTCTTTTTGATGTGGTGGTTTCTGATGTGTTTGCCTTTCCTATTTGTTTTTCCTGTTGTTCGAGCAATATTCTGCTAGTGTTGGCTATCACTGCTTTGCTGTTAGTGATGTGGAAAGTATTTTAAAGTCTCCTTTGCAACTTCAATCTGCTGGAGTTTTTTAGATCTCAAACCTGCAAATATCCTGCTGGATCACAACATGGTGCCTAAAATAGCTGATTTTGGTCTCTCAAAGCACTTTGATGAAACACAAACCCGGGCTATAACTAAGAATCTGATTGGGTCTCAGTAAGCTATCTAAGCATTTTCTTTGGGGTATGAATTATGCGGTGATATTGTTTTGCTCCCAAGTTGCTCTGACATAAAAAATGATGCAGGGGATATATGGCACCTGAATTCCTCCTTGAAGGAGTAACCACAATCAAGTCAGACATATATAGTCTTGGTATTATAATTACACAAATATTGACAGGAGAAAAGAGGTCTCCTGAGATTGATAATGTAAGAACAAACTCCTTCAACATAAAAGTCTCAGTGTTGCAAGTTAATGTAGATCTAGTAGTGTCAATCACAAATTGATTGCAAGACATTAAATCATTTTTTCTCCAAGCATGAGTCCACGAGTAGTGTTGCAAGTTTAATGTTGTCTGTAGTCATATTGATGCTGATTAGATATAAACATCAGCAGTCCATTTCTCTGATAGACCCTAGCTCATAATTATTATTTCTCAGGTGCTCGAAAATTGGATAGCGAGATTCGAAACATCGAAGGGAGATACATGGTTGGACCATGTAAGGTTATGTGCTGAGATAGGCATAGAGTGCAGGGACTCTAACCCAGTCAAGCGACCAACTGCAAGGCATATTATTGAGAGGCTTGATGAAATAGATCGTAAATATGGTTTTATTGAAACTGACCTTTGCACCTCATCGGACACACATGTAAGTTACTGGTGGCACTTAGCATTCTCTCAAATGGATGCATCAATTTTAGAGTTTGTGCATATTCTTTGCACAATTTGATAAAAGAAAAATAAAGCATGTAGTTTCAAATGGCATTCACATCCTATATTCCCATTTGCTGATGTATACAAGAATTGCTAAGATATGTCAAGTGGGTCCATTTTTTTGAAAGAAAAATGTAGAGGAGTACCCCACATCGCAAATGGTGTCACACCCAGGATTTGAACCCTGGGTTGGAGCCCCACAGCCAGTGGTCTTTACCACTCCAACTGTGAGCCCCTTGACGAGTGGGTCCATTTTCGTTCTACTACCTCTATTTACTGCAGATAGATTTGAATGGAGGAAAGCATTCATGTAACAAGACAACACGATTTAACAATTCAGTAACCTTAGAATCAAGACTGTCAATGTGCAAAATATATAAATCATCCAGTCATGAAAAGCATAATGGCTAACATACAACATCACCATGTGCTAAAACTTAAAAGTCGTTAGTTATTACTAAATAATGTAAATCTGTCAAAAGTTTTTTGCTTAGACAGGAGATACATTTGCCTTCAATAGTTAGCACACAAAGAACAACATACAAAAAAGCTAGTTAATTGTACCTCAAAGTAGAGAAGTTTGAATGAACCACACACACAATAAATATAATTATTCTACCTTGCTTCCATGATCAGATCACAACAGCAAGTGAAAGTGGTAGTCACCTGGTACCCGGAGTTAAACATTGAAGAGATTGGCGAGAGCGGTTGCTGCTACGCCGAGTATCGAAGACATCTCTATCATCATTTTCCTCCTTTTAACTAATTCATTCACTGCAGGTCAAAATGATATCTGGGCATCAACCTGCTGATGTAGTATACACCATCGGAGATGATGAGTCGTTCACTAGATTCACAAAGGATCTACGTCGTTGTCTCGCCAACCACCCAGACAGAGAGAAATTCATTTTTTTTTGAACGAACGGGCACAGGATGTGCCTATTTCATTGATATAGAAGAGGTTTACAAGTCGGGATCCGGCACAAACAATTTACAGGTGTATTTACGTTCTAGCCAAAAGGATCGCAAGGTCCTTCGCTCCTGCGGCGATCCACGCCGACGCCTCGCTCTTAATTTTCTCAACTGTGGATGGCGGTGCAGCCTTTCTGCGGTTGAAGACTCTGTCATTTCTCTCCTTCCAGACCTCCCAAATGACAAGGAGGATAATCGAACGCACGCCTTTGCGCGGCACCTTAGGTAGATTTGAGAGGTTCTTCCACCAGTGCCGTGGCGATCTGCTAGCCGGCCACTCCGCCGGCCTGAGCTCGGTAAGGCCCGCCCACCCCGCAACTAAGTCCCAGACTCTGCGTGTGTAGCGGCAAGATGCCAAAAGATGGTGCGCGGTCTCCATGGTTTCTCTGCATAGGGGGCAAGAAGGGCAGTGGTCCCACTCCCTGCGTGCTAGTCTGTCGGATGTCCACACTCTATTCTGAAGGATCAACCAAGCGAAGAGTTTACACTTGGGGAGGGCAGGTCTTCCAAATGATGGCGACATCCGGAGCGGCAACGCAGCCGTTGAATTGTGCGATGTAAGCTGATGCCGAAGTATACTCCCCGTGTGGGGTTTGCATCCAAGTGATGCAGTCCTCTTGGTCTTGTCGCAAAGTTATGTCTTGCACTAGGTTCCATAGCGTGACGAATTGTGAGAGATGTGCAGTTGTGAAGCCCGTTCGGTGGCCTAGGTCCTGTAGCCAAGCATTGTCATGAAGTGCCTCTGCCACAGTCCGATTCTTTTTCTTGGATTTTGCAAAAAGAAGTGGGGCAATGTCTTTGGGTCTGCGTCCCTGTAGCCATCCCGAGGACCAGAAGGAAGTTTTGTGCCCGTCGCCTAATGTGATTGTGGTGCAAGCCGCAAAAAGCAATCTGTCTTGTTCAGTGCAAGGCACCTCCGTGCCCACCCACGCCTTATCTGGTGAGGTCCATTCATGCCAGAGCCAACGCAGTCGAAGGGCAGAAGCGAACCTGTTGAGGTTTAGGATGCCGAGACCGCCGAACTCTTTCGGAAGTGAAGTTTTCGTCCAGTTGACCTTACACTTTCCTCCCGAGAGGGCCTTATCGCCCGCCCAAAGGAACCGTCTGCAAAGCTTGTCAATGTCGTCAAGGACTTCCTTTGGCGGTTTGATCACTGATAGTAGATACACAAGTTGCGAGAACAGGACGGATTTGGTGAGGCTGACACGCCCAGCTTGGGTGAGGTTCTTCCCGTTCCAAACCGAAAGCTTCCCAGTCGCTTTGTCGACTTGCGGTTGAAAGTCTAGCTTGCGTAGTCGCCTCGGTGAAAGAGGCAACCCGAGATATTTGAGGGGGAAGTGTGCCCTAGCAATTGGCAAGGCCGCCAGAATCCCTTCCAAGTCAATGTTGTCGCAGCTGATTGTGGAAACAGTAGTTTTCTGGAGATTGGTTTGCAGGCCGGTTACCCTCCCGAAGTTGAGTAAGAGATCTCTGAGGTTCGTGGCATCCCTGACCAAGGGTTTGAGGAAGACGGCAGCATCATCCGCGTACATGGAGACGCGAAAGCGGGCTGCACGGCCATTGAGCTTGGTCAGCAATCCTCTGTCCGTGGCCACCTGTAGAAGCTGGTTTAGGGGTTTGATGGCTAGTATGAAGAGCAGTGGTGATAGGGGGTCGCCTTGGCGCAGGCCCCTTCCGTGTTGAATGGGCAGGAGGGGCGAGCCGTTGAGCATAACTCTCGAGGTAGAGGAGGATAGGAGCGCCGTTATCCAATTTTGCCATCGAGTTGGGAAGCCTCTGTGCTGCATGAGAGATAGAAGGTAGTCCCATCTGACCGAGTCGAACGCTTTGGAGATGTCCAATTTGAGTAACAAAGCTGGGGTTTTGGTGCGGTGGAAACGCCTGGTAAGATTTCGCACGTAGAGGAAGTTATCGTGAATGCTTCGCTTTTTAATGAAGGCGCTCTGGGTTGTGGAAATGAGCTGACCCAAAAGCGGCGCGAGGCGCAGAGCTAGAACCTTTGTGATGATCTTGGCTACTGCGTGAATGAGGTTTATCGGTCGGAAATCACGGACGTCTTCGGCCCCCTCCTTCTTGGGTAGAAGAACAATGACGGCCTTGTTGAGGAGGTTGAGGTCCTGGCAGCGTAGATCATAAAAAGCATGTACCGCCGCCATTACGTCATGCCGGATAACTTGCCAGCACTTCCGAAAGAACAACCCTGTGAAGCCGTCTGGCCCAGGTGCCTTGCTCACAGGATCTGTCGTATGGCCTGCCACACCTCGTCCTCGGAGAAGGGCCGGTCGAGCGCAGAGAGGTCACAGCGTGGTAGTTGGAGATCCGGCCAGGAGAAATCGCAGGTCCGAGGTGGGGGGTCCTCCATTACGCTCTCGAAGTGGCGTTGTAAAATTTGCTGTTTGTCCTGGTGTGTGAAGGCCCAACTGTTCCCTTGTCTCAGCTGTTGGATGTAGTTTTTGCGGCGCCGACCATTGGCTCTAAGGTGGAAGAACCTGGTGTTAGCATCACCTTCTCGGATATGTGAGATTCTGGCGCTCTGTTTCTTTCGGGCCTTTTCAATTACGAGCCAACCCAGGATGCGCTTCTTCAACTTGGAACGCAAGGAATGCTCAGCGTCCGAGAGCTGTCTGAAATCCTGCGCCTCATCAAGCCTTAAGATAACCTCTTGGGCCATGTGTAGTTTCAGCCTTGCATCGGAGATAAAGGAGTTGGCCCACGCTTTTAGTGCTCTGGACGTAGTGTGCAGTTTGTGGCCTAATATGTGGAAAGGCTCGGTATGCGTTGTTGGGGCATTCCATGTCCTAAGCACCGTTTCTTGGAAATTTGGGAGACGTGTCCAGAAGTTCTCGAATTTAAACGGTGTGGAGCGGCGTGGGCCTGCATGGCTCGCTAGGAGGAGCGGGCAGTGATCAGAATGGGAGGAGGAGAGGGCGTGTAACGTGCAGGAGTCGAAGGTCATGTCCCAATTCTGATTGCAGAAAACGCGGTCCAACCGGACCAGAGTTGGTCTGCGGCGTTCGTTGCTCTAAGTGTACTTTCTGTTTTGCAGCCGCAGCTCCTTCAGCTTGCAGAAATCAGAGAGAAATTCATGGGACAAAGAATGCTCGCCAAGCTGCGTGCTGAACAGCCGGCGAGGTGGATTCATGTCAAGCTGAAAGCTGTGGAGCAGGGTAAGAAAACATCACGGACAACCCTAATCATGCGGGATGATGACTTGTATGTCCATGGCTTCATGGACCAGCGAGGGGTTTGCTACGAGCTTCTTGAAACTGAGGACTGTGTCAATATGCTCCCGGAAGATGAGTACAATCCCCAACCCCTGTACTGGGGCCTCAAATACGGAAGCATACTGGGTGTCCAAGACGACAGTAAAGCTGCAGCTAAACTGGAATCCGAGGGCCTGGGGATGTCCTTTGCGATTAAAGCCGTGCGCAGGCTGTCGAGCTCCATCCACCTAGCAGAGGATCCTGGTATGATGGGCGCCAGGCTGGCACTAGCAGGCCTGATCGCCATGGTCTGCGAGTCCGCGAGGTTCAATACTCTCCGCGACGCCCTTGCAGCTGGGTGGAGCGACGGTACGGGATTTACCGAACAACTGATGGATCATCACGTGCAGAAGCATGTGGAAATGTCATGGAAGCTGCAGAACTTGAAGAATGATAAATATTCTTATTTTGATGAGCTACGATCCACTTACCTGATGATCAACATCCGGGTGCCTTCTGCGTACACCTTGAATCTATTTAAACGACCCCGGGTGGTGCTGTTGTCCATGTGTGCCAACCTTGAGGCCGTCGGCACGAAAATTGTACTCTTCGATGGGAAACGAGGCCAGATAATCTACAGGCATGTGGAGCAAGGAGAACCGGTGTGTGTGTGTGTGTGTGTGTGTCATGCATAATCTATGCACTGAGCCGTATGAACTTTGTTCACATTGAAACAATGCTAACCAATAATTGCATGCATGTAGGGAATGGTGGATTTGGAGCTGACTGGGCCAGACATCTTTGCGTACGGGTCCTTTGCCATCAAAATTGACATTCCAGACGCCCCTCCCATCAAATGGGGACTGGATTGCTATGATCATCCCAAGTATCTCGACCAAGTTGACGGACCAGATGTGACCGAACCCATCGGCAATGTAGCAGCGGTGACCTACGCGGTGATGTCCAATGTCGTGGAGGCCACCGTGGAGGTCTGGCTGCGGCTCAACGATGAGCACAGGCCTGGTACCGTGCATGGTAAAATCACAGCGCTCATCGATGGCTTTGGAGTCTCAAAAGTCCTCTTCAACCGTACACAGGGGATGGATCATCAGAGTTTCTCATCAGCTACCGACGACTCGACGAACTCGTGGTTCTCTCTTAAGCTGGCTAATAATGTGGTTGCGGTGCAACCTAGTAAAACTGTAGCGAACATGGCCTCATATGCCATTAGTTCGAGTTTGATTTTGGTGATTCATGACAACATGATCATTGGGACTAACCTTATTGTTTTAGCATGTCTTTGTAGACACTTCTAGGTCCCAAGGATGCAAGAAAACCATATGCCAAATTGAGAAGATAGTGTATTTTTCAAGGGTCAAAACCGAGCGAGAAAAGGAAAAGAAAAGACACCGTCGGATGAACCGACGGTCCCTCAAATACAAGCGTCGGTGCAATCGTCGGACGAGTTGGTACACAGGGTCAAACCCTAGGTACCGTCGGATGAACCGACGGTCCATTATTTAGTAGCGTCGGACGAGTTGCAGAGGAAGAGCAAGGAAGACAGTAGCACCGGATGATCCGACGGTCTGAGTGGGGACCCCGTCGGTCTATCCGACGCTCAGTTTGAATTCATACAGAGACGCGCCAAGACGAAGCCTTCAGCACCGGATGATCCGACGCCTTGGACAAGGAGAAGCGTCGGTCTATCCGACGGTCGATTGGAAGCTAACAGAGGCGACTTGAGCGCGGAGTCTTCAGCACCGGATGATCCGACGCACCGTCGGTGCATAGCGTCGGAGCAGTTGTGTCAGAGAACCTCAACGGCTAAGTGACGTGGGAGGGGCACCGGATGAACCGACGCCCTGGAAAATATAGCGTCGGATCATCCGACGGTACCTTTTTCAGTGGACGTTAGCCAACGGCTAGTTTGATGCCTTGGGCTATTTATACCCCCTCCACTCACCCATTTGAGCAAGCTGGATTGTGTGGAAGTGCAGGAGAGTTCAAGACACATTGAAGATCATATCCAATCCATCCAAGTGCTTAATTGCTCATCCATAGACTAGTGCATGCTTTGTGTATGTGCTTAGTGCTAGGCTTAGCTTAGAGCTGAGTGAGTGCAAGGTTGTGCCAACCTTGTGAGGTGATTCTTGAGTGAATCCAGTTGTACAAGGTTCGCCGGAAGCCTTGGGGCCTAAGTGGCTCACCGGCAATCGTCATCGACCCTCCGGCTTGGTGTGGAGCGGCGAGGACACTTTGTGCGGGGGACGTGGAGACCCCCTTCCTTGGTGGAGAAGCTCCTTAGTGGAGGCGGCATCAAGGTGACCAAGGGAGCTTGACAAGTGCCTAAGTGGCTAGCCTTTGTGGCAAGTCAAGTTGGTGCTCTTGGGAGAGACTTGGTGACCGAGAAGCAATACTCTTGTGTGAGTGCTTCAACAACGTGGACTAGGGGTGGCTTAGTGCCTACCGATACCACGGGATAAATCGCGTGTCAAGAGTTTGCTTCCTCTCATCCCCTTTACGTTTCCGCATTTACTCTATTGCAATCTTTGCTTGCCTTTACTTTCCTAGAGTAGTATCATGCTAGGATTGGCTATAGGTTGCAAACCTTCTTTTGGGATGGGAGTTTCACACTAGAACAACCGTAGTTGCACATATAGATAGTATGTTCTAGTTTACCTTTGCGCAAAAGTAGTGAAGCCATAGGTTAAGGTTTTAAGTTGCCTAATTCACCCCCTCCCCCTCTTAGGCTAACGGGCATCCGATTCCTTACAAGTGGTATCAGAGCCGGAACTCACTTCCTTCACAAGGAAACACCAATTCGATTGGTAAATTGTGAAAACCGGCTCATTGGAACGGTTAGGCTTCACCGCCTAGTGAGTTGCTCTTTAGAGGAATGAAAGGGGTGGATACCTTAGGTTTGGCTCCACATTTCGATGGCACGGGCTATCCTCGGTGGAAGGTTCTCATGGAGGCCTATCTCCAAGCAAGGGACCTTGATGTTTGGAGAGTCACTGACGAGGGCATGAAAAATGGTACTAGAAAAGAAAAGCAATTTGATGTGATTGCTAAGAGTATCATTTTGTCCTCACTAGATGTAGGCGTTTTCAATAGAGTTTTTACTTGTGAAAGTGCTCATGAGCTATGGAAAACCATCAAGGAGCAAAATGAGGGTTCAAAAGAAGTTGCTAATGAACGCTACGGTTGTCTCCTTGAGGAATTCAATAGCTTTAAGCAACTTGCAAATGAAAATGCTGAATCTATGTACTCACGCCTAAATGTGCTTGTCAATAGAATCAATGCTTTAGGTGTGAAGAACATCACGGACTTGAACATCAACCGCAAGATCCTTCAAAGTCTCCGGAAGCCCGACTATGACTTGGTGAAGGCTATCATCTATGAGAGAAAGCTTGAAGAATTGAAGCCATCTCAAATCTTGAGCAAGATCATGGCACATGAGCTTCAAATCATGCCCGAGTCCAAGAAGGCGTCCCAAGAAAAGCCTCAAGAACCATCTTCTCCAAGCACAAGCCATGCCCTCTCAAGCCAACAAGAGAAGGTGTTGAGTAGGATGGCTACTCATGGAAGCTCAAGCGAAGATGATGGTGATGATGGTGACGATGAAGATTCCTCAAGTGATGAAGAGGTTGAATCCATAGTGGCCGAGTACGTGGAGAAGATCTTCAAGTATGTGAAGAAAGTCAACATGTACGGCTACAACGTCCACTTGAGAGAAGGGCGTTATCATCAACACATCAAGTTCACCAAGATCGAGCACAAGCCCAAGAAGAAGGTGGTCAAGGAGAGGAGGCCAAAGCAAGAAGCAACTATCGCCGTCCATGAGTGGACAAGTGGTGGAGAATCAAGTTCTTCTAGCTCAAGTGATGAATCAAGAAAGAACTTCACCACCCGCTTCATGCATGGCTCTTCATCATCACCACACATGTGCCTTATGGCCCGAGGTATGGAGAACAATGTAAGTGATGATGAATCCGACACCACCTCTCTTAATGATCTTGTTGAGCTAGTCAATGAGCAAAAAGGAATGCTTGAAAAACAAGCTAATGAAATTAAAGAACTCAATACTCTCAATGATCTTAGTGACACCCTTGCTACAAATTATGAACATTTGTTGTGCAAATTCAAATTGCTTAGCAAGGAGTGTGATGAGCTAAAATCTAAGCTTGAGAGCAATGAGACTAAAACAAGTAATTCCTTTGAGCTTGATGAAACATCTATTCCTTGCGCAATTCCTATCTCCAAGGTAGATGCTTCAACTTCTTGCATTGATTTAATCGATGAATCTTGCTCACCATCTTGCCATGAGAATGTTGTTGTAGAAACATGTGATTATCTCATAGGCAAGGAAAATGATGAGCTCAAGCAAGAAGTGAAATGGCTCCGAGAGAGGTTGGCAAACTTGATGGGCAAGGGCAAGAATGATGAAGAACAAGTGGACATCTCTCAAGACATGAAGAGCAACGTCCAACCTTCTCAAGATAACCGTGATCCCATGGTGAAGAAGCTTGAGAAGGGTGAAACCGTGACTTGCTACAAGTGTCATGGAGAAGGGCACAAATTCTACAAATGCCCTCAATTTGTCAAGAAGATGGACAAGGGCGAGAAGAAGAAGATGAAGCCTATCATCAAGAGCTCCCTCATCTACACCAAGCCCAACCGCAAGAACAAGACCAAGAGCAACACCTACGTCATCAAGAAGAAGGCTAATGGCAAGGTGGTTGCACACAAGGTTGGGAAGATGAAGGAGGAGCGGGGTTGGAACCAACCCATTTGGGTGCCCAAGGAAGTCATCACCAACATGAAGGGGCCTCAAATGGTTTGGGTTCCAAAGGCCACTTGAAGGCCTTGAGTGTGGGGACTTGGGAGGCTTGGTACAATCAAGATGAGAAGGTTCAAGCCTATAAGCCAAGCTTGCAAATTGGACATGTGTTGCCCAAGTTCCCCGGTTGAGGTAATGGAAACTAGTACCTATCTCTTGCATCATTGTAGCTCCATTGCCTTGTTTAGGTTGCATTTGTTGCAATGTTTACATATGGTAGGTTGCTTGTGTCATGTGCTAACCCATGAGCAATCTACATGGTTTGATTAGTGTGTAGGAAAACTACACTTGTTCTTTCATGGTGCATGTTTTCATATATATCTCTTTGCATCATGAGCAAGATATAGGGTAAGCTTCCCTTTGTTGTCATAAACAATGTGCATACATTTGGTTGGTGATTCAAACACTAAATGCACACATTTAGGGGGAGCTCATCCTATGGTTTGGTTATGGGACTAACATTGTTTCAAGCCTATCTTATGTAGTCCCTTGGTGACGCGTTCCGGTGCGGTGTTTCATTCTAAGAGAATGCTATTTCACTCTCAATGTGATCTAACATCTCTAATAGAGTGAATATAGCAATATGAGCTTTATGCTATTGAGTCATGTCCTTGCGAGCTTATGTCTCTATATAAGTTCAAAGGCAATGTACTCATACATTCCTAATCCTTGTGGTACCCCAAGTGTCTTCCATGCAAGCTTCTTTCAAGTGGTGTCACCTAGTGATATCATTTCCAAGTGGCTCATCTCAATGTGGTGCCAACAAGGTAGAGAGGATCATCCCCTGGAGGTATGCAATGATCAAAAGACTACAAGTGATATCTACAAGTGGTAATGTAACAAGAACCCATTTGTCTTATCTCTTGTCCTTTAAGCTACCTCTTTGCATGATATGCTCTAAGCTTCCTTGTTTTACAAGTTTGTAGTTGTGCACTTGTCTCTCACTACCCTTGTCTTGCAAGTGGTATTCTTTTTATGCACACACTTAGGGGGAGCTTAGTTTGTATCATGCTAGTCTCATGAGCATGTGATCCACCTTAGTTATTCTCACATGTGGTATCTTCATCGATATCATACATATGGATCATGGTTCATGCGGCTTTCTCCCTTGCATTTAACATCTCTCCTTTGAGCTATGGTTGCTAGATCTTGCTAGTTTCCTTGGACCTTTTGCTTTGGACTTTTTGGAGATTTTATTCCAAAGGGGGAGAATGTGAGACCAAAGCAAGCGTGTGGCTTAAGCTTACAAGTGGGTTCAAGGATGCTTACAAGTGGTTTCAAGGATATGAGACCAAAGGGGGAGAATGTGAACATGAAGATCAAAAAGGGGGAAGTTTGATCTAGGGGGAGTTTGGATGATGGTAAGCATCCAAGCAAGTGTAAGTGGTTCTAATTCTGTCAATTCTTGCAAATTTATGCTTGCTTTGGTTGTGTTGTCATAAATCACCAAAAAGGGGGAGATTGTAGCGAACATGGCCTCATATGCCATTAGTTCGAGTTTGATTTTGGTGATTCATGACAACATGATCATTGGGACTAACCTTATTGTTTTAGCATGTCTTTGTAGACACTTCTAGGTCCCAAGGATGCAAGAAAACCATATGCCAAATTGAGAAGATAGTGTATTTTTCAAGGGTCAAAACCGAGCGAGAAAAGGAAAAGAAAAGACACCGTCGGATGAACCGACGGTCCCTCAAATACAAGCGTCGGTGCAATCGTCGGACGAGTTGGTACACAGGGTCAAACCCTAGGTACCGTCGGATGAACCGACGGTCCATTATTTAGTAGCGTCGGACGAGTTGCAGAGGAAGAGCAAGGAAGACAGTAGCACCGGATGATCCGACGGTCTGAGTGGGGACCCCGTCGGTCTATCCGACGCTCAGTTTGAATTCATACAGAGACGCGCCAAGACGAAGCCTTCAGCACCGGATGATCCGACGCCTTGGACAAGGAGAAGCGTCGGTCTATCCGACGGTCGATTGGAAGCTAACAGAGGCGACTTGAGCGCGGAGTCTTCAGCACCGGATGATCCGACGCACCGTCGGTGCATAGCGTCGGAGCAGTTGTGTCAGAGAACCTCAACGGCTAAGTGACGTGGGAGGGGCACCGGATGAACCGACGCCCTGGAAAATATAGCGTCGGATCATCCGACGGTACCTTTTTCAGTGGACGTTAGCCAACGGCTAGTTTGATGCCTTGGGCTATTTATACCCCCTCCACTCACCCATTTGAGCAAGCTGGATTGTGTGGAAGTGCAGGAGAGTTCAAGACACATTGAAGATCATATCCAATCCATCCAAGTGCTTAATTGCTCATCCATAGACTAGTGCATGCTTTGTGTATGTGCTTAGTGCTAGGCTTAGCTTAGAGCTGAGTGAGTGCAAGGTTGTGCCAACCTTGTGAGGTGATTCTTGAGTGAATCCAGTTGTACAAGGTTCGCCGGAAGCCTTGGGGCCTAAGTGGCTCACCGGCAATCGTCATCGACCCTCCGGCTTGGTGTGGAGCGGCGAGGACACTTTGTGCGGGGGACGTGGAGACCCCCTTCCTTGGTGGAGAAGCTCCTTAGTGGAGGCGGCATCAAGGTGACCAAGGGAGCTTGACAAGTGCCTAAGTGGCTAGCCTTTGTGGCAAGTCAAGTTGGTGCTCTTGGGAGAGACTTGGTGACCGAGAAGCAATACTCTTGTGTGAGTGCTTCAACAACGTGGACTAGGGGTGGCTTAGTGCCTACCGATACCACGGGATAAATCGCGTGTCAAGAGTTTGCTTCCTCTCATCCCCTTTACGTTTCCGCATTTACTCTATTGCAATCTTTGCTTGCCTTTACTTTCCTAGAGTAGTATCATGCTAGGATTGGCTATAGGTTGCAAACCTTCTTTTGGGATGGGAGTTTCACACTAGAACAACCGTAGTTGCACATATAGATAGTATGTTCTAGTTTACCTTTGCGCAAAAGTAGTGAAGCCATAGGTTAAGGTTTTAAGTTGCCTAATTCACCCCCTCCCCCTCTTAGGCTAACGGGCATCCGATTCCTTACAAAAACGCTTCACATAAAGGTGGCCCTGGAGATTGGAACTTGTAACGGAGGGATCAAGCATTTGAAAGCTGATCTCTGCGTATACAATGGAATTCTGAGTCAATATCATATAGTTGATGGCGGCGAAATTGAAGTGAACATCACCTGGTACCCAAAACAGGTACTCCCTCCATATCACTATTAGATGACGTTTAGGACACCGACACGGTCTCCAATGCATAACTTTGACTACTCTTTTCTATAAAAATATTTACTGAAAAGTTATATTTGTATACTTTTACGAAAGTAATTTTCAAGACAAATCTATTAGTATGATTTTCACATTTCCAAACTCAATGACTTAAAAGTTATTTATAATTTATGTTCTCAATGTTTGACACACATCTATATCTTCTCCAAAACGTCATCTAATAGTGATACAGAGAAAGTAAACATTAAAGAGATTATTGGACGTACAGCGAGCACTAGCCATAGTAGCCCGCGACAAACATTGAAGGCATTGATTCATTATAATCATTTTCCCTTCTTCTAACTAAACTCCCGTACTGCAGAACGAGAAGCCGTTGTTGTGGATCAGCCACGTCGTACCTGATGTAGTGTATACCATTGGAGATGATGAAATGTCGTATACTGGATTCATAATGGCTCTCCGTCAATTTCTTGACGACCACCAAAACCGCGAGGACATTTTGGATGACGACTCGGACTCAAATCTAATGGCTCGCCGTCAAATTGTTGACGACCACCAAAACCGCGAGGACATTTTGGATGACGACGACTCGGACTCAAATCTCTCTTCCACCACCGGAGACCTGTTTAACATCAAGATTCAAGTGGCGGGCGAGGAAATGACGTGGACAGCGACCCTAGCCATCCGCGAGGATGACTTGCAGGTCCATTGCTTCATGACGAAGGAGAACGGATTTTGTCGGTACAACCCTGGCTACTCGCACGACGACTTTAATTTTGCAATAAAATATCTAGAATGGGGCGTCAGTTATGCAGATATTCTTAACGTCACAAATTGGGAGGAAGTGGTGAAGATACTGGACTCCGCAAGGCTGGGAAAGACCTTCGCGGCGGATGCCGTGCGTTCGCTTTGGTGCTTGGACGACGAACAAGTGGCGGATGGTATGGATCCCAGGGTGGCACTGGTGGGCCTGATGGTCATGACCTGTGACGCCGCAAGGTCGAATACTGTCCGCGACGCCATTGCAGGCGCCTGGAACACCGGCACGGAATTCAGCAAGCAACTGATGGATTACATGCATGCTGAATTATTGGCATCAGATATGAAACGCTGTGCTGGAGCAAGTATAATAGCAGGCGAATGGCGAGCTGAGTCCGACGTGGAGGAGAGAGAAAATAAGGAAGAGAAGAAAGCGGGCGAGTGAGGAGACCACCTGTGTCTGAAGTGCTAATCTGACGGACCACCTGTGCTAATCTGAAAGTGTTCTGTTTCCGTTTCTGTTTCCGTCATCTACATGTCAGCATTACACTACCGATCTGG
This sequence comes from Cenchrus fungigraminus, assembly GCA_036936925.1. NCBI lineage: Eukaryota > Viridiplantae > Streptophyta > Magnoliopsida > Poales > Poaceae > Cenchrus > Cenchrus fungigraminus. The sequence goes on along the minus strand of CM072773.1, from coordinate 137,505,360 downwards.
CCGTTTATTTTGTAATAATTTTGTCTGTGTTACAGAGAACAGTGTTAGCTGATTGCTTCTAAGAGGATCATACATTTTTCAGCAAAAATGTTGTCCCATGTCGTTCTGCTAGGATCATGCCATCTGATTGCTGAGAATCCACAAATGCAGGGGGAAGTTGCTGATCATCAGCTCTTTCTTCCAGCAAGTGCAAGCATGCCGTCCTCTTCAGGAACATTAGCATGCGTCAGTGTCCGCATCCAGAACGAACAGGTGCCAACCGTCCGCGACGACGGACAGCATGAGAGTGAGGCTCTCCAATCTCTGCAACTACAGGACGCGATCTCCGGCGCCTAATTAACCATCTTCACACGCCACATGCATGTGTCTCCACTCCCCTAGCTACCTTTCCATGTCAAGTGCTTCTGCAATGTAAACATGCATGCCGGGGCAGTAGCCTGCCATGGCCTTCTTGATGACCTTCACCTCTACGGTCGCCTCCACGGCGAACACGAAGCCGATGTCCAGCTGCATGTCTACATTGATGTTCTAATTATTCAAGATTAAACCTTGCTGACTCATCATGATTTAAGGGTGTTTTACTGGTTGATGGCTTGCAAACTTCAGATCAGTAGCTCAAAGCTATTCAATCTGTTAAATTGGCTGTAGGTTGGTAGCACGCCTTCCGTGTACGAGCCCATGAAGTGTGATCTCACTATTTTGTCCAATCCTTGCAGTGGCACTGCACATACATTTTGCTATGCCTGTTATTCCTGATGAGATCACCAACGCGCTTGGGATTCATTGCTTCAGATTTGTTAGCCATCAGTTCATTACCATCCTGTTTGATTTCCACCTATTTTTTCTCACTCAATTGGTTGATATAGAATTTTGGCTTGTGACAGCAGGATCACTAGGGAGAAAAAACGGCATAATGCACATCCACGAGTATCAGTATTGCCCTGGGTTGTAAGTTGTAACTGATCACAAGTCACAACTAGTGCCTGCCAGACAAGAAACATATTCTTATTTATCTCCATTACACGGATGCTGATGATTCCCAAGTCACACATTTGCATCTGCCATTATCTATTTGAAAATACAGGGACCCCCTGGATCGCTGAGCAAGGCCCTCTTGTCACGGTGGAAGATGGGGTGGAAACGTCTCCCCATGGTGGACCAGGTGACCTTGGCCGACACCTTGAACATCCTGCCCATCACGACGGCGCCCTTGCTGCTCCCGTGCCTCCGCGCCGTCAGCAACAGCTCGTGGGAGCTTCTCCTACGACCATGCTGGCTACCACTCGTGATCTCAAACCGCAGCTTCACATTGCAGCCAAGCTCCACAGCCACCACTGCGTGCGCCACGGCCACCGCCGGCGACGACAACTCGCCGCCATCCTGCGGCTTCTCCTTCCCCCGCGGCAGCGCTGCCATCCTGCTGCCGTCGTAGAGTGTTATCTCGTCCAAGTACCCACAGGTTGCTGCGGTGACCATGCTGAGGCAGTAGCCTGGCATGGCCCTCTTGACCTTCACCTCCACGGTCGCCTCCACGGCGAACCTCATGAACACGAAGCGGATGTCCAGCGGCCCAAGCCGGCTGAATAGCCGCACTTTGCGCACGACGATTTTGTTGGAACCTAGCCCTGAGAACACTCACCCTCGCGCACGGACACAAGGTGGAAGATGAACAGCGATTTTCGGTGACGAACGCTGCGGCCGCCGAACGGCCTGTATCTTGGCTATTTCTTCATCTCAAAGGGCTGGAACAACACTTACACAAGGATTACATGGCCTTTATAGCCTCCTGACGACGCAGCGCCCACGCAACAACCTCCGGCGAACTCGGCGCGCACGTACGTGCTCTCCCTAGAGACCTGGCCTTCTCCACGTTCCTGAGCCACGAACTCCCGTGAGAACCGATCTCCTATCACCTTGATGTGCGCCTCCGCTAGCCATCCCTGCACGTTTGCAACAAACCTGCCAACACGCGCCGCACGACGTGCTGAACTTCACGATGACGGGCACACACACGCTAACTAATTAGCTAGCTACTTACGCATGGACTAGCACAGACTATTCTACATGCAACTATGCAACACATGCACGCATCTACCAGGTACAACCAAGAACAAATCTCACGCCCTAACCAAATGCAACCTATGCAATCTAACTAGTCAAGATTAATGCTAACAGATTTCCTCGGTAATCCACTCCTTGAACAGGAAGCACCCGTCGATGAGCTCTTCGTCATCGTCACCGCCACCATCTTTTGCTTTAACGACCTTGAGACTGTATTCCAGGATCACCTCATCAGGCGCGGCTATTCCTCGAGCAGGGGGGATAAATGGCAGATCAGGGGAATCCTGCAGACTCATAAGAAAGAACAAAAATTTCGGTTCTGTGTCAAGTGAACACCAACTAAAAAGACTTGTGAAGAACAACACATTGATATTTTTAGTAAACAAACTAACCGCAGTAATCTCTTGGGCTTGGTCCCGGGAACGGTTGAAGATATAGTTGCGTAGGCCGTCCACCTCATCCCGCACCGCCACAAAGCCATAGATTCTCATCGCCCTTTGACCAGCATGTGAGAAATCACCAGTAAACCTCATGGAAAAGAATTGAAGCAGTTCCGATGACACATATTCACAAGCAGCAGCAGGCTTTGCAAAGCGCCTACTCCCTGCAGAAGCTAAGAGTAGCAAATAAAAGGAGATAGGATTCATGAGCTAGCTAGGATCAAACTGAAAATTAAAGGTGAAGGAATAACAGATAGGAAAAATGACAGGTATCAGAGAGAGAGAGAGAGAGGCATTACGTACTAGCGTTCGTGTTTGTCATTCGGAAATCCCGATGCCACAAATGGAAGCACCTAGGAGAAGGAGAACGTGTATGTCAACAAAACTAAATGGCCCCATGCCCATAACATTCAACTTCAAGATCTTCTTGTAGTATTTGTCATTTTCCTTCTTATACTCGGCAGCGTTCTTCAAAGCATCCTCTAAAGGAAAATACATATCGAATCATGAGCAGTTGGTGAAAATTTTAGGAACATGATAAACAAAAACCAACTTGATGACTGCATATACTAGTCATATATGCAACATCATACTTTGTATATGGTTCAGAAACATTTAACCATGATTCATGAGCTGAGCAAGGTGCATGACGTGACAAGTGTTTATATTAGTCATACAAGTATACGACATATATATGTAGGTTATCATCAAAATCACAAATATTGAATCACAATCAGTAGGTAACATAAGTTACATGAGGACAAACCATTCTGATGAATATTTGTGCATGTCATACAAGGATATGGGATATGTAGTCATTAAAATCCACCGTAAAAATTTCAGTAATGCAACGATACGTCATAAACAAAAAATTGGATGTTGACAGATAATCTTTTTAGCAATCTGGTGCTCAAATGAAGACCTTACAACCTAACATCATAACCAACTGCACATTTTAGTCTAGTTGGGACAATCCAAAGTAGCATGCATTTGGGATAGAACAATCTTCTATTCTAACCTTTGAGAAATTCTCAGGCCACTCTGCCTAATAAAAAGATAAAAGCTGAAAGTTCCCATTATACCTAATCCAAATTACTTTATACGGCGTGGAAATGGAAGTTTCCGATGCTTGGATCAAGTTTAATGAGAAGGCTTACCAAGCAAACTTCTGTTGGATCCTGACACATTATTTGTATTTTGCCTATTCCAAGTAATCCAACGATGTGGATGAACTCCAAGTATTGCTTCCCAGAACGCTACATGTTCAATGTATTCTTGCTCATCTGACATGAACATTGGAGAGATTAGTATGAAGAGTTTTGCATATGGATACATCTGTATGCAGCATTCTGCGTTTGTCCCTCACAACCCCTGGCTTGCAAGCCTGCCGCGTCACTTGCCCCTCCCCTGCCTGCCTCCACCGCTTGGCATTCACCTCTACTGTATCCCAAATCAATCATGACTGATTTGGTATTGGAACCAATTCAAAGCCAAGCTCGTTACTGTCTACATGCAAACGCAGCCTAGTGCCAAAAACATTGTCTCCCCCATTCGCCTGTGTTGTCACTAATCGATTGATCTGAATACCAAGAGGGGTCCTCGGCGCGCCAAAGGGGATCCTCGCCGGGGATCGGGCTCTCCCCGGCTCGCGCCGAAGCGTGCCCGTGGGGGGATTCCACCTCTTCGCATTGGCTCAGCAACCCGGCCCGCCGCCCGGGGGCTCGCCGTCAAAGCCTTCCCGGGAGGGGCAGAGATGCTGGTCGGAGATCTGGCATGAATCAAGCCCACGTCGAGGTGTTGGTACGCTGCTCTCCGCTTTGGGCCAAGGTGGGAGAGCTGCAGGGGCAAATGCGACCAAGAGCACCAGATGTGCCCGACAGGTGGCATCGATAGACTCGTCGAGGAAGAGGGCGCAGGGTGCAGGATCGAAAGCCCGAGACCCGGATCCGCCAGAGGAGGAAGGGGCAATAGTGGAATTCTTTAGCCAACTCTGGTTCATCCCTGATTCGGCTTCGTCCTTGCAACCTAGGGTTAGAACACAAGCGGTGGAGAGAGAGGACCTGGTCTGGATCCGCAGAGATAAGTGGGAAAGTTCTGTGTTCTCGACTTCAGATTGCTTCCCTGTGGGTGCTAGAGATGTCTGGGACCAGAGTCCGCTGAAGCTCAAGTTCGCAGAGAGGTTCTGGGGGGAAGGAGAGAAGAGGAGCTTTGCCCAGGTAGTCAAGTCCGGATCCATGGCGGCGAGAGGCCGCGGAGGGAGAGGACAACATCCCAGGAGTCCAGATGGCGGCTGGGAGCCGTGGGGAGAAGGCTTCCACTACCCACCCAACCCCTACCCACCGCCGCCACCACCGCCGCAGTTCTTCCAACCACCACCGCCGTATGGCTACTTCCCCAACCCACCTCATCCCCCGCCGATTCAGCCTCGGCCGGGCGCCTACCATCAACAGCCGGTGGGGGGGAGGCCGAGGGGACAGCCCTATGGAGGAAGAGGCAGATACCAGCAGCAGCAACCTCAGCCGAGGGCGCAGAACAGGGAAAACAGAGCTGGAAGAATTCAGGGGAGGGAGGAGCCATCTAGCAACAAACAGGAGACAGATGATCATACTAGCAATGAGAAAGCAAATAGGGGAGAGCAGGCTGGTGAGAAGTTCGCACAGGTGATCTGCTACAAATGTGGTGAAACTGGGCACTTCAGCAATGCCTGTAACAAACCCAAGGTATGTTTCATCTGCTACAACAAGGATCATGTCGTGGAACAGTGTCCAGAATGGAGAGAACCACAGGTGGCAGTGCAATATTATGGGAGTGCTAATAAGGGGCTAGGCTTCTATCATCTGGATGTAGCTCAAAGGGAAGGGAGATTCAGGCACTAGGCTGGCTTTGACAATTTTGGGGTTTTCACAGTGGAAGAAGGAGAGTTGACAGAGGATGAAATAGTTCAAACTTTGAAAAGTCAGATAGAAAAGAACTGGAATTGGAACTTGATGAGAATGGATGAGTATAGATATCTGGTAAAGTTCCCTCCACACATAAAGGTGGAGAGTAAGGTGCTTGGGAAGGCAACCTTCTTCTACCTAAAAGATGATGAGGTGATGGCGTCTCTGAGAGTTTGGAATGGTGACATAGAGCCTGTGGGTCAGCTAACTGAGGCTTGGGTCAAAATCAAAGGTGTGCCACCAAAATGGTGTGACTGGGTGACAATTAAGGAAATAGCTTCAAGTCTGGGCAGGCTAGCTGAGGTAGATTGGCAGACTTTGTTCTCAAGTTTCTTCAGCATCATTAGAGTGAGGATCAAGTGTAAAGACCCAAGGAAAGTCCCAAGCAGAAGAGTAGTGGAGATGGAAGATCAGCTATTTGTGCTAAGTTTTGTGGTAGAGGGTGTGGACCAGGAGGATGATGCACCAAAGGATGGTGGAGGCAAAGGTAGTGAAGACAAAGGTAATGAAGACAAAGAGGGGGACTTTGATGATGACAGTGATGATCTATTAGGTGATGACCCACCAGATGAACATGAGGCTGAGGGTGGCAAGGAGAAGCCCAAGGAACAAAAAGACAGAGAAAAAAGAGGACAGGGAGGAGATCAGATAGCAAAAGATGGGCAAGACAGTAACCTGAAGTCAAAATTTGTGAAAAGAGCTCTACTGAACTTTGAAGAAAAATCTGAAGGGGGCCTGCTGATGAACTTACAAAGCATTCCCAATTGTGTCAAACTTCTGCAAGCAATGGAACTAAATGAATCTGATGTGGAAGAAGAAAAACAACATGTTGCTGTAAATGAAGATGATGAACTAATGTTACTGCCTGAAGAGTGGGTGTACTCAGAAACAACTGGGTCTCAGCCAGGGGGGTCAAGCCAAGATTCTGAGGGACTGCAAGCCACTGGGGAGTTCCAGGAGAATGAAGAGAACAACAAGACCAAGGCAAAGGATGGGGGGAATGATGGCAAGAAGAACAAGTGGGGGCCTATTCTGACTGAGAGAAGAAGTAAAAGGAATGTGGGGGACAGCAGGACAATCCTGGAAAAAGCACAAGATGCCAAGAGGAAATGGAATGAAGACAATCTAACAGGTATGACCAAACATAAACCCCTTCATGTTACTACTGAAGATTTAGAAACCACTGCTACTGTTTCTGATTTAGTAGGAAAGGATGGCAATCCTATTAGTGCTAGTCTGGTTAAGGATCTAGAAAAAAAGGAGGAACAGAGAAATGTTGTGTTCCAATCTACCTGTAGTAGAGATAGTTGTAAGCAGTATGGTAAGGGTGGGGAGTTGGAAAATATCCTCAGTCAGCAAGGACTTGCTGCTGAGCCCTCTGGTTCTGAGATTTTTAGTTTGGATCAAGGTAGTAGGATAGAAGAAATAGCTGGTAGGGGTAGAAAAAGTACTAGAACTAGAAAGAAAACCAAATGATAGGCTTATTATGGAACATCAGAGGGCTGAATAAGCTTGGTAGAGTCCCTGCTGTAGTTAGCAGGATTAGAGATAATCATGTGGACTTTGTGGGGATCCTGGAAACTAAGAAGGAGAGTTATACTCCTAGTTTCCTTAGATCACTTACTGGGAATACCCCTTTCTCTTGGTGCCACCAACCTGCCAAGAGAACAGCAGGGGGCATTTTGGTAGGTATTAATTCTGACCTGTTTGTGGCTACAGTGGGTCAGATCCTAGATTTTTCTGTTAGTGTAATGCTCTTAGATAAAAGGACTGGCTTTAATTGGAAGCTGGTTGTGGTCTATGGTTCTCCCTATGAAGAAGGGAACCAAGCTTTCATTAATGAACTCCATGATGTTTTAGCTAGCTGGCAAGGACCCACCCTGATAGGGGGAGACTTTAACCTAGTTAGATGTGCTGCTGACAAAAACAATGGCATCATCAATCATAAATGGTCTGATGCTTTTAATAGTTGGATTAGCCAGTGGGGTTTGTTAGAATTAGACCCTACAAACAAGTCTTACACCTGGACTAACAACCAGGACAACCCTGTTTTGGCTAGGATAGATAGAGTCTTTGTGACTACTGAATGGGAGGCTGCTTTCCCCCTGGCTAGGGTGAAAGCCCTAGAAAGACCTCCAAGTGATTACAACCCTCTGCTGATAAATGCGGGGGATAATGTGCACTTTGGCAAAAAGAGGTTTCGCTTTGAGAAATGGTGGTTAGAAAAAGACAATTTTAAAGAGATAGTGCTTAAAGCTTGGAGGGAACCTTGCAATTCTAGCAAACCATTAGATAGGTGGCAGCTCAAAGTTAGGACTTTTAGGAGAATTGTGAGAGGCTGGGCCTCTAATGAGGTTGCCAACCTAAACAAAGAGAAGGTCTCCTTAGCTGTAGAGTATAATAATCTAGATGATAAGGCTGAAACTGAAGGGCTCTCCTCCTTAGAGCTTAGTAGGCTAAAAGAGGTTACTGATAAATTGAGTGAAATTTGGGCTTTGGAAGAAATCAAGGTGAGGCAGAGGTCTAGGGACAAAAATATACTAGAAGGGGATAGGAATACGGCATACTTCTAAGCTATTGCCAACCAGAGAAGTAGGAAGAAAAGAGTTAGCAGCCTGATGGGTCCTAATGGCTTGGTAGAAGACCAAAATGGGATGATCAGCATAGCAGTAGATTTTTACAAAAAACTCTTTGAGGAGGAGTGCAGCACAGATGTCACTCTAGGTCCTGGTTTTTGGGACCAGGAAGATTTAGTTACCCCTGAAGAGAATGATATGCTAGGTGCACCTTTCCTATTAGAAGAGATCAAAGAGGCCATCTTTAGCAGTTATGCTGATGGGGCCCCTGGCCCAGATGGGCTCCCTTTCCTCTTTTACCAGAAATATTAGGAAGTCCTGAAGGAGGATATAGTTAGTCTGTTTGAAGAGTTTCACAAGGGTAGACTAGACCTTTACAGGTTAAACTTTGCCATGTTAACCTTGATCCCTAAGACAGAGGATGCCAGGGAGATGAAGAATTTTAGACCCATCAGTTTGATTAATTGTAGTTTTAAAATCTTCTCCAAGGTGCTTACCAACAGATTGGGAAAGGTATCACAGAGACTGATTTCCCTTAACCAAAGTGCCTTCATAAAGGGGAGGTATATCTTAGAGAGTGTGGTTGTTGCCATGAGTTAGTACATAGCTTACACAGGAGCAAGAGGCCTGGTGTTATCCTTAAATTAGACTATGAAAAAGCTTATGATAGGGTTAGCTAGGGCTTCTTGTTTGATGTTTTGACTTCCAGAGGTTTTAGTAGCCTTTGGGTGGACTGGATAAAAAGTCTAGTAGTCGGTGGCTCTGTAGGAGTCAATTTAAATGGAGAGGAAAGTTCCTTTTTTAAGCCAGAGAAAGGGCTTAGGCAGGGTGACCCTATCTCACCTCTTCTTTTTAATCTAGTTGGTGATGTCCTGACCAAAATGCTAAGTAAATCTCAGCAAAGAGGATTGGTCAAGGGGCTCCTACCTGAGTATAGAGAGGGAGGTGTTGTGTCCCTGCAATATGCAGATGACACTATTTTATTTTCTGACCCTGATGAGCAGAATCTCAGAAACCTTAAGTGCAGTCTAGTGTGGTTTGAAACTCTTTCTGGGATGAGAATCAACTATCACAAGAGTGAGCTCATTCCCCTGAACCTTCAGGAGGATCAGATCCATGTGGCTGCTCACATCTTTGGCTGTCCAGTGGGATCTTTCCCTATCAAGTATCTAGGGATCCCTTTGCATTTTGACAAACTAAAGAGAGAAGACCTGCAGCCCCTGATAGACAAAATCCTTAAAAGGATAGCTAGCTGGAGGGGAAAGCTCCTCTCCTACGCTGCCAGGATAACCCTAATCACTACCTGTTTAGCTAGTATCCCTGTTTACTTACTGTCCTTCATTAAGTTCCCGAAGTGGGCAATTAAACTCCTAAATTCCCATATGGCTAACTGTCTCTGGAGTGATTCTGAGGGGAACCACAAATATCATCTGTCCAACTGGGAAAGTGTGAGCATGTTAAAGGAGTTTGGTGGTCTCGGGGTACCTAGCATTAGAGACCTGAACATTTGCCTGCTAGGATCCTGGGTAAAAAGGTACATTAAGGATAAGGGCAAACTCTGGAGAGAGATCTTGGACTTTAAGTATGACACTAACAGCCCCAACATTTTTTGTGCTAACACTGCCAATAGTTCTCAGTTTTTCAAAGGGTTCATGTGGGCAGCTAAAGCTGCCAAGTTAGGTTTTAGATGGAAGATTGGCAATGGGAGAAGTATTAAATTTTGGGAAGACAGCTGGTTGGGCCCAACTAGTCTTGCTATTCAGTTTTGGGAGCTTTATGTTATAGTGAATGAAAAACCAATACCATTGCTGATCTCTAGGACGGCCAGAACTTAAAATGCACTTTTAGGAGGACTGTTGATGATAGACTTCATAGGATCTGGCTGGAAATTGTTCAGCTAGCTTCTACAATTGTGTTAGTAGATGAAGAGGATGCTTTGATTTGGAAGTTCAATTCAAATGGCATTTACTCCTCTCAGTCTCTCTATAGGATCATTAACTTTAGAGGTATTCAGCCTGTTCATGTCCCTGGTATTTGGGCCCTTAAAATCCCTCCAAGGGTACATTTTTTTCTTTGGCTCCTCTCTAACAACAAGGTCCTAACCAGGGATAATTTGGCCAAAAGACAAGAGGTCAGGGACAAGACCTGCCTCTTGTGTGAGGAGCTAGAAGCCAGTCAACACCTGTTCTTTGAGTGTGTGGTGGATAAAAGAATGTGGTTGTGCCTTTCTGGTATCTTAGGAAGAAATTTAGGAGTAAACTTTGATAGCATTGGTACTTGCTGGTTAAGTAATAAGAAATTCGTTTTAGTTAACATGATTAGCTCTGCTGCCCTTTGGGGTTTATGGAAACTAAGAAATAATCTGTGTTTTCAGAGCTCTACTTGGATAAGTATGAGGCCTCTCCTGGAAAGGATTGCAGGGCTAGCGCAGAACTGGTTGCTCCTTTGCCCCCCCCCTCCCCCCCGACAAGAAGGCGGCACTGGAGGATATCATCCTGAAGATTCGAACCTCGGCAAGAAGTCCAGAGAGATTTATGATGTAGAGCTGGAGGGCAAATCTTTGAGCATGAAGCTATGGATCGCCCAGATGCAGGACTTGGAGACGTCGCTCTCTTGATCAAGGAGGCAACAAAAAGCCTGCACGCCTATGTATCTAGGAGGACTATTTGTTCTTCTTTGGTTCCAGTCATTTTCGTATGCGTGTTTTTGGTTTGTGTGTGGTCAAGGATAGTTCCAGAAAGCGTGGCGTGTGTTTTTCCCTGATGCATGTATCAGGTTCCTTGCGCTGTAAACTGGAATACCTTTGTGGTCTTTTAAGTAAGGCTGGGGTCTTCGCCCTAGAACTCTAAAAGATGGAGAGCACGCAGTAGCAAACGAACAAACTTACCAGGGTCCTCAGGGCGCAGATTCCCCTGGATCCGTGCCACTAACTCCGCGTCGAGATAAACCGATTTCGGTTCGATGAGAGATCGTTTCGCGCCGTCACCCTCCTCCATCGGACCTAGGTTGGCGGCGGTACTCGATCGGCTCGGGGAAATATACTATATGGACATATGGTGGGATGCTTCTGTATCCGATTCGGATTTGTATCGGATTTGTATGTAAGTATGAACTTGTGTTTCTTATCTCTGATGGACTCGATGTCTCGATCTGCTTCCAAGAGCCGTGCATGACTCCAAGTGTGCAGCCTCCCAAACCCCCACATGCTGAACATGGCTTTCAAACTAAATATTTTATTAAGAGGCATATCAGATCATTAGCAGTCAACGTTCCGTCAAAAATTAATTAAAGAATGAAGCACGCACAGAGCGGTTGACGAGTCTGTCACTAATTAAGGGCACTGGCAATGCAATTTAATAATTTTCAGCTCGCCTCTACATATATGCTTGAGACAAAAGGTTAACAATTAAGGCAGTATAATTTGGTTGGATACAGAGTAGTAGTTAAACGCTCATGACCTCTCTTGCTCTATACTTTCACAAATTTACTTTTTGCATATTAATCAAATGTCCAGGTCGGCGTTTCGCCTGCCGTAGTTCTGTAAAAAAAAGAGTAGCAGTTAAACTTATGAACATGCATGCATGGCTGCATATATGCAGGCCCATCGATCTCACATCACATAGGGCATGGACCATCTGGATCACCCAGCAAGGACCTCTTGTTACTCTCGAAAATCAGGTAAAAAGGTTTCCCCGTGGTGGACCAAGTGACCTTGGCAGCTACCTTGAACATCCTGTCCATCACGATGGCCCCCTTGTTGCTCCCGTGCCTTTGTGTCTGAACAAGAGCTGGTGGGAGCTTTTCCTGCTAGCATGCCCACAACCAGCAGCTTCTTCTTTCTTGTCGTCTCTACTAATAATCTCAAATCGTAGCTTCACATGACAACCAACTTCCACGGCCACCACCGCGTGCGCCACGGCCACCACTGATAATGAAATCCTCCACCATTCTTGGATTCCATGGGCACTGGAAAAAGAAGTGTTGATCTGTCATAGAGTGTTATCTCGTCCACAAATCCACAAGTTGATGCAGTAACCATACTAAGGCTATAGCTTGGCATGGCCCTCTTGACCTTCACCTCAACGGTTGCCTCCACATCAAACTGCATGAACGCAAAGCGGATATCGAGCGGTCCAACCGGACCGAATAGCCGTGCTTGGTGACATGTAGTATCAAACCCGGTGTCATCCCTGTACATGAAGCACCCATCGATGAGCTCTTCATCGTCATCACCTTTTGTGTCCTCACTTGCCTTTAACCTTGAGATTGTATTCAACAATCACATCATAAGGAGCGGATCTATATTCCTCGAGTAGGGGGGGGGGGGGTCAGCAATAGATCAAGTGAATCCTGGTTCATCAACCGAAAGTTAATTAACTAGACTTCTCCAACATCATAAATATTTTTTTGCAATATTAATATTGCACAAATCATTACTTTTGCAATATTAAGCAATAGAACACATACTAAAACAATATATATCATTGACAAAGAAAACACAACTTTTATTGAGAAAGTAAAGGAAAATGTCACCTATCTATTAGTGCACTATTTGGAGTTTTTGGATATTATATGTTCATGTCTCTAGTTTTTATTGTTTTTTTCCTAAAAATACTAGGAATATGAATAAATAAGATGCATAGGACTCCAAATAGTTCACCAATAGCTAGGTGACATTTTTATAAAACTTTGAGAATAAGTTCCATATTTTTCTGATTTAAAATGAATTAGTTATGAGTTTTTTAGGTGAAACCATTTTTTAATATTTTCACAAAATGGAAAAACACATCCAAAACCACTCAAAGGGCCAAACTTGTCCCGTTTCGATAATTGGATAACCTTTTATGTCTGGTTGTGTAGTTTAGACTTGTGTGCTAGTTCAAGAGTGAAAATTGGACTTTTCCCAATATAATAATGTTTTACCGCTGTTTCAGCATTTATTTTTCGCCCAGATGAAGTGGTGGAGCCATGGAGGAGGCTTTGGTTGGACCAGGTTTTGTTTTTTTTATTCTAGACAGGTCCCACAACCCTTTGGGCACCTATGCTCATAAGCTGCGGTAGAAAATGGATTGAGGGTGTGTTTAGTTCGTCAATAATGCATTGAGGTGGAAAGCTGTGAAAAAATGTGCGTTGAGACGTGTGATGTGGAAGAAGATGTGACTCAATGTGATAGGTGAATAGTGAATTGGAGTTCAGACTGGGAGAACTAAACAACCCTTGAAGCCTTGTCAGTAAAATATCAGTCCAAATCTCGCCTACACTGTTGGTGCTCTTACAACAACTTCTGCCACTGTGTTGATAGTGGCAATAACTAGAGATGTCTTGCTTGTTACTTCTCCATTTATAACGTGCAGGTGGGATGCAAAAGCAACAAATTCGATGTGACAGCTCATATTATCATTAGTAGAAAATGGAAAAAAAATTAGTTTCATTTTAAAAAAATAACATTATACAAGTATTGAAAAAGAGATTACATGTTGATTAAGTCATTTGTTATAAGTGTAGTGCTTGAACTGGATTCACAACTGAAGTTATTCACATTGAGAGAAGTGGGGATCGCATGTCTCTTTTCAGATTCTTGTAAATCTTCTTGGTGTGCTCGAAAACGAGGGCACCAATCTTCACGAATATGTCACCAGTAACCGCACCAAATATGCAATATAATACTGCAACCTTCATGACATTTGTACAAAGGGAAATATCCATTACGAAATCAATCTAAAAACGTAGAGCAACAAGAAACACTAATATCAATCCTATGCACGACTCAATTACCATTTACATTTTTTGCAATGTACTTGTACTTTGTTATTATTATGCTAGATAGGCTGCCATAGCTCTTGCTGTTCTTTGGCTTCCTCATCCGCCCTACCCTCCTCTTCCTCCTCTGATCTCTTGGTCTTGACCACCACTAAGCTCTTGGTTTTGGCCTCCTCATGGTCTAACATCTGACTGTCCAAGCTTGGTCTTGGCCTCCTCACATTTGACCTCTCACTTTCTAAGATCTTGGGCTTTACAAACATTAGAGCAAGAATGTAAACTCTCAACTCACCAAACTCGAGGACGCACTAGCCTGAAACCCCAAACTTAACAGAAAGGAAAGCACAAAGACAAGGATGATAAATACTGAGCACAGGGATAAGGATTACTCCCGTTAGAGCATATACACTAAAACAAAGGGTGATGCATGGGTAATAGAAATAACAAAAGACAAACTTACAAGTGTATAACTCTTTGAAACCCATGTAGGGTACCATAGTTATTAGGACCAGACCAAACATCGAACCAGTGAGGCCCTCGGTTCACGGTTTGATTGGTCCAACCCGTTAGACCGCCAATTCAAACGGTCTAATATAATTAATATTTGATCTAAATCACAATTGAATTCATGGTCTGGTGGTGTGTTGTGAAACTCCAAACCTTCCTGTCTCGAGTTCTATAATCTTGGTCAAAGTTAAAAAAAGTTTGACTTAGGACAATCCTGAAACGACATGGTAACAAACTTATGAACAATCTTTGCTTGAGAAACTTCTTTTGTGGACTGCCTTTCTTAAACTGGTCTCTCTCATCTTTTCACAGGCAGAGGTACCAACCTATCTTTCTAAGGAAGATGGAGGGTAGGGCTAGTCACCCGCCGCTCTCTTACTCATTACTCGCTTTTGCTTTTTGGGATGGAGGGAGTATCAAGCAGCAAATTATTTATTACTTGTTATAATTTTGGCTTAGTAAATGCTAAGGCAAGCAGTTGCACATAACTTATGCTACGATTCCCCTTTTATATGTCATTTGGTCAATGCAACCCATTTCTTATTCCTTAAAATGAAATTCAAGAACTAACTTCGGTATTGATTTAAAACTCATTTATTACAAGGTTTCTTCTTCTCTTTGTATTTTGAAGTTTACAAAGGTGAATGTTTGTTTTCTGATTCATCAGATGATCAGCTCTATGATTTTAATGACTCTTGAGTGAACTAGATATTATAGGACTTTTTAGACTAGATATGTTTCATTTGTAATACGGTAAATGAGATAATAGTACTGATAATAGATGTTTAATTCTTGAAGAACAATGCCAGTAGTGCAAGTTAAAACAATAGTAAAATAAAAGAGCACCCCTTGCAGCTAGCACACCATTAGGCATAAGTGGCCGAAAACCCAAGTCTTGGGAGTGGTGATGGGGCACGCAACAGAGATGTTCAGCAGTCACGTGAACCACAATTTAAGAATTTATTTATTTAATTAGTTATGTTCCTGCCTCTTGAGCTCCTTACTCCTGTTCCAGATTGTTGTGGTAGTCACACACAGTCGCGCATAATTGTGTGTGAGACCTTTTGAACATACTAGTAAAGAGCACGTGCGGCACACACGTGTTGTAAAAATATCTTTGTTAACAAATAATTATTTTTACATGGCACTAATATTTCTTTACTTACAATATACAAAGTTGGGTTAAAGAAATCCAAACTTGCAAGAGTGAGTTTTTTAAAAAAAAATGGATTTCTAAAAATACGCTTTAAGGAAGCCATAAAAATGTAAGTCGTTATTAATATAACTGAACTAACAAAGCAATTATTTTCAACTTTAAGCTGGAACATGACACGACTTCTCTTCTTCAGCTTCTTACGTAGTATTTTTCTTTCAAACAAATCAGTCATATAAATCAGCACTCAATATTTTTCTCTCAGAACAAATCAGTAGAAGATTTGCCTGATAGACTGACAGTCTCCGTCTCGTGAGTTTTCATCGTGCACATCACTACTTAGATCAGAATGCTACCAGAATACATTGCCCATATATGAAAGAAAATAGTGAACAAATTAATATAGTGACACCTTATTTCCATATATATATATTTTTATTCATTTTTCCCTTCATGAGAAAAGAAAAGGTCAGGTGAGGTCACGCATAGCATTGCAAAAACAATGTAACCACAGTCGTAGATTCGTAGGGGACTATCGAGAGAAAACCAGAACAATATTATCTTTACCTCTTTATTATTGTTAATGCTCCTGCCTCCCGGCATATGGCAACTTCAAAGAACTTAACCAGGAATATGGATGGAGGCAACAATCAGATTCCACTCCATGTTCAGAAATGCCTTCTGATCTATGAGACCATGACACGAATCTGCTACCTTCCGTAGACCATGCCAGATGCGTATAAATTAACACAATAATTCAGCTTCAGGGGAGTCAAAACAAAAGTTAGAAATGGACAGAGCTTGGCGGGTTGGCCTTACATGAGAACCAAAATCTGTACTTGCTTGTAAACATTCAGCATAGTCATGAACTCATGATGCCAGCCAACCAGTAGTAGTTCCCTCTTCGGCATTGGATGCAACTACATCTAGCAATCTACAAGATACATTATGATATTAGAACGGTCTACAACTCTAACGTTAGTTCCATCGCTGCAAATGTAGTGAACTCGAGTCCTTGAAAAAATTTAGCATAGGAAAGACTCACTTTCACCTATAAATTAATTTAAAAATAATTAACAGGTTCTCTCTGATATTAGTTGACTCAAGTCCTCAAAACTGAATTTGATCACTTTGTCTCATACCAATTTGTTGAAGAAAACTAACTAATGATGCTACCACTATGCATCGATGTTGGAGGACAAATCTTTTGTCCAATAAAGATTTTTAACAGCACACATTGTACGTCCCATTCACAGAAACAAGAGAAATGAATGGGGTTCACTGCTTACAGTGGGATGAATGGACAGCATGACAGACACCATGTCCATGTGCATTTGTGCGTCTTCGGGGGCATTCTATCGAATGGCTTATGTACGCATGTCATTGTGTAACCTCCTCTTCTTACATGCAATTCCACCGCTATAACTTGTAACACCGTCCCAATCCCTGTCCCCCGCACGCGCAGCCGTAGCGGCAGGATCTCTGAACCATACATCCAGATCACCGGCCCGAACCCCAGTGAGAACGCCGCCATGAACGTCGCTGCCACCGCAAGTCACGTAGCCGCCCACCACGAGACCGCCCCTACCACCGGCGCGCTCATCGAGAGGCCTAGCACCAGGAGCGACGCGGCCATGCCGCCAGCGCTGGCGAGTAGCATGGGACGCACCGAGGCAGTCGGCGAGGAAGAGCAGGACATGGTGCTCTCGCCTCACACGCCCGTCGACGACGACTTGCCGCTGCCGCCGGAGGCGCCAGTGTTCTTGGATGCCTCCCGGACGGAGGCGACGATCTCCTGGAGGCAGCGGTCGGCGACGGCGTCGTCACCCGTGGTGCGCGCGAGCACGCGGCGGGTGTCGTCCAGCGATGGGAAGGGGAATTTTTTTAAGGGAAAGTGGGCCCAAAGCAGGTACACAGGGCGGGTATGCGTTGGGTGGGTGAGAAAAAAAGTTTCTTTTTGGCAGAAACGCTCCCCAAATTGCGATTTTTATGGTCGTTCCACCTTTTTGGTCATCATGCAACCTGACGGGTGGGTCCGGCGTGAGGGTTAAGACAGGTCCGAATTGGGTGAGAAAAGTTTTCAATTGTCTTCGCTCCTTATAGTATAGATTAGGTTTTGGGCTTCCGATCGTCGCCTCGGCTGCATGGACCTGGAGTCGGCCCTGTGTTGGCCAAATAATGATCTTTTCCATTCACCACAAATCACAATGTGAATTTTAGAGGTACATATATAGACTGCTAACAAAGAAGTAACTTGGTGGCTAAGCATAGGGGTAAAATATAATTAAAAACCTACAAAATACCTAAACCACTAGACTTAATAACTAACATTACCCCCTAAGTCTAGCAACTTTTACATAGAGCATAGCCGGTGATAAGGTGCACGTAGGCACGAACCACCCATAGGACAACAACAAAAACATTTATTCTTGACCCTTGATCTTCATGGGACTTCCCTTGATTTTCATGCCCAAGCTGGAGCAGACTTGTTATCCAACATTCATCTCCGTCATGACATGACAGCAAAGGAGCGAGACTCACCGTCACCACACATCAGGTGAAGCACAACCTCGAGGTCATGAGACACGTCCCAACACCAACTAGTCACCGAGAATGTCTATGTTGACGCAATCCTCATCGTGAGGGAGTAGAGTGGTGAACTCCACCGAGTAGTACTCGTCGTGAGCCGGTGCTAGTGCAGCAGAACTCGGGGGAGTGGCCATCAACAGTGGGGTGTGCGGTGTGGTCGGCTATGGTGGTGGGGGTGCTTAGCTCGCCACACCCAGAGTAGTACTTGCTGGTACTGGTGAAGAGCTCGTCGTAGTCGGTGGAGACCCGAGGACTGGGGTAGGCATGCTCGGTGATGAATAGCTTCCCACTCCCCTAGCTCCCTCAAAGTGGACGTAGTCGTCGTACATCGAAGTTGAGCCACCATCCACCATCTTGCTCTGTACCATCTCCTTTCTACCGAGTTGTGCCACCTTCGCGTAGAGGACATGGTGGCGGTTGCTCCCCCTGACCACCTTGTACAGGAGACGTTGTTCTTTGATCCCAGATCCAAATCATTCCACCATTGATCTCCATGCATGAACCGTTCTCTTCCAGCTGTCCAAGGCTAATGATGGAGTTATGTATCGTAGGGATGTAGAAGACACCAGTGAGCCTACGGTGCTCCTCGGGCTTGGTGACGAGGATGACAAGGCTGATGCCATCAACCTCCACGGCGGAGGCATCCCCGAACTTGATGAAGCCGCAATATCAGTGCTCAGGTCAGAGAAGTACTCTCGGTGCCTAGTCATGCTCAACACTACTTTTGAGGAACCAGTCATTGACCTTGTTGTGGCTCGTGCTACCGCTGATTAGAAGATGTGTGCGTGTGACTCATCGAGGTGGAGAGCAGTCATGGCCGATGCCGCTGGAAGTAGCTCGTTGCTCCCATGTGCAAGGAATAGAGCCTGTTCATCCTCCTTCGTAGCCTGTGCGACGTGGGCCTAATCACACCTAGGCTGGCAGCACTAACTGGCCTACCGACGACAACACCCTCAATGCCTCTGTGTGTGGTGCCCTCGGTGCCTCCTCATGCCACGTGCTCCTTTGCGCGGTCCTGGCACTGTCATGGCACATCTCGTCCCAGGTGTCATTGCGTTCGTCGATGACGCCATCCTGGCACCCACACATCGTCCGTGCACTCGTTCGTATGAGCCACGCTTCTTGGAGGGAGCTACTGTCAGTGTTTTAGACACTGAGCCTAAGACGGGGTACCCGAAGTAGTAGATTGTGCGGTGGGGCTCGCCGAGATCAGGAACACGATGGTGAGACACGGGGCACGATTTAGACAGGTTCGGGCCGCAATGTGCGTAATACCCTACGTCATGTATGCTGTGTGGCTCTGTATTGATTGCGTATCTTTTTGAGAGGGGTCCCTACCTCGCCTTATATATCACGGGAGGCAAGGTTACAAGTCGGATTGGTACAAGAGTACTATTCGAGTAGAACCCGGAGTAGCCTATACATGGTATGGAAAGCTATCCTAGTCTTAGTACAAGTCCTTGTCCGCCTTGTCCCGCCTTGTGGTCCACGATACCAGCACCGTGGCCCACTAGTCCAGTAGTCCAGGTGTACAGGGACTCATCTCCCGGGTATGGCCCACAATGTGTTGGCGGGCCCAGGGATGCCCGGTCGACAAGCCCCCGAGTACTTTGTAGTCGAGTGTAATGCTCCAAGTAGTCTTGAAGGTCTCCACGAGTAGTTCCCGAGCGTCCCCGAGTTCTACAAGCTTCAATCTTCAATAGTACTTGAATCATCATGAGGTTGGAAGGTACTCCGGCTAATTCCACGAGTAGTCTTGAAGTCTTCTCGAGTTGTTCCCAAGCGTCCCCGAGTACTTCCTTTGAAGGTCTTCAATATTACCCGCTTCGTTCTTGAAATCTTTGCATCAAAGATCCATATGGAAATGCGATTTCTAAAATCGCATTCCATATGGAATGTAGCCCCCGAGCCTTAGGTCGAATCCAGGATTCAAGCTGAGGGTCAATCTTGAACTCTTTGATCTTGCTCCGAAAAATCCGTAGATAATCCGAAGAAAAATTATAGGAATGCGATTTGCAAAAATCGCATCCTATAAGGATGTAGCCCCCGAGCCTTAGTTCGAATTGGCAATTCAAGCTGAGGGTCAATCAGTAGTCTTCGTCAAATAATCCCGCAAAATCCTGAGAAAAACTGAAGGACACGTGGCACGGAGCCCCCGAGCCTTGAGTCGAGTACTTTCTCGAATTGAACGTTCTAATCTGACTGTAGAACAGTGGCCTGAATTCAGTGAACTGTAGCTGTAAGAAATCCAATTCTGTTGATTTGTCGAGCCCCCGAGATAGAGCCGAGCAGGTCTTGGATTTGAGTTCTCTGACTTAGACAAAAATTTGCCCGTGTGAAACCAATCTGAGGCACCACCAAAGGCACGCGTGTACTGTATGGTCACAGGCTAGTATATCCGTGAAGCATGAGTCGTTGTCACCCGCAGAAGACAAAGGTACCTCAATGTGTAGTCAGGTAAAGATGAGGTATACTGATGCTTTTTGCAGAGGAACAATAACCTCGTGCTCCACGAGGGAACAGTGTCGTCGAGGATAAGGACGCCACATATGGTGATTTTGAAAGAGAGAGTTGATGCGGGTGTTCTCCAGTATAAATAGGAGGCCAAGGCTTGAAGCTAGCCACATCAATCTTTTAGAGGGAAATCCAGGATGAACGAGTGTAGTAATAATGCCTCGCCGTGGACTTGTGTTCGCCTACCAGAGTGTAGAGGTGATGTAGTTCATGCTTGGAGCTAGAAGAATGCTTGCGAAGCTCGAAGAACTCGATTAGCCTCTTCTCCCAGCCTCAATGTGGAGCTCTGTAGGAGTATGAAGCAGCAGTTGTATCATCGGCCCTCACACTTTGGCTTCTGAAGTGCTGCTGGTGAGCACCGCGCTCCTCCCGGTGAGGTTGTGATTAAAGCTCGGACCTTCTGCAATCTTGCCGCAAAGCTCAGACTTGATGCTGGGTGCAGCGAGGGATCAGTTGGTGCACGAGTGGAGGTGGCTGTGTGTCTGCTGCCTCCACCGTAGCTGTAGAGGTTGTCGAGTAGGCCCTGAAGCCAGAAGAAAACTTGCGACTAGCCTTATCAGAGTAGGCTTAGTCGTAAGCACTTCGGAGGGTGGTTCAGGACCTTTAATATCTTTGTATCTTGTAATTTGGCCAAGGGCCAAACTCCTTGTAGCTTTAGAAGCTTGCACGAACAGTGTCATGGCTTTAACATAAATTTCCCGTCTGCAGGAGTAGTTTCCCAGTGCATCAATCTTTGATGGATGTACCTGTAGAATAGGAACACTGGGAGAAAACAAGTGTAATCTCGAACAAGTGTTTATGTAATATAATTAAAAGCTTTTGAAGAAATCAATTATCTGGATCCCTTGTTTGCGTTTGTGTTGGCCGAGTACTTGAGTTAGTACTGAATGAGTATGGCTGCAAAAAGAGATGAGATACACGAGTAGGAGTACTCGAGTTTATAGATGTTCCGAAGAACGTTAGCTTTAAAACGTGACGAGTTGAACACCTTAGCTGTAGCAGCGTAATGAAGGCGTTGTCATGAGTTAAACTATGAGTAGTAACAAGTCGATATAGAGTAGCGGCTTGTACTAAACACATTGTACAGAGTTGACAATGTCTTGAGTACTTCAGTGTTGAGTACTCGAAAAGAAACTTATTCATAACGAGTTGAAGACCTTAGCTATAGCAGCGTAATGAAGGCTTTGTTATGAATAAGAATAACAAGTCGGTATAGAGTAGCGGCTTGTATTAGACACATTGTACAGAGTTGATAATGTCTTGAGTACCTCTGAGGTTGATCAGGCCCCGAGAGAGTACTCGAAAAGAGCTTTGTTCATAACGAGTTGAACACCTTAGCTGTGGCAGCGTAATGAAGGCTTTGTTATGAACAAGTATAAGGCAGTAACAAGTTGATATAGAGTAGCAACTTTATTACTGGAAAATCATTGTACAGTGTTGACAATGACGTGAGTACTTCAGAGTTGAGTACTCATAAAATTACATTGTACAGTGTTGACAATGCCTTAAGCACTCTGAGGCTATGAGCCTAGTGAAAGAGTACTCGAAGAATGTTCTGAAGAACGAGTAAGACCGTAGGGGACAGTGTGATGAACTACTCCTTGCTGTAGCAGCAACTTGTATGAGAGTTCCACTGAGACCCTACAAGCGAGGTGTTACTCTGAGCCGTAGCCCTTGAAAATAGGAACATGGACAGCATGTGCCACTTACTGCCCTATACGATACAGGATCGCTGGAGAGAGCTATGATTTGATCATATCTCCCTACGAGGTTGCAGAATGAGACTGCCTGGAGAGGGTTGACGAAGCCCCCTGCGGGTGCTCGCAGCTTGAAGCCGCGAGAGGATACAGCCGAAGCTGTCTGGAGAGGATTGGATCCCCTACGAGTGGTGACAATCATAGCTATCTGTTGAGTGATTACAACCGAAGTTATCTGGAAAGGGTTGCTGGAACCCAATACAAGTCGTCATACAGCCGAAGCTATCTGGAGAGGGTTGCTGGGACCCCCTACGGGTAGAAGTGACAAAGCTGGTCAATGTTCCAGGAGTTATCGACTTCCTCGCCATCAAGAGTTTGGAGACGATATGAGCCTGGTTCGGTAACCTTTGCAACAGTGAAAGGATCTTCCCATGGCGAGTTGAGCTTGTGTAGTCCTGCCGTATTCTGGATGCGACGAAGGACTAAATCACCAACATTAAAGGAACGTTCCTTAACGTTGCGGTCATGGTTGCGGTGAATCCTCTCAAGGTATCGAGCGGATTGAACAAGTGCATTGCAGCGAGCTTCCTCGAGACTGTCGACATCTGTCTGTCTTGTTTCTTCAGCTACGCCTTCTTCGTACTGGTCAACCGTCGGAGAGCGCCACATGACATCAGCAGGCAAGACGGCTTCAGAACTGTAGACCAGGAAGTAAGGTGACTACCCTGTGGGGGTAGTAGGCTGAGTACACAGCCCCCAGAGTGCATTGGGTAGTTCCTTGATCCACTTGCCTCCCTTGGTGTTTGCAGCATCGTACAGTCGCTTTTTGAGAGCATCGAGTATCATCCCGTTGGTGCGTTCCACTTGGCCATTGGCACGTGGGTGAGCAACAGAGACGCACCGGATGTCGATTCCACTGTTCTCGCAGTACTCCCAGAACTGGTGATTATTGAAATTCGATCCCAGGTCTGTGATGATGCGGTTAGGGAAACCATAGTGATGTACAATTTCATCCAAGAAGTCGAGGACACGGTCAGCCTTGGGGCAGGTGATAGGCTTGACCTCAATCCACTTGGTGAACTTGTCGATAGCCACCAGAACTCTGTTGAATCCTCCTGGCGTATTTGGGAGAGGACCAATCATATCCAGCCCCCAGCAAGCGAAAGGCCAAGTTGGTGGTATCGTGATGAGTTTGTAGGCAGGAACATGTTGTTGCTTGGCGAAGAATTGGCATCCTTGGCATTTCTTGACTAGTTCTTCTGCATCAGCCAGAGCTGTAGACCAGTAGAAAGCACGTCTGAACACTTTCCCCACCAAGGTGCGGGAAGAAGTGTGATTGCCACAGATTCCTTTGTGTGTCTCCTCCAAGATTTCCTTGCCTTCTTCGCGAGAAACGCATTCCATGAGTATATCAGAACTTGTGCCCCGCTTGTAGAGTTGATCTCCGACTAGAGCATAAGCCTTGACACGGCGTGAAAGGCGCTCGGCTTCTGCTTTGTCTTCTGGAATCAACTGATGTTTAATGTAGTCGATGAAAGGAGATCTCCAGTCCACGTCAATCATAAGCACCTCTCGATCAGATTGAACTGAAGTAGTCGTGGGTGCAGATGGTTGCTCCGGAATTGATGGTTTGTGGAGTTCATGGACGAAGATTCCAGCTGGCACTTGAGCTTGTGTAGATCCCAGCTTTGACAAGACATCCGCAGCAACATTGTTGTCGCGGACCACATGATGGAACTCGCGACCATGGAATTTGTTCTCAAGTTTGCGTACTTCCTGACAGTACGCATCCATATTTTCAGCATTACGATCCCATGAATTGTTGACTTGATTGAGGACCACCAAAGAAACACCATAGACAAGTAGTCGTGTAATGCCGAGAGAGACTGCAAGGCGAAGACTATGCAGTAGAGCTTCATATTCAGCTTCATTGTTTGAGACCTTCCAGAAGATCTGCAAAACATATTTGAGTTGCTCGCCCTTGAGGGAAATCAAAAGTACCCCGGCACCGGCACCTTCCAATTTGAGGGAACCATCAAAGTACATGATCCAATGTTCTGGACGCTCAATTGGAGTTGGGACTTGATTTTCCTGCCACTCAGCCATGAAATCAACCAAGGCTTGAGACTTGATAGCAGTGCGAGATTTGAACTCAAGCGATAGAGCGCCAAGCTCTACAGCCCATTTAGAAATCCTTCCTGTGGAGTCCCGGTTGTGCAATATCCCGCCAAGCGGGTAGCTAGTGACCACAGAAATCTTGTATTCATCGAAGTAGTGGCGAAGCTTCCGTGAAGTAATCAGAACCGCATAGAGTAGCTTCTGTACCGGAGGGTGACGAGCCTTGGATTCTGAGAGTACTTCACTAACGAAGTAGACAGGCCTCTAGACAGGGTAGCCATGGCCTTCTTCCTGCCGCTCAACGACAATAGCAGTACTGACGACGTTAGTAGTCGCAGCAATGTAGAGCAAGAGCTCTTCATTGGGCAGAGGAGCTGTGAGGACTGGAGGCTTGGATAAGAACTCCTTGAGCTGAGAAAGAGCTTGATCAGCTTCAATTGTCCATGTAAACTTCTCCTGCCGCTTAAGTAACTTGAAGAAAGGTAGACCCCGTTCTCCAAGTCGTGAAATGAAGCGATTGAGTGACGCCATGCAACCAGTAAGCTTTTGGACATCCTTGATATTAGTCGGAGCTTGCATGTTAGAGATGGCAGTAATCTTCTTGGGGTTTGCTTCGATGCCACGATGGCTGATAATGAACCCGAGTAGTTTTCCTGAAGACACGCCAAAGACGCACTTATTGGGGTTGAGCTTCCATTGGTACTCGCGTAGCGAGGCGAAAGTTTCCTCAAGATCTGTGATAATCATGTCTGGATCCCTAGTCTTGACAACGACATCATCCACGTATGCTTCCACGTTCTTGTGAAGCTGCCTCTTGAAGCACACTTGGATAGCCCTCTGATAAGTAGCGCCAGCATTTCTCAACCCGAAGGACATTGTTGTGTAACAATAGGCACCAAACGGGGTGATAAACACAGTCTTCTCTTGATCAGATTCCTTGATTGCAATTTGATGATAACCAGAGTAGCAATCCAAGAAACAGAATAGAGCACAGTCCGCCGTAGAGTCAATGACTTGATCAATCCTTGGCAAACCGAAAGGGTCCTTGGGGCAATGCTTGTTGAGATCAGTGTAGTCGACACACATCCTCCAATCGTTAGAGTTCTTCTTTCTAACGAGCACAGGGTTAGTGAGCCACTGCGGGTGGAAAACTTCCTTGATGAAGCCAGCCGCGAGTAGTTTAGAGAGCTCTTTCTTGATAGCAGCCCTGCGGTCGTCAGCAAAGCGACGAAGGTGTTGTCTCTTGGGGGTAGCATTAGGATCGACGTTGAGTGAGTGCTCGATCAACCTCCTGGGCACACCTGGCATGTCAGATGGCTTCAATGCAAAGATATCACGATTGGCCCGAAGGAAGTTTGACGAGCGCGTCTTCCTATTTAGGATCAAGCTGTGCACTGATCATGGTCGTCTTGCTGCTGTCACCAGTACCAAGGTCAATGGCTTTGAGCAGGACGTCACCAGGTGGTGCAGGCTTGTTGTTGTTGTCAGTCTTCTCAGGAACCTCTAGCTCGCTCGGAGCAAGCTTCTTGGCGGCGGTGAAGACTTTCATCATTGCGTTGGGTACTTGAGTAGTTGAGGTAAGTTCCACAGCTTCTGTGTCGCAGTCGTAGGAACGCTTCAGATCCCCTTGCAATGAAAGAACACCCTTGGACCTCGGCATCTTGAGGACCAAGTAGACATAGTGAGGGATAGCCATGAACTTAGCGAGACTGGGCCTGCCGATGATGGCATGGTAAGAAGTCTCAAAGTCAGCGACCTCGAACTTGATGTACTCGGTGCGGTAGTGATCCTTAGTCCCAAAGGTAACGGGTAGTACAACTGAGCCTAGAGGAACAGCTGCGTTGCCCGGGATGATACCATAGAACGGTGAGTTGGTCTTGGTAAGCATATTGGTGATATCTAGGCCCATCTTCTTCAAAGTCTTGGCGAACAGGACATTGAGTCCGCTGCCACCATCAATGAGAACCTTGGTAAGTCTGGAGCCTGCTACCACTGGATCCAGAATGAGAGGATATCGTCCTGGCTCAGAGAAACTAGTCCATTGATCCGCCCTTGAAAAGGTAATGGGGTTTCAGACCACTTAAGATAAGTGGGAGCTGCTGGTTGGATGGACATGATCTCCCTGAGAGCTAGCTTCTGCATGCGCTTGGTTGGGATCCCACCAAATATGACATTGACAGTATTGGATGGGTTCTGGAACCTAGTGTCTTTATCTGCGTTAGCCTTCTTCTTGTTCTTGCGATATCGCGAGTTTGGGTGCGTTGGTTTAGGTGTGTTTTCCAACGCACGGCGAAGTTAGTAACACTGTTCTGTAGTATGATCACCCTCTGGGTGCCATGGGCATTTCTGCTTGGTCAAAGTTGCCCAGTGAGGATCATCTTCAGGCTTGGCGTTAGTTTCCATGGCTGCAACAGTGTTCTCGGGCTTGCGCTTACAATTGGGATTACTCGAGTTGTTATTCCCTTGGCGGTTGCCCTGCTGTTGCTTGCCGTTGCCGCTGCCACCAGCATTGTTGTTGTTGTTGCTCTGGTTGTTGCAAAGATGTTTGAAACGATTCCGAGCCTTGTCTTCCTCGTCTGCCCAATGAGTGATCATCTCCTTGAGCTTGGTGATGTTGGCTGGGCGAGCACGACCAAAGTCTTGGAATAGCCTGTCATCGTAGAAACCATCTTGGAAGGTGTCTATGACTTCTTTTTCAGTGACATCAACAACCGTAGCCCTTTTCTCGAAGAAGCGGCGCATGTACTCGCGAAGAGTCTCACCTTATTTTTGTTTGATCAGGGCAAGGTCCATCCTGGTGCCATGATGGCCCAAAGAACCCGCGAAGTTGCTGGTGAAGCGGTGCTTGAGTTGTCCCCAATTGTCGATGGAGCCACGTTTGAGAGACTCAAACCATGTGAGGGGCTCTTGCTCAAGGACAAAAGGGAAATAGATACACTTGGTATCATCATTGCCCCCGGCGTTGGAGATGGACAGAGCATAACAGCGCAACCACTGCCTTGGATCTTGCTTGCCATCGTATTTGGATATGCCGTAAGGCTTGAATTTCTCTGGAAGGTATAGAGCTTGAAGTCGACGGAGAAAGCAGGAAAAGAATCAGAATCATTATCCTTTTGCTTCTCACGTTCAGCGCGTCTGGCGTTGATAGTCGTGCGAGCGTCGTAGCGAGAGTCTCCCGACTTGCTGTTGACACTATCATCGTCGCCTTTGCCCTTGTTGCTAGCTTCCGGACGTGTGCGATTAGGAGTGGGAGTAGTACGATGAGCACCCCCACTGCTTCCATGGTGACTAGGAGCGCTGGTATTCTGTCGTAGCATGGTATAGGCTAGTTCAGCCAGCTTGGCGACTTCAGCAGTAGCCCTGTCACGAGGCATAGAGCGACCGAGTAGATTGATCGCATTAATGGCTTCTTTTGGAGTACGGTACTCGCGAGTAGCAACTGCATCCAGAGCCTCTTGAAGATTACGGGTAAGTAGGGCTTCCGCGAGTTCCCGACGGAGAGTTGCACGATCAGCATTGCGTTGGCGACGTGCAGTTTTGGCCTCCGCGGTTTCATCAGCAGGAGCATTAGCAGAGAGTTCATCATCAGACATATCATCCGGGTAACGATAGTTGGAGCGGCGCCCTTGTGGGGTAGATGCGTCGACGACGAACACTTCTCGATGCGATGAGTAAGTACCCGTACTCTGAATGAGCTCAGTATTGGTGTCATAATCAACAAGCTTGACGCCTTCCTGGAAAGGTAAGTTGTCGAGACAGGCGATAACGCGCTCCTGATCATCCAGTGTGAGATCAGCAGGCACATGCTCAGGCCAGTAGATGAATCTACCCTCAGGTGTCGATGTGATCACCAGTCCATGAGCAGGGCCAGAGAGTTGTTGTATCTCAACAGAATCCGAACCGTAGTCGAACTCGAACTCAGAAGAATCCGAAGAGTAGTCGAAGTTGTCGTCCGAATCTGAAGAGTACTCGAGCACGATCTTCGGGCCAGGGCACATGAGGCGCTTCAATGCAGCTTGGTAGGCAGCACTGACATGGCGATGACCGAAGAGAGGTGGTGCTGGAATGTTGTCCAGGCTGATTGCAAGCTGTGAAGCTGATGAAAACAACTCAGGCTGGATGGGAGGCGAAGTCGAGTTGTACTCGGACTCCGACTCGAGTTCTCTGAGCGGGTCAGAGATCGAAATTTCGCCGAAATTTTCGACGAGATTCTCCATCGAAGCTTGCGTAAGCGTCGAGGACTTGAGCTTTGACTCCGGAGTTGGTGCTAGGAAACGCAGGAACGATCCGGCGCCATCAGCAACGCAAACCCAGGAGCCGAAAACGAAGGTGTCGCCTTGCTGGAAAGCGACGATCGGCTTGATGGTGACGAGAGCCATCGAGTTCGCCAGTGGATCAACGGTGAGATCCCCTTTCTGGCGCGCCAACTGTCAGTGTTTTAGACACCGAGCCTACGATGGGGTACCCGAAGTAGTAGATTGTGCGGTGGGGCTCGCCGAGATCAGGAACACGATGGTGAGACACGGGGCACGATTTAGACAGGTTCGGGCCGTAATGTGCGTAATACCCTACGTCCTGTATGTTGCGTGGCTCTGTATTGATTGCGTATCTTTTTGAGAGGGGTCCCTGCCTCGCCTTATATATCACGGGAGGCAAGGTTACAAGTCGGATTGGTACAAGGGTACTATTCGAGTAGAACCCAGAGTAGCCTATACATGGTATGGAAAGCTATCCTAGTCTTAGTACAAGTCCTTGTCCGCCTTGTCCCGCCTTGTGGTCCACGATACCAGCACCGTGGCCCACTAGTCGAGTAGTCCAGGTGTACAGGGACTCATCTCCCGGGTATGGCCCACAATGTGTTGGCGGGCCCAGGGATGCCCGGTCGACAGCTACCACAACACGCCTCTCCTAGGTTAACACCGCCGCGAGGTCGCACGTCGGCACCTTGATTTGCAAGGGAAGAGGTTGTTGATGTCGGATTTATGCACATGACAGTTGGTGGAGGTACTCCGTCAGCTGGATCGAGGTTGGGGAGGTGCACTGCCGTCAAGTGGGGCCGAGCACGAGAGAGGAGGGGGTGTAGAAAGGATTAGGTTGTGATACCAATTGTTGGCCCAATACTAGACTTAATAACTAACATTGTGTGCACCATGTGAACAGCCAGTAAGAGGACAGGAAGAAATGCTCTGAAAACGTGTAAGTGAAGCCATGCATTATGTTCTTTTATAGTTAGTGTTATGTTGGATTGTTGTTACTCCAGCTGGTAGGACACAATCTTAATGCTACATGACATGCTTACTGAGATAAAATATAGTGGCTCATTATACATGAAGCAGACGTAGTATACACACTACTGGAAACCGTTTTTATCCTGTGTGCCAACCATTTTTTTCTGTCGGGCGCATCCAAACTCACAGGAAAATTTCATTATTCTGTCGGTTTGTCCCGACGCACAGGGAAATCGTGATTTTCTTGTGGGTTTTTGTGCAACTCACAGGAAAATTATGTGGAAAAAAACGTCCGGGGAGGGGGTCGAAACTGGGTCTCAGGGAACAGCATCCCGCGCCTTACCACTGAGCTAAGTGTTCGTTTGTGTAATTCTACATGTACTTCTTCCTTTATTATGTAACGGCTTGCCATTGGCTGATGAACACATCTACAACCCATCTTTCTCTTTTTGATTCGAAATTAAATTTTGCAATTGGTATTTCTCACTCATATGAACTCCAAATTTGATGATTCATTTTTCTAATTTTTTGGAAAATCATATTCTTTCGTTTAATTGCATTATTTTGTATGTTAATTATTATTTCTTGGATCTTTTCCACATAGCTTATTTTCTTCCATTTAAGAGGATAATAGAAATATCTGTTTTTTTCATAACAATTACTAATATAACTTCATATTTACTAATGTTATGGTCAATATAAGGTTATGTCCAAAATTGAGGTGCATATGAGTTATAAAATATTACGAGGTATTGGAATCTCAAAGATTGACTTGAGTTATAAGAAATTATGCGAGAGATGTATCTAATTGTGAGCAATGTATGATCTTACTTTACTAAAACTATCTAATTTTTTTATAGAAAGCTTATGGGCCAAAAATATGTTGTCATATCAATTTTTAGAAATTTTGACCAAATTTGGATATTATTCTAATTACTATGTGGTAATTTGGAGAAAGAAATTTGAATTGTCCCTATAAAACAATTGAATTTTCCATCTATTTCTAGGGCATGGAATCAACTGGAACACATTAGCCTAATATAATTGGTGTGAAAGTTTTGGTATCTTATGGTGCACATGTAGTTCAATTTAGAATTATTTTTTATAACTATGTAAAAATTCATTTAATAGATAGAAAATAATAAATCAGTTCCAAAATTTTTTAAACTCCTACAAGACAACTTATATGTAGTATATCACATATAAAAATTAATTTGGTGTGTCTAATATAATTATTTTTATGTGTTACTTCACAATGGTGCAATAAAATGAAAAAACGTTAAGTAGTAAAAATAGTTCATAATCTAGTTAAACGGGCCGAAACTATCTGGCCTACGTTCTTCTCGAATGAGGCCCAACTCATCGTAGGCGTTCAGAACCGATCTAACGGTCTGAATCGATCGCGAGATGAATAAAAAGCCTATTCTCCCAAAACCCTAGCTCCCAACTCCACCCGACGCCTCCCTGCACTGCACCTCCCTCTCCCTCCCTCAGATCCGCCGCCCCTATCTGGCCGCACGAACCCACTCTGCCTCTTCCTGCAGATCCACCGCCGCCACCCCCTCTCTAGCCTCTCCTCACCTCCTCACCAGCCTCCTCCCGCGCGGGCAGCACATCGTGGGGTAGCGCCCGGCCTGCAGGCGGCGCGATGCGGGGCGGTCCCATTTCCCTCGTCGGCCTCGCCTCCGTCGGCGACCTCCTGGCGACACAGCATGGGGTGGGCCCGCCTCCCTCAGCCGGCCTTCTAAGTGCAGCGAGGTATGGGCGGCGAGGTACGAGCGACCAAGGTGGAGGCCGCACCTCCACGCGTTTGCCGCTGGGCCGCGAGGCCGAGGCGGAGGCGCAGCGCGAGTTCGACTGAATCAAGCTCTCCCTGCAGTGGCCCAGCAACATCTGTACGTGCACGTTCCCGTCGCCACCTACCGGCATGCCATCCATGGCGAGAGGGCACAGTTGGGTAAACAAGGTTTGCTCTCCACTCGTTTGTTCTCAGAATTCCGAAGTGACAGAGTGGTGAAGATGCTTGATTTCGGATCTTCCCCAAACTACCAGACTTGCAGTGTCCCTTCCGAAGCTTCAGGTACTCTCTGAAGTTTGCTGCAGTAATAGACTGCAGTAGTGAGCATTAGTTATGTTGTGAATATTTATATGAGTGTGCTCTGGCTACTAGACATTCAAGTTATGATGGTTTACCACTTATGAGAATTGGCAAAATAGAAAGGGAAGTACAGTGCTAGACATTGAGCATGTTGTTAGACTGACTCCAACAGCGAATACCTAAACCGAAGAGGCATTTGTTCCTTTGCATCGTGCACAGGGGAAAGGTCACGGACCCAAAAACATCTCGTCTCCAACAACACCACCCACCCACCCAAAATTCGCCGGCAGAGGGGGCCATCGCCGCCAGCCTCCTCCCCGCGTGCTGGCCCACCTCGTCGCCAGAGCAGGCGCGCAGCCGCGGGCGGCGCTGGCGCCGGCGCGACCATCCTCCTCTTCCGCCGCCTCCTCCACCGCCACCGCCGATTCAGAGCCGCCCGGCCATGGCGAGGGAACCACGGAGCTTCCGCGGGGCTCGCCAGAGGAGCTCACGCGCCGGCCATGGAGGGCTCGTGCGGAGCTCACCAGAGGAGCTCGCGCCGCCGGCCATGGAGGGCTCGCGCGGAGGCCGCCAGGCGAAGCCCCCGATGGCTGGTCCGCCGGCCAAGCAACCCACTCGGCCGCCGCAGCAGCAGTCCCCGCAGCTGAAGCCACGCCAGAGGAGGGTGGCGCGCCGCCGCCGCAGCTGCCGTGGGCCCTACCTGCTGCAGCAGATGCATCGGAGGAGAGAGGGAATGCAATTTTGGCTCGCCTCTCCTCCGATGCAAAATGCATCGCCGTATGCATCTGCTTGTTGGAGAGGATTTTTTGATGCACAGTAGCTCCCGAAGAGGCAAAAATGGATTTGCCTCTCCTTGTTGGAGTCAGCCTTAGTGTTTTCTATTTGCAGTGTCATTGCAAAGCATGTTCTGATTGATTTGATCCTTGCAAGTCAGCTCTGAATGTTTATTGACAGAAACTCCCTCACCACTCTCCAGCGCAAGATGAGCTCCAGCCTTCAATAAATTGCAAGCAACAAGACAACAATTCAATAGCACGACATGGTAAACTGTTGCTACTTGCCATTCCTTTTGGTTAGTTTTGACATGAATGCATGTTGTAGGATGTTGAAGCAACTCAGATTTATGGGCAATAAAGAAAACAGTATTAAGTTTTGGTTTTGTATAGCTGAGCACATCACTAACTGAGAATGAATTATTTGGTACAGGTTAAATTGCTCAAGTGTTGAGGATTTATGATTGATAATGGAGGAGGCTTGAAGTTGGCATCTGATAATGGAGGAGTCTTGAAGTTGGTGGAGTTTTGTACACACGACTGTTGACTTTTAAACACATGGCTGATGAACAATGATAACTTATGGTAGAATGGTGAGGGCAAAGACATTTCTGTATCTAGTTGCCTATGTAATCTGGTGGTTGAACCTATATGCTAGTTGTTGATGTGAACCATGTGATTATATGGTTGTGTATGGTGTTTTAAGTTTCTGATTGAATATCATTACTACAAACTGCTTGAGATGTTCTTATCCTTGAAGGTAACATGAAAAACCTGTCAGTTCAGCCCTACAGTAAATAAATTTTGGTCTGTCGGCAGGATGGTAATTATTCTGTCAGGTCTGTAGTCAGGAGTAAGATTAAAAATCTTGACGGTTAACCTACAGGAAAATGAGGAATGTAATGGTTTACTTAATCTGATGAGGTCTAATTTTTCTGTGCGGCAACTCACAGGGAAAAACCGACAGAGAAATAATTTCTGTCGGGTACCCGACAGGCAATTGAATTTTTTCTGTCGAGCTATTACTGACGAGTTATGCCTGGTTGGCCGTCAGAACAAATATTTCTGACGGTTTTAGTATATTATCCTGACGGGATGCGGCACACAGGAATAAAGTGGTTTCCAGTAGTGACACTGTAGTACACAATATAATATAGTTCGCATGTGTGAAATGGCTCATTCTACACGAAGCAGAAGTTATATTAATTAATGTAGTACACCATATATTATATAGTTCACGTGGGACTATGAGAGGGTAACTAAAAATTAAGTGTTGAAATAAATATATGCAAAAAGGGATAAGTACAAATGGAAGTAATGCATAGGGATAATTAACAAATGTCCAATTCGATCAGAGTTTCTTTTGACATATATATTAAACAGGTCAACATCTTCAATATAGCCGTAGGTGCCTTGTATCTTGATCCAAGTTTGGAATTCACAACGGTCTCTTTTGAATATGAACCAGATTCAAGAGCATGTTTGCCATCTTTGATGTCTCTCTTGCAGCTAAGCATGTCTAAATCATCGTGAACGACATATATTAGGCTACGGTGCAGGTGCAATATACGTCTGGAAATGGAGCAGTGAGGTATGCTTACTCCTACCCTGAAAAATCAGAGTTGGAGTCTCTTTTTAGGCCACTTCGCTGCTGGTCGCTTCGGGGTTACTAGTAGTCCTTGAGGCACCAGATCCCGTTTATCTCGACGACAGATTTTGTTTAGGCGTTCAGAGATTCAAGTGAGCACCGATTTTTTCGATACGCCAAATGTTGCCAAGGTTGGTTTGAAATTGTATGCAGCTTCTTCGTCGAGGTGCAGTTCGGTTTCAAGTCGCAAGTCCTCGTTCTTCTCTTCCAGGGATGGAGCATCGGGCGGTGGCTTAAACTCGCAGCAACGAGGATAATTTTTCCTTTTTCAGGGATGTTCTTGTAAGCAGTGAATGTAAAAGTTTATATCAATAAGAACCACAATCCAGTTTCTCAAAAAATGAAGACTCTATCCCTATTCAGCAATTGGGATGGAGACGATGTTGGATGGAAGCGACTGCTGCATTGTCACTTGTCAGCCCGTGTTTCAAGTAATTTATAAAGAGGAAATTAACCTGCCGTTTCTTTAATTTTTAATATAATCGACAGCTCTCCTGCCTGGTTCGTTTCAAAAAAAATAAATAAAGAGGAAATCCAATCCTATTTTATATATCACAAAGCAAGCAGTTTCGTTACAAAGATTAAAGCAACTATGAATACCACCCATCTCTACTTCATGAGTCACGATGCAAGATTCTCTGTCTAAAAGGAGCATGGACCATACTGATGACCAAACAAATGCACATCTGTATAAAAAAATGGTATATACTTGTCTCCCATGGTGGACCAAGTAACCTTTGCTGCCAACTTAAACATCCTGCCCATCACAATTGCCCCCTTGCTACTTTTGTGCTTCTGAGCGGTGAAGCGGAGTTCATGGGTGCTCTTCTTGACATGCCTACCAAGCCCACACCCATTTACCTCTGAGGCTATCTCAAAGCTTAGCTTCAACTCACAACCTAGTTCCACGGCCACCACAGCAGATGCTACAGCCACCATAGATGATGACAAGCCACCATCTT
This sequence comes from Cenchrus fungigraminus, assembly GCA_036936925.1. Taxonomy (NCBI): domain Eukaryota; kingdom Viridiplantae; phylum Streptophyta; class Magnoliopsida; order Poales; family Poaceae; genus Cenchrus; species Cenchrus fungigraminus. The sequence continues at coordinate 137,470,297 of CM072773.1, read as the reverse complement.
TCTTCCCCGAAGTTGCATATGCATTGTATAGCACTATCTCATCCCAGAATCCACAAGTACATGCCGTAACCGTACTAAGGCTGTAGCCTGCCATGGCCCTCTTGACTTTGACATTTATAGTTGCTTCCACAGCGAATCTTAGAACAGCAAAGCGGATGTCAAGTGGTCCAAGAGGGCCAAACAGACGCACTTTGCGCCGCTGGACTCTCCGATCAATTCGTGACTGCTTGAAAGCAAAGCAACCATCCACAAGCACACCATCCTCCCCATCAACACCATTGCTTTTAACCTTGAGACAGTATTCAACAATGACCTCTTCAGAGCCTGATATCCCTCGAGCTGGAGGGATCAACAACAGGTCACGTGCATCCTGTTTTCAAAAACAGTAGTAGTAAACATATTTTGCAATGGCAGTTCCAAAATGAGCAAATTTAACAAGCATACAATTATCTAGACCATACTATATAGAACTAATTTAATACTATAACTTTACTCGGTAAAAGACAGCAAAACTTGTGTACATTTGTGTTCTAAGAAATAATTTTTCATTGTTGGATGCACTTAAAAGTAGCTTCAAGTAAGCTGCATGCTAAAAACGAACAACTCGCACAGTAAACATTAAGAAAATCATTATGCACCTACCAAATGAGAAAGCATCTGGCCCCGATGGTTTCATTGGTCTGTTTTACAAAAAATGCTGGACTATTATCCAAAAGGACCTGATGGCGGCGCTCCAAGCATTCCACTCCCTGAGAACACAAAAGCTGGACCTAATCAATGAAGCGCACGTGGTACTGATACCCAAAACAAGTGACGCTGCTACTGGTACCGATTTTCGACCAAATTTACTCATAAATAGCCTGGCAAAAATAATCACCAAGGTCCTTGCGGACAGACTTGCGCCAAGACTTAGTGAACTGGTATTTGTGTGTCAAAATGCTTTCATAAAAAAAGAGATGCATTCATGATAATTTTTTATACGTCCAGAATGTGATCAGAGCCCTGCATAAGGCCAAACGCCCTGCTCTCTTCATTAAGCTTGATATATCAAAGGCGTTCGATTCGGTGAGTTGGGTTTTTTTGTTAGAGACAATGCAAGCTCTGGGTTTTGGGCAGCGATGGAGAGACTGGATTGCCACCTTACTGGCCTCATCCTCCTCTAAGATACTACTCAATGGTGTTCCGGGCCGAAGCATTAAACACGCCAGGGGACTACGACAAGGTGACCCGTTGTCACCGATGCTTTTCATCATAGCCATCGACCCATTACACCGACTAATGGAATTAGCGGTTACTAGAGGCCTGCTACACCCGGTCCTACCACGGGCGGCATCGCTGCGCTGCTCCCTTTACGCTGATGATGCGGCAATTTTTGCCAATCCTGACAGGACGGAGCTGCACCATATCACCCAGGTGCTAAATCTCTTTGGAAGCTGCTCGGGACTCAAAGTCAACCTGAATAAAACCGAAATTTTTCCGATCAGATGTGAGGAAACGCTCGTATCGGAGACGCTAGTGGACTTCCCGGGTAAGATTGGAAAATTCCCCGGCAAATATTTGGGTCTTCCGTTACATACGCGCAAACTTCGACGGGTAGATGTCCAACCCTTGCTCGACAAGATTGGTGCCCGGATTCCTGGATGGAAAGGTAAACTGCTCTCAATGGCCGGGAGAGAGACGTTGGTGAAAAGCGTGCTCACATCACAAACAATATACCACTTAACCGTTTTTCCAGCACAAAAGTGGATGCTACGGCAAATTGATAGGATGCGACGAAATTTCCTATGGAAAGGTGAAGAACCGGAAAAGTGTAGCGGGGGCCATTGCCTGGTCAATTGGCCAACAACTTGTGCGCCGAAAGATTTAGGAGGGCTAGGCATTTTGGAGCTAGAGAGATTTGCACGTGCTTTGCGGTTAAGATGGCTATGGATTAAGTGGCACCATACTGACCGGCCATGGGCAGGATTGGAGATTCCTTGCGATAGCACCGACAAAGATCTTTTCACGGCCTCAACAATTGTCACTGTTGGTAAAGGCGACAAGGCCAGTTTTTGGCATTCTAGCTGGGTCAATGGACAAGCACCAAAATACATCGCTCCTAATCTGTTTCAAAAAACAAAAAGGAAGAACATCACGGTTGAGAAGGCCTTGGTCCAAAATAAATGGATTTCACAAATATCTCCGATCCAGACGCTAGAGGAGTTACACGAATATATTGTGTTGTGGGAATCTGTGAATATGATAAGTAGAAGAGATGATGCCGAGGATGAGATAAAATGGAAATGGACACCGGACGGCCAATACACCACACAAAGCGCCTATCGGATTCAATTCATGGGGCGACGCAAGAAACCGTTACTTACTCCTATTTGGAAAGCAAAAGCCGAGATGAAATGCCGAATCTTTGCATGGATCCTTCTCCAGCACAAAATCCTTACGGCAAACAACCTGGCCAAGAGGGGATGGACACACGATCCGAATTGCAAACTTTGTAACACGGCGCCAGAAACTCCGACACATCTTTGCTATGAGTGTCCATTCACCCAGACTGTTTGGACCAAGTTGACCCTGGAACTTGGGAGACAGGACTTGAGCTTTTCCCCGTCAGAGACAATGAGCCGCTGGTGGAGACGGAGGAGGCGATCCTTTGACAGAAAACAGAAACCCCGCTTTGATGGACTTGTGTTTTACCTCTGGTGGAACATATGGAAGGAACGCAACCGACGAATTTTTCAGCAAAAGTCGCTGGATGATCATGAGTTGGCACAAATGGTTCTGAATGACACCAAGCTCTATCAGGAAGCAAGACAAGAACGGCGATCGGAACCTTCGACACATACACAACATTAATCAGCCTCTGTTAGAGTAGCGCTGCTCTTTAGTTGTCGTCTTTTGTTTTTGTTTTTTCCAGTTGTTGTTATGGGTAGAGTTGTGAGCGGTGGGGCTCTGTAGTTGTGCCCCACCCCCTAGTTGTTTTTGTTTTGTTTGTCTTGTTTTGGTGTTCTTTGCTCTTCTTCTAATAAAAATTACAGCAAATCTCTTGCCGTTCCTTTCAAAAAAAAAATCAGTTGATGTAAGCATCCATGACTTACCTGGCCTAGGAAATAGTAAATAAAATAACTAACAATATTTATCTATACCCTATGCTGAAGATATCTGAAATGTCATGTACTAGGATGTAGTGATACGGAAGTAGTATTGCATAACATTTGCCAAGGAAGATACAGATGAGAATACACAACTAATTAGTAGACAAAATTCCCAAACAAGATTGAATGCTTACCGGAGTAATCTCTTGGGCATGATCTGATGATCGGTAAAAGATATAATTCCGCAGATAATCAATTTCATCCCGCACTGCGATGAAACCATAAATGTTCATCTTCTCACCATGAGAGAAATCACCGGCAAACCTCATTGAAACGAATTGAAGAAGATCTGACGATACATATTCATCTGCACAAGGTTCGGTGAAGCGCTTGCTCCCCAAAGAAGCTGAGAATAACAAAAGTAGATTCATCAGGATCAAACTGATATAGTTTAGAAAAGGGGAACGAAGGGAAAAAAACTTAACATTAGAAGACATTACTAGGGTTTGTGTTTGTCATTCGGAATTGCCTATGCCACAGATGAAAGCACCTAGGAGAAGGATGACGAGGCCTAATGGCGACATAACTAAATCCCCGCTTGATATCATTCAACTCATCAATTCTATCATAGTAGTCGTCGAAATCCTTGTCATATTTGGCACTATTCTTCAAAGCCTCATCTGCGTGAAAAATAAATATTGTATCATGGGCATTTTGTTAAAAATTAAGATGCACAAGTAATAAACTAACCCAATGATAATAAAACAGAAACGAAACTAGATGTACAAGAGTCCCAAACTACACATGTACAAAAAAAAGATGGGAAGCATCAACCACCACTAGTCTAGTGCTATATATGTAAAATTGGCTGTAAAGAGACGAGCACCCTCAAATAATCAAGTCCACATCATGTGTTCATACATTAAAAATGTTAGGTGAAATAAGGAGGAAAAAACTCCCCATAGGCTCAGGTATGTATTCCTGATGCTAGCATGCGAGTAGATCAAGTTTGCTATGAAGGCTTACCAAGCAAGGCTCTGAAGGGCTCTGAAACCTTGTCAGTGTCTCCGTTCCAACGAATTGGGTGCACTCCAAGTACAGCCTCCCAGAACGATTCCTCAGCAAGGTACTCTTCTTCCTCTGGTGATAATTAACAGGATGATGGAGGGATCAGTATGAACGTACAATTCGTGTGCATTTAAAACAACAATTGTTGAACATTATTAATTTTTTGTTTCTTTCTTGTACAATCATGCATCGCTTTACGACGACTGATGTTTTCACAGCAGTACACCGATACAGGCCGGGCAACGCTTCGGATTGACAGCGCGTGTAAAAAATAAGAAGAAGAAGAAGAGTGCAAAATCTACTCAGAAACCGCAAATCGAAACATGATAACTACGTATATATGATGCATCTTGTAAAATAACTAACCAGGATCATCCCTAGGCGGCGGCGGAGTCCCCTGGCAGCTTGAGAAATCGATGTTGACATGAACTGTTACTTTCGGCCCGATTTGAGATAGCTTCGCGCCGTGAGGTTCCTCCATCGGTTCAAGCTTGGCGGCGCAGATCGGAAGAACGGGTTAGGTTAGGGTTTCGGTTCCGATCGAGGAGAAATATAGGCCGTCGCTAGCTTGTTCCGAGTCCGCATCGGCTTCATCCTGGTCTGGCGTCGGTACCTAGCTAGGCATGGAGGAAGAGCACGTATCCAGCTTTGCTCGGCGGCTTTGCTCGGCTTCAATCCATGGCCAATCTTCGGATTCGTTTGATCAGATTGTTAGTTCTTCCATATCTGCGGGATTAGTAATTTTAGAATTTTAATTCATATACTTTACCTGCAGTGAATGCATTGAAACATTTCAATGTGGAAAACATGTTGGAGTACGTGGTCGATGTGTAGGCATGAAGCCATGAACTAACTGTAAACGAGTCGTAGTGTGTGATCCCACTGTTTGGAAAACATCACATGTATATGCAAATTTGTTAATGCAGGGAAGTGATTTTAAATTTTGCTAATTAGAAACTTTGTTTCACGATTCCCAACTAGCTAGAATAATCAGAGTCACAAGATGCAGTGCATGAATTGAAAAACACAGAGAGTTCAGAATAGAAATTGAAGAAAAAGGAACTTATGAGGCTATCAAGTTGAAGAAAAAGAAACTTTTTCCATGTCCAGTCGCGGACAATTCGTCCAGTTTCTTCCCGTGGGTTTTCATAATCGATACAAAAATTGATCGAATCGTCCGTTCCTATATCCAAGAAAAAGTATTTCTATTCCATGTCCAATCGCGGATCTCGTAATTTCGACAATAAATTGGATAGGTAGCTAAGCTAATCTAGTTACCTATACACGAGTCTGTTGTCATTCTACTGGAACGATGAATACCTTGAGCAGGTAGAAATAAAAAGAATAACACGTGTATAGAATAACATGAAAAATTACAAATAAAAAAAGTGAAAATTAGCTCTTTAAAGCCCATTCAAAATTGTTCCAGACCCAATGAATTAGTAGTTCCCAACCGCGGGTGGACTGAAATTTAACAAAAAAATCAGTAAATAAAAGAATAAAAATTATTTCAATATTTTTTATAAAGTCTAATGGAACTCCTTGAACTGTCATGAAAGTTCAATTTACCTCCCTTATGGCTGACGCGGCGCCACATCAGCAAAAAACCACTTTGAAAATCGCTTAGACCCTGTTTGGCACAGCTCAGCTTCACCAGTAGAGCTGTTTTTTAGAAAACAACTTCATGAGCAACTTCATGAGCGGGGGAGAGCCACGTTTTTGCAGCTTCACCGTGTGCTTAACTCTGTGACAGCGAGTTTTCAGAGAAGCTGACCAGAGAGCTGGGCAGAGAGCTGACCAGAGAGCTGGGCAGAGAGCTGGCCGTTTGGCTATTGAAGTTGTGAAGCTGCTCATGAAGCCGCTCATGAAGCTGTACCAAACGGGCCCTTAGGGAGGTAAATCGACCAGTTTCAAAAGTTCGAGAAGCACAAGCATCCAATTTTCTAGTTTAGAGAGGAAAAGCTGACTTTCAAAGTTGAGGAAAATAATATGGACTTTTTTCTACAGTTTACACATCCACGTCATACTGAAAGGGCTGCTCCCAACATGTGTAATTGGGAGACACACATGCCATGACTTTGACAACCACACACTACGTAAACTCAGTTGGTTATGTTGAAATATTAGGTAATTTTCAGATTAAAATCATAATATAAATCATGACGAAGTGAACAACCATATTAAGTATATGTTGCATACTAACTAGGCTCAAACTTATATCACAGATCATGGCAACTAGTGTAAGCACAACTCGTACACTAAACATATTGAACATGTTGATCAAGAAGAACGATGAGACCAGATCGCAAGAATAGTACCTGCTGCTGGAATTCGTAGATGACAGCGTGATGGAAAGATTCCTGAAGGCGAAGCTGAGGTCGTCCTGGTCGCTATCACTGTCGTCGATTAGCGGCGGTGGAAGACTTCGATTATGCCGACGAAGACGACACTGGGATACAGTGTCCCTGGATCTTGACGGAAGACGAGCCGTGACGAAGATCGGGAGCAGTCGCGCGAAGAGCGCTTCCCAAAAACTTTATTTGCCTTCTCCCGGTGCAGGATCGCAAAGACGAAGGTTCCAGAGACCTGCTCGTCCGGTCGCAGGTGCACGCGAACGATCGGGCTGGAGTCTTGGCGACAGCGGCGCAGTAGGGAGAAGAGGCAAAATATTATTTTTACTACTTTAGGATTTTCTAATTGAAACTCCTAATTGTAGTTTTTGTTGTGTATTTTCTCAGGAGGATCGGTACAAATATATAGGGAGTAAAACTCCCTACTTCCATCTCAACTAGCAATATGGTACTAATTGATGTTGCACCTCCCACCTCTACTAATGAGCTTAAACATTAAAGCCCATTATGGAACACAAATATTGGGCCTTTGAGATTTATTAGAATTTCTTCATATGAATTTTATTTAGGGGAACTATTCATATATAAATTCTAACAATCCCCCACCAGATCTCAAATGCCCATTTAGAGATTTGCCTGTTCTCACTACTGTTTGATATACCAGTGTTTCGGCAGAGACTATTAAGTTGAACTTCTGCCTAGAACTTCAAGCTACACTTATCCACAACTTGAACAATGGACTACGCCTTGAATTGCAAGTTTTGTGCGAACAAGCTTTACTTAAAGCCAAACTGATACTTGGCTGCCAGTAGCCTTACCCCGTGGGTGGAGCATATACGTCATACTCCTTTGTCTCTTCATGAGTTTACTAGAGATCACCCAAGTCTCATAGACTGTGACGTTTAACAGTCAAGCTCATATAGGTATGTTCTTTCAAGAATGCTCTGTAGGACAGCATCTTCACACGTTAAAGTCAATAGAACATATTAAGGCATTCTCGCTAACCTACCACACAGTGCCTCATTGCTCTGAGAGTATTGCATCTTCACATAGAGAGGGTTATCATTATACTCTCCTCAGTTTACCAATAGCTTGTTCTTCCCAGGTCCTTAGTCACGGGATCTCCGATCAGAAAGGTTGGGTTACTACTACTGTAAACTCACATGGGTCTCATACCCATCTCCCTAGATGCAATTTCTATCACATTTCGTGATAGCCCTTTTGTAAAGGGGTCTGCCAGGTTTTTATCAGTTTGTATATAAGATACAGTAATTACTTCGGAGTTTCTCAACTTCCTGACAGTCTTCAAAAGTCTTTTAACGTGTCTTGTTGACTTCGCATTATCCTTAGCACTATTCACTTTAGTGATTACTGTTTGATTATCACAGTTCATAAGGATAGCCGGTATTGGTATCTCATCCACCGGTAAGTCAGACAAGAGCTCACGCAGCCACTCTGCCCCTGCAGATGCTGTATCCAAAGCTGTAAGTTGAGCTTCCATGGTTGATTTAGTCAAAATAGTCTGTTTGCAAGACCTCCATGACACTGCGCCACCTCCTAGAGTAAAGACATACCCACTAGTGGTGTAGATTTGATCAATATCAGAAATCTAGTTCGCATCACTATATCCCTCTAGCACAACTGGGTGCCCGGAATAGTGAATCCCATAGCTCATCGTACTTTTAAGATAACACAAGACCCTTTCTAGTGCATGCCAATGATCATCACCCGGGTTGAACATGTACCTACTCAACTTGCTCACAGCAAAAGAGATATCTGGTCTGGTTGCGCTAGCAACATACATGAGTGAACCAACAATTTGAGAGTACTTCAATTGATCTCTGGTGTCCTTCTTGTTCTTTCTTAAAGTCACACTAGGATCATAAGGTGTTGGAGAAGGCTTGATGTCCATATAGCCAAAATGGCTCAAGACATTTTCAATATAGTGAGATTGTGATAGAGTAATCCCACTCTCTTCCTTAATCAACTTCATGTTTAGAATTACATCAGTTTCTCCTAGATCTTTCATGTCAAAACTCTTTGACAAGAATGACTTGACTTCATTTATAATATCCAAATTTGTTCCAAAGATTAGAATATCATCAACATATAAGCATAGTATAACAAAATGACCCCCACCATGCCGATAATAAACCAGCAGTATCTAACATGGCGTTCACCAAGTCAGTCAACGTGCGGTTTTTCCTCTCGGCAATCCCATTAGATTCAGGAGAATAGGGAGGTGTCCTCTCGTGAATAATACCATGTTCCGCACAAAACTCATCAAAAGTTATAGGGAAATATTCACCACCACGATCTGACTTTAGACGTTTAATCTTTCTTTCTAGTTGATTTTCAGCTTCAGTCTTAAAGATTTTAAAGTAGTCTAAAGTCTCATCTTTAGTTTTCAGCAAGTAAACATAGAAATATCTAGAAGCATCATCAATTAACGTCATGAAATACCTCTTTCCACCTTTAGTCAACACACCATTCATCTCGCATAGATCAGAATGTATGAGTTCTAGAGGTCCCAAGTGTCTCTCCTCTGCTGCCTTGTGAGGCTTTCGAGGTTGCTTAGATTGCACACAACTATGCACTTAGAACCTTTGGCAATGGTGAAATCTGGTATTAACCGCAAGCTAGATAAATGTGACATCAAACCAAAATTCACATGACATAAGCGAGAATTCCAAATACTTGAAATATCATTAATTGTGCCACAAATATGATTGACTGACTTATTACAAAAATCTGCTAAACTTAGGCGGAACAAGCCTCCGCAGTCATAGACTTTACCAATAAATTGTCCATGCTTAGACATAACTACTTTATTGGACTCTAACACTACCTTAAAATCATCTCTTAATAAAAGAGAAGCGCTAACAAGATTCTTACGAATAGTAGGGACATGCTGCACATTCTTCAGCTGCACGATCTTGTCCGAAGTAAACTTCAGATCTACCGTACCAACACCACGAACAGAAGCATGTGACCCGTTCCCCATCAAAACGGAAGAACCTTGGAGCCCTTGGTAAGAAGAAAACAAAGAGATGTCAGCACACACGTGAACATTAGCACCTGCATCAAGCTACCAACTAGGTGATTGAAATACTGAAAATACGGTAGGAAAATTACCATACCCGTCATCAGCACTTGATGCAGTCACGAGGTTGACCTTTTTCTCTTTACGATCTGCACGCTTTGGACAATCCTTAGCAAAATGACTAAGTTCATGTAACGCCCGCGTTTTTAGCTCCTAATAAATCACCTGTTAAATCACGCGTGTTTTTAAATTTTCCCGCTGAGCTCAAATATAAACCCCGGTCACCATTTCCCTCGGCGCGCATGCCGCGAATCCCGCCGGCACCGCCCGCACTCGGGCCGTCGCCCACCGCCTGCCACCCCAGCACCGCTGTCGGCCACCGCGCCAGGAATCCCGCGCACGCCGCGGTCCCGCCGACCGGTCCGCCTCGCCGTCACCGCCGTCCCGGAATTGACGCCGGTATCCGAGAAACCCAGAAAACCCACAAAAATCCCTTTCCTCCTCCCTCCTAATTTTCCTAGCTTTTTTCCTAATTTTCTAAACCTCTTTTTCTTTCCTTTTTCATATTTTTTTTCTTTTTTTCCTTTTCCTATTTTCCTTTTCCTTTTTTTTCTTTTCTCTTTTCCTTTTTCCCTTTTCTTCCTTTCTTTCCTTCTTTTCCCCTCCTTCTTCTACCTTGGACCCGCAGGTCCCCTGTCTGGCCCCCCCTGGTGCGCCGCATGCCGCGCCGGCCTCCCTCGACGCGCCGTGCGCCGGCTCCTCCCTGCGACGCGCCTGCGCCAGCCCGCGCCCTTGCACTCGTGCCGCCGCACGCGCCGTGCGCCGCGCCCCGAACGTGCGTGCGCCGCGCCGCGCGCCGTGCTGCGCTGTGTGCGCCGGCAGCAAGGGCCCCGCCCGAGAATCCCGCTGCCATCGCTGCCTAACCCCGCACGCCATCGCCCCCTTTCCCCGCGACAAGACCGCTCAGGCAGGCCGGCAAGCTGCCGTGCCGCCCGTCACCCCGGCCCCGCGCCATTACTCTCCTACGCCGGCCGAACCACCCCGCCGTCGCCGCCAAGATTTTTTTCCCCCGAACCACCATTCCGCGGCTATAAATAGCTGGCACCACCCTCGCCATGCCACCAAGCCACCATAGCTCCCCTTTCCCTCTCCCTCGCCTCACAACGCCGCCGCCGCAAGCCGCCGCCGCCCCGGTCCGCCGGCCACCGCGGAGCCGCCACCACGCGCCCCCACTACCCAAGGTAAGGTGGGGAATAGGTTTCCCTTAGTCTCTTCTCCCTTCTCCCCCTCCCCCCGGCCGCCGCCATGCCCCAGGGCGCCGCCGCCGCCGCCGGCCAGAGCCGCCTCTCCCTTCCTCTGTTTCGAACCGAGGGGAAGGAAGGGGGTGGTCCTTTTTCCTTGAGCCCCCCCCTCTTTTCTTTTTTCACCCGCGGCCCCTCTCTCTCTCTCTTGCTCTGGGGACCCCGGAACTCTTAAACCCTTTACAAAGAGGTCCCTACCCCCTATAAACACCCCTAAAATACCCCTGTAAACCATCATTTCATGCGCTTAATCTCTCCAAATTAATCCCAACTTTCCCCACACCCTTCCCGGATATATTTCCGCCGAGTCATTCATTAATTTCCTATAAATAATAATTATTTCCTCCCTTTTCCATTTATTTCCCTCCTCGAGCTCAGCCGGTAAATTTGTGTGCTTGTATTGATTGCATGCTTGCTTGTATGTACGCTATAGCCGACGCAGTGAACGAAGGAGGATACCACGAACCGGAGCTTGGAACAGAGTACTGCGAGCAGGAGCCCGAGATCCCGAACACCGAATCGGAACTCCCCAAGGACTTCGAAGACGGCAAGTTCAATCTCATCCTTTGATGCATGTTTTGATCCCAGTTTTATAAATACAACCTTATGACCCGTTTTATAAATTGCATATTGTTTTACTGTTAAAACCCGGTAGGATAGCCACCCATGATTGCTATGATTGATCTTTGATTGCCCTAAATGATTTCTTTAAAATGAGTGAGTGCTTTAAAAACGGGAATGGGATATTTTGGAAAAGGAGTAAAGAACTGGGTAGACGGGATGGACGCGTGTGTCAGGAGTATGGGTGAGCTCGTACCTTTGTGGTTGAGCGTGTTGGAGATGTCCATCTTGTCGTTAAGGACCGGGTTGCGTGACATCTCACCTGGCCCAATTATCGTACTACCACTCGACCGTTGTATGGGGCAATGGCTTAGCATAAATCCCACTAGTTAATCTACTTGCCATCAGGAGTGCGGGTGAGCAGCGGGAGATCAAGGAGTAGGGGTATGATCTGTGTGAGGTACGCCCTGGTTACGTGAGATAACCCCTTGGTTGCTCCCGTGGTGGCTCGTAGGGTTAGCTAAGGTGGGTAATGGCTTTGATAGGATCCGCGCCGGCACTATGGTGTTCGTGTGGCGGTACCCTACTTGTGGGTAAAGATGTACAACCTCTGCAGAGTGTAAAACCTATTCGAATAGCCGTGTCCACGGTATTGGACGAGTCACGGTGGGGTCACAAAACTAGTGCTTGGGTTTGGGATGTTTTCATGGCGTGAGTTGTTTTCTGGAAAAGTGTGTGGCTGTGTGCCCGGGCTACTGCGGACGGGGAGTCCGGTAGTCCCTAATTAGTTTTCTCAAAACAACTGAGTTACTTGGGTTATAAAAATTGTTTGCGAAAACCTTTTCGAAAACGAACCCCTGCATGAGTAAATGTGTTTGCAAAATAAACCTTGACCTGATCCTTGACATATCCTGTGCATGATCTGCTTATAAGCCCCTCCGTGGGTGGGGTTGAACTTGTTGAGTACGTTTGTGCTCACCCTTGCTTAACTAACTGTTTTTCAGAGGAGGATCCCGACTTCGTTCCCGAAGACGTCGAGTAGGTCGCTGCCCTACACCCAACCGTGCCTGTGGATTCAGGGTCTCCACAGGGAGCTTCCATGACGTGGTACTCTGATGAGGCTTTAGAAGCCTTCGCTATCGTAGTCTGGTCACTAGCTCTTGTGTTGTTCCTCGTGGCAGTGGCGCTCCCGTGCCCACTACGCCACCGTGATGTAAAGGAATGAACCACCTGTTGTAATAAATGTGTTACCAGCCTCCTGGGACTGGTATTTGTATCACATTTAGTCACCTCTGATGAGGGGACGCTTCAGTTCAGCACATGTGAAACAAGGCATCTCAGACTTGTCTTTCTTCTTATTCTTGAAGGTAGTAGTTGCTTTGGCGTTGAAAGGCTGTTGTTTTCTCTTTCCTTTGCCTTTGAAATTTCTCTGGACAAAGTGGACGCTAGCGTTATGTTCCTCGTTCCCCTTCTGAGTATTGTCTTTAGCCCAAGCCTTCTCTTCAACATCAAGAGATTGAATCAGGTTTTCAATCGTTATCTTCTGTCTCTTGTGTTTAAGACTTGTGGCGAAGTTCCTCCAAGGAGAAGGCAACTTTGCAATAATGCAACCAGCCACAACTTCATCAGGAATAACATACTTAAGGGGTTCAAGTTCCTTAGCCAGGCGTTGTATCTCATGAGCTTGCTCGACTATGGATTTGTTAGCAACCATCTTATAGTCATGAAAGCTCTCCATGATGTACAATTCCTTACCTGTATCTGAAGCACTATAGGTAGTGTTCAAATGATCCCACAGAGTCTTTGCGTCTCGTATATGCATCATTGAATCAAACAGATGATCCGAAAGCACATTACGCACAGCTCCTACAAAGATATCATTGGCTTTCTGGAATTTACTCCGATCCTCATCAGAGATGTTTCCCTCAGGTAAGTCATCTTTGACCCAGAAAACTTCCATGACAGTAAACCAATCTGTGACCTTGACAGACCACCTCTTGAAGTGCGCACCAGAGAACTTCTCCGGCCTCAGCGCATCAACTAAACTAGCCATAGGTACTGGAAAAGACCTATTATAAGGTTTTTGGATCGTTGAAATATTAGGCAATTTCCAGATTAAAACCATAATATAAATCATGACGAAGTGAACAAATAGATTAAGCATATATTGCATACTAACTAGGCTCAAACTTATATCACAGATCATGGCAACTAGGGCTTGTTTGCTTGCGACCCTGGAAAACCTGCCTGCGCCAGGCAGCGCATCCAGGCGCTCGATTTCGAGTGCCTGCGGTCCGGATCGCTGCCTGGGCAGCGCTGCCTGAGCCAGGGTCCCATCCAAACATGCCCCTAGTGTAAGCACAACTCGTACACTAAACATATTGAACATGTTGATCAAGAAGAACGATGAGACCAGATCGCAAGAATAATACCTGCTGCTGGAATTCGTAGATGACAGCGCGATGGAAAGATTCCCGAAGGCGAAACTGAGGTCGTCCTGGTCGCTGTCACTGTCGTCGATTAGCGGCGGCGGAAGACTTCGATTAGGCCGACGAAGACGACACCGGGATGCAGTGTCCCTGGATCTTGACGGAAGACGAGCCGTGACGAAGATCGGGAGCAGTCGCGCGAAGAGCGATTCCCAAAAAGCTTATTCGCCTTCTCCCGGTGCAGGATCGCAAAGACGAAGGTTCTGGAGACCTGCTCGCCCGGTCGCAGGTGCACACGAACGATCGGGTTGGAGTCTTGGCGACAGCGGCGCAGTAGGGAGAAAAGGCAAAATATTATTTTTAATACCTTAGGATTTTCTAATTGAAACTCCCAATTGTAGTTTTTGTTGTGTATTTCCTCAGGAGGATCGGTACAAATATATAGGGAGGAAAACTCCCTACCTCTATCTCAACTAGCAATATAATACTAATTGATGTTGCACCTCCCACTTCTACTAATAGGCTTAAACATTAAAGCCCATTATGGAACACAAATATTAGGTCTTTGAGATTTATTAGAATTTCTTCATATGAATTTTATTTTGGGGAACTATTCATATATAAATTCTAACAGGTTATGTGTTGTGGGCGCCAATATGGCAATATGATGAAAGCTACTCATTAAACCATCTTAGAAAAACGAACAATTTTAATAGTTGAAACAGTTTAATTATTTAGACTTTTCTTGGCGCCCTATTCTAGGAAATTGAGAATAATATCTGCGGCTAGTGTTCTTTTCTGGTTGTTGGACTTAGCACATCAGCAGGCAATCATTGTCTTCCTTTCCTCCTTCAGTCAGAGGGCAAATTTGCTTCTGTTTGTGTTTGGAATCAGTAGTAATCCAGAGGACTCTTTTGACATGAAGAAACTATGACAAATGTCGCTCTGGCTACTTGGCTTTTTTTCCCTTCAGATTTATGTTTGCATCAGTTCCTTCAGATTTACTGGAAATTTCGTGAATGTTCCTGTAATTCAACTTTCTTTTGTTCGTTTAAGAACATCTGAGGACAATGTTGCCCAAATTGATACTTAACCTTTCTACATCAAGACTTAGTATGAACAGGTCAGAGTTTTTGCAATGGTTGCTCCAACAAGTCTGAACTTGACACTGCAAAAAATGTTGGCCAGTATGCTTAATGCATTAATGTGCCCTGGATTGAAATGGTACGTTAGTGAGGACCAAATAATTTGTACTTTATCTCCTTCAGTCATAAAAAAATGGCGATCTGAGTTGTGCATAAATTAACAAATTCCGAAACAACATCCCTCTGAGCTTTCGAGGGAGTATCTTGTTGACATCCGGTTTGACAAACTGAAATAGCTGCAGGTTTTCAACATGGATGGGGAATACTACGACCGTTTAGTCAAATTCAAATATACGATGCTAGCTTGCAAAATGCAACTTTTCAGTTATCTGACCAGTTCATACTGAAAGTAACCTCTCCTGGTTTGCCTTCTCGGAAGCAACATATCTAGGTAGGAACAACAGCCGTGTCAACCCAAGCTTCTCTGTCCCTATACATGTCATGACCGTCAATCCTGAACTGTCCAACACTCTGATTCTCTGAACAGGTCGTCTCCTTGCCGTACCAAAGAGTGCGTTCCTTCAGACAATGGTCACCCATCACACATGACTGCATGACACTGCCAAACATTAGCTTTTTTTTTCTTTGCATTCAGTTAGCATCAGCGTCACCTTTGTTTTCCCCTTGAAAAAGCATGGGAACAGATGCCGTCTCCAAAGCAAGTTCATTTTGTGAGACGCAAAATTTCAGGCGGCATCAGCACAAGCTGTGAAGCAGTGGCCATTACCTATTTTGAGCCAGCTTTTTGGTCAGCTTCAGAAAGGATGTACTAGCAATGCCCTTGCACTAAAGTTGGTTGGGTAGAACACGTCAAGCACCTACCTTTCTCACATGAACCAATCCACTTCGTATACGTCAGTTATGCTTCCAGTCATGTGACATGGAGAAGTCATGATGAATGTATCAATAATTTAAAACTTGCCTAAGTTGAATAAATAGGTTAGAAAAATACAGGGTAGTTGGACACACATTTCTATTTAGAAAATTCAGCAGCAAATATCAATAGGTCAACACATCCAGTATCCATAGGGGAAAGCAATAAAGATGCCATAGCGATAATTCTCGTTATCAACTGCTAAATAGATAGCACTGTATTTTATAGCTCATCTGAATGAACCTTGTACACAGTACACCATACAACTGTTTTCTTTCCCAACTCTCCACACTACCTCATAGTGCTATAGTTCTAACCTAACCAGCTGGCTATAAGCCTCTGAAACTGCAGCAACAGAAGTATACCCTAGTCTGCTTACAGATACTTTCTTTGTTGCGCTAGATCTTATTTTCCTAGATCTTATTTTCCTTGGCGGGATTGTACATGATTTATTTTCTCAACTGACCTAATATGAGCAGTCCAGCCTAACTGCAGCATGAGGAAATCTAGACTGAACAACTATACAAGGCATGACTTGCGTCCTGTCCTCTGGCCTCTGCTATGCATGTTATCGCTCTACGGTGATCAGCTTCGTTCACTACCGCCTTCCTGGTAGTGCAAACCTTCTCACTGTCCCGAATATGAGAGCCTTGGTCAATAATCCACGGTCAAAGGTGCAAGCCAGGGCGACGGCACCACCTACCATTAGAGCCTTGTGTATGTTGTTTGCCCAGTGCTTTGGCTTCTCAACCTCTGTATTGTTGTTGGATGAACTGGCCATGGTATTGCCTTCTGTGTTGAGCTCATCAGCATTAAACTTTGTGTTGACATGTGCCATGGCAGCGCATTCTGAAATAGGCTCTCCTGCACTTCTTGCAACTTGGTATGCCCGAAAGCCAGGCTCAATCCTTTTGACGCAGCCCCACATCCCCTGCCGGACGCCGAGCTTTGCGATTTCCCAAGGAATCCCCATATCTTCATGATGGAACAAGAGCACCTCACATGCAGTCATCGCACCATCACCATTTCTTGATTCGACTGTAGAGAAAAAAAAGGTTGAGTTAATTCCCTTGACTTACTTGGTATCCTGCAAATGTTGCAAATAACTGTTACGGAACACTGTTGTACCTGGACGGATGCACCAGCTAGAGTAGTACAAGTCCACACGGCGAGGTTTGTTTTGTCTTGGAACAGAGGGACGAGGCACACCCTGAAAAAATCACATGATAGGTTTAATCACCTAGTTTAACCTAGTTACAGGCTTAAAGAAACATTTTAACATGCAATTGTGTTGAGATGGCAAAAGATGCCCATGGAAGATTCTAGATAGAAACAAAAATCCAAAAAGAATTACTAGTGCTTTTCCAGTAATCAGTAGCTGGACAGAAAAAAGTAGCTTGCGCTCAGGTATAAATTCACAAAAAGATAAAACCATGGCATTTTCATGTGCAACTTTAGTACCATGATCTGTGGGCAAAAACAGATCACTGAAAAAATAATTGTCCCCCCCTTTTTTTAAATAAAGATTGAAAGTGTAATTATTAAAGATTTTCCTAGTGGGACAAGCATCTCGACCACTGGTGTAGAATGGTTTGGGAACATAGTATAACTTAGATACCAAGGCTCAAAGCAGTTTTGTTCGCCCTACTGCAAATGACCTGATGGCTCAGGTACAAAAGCTTCCGACAGCATATAAGTGATGCCGTAACACATCATACTCAAGTGTAGAAAGCATCACTACCACTACACCAAACCGGCACTCTTCATGTAGTTCCAGCTCAAATTCATTACTGAGCACAAGGATTGCTGGATATGGGCGTAAACACAATCATAGGCAACATTAACTTTTTTTATACAAGCATATTTAGCAAATTAAGCTATTTTGTACCGTACCTTGGTCACACAGTAAAACGTCTTTCCAGATGACCATATCCTGCGACCGATGATGTATTCCCTGTCACTGCAGAAGAATGGGAACTGCACAGAAGAATCATTCTCTAAGCAACTCACCACAGTTTCAATCTTAAAAATTAGCACTGGAGACATTATGTAAATAACTCACCTTCCTGACCCAGCGGACAACCATGGTTCCAGTCCTTTTGCACTCCTCCAGTGTCTCGTGCTGAAGAAGCATGTCATCCCAACTGTTCTTAATACGGAACTCGTCGTCCCAGAAGAAATCCCTCACAACCTCTGGCGAGGCATCCTCAAAGATAGTGCTAATGCGGTACTGCGGTGGACCACTCTGGAACAATGAAGCAAACCATATCAATTGTAAGTTCTAGCATCTCACATACAGCTAATACAGTAGTAGAAGCAGAACCCATCCATATCTATTTCAAGTAGAGCTGATCATAAGGAAAAAAATCAATCTTTCTACATCCAAGATTCTTCAATTCTAAACTTATTCAAGCCTCACATGAGAGAAATTGGAGAGGAAGTCTTAAGTGTTGCTTCTGCAATGCGGATGAAACAATTCAACATTTGTTTTTTGACTGCCATGTAGCAAGGAACATTTGGAATTTGGTTTTTATTACCTTTGGAATTCAACCACCAACTAGCTTTACTCATATACTTGGCTCTTGGCTGAGGGGGTTCTCAAAATCACTGAAAAACCAATGTACTGTTGGGGCAATTGCGCTTTGTTGGCTATTTGGTTGAATTGAAATACAAATCCTAACTCCTCTGTGCAGGTAATTTTTAGGGGGGGCATATTGGGCAAGGTGTTGGTCGATGTTGTCTCAAGAGGAAGATAAGACTGCTATAAAGCAAAATTGTCACCTGCTGGAAGTGGCCTCCATGGAGCTTTTTAGTAGTTTCAGTTGGAAATCCAAGCTTAGAATTGGTGATTAGTTCTGTTCGCAGGCGTGTGTTTAGTCTCTGCTGAATCTTCTTGGCGTGGTGTTGCGTCTTTGCAGTCTGAGTAGTGCTTTTGCTACTGTAATGGACCAGAGTTTCTTTGGCTGTGCCCATTCTCTAGGGGATGTAGAGGCCGGATTTTTAATCCAGTTTCTAAAAGAAATGAGCTGTAGCTAAAATGATTGAAGAAAGATACATACCGGTGGGTCTCTCCGCCAAGCCCGGTATCTCATGGTCGGCAGAGTGTGGTCCATCATGGGAATCCACGACGGGCCACCGTCCTTCTCCTCGACGAGCCCCCAGAGGTGCATCAAGTCACCTGTGTTCACTGCCAGGTGCTCTTCCTCCGGCGCCACCATGGTTCTGCAGGCATGAGCGCAGCACATCCTTTCATTACAGACAATTCAGGTACAATGAATCGCAACAACGAGCGCGTCCAACGAATGGGCGGGCGCCTCACCTCGGTACGACGGCGGCCTCGGCGGTGGCTTGCGCCACGGGAGCCAGCGCCGCCTGGTGGGCGGTGTTGTCGCCGACGACGACCCCCGCCCACCTCGGGCGCCACGCCCAGCCGACGAGCAGGCCGACGAGCGCGGCGACCCAGAGCGGCGCGGCCAGCGCGGCGAGCTCCAGGGCGGCGCCGCCGAGGGTCTGCTGGCGGAAGATCCCCATCAGCAGATCGACGAGCGCCGACATCTCCGCCCGGTAGCTTGTGGAATCCGCCGCCGCCGCAGCGAAAATCCTCGGGAAATTAAATCAAAGATCCAATCTTTGTGCCGCGAGGACTCGGAATCGGCCGATACTCCCAACTAATTCACGAAACGAAACCCGATATCTCGTCTCAGACCCTGGTTGGAAACTCGACTCGAGTACCACCCAGTGAGTAACCAAGAAGGGTCGGAAAATCCAGAGACGAGTGGAGATGGTTCGAGCGAGGGGCGCGGAACGTGTGGCGGGGAGGATGCGTGTGGGGGATAAGGGATTGGAGTCCCCTGGCCTGGCGACGTGCCGCGCCCACACGAAAGCTGCGAGATTTTCCTGTCGCAGGAGAACTAACGAATCGGGAGGAGGAAGAAGGCAACAAGGCCGGGGTCGGGGAGATTTGTGATGGAGAATCCGCGGGTGGGGGCGGAGCTCATATAGCTGGTGGGGAAGTGGCCTGGTCTGGGACTCGGAGGAGACAGGGGAGGGATGGAGTCGGTGGGAGTCTCGTTGGACGGAGGGCGGTGGTCCGGGCCATCAACTCACTCGGTTTCGTCACCTTCCGTCCGTCCTCGTTTTCCTTGCACGCCGGAGTAGGAGTGGAGGGGTCAAGGCAAAGCCAAGGCTTCACACGGCTGGCTGACCGCCGGCCGGACCGCACCGCGTGACGGCTGGGCACGAGCGCCGTGGAGACACCGATCGAGGCCGGCGTGCGTGCGTGCGGACGGCGAGGTGGTCCACCGGACGGACGGAGGGGGAATTCAAGCTCACCTATGCCAACAGATTCAACACCTGGGTCCCGGGGTTTATTTGCAACTGCAAGTCTGCAACGCATTCAGCTCTATTTGCCGATTCGGTAAAAAAACAGACATCACCCTTTTGCTCTTTTGAAAACGAGGTTCCGTATCTCTATGAATTGATTATTGATGTGCAGTCGATCTTGCACATGAGTTTGAGAAAAAAAAATCATCTAATATCAAGCAGGATCACGTGGAACCCTTGAAAATCTAGCACCTTTAATGAGTTATAATAAATAAATAACATTTTTAGGTTAACTTAGGACAACCATCATTTCAACTTTGCAGTGTATTACTCTATGTGCATTGAGTTTATTGGATGTTTCGGATTAATGATATAAGTAGATTTGTTGTCAAATGTTGTAAAAATATGCTGTTATACTTTATTAGAAAATATGCATGTGGGTTGCTACAGATTTTAGCCATATCTTGATATGTTGTTGGACACCGATCGTCAGTGATGGAGGCGACAAAAGAGGTAATGGTAGCGCAAAACCAATATAGCAGCCGCTCGAGCAGAGTGACCGCGTCCCGAGCTTCCCACGTGGCGGACCTCACGTTTCTCTCTCTTTCTTTTTTGTTTTTCTTTTTTCCTTCAATCAATAAATTTTTTTCTTCTGCATAAGTTATCCACATAACTCGTCGTTACAGAAAAAAGTTATACGCATAACTCGTCGTTTACAAAAAAAAAGTTGTGCACACAACTCGTCGTTAGAGAAAAATTTATAGGCATAAGTTGTTCTTCAAACAATTACGCATACAAGTGGTACGTATAAGTTATGCGCGACATCAAACTTATGCTTAAAAATTATCTGACAAAAATTTATAGTTCATAGTTATGTGTCGAAATTGTGTGTATAAGTTTCAAAAATTAAAAAACGACAAGTGGGAGGCTCTGTCGGAGAACTGTGCGCTGCTAGCGAGCGCGCGCTAAATAGCACTGCCCTAATGGTAGTGGATCCGGCAAGAGTATATACTTGCAAAAATGTGGATCTCGGGCGCCACCATCGACCACGTCATCATGCAGACAACCTGGCGTAGAGTCATGAGCGAGGGGCGACAAAGAAGGTAATGTTAGTGGGTTTGACAAGGAGACTACCGGCAACGCGTAGCTCGAGCGCCACCACGATGTCATCCCCTTTGACCACATCATCTTGTAGACACCCGCTAGTGTCGATATCATCAGATGAGGGATGTGACAGAAGAGGTAATGGTAGTGGATCCGACAAGAATACCGGCAACAATGTGGAGCTCTGGTGCCACCACAGACCATGTCATCTTGCAGACACACTGACGCAAAGTCGTCAACGAGAGGGCAGGAAAGGAGGTAATCTTAGTAGATTTGACAAGGAGACAGCCAGCAACGCGAAGCTCGAGCACCGACACGATGTCGGCGGCTTTGACCACATCATCTTGTAGATACACTAGCTAGTGTGGAGATCGTTAGCGAGAGAGGCGACAAAAACAGTAATGGTAGTGGATCCGACAAGAATATATACCGACAACAATGTGGATCTCAGGCACCACCACCAACCATGTCATCTTCCAGACACCTTAGTGCAGAGTCGTCATTAAGGATGCGGCAAATGAGGTAAACTTAGTGGACCTGACAAGGAGACTGCCGGCAACTCGAAGCTCAAACGCCGCCACTATGTCGGCGGCTTTGACCACATCATCTTGTAGACACCCTAGCTACTGTGGAGATCATCAGCGAGGGAGGTGACAAAAGAGGTATGGTAGTGGATTCAACAAGAATATATACTGGGAATCTCAGGCACCACTACCGACCACGTAATCTTGTAGACACCCTAGCGCAGAGTCATTAGTGAGGGGGCGTCAAAGACTGTAATGTTAGTGGATTTGATAAGGAGACTGCCAGCAATGCATAGTTCGAACACCGCCACGATGTCCGCATCTTTGACCACATTATCTTGTAGGCACCCTAGCTAGTGTGGAGATCGTCAACGAGAGAGGCAACATAAGAGGCAATGGTAGTGCATCTAACAAGAATACTGGCAACAATGTGGAGCTCGAGCGCCACCACCGACCACGTCATCTTGCAGACACCATATCGTAGAGTCATCAACGAGGGGCGGCAAAAGAGGTAATCTTACTATATCTGACAAGGAGACTGCCAGCAAGGCGAAGCTCGAGTGCCGCCACAATGTCGGCTGCTTTGACCTTATCATCTTGTAGACACCCTAACTAGTGTGGAGATCATCGGTGAGGGAGGCGACAAAGAGAAGGTAATTGTAGTGGATCCGACAATAGAACTTCCAGCAAAAGTGGGGCTCTGGCGTGTTGTGCCGGAGCTCGTAGTGGGTGACATTGATATGAAGCACTCTCGCACCAAAACATAGAAAGATAACATGTGGTGGCATAGCTCACCCACGCGATCACACACAGATAGTGTACACACAGATGCGGTGCACGCCGGTGTAGCTTACCTGCATGATGAAGAGCTCTAGTCGTAATCATTATATCATATACAACTATATAGAGGGAACCCACTACAAGTCATGAATAGATTTCTCTCAACATGCAAGCATTTCACGTCACCATCAACTATACACCATGTCATCATCCACTAGATCATATATTTATGTCTTCAACCAATTTTCTGTGGTTAATATTATGTCTATGTGAGTAGCATGTCACAAAATTCCCGTAGTAGAAAAAAATGTAGGATCAATAATTTAGAATGATCCTCTCAACAAAATTATTATGCTTCCATGTATAATGTTGTTTACATTTACAATATAACTATATAGGAGCACCCACTAAGGATTTCTCTAAACTCTCATGAAGCCACATCATCACCTCCCACTAAGATGTATTAATACCCCGACTAAGATGCATTAATTGCTATGTCTCTATTACGTGGTGCACATCATCTTGAATTCTGGATTAGATTTTTGTTCTTATCTATTCAAAAGTAACATAAAAGTTTATGATTTTCATCAAGAGATAGCTCATATGACTCTCGGGGTAATATCTGCAAGTGCACTATTTTCACAAGCAACAAAACAATCACAGTGATTCATAGTTTATCAAAAACTGTTTCAAATCCCGCAGCAACGCGCGGGGAATCACTTAGTACATGATATTTTTAGGTTTCCTTAAGCTAACCATTTTGACTTTGACACTTTTAGATTTTCTTAAGCTAAATCATTTTGAATTTGTGGCATATTACTTTATGTGCATTGCATTCATTGGGTATTTAATATTCATGATATCAATAAATTTGTCACAAAATATAATTTTATAAATTAGGATTTTTTATACTTTACAAATACTTGGCATTAGAAGTTAATAGTCAAAAATTGTGTTATAGACCGCGTCCATATCTAATAAATCATTTATTTCTAACAGGATGGGTTATTAAGTCCTTAGATCGGTAATGACATCTAGCCAACTAGCGCAAATCCACGTTACATACGGAGTACTATTTTTCACGAACGTGCCCATGGAGGCTCAGCTTGGTCTAACTTGTTAATTTAACGAGCCAGCTCAGCTTGGCTCGTTAACAAAATGAGCAAAAATGCTGACTCGACTCAACTCATTAATAGCTCGAGTCAGTTTATTAGGCTCGCGAGCTAGATGAAATTTTGAAATCACATTAGCATATCAATATATATGAAACACAAAATAATATAGTACTTATAATTTGTTAAGTCTTTGAAATGCACCACATATAGGAAGTGCAAAAAAACGCACAAGTTACAACTAATCAACAATATACTGATTATATACATGATATATTAAAAAACAACTAAAACCTAACGGTCATACCACTTTCCATCCATTATCTAATCGAATGAATTTTAAGTAAAGCAGTCAAGTGGATGGGAAGTTGTACGGACATCAGACGAGAATTTATTAGGAATTTGGGGGAGCAGACGAGTGGATTTAAGGCTGCTTCCTTATCAACTCCCTACGTTTGACTCTACTTGTATAGTTTGATTGGATTGCGAGCAGATCGCGAGTTGGCTCGAGCTAGCTTGTTAATGAAACGAGCAAAAATAGCTCCTTGACTCGTTAAAAATCGACCGACCTTAGCCGAGTCAAGCCGAACTATGATCGAGCTAAGTTAGCTTACAAGTTTTTAGTTTGGCATCCAGCTCTACCATGGACGCATGCCAATTAGTATATGCTAACAGTATTAAGTCTTGTTTCCATCCTTTTGAAAAACAAAAGGTGCTCATTTTAAAATCGGTTGTCGTTTTTAGGAATCGAACTAAGAACAAAAAATATGGATACAAACCTTTTTCGGAAAAAACGATAGTGCCACTCGGACACTCTAGTCCAACCCCGTTTAGTTCCTAAAAATTTCTCCATCCATCGGTCATATCGAACGAACAGACACTAATTAAGAGCATTAAACATGGAATAATGATAAAATCTATTTCACAACTCTCACCTCAAAACTCAAGACGAATCTAATGAGCTTAATTATGTCATGACTAAACAATGTAGTGCTACAATAAATAATTTCTAATGACAGATTAATTAGGCTTAATGAATTCGTCTCGCGATTTTATGTCCATTCGTGTAATTAGTTTTATAATTAATTTATATTTAGTCCTCCTAATAGTTTTGAAAGAGGCATTAAAATTTTTACGTTCGGAACTAAACGGGCCCGGATCACGTTTTATAAGAGAAACTTTTGTGTGCAAAAAAACAATAAAAAAACACCACGCGGAAATTGACCATAGTGTGCGCTGTGTTGCCCGGTGGTCCTGTCCATGACTGAAAGCACTATGATAGGCTGTCTATTCCAAACACGTGAAACTTAAGCACGTACGTACTGAAACGATGAAATCTTTTTTTATGTGAGTGATTGAAGCGATACTTACCAAAGAACTAAGAATAATTTGCATCAGTTATTAGTTTGAATTGAATGTACTTAAATTAATTTTTTGACGGTACGTATAAACATTTTAATTAGTGTGTAATAACTGCCGGAGTGAGACCGTTCGAGGCAGCTGGTAGCGGTGACAGACATAGCTGTGACGTGGAGATTTGTAGACCACCACGAGCACAGAAGGCGACAGCCGCTAACTGGATAGCTTATAGGAACAGTAAAAACGGCATATAGTGGTTATAGTCCGTTTGGTAAAGCTTCATGAGCGGCTTCACGAGCAGCTTCACAACTTCAATAGCCAAACGGTCAGCTCTCTGTCCAGCTCTCTGGTCAGCTTCTCTGAAAACTCGCTCTCACAGAGTTAAGCACACGGTGAAGCTGCAAAAACGTGGCTCTTCCCCGCTCATGAAGTTGCTTATGAAGTTGTTTTCTAAAAAACAGCTCTACTGGTGAAGCTGAGCTGTGCCAAACAGGGCCTACCACTGGTAGAGAGCGAGGCTTTGGTTCGGGTATTTAGTCCCGGTTCAACTTTGGAGCCGGAACTAAAGGCCTTTCGTCGACGTGGCCCGAAATGGCTGCTGTAGCCGGCCCCCCTTTAGTCTCGGCTCGTATTACCAACCGTGATAAAAGGGGGGCTCCCAACGGCTCTATCCGGCAATATTTGCCCCCGGTCTTTAGTCCCGGGTGGTGTTACGAGCCGAGACTAAAGGGTGCCCCTTTAGTCTCGGCTCGTAACACCACCCGAGACTAAAGCATTAGTTCCGGCTGGTGTTACGAGTCGAGACTAAAGGGTACCGAGACTAATGGCCGGCATCCATATAAGCACCGTACCTCCTTCTTCCTCCTGCCACCCGAGCCATTCACTGTACCAGTCACCCGCGAGCTCAAGCTCCTCCCCTCCATGGCGACTCAAGCCTAGGGTGGTGCTGCGATTTTTTTCTTCATTAGTTTGTGAAGATTTCTCTCCTCCAAAGTGTTGTCAAGGTTGGAATCTTCATTCTCCCTTCATTTGTTGTGATTAAATTTTGTTTTATGGTTTAGAGATGGAGAAAATAGAAATGTTAATTTGTAGCTAGGTAGGAGGAGCTTAAATTAATTAGAGAGATGAGATTTTGTATATACACGTGAAAATGTAGTTAGGATGGTACCTGCATTGTTCCTTCTTTCATTAAATTTGTATTAATAAGCATTCTCTTATTTTCTTGTTTTTCATAATATTGAATTTTTCTTGTACATATATATAGTTTATAAAATATATGCTCATAAAGGAAGACATACAGAAAATATATTAGGTATTTCCATTCTTTCATCGTTTAGAAATGATTTTATTCTAGGTAGCTATTGGAGGAAATAGAAGATTAAATTCTTTTGTTAAGTATGCTTTTTATTTTTATATAGAATAAATGTAAGCATTCTCTTATTTTCTTGTTTTTCATAAATTTGAATTTTACTTGTACATATAGTTTATAAAATATATGCTCATAAAGAAAATAATAGACATACAGAAAATGTACTGGGTATGTATTTCCATTCTTTCATTATTTAGAAATACTTTTATTTCTAGGTAGCTATAGAAGAAAATAGAAGATTAAATTCTTTTACTAAGTATTTTTTATTTTTATATACAATAAATGTAAGCATTTTCTTTTTTTTCTTGTTTTTGATACACAGCCCCACGTCCTAATTAGGTACAGTCGAACATCACGGGCTACGTGGGGACTGCCTGCAGCTCCGTGATGTTGGACTGTATCCAGATAGGAGGTGTGACATGTGTAGTACTGTAAGTGTGAGAGCCAGGTGTATATGACGGTGAGGTGAGACTGTTATAGTTCCCGAAGCATCTGGGTCTTCTGAGTCGCTGGTTCGTAAAGGTTATGTACAGTAATAATAGTGTTGAATTTTATCCCCTTCTGTTTTTCTATTTATGCATATATTGAATCCAATCTATATATGCAAACTAATCCTATTTATTGTGAATAATGTGTGTTATTTTGATTTGGATATAGTTTGAGCTAACAATGTCGTCGTCAAGTGGTGTTGGTAATGGCGCCTGTGGCCGTGGCATAGTCCGTCGCCGTGGCGGGTGTGGTGGCCATGGCATTGGCCGTGGAGGTCTTGGTGGCCGTGGAGGTATTTTGGAGGACCCGTTGCCTCTACGTTCAGGATGGGTGATCCGGGATGTGTAGCTAACGTGGTAATATAAGAATTAAAATTAATTTGCTTTACATAGAACTTTTTTCATTTCACATGGAAAATCTATAATTTTAGTTACATATATAATTATTGTAGGTTATCAACAATATCAGATGGCTCAGAGACATTATCAGGGATATGAATGGTACTCCTCCTATAGTGCGAACTGAGCACGTTGATGAGCACATGGCAAGAGTGTATATATCTTTCACCGTACCTGCTCGATATGTAGACTACGGCCAGTTGCCAGTAGGCGCGCCACACCCGATGGTTACCATTACAACAGTTGGCTCAACATCACCTATTCGGTTAACCCGTGAGAGGACTGCCGTGGAGAATTATCTACAATAGCTCCAGAATAATGTTCGGTGCTTCATGCCGGACCTTTCCTATTTTAAATTAAGGCAACTCGAGGTGGGTGAAGGCAATGTGGTTGAGACTACAGAGATGCTTTGCAGGACTCATCGAGTTGTGGTATAATATACATATACATATATATATATAAGAATTTTTATTCATTCTTAATTAATTTGTTTCTGTTACATATATATTTTGAACTTTCATAAGGTTATTATATCTTATCATCATCTGATTGTGTGCAGGATCGCTCTGGTTCTACCTATGCTTCAATTAGCTTCCGTACGATTCTTAATCAAGTTGTGGAAAGAGTTGGGGTGGATTACTATGGTGGGGAGCCGTTTTCACCAACAATTGGAAGAGTCAAGCAATTCTAACTTTCTACAAACCAGCAGAACCCGAGGCTCTATTGTTTGATGTCTGCAGTGCTGTTTGTGACACTCCTCCGGAAGCGGAGGAGAGTGCACTAGTACGCGCTCTAGCTTATTTTGAGGGAGTTCTAGGCTGGAAGATTGCAGACATTAATCATATTCCATATCTACAAGCGCGTGCTGCTCAGTAACATTATGCATGCATGGATAAGGTTTTGTACCGTACCCTATTATATGAACTTGTATTAATTAGCTAGCTATGTGAACCTTTATGAACTTATTATTAATTATTATTAATTAGCTACTTTATTATGAATTCATGTATTGTCTTCAACATGTTTAGTAAGCGATAGTGTTTTTGGTGACACCTCCAGTACCATGCATTCAGACATATATTGCACTACCTCCCGTACCGATAGGAGCAAGCTGCCCAAGCATAGTGTTTTCGGTGACACCTCTCAGGAGGTCAGCTCCAGCATATATATACTAGCTCTTAGACACCTTTTCCAGAGAGTGAGAGAGAGAATGTCGACATCTTGCTTGAACATCTTGCTCCGTCGGTACTGCAGGTTACGTGCGCTATATATGTGTATACGTAAGTCATTGTAAAAAATTCGGTAAATGTAAAATTGATAATTAGTTATATGGATCATTATATCAAAAAGTAAACAAAGACAAAGATGAGAAGAAGGGTGAGTTTGATGATATATATTCCGTTATGAGCTGGATGATGAGAACTGGAGGCCTACCAACATTCTTCCTGAGCATGTTGATCATTCGAAGACAATACGCGAATTCATAAATGTGTTTGAAGCAGAGGTACAAAAGTTAGAAGCTAACCAGCTTCAGCTTGGGACTTGCTCCGTCGGTACTGTAGGTTACGTGCGCTATATATGTGTATACGTAAGTCATTGTAAAAAATTCGGTAAATGTAAAATTCATAAATGTGTTTGAAGCAGAGATTTTTCTGAGTTGGTTTACTAAAATTTTCAATTTAATTTATTTTTCCCTTCAAATTGTAAACGAAAATTAGTAATAATTGTTTCAACTCTTGAAATAATATGTGCATAGAAAAGTAGGTATTTTTTGGTGTTAACTTAATATAATTTTGTATGTCACAAATATTTTAACTAATAATTTTTTTAATGTTCAAAGCAAAAAGAATGAAATAAATGAGGAAGGTAAAGAGAAATGTTAACTTCCGGCGCAAAATTGCCCTTTAGTCCCGGGTGGTGTTACCACCCGAGACAAAAGAACCCCCTTTTGTCTCGGGTGGTAACACCACCCGGGACTAAAAGGCGAAAATTTGCCTTTAGGGGGCTCCCGCACAAAATATTCCTTTTGTCATGGGTTGAGACCACCCGTGACAAAAGGGGGGCCTTTAGTCTCGGGTGGTAACACCACCCGGGACTAAAAGGCCTTTAGTCACGGTTGGGAATACGACCCGTGACAAAATGTGGGGGGTTCTATATAAGCCACGTCGCCTTCCAGATCGGCACTTAGCCGTTTTCCCCCAAATCGCCGCCTCGCCTCTCTTCCTCTCCGTCGTCGCCGCCGCCTCTCCTCGCCGCGCCCGTCCCCGACGCGCCCCTCCCCGACGAGAGGCCCCTCTCCGACGCGCCGCCCCTATCCGACGCGCCGCCCCTATCCGACGCGCCGCTCCTCCCCGACCCGACGCCCCTCCCCGACACGCGCGCATCGCCGTCTCCCGCCGCCGGCCAGCTCGGCCGCGCCAACATCCGCCCCTCACCGCGCGCGTTACGACCCCGACGCGCCGCCCCTCTCAGATGCGCCGCTCCTTCCCGACGCGCCGCCCCTCCCCGACGCGCATCTCCTCCCCGACTCGCCGCCCTATCCCTGCTGCGGCGCCGGCGCCAGCCCCCGCCGGCCCCTCCTCCACGCGCGCCGTCGCCCCTCGATCCGGATCCAGGACCGTACCAGCCGGCCAGCCCGACCGGTATGTCGCGCCGCCGCCGCCGCCGCTTGCCGGCCCCCCTGTGCGGCCGCCGGCCGGCGTGCGTGTGCCCCGATGGCCGGCCGGGCCGCGCGCTGGGGTTTTGCCTTGCTGACACCAGCCCGTGAAATGCTTGCGTCAGCAAGCATTTTTAATTAAATTTATTTGA
Source organism: Cenchrus fungigraminus (assembly GCA_036936925.1). Lineage (NCBI taxonomy): Eukaryota > Viridiplantae > Streptophyta > Magnoliopsida > Poales > Poaceae > Cenchrus > Cenchrus fungigraminus. The sequence continues at coordinate 137,440,170 of CM072773.1, read as the reverse complement.
TTTAGTTTATCAATTGATATATATGTAGTTATAAAAAATTCATAGATATGCATGAAAGTTTATAAATTTATAGGAATGGAAAGAAAATTTAATTAAAAACAAATTGTGATGCTTTTTATATTTTTGTGTGTATATACAGTCATACATATAAATTTATTAGCACCAACGACTATGGACCAAAATCTTATTTGTGTATTTGAGTTCTTAATTGTTTTCTAATATACAATTTCATAGTTTTATAGTTCTGAAGTCGACGACTGCCGCGTCGTCTCGAACAAGTGACTTCCCGTCACCTCTGTCATTCTCCCACACGGCACCGCCACCAACAAGCATCGTTCGTCCACAAGTTAGTAGAAATATTTCGACTTTGTTTATTCAAGAAAATTCGTAGTAAATACTTGTTTATTCGAGAAAGTTTTAGAAATTGTTGATTATTCCAGAAATTCATAGAAAAAATTTGTTGCTTATTCTAGAAATTCAAAGAAAATTCTTGTTTAATAAAGAAATTCTTAATAAATTCTTGTTTATTATAGAAAGTTTTAGAAATTGTTGATTATTCCAAAAATTCATAGAAAAAACTTGTTGCTTATTCTAGAAATTCAAAGAAAATTCTTGTTCAATAAAGAAATTTTGAGTAAATTCTTGTTTATTCTAAAAGGTTTTAAAAATTATTGATTATTCCAGAAATTCATAGAAAAAACTTGTTGCTTATTCTAGAAATTCAAAGGAAATTCTTGTTCAATAAAGAAATTCTGAGTAAATTCTTGTTTATTCTAGAAAGTTTTAGAAATTATTGATTATTCCAGAAATTCATAGGAAAAACTTGTTGCTTATTCTAGAAATTCAAAGAAAATTCTTGTTCAATAAATAAATTCTTAGTAAATTCTTGTTTATTCTAGAAAGTTTTAGAAATTGTTGATTATTTCAGAAATTCATAGAAAAAACTTGTTGCTTATTCTAGAAATTCAAAGAAAATTTTTGTTCAATAAAGAAATTCTTAGTAAATTCTTGTTTATTCTAAAAAGTTTTAGAAATTGTTGATTATTCCAGAAATTCATAGAAAAAACATGTTGCTTATTCTAGAAATTCAAAGAAAATTCTTGTTCAATAAAGAAATTATGAGTAAATTCTTGTTTATTATAGAATGTTTTAGAAATTGTTGATTATTTCATAAATTCATAGGTAAACTTGTTGCTTATTCTAGAAATTCATAGAAAATTCTTGTTCAATAAAGAAATTCTTAGTAAATTCTTGTTTATTCTAGAAAGTTTTAGAAATTGTTGATTATTACAGAAAATCAACATGAAAAAACTTGTTGCTTATTCTAGAAATTCAAAGAAAATTCTTGTTCAATAAAGAAATTCTTAGTAAATTCTTGTTTATTCTAGGAAGTTTTAGAAATTGTTGAAAATTACATAAATTCATAGAAAACACTTGTTGCTTATTCCAAAAATTCATAGAAAAAACTTGTTGCTTATTATAGAAATTCAAAGAAAATTCTTGTTTATACAACAAATTCTTAGAAAATTCTTGTTTATTATAGAAATTTATAGAAAATTCTTGTTTATTCCAGATGGATGACAACCATGACAACTTTATGGCCGACATTATTGCTAGTGGTACAAATACGATTGCAACCTTCACCGACGAGGAGTGTAGTCAGGCGGACATGTACTTGAACATACCTCCGAATGAGGAATATGCCGCCCCTGTCGAGGACACAACAGCAAATATTGAGGACAATACTGGAAACAATGAGGAAAGTCTTGTGAATGAAAGTATTGAATGTTCCCACGAGGTATATATATATCTCATGCATTAACTTCATAGTTCTTATTTCTCTAACCTCAATTCTTAGGTACTAATTAATTAAATAACGAATCTGTAACTTGTAGGCTTCAGGCTCCACATCAAAAAAGACAAAGAGAGGGCGTACACAAGTACTCACCGGCCATGTCATGTATCATATCACAGAAGTATCAGATGCTGGCCAACCATCTGCTCCAAAAAAATCAAGGACACGTATGTGTCACAGTGCGGGGCCATTGTAAGGGACAACGTGCCCATCAGCTACAGAGAATGGAAGGGAAAAGCAGATAATCCACACGTGGTTCCAGACTTAGTGAAAAATTTATTGTGGGATGAAATCCTAAAACACTTCACACTTCCTGAAGGCGTTGAACCAAACAATGTGAAGCGTTGGACTCTTACGAGGATGCCAACACAATTTCAGAAGTTCAAGCAGCAACTGGATAAAGACTATATCAAGAAGAATCGAACTCCAAATTTGATTGAATATCCCAAGTTAAAAGAACACTGGACGTCCTTTGTGGAATACAAGAAAAGTGAAGATTTCGCCAAGGCGAGTGCACGAGGGAAGAAAAGTCGTGGTAAGAAGGAGCACGACCATCATCTTGGTCGAGGTGGTTACGCATTTGCAGTTCCCAAGTGGCGGAAGTTGGAAGAAGACCTTCTCGCACAAGGTACCATACCAGCGGTCTATGATTGGCCCGAGCGAGTGAAGAATTGGTATTATGCTCATGGAGACACAATTAACTCCGAAGATGGTACCCTTGATTACCCACCCTCGTTACGAGAGGCTGCACTTGAAGTATTGAAATCAATTGAAGATGTCAGAGCGGGCAGAGTGAAGGTTGACAGAGAGATGGATGAGCTCACTATGGCGCTCAAGAATCCAGAACACCCAGGATGTTGCAGGGGCTACGGGGTGGTACCATGGAAATTTGCCTTCAAAGGAGACATTGCCACCTATCGAAGCCGCAGAAGAAGAAGAGAGCGCGAAGAGGAGGAACGGCGGCAAGAGATAGAGAAAAGACTTAAAGAACACGAAGAAAAGTTGACGGCAGATATTGAACGGCGAGTGGCCGCCGCATTAAATGAGATGGCCCCATCTGGAGGACTGCCTCTAGTACAAGTTCCTTCTGCTCACAAAAGCAGTTGTGCTTCCGCAGCGGTTTCTGAAGAGCAAAGGGCAATAGAAGGAGTTCAAGTGGATAGCCAACGGTACCCTGTGGATGACATCTGTCGACGCACCACATGTGAGCTTCACAAGCCATTCGGCAACATCAAAATGAAGGTATGTATAATTCATGCTTTTATTAGCTCAATAATTGATGCATATATATTACTTTGAATTTTGTGGACAGGTATTCACAATGACGGTATAATTCATGCTAATAATAACTAATTAATTATTATTTCTCAGGTGGCGGACGGAAGTGCTTTTGCGTAGTTTCCTGGATAGACGAGCCACGGCATGCCGATTCCACCTGGCTACGCCTCTGTTAGCGTAGAGAAGATCTGTCAACCTGATTTTGAGGAGCTAGAGCTAGAGATCCCAGGAGGTGATGGGGAAAAGACACTTAAGGATGCGCTACACAGTATCATATTATGGCCAAAACGTTACATCGTCATAATCCCCGAGAATGATGGATCTCCGAGAGACCCCCTGGAGCCTCCACAATCGTCTCCGGGGCCGTCTTCGTCACTACCTGTTCGCGAGCCTCTACAATCGTCTCCGGGGCCGTCATCGTCACTACCTGCTCGCGAGCCTCTACAGTCGTCTCCGGGGCCGTCATCGTCACTACCTTCTCGCTCACCTTCTCCGCAAGAACCATACGACAATTCGGGAGAAGCGAGCTCCAGCGATCACGATGATGACATCCCTCCCAATTCACCTCAGCAACCATCGGCCGCAGAGCCACATAGGTCTCGAGCGCAATCTTTCAAGTCGGTGCAACCACCAAAGAAAAAATGAAAACGACCAGCAAAGAAAATGCCCGAGCCAAGGAAGCTAGCATGGGAGATGACAGATGAAGAAACAAAAGTGATTGTAGCTAAAGAAGTCGCGGACTACTTTGCAAAAGTGAGAGAAAAAAATAAACAGGAAGAGCTAGAGGCCAAAAAAATGAAGGTCGTAAGGAGAGACTCAAGGCTTTCATAGACGAGAAGGAAGCAATAAGGAGAAGGCAACCGCCGTTGAAAACGGACTATGAGCGTTCGGTGGACAAGTCTTATGCTAAGAAGAGACAACGAGGGTCGCCGAATAGTTACATCGAGCAAATACCTGCGTCGACGTCGGGGACCGCCACAAACAAGAACAAGGAGCAAATAGATGCATCCACGACCGATCGGACTAACTTGTTTGCGGGCCTCAGTGCAGAAGCACAAAAAGTAATTGACAACATATCTGCAGATGAACTGGCTCAGATCATTTATTTTTATGAACAAACAAAGATGCCTATTGGTGGTATTCTCGGCCTTGGAGACCTACCAGCGGATAATAATTTCGTACCTAGATGGCGTTTTGAGCTAGGACAACCTTTAGTGAAGCCATAATTGGTCAACAAGCTCCCAACTAAGATGCGCAGATTTCATGACTGGTACTTGAAGAAGTCAGCTGAGGGCCTGGAGATGTTTGGTATGCTCGTGAGACCTGGAGATTTTGCCCTTCAAAACGAGAAGGTGGTCTGGCTCCGATTCATTGATATCTATGAAATTTACCATCTGGACGCCATGAATACCGATCTTATGATGGCCTGGTGTCTGTAAGTGACATATTTTCATATGTTTATTAATAAATTTATTACATTTGTCGATCTACTAATTAACATTTGGCTTTCTTCTTGTGTAGCCTGCAACTTACTGAGATGCGAAGGAAGGGTTATTCAAGAATTGCTTTCATGGACCCATCTAAAGTTAACGAGGATGAGATCCGGAACCAACGAAAAACAACAATCGAGACCATTTATAGGCACTTAGATGAGTTTCATTACAAGAACCTTATACTACTGCCTTACAACTTCAGGTAAGTACGATTGTCATCTAATTATCCTTGTTAATTCTATTTAGTCAATTCTAATCTCCATGAGCATGCATACAGATTCCACTGGATTCTACTCATAATCACTATCGACAATAGCAACATCAATGTGTATGATTCATTGAGAAAAGATCCCTCAGAATACCAAGACCTTCAAGATGTATTTCACGAGTAATAATTCTATCTATGACATTTTTTAATGCAATATATATATTTAGCTTTTATACTAACATATTGTATCTTTTATTATTTTGCCTCAGAGCTTGGACCATGTTCATTGTAAATCACCGAGGAACATTTCGAGAAAAAATTAGATGGGTGTATGATTTTCCGGTACGTATACAAATAACAACTTCAGATTGGGAATATTTAAAATGTATAACACTAGAATTTCATAATCTGTTCTCCTCTCCACTTTAGTGTTTGAAACAAGAACAAGGAAATAATTTATGCGGGTACTACGTCTGTGAGCACATACACCATTACAGTGGCAACGTGGATGATGATAGTGTAAGTAAAATAAACCTATTAATAATACATCATTTTTATCCTTTTTTGTATATTTAATCGCTTGGTGTATTATATCAACCTATTTGCAAATTACAGAGGATTATAAAAAGTGACGCACTCATTGAGAAGGATCGTCTCTTGGCAATTCAAGAAGCTCTCATGGGATTCCTCATGGACGAGGTGGTTAATCCACAAGGAAAACATTATTATGACAGCCATCCAATTGACCGACTCACCTCCGAGGAAAGCTAATTGAGACTAGAAATTTGAACTGAATGATATTTTGAGGTATATATACTATATGGGGTTTTGATGTATATATACTAGTTTAAGAAAATACTATTTATTTTCATGTGTATAAATTATTATGTGTATATACATTTATAAGTTTATATATGTAGATATATAGGGTTTAATTTATATATATGTCTAATCTAAGTGCGTATATGATATATATAGACAGGTATACATATATACAAGTGCAAATACGTATACGTACATATACGGGTTAGACAACAATTACAATATACGGTCAAATCGAAAACAGCAAAAAAAAAACAGAGACGAGACCCTTTAGTCACGGTTGGTATTACCAACCGAGACTAAAGGGGGTGGGCACAGGCGCTGGCGTGCCCCCCCTTAGTCTCGGTTCGTATTACGAATCAGGAGTAAAGGACCCCTTTAGTCCAGGTTGGTTCACCCGGGACTAAAGGGGGGGGGGTCTTTTGTCTCTCATCATTAGTCCCGGTTGGACTTGAGAGACCTATACCCCTTACCAACCGGGACTAAAACCCCTCTCCCTACCAGTGTACAATAGCGTTTCGATGTCTCTGTTGTGAGTAGGGATGGCAATGGGTCGGGTCGGGTGCGGGTGGAGCAAAACCCACCCATTATGACACCCATCACATTTAGCTACAGCCACCCATTATCACACTCATGGGTGAAATTTCACACCCACACCCGCACCCGCTGGGCACCCGCTGGGTGTCGGCCACCCACTGGGTCCATCGCATTTATGATATATATAAATATGATGACATTATATCAAGCAATATAATAGGATAAAATCATGAAAGTCACAAATAGATAATTCTAATAACCCAAACTTCCAACTTATAGTCACATCACGTCACATAAATGTTCATAGTTCCAGCGAAAAAGTAAATTAGTCACCATACTCAATACATCACATAAGCAAATATAGAATAAAGATTTAAACCTAGCCTTAAGATTGAAAATACAAGGTATAGATTACAACATCAATCATCATAAATCTATCAAATAGGTTTAGTACCTATAAAAAAATTATTATTTCGAGCCCCATAGGTCACCCACGGGTTAAAATCTACACCCGCACCCACACCCACTTAATACGGGTCGGGTCGGGTCGGGTGTAGACCCATGGGTGAAATTCTGCACCCGCGCCCGCACCCATTGGGTGTGAAACCCGTGGGCACCCGCACCCATGGGTCCGACTGCCATCCCTAGTTGTGAGAGAACTTGTCTGGAGAACCGTCCGAGCTAGGCGCGGGCATAAGCGCAATCTTCTACCGTGCAACATTTAAAATAATGTATTTGGTAGCTCAACGCTACCTTATTGGAGAGGGTCTAACTCGTCCTAGAATAAAATAATATACAAATAAAGAAGCAGTATGCAGATCAGGCTGGAGTACTAAACTATATTTCTTATGAGAAGATGAATTAAACAAGTACAGTGCATAGAAGCAAACATACTTACCCCATTAAGGTCCAATATAGACAGACTCACAAATCTTAGAAACTGAAGAAATCACCATAAATATTTCGTTGGGAATGCGTACATGATCTACCACTAAAATAAAAATACGTATTAAGATGACATAAAGAATTAATGCTATACATGCATGGGCTAGGAACAATTATCCCACTCATCAACCAAGTTATCGTTTGATTGACAAAGTGTGTTTATTTTTTGTTAAATACTACACAAATTAAGCTAGTAAGTAAAGTGTGTAGTATTAATAAAAAACATACTATGCAATTTTCCTCAAAGAGGATACTATGCACAAAATTGCGGCTGGTACGGTCCTAGCAATATACACAAGTAATATATGATGGTCTTAGGTGAGTGTGATTGCTCGTGTGAACCACACACTGACTTAGGTTACTTCGTACGGATGATGCCGGCCAAGCTAATGCCAGAACAAATGGGGTTAGACTAGTATTTAATTTGGGGGCATGATGGTTTATATTTTTAGTATTTAATGGGCCATGCACACTTTTTTTTGAGCCAATTAAGCTTATACTTATATTTTTGGGTGGTTTCATGGAGCTATATTGTGCAAAAGGAGCAATACTTACAATTATCCCTCTTTATATTTTGTTAATTGGAAAATCATCCCCTTATCTTGCCGTGTGGCTCCAAGCTATCACGTTGCCTTACGTGGCAGTGGTGTTCCTCTTGGAGCAAAGCAGTGATGGAAACCATCAACAATATGGTCGATCTTTATTAGGTTGGGTTCCTTGTCCATGATGTTGTAAGGAACCCGACCATCCATCGGAATAAGAAAGGAACCCGACCTACCACATGTCTAGGAAAAAGTCGTGATTAACTAAAATATAATAAGATATTAGAATTAGATATATTTTCTTTGGTCATATTAGCTATCATAGGATCATCTTAAGATCACCTCCCATGGCTACCACTTTTGTGTCAGTTATGGCCCGCAACCCACTTTGCCACGAGGTCAACTTTGAATTTTTGTCATTTCCTCGCCTCATTGATGCCTGATGCGTCTAGCTCACTACTTGACCTCCCCGCTACTTGTATGCCTCCTTGTCGACCATAAAGCATCTACATCCTCATCTTTCACCTCTAACTGCATGGCCTAAGGTTTGGGGTGTAGTACCCCCCCCCCTTATTTTTGTACCAATCGATATCGTCTGAGACCATCATTGATTCAGTCGTAATGTCATCACAAGCGTCATAGTAGCTATGCATACCTGGTGTTTAACTAGTTTCCATTTACTCGAAGGCTTGTTGTGAACTCTTGTTGACATCAGGTCGTAAAAGACTTATTAACGTTGCTAATGTAATCTCCAATTGAAGTTAGATTTTGTTTGCATGAACATAATTAATTTTGTATGATTTCGAGAATCTTGACTTTCCAAAAAAAGTTTTGTACTTTGTGTTGGAATCGGAGTAAGAATCGCAAAGATAAAATATCGATTTGAGAGAGAGAGAGAGAGAGAGAGAGAGAGAGACGGGACGACATGTGCATTCAATGCACATATAATATATTGTCGAACGACTTAGCACGTGTAGAAGTTCAAGGCGTCGCCGCACTAGAGATCCAAGTGGCAGAGCGCTAGAAGAAGATACGCTCAAAGAAGATACCAAAGCAACTAACATAAGCAAGGACCGCATCAAGTTGTCTAAGGCACGAGCGTTGTCGGGTTGGTGTCTAGAACATGTGGTGAGGTGATGAGAGAGAATCAAGCAGTGCTGCCATGCAATCCGCTATGAGATTCGCCCTAGAATTAGCTTTGGGTATGACCATGTCAACATTCGAAGCTCCGAAGGGAAATTTGACTCCCTGGAACTTACTAAAAAAAGGAAAAGGGGCCATATGTGACATCCCAGAAGATTGTATTGCGGTCCCTACACTTATATCATCAAAGAACAACTCATAAGACTCGGGCAAAACATTAGATTTGTCAGACACACTAGATTTCATAGCGTCATCATTGAGATTCGCCCTAGAATTCCTTGTTGAACCAGTGCTGACATTGGGATGAAGGATTGAGAACGAAAAGATATCCTCATCCAAGACCACATCTCAAGAAATATAGTGGCAATATCTAAGCACTTGTGGCCCTTACATGAATTGCTATATCAAAGAAAGGTGCATTGCATCGAATAATTTAAGCTTATACATGTTGTAATAAGCACGAAGGATGGTCCAACATGCACAACCAAATACACGAAGATATGAATAAGATTAATTTTCTCCAAACAATCATTTCAAAAGGGGTTGCAAAAATCAACCTGCTCTTTCCTACATGCCACCATGAGTTGGCCCCAAGGTTCACTCTAAGTCTCTGATCATTAAGGCTTCACCACATTGATGCCTAATGTGTCCAGCTCACTACTAGGCCTCCTTATTCACCTCTGGACCACCTCTTTGTCGACGATAAGGCATCTACCTCCTTGTCGGTCACATGTAAATGCATGGTTTAAGCTTCAAGGAGTAGCACTAGAGGCGAAGACGCCCATATAGTACGATAGGGTGGAGCAGCTGCCCCATCTACCGCCATAGTAGGACCCCACCCCCATGGAGTTTTTAGGCAGTCAGGGGTGAGCAGGAGGTCGAAAGCAAGGAGACGGTGGTGTTCTGGCATGTCTAGTGGATATAGGAGGAAGCAGAAAAAACATGCTATTTTGGGCTGGCTGTGGGTGGCTACGTGGAGACTTGGAGAGGGCCCAATAGAAGCCTAGAAGCACAACCCACATCCCCTCTTTGGCCCCCTGCCGCCGACCTTTCTGCTCAGCCCACCCTTGAGCAGGCGCTAATAGGCGTGGCCCACCCCATTCGAGGTCATGACATGCGCCCTAAGGCATTGGGGGAGGCCCAACAAGGGTGTTCAGCCCCGTAGAGGGATGTTGCTTTGGAGAGAGCGAACTCAAGTGCCGAAAAGACCGTTGGCCCCAGCAGTCATCATGTCCCCATAAAAACATCATCATATATATGATGGACAGGATGCGCTTGCAAGCACCTCAGGGATAGTCCTCAGCCTCTATCCCTTGTCAAAATCTATCTGACCAAGGAGCTGGTGGTCGGGCCTGCCACACAACTACAGAGGGGACATAGTCCCTCCAAGGGCTAATGCCTCTCGAGGACAAGCTCAGGAGGGTCTCTCGCATGCCATCACGGCGGCATGTGGATCCAGGCGAGCTAGGATCTTAATGAGGCAAATTCTTGAAACAAAGAAGGGGAGATTACAGAGTGGTGAATATGGTCCTGGTCAGATCCGTGCAATTTGAGGAAGAGCAAAGCGTAGAGTCAAGCTGGTGCTTCATTGTCATAAAGTGGACGCCCCATTGCCTACCGTGTTAACACACATGATGGTTGAGGACGTAGAGAGGGAAAGCTTTAGCCTCTGAACCACCACATGTTAGAGTATTGGCCTATAAAAGGATGACTATTGTACTAAGAAGGCATCACACAAAAACTAGGCTCTAGCCCCAAATCTAGCTGCGATAATACATACATACAGGATGTAGGGTAGTATTACTCCCCTAGGCGACATGAATTAAGCTGTCCAAACTGCTAGTCTCACACCAACCACTCGAACAGCTCCCCACAATCATCCTACTCGTGCTCGTATCTTGGCGCGTGTACTTGCCCCCAGGTCAGATCTCTAAAAAAGGGTCCCTCTGAACCCTTGCTCACAGTGCTTGCATGCCATCATCACCCGACGCCCATCTTGTGCCCGCATCGTCCTTGCCGGTGGTGGCCGTCAAAACCTTAGTCGCACACCCTCCGCAAACAACTACTTACTGCTAGCGCTGGTGTGGTCCTTGGCCACCACCACCACCATAGGAGGGAGCTTCCATGTACGATGTGGAGGAGGAGGGGACGGGAGGGCAGGGGATGCCGTCGCCGTCGGTGGGTGCGGGCGAGGAATAGGGCGGTATGCCGGCACCAAAACTTCGTAACATGCATCCAGATGCTGAGCAGCTGAGCATGGTCCCGTTAATGACAACATTGGGCGAGGGTGAGGCGCCCTCAAATCGCCCCTCTCTTCGCATTAGCAAGAAGAAAATAGTATGAGGTAAAATCAAGTATCCTCTGGCCTGCTCTTTGAGCATATGTTGAAATAGCTTTAGACTTAATAACTTGATATTGTGCTACACTGAGAAGGAAATTTTTAGAAGCATTGATGGAGATGAAATCAAGAAAATATTAAGCTAGCAAAAGTCAGGTTATGGATTTGCCTTTTCCATCTAAAATTTAGACATGATTGGTTCTTGTATTAGTAGAAATGTGTCGAAGATTATGTTATAACATCTTAAACCTTCATATGTTGCCTTTTGTGATTGTATTGTTATGATTTCAATATAAATGCCATACAAATGCTTTTTTTGCACTTATGTTGGTCATACGAGTCCACCTCAACTATTTTTTTTTTGACCAGCTCCGCCACTGTGTAGCACCCACCACTTTTTTTTTATACCAAATGTGGGTCTGGTTTAGCGTTGAAACCATAATTCATTCAGTCATCGTGCCACGAAGTGTCAAAGTAGCTTTGCCTGGCTAGTGCATTAAGAAAGATAACTAATTTAGTATGCATGCGTCTCTCGACTTTACTAAAAAAAGTTTTTATACTGCATGTTGGAATCGGAAGAGTAAAATTAAAGGTGCAATGATTTAAAGTATTGGGGCATAATGGCAATGATCATAAATAACTTGAAGTATAGGGGTAATGTATGATGGACAAAGAAATCATTGCTCATTTTAGAAATACTAGCAAATTTGTCAGTACATTGCTACTGATAATTGAAAATCACATTGACCTATAGTTTTTACATGAATTATATAGGTAATTCAGAAATCACAGAAAAGTGATCGCAAGTTTTGTGATAAATGATTTTTTTCGCAACCTCTTATACAAACCTGAAAATTTTTCTAGGGGTTTGAAATTTACAGTGAGGAAAAGTCCCAGAAAGTTAGTGTGACGTAGTTATGCATGGCTTAAATTGCAAGGACCAGGTTATGCTTGAGTACTACTCCCTTCATTTGAAATTTCAGGCCATTTTAACTTTTCTAGATGTGCAGTATGTATCTAGACATTATCTATATATAAATGTATAGTAAAAGCTATATATATATATATATATATATATATATATATATATATATATATATATAGAAAAGGTAAAACGAACTAATACAACTTTGGATGGAGTATAGTATATATGAAAATAAATTAGGAGGGACCATACTTATACCTGATGAGGCGTTGCGGCAAACTTGAACTGTACTTGCTGTGGGTGGATATATCGGGGTGCGTTTGGTAAAGTTCCATTGATTCTAATTCTCTATAGAAACAGTTCCTCTGAGAGAAGCGATTCTGTCACTAAAAGTAGTTTCTTTAATTCTCTAGCATAAATAGAATCAGGGAGAAGCTATTTTTTTTAAGCTTCAACCTCTTTGTTCATTTCAGAGAACCACTTCACGAAATCAGTAGAGAATCAGTTCTCTCTAAAAAAAAATTATTTGGCAGAGTTCCTGCTAGAATCAGCTGAGAATCAGATGAGCTCTGCCAAACATACCCTAAAATGGTGGTGATGCTACGATTCTGGGACGTGAGGGTACAAGAGAAGTATGCAGTAAACTAGCTAAGATGAAGGCAATGATGTTTTGGTAGATGAGCTCTATCTTGCTAGCTAGCACATGGTTCACAATTTACAGCAACACGGTAATTAACATCTTGTTTAGTTCGGCAACTTTTCACTATTTACTCATCAAATCGGATATATTGACACTTATTAGGAGGATTAAATATGAATTAAAGACAAAACTCATTCCGTACCCTCTGGATGAAATTGCGAGACGAATCTATTAAGTCTAATTAGGCCATACTTAGACAATGTCGTGCTAGAACAAACAATCTTTATTGATGGATTAGTTAGACTTCAAAGATTTATCTCGTGGGTTTTCGTCCATCTTTATAATTATAATTAGTTTCCTAATTAGATCATGTTTAGTCTTTCTAATCTTCGATTTACAATTGTTACGGTATTATTATTATTTTTCAAATCTCTTACCGAACTGAACAAGGCCTAAGGTCATTTCCATCAAAATTCGAGAAACGCAGAGACAGGACGCGCGGCTTTGGTTCCAATTATTCTTCGTACGTGGGCATTTGGAGATGTCGTCAGTGGTCTTCTTCATTATGGCTTTGGGCAGGTTGGAAAACTCACCCACCTGAACGAACAGCGACATGGACGGAGGTGCTCGATCTGGCCAAAGCAAACAGACGGCAGCAACTTCGGGTGGGATATGGCCGAGAGCTGATGACCGACGCGGACGGTAGACGGTGGCTTGACGACAGCCGCGGATGAGCACAGATTGCAAGCGCCGAGCGGCGCCGATGATGGCGCGCGATGGTGTTTGTTGGGAGAGAAGAACCAGAGGACGCTGACGCTGTGACTATGCGGACGACAAATTTGCAGACTGGGGACATCGACAAATTTGACACCACACCTCAGCAGCAGTGAGGAATGTTAGCAGAAAAAAAACAGAGAGAGAGAGCCTGTTTGATTATTCACGGCTAACACTCCACACGGGGCTGCCATTCTACTGATCAAGACAATAAAAAAAGAAAAGGAAAAGAGCAGTAACAGAAAAAAAAAGCTTTCAACTGAGTCTATATGACTTGGCATCAGCAGCCCAACTGATATGCGGGCTCGATCCTACATGTCTCCAGTTCTTCATGGAGCATTAATAGGTCAGCAGTCTTCATGGCTCGGGCAGGTTGGAAAACTCACCCACCTGGACAGCGACATGGACGTCCAAAGCAAGCAGACGGTAGCAGCTTCGGGTGGGATATGGCCGAGAGCTGATGACCCGCGCGGACGGTGGGCGTTAGCTTGGCGACAGCCGATGAGCACAGATTGCGAGCTGAGCGGCGACGACGACGATAGCGGTGGCGTCTACTGTTGGGAGAGAAGAAATGGGAGGGGGAATGAAGGGCGATGACGACGACGTTGTGGCCATGTATGTGGTCATCGTCGCGCCGCTGGAGACGAGGAGGAGGAGCCGCGAGCTCGTACGACGATGACGAGATCGATCCGCCACTAGTAGAAATATTAATATCTATGACGATTTGGTAGTGACGTTCCGTTTATTCGTCATGAAAGTGGTCTCTACCGTGACGAATTTTGTAACTTCGTCACAGATAACGAGTGACAGTGCCAAGCCACTCAAAATAATGACGAAACTCAGAGGATGGTCACCGAACAACGAACCTGTTTCGTCACAGATGAATCATTCCAGTTCTGCCCGTGAGGAACCAACGACGAAAGCAAACTAGCGTCACGGAACAACAACATTATCGTCACAAAACAATTTGAAAAAAGAAAACAAGGATGTTGTCCCACATGCAACCACGTGTAATTGTGGGTCCGGGTCCCACATACGGTCCCACCATCGCATGGCCCCACCAACGCATGGTCCCACATGTGGGCCCCACCAGTGCATGGTCCCACATGTGGGCATCACCAGAACCTGGTCCCACTTGTGGGCCCCACCAGTGCCTGGTCCCACTCCCCTCCGCTCTGGCTAGGCTGGTCGACCACGCGCAGCCCAGCAAGGCACCCACCAGGCCGACGTGGGCCACCAGGCCAACGCAGCCCAACACGGTGCGAGCCACCAGGCCAATGCAGCCCACCACGGCCAGAGCGGCCCAGCACGATGCGGGCCACCAGGCCAACGCGGCCCAGCATGGTACGAGCCACCAGGCCAATGCGGCCCACAAGTTAATCCCGCGCAAAAAAATGGGGTGGACGGGGATTCGAACCCCAGACCCACTTGTTACAAAGAACAACATCTTACCACTACGCCAATTCATTGTTTCTGATTCTGTCAAGGATTTCGTTGCTTTTGTACCTTGGTACACATCATCCAACCACCTGGCCCACGTTATCAGACCCCTCCGCGCCCAGTCACCCGACCACACCGGCCCACATCGCCTGAATTTAATTCGTAGCGGGGAGGGTGGCAAAAAACGGAGGAGACGGGACTCGAACCCGCGCCCTCGCACATCAAGAGTGCAACTATTACCACTGCACCACTTCATCAGTTGTACTGGTTTGATGATAGTTCAATTCATATACTGAGCGATGGAGTTTCGGGACCACGTGGCAGCACTGGGATGGTCGGGTTGCTTCGCCGGGACCACGTGGCGCACGCTGAGCTCGTTTCCCCCATCGTTTTTCTTTTTAATCTACAATTAAAATTTGAAACTGGTGTTTCTCGGTCATAGTAACTTCAAATTCATTGATTCTTTTTTCTGATTTTTTCTAAAATCGTGATATTTCATGTAATGTCGTTTGTTTGCATATTAATTGCAATTTCATTTATCTTTTTATATAGCTTCTTTTCTTCTACCGAAAGACAATAAATAAAACATATTTTTGCATAATAAATGGTAACATAACTTCATATTTTCTAATGTTATGATAAACATAAGTTTGTAGCTATGTTTGACATGCGTACGACTTTGAAAATGTAAATCACCACTCAAATCTCAAAGTTTGTGTTGAGTTATTAGAAACTATGTCAGAGATGTATCCATTTGTAAGCAGTGTATGTCGTCACTTACTTGAAACCACTTCAATTTTTTATGACAAGATTGTGGACCAAACACATGTTGTTATGCCAAATTGTAGAATTTTTTTGACCAAATTCAAATATTATTGTGATTATTATGTTGTACTATTGACATATAAGTTTGAATGTTCCTTATAACTCAAATTGCATTTCTCATCAATCTCCAAAACATGGCCTAGAATGGAACATAGAAGCCTAAATATGATTTTTGCAAAATTTTTCCAGTCTTATTGGAGGTACACATAGGTCAACTTGGAATTACTTTCGGTAAGCACATAGAAATTCAATTAAATGATAGAAAATAGTAAATTTATTTGAAAAATCATGAAACTCCTAGAAGGAAACTTAAATGTTGTCTTTTGCATGTTAAAAATGTGTTGCGGGTATATAAGATAATTAGTTTTCAAGTTACTTCATAAAGGTGTTCAAAAATGTCAAGAGGTATTCAAATCCCTCCAAGCCCTAACTTTGAATTCTCAAAATTACTTTTGATTTTGTGTAGCAACTTGAAAAACTCCAAAAACAAAATTTTCTCAACTTTTCGTGCTCTACAACTTTGTTTTAAGAATCACTTTCAAATTCGGCCTCCAAATTGAAATTTGAAATAGGGGAACATAATAGGGTTTTTCAGGATTCAAAATTACTTCAAATTTTATATGAAAAGTTTGAAAACTCAAAATACCAATATTGTCCTTCATGAAAAGATCCACGATATTGCTTTTGTAACCAACATCAAATTCTTTTTATATTTTGAATTGAAACAGGGATAAAATTCAACACATCTACCTCACAACTATGGATGAACTGGGATGAACAAGTGTGGTTTCTCTTTTTAATCTTTGACTAAAACTTGTAATTAGTTTTTCCCCCTCATACTAACTCCAAATTGGATGATTCTTTTTCCTAAAATTTTCTAAAATCATGCTCTATGAAGATAATGTGTTGAGTTTGGGTTTTTTTTTTCATGTGATCAAGTTTGAGAATTCAAAATTTGAATTGTTTTTAAAAGTGACAATTTTAGACTGCATTTTGAAACCCGAAATGATGTCAGCTGAAGAAGTGATGAATACCAAAGTTTCATAACTCGTCAAGCTCTATAAACTTTATTTAGGTCATTTTTTGATTTGAGAAAGTGATAGTGTACATCACTCATTAATCCTATGTTCACTCACATAGTTTAAGAAACTACGTGAGGGGTTTGTCAAATTTGAACTAAGTATTGTAACCACTTTCTCAAATGATAAAGTGCTCTAAATAAAGTTTGTAGATCTTGATGAGTTATGAAACTTTGGTATTCATCACTTTTTGATTTGACATCATTTAGTGTTCGAAAAATTTGCATCTAGTTGTCATTTTTTGAAATTCAAAATTTGGATTGTTTAAACAGAGTCAGATGGAGAAATGACCAAAATAAAGTTTGTAGATCTTGATGAGTTATGAAACTTTGGTATTCATCACTTTTTGATTTGACATCATTTAGTGTTCGAAAAACTTGCATCTAGTTGTCATTTTTTGAAATTCAAAATTTGGATTGTTCAAACAGAGTCAGATGGAGAAATGACCAAAATAAAGTTTGTACATCTTGATGAGTTATGAAACTTTGGTATTCATCACTTTTTGATTTGACATCATTTAGTGTTCGAAAAACTTGCATCTAGTTGTCATTTTTTGAAATTCAAAATTTGGATTGTTCAAATAGAGTCAGATGGAGAAATGACCAAAATAAAGATTGTACATCTTGATGAGTTATGAAACTTTGGTATTCATCACTTTTTTATTTGACATCATTTAGTGTTAAAAAAACTTGCATCTAGTTGTCATTTTTTGAAATTCAGAATTTGGATTGTTCAAACAGAGTCGGATGGAGAAATGACCAAAATAAAGTTTGTACATCTTGATGAGTCCTACAAATTTGGTATTCATTATGTTTTCATTTGAAATCATTTATTATATATAAAAATATATATTTGTATGCACAAGATAATTATTTAAGTGTTATTTCACAATGGTGCAATAAAAAGAAAAAAGAAAAGGAAAAACGATAAGCAGAGAAGCCCATGTGGCCCAAATAGTCCAACTTTTTACGGCCGTCGATCGTGGATCCGATGGTTCTGATCGTGTTTCCTTGGTATATAATGCCCTTCCCAGTCGAAACCCTACCTCAAACGCATTCCTCCCCACCCCTCCTCTCGCCCTGCACCCTCTCGCCGGCCATCGACCGCCTGCTTGACCCCGGCTCTTCACCAACTCCAGTCTCCACAGGTTCTTCCCCAACTCCACATCGCTTTCTCGGAATCGCCCGCCGCCGCAGCCGTCGATCCCATCCACCTCCGACGATGCTGGTAAGCTCCCTCATCCTCCTCCTCCTCCCCGTTGCCATGGTTTCCTTTTCCTCTCTCGCGCTCGCCCATTTCCCTCACATCTCCTCTGCATCTCGCCCCCTGCTTCGCAGATCCCCGCGAGCCACGCCATGAGGAGGCATCTTCTGCATGACGCCCGCGACCTCGGCGTCCTACGACTTCAGCTTTGTCGACCTGACGGCGGGGCGGCGCTGCCGGATCCCATCCGCACAGGCCGGGGCGTCGAGCAGACCAGCTCCAAGCCCACGAATCTTGGAGCCTTGACGCACGGGGATAGCAGAGGAGAGGAGGACGCGCACGCCATCTCATGTTCGTCCACACCTAGCTCCCCCTTTCTCAACCTCCATGGCTCCATCCATCCAATCCAACCCTAGATCCCCCGTTCGTGCGCCTATTCCTCGATGGGGCCTCTCGATTCAGCGCGGGATTGGTTGTTGGGGTAAGAAATTGACACTGCCGTTGCTTTGAACTAGCTCACAGGTCACATGCCACTTGGTTATGTATGGACTGTACTGAGGCAAATGTTGAACATTGCTTCGTTGCTTGGCACTTGTGTGTTGATGCTCTCTCATCGAGATGTCAGCGTAGAATTTTAGCAGGTGACTATTGCATAGTACGTGTTTCAATCGAGACTGACGCAAGTGAAGAATAGTGTTTACATTGCGAGCCTTTACACAAGTTGTTGCCTGTGTGATTGTACACTGAACTGTTCTTGTCAGTGCTTGGTAGGAGTAGATAGTATTTGATCCATGTCATTTTCAACTATTTGTGTGAACCGAATCCTGACCTATACAGACTAGGAGCCTTTTTTGTGCCAATAACACGCAATGGGTGTGCTTGATGATTATAAATTCATGGACTATTGCTAGTGCTGGAAAATCGGTTCTGTTGTGATTTATTCATCTTTTATGCATTAAAACAAAGATGAATGGTTCTTACTTTGCAAACTATTCCTTTTCTTTATTATGATTTCTGTGTCGTTGCTTGTAATCATCAACTGTTCTTTTCATATGTAATCTGTGTCGTTGCTTGTTTCAGACTGTTTGTTTCATCAGGGCTATCCTTCCTGGATGTTTTCTTTTCACCCCTTTCTCATGTATCAAAACGGTGCTGTACAACAGTTTGGCCACTTTTGGTCTTTACTTCAGTAAAGGCTGGGGCTATGCCCTATAATTCTAAAAAAAACAAAGTTGAATGGTTCTTACTTTGCAAACTATTCCTTTTCTTTATTATGATTTCTGCCAAATGCAGTCGTTGATAAGTTTTTTAGTTCATTATTTGAAGGGAAAAAATTATTTGGTTCAGTTGTCTACATAATGTTTCATGTGATGCAAGCTGGTCACTGAAAATCATAATAAGATGTGCAGTTCATTTGGAAACTAAACTGTTTTGTGTGAGCGTTTTAGTTCCAATTAGGTTCCTCACCCATCTATTGTTATGTGCTAATATGGATATACCATACTCGCTACTGATCTACTTATCTCTAACTCACTCTCATATTTCTTATTTTTTGATATGTGCATGTGCACTTGATGGCGTATCTGAATCCTGGAGCTGCATCCCACATGCAGTCAGCATTGCTTGTTGGTAAATGATCCTTGTTGCTTGTATACTGACAGAACACATGCGCGATTGCTTGCTTTTGAATTCTGAATCATTTTTTTATGCAGTCGGGGCCAGAGGCGAGCAGCACGCCAGCATGGAGGAGGGAAAAAAGGTTAATTTTGGCGTTGTGTTGAACACTGAACAAAAGCTTCAGATCCTGAAGAAATTCTAGCTGATAGGCTCACCACTTTTGTGGAAAGTTGGCTAAAGATTCTGAATTGCAAATAGATATATGCATATAAAATTACTGGATGGCTGCCGCTTTGCGGCCTACTGGATTAGTATCAGAAACTCGCAGCATGCCACTTCTGATTTCTTTTTCCTTTTTAACATAGACATATATTCAGTTTGATTGCTTGAATACTAGTTTGATTGTACTCAATAATCTGTGAAACCAACATATGTGCTTGGCTACTTGCTGTGAACTGAGCTCCAGCTTCGGTATCTTGTCAGGTGGTTGTGCTGAAGGTATCCCTGCATTGCAAAGCATGCGCTGGGAAAGGAAGAAGCACCTCTCCAAAATGGAAGGTATCTGGCTGTAATCATAGTACCTGGATAACTTCGGCTGGAAGCTCCAGATATAAACTGGAAAATCATTGCATAAACCCTCCCAGCCCCACATGGAATGATTACTAATGATCACATAAATCAAGCTAGTTCTATTTATGCTTAGCACTGTGAGATGTTTGATTAGTATTGTACACTTTTAAAGAGTATTAATAGCTACTGTGATGCTATTGTTAGACTATGAATCTTATTTATCTCTCTTGTACAAATTATCTGTGGGATAGTGCTCATCTCGTTTCTGCTCCATCTTATTTTCAGCAATGCTTTGCTCTTCGCTGCTTACTCTGGCGCCTTTGATCCATTCGTCTTTGGATTGGTTTGCTTCAGTGACAATCGACCCATAGGTAAGGAGCAGTTAGTTGGAGTGAAGTAATAATGAACTGCATCTGCGTGCTCTAGCTTTAAGCCTGTCTAATGGTATGCTGAACTGCTAGTGATGCTGGATTAACAAATGCATGTGATCAATTTTTTATGTGATTCTGAATGGGAGCATATTGATGCTGTCTGTTGCATGTTGCTATATGTCGTATGTACGTATTGCATATCATTTTGTTCAATGAGCATGTTGTTCGGTCATGTCTTAAAAACTGATGTTTCTACATTCATAAGTTCCCAATCTTACTTTATATATTATCTAGAACATTACTTCTTATTACTGAACCAACAAACCGATGACTTTGTCAATGCAACTGCAGGAATTGGAACTTAAAAGGGAGCATGCTGATTTTGAGGTAAAATTGGAGCTTCTACCATGGTGGCTTCTGATGCTAGATGAAAACAATGGTACCTATATGTTGTGCCTATTGTGTGATTGTGAATGTGCAATTGTGGATCTGTTGTGAGCATGTATGTGATCTGGGATCTGTAATTTGTTGAAATTATGTGTATTTTGAGTTGTAACTTGTTTTGTAATAAGTGGGTTTAAATTTGGCAAATTTTGGTGGGCTGAATTTTTAGTATTGCTGAATGAGCTAGAATAAAAAAGTGAATCAGTGAAATAATTGGCCCAATTTAGGCCCATCTCTGAATTGTGTACGTGATGACGACATCATAGCCACATCAATTGCCACGTCATTGTCCAATAGACAACCACGTCATCATCCATGTAGGCAGCCATGTCATTGTCAACGTAGCAGCCACATCATTGTCCATGTACGCAGCCAGCGTGGCACCGAGCCACGTCAGCAGCCAGCGTGGCACCGAGTCACGTCAGCAGCCAGCATGCACGGCGCCACGTGGCGGTCACTTCCATGACGAAATTAGTGACGATGTTCACTAGTCATAGAAGACGAGCGGTTACATGACGAAAAACGTGTCTGTCACTGAAAAGGAGCAGTTCTGTGACGAAAATGGCTGATTCGTCACGGTGCGACAAATGTGACGCGCTTTCTATGACGATCTCCAAATCGTCATAAATTCGTCACAGAAGGTTTTCAATGACGAATTTAGCTTGTTCCGTGACGAAAGTGTTTTGTCATGGATGTGAACATTTCTACTAGTGCGCGTACGACGATGACGAGCCGCGGGGTTCCTTCGCCACCTGCCGCCGCGGGGCCCCTGCTCCTCTACGGCCGCCGCCCGATTCCCCAACGCCGCCGCGCGAGAGAGAGAGATGCGCCGGCGACCACCGCGGAAGGTGGATGGGGCGGAGGGAGCAAGGTGGGTGGGGAAGCAGAGGCGAGCAAAGAGAAGGGGCGGTGGATAAGAAAGAAAGAGAGAGAGGAGGGGCTGACGTATGGGGCCCGCCGGTGGTAGTTGGGATGGAGATGAATTATAGAGGATGATGAATGCACGAGATGTAGATTTGAAGGAGAGAATCTTGATGACCAGGATAGAATATTCTGTTTTGAAGGAGGAAATAGAGGATGGCGAGTGTGGATGGTCTAAGCATGGCAGCTGGGCTGCATTACTCTATATAGTATAAAAAAGTGTTTGGTAGAAAAACGAGTAGAGCTCCACACAACTCTAGATTAAAAAATAGTTCCGCTCTAAGTTTTTCCAGCTAAATAATCTCAGGTCCGGCAACTCTATCTCGGATCTGTTCCATAAAAATGGTAGATCTGACACCAGATTCATGGATTTCACAGAACACCTCAGGGGGTTTTCCACCCATTCTAAATTTGGTAGAGTTGGTGAAATTTAGCCACCATGCCACTGATCAGTGGAAAGTGACGGAAAGTGATTGGTAGAGTTGGTGAAATTTGTTATATTCTTTCTTTCTCCATCGTTGTGCTCATCCGCCACCGCCATCCGTCGCTGAGCAGAGGAGGGACCCCATCCACCGCCGCCTGCTAGCACCGAGAGTTTCGCCGACCCTATCCATTGCTGAGAAGAGGAGGGACCTCATCCGCCGCCGCCATCCATCGCTGAGCAGAGGAGGGACCCCATCCGCTGCCACCGCTTGCAAGAACCGAGAGTTCCGCCCAACCTCCATGGCTGCGGCTGGAGCTCGGAGACCCCGCCGCCGACACCCTCTGGCCTCAGTGCGACTCGGTCGAGCGCGGCGGCGCGGCGAGCCCGGCGCGGCCACCGCCTTGGCCCTGACGGACCTGGCCGAGCAGGCGCGCGTGCAGGCGAGGTCGCGCCGCACCCGCCCGCCTCAGCGTGCTGTGCTGCGCCTCCGCCCGCCGCCGGACTTCTACGCTCGAAACACGACTTCCTTCCTGCGAGAACCGCCATGGCGGAGGGCATGGAGCTCGAGCACCAGAGCTAGAAGTATCGTTTCTTTCTCCTAATCGTCTGTGGGGTCACGAGCTCGTTTCAGCATCTTCTCCGAGCGCGTGCGCCCCCTCACTGAAAACTGTCGTGCTCGCCTCAACTCGCTCGTGTGGAAGACCTCGTTCTCTCCGCGCTCGGTAGAAGGAAGAAAATGATTTTTTTTAATTTTCTATTCGCCTAACATATGGGCCCTAGATGTCATAGAGATGGTGGAAAATCTAGAGGTGTACCAAACACTTTTCGGGATCTCAGATCCACGTTGGAGCTGCTCCACGGTGGATCTGCAGCTCTGGAGCTATTTTTCAGAGCTGGAGCTCTGCCAAACACGTCCTAAAAAGACTGCTGCTATGTGTGGTTCACTATGGACCTGCGTTTAGATATTTCTGGTTGTTGCTTCCGCCCGATGGGTCCGGACGTACGTAGCGTAGCTTTATCGTTTAATATGGAAACGTCTAAACAATGACACGTCATGCATACGCGACTAGCACAGCCCGGCAGCAGGAAGGTGGGCCGCTGTGGCCCACGCAACATCTTTAATTTTTTACTTTTTAAAATACAATAACTTCTCAAGGAAATGACAATTTTCAATTCCATTCGCATCATGTTTCTGATGTTGAGATTACAAAACAAGACTCATGATTGATATATTTTGAAATATTTTTCATATACTTGCAACTTATACTGAGTGTGTGGCAGCTACTCATGTATAAATCTATCAACACATGCTATCCACTTATGTATAAATCTGCCAGTACATTCTGTCAACTTGTGTTGTATTTGTAGTAGCTACTTCTATAAAAAGTGGTCTTTGTACAATTGTACTGAATAAGTTGATATTGCTGTTGTTGCTGAGCACCCAAGTTGTTGTTGCTAGCATCCAAGTTTCTATTGATGTTGTTGTTGAGCACCCGAATTGCTACTAGTTGCTTCTGCTAAAGCACCAAAATTGCTGCTACATGTTGATGCTGAAACATACAAGTTGCTAATACCACTGTATATAAGTTGATAGTAATTATCTCTGATCAAAAGAAATGCAGGAAAGTAAATGAGATGACGTCATTGGTGGCTATTTTTCGGCATCCATGAATTGCTCCACGTGACAATAAAAAAATTCCCCACTTCACTATTTGTATTTGCTCTGCAGAGGATTTGAGAAGGAACAGGTCGCGCGCTAGCATAATAGCGCGACTAGTCACAGCATAACTCGGTCCCATAATATATTGATAGTTGGTTTGGAGAGTCTTTTGATTTACCTCATCATTTAGGAAGTTGTTTATTTTTAAATCCTTATTAAACTTTAAATTTAGCTAAGATCACATAAATTTCTGGAGTTGCTCCGCACCACTAAAAAAATATAATGTGTCGGGTGGAAGGCGGACACGCGCTGAGGAAGAGAAACACGTTACTACTTTCATGATTAGAAGGCCACACATGCATATATGTCTCACCTTTAGCGACGTCTAATAGCGCATGTGGATACTTGGGTGAGATAACACTCTACGATTGCAGGTCTCATCCACCTTGTCCACCACCCATGGCACCACGAGAGAAGGATGGCGGGGAATTGTCAGCGCCAGTGGTGGCCGTGCCCCACGCTGTCGTGGCTGTGGAACTTGGTTGCAATCTAAAGCTGCGATTTGAGATCCGAAGAGAGGATAAAGAACTTATTGTGGGCTTGGTAGGCATGCTACCTAGGAAAGGCTCCCACGAGCTCTTCACGGTGTAGAGGCACAAGAGTAGAAGGGGGCCATCGTGATGAGTAGGATGTTCAAAGTAGCAGCAAAGATCACCTGGTCCACCATGGGGAGACGTTTTCACACCATTTTCCATGGTGATAATAGGGCCTTGTTGGGCGATCCATCTGGTCCTTGCTCTTTTGAATAGAGCTTTGGTTGCTTACATGGTTGCTCGATGATGTAACATGGTCCACCCTTGGGTTCTTGTGTTTCCCAAGTACCAACGGGCATGGCAAAGTCCGCTTGCATGAGCAGAGAAAACATGGACTTCACTGCTTGTGCATTGATTCTTCTGATATATCCTATCTTCTGCGCTCCAGTCCCATGTTGAACCAACTGTCAGTCATCTCAAGCTATGGGCACCCTGACAACATCCACATCCACTGGCACAAGACCTTACATTCTATTGTACTTTGGACACCTATGGTGAATAAGTTGTCACTCCATGAATCAAACAATGTGAGTTGTCTTATCCTCTCAGACTCTGGTGGTGGTGGTGGTGGTGGTGCTTCACGAATGGTGTTGAAGATTGACAGTGCACCAAGTCTTGAGACGTTAGGATACTGGAACTGGGAGATCATATTTTGGTGATCAACAATGTGGTGATCAAGGTATGCCATCTTTCCTCACCTTTTCTTTTCTCCATTTTGGTGAGCATAACCCTTACGTTCCTCACTATGTTGTCTTATTTTATCTACTAACCCTTATGTCTTTCTTATTTGCAATGGAAGGTTAGGGGAAAACCCAACGCACACACCATGGTACCCGCAGTCAAAATTTTAGGCTGCAAGCTTTCAGTCAGAGATGTAAAGCATTCAAAAATTCTCATTGCATTCTTAATGTGCTTCCCCCATGTTGAGACACTGCACATACAGGTGAAACCCCTCTTCAATGTGTCCTCCTATTTTATAGGCTAGACTTGCAAATTTCCTTGATACTGTTTTAACAAGGCTATTACTTGTGAAAGACATTGTACACATCACATCTTGTTTTGTTCTCCTTTTGTAGTTTGCTGAAGCAGTTAATCTTGCTGGAAAAATCAGTGTTGCATCCTGATTAGGTATTCAGTGTGTGCGGAATCATGTCAAGAAGGTTATATTCCATAACTTCCGTGGAGAGAGAGGAGTGAGCTCATGTTCCTAAAGTTTGTTTGGGGGGAAAAGCGAAATTATTGGAGAAGATGGTAATCACTCTCTCACCACATGCTTTGCATAGAAAGGAGGAGATGAAATTAGCATTCAGCAAACTGGGTGCTTTAGAGAGAGAGAGAGCAAGCGAGAAGCTCCATTTGCAGATCCTTGAGTTCGACATTCTTTTGATGTTCCACATCACTTTTGATGTATCCTTGAGAGATCTGTTTTTTCACCAGATCTTTGCAAGCTCTCCTCACACAATGACCAGAAGGAGGAAGCACTTCGGGAGGAAGTAAGGATGGTGGCACCCTTTGTGATATTAAGGAGTGGGAACATTATACCTATGGTTGGGTTGCACTTCCGCCCGTGTGATTGACAGATGGACAAAGCTATGATCCGCACCTTTGTTAAATCTGCTCTCCAAATGGACTACTACCGATTTGATTTGTCAGGTATGCCAGCTATATCTAACCACACATCTATATGTTTGCATGAACTAATATGTTCTTTGTCTGCAGATGTTGCTGGAGTTGGTGATGCGCTTGAATAAACTAAAATATGAGTTGGTGGTGCTACTAGACTAATATGTTAAATAAACTAAAATAATCAAATGTTCATTAAGATCAAATTTTAATTAGATGAGCAACAAGGTATTGATAAAACTCAAAATGTAATTTATCTATTTATGATTACTGTGAAATAACGACATAATACTATACATTATTAGATTGTACAACTATCTCTTCATATGACTTGGTATCTTTGAAATTGTAAATTATGATATGATGGGTATAGTCCATTTGCTGCTTTCTGGCTCATTTGGTATCTACACAGCAAGATGATATAATTTCATACTCTAGTTTAGATTTGGGGACGTTTATTACAATAAGAAAGTTTATGTTGCATGCAACACGCAATTGGATATCACGTCATCCCTCTCTCTCACACACATACACATATTACCAGACATCAGTTAGTTTCTAATTGATCTGATTTGACTTCAAATTAGGTCAATGTAATGTATATGACTGAGTCAATTTCAAACAAGAGAAAAATGAAGAATGAATCTTTAGTTGTATTGGTTGATTAGAAAAATAAGGTGATTATATATAAGGAAATGGTTTGCCCAAACGAGTGATGTCCGTATAAAAGATATCTATCAAGGAGACATCGTTGTTCATGGACATGTCCATCCACTAACATGTGGCTATATGTTAAGGGACACAAACTAATTCAAATTGAAATAAAATTAGTTTTATATTACTTGATAAATTGAAAGATTAAAACGGAACAAATATTTTATTATACATATCAGAGTTTAGAAATATCTGAGGCTCATTATGTAATTAAATTTAAGGGAAGAAAAGAGGCAAAGCAAAATTAGGTTTCCAACACTTACAAGTTGTGCTACTTTGAAATTATAGATTTCAGAATATTTAGTACATGACTTTGAGCATGTTACTAAAATGAAATCTTTACACCTTTGTACACTACACATGCCGAGATTCATGGTATTTAAAGGTCCAATATATTTTATTAAGATGGTCCAATGTGGGTAACAGTGGACCTAAGAGGGACATAGGGATAATACATATCCTACTTTGATATTTTAGAATGTGTAGCACTTGGTCTTGCATATTGTTAGTGTTTCCTATCATCAACTAGTGAAAAGTAGTCGTGTGGAGTTTTGAATGTCCTAGCTCTTAAAGATAGGGAATTATATTGGCCTATAAGTTTCCCTATCAACATTGTTTCTTATTCCTGAACTCATGGGCTCAAATTTGCAGTAGGGGTTACGAAAAAGGGGCGTCAAAAGATCAATCCTCCCTTACCATACTCATCTCACCCTTACATACCATATACCCGAACGGATGTTATTACATTACTATGGTGTGATTTCTAGGTCGGTGGGGTGCCCCGTTCTCAAGTCTCAACTACCTATAGTGGGCCCAGCCATCTCATCGAGAGGTCCCATCACTCTACTATGGTGGAGCCGTCTCAAAAAGTCCTCTTCTTTGCTCCATCGCTTGTTGAGACTCAAGCCTTAACCAATAGTATGAGCTAGCATCTAGCTCTAAGCACTTTAAGAGACAGCCTTTCCAATAACCTATCTCTTAGCACATAGCTCATAGTATGAATGAGACCACACACATCATCCTCACGTAATCTCGAAGTGCCATGCATGAGACTATCTCGAACATGAGATAGCTCTTGTCTCTCTCCTACTAAAATATGAGAAAAAAATTATGTGAGCTAGCTAACAGGCAACCATTGGAGAAGGCTTGAGGCTCCCCTTTGCATGATAGGAAACATCCATTGACTCACTCACGTCGTCATGATGGGAAGTGTGCCTAACCGAGTGGCCGATCAACGTAGTGCTCCCCCACCTCACCCCAACTGAAATTCTTGTCCTGTTGTGAGTGTTCTGTTCACTGAGGCGCACATAAGGGCATCTCCAACAGTAGTCGTGAAGGTTAACTATTCAAATTTTTTTACTAACTAACATTGATTTGTGCAAAAAGCAGTCGGCTATCGCTCTGCTCCTTGCCATTCAGTTTGCAGGCACAGTTGTCATACATACATCTGTAAGCCTACATGTTGGACAGTCCCAAATATGGGTTTATACACTGAGACATGTCTACCATGGAGATCTCAGTGGAGGATGGTGTGCTCTACATGGAAGCTCAACTACTAGTCATAAATTAGGAAAGTACTCTTTGTAACGACAATAGACTTCTTCTAGTCGGACACAACTAGTACTCTTGTAAACACAACTGACATGTAACCATGCCTCCGAACATATAAGGCGAGGCAGAGACCCCTCCGATCAATCAATCCAATACACAACATAAATGACATAGGGTATTACGCATCCTTGCGACCTGAACCTATCTAAATTGTTTGTTCGTATTCACCTTTGAGTTTCTGATCTCAACGATCCTCACCATCAAACATTACCTTGGGGCACCCTCTCGGTAGGTTGTCGAGCTAAACACCGACAGTTGGCATGCCTGGTAGGGATTCTTGTTGGCAAACTTGATGGCACAAATCGTCATCAAGATCGTCGTCCCCTTCCAACAGGGCAACACCTTGTCTTCGCCTCTTGGGTCTGTATCACCTACAGCGTTGGAAGCTTTCAGCGTTCATTGCACCAACTTTCGACAAGAAGCCTTCGACAATCAAGCTCCAATGCAAAGAGCGGGAGGATGAGGCCAAGTACATCTTGAGTTCTTGACTTCTCCCCTCAACCAATTAAGGTCAACAAGCAGGCTCCCAAGCCATCATTAGACTCAGACTCTGTGCCGAGTCTCCCATTCGAACTCTGTACCCCTACCACTATTTACCAGGCAGCTTTGTCCAAACTCTAGTCCAAATTGTATAGGACCATGGACTTCAACTACAACTCGGGCTTGGACCAGGAGAAGCCTTCATCAGAATCCGTCTAGAGCCTTGTAATCACATCAAACCGATGGTCGCTACGGTTGGACAAGAGACACATTTGTTGGAAGGAATTACCAGCAAAGTCTCAGTTTTCAGGGCTCCTGCAACATGGGCCGTCGCCGTGTCACGACAAAAAGGGAGGCGAAGAAAAAATTCCACGCATGACTCCTGCAAACTCCCATTGTTGCAAGACCTCGCCTAGTGACGGATGCGTGGCAGGCTCCGAAATCCAACGCTCACGCCTCGCACTGGTGGATGACACACGGAGAGTCAGCACGTGCCTCAGTTCGACTCATTTTTGCAGCTCGTGTGTGCACTGCACTATTGGCTCGACCTATTCTTAGCCTAGGTCTGAGAATTGTTGTTCTACATACATCTCTTTGCCCTACATTCCGACAGCACCATTTGTCGCTCTAGAAAAATGTAACGACCCGCCTATCCGAGGTTGGACCCACCTACGCCTAGCAGCTCTCTAGGACCCCAAGAATCTCCTCATAGACCAACACATGTCTTTTCTATGTACTTTGTCCTCACTCGTGCGCACCCGGGAAGGACTTCCCGGTCGGTCACCCATTGCTCCAGGCCAAGCACGCTTAACTTTGGAGGTTTTTGGTGATAGGCTTCCGAAAAAGAAGTTACAACTTGTTGATATGAGTATTCCTTATCAATCCTATTAAGCCTTGGGTCGGGATGTCACAGAAAACAACACCACCATGGTTGCAGATGGCAAAGAGGACGACACACTCTCCATGGCCGGAGGAGGCAGTGGTCAGATAGTCGAGACAGTTGTCGGGACCATGATTACATCATCTCATATAGAGCCCATTCCATCTGCCCTAGCGTAAGGCATGGCAGGAGACATCCCTGTCGCTGAGGATCGTGGAGCCGATGGGGATCAAACAACACATGTAGGAGTTTATTCATCTGCATTGTTTATTCATCTGTATTGTTTGATCGTGTACATGTTCTTTTAATTTACTTTGTGTGTCTTCGATCGTGCGTGGTATGATTCGTGACTATATGCTCCGATGCACAAACCACCAGGCCGATACTCTCGGAGTCCAACTTGGAGACCATGGCAGATGAAGCACCAGAAGAGGTAACAAATTTTAGAATAATATATATTGTAGTCACGGAACATATTAACTTGAATTCACATCCCATTGTTATAAGCAATCTTTATTTCTTGACTTATTGCACATCAAGTGGTTCATCAAATTGTAGTTCCTCAAGTTGGAATGGCTTTTGAATCGGAGGACAAAGCTTATGAAATGTATAACACATATGCTGGCAATGTTGGATTTAGTATTAAAAAGAGTGATACAAAGCGCCGACCAGGAGATGGTAGTATATATCTGACATATATGGTTTGCAGTAGCCAAGGTTATTCAAAAGGTTAGTCATCAAAGGGTACCACAAGAACCAGTTGCAATGCTCATTCTCAGTTTAGTGTCAGCAAGGAGGGGGTATGGACAATTCGGAAGGTTGTACTTGATGACAATCACTACCTTGCTAGTCCACATAAAAGGCAGAAGCCGAGGTCCCAACAAAGTGTTACAGAAGCGATATCAAATTAAATGCCCAAAAAAGGGGAAGCGGGATGAAGCCATCACAGGTTTACGAGTTAGGAATTTTATGGAGGAGCTAACCAAGTGCAATTCTCCAAAATGGATTGAAACAATGTGATTGGTCGCCAGCGGAAGAAGTATTTAGAATCCAATGATACACAAACATTGTTGAAGTACTTGACAAGCAAGCAGCTAGAGGATCCAACATTTTTTATGTTGTTGACATAGATCCTGAAGATGGCAGGCTTGCTAAGTTCTTTTAGGCAGATGGTCAATCTATCATGGATTACGCATGCTTTGGCGATGTTGTCTCATTTGACACCACGTTTCAGACTAATGAGTTTGAAATGTCTTTTGCTCCATTTGTTGGAACAAATCATCACAAGCAAACGATAACCTTTGGGGCCGCATTGTTGTTTAATGAAACTATTGAATCATTTTTATGGCTCTTTGAAACCTTTCTAACAGCAATGTCAGGCAATCATCCCGGCACAATCTTCACTGATCAAGACGCGGCCATAGCTGTAGCAATTGCTTATGCTTTCAGAAATACAAGCCATCACCTATGTTTGTGGCATATTTACGTTAATGTTGCTAAACATCTGGGGCATGTCATTCATGAGTATCATGAGAAGTTTCAAGAAAAGATTTCTTAGGAAACTTGGTCTTTCAGAATTCCTTGTAGAATGTGAGAAGGTTTTTCGTAGTCTTCGTGAAAATGAATTGGATGAAGTTTTAAATCGCGTACAAAGAACTTGGTTACTAACATTCCACTATTGAAGACTGCAACAGAATCATATACGAAAAGGATGTATTCAGAATTTGAGGAGGAATTTAAGGAATAATTTTCATTCTCTTCTAAATTGTTACACCGTGAAGGGTCAATCTTGACATATATGATTACACATATGCTTTTTGACTATGAAGCAATAGTCATATATGATGGCGCGTGGTGGTGTTTGTTGGGAGAGAAGAACCAGAGGACGCTGACGCTGTGACTATGCGGACGACAAATTTGCAAACTGGGGACATCGACAAATTTGACACCACACCTCAGCAGCAGTGAGGAATGTTAGCAGAAAAAAAACAGAGAGAGAGAGCCTGTTTGATTATTCACGGCTAACACTCCACACGGGGCTGCCATTCTACTGATCAAGACAATAAAAAAAGAAAAGGAAAAGAGCAGTAACAGAAAAAAAAAAGCTTGCAACTGAGTCTATATGACTTGGCATCAGCAGCCCAACTGATATGCGGGCTCGATCCTACATGTCTCCAGTTCTTCATGGAGCATTAATAGGTCAGCAGTCTTCATGGCTCGGGCAGGTTGGAAAACTCACCCACCTGGACAGCGACATGGACGTCCAAAGCAAGCAAACGGTAGCAGCTTCGGGTGGGATATGGCCGAGAGCTGATGACCCGCGCGGACGGTGGGCGTTAGCTTGGCGACAGCCGATGAGCACAGATTGCGAGCTGAGCGGCCACGACGACGATAGCGGTGGCGTCTACTGTTGGGAGAGAAGAACTGGGAGGGGGAATGAAGGGCGCTGACGACGACGTTGTGGCCATGTATGTGGACGACAGATTTCTTATCTGCCAAATGCTTCACACACCTTGTAAGACTGACTCCGACAACGAAAAGCATTTTCGGAAGGCAAATCCACAATTACCTCGCATGTACAGTATTTTTTCTTTTTCTTCGCACACCCGGCCGCCGCCACGCGTTGTGCTCGTCCTTTGCCGGCATACACCCCCGGTACCCATGCAAAGAAGGATAAAGACAGACTCCTACTAGAATTCTTTTGTAATTCTACTAAGACTCATCGGTACCCGGGTAGGGTGATCATCAAGATCATCGGACAAATTCGAAAGACTTCACTATCAAGATCAATCTACTCGGCGTAATGCTACGCCAATGATTACATCCAACGGAATCATCACCGCGTGCGTAAGACTATCGCCGAGTTTTTTGTCTGTTGCTCGGCTCCGAACATCGCCATCTCGGCGAGATCCAATCTATATTGCTCTCGAGGTGTGCAACCCAATCCGAAGTAAAGCCGAAGACGGAATTAATTTCTGTTTGAGCTGCCGACTAGTTCGAGTCCGAGTTGTCCTCAGCATGTCGCGGCTGTACAGACGGAACCATATTCGTCGAGTTCTTTTCTGAGTTGAAGATTGAGCGGTGGCGCTCGCAGAAAACGGCCACTACTAGGGAAACAACTATCAATACCGGTTGAAAACCCCCTTTAGTACGAGTTCTCAAATCGGTATTGTTGAATCGGTACTAATATGAAATCACATTAGTACCGGTTTGGGAAACTGATACTAATGTACACATTAGTACCAGGTGGGATGAGGTTCGGTACTAATGTGGGCTCTCCGTGAGGCGCCATCCGTCTGTCGGCGTACGTCTCTTTTTTTCTTTTGATTCTTTTTTTTTCTTTTCTGATGTTCCTCCTCTCTTCTCTCATTTTCATAATCCTCATACATTTCAATCACAAAAATCACAATCATAATCAATCCTTCACACAAATATTATCCTCATACATTTCACAGCACATGATTTCACCACAACAATGACAATCAAAGAAAGAATCACAAAACACATAGTGAAATCACAAGATTGACAACAAATAACTAGGAAATCTCAAAGAAATCACAAGATCCACGTCGCCGGCCTCCGTCTCGCGCCGCCCCGCGCCGCCGGCCGGAGCCCGACCGGCCACCACCGCCGCGCCTGAGGCAGCGCCTCCACCTGAGCCAGCACTGGCCGCGCCCGCCCACACCTCCAGGCTGGGGTCGGTCGAGCCAGAGGCCGCGGCGTCCGCCCGCGCCTCCGCCACGGCCACCGCTGTGCCTCCGCCTGCCTGCTTCCAGCGAGCTCCCGCCAGCCCGCGCCGGCCGCACGCACCTCCGTCTGGGCCTGGGGAGAGACAAGAGATATGTGAGGAACAAGAAGATAAGGAGGAAGAATGAGGTGCGGTGGGGAGGTGATGGGGAGAAATAAAGAAATAAAGGGGGAGTCCGGCCGGTGGGGAGGCGACGAGATCTATAATTTTTCTAAGTGTGGAGCTGATAAGTGCGTGGGACGGAGGGGTATGCATAAGTATCGGGCTTCAACTCCCTCCGGTACTAATACCTCTACATCAGTACCGGGTGGAACCTAAGACCGGTACTAATGTGCTAAGCTCACATCAGTACTGGTTCGTATTACGCAAGAGGGTCTTGCTCGTCGTCTCGGCGATCCAGGGGGTCCCTGTATTTTCGAATAGACGAGTATAATCTTGTACTCTTGCTACGTACGTTACGTCCTCTCTAGAAACTATTTCGTAGAAAGGTCGGTACATAATTGCCAAGACCGGCAAGAATAGATAATGGCAGATACAAATGTGTAATTTGGGAATCAGCATCCGTGTAATGGAGATCAGGGAAATTTTTCTCGGCAAAAATTTTTGCTCAAAAATGTACGATCATCTGAGAAGCAATCAGCTAACACGTACTGTTCTCTGTAACAGAGACAAAATTATTACAAAATAAACGGCCAGTGCGATCTGCAGTGCAATGCTGACATGTAGATGCAGAGGACGGAAATCCTTCGGAACACTTTCAGAAGAAAAAAAATACTGGATACGATTACAAGACACAGGTGGTCCGTCTGATTAGCACTCGAGCTTCGGAGATGAACTATAGGCTGCAATACAGACTAGCAGGGTGCCCCAAAACAAAAATACCAGCTCCTTTTAACAGTTATGCATCCAACTTCAAGGGCAAGATTAGTAGCTCAGACAGCAGAATCACAGCAATGATGGTGGTACAAACGCAGAGTTGTGCAATAAAAAATGAACCAAAAAAAAAAAAGAATTGAGCTGGATGTCGATTTCCAGGGAGATAATTCCAACTATGACTCCCAGATTTCAAACGTAGGGACCTGTATGCTCAACCACATGCATCTATCATCATGAACATGAACTTGATACGCAAATCAAGTTGAGTAACAGTAGCACCTACAACTTTCTGACAAGACAAAATAACTGAATGGCACAACCTTCACATCTTACATTCTCTGAAAAGTAGCAATTCTAAGTTCACAGATCATTTTTAGTGGTTCTGAAAAGCTATTAAAAGTTGAACGAGCGAATTTGATTTGCCAAATGCTATCCTCCTCTACAAAACCCAAAAACTCCAGCAGATTGAAGCTGCAAAGGAGACTTTAAAATACTTTCCACATCACTAACAGCAAAGCAGTGATAGCCAACACTAGCAGAATATTGCTCGAACAACAGGAAAAACAAATAGGAAAGACAAACACATCAGAAACCACCACATCAAAAAGAACCAAATAGTATTAGTTCCACCCCACGCTTTTACCACATAATAAAGAATTACTGACCGGCTTTTAACCCTACTAATGTACGAAGGCGACGAGCATGTACTGTGGCTGGTAATCGATCATCTGCAGCTGCAGGATGATGCTGGTGCACATGGCTCGCCGAAGGGTCTGAAGAAGCCTCCTTCCTGCTTCCATTCCCCCTGTCCCCGGGTGTGTGCATATCATCTTCAGTTCCTTCTCAAGACAAACCGTTTCTCAGGATGTGCCCAAGCCTGGATACGCTGTTCAGCCTCATGAGTCATGACTGGAGCAAACCAAGCAGCAACTTCAGACTTTCAGAGAAGCAGGAAAGTCACTTCTAAGATTCCTGCTGCAGAGTGAAGAACCAAAGCCGACAGGGAGTACAAGGACATGAGTACAAACTGGAACATGGAGAACTCCATGGACAACAACTTCTAAGATTTTTTTTGCTTGTTGATTGATGAGAGGTGCAGATTTTCCTTTCTAGTTTATCTTCACACAGAGTGACAGAGAGCCGGAATCAGTTGCCGCCGACGTTGAAGCAGTCGAGACCATCCTGAGCGATGCGTTCCCGGACTGGGCCGAGCAGCAGCTCGAGTTCACTTCAACCACGGTTGTAAAACCCTGCAATGCAAGCTCGCGCGTCCTCAGTGTGAATCCATAGCCCTGCATCAATCGAGCAAAGACCTTGGTGCTGGTTGGTCAGATGCCCCGCGGAGGGCCCCGGACCGTCCTCGCCGCAGACGAACGCGTTCGTCGGCAAAGCTTGTTGACGACACAGCGGCACACCGGAGGCTGCCGGCGACCTCGATCTCCGTGTCGCCCAAGGTGGCGCTCGCCGCGGGCAGGGAAGATGACGCATTGACACCCGCCACCGCGGAGCGTGATGCGACGAGGCGGCGCCAGTGACCGCGGAAATGACATTAGGGGAGCGCGTCGTGGGCGCGGTGATGCCGAGCGCGACGGCGCGGCGAGCCGGAGCGCACGCGGTCGGTGTGCACGGCACGGGACGCCCGCGCGGCCACGCGGTGCAAGTGCGATCTGACGGCTGAGAAATACACTGGGAATGGCCGTCCCACCGAAGCGCCGCCGCGTTCCGGCCGCTCCGCGCTGGAAGCGCCTCGTACGCCATGTCGGACACCCTACGGCGGTAACCAGCAGCACCGGAGGGATATTGCGGTGCGCCGTAGCAGATCGCGTGTACGTGAGGGGCAGCACGCGTCGAGTCCGGCGGAAGCGGCGCGCTTTGTTTCAGATGCTCCGATCGTGCTCGCGTTCGTAGCTGATGCAGGTCGGCGCCAATTGCCATTCCCTTTCGTCCTGCGGTGGTTGCAGAGAATGTAGAGTGGAGCCGTCGTCGCCAACGGCTGGCACCTGTCCATCTGCAACGCCGGCAAGCTGCTTCGGGCACGGACGCACGTTCGTGTTCCTGAAGAGGACGGCGTGCTTTGGTGCGTGCTCTGCTTCTGGGCGCGGCGTCGCCGCCTTGGCTTTGCAATGGCCCTCTACCAGTGAATCTTCCTGCCCGCCGTCGGAGGGGAAATCCTCCCTCGAGGCCGCTGGCTGCTGTCACGCTCACGCCCGCCGCGTGTGGGGGAGCAGCGAACATCGGTAACGGCGGCCATGCGCGGCGTGCGTGTGGGTGGGATGCTCTCAGCGAGCTCGTTCACAGGCAGATGACGGAGATTGGAGAGCCTCATTCTCACGCTGTCCGTCGTCGCCGACGGCCGGCACCTCTGTTCTGGGACGTCGTGCGGACACTGACGCATGCTAATGTTCTGGAAGAAAGAGCTGATCAGCTGTTTCTGCTGGAGGCAGCAAGTTTTCCGTGCATCTGCTGGATTCTCAACATTCAGATGACATGATCCTAGCAGAACGACATTTGTGGATTCTTGCACTTTTGCTGAAAAACGTACGATCCTCTTGAAAGAAGACTACAAAACAATCGACAATTTACATTGCTCATCTGTTGTGTTCTTATACAGGCCGGGGCACTGTTGGGCGTCCGACAAAGGAGGAACGCCGCTCAGTTGCCAACGGAAAACGATCGTGGTCAGTGCTATGCCTAACAAACCGAAAGAAAGGGTCAGAGCCTGACTGAACCTAACTGAATTCGCTAACACCCCCCAGTCATTGCGTCGGAGGTTCGGATGCAAAGACTGTCTCTAAATTCTTCGAACAGAGCAGTAGGCAATCCTTTGGTCATAATGTCAGTGAATTGATGTTGTGTCGGCACATGAAGAACACGAAGCTCACCCAAAGCAGTGTGTTCCCTGACAAAGTGAATGTCTAGCTCCACATGTTTAGTCCGCTTGTGATGAACTGGGTTGTCTGAGAGATACACCGCCGAGACATTGTCACACAAGATGATGCTTGCCTTGTTGATGGTCACCTGGAGCTCGCGAAGAAGGTTCTTCAACCAGTAACATTCAGCAGCTGCATTTGCTACTCCACGGTATTCAGCCTCTGCCGACGATCGGGACACAACAGCCTGACGTTTCGAGGACCACGACACGAGTGCACTGCCAAGGAAAACACAGAATCCAGAGGTTGAGCGGCGCGTGTCGGGGCAGCCTGCCCAGTCGGCGTCAGTGTAAGCTGTCAGCTCTGTAGAGGAAGAAGCCTGGAGATGAACGCCGTGCCGTGTCGTTGCTCGAACGTAGCGGAGAATTCTTTTGACGAAGCTCCAATGGGCATCCCGCGGCGTGTGCATATGCAAACAAGCTTGCTGCACGGCATAGGCCAAGTCCGGCCGGGTGAGTGTAAGATACTGCAGTGCACCGACGATACTTCGGTAGAACGTCTTGTCCTTGAGCAGGTCCCCCTCCGAAGCGGACAGCTTGGCCTTGGTGTCCACCGACGTCGCGGCGGGCTTGCAATTTGGCATGCTGGCACGCTCCAGAACATCCTCAGCGTAGTGTTGCTGATGAAGAAAGAAGTCGTCCTTGGAGCGGCTAACTTGAATGCCGAGGAAGTAATGGAGGGGGCCGAGGTCCTTCATGGTGAAAGCCGTACTGAGATCGTCGATGATCTGTCAAAGGAGTGCAGAGGATGACACGGTGAGCACAATGTCATCGAAAGTGTCGGAGCCGGTCGTTGTGAAGCCGAGGGAGCGAAGATGAGCGGCGAAGCTTGTGTACCATGCTCGTGGGGCTTGACAGAGACCATAGAGCGACTTGGAGAGGAGGCACACATAGTCCGGATGCTCAGCGTCGACGAAACCCGTGGGCTGTCGACAGTACACTATCTCCTGCAGCTCGCTGTGCAAGAATGCGTTCTTGACGTCCAGTTGATGGACTGGCCACCCGTGTGATGCAGCAAGGGTCAGCACCGTGCGGATCGTGGCGGGTTTCACAACAGGGGAGAACATTTGATCGAAGTCGACCTCCGGACGTTTAGTGTCACCGCGCACAACCCAACGGGCTTTGCGCCGCTCCATTGTTCCGTCGGGGTGGAGCTTGTTCCTGAGCACCCATTTACCGTTGATGATGCGAGCGCCGGGTGGAGGGGGGATGAGACGCCATGTGCCATTGCGGAGCAGAGCGTCGAACTCCTCCTGCATTGCTTGACGCCAGGCGTCGTCGCGGAGCGCAGCGCGAATGGATGAGGGAATGTCCAGCGGCGCGTCAGCGGTGGCGACGGTAGCGTACCGCGGATGGGGCTTGAAGACCCCAACACGCGCCCTTGTCACCATTGGATGCTGTGGAGCAGGTACTACCGAGGAAGCGGAGGCCAGTGTAGAAGCCAGTGTGGACGCGCCCGCGGATGACGGTGGCGTCACATCAAAGCGGGGCGGCGAGACGTGGTCCGACGGCGAAGACAGTGTTGGCGTGGTCACGACGCGTGCTGGTGAAGTCGTGGCCGTCAGTGTCGCAGGTGGCGAGGGAACCACTGGTACTGACGGAGACGACTCCACCATAGCAGGAGATGAGGACGACAGCGACGCTGACGTAGACGATGCGGCAGCCCCTGGTGGTTCGAGCGCTTGCGACGTCACGGGTACAGGAGTGGAGCACGCGCCTGACTGATCACAGGCAGATGGCAACGGAGTGGGCTCGACAACGAGTGGTGACAAAGACGTTGTTGACGGAGGAACGCGGGCGCGTGGAAGAGACGCACGCCGCGGCGCAACAGGGTGGCACGGCGGGACGGGTGCGACGCCGGGCAGGTGCACGACGTCCTCAGATGCTGACGAAGACGTCTGTGGTGTGGCCGGAGTCCGAGACCTGAATGGAAAAACATCCTCGTCGAAGTACACATGGCGTGAAGTGATCACGCGGTTAGTGTCCGGATTGAAACACCGGTATCCCTTGGTGTCCGCGGGGTAGCCCAAGAAGACGCACACCACGGAGCGGGCGCGAGTTTGTGAGCGGCGATCGTGGTCAGGTTGGGGTAGCATTGGCACCCAAACACGCGCAAGTGATTATAGGATGTTGGGTGGCCATAGATGAGCTGGTATGGTGTAGCGTTGTTGCGCGGACGACAGGGACGACGATTGAGCATGTGAGTAGCAGTGCTAAGCGCCTCGGGCTAGAATGAGGTCGGGACGGTGGCGTGGAACAAGAGCGCGCGTACACTGTCATTGAGAGTGAGAAAGTACGCGCTCGGCGCGGCCGTTTTGCTGCGAGGTGTAAGGGCACGTGAGCCGTAGAACCATGCCATTGGTGGAGAGGAAGGATTGAAGCGCGTGGTTGTCGAATTCCCCACCATTATCAATCTGCAAGCTAGCAATCGAGACTCAAAATTGAGTGCGAACAAAAGCATGAAAGCAAATTATAGTGGGGAGAACGTCAGACTTGTTGCGCAGAGGGAAAGTCCACACATAGTGAGTATGATCATCAAGAATGACAAGATAGTACTTGTAACCAGAGACATCGCAATGCAAGAGCTCAAAAGGTCTACTGGCTACATTATTTGAGCGAGCAAAAGGGAGACGAACGTGTTTACCAAGACGACAAGCGTGACATGAATGATTATCCAAATGAGAACAAGAGAAAGGAAAAGAGCGGAGCAGAGTGGACAGCGAGCCATTGCTGAGATGGCCGAGTCGAGCATGCCACAGTGCAGAGGAGGTGTCGACGGTGAGGCTATGATGATCGGTGGAGGCAGCACGAAGAGGATACAGCTCGCCGGGAGAATCACATAGGAGCAGAACCGTCCTCGTTCGCAAATCCTTGATAGAGAACCCAAATGCATCAAATTCAACAGTGAGTGCTCGAACAGATACAAGATTCTTAATAAGCGAGGGGCAAACGAGAACATTGTTAAGATGAATGCGATCAGTGCTGGTAGGAAAAGACATGGTGCTAGTGTGTGTGACAGCAAGGGGAGCACCATTACCGACGATGACATGAGATGAATCAGAAGGAACGGGGCGGTAGGAAAGAATACCAGGGTGTGTCACCATGTGGGTAGAGGCGCCCGTGTCGAGGAACCAGTCGCCGCCACCACCATAGCCGGCAGAGGACGACGATTGGCTGTGAAGCACAGTGTAGAGGTTGGGCGCCGGCCCAAAGGAGACGTGCTGCGGCTGTCCTGGTGTAGACGCGATCATGGCCTACGACGGGGCGCCCGGGCGGACACCGGGAGCAGTGGGGGGTGCCAGCTGGCTGGTGGCACTTGCCAGGCCTGGACGACGCCCGTCTAGGGGTAGTGGGCACCCCAATGCGCCGGTGGCAGCGCCGAGGTTGGCGGGTTGAATCCGGAGTTTCCGCACGGCCAGCCGTCATTCTGCTTGTGCTTCTTCTTGCGGACGCCTCCGGTTTTGGTGGGGGAGAAACCAGGCGGGTTCGACGGCAGCTTGGACGCGCCGACGCCGGTGGAGTCGGTGGCAACCAGAGAGGCCCCCGTAGCACTGGAGGAAGAGACCGAGCCGGCGGCGAGGAGGGTGTTGGCGGCTTCCATCTTGTGGGAGCGGTCCAGGCGCGTCTCCTCTTGCAGCAGATAGGAGTGCACCCAGAGAAAAGACGGAAGGGGGTCATGGCGTTGATGACACCGAGAGCATTGGTGAACTTAGTAACAATTGACAATTTACATTGCTCATCTGTTGTGTTCTTATACAGGCTGGGGCACTGTTGGGCGTCCGACAAAGGAGGAGCGCCGCGCAGTTGCCAACGGAAAACGATCGTGAAAACGATCGTGGTCAGTGCTATGCCTAACAAACCGAAAGAAAGGGTCAGAGCCTAACTGAACCTAACTGAATTCGCTAACACCTTTGAGAAAGCAATCAGCTAACACTCTTCTGAACAGAGACAAAATTATTACAAACTAAACGGCCGGTAAAATCTGCACGGTGCAGGCATTCATTGCAATGCTGAAATGTGACAGGGCATGCAATGCAGAGGACGGAAACGGAACAGCACATCCTTGTGAACACTTTCAGAAAAAACAATAGTACATACAATTACAAGG
This sequence comes from Cenchrus fungigraminus, assembly GCA_036936925.1. Taxonomy (NCBI): domain Eukaryota; kingdom Viridiplantae; phylum Streptophyta; class Magnoliopsida; order Poales; family Poaceae; genus Cenchrus; species Cenchrus fungigraminus. The sequence continues at coordinate 137,398,554 of CM072773.1, read as the reverse complement.
CCACAATGAACAGCTGGTCTGTCAGATTAGCACTAAAGATTTAGAGGACAACTTCAGTAAAGTCCAAAATTTCAGAACATCGAACCCATGGTGACCTCTGCTTGGGTTTGAACCCCACATCATCGCTCGAGCTTCTGAGATGAACTATAGGCTGCTGCAATACATTCAAGACAGCATCACGAGCTTATGCATCCAACTAAAGGGCAAGACTACTAGCTCAGACAACAGGATCACATCAATGATGCTGGCACAAACGCATAGTTGTGCGATAAAAATGAAACCAAGCATCGCGCTGGTAGCATTCGGATTGAGCTGTATGTGGATTTCCAGAGAGAGAATTCCAACTACAAATCCCAGATTTCAAACGTTGGGGTCTGTACGCTGAACCACATGCAGCACCTACAACTCACTGACAAAACAAAATAACTGAATGGCAGACAAGCAAGTATCCAACCAGCACAAGAGCCTAGATTCATGAAGTTCTTTCAGAGGGCAACGACACTTACAGATTCAGCTGTTGCTACTCTAGTATGTCTCAGCATCAATAGCCATACCCTTGAAAGCAGCACCTGCTTCCGTCTGATTATGTGAAATGCTTGAGCAAACTACTGTGAGGCTTCCGTCTGATGTCTCTGATGATTTGCTCTTTTCAGCAACTACTGTGAGCTTGGATCATTTATGGAAGGCAAGATATTGTTTCAACAAAAGATACGAGATGGATTAGGTGATTTAGAATACTCGAAATATGACTGACAACTTAGCATCCTTGTAAACTTTTAAAACAACCTTTGCTACTTTCTGTAGGACACATCATTACTTATCGAAGGTTCAAAATAGATTCAAAAGAAGAAGAAGAAAAAAACTAATAGCATCGCATGCCACGTCACCATCCACTAAGATCATCTATTTATAACTTCCACCAATTTTCTGTGACTAATAGCATTCAAGCATGCAATTTATTAGTCTTTGCAAGTACCACACTACAAAACTTTCACAATAGAAATGCATGGAGGATCAATCATTTGAGAGGGTTTTTTTCTCAAAAATATGAACATTTTTCATGTATAATGTCATTTACAAAAGAATTTCAAATTTCAAAGAATGTTGCCATACAATTACCTTAGTGTTTCTACTTTCAAATTTTAAACAATGTTGACATGCAATCATAATGTTGTACTTTCAAATTTCTCCTTAAATGTTTGTGTTAAAAGTTTCCTGCGGAAACGCGCAGGGTATCTGTCTGACTACAAGGCATGCTGCCTATCCTGCAAGATGGAAACAATTCAAAAGATGAATAGACTACTATTTGGACTCCAACTTTCACCTCTAAGCAAGCTTACAACTATCTGTCGGGCTCGTTACCTGCTTCACCATTGTTCAAGTGGATATGGAAGTCTAGAGTTTTGCCGAAGCACAAATTCTTCTTTTGGCTCCTTCTCAGAGACCGACTGAACTCCAGAAATTTGCTCAAGAGAAAGAACATGCATCTCGATTGTGTTTTATGTGTCTAGCAAGAGGAGTCTCTTCTCCCTTTGTTTTTCTCCTGTCTGTTCAGTCAAGCATGTTGGATCTACTTGGATATAGAGTGGGATCCCATTAGCGACAATGATCATCCAGGTGTGAGAGATATTTGGTTCGGCCATCTTTAGAGAAATAATCATTGTTGCTGCCTGGTCCTTTTGGTGGCATAGGAATGCTATTGTTTTTTTTGGAGCTATCCTGTCTTTTGCTAGCTGGAAGGGACATTTTCTTAGTGAAATGAGGCTGGTTACCCTTAGGGTCAAACCGGGAGTGAAGGAGAAGTTAAATCTTTGACTGAGTAGTATCTTGTAATTTTCATATTTTGTTTTGAGACTTGTAGTCTCACAAGCTGTCCTGTCAGGTAGGCCTAGGCTCTGTTCGGCAGAACTAATGCTGATTTGTACAGAAGGTTTGTTCTGAGAGAAAAGTATTGTGGGCTGATTTGTACGACTAATTTGTTTTGAGAGAAAAATATTACGCATGAAGCGGAAAGAAGAGAAGCCGAATAGAGCCCTTTGCGAATTTAGACTGTCATAGGCTTGGACCTGGCTGGCACATCACCTTTGTCAACTATCATGGTCCTCATGATCGACCACCTCAATAGAGAAACGATCTCTTATCCTTAATAAAAGAATAGCATTTCCAATTAGAATTAGATATGTTGCGCAGGTGAGATAGTAAGAAAGATTTGCACAAGTTAAAATGTAGTGGGTTTGAATCCACCCACGTGTTTATTTTTTGTGTTAGTCTAGACGTGCCATGGGACCGACCAAAAGGGTTACTATTCCTGAAATTTTTGTTCAAAACATTTTTGAAAGTATTATTATAAAAAATATCTTTTCAAAAAAAATTGATAAAGAAAGTGAGGCTAACAGATAATAGAAAAGAAAAAATGATGTCGCCTCAAGTCCTCCGCGTGAGGTCGACCCCGACTAATTCAGCCAATCGCAATCATCCACGTGTGGGCCAACCTGACCGATTTGACATTTTTTCGCATGCTCGATCGATCGTCCTTTTTTCCCGTCCGACAGAGCGCTCAGCCCGCCGCTCCCGGCTAATTGGGCTTTTTTCGATAGGGCCAATTATCTTAACCGGTGCAAGCAAATAAAGTCAGCAAAAATTGTGGAACAAAAGACTCAAACTCATAACCTTCTTGATGAAACTTTCATTAGCTTTTGCTATAGAGCCAATTATCTTGATGAAACTTTCTCTATTCTTTTTATTTTATTGGAAAATGTCCAAATTCCTCCCTTCAAGTATAGAGAAAGTCCATATAACCCCTTAATGTATGTTTTGGTTCAATTTACCCCCTAAACTATGTTATTTGGTTCAACTTACCCCACAATGCAACTTGTCATTTTTTTCTCCATACATAAGTTGAATTTTAATTTGAGATTTTACAAGATGGTAGTGGACATCATAATTTATATTTAAAAAATATTTTATGAAGGATAGATTTTCATTTTAAATATATTATCCTATCAAAATACCGATGAAAAATTTATGATATATTTTTCTAACATACTTTATGTTGTGTGCCATAAACTAGCAAAATTTGAACTTAAAATTCCACTTGTGCGTTGAGAAACAAAAAAGACAAATTGTGCTAAGGGGTAAATTGAACCAATGTGCATAGTTTAGGGGGTGAAGTGAACCAAGAAATACTTTAGGGAGTTATTCAAATTTTGGTTATACTTGAGGGGAGTAATTGGACTTTTTCCTTTATTTTACATATTCTCTTTTAATTACTTTATTCTTTCATCCCTTCTCCTTTTTCCTTTCTTTATTTTCTTCCTTCTTCTTTTCTATACCATTTTCCGATCACACCCTTCATCCTTGCTCCTTCCCCCCCTCTTTTTTGTTTTGTTTTTGTTTTTATTAGTTTCATTCTTGTTTTGTTTTTATCTTACACAATCAAATGTTCAATGTTCTGTCACAACACACTATTATACCTTCATTTTATTTTTCATCATGCAATATTTGTGATGTTTAGTATTTTTGTTTACAATGATTTGGTCATCCTGTTATTTTTTTCATATCAGACAATTATTTGCTCGATTTAGCCAAGTATTTGTTCTTTGTAATCAGATTTAATATTTCACATTTAGAAATTATTTTATATACAAAGTATTTATCGCTTTATACACTAAATTGTGGGATAATAAACATAATTTGTTCTTGTTATTATAATATTTATTTGTTGCTATATAAACTTTTGTTCCCTATACTATTATTTAAAAAAAAACTCGGCCGGTGAGGGAAAGACCGCCCCCACGGTATTAACTAAGAAGAAGCCTCGGCTTCCCCGACCGAGAAAATCCCCGAACCCTGGCCCCGTCCTGACACTGGGAGTCGTAACCCGTGGGAAACTACCTACCTGGGCCATACACGGTCCTCAGGCCGACCTGGGCCGTCTCTTAACCAGTGCTTTGGCACACGGGGCCAGCGAGGGGATTTTTTTTTACCCACAGGCGGAAATTCGCCCCACCCGGGGTTCGAACTCACAACCTGTGGGGTGCCGCTGGAGTGCTTTGACCAACTGGTCTAGCACCCTTTGGCCCCTATACTATTATTTTGTTTGTCTTGTTTAATTATTTATCTGAATGAAATATTTTTTTCCTGATGTTCAATTATTTGTTTACCGTAAAAGTTACTTTTGTTTGCTTTTGTTCTAAAAATTTTGTTGTAACCAATTCATTGGTGTGATCGAATTAAAATTTGACTATAAGATTTGAAATTTATATATATTTTATTTCAGATTTACTTTTGTGTGTGTGTTATGTGATCATGTTTACATATAGCAATATAACACTTCTATATAGTTGTTGTTTATCATTGGTCCTGTTTGGATCTATGGGCTAGAGTTAGTTTTAGCTAGTTGGAGCTCAACTAGCCATTAAGTATCCAAACATGAGGGCTAGATTGGGCTAATTTGCATCTAACCCACCTCAAAAAACTATCCCACCCAAGAGGTGCTTATTAGAGCTAGTTCATATTAATCCACCAAAAAGTGACTTTTCTCTCTCCCTCCTCCCACGCTTAATGATTGAAAAAGTACATTTAATATCATTCTAACCATTCCATCCAAACACCTCTAGAGCTAGAGTTAGTTTAGAGTTAGAGCTAGAGTTAGAAACTAACTCTAACTCTAACCCTGTTACAGTATCAAAACAGGACCATTACCTCAGAGAATTAATACAGTAGTACACGACGCAGCAGCGACACCCGATCATCAAGTTTGGCTTATTTCTTGGTGCTGATGCGCGCACGAAGCGGGTGCTTCATCATGACGGTGAAGTCCAGCGCCTCCGCCATGTCCACCGCCACGCCGTTCATTGCCGGCTGCCACTCCAGCTCCCGCACCATCCTCGCTACAAAGTATTCGGCGTGGTGCACCCCCGCAGCGTACCCGGGGCACATCCGCCGCCTGACGCCGAAGGGCATCATCTTAATCTCCCTGCTCCCCGTGATGTCCACGCCACAGCCCTCACCACCGTCCAAGAACCGCTCCGGCCGGAACTCCAGCGCCGCCGTCCACACCACCTCGTCGCGCCCGATCTCCGCCACTAGGAAGTTCACCTCCGCGCCCTTGGGTATTGCGTAGCTGCTGATCTCTGCCGTGTCGCCCTGCACGCCGTGCGGGAGCACAAAGTGGCCCGGCGGGTGCAGCCGCATGCCCTCCATCACCACGGCCTTCACGTACGGCATCCGCTGTATGTCACTGTCACCATCGTTGGATTTCACCTTGTCGTGCACCTTGGCCTGGACGTCGGGGTGGTTCACCAGCTCGGCCATGATCCACTCCACCAGGGTCACAGTCGTGTCCGTGCCGCCATTGAGGAACTCCGAGCAGAGGCTGACCATTTCGACGTCTGTCAGGGTACTGTCGCCGCCATCGTCGGGGTCGGGAACTCGCAGCGCGCGCAGGGACTTGGCGTAGCACGGCGGGTCATCTCCACTACATGTGGCGTGGATGAGAGGGACGAACACCTCGTCCTGCCTCCGGTGAGCGGAGACGTTGTCCTCCCACCGCTTGTGGAAGAGCCTCTTGGTGACTGTGGGGAAGAAGGCGAAGATCGGGAACGTGGTGAGCGACAAGAGCGCACGGTGCTGCAGCCCCTCGATCTCGTCGAGCTCGTCCTGGCCGAGCCGCGCGCCAAAGCACATGTACACGAGCAGCTCGAACATGGCGCGGCGCAGGAACGGCCTCAGTGTGACCGCAGCGGCCTTGCCGTCTTCGCTGCCGCCGCCGGCGTTGGCGCGGAGGCTTGCGACGAGGCCGTCGCATGCCCACCGCCTGGCGAGCGCGAAGAGGGCGAGACGGGCTGGTTGCAGTGCCTCGCCGGTGAGGTTGCGGCGCATGAGGCGCCAGTAGGCCTCGTAGGGCGAGAAGCTGGCGTCGCAGCCGCCGGCGCTAAAGATGCTGGCTGGATCGACGGGCGGCGGGTGGTTGGCGAAGATGAAGCCGCCCAGGACAAGGGCGCGGTGCGCGAGGCAGCGGTCGGCGACCAAGATGAGCATGCGGGCGAGGCGGAGGGAGATGACGGTGCGTAGCGCGCGTGCATGTCGTGGAGGAGCTAGCGGGGCGAGGTCGAAGATGGAGCGCCGGAGCGCCACGAACTTGGCGAGGAAGTACAGCGCTGGTGGGCTGGGATGGAGCTTGTTCTTGCAGGCATGGACGCGGTGCAGCGCGAGGAGGACTGATGAGGTGACGACGAAGAGGGAGAGGACGACACAGAGGAGGAGCAGAGCCTCCATTGCTGCGCACAGGGTAATGCTTGCGCTTAATGATCATGGTTGAATGTTGATGTCAAGGATGCTGGAGGAGATTGATGATGAAGAGCAACAGGTTTATGTCACGTGACACGGAATTGCTTGCACTCATATATTTCTGAAGTGTATTGTAAGTTTGTACTCCCTTCGTTTCATAATACTTGTCATTTTAGTTTTTCTAAATACATTTCTACTACTATGTATCTAGACATAATTATATATCTAGATGCATAATAAAAAAAGTATTATGACAAGTATTATAAAACGGAGGGAGTTACTCTGCAGCTAAAAGTTAATAGATCTTTCTGTGCTTGTAACCTCAGAATTTTTGGAGCTGTGGGTTAGTTTGAATATTTACTCTTGTACTTGTAAGCTGCCGCTTGTTGTCAGGCGGTCAGCCATGAGCCTTGCTGGTAGCCTTAGTCCTGTTTTGAACTTTTGATATTGTAAGGATGATGTGATCTATTGTTGAGATTCGGTATCCTGTATCAGTTTGCGTCTCTTCATTGTTAGGTAGTAAATTTAAATGTGCCGAGTTTCCACGCAATGCAATGCTGATTTTTGGATTTTGGTTCTGGTGTTTCATTGAATGGTTTGCTTTGAGTTCGCTGGCAAACTTGTGTAGCATGTCAACTCAAGCATTATTGTCCATGTTAGCTGATATACTACAAGAGCATAATCTCCTGAAGATGACGCCCTTTTGTCATTGACATAATGGGGTTGAGAATACCTGATGAGCTACCACATGATGTAAACTTGTGTGAACCTACTAGAACAATTAATATAAGACTTAGCAGAATTGAAAAAAGCTAAGATTCTTTGAGGTAAGTGACTGGGAATAATGCATTAGCTTATTCCTTATAGCAATAAATAGAAAGTTATACATGGATCTAAGTTCTACAAGTAACAAAAGAGCTTATATCAGTAGATAGTTTGGGAGGCTGACTTTTCGGTTGTAATTTTATTATCACTGGAAGGGAAACAAATGATGGGTGTAGTTTCGAGTTGGTCACCAGGACGGATGATTTACCGCATGCTATCATGTACCAAGCATGTTAGTATCATACACAAATACCTCGCATCTTATTGGATCCAAATATCAGCATTCCCTAGTTCATATTTTATATTTAGGATGGTAGTTTCTTACAAGTTAATCCCTTACTGATACAAACTAAGGGCAACTCCAGCCGGACTCTCAACTGAACCCTTACCTCATATATGAGGGTCAAAACACAAAAAAACAGCCTCCAACCCATCTCTCATCCGCCCCCGAGTGATGAGGAGACCTCATATTTCTCCTCTCGACTCTCATTCCTGGGAGCTGCCTCTTCCGAGCTCTCATCATGTGAGACACCAACGACCGGCCCTCCCGCACGTCCATGGAGGTTTCCTGCGCCATTCATGGAGAGAGAAAGAGAGGGGAAATCGCACCTCCGGATTGGTGCGGATGGGGGCGGTGGCGCTCCTCCCGGCCCTTCCTCGCGCGATGGGTCCGGCGGCGGCCGCCCCAACATGGCGTCGATGGGGTCCGACGGCGGCCTCTGATGGAGGGGAACCGGTGCGGAGAGGGAGCTCCAGGCCGTCTATCTGCGTTGATAGGATCTGCGGTGGCTCGCGACAACCAATGGAGGCCGGCGGTGCCCCATTCCGCGGTTGCACCATGGGGATCGACAGCGGTCTCTGCCTCGCGCAGACCCCAGCAGCCGCTGCTCTGCTCCGTGGTGGAGGTCGTGCTGCTCGTTGCCGTGTCGCTCTCCTTTCTCCTCCACCGCTGGCACCGCTCACCCGCCCCCGTCTCCTCTCCACAGATCCCAGCAGTGGCGACCTCGACTGTGCCTCGACTGGCACGGGACCGGCTTTGGCCTTCGGGGAGGGACAACTGCGGTGCGAAGGGGCCGGCTCCGGGGAGCGGCGGCGGCCTCCCTGCCCCCGTTGATGCGCCCATAGGGGGCAGCAGTGGCCTCCCCAACCGCGGTGTGGATAGAGTTGGTTGTCGTGTGTTAATAAAAAATAGATAAATGAGAGATGAGGCTCAAAGATAATGTATGGGTTGGAGTTCAGTGGAAAACTGGAGCCCTATTCAAGATGAGAGGCCTCTTTAAATTGAAGAGTAGGAGCTCCAAAATGAGAGCTCAGTTGGAGTTGCCCTAAGTCATAGTGAGTAAAGGAAAGCAAAAGTACATAAAAATACAATTTAAGAAGCTTCTATTCAGAAGCAGCTCATAGTGGTTTTCACCATTGTATAAGCCCTGCTTGGGGGAGCTTCTAGAGCTTTTATTTCTCCAAGAAGCTCCAAATTAAAAGTCAAAATCTCCCCCAAATGGAATAGCTACTCGAAGAAGCAAAAGCTAGAAAAGTCTGGTTTAACACTACAAACGGAGAAGCAAGTCCGAGTCGCTTCTCGAGCTTTTGCTCGCGCCTGTTCTTTCCCTCACCTCCGTGTAGATTGCTGCAACCACCCTTCCCCTCCACACTGGACAACACCGTCCCTTCTCTCCACTTAGACCGTCGACGCGGGTCACCAATGCCCCTCCCATTCGCTAGGGCCGTCACCGCTCCTCCTGTCGGTGCAATCCCCATCTCTTCTCCTCCATACCCGATGGCGCTCCTCCTCGCCGCACGGACCAAGGTTCGAGCCAAGTGAGGGCGAGGTTCTAGGTGGTACGGTTGGGGCCTAAGGTTGGTGGGGATGAGCTCCTCGCCACTCCTTTTGAAGACTGTCAGGCGCCCCAGCCTCCTTTTTTCTCGACAGCGGCCATCGCTCTGGCCTCCATTTCCTAAACGACGGCTGTCGATCTAGCTCCCTCCCTCTATGTTTCCTCGACTCCCACCATCTCTGGCCGCCGCCTGAAGCTCATCGTCTTTCTCACATCGACAATGGTGAAAAGCAAGGTTGCCAAACATACCACTTTAGCTTCTCTAGGAAGCGTTTCTTGGGCTAGCAAGAAGAGCTTTTCCAAAGTTTTGTTGAGTAGTAGCTTTTGGAAAAGCTATTGCTACCCCAAACAGACTTTGATGGAATTTTTTATCCAGCACCATACAGACTCAACAGAAATAAGAATGCTTCACTCTCCTTCCTCGTGTAGACAAATATTGGTGCCATGTAATACAATAACATCATCTAATATCATCTATCTGTACTCAAGGATAAATATGTATTAGTGACTTAAAAACAAGATGTACCAGTGATTTACTTGAGGACACGAGCATCAAAAGCTAGTTCGGGATCACCTCCCCAAGTTTTTGGACGACTCATCCATTACAAACATACTCACCCAAATCCAGAAAGTGCTCACCTACCAGATAACTATAGAGTGAAAACATAAGATCTCAGTATGGTGTAAACTAAGAGATGTATTTAGGTAGGAACAGGAAAATGAACCAAAACTAACTTAGGTAAAGCTCTAGTCTTGTTGATCATTTCATCAACACTTTGCCTTCTTAAGTCATCAACCATTTCTGTTTTAGTAGCTTCAATGTCTGGTATGAGTCCCCATTCTAACACATTCAGCAAGTGCTAGGCCTCTAAATAGACAATGACCATCTCATGCAATGAGATGAACCTCTCATGATTAGCTTGTGTGCGAATGCAATGTCCTGCGTTGTTGAGTTAGCTTTCTTCTTCTTCGCTCTTTTTTCTTCACACCACTTTTTTCTATCACTTCTTATTATTCCTCTTCTTGGTTCTTGTCTTCTTCTCATTCTTGTTCTTGGTTCTTGTCTACTCGAAATTATCTTCGGTATGGACATCACTAACTTTAACTATCTTGGCAGCAGCAGGTTCTAGGTCAAGCTTGACAACATCATTGGCTCCAACTGCAGGAACATTTTCCATGACTTTGCAATCATCATAATTCTCTAATGGAACTTCCTCATTGGTCACAGTACCTTATATTTACATGCATCAAGTATATATAGTCAATGCAAAAAAATACATGTATGACACTATCACCAATCATCGAGCTATATATATACTCTGGGCTCTAAGTAGCCCAACTCCTACAATTTTGGAACTTGATCTATCCTAACATACATTCAAAAATAACTAAGTGTTCCACAAAATAACACACTCTAGATTCTCTGTATTCTGTAGGCAAATTTCCTTAACCAAGGCTGACTAGATCACGACGTTGTGGAGTTTCTAATGCCCATGGACATTAACACATTATGTAGTCATAGTTGGCCACTACAAAAAACTTCCCGAGTTTCAGTTTGCTTCATTGCTTCAATTAAATTTAGTTATTTAATAATCTCTGTATATTTTATAACTTTGATGAAGATATATCATGAGGTATATCTATTCTATTTTAACTACATTAATACCATCACATCATCCCTATCTCTCACACACATACCATCACACATCAATTACTTTCTAATTGATATGATTCGACTTCAAATTAGGTCGATGTATATGACTAAGTTGATTTCAAACAAGAGAAAATGGAGAACGAACCTTTAGTTGTATTGGTTGCTTTAAAACATAATGTGATTATATATAAAGAAAGGGTTTCCCAAAGAAGTGATACCGGTATAAAAGATATCTACTGAGGAGACATGCTCATTCATGGACATGTACATCCACTAACATGTGGCTATGTGTTAAGGGACACAGACTAATTCAAAATGGAATAAAATTAGTTTTATATTAAAAGATAATTTGAAAGTAATTAAAATGGAACAAATATTATTTTATTATGGAGCTTTGTCAGAGTTTAGAAATATTTGAGGCTCATTATGTAATTAAATTTAAGGGAAGAAAAGAGGCAAAGTAAAATAAAGTTTTAACACTTCAAGTTATGTTACTTTGAAATTATACATTTCAGAATATTTTGTACTTGACTTTGAGAATGTTGCTAATGAAATATGTACACCTTTGTACACTATACATGCAGAGATTCATGGTATTTTAAGATGAAATGTATTTTATGGTCCAAAGTGGGTAACAATAGATCTAAGAGGGACATTGGGATAATGCATAGTCTACTTTGATATTTAGAATGTGTAGCACCGTTTTCATATTGTCGGTGTTTCGTATCATAACTAGTGAAAAGTAGTTGCGTGGAGTTTCAAATGTCCTAGCTCTTAAAGATAGGGAATTATATCGGCAGAGGCAACTTGCCCTATGTCAACATTAATGTTTCTTCTTCCTGAACTCAAGGGCTCAAATTTGCAGTAGGGGTTACGAAAAATGGAGTGACAAAAGATCGATCCTGCATTTTTGTACTCGTCTCACCCTTATCTATATGACCCATATGGATGCACCTCACTAAGGGTCATTAATTCTATTTCTCTCAAAATACAAGCTGTCCATCTCATCTAGTGACCCACCACATCGCATGCCACATCACCATCTACTAAGATCATCTATTTAGAACTTCCACCAATTTTCTGTGACTAATAAAATTCAAGCATGCAATTTATTATTCTTTGCAAGTACCACACTACAAAATTTTCGCAATAGAAATGCATAGATGATCAATGGTTTAAGAGGCATTTTCTCTCAACAAAATGAACATTTTTTCATGTATAATGTCATTTACAAAAAGAATTTCAAATTTCAAAGAATGTTGAGATACAATTACCATAGTGTTTTCTACTTTCAAATTTCAAAAAATGTTTCCATACAATCATAGTGTTTGTACTTTCAATTATTTCCTTAAATGTTTGTGTAAAAAGTTTCATGCAGCAACGCGCGGGGTATCTGTCTGACTACAAGGCATGCTGCCTATCCTGCAAGATGGAAACAATTCAAAAGATCAATAGTCTTATATTTGGAACTCTCCAACTTTCACCTCCAAGCAAGCTTACAGCTATATGTCTGGCTCGTCACATGCTTCACCATTGTTCAAGTGGATGTGGAAGTCTAGAGTTTTGCCGAAGCACAAATTCTTCTTTTGGTTCCTTCTCAGAGACCGAATGAACTCCAATTTTGCTCAGGAGAAAGAACATGCATCTCGATTCATATAATTGCTTTTTATGTGTCCAGCAAAAGGAGGAATCTCTTCTCCATTTGTTTTTCTCCTGTCCGTTCAGTCAAGCCTGTTGGATCAACTTGGATATAGAGTGGGACCTTATTGTCCCATTAGCGGCCATGATCATCCATGCGTGAGAGAGATTTGGTTCGGCCATATTCAGAGGAAAAATAGTTGTCGCGGCCTGGTCCATATGGTGTCATAGGAATGCTATTGTTTTAATGGAGCCATCCAGTCTTTTGATAGCTGGTAGGGACATTTTCTTAGTGAAATGAGGCTGATCACCCTTAGGGTCAAGTACGGAGTGAAAGAGAAGTTAAATCTTTGGCAGAGTAGTCTCTTGTAATTTTCATCTTTTTGTTTAGAGACTTGGAGTCTCACAAGCTGTCTTGTCGGATAGGCCTAGGCTCTGTTCGGCAGAACTTCTGCTGATTTGTACAGGAGATTTGTTCTGAGAGAAAAGTATTGTGCGTTGATTTGTATGACTAATTTGTTTTGAGAGAAAAATACTGCGTAAGAAGTGGAAAGAAGAGAAGCCGAATAGAGTCTATTGCGAATTTAGACTGTCATAGGCTTCAACCTGGCTCGAACATCACCTTTGTCAAATATCATGGTCCTCGTGATCGACCACCTCAGTAGAGAAGCAATCTTTTATCCTTAATAAAAGAATAGCATTTTCAATTAGAATTAAATATGTTGTGCAGGTGAGATAGTAAAAAAGATTTCTGTGAGGCAGAATGTTGCCATACTATTACCTTAGTGTTTCTACTTTCAAATTTTAAACAATGTTGCCATGCAATCATAATGTTTTACTTTCAAATTTCTCAAATGTTTGTGTAAGAAGTTTTCTGCAGAAATGCGCGGGGTATCTATCTGACTACAAGGCATGCTGCCTATCCTGCAAGATGGAAACAATTCAAAAGATGAATAAACTTATAGTTGGACTCCAACTTTCACCTCTAAGCAAGCTTACAACTATCTGTCAGGCTCGTTACCTGCTTCACCATTGTTTAAGTGGATATGGAAGTCTAGAGTTTTGCCCAAGCACAAATTCTTCTTTTGGCTCCTTCTCAGAGACCGACTGAACTCCAGAAATTTGCTCAAGAGAAAGAACATGCATCTCGATTGCGTTTTATGTGTCCAGCAAAAGGAGTCTCTGTTCTCTTTGTTTTTCTCCTGTCCATTTAGTCAAGCATGGTGGATCTACTTGGATATAGAGTGGGATCCGATTAATGACCATGATCATCCAGGTGCGAGAGATATTTGGTTCGGCCATCTTTAGAGAAATAATCATTGTTGCTGCCTGATCCATTTGGTGGCATAGGAATGCTATTGTTTTTATGGAGCCATCCTGTCTTTTGCTAGCTGGAAGTAGGGCTGGATGCCGAGCCAGCTTGGTCTGGCTTGTTTGGCTTAGCTTGTTAACAAAATGAGCAAAAATGCTGGTTCAGCTCAGCTCATTAATAGCTCGAGCTAGCTCATTAGGCTCACGAGCTAGATGTAAATTTGAAGTGACATTAGCACCTCAATATATATGAACACAAAATAATATAGTAATTTAAAAATTTTAAATCTTTGAATGCATCATGCATAGGAAGTGCAAATGAAGCACACAAGTCACAACTAATCAACAACAATACTGATTATATATATGATATGTATTAAAAATCAATTAAAGTCTAGCTGCCCCTTTCTATCCATTATCAGATTGAACGAATTTTAAATAAATCAACCAAGAGGAGAATTAATTAGGAATTTAGAGGACCAAACAAGTGGATTTAATTCTACTTTCTTATCGCCTTGCTATGTTTAACTCTACGTGTTTAGCTTGATTGGCTCGCGAGCAGATCGCGAGCTGGCGTGAGCTAGCTCATTAGTGAAATGAGCAAAAATAACTGCTTGGCTCGTTACAAAATCAACTGAGCTGAGCTGAGCTGAGCTGAGCTGAGCCAAGACGAGTTGTGATCAAGCTGAGCCAGCTCGCGAGTTTTTAGCTTGGCGTCCAGCCCGAGCTGGAAGGGACATTTTCTTAGTGAAATGATTCTGGTTACCCTTAGGGTCAAGCCGGGAGTGAAGGAGAAGTTAAATCTTTGGCTGAGTAGTATCTTGTAATTTTCATATTTTGTTTTGAGACTTGGAGTCTCACAAGCTGTCCTTTCGGGTAGGCCTAGGCTCTGTTCGGCAGAACTTCGGCTGTTTTGTACAGAAGATTTGTTCTGAGAGAAAAGTATTGTGCGCTGATTTGTACGACTAATTTGTTTTGAGAGAAAAATATTACGCATGAAGCGGAAAGAAGAGAAGCCGAATAGAGCCTGTTGCGAATTTAGACTGTCATAGGCTTGGACCTGGCTGGCACATCACCTTTGTCAACTATCATGGTCCTCATGATCGACCACCTCAGTAGAGAAACGATCTCTTATCCTTAATAAAAGAATAGCATTTCCAATTAGAATTAGATATGTTGCGCAGGTGAGATAGTAAGAAAGATTTACGCGAGTTAAAAGGTAGTGGGTTTGAATCCACCCACATGTTTATTTTTTGGGTGAGTCTAGACGTGCTATGGGACCGACCAAAAAAGTTACTATTCCTGAAATTTTTTGTTCAAATGATTTTTAAGTATTATTATAAAAGTATGTTTTTAAAAAATCTGCTAAAGAAAGAGCGGCTAATAAATAATAGAAAAGAAAACACAACACATAGCACGATGTCGCCTCAAGTCCTCCGCGTGGGGTCGACCCTGATTGATTCAGCCAATCGCAGTCATTCGGGTGTGGGCCAACCCGACTGATTCGACATTTTTTCCACCTGGTTCGACTGATCGTCATTTTTTTCCCGTCCAACGGAGCCCTCAGTCCGTCGCTCCCGGCTGCTTGGGCTTTTTTTCGATAAGACCAATTATCTTGACCGGTCCAATATGCAAATAAATTCAGCAAAAATTGTGGAACAAAAGACTCAGACTCACAACCTTCTACATGAAACTTTCATGAGCTTTCGCTATAGGGCCAATTATCTTGATGAAACTTTCTCTATCATTTTTATTTTATTTTATTTTATTTATTATCTTTTAATTACTTTATTCTTTTTATCCCTTCTCCTTTTTCCTTTCTTTATTTTCTTCCCTCTTCTTCTTTTCTATACCATTTTCTAATCACACCCTTCGTCTTCGCTCCTTTCCCCCTTTTTTTTGTTTTGTTTTAGTTTTTATTACTTTGATTCTTGTTTTGTTTTTATCTTACACAATCAAATATTCATTTTTTGTTCACAACACCCTATTATACCTTGATTTTATTTTTCATCATGCAATATTTGTGATGTTTAGTATTTTTGTTTATAATGATTTGGTCATCCTTTTATTTTTCATATCAGACAATTATTTGCTCGATTTAGCCAAGTATTTGTTCATTGTGATCAAATTTAATGTTTCACATTTAGAAATTATTTTGTGTACAAAGTATTTATTCACTTTATACACTAAATTGTGGGATAGTAAAAATAATTTGTTCTTGTTATTATAATATTTATTTGTTTCTATATAAACTTTGTTCGCTATACTTTTGTTTGCTTTTATTCAGCAATCCATTGGTGCGTTCGAATTAAAATTTGAATATAAGGTTTGATATTTATAGATTTTTTATTTCATATCTACTTTTGCGTGTGTGTTATGTCATCATGCTTATGTATAGCAATATAGCACTTCTATATGGTTTCTGTTTCTCATTAGAGAATTAATACAGTAGTACACGATGCAGCAGCGACAACTTCCTCATGTATACTGTATGGTTAATCGAATGAGATCATCATCATCATTCCGATAGAAGAAAGAAAATACTCTCTCCGTTCTTAAATATATGACGTTTAAGACAAGAAAGTTAGTTCAAAATAAACTAAATTTCTTGTCCTAAATGTCAAATATTTAAGAACGGAGATAGTATCTGTGTACTGTCCTTACTATATAATTACCAATTTATACTAGCAAGACGTACGTCCTATACATCAAGTTTGGCTTAAATTTCTGGTGCTGATGCGCGCACGAAGCGGGTGCTTCATCACGACGGTGAAGTTCAGCGCCTCGGCCATGTCCACCGCCAGGCCATCCACCGCCGGCCGCCACTCCAGCTCCCGCACCATCCTCGCCACGAAGTACTCGGCGTGGTGCACCCCCACCGCGTACCCAGGGCACATCCTCCGCCCGGCTCCGAAGGGCATCATCTTTGTAACATCCCGCATTTTCAATACGGAATGTTAATAGTAAAAATGAGGATTTAAAAATTTTTGGTGAATTGTTTGGTGGCTTGCTAATTTAATTAAGGATGCCTTCTATTTTCTCTCCTAAACTCCTAGATTTAATTTTTGAGCTAATTAAAATTTTCTAGGAAATATAAAATGCTAGTGTGAGAACCTTGGAGTTTATTTGGATTTTAATTGTGTGAGAATCAAATTTGAATTCTAAATTCAAATTTGAATCTAAATAGAATAGGGGAAAGAGTTTTGGAAAATAGGAAGAGGTTTCAAACCAGGCTGGGCCTTGAGATCGCTTAAGAAGTCCACCTCTGGCCCCTCAGCTCGCTCAGCCCGCGCACAAGACCACCTTCCCCCTCTACCGCGGCCCAGCACTTCACGGCCCATCTACCACCTACCGTGCCGTGACGCCGGCAAGTGGGCCCAGACGGCGTCGTCACCACCCTCTCTTTTTCCCTTTTGATGACGCGTCGCGCCAAAGGCTGCCGGAGCTCGCCAGCGCCACCCATGGTCGTCGTCGCGATGCCGACCATGCCTCCCCTTTAGCATCCAGCCGTCCACGCGTCCCGGGCCGCGCCTCGCCCTATAAGTAGGCCGCCGCCGCAACCCCCGGAGCTCCCAACCCTAGCCGCCGGGGATTTTTCCCCTTTGCTGCACACTTTTGCCTCGCCGGAGAAGAAGGAGAAGGGGGGAGGAGAAGGAAGCCCGGAGGCCATCCGTGAGCACGCCGGCGCCGCCGTGAAGCCGGAGGTCCGCCCGCGGAGCTCCTGGATGCCAAGAAGCCGAGGACCCCGTCGCCGCCTGCTTCCTCTGCTCCGTGCCCGCTCTGCTTCCCGCTCCACCGCCGGCGAACCTGCTCCGACCAATCTTCCCCGATGCTTTGCACTTCGACCCGTGGTCACCAAGGTGAGGCCGTCCGCTCCTTCTCAATGCTGAGAACCCGGCCTTCGCGCCGAGGGAGAGCGAGCACCGAGACGTGCCTGTCCACACCGCCGCGCCGCCGCGCAGAACGCCGACGACTGGTTGCCAGCCTTCGAGCCGTGCTGAACGATTGCAGGTGCCACTGCCGACGACCACACGCGCACGCCTCCGCTTATCCCCTTGTCTCGTGGCCGCACGTCGCCGTCACGTCTTGCCGCTCCGCCGTGCAACGGTGCGTTTCGCCGCCGACCTGCACCCCTGCACACGCATGCGTAGGGGCCCTCCCCCGTCCTCCTTTGCGCGCCTTCGTGCATGCCTCGCCGCCCAGGGAACCGCGCACCCACGCGTGACGCTGCTCCGCGGTGGGAATCAACACCTCGCCGTCATCGCGCCAGCCAGGGGCTCCGCCATGGCCGCGCCGGCGTAGTACTCTCAGGCAAGGGGCCAAAAGCCCTGACTTTTGGTTCGTTTGCACTCCCCTTGTGCACGCACGCGCTCGCTTGGCGTTTGGCACACCCGCACGCCGTCGCCAGTGATCGTCGCTCCGCGCCCGCACAACCCCGTCGCCGCCAGCCCCTGTCTCGCCGCCACCGTGCCGAACCCCGGCCCAAGGCCGTCCCTCTTTGCACGAGCATGAACCCCTGGTGCTCCTTGTTCGCTCCCTGTCGCGTGTTGATCAGCCCGGGCACGCCTCACCGCCGGCGAGCCCTTGCCCGTGCCGCTGCTCCTTAGGGGCATTTCCTCGAGCACGTTCCAACGCCGCCCCAAAACCCCAGGGTTCTACCTCACACGGCCGCCCACATGCTTGTGTCACCGCAAAGGATCCGGTGGGATCGAGTGCGGCGGGCCACTCACGGCCATGCCACACCCGCGACCCCACACTCCGGCGCCGCACAGGATCGCCTGTGCTCTGCCACCGCGGCAAGCCAGTTGGCTGCCACTTGTGCAGGGGTTGGCTTTAAGCCAACCACGTGGCCGCCACGTCCCTAGCTGGAGCTAGTCAGGAGCTGATTTTCAGCCCTTTTAAAGTCAGCAGGAGAAACCCTATAGCTGGCCTAGAGTTTGCAATATTGTATATGCGTATTTGATTTTTAGAAATCTATTTTATCTTTGGAAATTCATATTAAATCCGTTTTAACTCCGAAAAATATGAAACTTTTTTTGGAAATCTTCTAAAATTCCAAAATACGTGCTAGGCTAGAGTTTGCTTCTTTTTGGGTCTTATTTGTTCTTCGTCTTGGATTTATTGCCATTAGCACCCGTGTTTATTTATTTAAATACGATTCTAGGAGCCGCCGGAGCCGGAGAGCTGAACCAGGACTACGACGACGACCTCGGCTACGACAACTACTCGCACCCAGGTTCACGCCCGACCTACTTTGAATGCCCATTAGGCATTGCTTTAGTACTGCTAGCGCTTTACTTATGCATGATGATGATTATGATGAAACCCTTGCACTATCCTTTTTACTACCCTGTCCTTGATTGACCTACTACTACTACTTTATTTACGCATGGTGATACGCTGAGCTTGCTGTGCATGTGTTGGGATATCATGGTAGTATTCTTGGCGTGTGTGGGGAAAAACCGGCAGGAGAAGGTGTTTTTGGGATATTTGGCGGGGGTGAGCTCAAGACAACCCGATCCAGGATCGGGGGCCAGGGATCGTCTTCTCGGGCGATGCCCAGTTTGGTACCTATGGAGGGTACACTGTTTTAGGAACACAGGTGTTGGGGTTTTTGTGATGACTTGGAGGATAGGAGCTCGCCCCGGTCTGAAACCGAGTGGGTCGCTTTGTTACACGGGACTTTCGTACACACCACCTCGCCGAGAGTGGGGATAGGGCCGTTTCGACCCTAGCAAGTGCGATACCATACCTGCCAGTAGGATAGAGGGTATCAGTGATGAGGGTGTAGGGTGGAGTCTCTTCCCTCTTGGGCGCTCCCCGTGCGGCCACACGGGGGCATGTTCATAGTTCTGGGGTGGTCCTTTGCGAAGGACCGCATCAAGGCCCAGATGCAGGATGGAATCGTAACTCCTAGGTGTTCGTTCGGTTGGGTAGGCTCGGTCGGTCGTACACCGTCCGGGTGCTATTCCGAGTTGGGTACTGGTGTACACGCTCTGCAGAGTTTAGATCTATACGTATAGCCGCGTCCTCGGTTATGGACATGCCCGTTGTTTACTCCGACTCTTACGTTTTGGGATTTCTACCTCCCCCTTATAGGATGAGAGAGTATGGTGAGCCGTGGTTGTATTCGGGGAGAGGAGAGTTGCTCCCTCTGCCTTGCGGATCCGGGTGCAACCATTGAGGTGCGAGGAGTGGGAGTTCTCGCACCGCCCCTAGCTGGAGATAGGTTCTGGTGACGGTGATCTGGGCGACCAGGTGTAACCGTTTGCGGATGAGTGATATGGGAATTGGTGGGAATTGGAGATGATACTCTTTTATATTGCTGTTGCTGCTTAGGAAACCCAGCCTCTACCTTGTTCCTCTCTTTACCTTTATAAGTAGGCCACTTAAAGCTTGTATACGGTTGGTGATGTGGACCTATCCCGATCCTTGGGGATAGCCCCTGAGCTTGCAGGGTACGAGTCAGACTTCGACAACAACGCCGACGGATGGTACGACTGAGGGGCACGTTGCTTCGCTCAAGGATGCTTGTGGGTGAAGAATAAAGATGGAGACACCTTCTGGAAGCTAGCTACCGCTGCGTAGGCTCTTATTCATGTTATTCCGCCAAGAGGCGTGTATTGATGTACTCCGATTATTCAGGACATGTAATAATAAGATTATATTCGTACTCTGATGCTTTATTTCGTTGTATGACTGTGATATTTATCTGTGATGAATGCCTGTGCGTGATAGCGTCTGATCCAGGGACTATCACGAGACAGAATGACGGGTTTTCCCTTTTTAAAAACCCGGGTCGTTACAGATGGTATCAGAGCCGTACTTGACCGTAGTACGTGCCCTTAGAAATGGTCGATAGAAATTAGGACTCTAAATGATCTCTTTTGCTATATACAACTCTTGGCATATAATACAAAAACTTATCCTTCTCTGAAAAGTTCTATCTCACCTGCGCTAACTAAAAATTTCTTCCGTATCACAGGAAATGGATCGACAGGAGATAGAGCTACTCCCGGAGCATATGGAGGGACTTGCTCGTTGGGTGGACCGGGTCGTCCTCAGGCTGGGGATTCCCCCTACGCACGTCACCTACCGCGTCGAGGACGTCCGCACTCTGTTGGGACCACTGGTGCTTTGCACGGTGGCCATCCTACCCCACCCAGCGCGTCCAGACTTCCCCGGGATGCTCGAGCATAGCACAGGACTCAACGTCAGGAACGCTGTGGACACCGCCTGCAGCCACGTACTTCGCCACCTGCTGGCTAGGTACCGCGACGTCTACAGGACAGGAGACCTACGGCTGATCCTCCAGGACTACTACAAAGTGGCTCCGATCGTGGACGGACTGCCAGACCCTACAGCACTCTACGAGGAGGAGGTTGTCCAGGGACCTCTGCGCGAGTCTGACGACACGCTCGTCACCACTGGGAGCTACCTCGTGGACTTCAACACTCACGCCCGCCGATTGAGCGAGCAGACAAGTGCACTCTTCAGCAGACTCGAGTACACTACACTGGAGCTCCGTGAGCTTCAGCCCCGCTCCCAGAGTCTGCTCGTGGAGAACCGTACCCTGCGCCAGTGAGTCGAGCAGCTCGAGTGCAGACTACGCCATGCCAACTCTTTGGCAGTGCGAGCAGAGGCTGAGAGGGTGTCCGCTCGATAGGAGATGCTCTACGCCAAGGAGGATCTACGCAAGTAGGAGGCCAGGTTCACCCGCCTTTTCGCCAAGCTGGACCAGAAGGATGCGCAGTTCGCCTCGCAGGGACGCAGTCTCGTTCGTGAGAAGGCCAGGGTGGCCGAGCTTGTGCAGGACCAGTACTCCAACACCGCCAACCTCGCTGCACTCACCAGGACTTCTGTGTTCCTGCTGGACAAGTGCAAGAGGATGCTGAGGACTTGGGAGGACGCCGACTCTCTTTGAGTGGACGAGCTTCAGGAGCTCAACGGTCTGCTACCTCCCGAGCACCAGCGGGCGATCCGCAAGGAGACTTTCAAGCTTCACCCGTCCGCCCTCAAGCTTCACCTGTGTCCGATGGCTGACATGCCCGCTCCGGTTGAGACCCAGGAGGTGAAGGCTGCTCACGCCATGCTGTCACGGATGTTCCCCAGAGGCTTCCCCGAGGAGGACCGTTGCCTCGTGAGGTACAAGAATGCTCGCTTTGAGTAGCGTGCTGGAGCATGATCATGCTAATAAGAGTAGAGTTGTAAGATAGGTAGCTACCATGAGTTGTTCCATGCAGCCGAGAGCTTGTTCCGGTGCATGAGGAGTTATGAGTCTTTTCACACCTAGATGTGCACACCCTTTTGAGATCATGTAACGCTATATTAGATCGCTGCTGTGTGTGACCTCCAAGGCTTGAGTTAGCCTCGAGGAAACTTATGTACTCATAATGGATGCTGATTGATTGGTCTTAATGGAGTTAATCGCTCTTATTGCTTCTTCTTATTGAGTGTTGGAATTATATATTAGAAATATTTTCATGCTTGTATATCAGACTCAATTTGATGGTGAGTGACGTATCTAAAGTTCCTGTTGTCCTTGGTCATGTTTTCAGTAAGATGTCCATCCGGAGGTCAGGACGTTTGTTGGCTCGCCTCGACGAGGCCGAGGCCGAGGAAGAGCAAGCCCCGCCAGTCCGTGGCAGTGGACGTGGCCGCGCTCCCGTTCGTGGGCATGGACACGCTCGTGGTCGTGGACACGCACCTATCCGAGGACGAGGCCAAGGCGTTGTGGTGCCACCACCACCGCCTCTGCCCATCGGACAAGGCGATGCTGAAGGAGGAGAGGAAGAAGCTGAAGGAGAACCCGAGCCGCCACCAGCTCCCCAAGGTCGTGGGCGTGGTCGTGGCCGTGGAGAGGTACCACCACCGCCACCGCCTAACCTGGCTGAGGTGATGGCCGCTCAGACCGCGCTGATGCAGAGGAGGGCGGAAGCCGTCGAGAACCGAGTCAATGGTGGGAACCGCAACGTCCCGCCAGAGGAGGACTTCGCCAAGAAGATCGAGAGGTTCCTCCGCCTGAAGGTCCCTACCTTCAGTTACTCGGATGATCCTCTCGAGGCCGACGACTGGCTCCGTGAATTGAGACGAAGCTCGACCTCACTTCCTACACCGACGAAGAGTGTGTGGCTCTCGCCGTCCACCAGCTCGAGGGTCCTGCCAAGTCGTGGTGGGACAACTACTCCGACAGCCACCCGAACCCAGCCTTCATCACCTGGCTGGAGTTCTGTGAGGTGTTTCGCGAGCAGTACCTGCCGCGGGAACTCATGAGTAAGAAGGCACAGGAGTTCCACACCATGACTCAGGGTGCGATGAGGGTGGTGGAGTACGGGAGGCACTTCATGAAGATGATGCGCTATGCCCCTAACAACACCAACTCTGACGACAAGAAACAGTTTTGGTTTCTACGAGGCCTCCACCATGGTCTCTGCCAGGGCTTGAAGGCTAGTGAGCACAAGTCCCTTCGCCACCTGGTGAACAGGGCTATCGCGCTCGAGAAAGAAAGGAGGGGGGCATGAGGAGCGGATGAAGGGCAAGAAGAGGATGGGAGATTGGGACCATGGCGACCGATCCTTCCAGAGGCCGAGGAGTGGGCAGAGCAACCAGCTGAGGGGGAGCTACCACCCGGGGAACAACCAGCCCGGACGTGGCTTCGGAGGAAGCCGTGCACCGTACCCTGGAGGAAGGAGCTTCAACTACCAGCAGCCGGGTGGTGGCTACAACCGCCCGCAGCAGAGCGCGTCGAGACCCAGCACCGGAGGTTTCACACCTACGTGCTACGCCTGTGGCAAGCAGGGCCACAAGTTGTACGAGTGCCCCAGCAAGAAGACCGCTGCTACGCCTGCCAGGGCACCAGCTCCAGGAGGGAGGCCACCTCAGGCTGCTCCCTAGCCGACCGCTGATCGCGGAAGGCTCAACCTCCTGACAGAAGAGGAGGCTGCCGACGCTCCTGACATCGTGATCGGTGAGTTTTTAGTTTGTGGTACTAAGGCTTTGATTCTTTTTGATACTGGTGCAACTAGTTCATATGTGTCCTCTAACTTTGTAAACAAACTATCTCTCCCCATGACTCCCCGACCTAAACCAATTGTGACGAGCTAACCGCTCAGAGATATCAGATGCACCCTACTATGCAAAGGGGTGGAAATGTTCATCAAGGGTCACAAGTTCCTCGGAGATCTGACTGTGCTGAAGTCCAATGGGATTGATATTATTCTGGGCACGGATTGGATCACCGCTCACAAGGGAGTTATCTCCTCGTCACCCCGACAAGTGACCCTGATACACCCCAAGGGGACAAAGATCACGTTCGAGCTGCTGAAATCACGGGAAGTACCAGCTGTGTACAACCTGACTATGAAGACAGTGGCCAATGTTCCAGTGGTTTGTGAGTACCCTGATGTTTTTCCTGAGGATCTGCCGGAGTTACCACCGGATCGCGATGTGGAGTTCGTGATCAACCTTGTGCCCGGTACAGCACCCGTGGCACAGAGTCCTTACAGAATGGGCAAGTTAGAGCTGGCAACGCTGAAGGAGGAATTAGAAGCTCTCCGATAGAAGGGGTACATCTGACCTAGTGCATCACCTTGGGCTTCACAAGTGATGTTTGTGCCGAAGAAGGATGGGACGCAACGGCTGTGCGTCGATTACCGCGCTCTTAATGCGGTAACCATCAAGAACAAGTACCCGTTGCCGCGCATTGATGATCTGCTCGATCAGTTGAGGAAGGCAAAGTACTTCAGCAAGATTGACCTTCGATCCGGCTATCATCAGCTGAAGATTCGCCCCGAGGACATCTACAAGACAGTGTTTGTGACCCGGTACGGGCAGTATGAGTTCACTGTCGTATCGTTCGGTCTTACGAATGCACCTGCTTACTTCATGAACATGATGAACAAGGTGTTCATGGATGAGTTAGACAAGTTTGTCGTGGTTTTCATTGACGACATCTTGGTCTTCTCGGAAACTGCGGAGGAGCATGAAGAGCATCTGAGGATAGTGCTGGAGAAGCTGAGACAGAATCAGCTGTATGCCAAGTTTAGCAAGTGTAGTTCAGCAAGTGTAAGTTCTGGCTAGAAGAAGTGGCATTCCTTGGGCATGTGTTGTCAGGTGAGGGAGTTGCAGTTGATCCCTCGAAAATCGAAGCTGTGTCGAAGTGGTAGTCGCCCAAGACAGTGACAGAGATCAGGAGTTTTCTCGGGATGGCAGGGTACTACTGCCGTTTCATCAAGAACTTCTCTAAGATTGCGAAGCTGATGACCGAGTTACTGAAGAACAACACGCCGTTCGTGTGGTCAGAGAAGTGTGAAGCAAGCTTCCAAGAGCTCAAGACCCGACTCACCACAACTCATGTGTTGACGCTTCTCGATGACAACAAGGACTTTCTGGTGTACTGTGATGCTTCAAGGTAGGGTCTTGGTTGTGTGCTGATGCAGGAAGACAAGGTGATCGCTTATGCTTCAAGTCAGCTTCGGAAGCACGAAGAGAACTACCCGACACATGACCTCGAGTTAGCAGTTGTTATTCATGCTCTGAAGATATGGAGGCACTACTTGATGGGCAACAAATGTGATATCTACACGGATCACAAGAGTCTGAAATATATCTTCACCCAGTCAGAGTTGAACTTGAGGCAACGAAGATGGCTAGAGTTGATAAAGGACTATGACCTCGACATTCACTACCACCCTGGCAAAGCGAATGTCGTGGCCGATGCTTTGAGCCGAAGAATCTATTGCAACAACCTGATGGTGCAGGAAGAACAGCTAGAGTTGTACAAGGAGATGGAGAGATTGAAGCTCGACATCGTCGAGAAGGGTCAGCTCAACGAGTTGAGGGTGAAGTACAGTCGAGAAGACTAGATCAGGCAAGCCCAGAAGAAGTGTCCTGAGATTGAAGAAGTGAAAGATCTTCTGACGAGAGGTAAAGCCCCTGACTACCGCATCGATGAGCAAGGCACGTTGTGGTTGAAAGATCGCATATGTGTGCCTAGTGGTGAGGATATCCGGAAGACAATTCTGAAGGAAGCTCACGATTCTCGGTATTCCATTCACCCCGGATGCACCAAGATGTACCAAGACCTGAAGTGTCGATTCTGGTGGGAGAATATGAAGAAGGACATCGCCAAGTATGTTGCCCGATGTGACACATGCCAGAGAGTGAAGGCGGAACATCAGAGACCCGCCGGATTGCTACAGCCACTTGAGATACCATAGTGGAAATGGGACGATATCAGCATTGATTTCGTGGTGGGTTTACCCCGCACTCAGAAGGGAAATGACTCGATATGGGTGATTGTGGACCGTCTGACCAAGGTAGCCCACTTCCTACCGGTGAAGAACAGGTTCAGTGTGAGTCAGTTGGCTGATCTTTATGTAGAGCACATCCTGAAGTTGCATGGAGCACCCCGAAGCATCGTGTCCGATCGTGGTGCCCAGTTCACTGCTCAGTTCTGGAAGAGTCTGCATGATTCGATGGGCACACGCTTGGACTACAGTACAGCTTTCCACCCTCAGACTGATGGACAGACAGAACGGGTGAATCAAGTGCTCGAAGATCTTCTGAGAGCTTGTGTGTTGACTCACAGCAATGATTGGGAGAAGAGTCAGCCCTACGCTGAGTTCTCGTACAACAACAACTATCAGACAAGTCTGCAAATGGCACCCTTTGAAGCTCTGTATGGCAGGAAGTGTAGGACCCCGTTGATGTGGTCTAAGGTGGGGGAGAGGACCTTCTTCAGTCCTGCTTCCATTGTTGAGGCTGAGGAGAATGTGGCTAAGGTTAGAGAGAACCTGAAGATAGCTCAGAGCAGGCAGAAGAGCTATGCTGATCCTAAGCGAAGGGATATCTCTTTCGAAGTGGGTGACTACGTCCTTCTGAGAGTGTCACCGCTTAGAGGCACGAAGAGGTTCCATGTGAAGGGGAAGCTAGCCCCGAGGTTCGTTGGACCCTACCTGATTGTGGCAAAGGTGGGGAAACTTACGTATAGGCTGGAGTTACCGCCTGATCTTGCCGGAGTGCACCCTGTGTTTCACATTTCACAACTCCGGAGGTGCCTCGACCCGAAGCTTGACAAGCATGTCTCCACCGATGCTATCGACTTGCAAGACAATCTGGAGTACTTGGAGTATCCAGTAAAGATACTGGATTGGGCCGAGAAAGCTACAAGAAGTACCACCACTCACTTCTGCAAGGTGCTTTGGAGCAATCACACCGAGCGAGAAGCGACGTGGGAGAAAGAATCGGTCATGAGGGAGAAGTACCTGCACCTCTTCGAGACGGAGGTAAGTTCTTAATCTCGAGGACGAGATTCTTTTGAGGGGGGAGTCTGTAACATCCCGCATTTTCAATACGGAATGTTAATAGTAAAAATGAGGCTTTAAAAATTTTTGATGAATTGTTTGGTGGCTTGCTAATTTAATTAAGGATGCCTTCTATTTTTCTCTCCTAAACTCCTAGATTTAATTTTTGAGCTAATTAAAAATTTCTAGGAAATATAAAATGCTAGTGTGAGAACCTTGGAGTTTATTTGGATTTTAATTGTGTGAGAATCAAATTTGAATTCTAAATTCAAATTTGAATCTAAATAGAATAGGGGAAAGAGTTTTGGAAAATAGGAAGAGGTTTCAAACCAGGCTGGGCCTTGAGATCGCTTAAGAAGTCCACCTCTGGCCCATCAGCTCGCTCAGCCCGCGCACAAGACCACCTTCCCCCTCTACCGCGGCCCAGCACTTCACGGCCCACCGGCCCATCTACCACCTACCGCGTCGTGACACCGGCAAGCGGGCCCAGACGGTGTCGTCACCACCCTCTCTTTTTCCCTTTTGATGACGCGCCGCGCCAAAGGCTGCCGAAGCTCGCCAGCGTCGCCCATGGCCGCCGTCACAATGCCGTCCACACCTCCCCTTTAGCATCCAGCCGTCCACGTGTCCCAGGCCGCGCCTCGCCCTATAAGTAGGCCGCCGCCGCAACCCCCGGAGCTCCCAACCCTAGCCGCCGGGGATTTTTCCCCTTTGCTGCACACTTTTGCCTCGCCGGAGAAGGAGAAGGGGGAGATGAGAAGGAAGCCTGGAGGCTGTCCGTGAGCACGCCAGCACCGCCGTGAAGTCGGAGGTCCGCCCGCGGAGCTCCTGGACACCAAGAAGCCGAGGACCCCGTCGCCGCCTGCTTCCTCTGCTCCGTGCCCGCTCTGCTTCCCGCTCCACCACCGGCGAACCTGCTCCGACCAATCTTCCCCGATGCTCTGCACTTCGACCCGTGGTCACCAAGGTGAGGCCGTCCGCTCCTTCTCACTGCTGGGAACACAGCCTTCGCGCCGAGGGAGAGCGAGCACCGAGACGTGCCTGTCCGCGCCGCCGCGCAGAACGCCGACGACTGGTTGCCGGCCTTCGAGCCGTGCTGAACGATTGCAGGTGCCGCTGCCGACGACCGCGCATGCACGCCTCTGCTTATCCCCTTGTCTCGTGGTCGCACGTAGCCGTCACGCCTTGCCGCTCCGCTGTGCACTGGCGCATTTCGCCGCCGACCTGCACACCTGCACACACACGCGTAGGGGCCCTCCCCCATCCTCCTTTGCATGCCTTCGTGCACGCCTCGCCGCCCAGGGCACTGTGCACCCACGCGCGACGCTGCTCCGCGGTGGTAACCAACACCTCGCCGTCGCTGCGCCGGCCAGGGGCTCCGCCATGGCCGCGCCGGCGCAGTACTCTCAGGCAAGGGGCCAAAAGCCCCGGCTTTTGGTTCATTTGCACTCCCCTGGTGCACGCACGTGCTCGCTTGGCGTTTGGCACACCCGCACGCCGTCGCTGGTGATCGCCGCTCCGCGCCCGCACAACCCCGTCACCGCCAGCCCCTGTCTCGCCGCCGCGCCGAACCCTGGCCCAAGGCCGTCCCTCTTTGCACGAGCATGAACCCTTAGTGCTCCTTGTTCGCTCCCTGTCGCGTGTTGATCAGCCCGGGCACGCCTCGCCGCCGGCGAGCCCTTGCCCTCTCGCCGCTGCTCCTTAGGGGCATTTCCTCGAGCACGTTCCAGCGCCGCCCCAAAACCCCAGGGTTCTACCTCACACGGCCGCCCACATGCTTGTGTCACCGCAAAGGATCCGGCGAGATCGAGTGTGGCGGGCCACTCACGGCCATGCCACACCCGTGACCCCACACTCTGGCGCCGCACAGGATCGCCTGTGCTCTGTGTCACACCCTGAAATTTCCAATTTCAGGATGTGAATAGGAAGAGTAATTAAAACAAAGCTTTCTCTCAATTTTAAAATTTTCCCAACGTTTATTTTCTTTACAGGAAATGTAGAATAGGAAAAAGGCTTTTGTTTGTTTTCTAAATTAAATAAAATGATTGAGTGAGTGTTGCATTCATGCCGATGCATCTGGTGGTTCATGAGTGCAAAATGTTTTAAAAACACGCTTAGGTGCTGACCAAATCCTTTCGAGAAATTTCCAGAATTTTTCTGGAATTTATTCTCATTTTCCCTGAGCATTTTCTATTTATTAGAAGGCTCTAAAATCTTTTTCATGAGCTCCAAATATTTTATTTAGGTTGTTCGTGTCTCAATCTATCTCTGAGAATTTTCCTGGAATTTTTGGGATTTTCAGAGTATTTTTGGTGGCTTTGATGAATTATCTAGCAACTTCTAGAATATTCTTTTCACGAAAAATCATTTCTGAAAATGAAAAGGAATCCTTTTAATTCCTCCCTTCCGGCCCAGTTTGAGTTTCAGCCCAACCAGCCAAGGTCTGGCGGACCACCCCCATCTCCTCCCCTTACCCCGTTCGGCCTCCCTTGCTCTAGCCTTTCTGCCCAGCCGTCTGCAAAGTCTGTTGCTGCCCCTTCTTTTCCTCGCTCAGTCCACAGGCCACCCCTCCAGCCCGGCAGCACAGAAAGGCCACAGCCCATCCGGCCCAACCGCGCCCTGACCCAGCTCGCTCCGGCCCAACGGACCAGCCCGCCCCGGCCCGCGCGAAACCCACCCGGGCCCAATCCTCCACCGTGCCCATGGCGGACACGGCAGGGTGTCCGGGACGCCGCTGCCGCCGCCTGGCCGTGCGCGCCCAGGACTTCCCTGGCCTGCGCCCCATAAATCGCCGCCGCCCGTGCGCGTCCTTGCCCCTGCCCTTGCCGCCACCCTGCTTCGCCAACCGCGCCGCGCTTCGCCTTGCAGCACCGTCGCGCGCCGAGGCAGCGCCGCCGTCGGCTTGGCCGAGCCGGTCGTCGCTGATTCGCCGGACGAGTGCGCTACAGGAGTAAGCCACCGACGCTGGGAGATTCGCCGAGCCGAGCTTCACGTCCGCCGCCTCGCGCGCCCGCTCCGCCGTCGCCTTGTGCAGCAGTGCCGCCCGCCGCGCGCTGGCCGTCGCCGTTGTGCCGCGCCGGATGCCAACGGACCCAACGGAGACCACCGTGAGGTCCAGCACACCAAGCTGCGTCCTCCGCGCCGGCTTCCCGGTGCCAGGAGATCGCCGGAACCCCGCCGCCGCTTGGAGCCGCCGCTGGCCGCCGCAGGTCCCTGGCGCCAGCCGCCTGCCGTTTCTCCCCGCCCAAGGTGAGCAGCCCCGTGTGCTTCCCTACCCCTCCTCCCTCCTCTGAGCCGTTCGCCCGAGCTCCTCGCGCCCCGGGTCGCCGGCACCGCCATCCACCAGGACCGCCGGGAGCAACCCCCTCTTCCCTGTCCGTGCGAGCCCAAGGAAGAAGAAAGTGCCACTTTGCACGTAACCCCCTGAGAATTCCTGTAAACTAGATCTGTTTTTATGTGTCTTGTTCCTTTTGCAAGAAACCCCCTGAAACTATCAGATACCCTAGATTCCATCCACCCTGGCACCTTTGCAAATAAGCCCCTGAGTTTATATACATAATTATGTATATGCCCCTGGTTTTTCACAGTTAAGCCCCTGGAAGTTTAGAATCTCTGCAGTCAAGTCCCTAATCTTATTTTGCTCATAAAATCTTCGTTTTAGCTCCGTTTTAATCTGTTCAAGTTGCGTTAGGTTCCTAATGACATGAACTACGCGTTAGTGGTGAGTTTTCATCATGTTTTGTTTTCTGAAAATAAATTTAATATTAATTTTGATTAATGCTTGTTAAACATGCCTTTTCTAAATAAAAGCAATCTAGTGTTATACACCGTTTTTCATAATCAAATTTAATTTGATTAATGTTTCTCTCACATGCTTTTGTAAATAAAATATGATTAGATCTTTTACTCGGTTTTTCATAAACCAAATGTTAATTTGCTTAATATCTAATTAACTTTTCTAATTAAAAGTTGATTAGGCTTTTTACACCGGTTTTTATAATAAATATTAATTTGATTAATGCTAATGCTATAATGTTTTTAATAATAATATGATCTACTTGAATCATAAACTTACGTTTAGATTGTTCATATAGTTTAGCTTTTCTAAATTAAATGTTCAATCGGTATAATCAATATATGAATCTTTATAAATAAAACTTGACTAGATTTTTACTCCGGTCTTTGCAAATAAAATATAATGCTGCATTAATTCCAATTTAGGGTATTTTCCTATGAAATATCCTTTACATATCTTTTACTAATTAAAATAAACCTAGCTCATAGCTTGATCTCTCACTTGTACAAATCAATCGGTAGACGTTCTTTATCAAGCCTTGTCTCAGTGTGTCTCTGTTGTAGAGCTAATCTTCTTTCAAGCTCCAGATCTTTTGACCCTAGTTCATGCTCAAGCCTAGTGTCTTCCATAAAGCTAACCAAGCCTTTCCTTATCTCAGCACGGTCTGTGTGTTTCAGTGATCCTTAGCATCGAGCCTATCCTTTAGTGCGTTGTTTTAAAGCTTTTCTTTTGATTGGTGCATTGTTCTTAGTTATGCTTGTATGTTTGCTTTGTATGCTTGTGCCCGATGATTGATGCGAGTAGAATGAACGTGGTTCGAGAGTTTTGAAGAGCAAGAAGTGAAGATATTCTGAGCAACATCACTACTCTGGTTAAAGGCAAGTGTGTCCTTGTTCTTCTGTCCCAATAATGTGTTTAATCCATTGCATATGCTTGCATTAATATTGATGGGTCCTATTAAGGTTATCCTAGTCTTTATTACCTTTATTCCTTGTCAACCTGGGTTTTACCTTTCTGTTGGGTAGCACTGCTTAGTTGCTTTACCTTGGGTTATGGTGGTTCTAATGAACAACAACAATGATGAACATGCTTTCTTTCATGCTATATATCTCTGGTTAATACAAGATCATATGATTAATCGGAATATGGAACGACCACCCAGGACAACAGTGCAACCACAAGGCTATATGGCTCTGGCTTGGCTAATTAATTGGGGACTCTTGTGTTGGGGTGACCTTACCGAAAGGGCAAGGGGAAGCGTTAGTTGAGGTATAGACTCACTCTAGTAGGGAGTGTGCTTTGCTAAGACACGGTCCTACTAGGGGACTTTATGCTTTGCGGCGGCTTGGAACCTTCGCAGGTTGTTTCACACTGGGGAAACTTTGTAAAGGCCTCGTAGCGTCCCTATGCAATCACACCTCGGCAGTGTGGTATGATGCCTGATCAGCATCACGTGGTTGGGTTTAAAGTTCCTAGAACTTTTACGCGACTTGTGGTGAAAGTGTACAACCTCTGCAGAGTGTTTAAAACTAATCGATTAGCCGTGCTCATGGTCAAGAGCGGCCTGGACCCTCACATGATAATTGAACTTGAAGATGGACTTAAACTGTGGTTATGGTTATGTTAGCCATATGCTTATGGCGTATCTCTTTATGTTAATATGGGTTGGTATATACTTATACTTAATAGTAATCAGGTGCTAATAAAATTTGACCAACTAAAAGTGCTTAATGCAGTCAACCTGTCAGCCTTTCCTTGTTCAAGCCTTTGCATTCATATATTCCCCACACTTACTGAGTACGACATGTGCTCACCCTTGCTATAAACAATGTTGCTCAGAAAGAGGAAGCTGCTATGAAGTCGTTGTGAAGATGTTGCTGGTGCTAGGCATACGCAACCCCCAGTCGACTGCCTGTGATGGTTGGAGCCTTCGTTTCCAGGATTTAGCGTAATACTCTGATGATCTTTGTTTTTCTTACGTGATATTGTTTTTGTTATTCACTTATGTCAACTATATGCATGGAACTTGATCCTGGCATGCATATAGATTTGCACTTTGTTTTCTTTGGAAAAATAGGTGTGACACTCTGCCACCGCGGCAAGCCAGTTGGCTGCCACTTGTGCAGGGGTTGGCTTTAAGCCAACCACGTGGCCGCCACGTCCCTAGCTGGAGCTAGTCAGGAGCTGATTTTAAGCCCTTTTAAAGTCAGCAGGAGATACCCTATAGCTGGCCTAGAGTTTGCAATATTGTATATGCGTATTTAATTTTCAGAAATCTATTTTATCTTTGGAAATTCATATTAAATCCGTTTTAACTCCGAAAAATACAAAACCTTTTCTGGAAATCTTCTAAAATTCCAAACTACGTGCTAGGCTAGAGTTTGCCTCTTTTTGGGTCTTATTTGTTCTTCGTCTTGGATTTATTGCCATTAGCACCCGTGCTTATTTAGTTAAATACGATTCTAGGAGCCGCCGGAGCTGGAGAGCTGAACCTCGGCTACGACGACTACTCGCACCCAGGTTCATGCCTGACCTACTTTGAATGCCCATTAGGCATTGCTTTAGTACTGCTAGCGCTTTACTTATGCATGATGATGATTATGATGAAACCCTTGCACTACCCTTTTTACTACCCTGTCCTTGATTGACCTACTACTACTACTTTATTTACGCATGGTGATACGCTGAGCTTGCTGTGCATGTGTTGGGATATCGTGGTAGTATTCTTGGCGTGTGTGGGGAAAAACCGGCTAGAGAAGGTGTTTTTGGGATATTTGGCGGGGGTGAGCTCAAGACAACCCGATCCGAGATCGGGGGCCAGGGATCGTCTTCTCAGGCGATGCCCAGTTTGGTACCTATGGCGGGTATACTATTTTAGGAGCACAGGTGTTGGGGTTTTTGTGATGACTTGGAGGATAGGAGCTCGCCCCGGTCTGAAACCGAGTGGGTCGCTTTGTTACACGGGACTTTCGTACACACCACCTCGCCGAGAGTGGGGATAGGGCCATTTCGACCCTAGCAAGTGTGATACCATACCTACCAGTAGGATAGAGGGTATCCATGATGAGGGTGTAGGGTGGAGTCCCTTCCCTCTTGGGCGCTCCCCGTGCGGCCACACGGGGGCATGTTCACAGTTCTGGGGTGGTCCTTTGCGAAGGACCGCATCGAGGCCCAGATGCAGGATGGAATCGTAACTCCTAGGTGTTCGTTCGGTTGGGTAGGCTCGGTCGGCCGTACACCGTCCGGGTGCTATTCCGAGTTGGGTACTGGTGTACACGCTCTGCAGAGTTTAGATCTATACGTATAGCCGCGTCCTCAGTTATGGACATGCCCGTTGTTTACTCCGACTCTTACGTTTTGGGATTTCTACCTCCCCCTTATAGGATGAGAGAGTATGGTGAGCCGTGGTTGTATTCGGGGAGAGGAGAGTTGCTCCATCTGCCTTGCGGATCCGGGTGCAACCATTGAGGTGCGAGGAGTGGGAGTTCTCGCACCGCCCCTAGCTGGAGATAGGTTCTAGTGACGGTGATCTGGGCGACCAGGTGTAACCGTTTGCGGATGAGTGATATGGGAATTGGTGGGAATTGGAGATGATACTCTTTTATATTGCTGCTGCTGCTTAGGAAACCCAGCCTCTACCTTGTTCCTCTCTTTACCTTTAGAAGTAGGCCACTTAAAGCTTGCATACGGTTGGTGACGTGGACCTATCCCGATCCTTGGGGATAGCCCCTGAGCTTGCAGGGTACGAGTCAGACTTCAACAACAACGCCGACGGATGGTACGACTGAGGGGCACATTGCTTCGCTCAAGGATGCTTGTGGGAGAAGAATAAAGACGGAGACACCTTCTGGAAGCTAGCTACCGCTGCGTAGGCTCTTATTCATGTTATTCTGCCAAGAGGTGTGTATTGATGTACTCCGATTATTTAGGACATGTAATAATAAGATTATATTCGTACTCTGATGCTTTATTTCGTTGTATGACGTAATAATAAGATTATATTCGTACTCTGATGCTTTATTTCGCTGTATGACTGTGATATTTATCTGTGATGAATGCCTGTGCGTGATAGCGTCTGATCCAGGGACTATCACGAGACAGAATGATGGGTTTTCCCTTTTTAAAAACCCGGGTCGTTACAATCTTGATCTCCCTGCTCCCTGTGATGTCCATGTCGTAACCCTCGCCGCTGTCCAGGAACCGCTCCGGCCAGAACTCCAGCGCCGCCGTCCACACCGCCTCGTCGCGCCCGATCTCCGCCACCAGGAAGTTCACCTCCGCACCCTTGGGTATTGCGTAGCCGCCGATCTCCGTCGTGTCGCCCTGCACGCCGTGCGGGAGCACGAAGTGGCCCGGCGGGTGCAGCCGCAGGCCCTCCATCACCACGGCCTTCAGGTACGACATCCCCTGCATGTCACTGTCACCGTCGTTGGATTTCACCTCGTCATGCACCTTGGCCTGGACGTCGGGGTGGTTCACCAGCTCGACCATGATCCACTCCACCAGGGTCACCGTCGTGTCCGTGCCGCCGTTGAGGAACTCCGAGCAGAGGCTGACCATTTCGGCGTCCGTTAGGGGACTGTCGCCGCCATCGTCGGGGTCGGGAACTCGCAGCGCGCGCAGGGACTCGGCGTAGCATGGCGGGTCATCTCCATTACGTGTGGCATGGATGAGAGGGATGAACACCTCGCCTGCATCCGGCGCGCGGCGACGTTGTCCTCCCACCGCTTGCGGAAGAGCCTCTTGGTGACCGCCCGGAAGAAGGCGAAGATCGGGAACATGGTGAGCGACAGGAGCGCATGGTGTTGCAGCCCCTCGATCTTGTCCAGCTCATCCTGGCCGAGCCGCGCGCCGAAGCACATGTACACGAGCAGCTCGGACATGGTGCGCCGCAGGAACGGCCTTAGCGTGACCACGGCGGCCTTGCCGTCGTCGCCGCCGCCGGCGCTCGCGCGGAGGCTGGCGACGAGGCCGTCGCACGCCCACCACCTGGCGGGCGCGAAGAGGGCGAGGCGGGCCGGCTGCAGCACCTCGCCAACGAGGTTGGGGCGCACGAAGCGCCAGTAGGCCCCGTAGGGCGAGGACCTGACGTCGCGGCCGCCGGCGCTAAAGAGACTGGCTGGGTCAACCGGTGGCGGGCGGTCGGCGAAGGTGGCGCCGCCTTGGACGAGGGCGTGGTGCGCGAGGTGGCGGTCGGTGACGAAGACGAGCGTGCGGGCGAGGCGGAGGGAGATGACGGGGCCGTAGCGCGCGTGCATGTCGTGGAGGAGCGGGGCGAGGTCGAAGATGGAGCGCCGGAGCGCCACGAACTTGGCGAGGAAGAGGAACGTCGGCGGGCCGGGAGGGAGCTTGTTCTTGCGAGCATGACCGTGGTGCAGCGCGAGGAGGACTGATAAGGCGATGACGAAGAGGGAGAGAACGACACAGAGGAGGAGCAAAGGCTCCATTGCTGCGCGCAGGGGAGGAGGATGCGAATGGTGATGTTTGCGCTTAATGATCACGGTGATGCTAGAGGAGATTGATGATGAAGAGCAACAGGTTTATGTCATCTGACACGGGATTGCTTGCACTCATATATTTCCGGAGTGTATTGTAACTCTGTAGGTAAAAGTTAATAGATCTTTCTGTGCTTGCTACCTCAGAGTTTTTGAAGTTTGAATATTTACTCTTGTACCTGTAAGCTGCTGCTTGTGGTCAGCCATGAGCCTTGCTGGTAGCCTTAGTCCTGTTTTGAACTTTTGATATTGTAAGGATGATGTGCTCTATTGTTGAGACTCGGTATCATGTATCAGTTTGCATCTCTTCCTTGTTGGGTAGTACTCCAGGGTTTAAATGTGTCGAGTTTCCACGCAATGCAATGCTGATTTTTGGATTTTGGTGCCGGTGTTTCATTGAATGGTTTGCTTTGAGTTCGCTTGTAAACTGTGTAGCATGTCAACTCAATCATTACTGTTCATGCTAGCTGATTACTATAAGAGCATAATCTCCTGAAGATGACCCCTTTTGTCATTGACATAATGGGGTTGAGAATGTCTGATGAGATACCATATGATGTAAACTTGTGTGAAACTACTAGAACAATAAATATAATACTTAGAAGAAGTGAAAAAAATAACTAAGATTCTTTGAGCTAAGTGACTGGGAACAATGCATTAGCTTATTCCTCATAGCAATAAATACAA
This sequence comes from Cenchrus fungigraminus, assembly GCA_036936925.1. NCBI lineage: Eukaryota > Viridiplantae > Streptophyta > Magnoliopsida > Poales > Poaceae > Cenchrus > Cenchrus fungigraminus. The sequence continues at coordinate 137,361,718 of CM072773.1, read as the reverse complement.
AGTTGACATGGATCTAAGTTCTACAAGTAACAAAAGAGCTTATATCAATAGATTGTTTGGGAGGCTGACTTTTCGATTGTAATTTTATTATCACTGGAAGGGAAACAAATGATGGGTATAGTTTCGAGTTGGCCACCAGGACGGATGATTTATTGCATGCTATTATGTACCAAGCATGTTAGTATTACACAAATATCTCGCATCTTATTGGATTCAAAGATCAGCATTCCCTAGTTCAGATTTAGGATGGTAGTTTCTCACAAGTCAATCCTTTATTGATACAAACTAAGTCATAGTGAGTAAAGGAAAGCAAAAGTACATAAAAAATATAATTTAGGAAGCTTGTGTTCAGAAGCAACTCATAGTGGTTTTCACCATTGTATAAGCCCTAGGTGGGAGAGCTTTTGGAGCTTTTACTTCTTCAAGAAGCTCCAAAAGTCAAAAGCTCTCCCAAATGGGATCAGCTACTTGGAGAAAAAAAAAGCTGGAAAAGTCGGTTTAACACTACAAGCGGAGAAGCGAGTCTGAGTCGCTTCCCGAGCTTTTCCTCGCCTTGTTCTTTCCCTCACCTCCGTGCAGATTGCTGCAGCTACCCTTCCCCTCCGCGCTGGACAATGTTATCGTCCCTTCCCTCCTCTTAGACCGTCGGCGCGGGTCGCCGATCCTCTCCCCTTCGCTCGGGTCGCCACCGCTCCTCTCGTCGATGCGGTCCCCATCTCTTCTCCTCTATACCTGATGGCGCTCCTCCTCGCCGCACGGACCAAAACCTTGCCTCTCCCCATCAGTCGCACCCAGGCCCCTCGACGGCCGCCACTACCCCCAACTCCTCTCCCACTAGATGCGGCCACCGACCCCTCCTCTCGCCTCCACTACGGCCGCGGCTTGGGGTCGACGGGGGTGAGGTCACCGGACGTTGCCAAGGTTCGAGGCTGGTGAGGGTGAGGTTCTGGGCAGCACGGTCGAGGTCCAAGGCTGGTGGGGGTGAGCTCCTCACCACTCCATCTGAAGACCATCGGGCGCCCCGACCTTCTTTTCCTCAACGGCGGTCGTCGCTCCGGCCTCCATTTCCTAAACGATGGCTACCGGTCCAGCCTCCCCTCCCTCTATTTCCTCGACTCCCACCATCTAGCCGCTGCCCAAAGCTCGTTGTGTTTCTCACATCGACAGTGGCGAAAAGCAAGGTTGCCAAACAGACTGCTTTAGCTTCTCTAGGAAGCACTAGAAGCCAGCAAGAAGAGCTTTTCCAAAATGTTTTCGAGTAGACACATATTGGTGCCCTGTAATACAATAACATCATCTAATATCATCTATCTATACTCGAGGGCAAATATGTATTAGTGACTTAAAAACAAGATGTACTAGTGGCTTACTCGAGGACACGAGAATCAAAAGCTAGTTCAGGATCACCTCCCAAGTTCTTGGACGACTCATCCATTGCACATACTCACCTAAATCCAGAAAGTACTCACCTACCAGATAACTATAGAGTGGAAACATAAGAGCTCAATATGGTGTAAACTAAGATATGTATTTAGGTAGGAACAGGAAAAGGAACCAAAACTAAGTTAGGTAATTCTCCAGGCTTGTTGATCATTCCATTCACAATTTGTTTTCTTAAGTCATCAACCATTTGTGTTTTAGTAGCTCTAATGTCTAGTATGAGTCACCCTACTAACACAGCAAGTGCTAGGCCTCTAAATAGACAACGACAATCTCCTATAATGAGATGAACCTCTCATGATTAGCTTGTTTTTTAATGCAATGTTATGTGTTGTTGAGTTAGCGAAAAATAGGAAGAGACTGGTGATCAGAATCATCGATTCCTACCAGGTTTTGCTAGCTGATTTTCTACAACAAAGGAGTTCGTCGTGGAAAGATCAAGTCTAATGACAGATACTGGTAATTCTCTCACTGGGCCAGCCACTAGAATCAGTTAATGAAAAAAGCAAGCTTTCTTCTTCTTCGCCATTTTCTTATTCACGCCACTTTTTTTATATTGCTTCTTATTATTACTCTTCATCGAGCTATATATACTTCGGGCTCTAAGTAGTCCAACTCATACAATTTTGGAACACAATCTATCCTAACATACATTCAAAAATAACTAAGTGTTCCACAGAATAACACACTTTAGATTTTCTATATTTTGCACGCAAATTTCCTTGACCAAGGATGACTAGATCAAGACGTTGTGGAGTTTCTAATGCCCATGGACATTAACACATTATGTAGACATAGTTGGCCACTACAGAAAGCTTCTCGAGTTTTAATTTGCTTCAAAAATAATGAAATGTTCGTTAAGATAAAAATGTAATTAATTTAGTTATGATAAAAATGAATCTTTAGTTGTATTGGTTGCTTTAGCAAATAATGTGATTATATATTTTGCCTAAAGGAGTGATATCCATATAAAAGATATCTACTGAGGATACATGCTAGTTCATGGACATGTACATACACTAACATGTGGCTATGTGTTAAGGGACACAAACTAATTCAAAATAGAATAAATTAGGTTTATATTAAATGATAATTTGAATGTTATCATTATGGAACAAATATATTTTACTATGGAGCTTTATCGGAGTTCAGAAATATTTGAGGCTCATTATGAATTAAATTTAAGGGAAGAAAAGAGGCAAAGTAAAATTAAGTTCTAACACTTACAAGTTGTGTTACTGTGAAGTTATAGTTTTCAGAATAATTTGTACTTGACTTTGAGAATGTTACTAAAATGAAATATGTACACCTTTGTACACTATAGATGCCGAGATTCATGGTATTTAAAGATCAAATATATTTTATGGTCCAAAGTGGGTAACAATAGATCTAGCTAAGAGGGACATTGGGATAATACATAGCCTAATGTGCAGCACCATTGTCATATTGTCGGTGTTCCGTATCCTCAACTAGTGAAAAATAGTCGCGTGGAGTTTCGAATGTCCTAGCTCATAAAGACAGGGAATTATACTAGTAGAGGCAACTTTCCGTCAATATTTTTTCTTCTTCCTGAACTCAAGGGCTCAAATTTGCAGTAGGGATTACGAAAAATGGGGTGTCAAAAAATTGATACTGCATTTCTGTACTCGTGTCACCCTTATCTATATAACATATATGGATGTACCCCACTAAGGGCCACTAATTCTATTTCTCTCAACATACAAGCTATCCATATCATCTAGTGACCCACCACATCGCATGCCATGTCACCATCCACTAAGACCATCTATTTATAACTTCCACCAATTTTCTGTGACTAATAGCATTCAAGCATGCAATTTATTAGTATTTTCAAGTACCACACTACAAAACTTTCACAATAGAAATGCATGGAGGATCAATCATTCGAGAGGGGTTTTTTCTCAACAAAATGACATTTTTTCATGTATAATGTCATTTACAAAAGAATTTCAAATTTCAAAGAATGTAGCCATACAATTACCTTAGTGTTTCTACTTTGAAATTTTAAACAATGTTGCCATGCAATGATAATGTTGTACTTTCAAATTTCTCCTTAAATGTTTGTGTAAAAAGTTTCCTGTAGAAACACACGGGGTATCTGTCTGACTACAAGGCATGCTGCCTATCCTGCAAGATCGAAACAATTCAAAAGATGAATAGACTTACATTTGGACTCCAACTTTCACCTCTAAGCAAGCTTACAACTATCTGTCGGGCTCGTTACCTTCTTCACCATTGTTCAAGTGGATATGGAAGTCTACAGTTTTGCCCATGCACAAATTCTTCTCTTGGCTCCTTCTCAGAGACAGACTGAACTCCAGAAATTTGCTCAAGAGAAAGAACATGCATCTCAATTGTGTTTTATGTGTGCAGCAAGAGGAGTCTCTTTTCCCTTTGTTTTTCTCGTGTCTGTTCTGTCAAGCATATTGGATCTACTTGGATATAGAGTGGGATCCCATTAGCGACCATAATCATCCAGGTGTGAGAGATATTTGGTTCGGCCATCTTTAGAGAAATAATCATTGTTGCTGCCTGGTCCATTTGGTGGCATAGGAATGCTATTGTTTTTATGGTGCCATCCTGTCTTTTGCTAGCTGGAAGGGACATTTTCTTAGTGAAATTAGGCTGCTTACCCTTAGGGTCACACCGGGAGTGAAGGAGAAGTTAAATCTTTGGCTGAGTAGTATCTTGTAATTTTCATATTTTGTTTTGAGACTTGGAGTCTCACAAGCTGTCCTGTCGGGTGGGCCTAGGCTCTGTTCGGCAGAACTTCTGCTGATTTGTACAGAAGATTTGTTCTGAGAGAAAAGTATTGTGCACTGATTTGTATGACTAATTTGTTTCGAGAGAAAAATATTACGCATGAAGCGGAAAGAAGAGAAACCGAATAGAGCCTGTTGTGAATTTAGATGTCATGGGCTTGGACCTGGCTGGCACATCACCTTTGTCAACTATCATGGTCCTCATGATCGACCACCTCGGTAGAGAAACAATCTCTTATTCTTAATAAAAGAATAGTATGTCCAATTAGAATTAGATATGTTGCACAGGTGAGATAGTAAGAAAGATTTACGCGAGTTAAAAGGTAGTGGGTTTCAATCCACCCACATGTTTATTTTTTGCGTGAGTCTAGACGTGCCATGGGACCGACCAAAAGGGTTACTATTCCTGAATTTTTTGTTCAAAACATTTTTGAAAGTATTATTATAAAAATATCTTTTCAAAATAATTGATAAAGAAAGTGCGGCTAACAAATAATAGAAAAGAAAAAATGATGTCGCCTGAAGTCCTACGCGCGACCCCGACTGATTCAGCCAATCGCAATCGTCCGTGTGTGGGCCAACCTGACTAATTTGACATTTTTCCGCATGCTCGACCGATTGCCCTTTTTCCCCGTCCGACAGAGCGCTCAGCCTGCCGCTCCCGACTGATTGGGCTTTTTCCAATAGGGCCAATTATCTTAACCGGTCCGATCAAATAAATTCAGCAAAAATTGTGGAACAAAAGACTCGGACTCATAACCTTCTTGATGAAACTTTCATTAGCTTTTGCTATAGGGCAAATTATCTTGATGAAACTTTCTCTATTCTTTTTTCCTTTATTTTACATATTCTCTTTTAATTACTTTATTCTTTCATCCCTTCTCCTTTTTCCTTTCTTTATTTTCTTCCTTCTTCTTTTCTATACCATTTTCCAATCACACCCTTCATCCTCGCTCTTTTTCCCCCTCTTTTTTGTTTTGTTTTAGTTTTTATTAGTTTCATTCTTGTTTTGTTTTTATCTTACACAATCAAATTTACAATGTTCTGCCAGCAACGAACAAAAGTTTGTTTACAATGATTTGGTCATCCTTTTATTTTTTTCATATCAGACAATTATTTGCTCGATTTAGCCAAGTATTTGTTCTTTGTAATCAGATTTAATATTTCACATTTAGAAATTATTTTGTATACAAAGTATTTATTCACTTTATACACCAAATTGTGGGATAGTAAAAATAATTTGTTCTTGTTATTATAATATTTATTTCTTGCTATATAAACTTTTGTTCGCTCTACTATTATTTTGTTTGTCTTGTTTAATTATTTATCTGAACAAAATATTTTTTTTGTTCCTGATGTTCAATTATTTATTTACAGAAAAAATTACTTTTGTTTGCCTTTGTCCTATAAATTTTGTTGTAACCAATCCATTGGTGTGATTGAATCAATATTTGACTATAAGATTTGAAATTTATATATTTTTTATTTCAGATTTACTTTTGCGTGTGTGTTATGTGATCATGTTTACGTATAGCAATATAATACTTCTATATAGTTTCTGTTTATCATTACCTTGGAGAATTAATACAGTAGTGCACGATGCAGCAGCGACACCCCATCATGTATATGGTTTAATCGAATGAGATCATCATCATCAAGTTTGGCTTAACTTCCTGGCACTAATGCACGCACGAAGCGGGTGCTTCATCACGATGGTGAAGAACAGCGCCTCCGCCATGTCCACCGCCACGCCGTTCACCGCCGGCTGTAGGCCTGCAAAGGGTCCAGTTCAGCCCTCTTGTGAGATCGCTCCACTCCTCAAATTTGTCAACGGATCGGAGCGGGCCAACCCCACAGTGAAGAGGAGCGACAGGGTCGCGCACCTGTTGACCCTTGGGTACCCGAGGATCGAACCTCGCAAAGTTGCTACCTCGCCGCCGTCCTGGCCAAGCTGCGGCGTCCTCTCAATCTCACTACCCACGACGTCTGGTAAATCAGGGAACTGCTAGCGCGCCAACCGCCGCCGCCAGCCGCCTCCGCGCTGCCAGTTAGCTTGGACTTCTCCTGCCGCCCCAATGGCACCACCTGCGCTCGACGCGACAATGGCGCTCACCTACTGTCGACCTACGTTGGGGAGGAACGCGAGTTCGCCGCCACAATCTTGATTCAACCACACAAGGCATCATCATCAGCTTAACTTCGTCTCCGACCTCACGTTCGACAACAATGCGGACATGGATGCCAAGCTATCTGGTTGCCTGCAGGCTGCAGTCGTCGGTGGAGGCGCCGTCGGCGGCCGTGCTTGTGACTACGACACCTCCCCGTACGAGCGCATCGTGTCGCTGAAGGTGTGCCTGCTCGACGCCATCCACGCCATGTACATCAAGGCGCTCGCCGTAATGCGCGTGAGGCTCCGGCTCCTCCGCGCCGTCCTCGCCGGTGGGCACTGCTGCGGCGCCATGGACCCCGTGTGTCCAATATCATTGTCAACGCCGCCTGGTACGACGCCGCCTTCCCTCCCGCACAGGGCGCCGGCGAGCTGCGAGATGCCGAGACCACACCCTCAACACCGAGGCCATGCTGCGAGATGTTCCCTGTGGTGTCGGCGTCGCATTACCTCGACGGCCTCGTCGCCATGCTGCGGCATTGCTACCTGTCTGGAGCATGACTGCGTGAGGCTCTCAACTACCTCGGCTCATACGTCTACGTGCTAGTTTGATGGTGCCTGGGCAGCAGGCTAGCAGCTAGCCAGCCACCAGCCATCGTCAAAAGTCAGGGATCAAGATTGACAACCAGTTTGACAGGGTCGAACCCTGGTTACCCGCGGGTCAAGAGGGTCATTTGCTCAAACGAAGCGGACTGCCCCGCGAACCTCACTTGGCACATACGGAGCGGCGGGTCAGCAGGAGGAGCACGCCGCTCCGCACCATTCGCAGGCCTAGCCGGCTGCCACTCCAGCTCCCGCACCATCCTCGCTACGAAGTACTCGGCGTGGTGCACCCCCACCGCGTACCCGGGGCACATCCGCCGACCGGCTCTGAAGGGCATCATCTTAATCTCCCTGCTCCCCGTGATGTCCACGCCGCAGCGTCGCGCTCGATCTCCGCCACCAGGAAGTTCACCTCCGCGCCTTGCGTATTGCGTAACCACCGATCTCCGCCGTGTCGCCCTGCACGCCGTGCGGGAGCACGAAGTGGCCCGGCGGGTGCAGCCGCAGGCCCTCCATCACCACGGCCTTCAGGTACGGCATCCCCTGCATATCACCATTGCCGTCATTGGATTTCACCTCGTCGTGCACCTTGGCCTGGACGTCGGGGTGGTTCACCAGCTCGGTCATGATCCACTCCACCAGGGTCACTGTCGTGTCCGTTCCGCCGTTGAGGAACTCAGAGCAGAGACTCACCATCTCGACGTCCGTCAGGGGACGGTCGCCGCCCTCGTTAGGGTCTGGAACTAGCAGCGCGCGGAGGGACTCAGCGTAGCACGGCGGGTCATCTCCACTACGTGTGGCGTGAATGAGAGGGACGAACACCTCGTCCTGCCTCCGGCGAGCGGCGATGTTGTCCTCCCACCGCTTGCGGAAGAACCTCTTGGTGACCGTCGGGAAGAAGGCGAAGATCGGGAACGTCGTGAGCGACAGGAGCGCACGATGCTGCAGCCCCTCGATCTCGTCGAGCTCGTCCTGTCAGAGCCGCGCACCGAAGCACATGTACACGAGCAGCACGAACATGGCACGCCGCAGGAACGGCCTCAGCTTGACCATGGCGGCTTTGCCGTCATCGCCGCTGCTGGCGCTAACGCCGAGGCTGGCGACGAGGCCGTCGCATGCACACTGCCTAGCGGGTGTGAAGAGGGGAGGTGGGCTGGTTGCGGCGCACGAGGAGCTAGTAGGCCCTGTAGGTCGAGGAGCTGACGTCGCGGCCGCCGACGCTGAAGAGGCTGGCTGGGTCGACGGGCGGCGGGCGGTCGGTGAAGGTGGCACCGCGTTGGATGAGGGCGCGGTGCGCCAGACGGCGGTCCGCGACGGAGACGAGCGTGCGGGAGACGTGGAGGGAGATGATGGGGCCGTAGCGCGCATGCATGTCACGGAGGAGCGGGGTGAGGTCAATCGAAGATGGAGCGCCGAAGCGCCACGAACTTGGCGAGGAAGAGCGGCGCTGGTGGGTCGGGAGGGAGCTTTGTTCTTGCGGGCATGGCCGCGGTGCAGCGCGAGGAGGATTGATGAGGTGACGACGAAGAGGGAAAGGATGACACAGAGGAGGAGCAGAGGCTCCATTGCTGCGCGCAGGGGAGGAGGATGCGAATGGCGATGCTTGCGCTTAATGATCACGGTGATGCTGGAGGAGATTGATGATGAAGAGCAATGGATTTATGTCATCTGACATGGGATTGCTTGCACTCATATATTTCTAGAGTGTATTGTAACTCTGTAGCTAAAAGTTAATAGATCTTTCTGTGCTTGTTATTACCTCAGAGTTTTTGGAGTTTGAATATTTACTCTTGTACCTGTAAGCTGCTGCTTGTGGTCAGCCATGAGCCTTGCTGGTAGCCTTAGTCATGTTTTGAACTTTTGATATTGTAAGGATGATGTCCTCTATTGTTGAGACTCGGAATCCTGTATCAGTTTGCGTCTCTGTAAGCATCAAGGCCCCACCGCACTTTTGATAAGGGTGTGTTTCGGTGATAAATGACAACCATATACTTGTGACTAACCTTTGTTTTGTTGCGGATTTATCCTTGGGTTATTGTCATGAGATATAAGTGAAATGAGACCCCTCAATTTGAATTTATGGATAATCAATGGACAAAGACTACAAGGCTAAGGACATTCTTAGTTCCAAGTGTCACAAGGAGATGAAAGACACTTGGATTTGCTAGTTTGTAGTGTTTGACCGTACTATTAAGAGGGGTTCACACTTTAGTAAATTGACCATGCCAAATGCTATGCTATATTCATGCACTATCAAGCTCCTTGGTTACTAAACAGCTCAAGATACTCATGGAAACACTTTGGAAGCAAAAGACTTGAAGAAAAACTCAAAGGTGATTGAATTGGATGAGTTAAAATGAAAAAGAACGCGTCGGATGATCCGACGCTATCAATTCTAGTTGCACCGGATGATCTATGTGACAGTTGCGCAGAAAATAGCACCACAGGATGAACCGATGGTCTATCAGAGGAAGCATCGATTCATCCGGTGACCTAGGGTTTGGTAACAGTGATGATTCAAGTCAAGAGCCTTCAGCACCGGATGAAGCGACGGTCCTAGCAACGGTTCATCCGGCGCACGCATATAAATCATACAGAGACGCACTGAGTGAATTTGCTTCAGCACCGGATGAACCGACGCTCATGAAGACTACCAGCGGCTCATCAGGCGCCTATGGTTATTCTATGTAGAGACGTTTTGAGTGAAGTTGCTTCAGCACCGGATAAACTGACGCATTAACGGTGCATGCGTCGGATGAAGTAGTACAGCAGTCAGGTTCAACGGCTATAATTCGAGACTCAGTGTGACCAGATGAACCGACGTTGTCGCCAGGGGGAACCGTCGGTTCATCCGACAGTACTACTTTTCAGAGGACTTTTCCAACGGCTAGCCTCCCTTGCTAGGCCTATAAATTGGATCCCCCTGCGTTTCTTGAGCTGCCTTTGCCACTCTAAAGACCTACTGCAGCCAAGGAGAAGGAGAGTTCGTGCTTTGATCATTTGGATTTCATCTTCCTAGCTAAGAGGGATTCTTTCTTGGTGATTAAGAGTTTCAAGATGCTTTCAATGGCATAGCTGAGTGCATTGGTCAAGTGAAAGGTTGTGAGCTTGTTACTCTCGGAGTTTGGCGGCTCTTAGACGGTCTCGGTGATTGAGGGTTCTTGGTGAGCTCTTGGAGATTGTGGGAGCCCCGGGAAGTTATTGGTGTAAATGGATTGAGACCCACCATTCTGGAGATGGAGAACGGGTACTCTTAGTGAGCACTCAAGTCTAAGTGGCTTGAGGGGGAGCAAAACTCTTTGTGAGTGCTCCAACGTGGATTAGGGAGAAGCGTCAACTTCTTGATACCACGGGAAAAAATTCGGTTGTCTCGTGTCCTCTCTTTCTACCTTCTTGCACTTAATTCCGCATTTACTTTCAGCTCTTAAGTTTCTTTGCTCTTGTTTCCCTCTAGTTTGCTTTGCTTGTTGCATATCTTGACTAGGGTGCTTTTCTCTTGTTAGTGTGAACATTGCTAAGGAACTTTGTTGTTAGTGTGCTTAGTTGGTAGGAAGAAACCTTTTTAGATGGGCAACACTAGAGATATAGGTTAAGGTTTACTTCTTGTACTAGAAATTTGAAGAAGGCCCATATTCACCCCCTCCCCTTCTATAGGCCATCGATCCTACAAGTGGTATCAGAGCTTAGGCTCTCTTTTTGGTGGCTTAACCGCCTAGAGAGATGGGCAAGGGGAGTGGAAATGGTCCTCCCAAGTTGGCGGGGAAACGGTTCACTTTTTGGGCACATAGAATGGCTAGCTTTCTTCAAGCACAACACCATGATGCATGGACCACTATCATGTATCCTATGCCAAATGAACCCACCGAAAGTGAAGTCAAGTGGAACTATCGTGCTAGAAACTTTATCTTTGAGACCCTTGAGGAGGATTTGTTTGATAGGGTGTTTGCCTTGGATACCGCTCATGAGGTTTGGATGGAGCTCAAAACCATCAATGTAGGCAACAAGAAAATCCGTGAGGAGAAGTATGAGTTGCTTAAGGTTGAGCTCAATGAGTTTAAGATGGAGGATGATGAGTGTGTAGAGGAAATGTATTCTAGGATGGGTGTTCTTATTCAAAATAGCAATGCTCTCGATATTGCTAATGTGTTCAAGCAGGAAATTATTCGGAAAATTCTTCAAACGCTTCCCAAGCCCAAGTACAACATCATGAAGGCACTCATCTTTGAGAAGGACTTCGAAACTCTCACCATCACCGAAGTTGTGAACAAGATTCGGTCTCATGAGATGTTCTTGATGGGACAAATTGAATCATCTACTTCCACATCAAGCTCCAAGAAGGATCTTGCACTCAAGGCTAGTGACAAGACCAAGCCCAAGTCAAAGTCAAAGACAAAGCCTCCACCCTCTTCAAGTGAAAGTGAAGACAAGAGTGACTCAAGTGATGAAGATGATGGTGAACTTGCTTTCCTCATGAGGAGGACTACCAAATTGCTCTCCAAGATTGGCAAGAAAGGCTACAACTATGATCCTAAGAAGAACAAGTTTCATTCATCAAGAAGAAGTGGTGAAGGTGGCAAGAGGAAGTGCTACAATTGCCAAAGCTATGATCATCTATCATATGATTGCCCCAAGCCCGACAAGCGAGTGTCAAGCTCAAGCAAGAAGAACGACCATGATGATGATCATGAGAAAGATGACAAGCACTCTAAGAAGGACTCATACAAGAAGAAGTCTTCTAGCAAGCCCTACAACAAGAAGAAGGGTGGTCATCGTTCTCTCTTGGCAAATGAGTGGATCACGGATGGTGAAACTTCAAGTGAATCAAGCGGTAGTGAAGATGAGAAGAACAAGAAGTTTGCCGGTCTTGTGATCATGGATGATGAAGAACCTCCTCTTCCTCCACCACCTATGTGCTTCATGGCTAAACACTCCAAGGTGAGCGATAGTGAAGATAGTGACTCCTCGGATAGTGATAATGAACTTTCACCTCAAGCTCTTAAGGGACTTCTAGATCAACACCGACATGATCAAGAAACAAAAGAGTAAGCTCAAGGCTCTTGAGGAGACCCATGAGAAGTTTAAGCTATCCAATGATGAGTTGCTTGTGAAACACAATGACCTTAGCAAAGAACATGAAGCTTTGGTAGTGTCTCACAAGTCACTTAGAGATGACCACAACAAGTTACTTGATAAGCACAATGAGCTAATCGTCAAACATGATGATATAACCGTGCTTAACAAGTCTCTTGAGTCAAGTCAAAAGATGCTTAAGAAAGATCATGTGGTCTTAGAGATGAAGTATCAAGAAATTGAGCTTGCTTATGAGGCTATTTGTTCTAGTGGGCAAGAAAATGCTAGAGACATCACTAAGATAAATGCTTCTACTTCTTGTGATGATTTGATTGAAGAACCTAAGATCTTACTAAATGATGAGAATGTTGCCTCCTCTTCCAAGACTAACCATGATAGGGTGAAAGTACTTGAAGAGGAAGTAAGAAGCCTAAGATCTTGTGTGAAGAACATGGCCAAGGGTGAAGCATTGCATAAGGAGATCCTTTATCACAATGCAAGAGATTATGGCTCTAGGGGACTTGGCTCCTTCCCTCAACCCATCAAAGAGACTCGCAAGTCAAAAAAACTTTATGGGTGCTTTGTGAAGGAAGTTGGGTCTTATTGCCAACATTGCAAGATCACCGGTCATCACACAAGGGAGTGTCCTTTACCTTCACGTCCATTTCCTACCTTACCTTGCAACTATCGTCCATGTTCAACAATAACCATTTCTTGTTGTTGAAGAATAGCAAGGGCAAGGTGGCGGCAAGGTTCATAGGGACTAAGGCTAAAGTGAATCATCCTAGGCAAATTTGGGTTCCCAAAGCTTTAGTAACTCATGTTATTGGACCCAAACTTGCTTAGGTTCCTAAATCTTCAACTTGATCTCTTTGTGTGTAGGTGAACTACAAGGCCGGGGGAAGTCATTGGGTCCTTGATAGTGGATGTACTCAACACATGACCGACCAAAGTAAATGTTCACCTCTCTAGTGGATGATGCGGGGAATCATGAGCAAGTCACTTTTGGTGATAATTCTAAAGGAAGAGTTTCCGGTTTGGGTGACATAACCATTACAAAAGATCTCTCTCTTTCCAATGTTTTGTTTGTAGACTCTTGTAGTTATAACTTGCTTTCCATTGCTCAATTTTGTGATCTTGGCTTATCTTGCTTGTTTGATGATGAGGGAGTTATCATTACTAACAAGAAATCTAATGAAGTCGTGTTCAAAGGTTTTCGTCATGGGAACATCTATCTTGTAGACATCTCCTCTAAGCGAACTTGACTACTTGTCTATTCACCAAGACATCCAAGGGTTGGCTATGGCATCGCCGTATTGCACATATAGGCATGAGTCAACTCAAGAAGGCTTTCAAAAGGGGTTTAGTTCTTGGTGTGAAGGATGTCACATTTGAGAAGGATAAGTTATGTGGAGCGTGTCAAGCCGGCAAGAAAGTAGCAAGTCACCATCCTATGAAGGCTTATGTATCTACCTCAAGACCTTTGGAAATCTTGCACAAGGACCTCTTCGGCCCTACTACATACAAGAGTCTTGGTGGTAATCTCTATTGCCTTGTCATTGTTAATGATTACTCACGCTACACTTGGACATTCTTTTTAGAGGACAAGCAAGACGTTCAGGATCTTCAAGAACTTTGCTACAAGGGCTCAAAATGAATTTGAGTCATCTATTGTGAAGATCCGGAGTGATAATGGATCGGAATTCCAGAACACTAAAGTGGAAGAGTATTGTGATGAGCTAGGCATCAAGCATGAATTCTCTTCAACCTACACACCACAACAAAATGGTGTGGTAGAAAGGAAGAACAAGACCCTCATCACATTGGCTAGAGCTATGTTGGATGATTATAGTATCTCTCAAAGATTTTGGGCGGAAGCAATCAACACGGCGTGTCATGCTTCAAATAGGGTGTATCTCCACCGACTATTAATGAAGACACCCTATGAGCTTCTCATTGGGAGGAAGCCCAACATCTCCTACTTCCGACTCTTTGGGTGTAAGTGTTTCATTTACAAGAAGAGGAAGCACCTAGGGAAGTTTGAGAGTAGGGTAGATGAGGGCATGTTTCTTGGTTATGCATCTAACTCCAAGGCATATAGAGTATTCAACAACACTACACGTGCCGTTGAAGAAACATGTGACATGGAGTTTGATGAATCTAATGGCTCCCAAGGATATGGCTATTGTTGTGATGATATAGGAAAAGAACCTCTACGAGAAACAATGAAGAAGATGTCTATTGGGGACATCAAGCCTAAAGAGGATGCTGATGCACCTTGTACTTCCCACAACCATGAAGACTCATCCTCTTCCGATGATGACAATGATGACCATCAAAGGCGCACAAGACAAGAAAGCCCATCTTCCTCACATGGACCACCTCCTACATCACAAGACACCCAAGATCAAGAAGAAGAAGAACCGGAAGTAGTGCAACCTCAAGATGATCCAACTTCTACCACACTTGAAAGGCGTACAAGGACTACATCAAACCACCCCATCGATCTTGTCTTGGGTGATCCCAAGGGTGGTACACGTACTCACCGCAAACAATATGCTTCGTTTTGCAAACATCATGCATTTGTTTCTTTTGTAGAACCCACTACTATAGAGGAGGCTCTCGAGGACCCGGATTGGATCTTGTCTATGCAAGAAGAGCTCAACAACTTCACAAGAAATGAAGTTTGGGTCCTAGTAGAGCGCCCCAAGAACAAGAACGTGATTGGCACTAAGTTGGTCTACCGAAACAAGCAAGATGAACATGGAGTCGTGGTGAAGAACAAGGCAAGGCTTGTCGCCAAGGGCTACTCACAAGTAGAAGGCTTGGACTATGGAGAGACATTTGCTCCGGTTGCACGTCTTGAAGCAATCCGTATCCTTCTTGCTTATGCTTCTTGTCACAAAATGAAATTGTTCCAAATGGATGTCAAGAGTGCCTTCTTAAATGGCTTCATCAATGAAGAAGTCTATGTTGAGCAACCTCCCGGTTTTGAAGATATCACACATACTAACCATGTCTATAGGTTGATCAAGGCTTTGTATGGACTCAAGCAAGCTCCTAGGGCATGGTATGAGAGGCTCCGGGACTTTCTCATCAAAGAAGGCTTCAAGATTGGGAGAGTGGACAATACTCTATTCACCAAGATCATCAACGGAGAGCTCTTCATTTGTCAAATCTATGTTGATGATATCATCTTTGGCTCTGCCAATCTCAAAGTGTACAAGGACTTTAGTGATCTCATGACTAGGGAATTCAAGATGTCTATGATCGGGGAGCTCAACTTCTTCCTTGGGTTTCAAATCAAGCAATTGAAGGAAGAGACCTTCATCCATCAAGAAAAGTACACTAATGATATTCTCAAGAAGTTCAAGATGGATGATTGCAAGCCAATCAAGACACCAATGCCTACCAATGGACATCTCGACTTAGATGAGGGAGGTAAACCGGTTGACCAAAAGCTTTACCGTTCTATGATCGGCTCTCTTCTTTACCTTACCGCATCTAGGCCCGATATCATGTTTAGTGTTTGCATGTGTGCTCGGTTTCAAGCCAACCCTAAAGAATCTCACCTAAGTGCTTTGAAAAGGATCCTTAGATACTTAAAATACACACCTAGCATTGGCTTGTGGTACCCCCATGGTGCTTGTTTTGAGCTCTTGGGTTATTCGGATTCGGATTTTGCCAGATGTCGAGTAGACCGCAAGAGCACTTCGGGTGGGTGCCATTTGCTAGGTCGATCTTTGGTTGCTTGGTCCTCTAAGAAGCAAAACTCTGTGGCCTTATCCACCGCGAAGGCGGAATACATTTCCGCCGGGGCTTGTTGTGCTCAAATCCTCTATATGAAGCAAAGCATCTTGGATTATGGTGTGGTTCTAGATAGGGTTCCTCTCCTTTGTGACAATGAAAGTGCCGTAAAAATTGCTAACAACCCGGTTCAACACTCACGCACCAAGCACATTGATATCCGCCATCACTTCTTGCGAGACCATGTGGCTAAAGGTGATATTCTCCTTTGTGGTGTTCGCTCCGAGGAGCAATTGGCGGACATATTCACTAAGCCTCTTGATGAAAACACCTTTTGTAGGCTAAGGAGTGAATTAAATGTGCTTGATGCGTCTAACATCATTTGATGCTTGTCATATAGTTTGCATTTGCATATGTACATGATGTAGGGGCTTGTCTAACCTTGTTAAGATAGTGGTGAGTATGGGTCTTGCTTGAGCTGGTGGTTCCAAAGTTTCGCTCAAGGCATGTTGAAAGGCTCACCATGAGTAAGCTTAACAAGGGCTCAAACTTGACAAGATAGTTTATCCTTCCGCTTTGCATCTTTGCTTGTCATATAGAATGCATTCATGTTTAATTTCATGCATTTGTTCTTGCATTGCATTGCGTGAGAGGTGTCACAAAGGAAAATCACACTATGAGAAAGTTGCTTAGCGTTCAATGCAAATCAACAACTCCAAAAGTGTGATAAGACAAATGTTTGTGCTTAATGCCTATTGAGTTATGTCCTAACGAGCTTAAAGTTTCTATCTCTAAGTTCAAAGGCAATAACTCATACATTCCCTTTTTGGATCTTATTCGCTTATTTTTCTAAAAATTTATAAGGTCTATCCCTTGTAGGGAATCTATGGTGTATATACTTGTATTTTGCAAAGGAGTGCTTGAGGGGTGAGGTTGTCACTCAGGATTGATCCAAAAATGTGCTTGTGTTGGCATGTGTGTGACATTTGTCAGATCAAAAATGAGCTTTAGTTCAGCATTCTGTTTTTGTCACCGTCGGATGAACCGCTGCTATGTAGGTTCTAGCGTCGGTTCATCTGGTGGCCGGGTCAGTTTGAATTTTGCTCAGCGCGCCTCTGTTACCTATCGTCGGATGAACCGACGCTCACCTCTGTGGAAGTAGCGGTTCATCCGGTGCTACTGAGATTTGAGGAAAATTCAGACCCGTGCATGATTCATCCGACGAATCTAAAAAGAAGGCCATCGGTTCATCCGGTGATGTGTTTCACTGATCTATCCATATCATCCGGTTGTTCGACCAACGCTGCACTCTTTCCTATCGTCAGTTCATCCGGCGCTTCTCTGCAAGTTGGCCCCACATGTCATAACGGTTCACGGTTGTCTTCCTCCCCATTCGAATCTCGTCGCGCCGCGCCCGTACCCTGTCCCATCGCCGCGATTCATGCCGTCGTCGGCCACCGCAGCCTCGCGCCGCCACATCCAAGCTCCTCCGGCCTCCAAGCATCGCCGGCGACCATCTCCGCCACCGCGCCGCCGCCCTCTCCGCACGGAATCTCGCACGCGCAGCCGCGGAACCCTAGCTAGGGTTTGGAGCGCCGCCGTCCTTTTCCGGCTAGCCGGCGACACTGTTGTCCGTCGGTCGCCGTCCAGAGGCGTCCGCAGGCCCCCTCAGTGCTCCTCTACTACTTCTCGTCGGCATCCTACAGTGGTGAGCACCCGCCAGTTTTCCCCTTCCCCTGATCTGTTCTTCTAGTTCATCTCTTAAGGGAATTTGCTGGCGCTTCTGTGAATTTAGGCCGTGATTATGAGTTGTGCTGCCTCAATTCCATTCATCTTGCTCATTTGTTCACAAATCTTGCTCGAATTGCTGCAGAATTACTAAATCTCATAGAATTTGAGCCTCTATGCCCTGTTTATGCCCTGTTCATGCACTGTTCATTCCTATATCTGTCACAGTAGCTCTGTCCAGTTCCAACACTCACTGATACACATCTCGTGCACATAAGGACATACCTAGGCTTCATCTTTTTTTATCATGTGTCACTGATCATCTCCTAGAATTCATGCATAGGCTCTATCTATTCACATGCTTTGCTTAAGGACCCCTTACCCATAGATATTTATCTCGTTTATATACTTCGCTCGCCATTCTATAATCTTCCACCATTTTCTCTGACAGATGGCAGGCGACAAGAGGAAGGGCAAGGCTGTTCTTGAGCCGAAGAAGAAGAAGAGCAAGTAGGACAAGGAGTGGGAGCGTGTGCTCTGAGTGCCCGACACCCAGGGTCAGCCTCAGAGGGGCATTCTGATTGGGAGCAGTGCACAGGGTCAGGGGGAGCAGCCCCATGAGCAGCAGCCGTTACAGCGTTCAGGCCGCACTGGTACCCGTTAGACAGAGACAGAGACACCTCCTTCTGCACCACGTACCGGTCCTCGGACTCGTGGTGGACACACTCAGCCTCAGCCGACTCCGAGGCAGAGGAGGACAGCTGCAGAGCAGCAGGTTGAGCAGGAGCAGGAGGATCAGTAGAGAGAGGGCCCTGAGGTTCATATTGCTGCACAGCGAGCAGAGGCCTTCGGGGTCTATCTCTGAGATCTGAGGAGCCTTTCTGGTCCGAAGATCCGGAAGCTGAGGTTCATTGAGGAGGACGAGTGGTTCCCACCTCATAGAGAGGATTGTGAGCCCCGGTTTTGGACTATCCTTCAGGAGAGCTTCTATGCCTCCTATGTCAGGAAGCGGTCACAGCTGAGCCAGCACAGGATGCTGCAGTGGACAGCACTCACGGCAGCAGCAGCTGGAGTTCCGATACTTCCTCACTTCGACTACTTACCAGGACTTGCAGCTTTGGTCAGTGAGAGGCCACGCTACATACCAGAGTGGGTCCGAGTGTTCTACGCCACAGTCTACGTTGAGGATGCCCGGCTCTCTATCAGGTTCATGTTTATGGGGCAGCAGTTCAGACTCACTCGAGAGGGGATAGCTGAGCTACTTGGGGTGCAGGTCGACAACAATTCGATTCACTACCTGGCCTACCCCAACGTCGAGGCTCCTCGTCATGCTCACACTCCTATAGTTCCGTCAGATGAGGAGATCAGTTTCTTGTTCCAGCAGCTATTCCTTCCCGGCACCCCTCGGACTCCTGACAGATTGACACGCGAGGCCTACGTGGTCCACTTCGCTCTCAAGAGGTCCCTTCTCTTCAGGATGGGGAATGTCGAATCGATCACCGTAGTCCAGCAGTGGTTACTTCTCTATATTATGACTCACCGGCCGTTCGATACTGTGGACATTCTGCTTAGTGAGATCAAGGATGCTATCATGGATGGTATGGGGATGACCCGACAGTTTCCCTTCGCTCACTGGATCAGCTGGATGCTCTCTCGACTTGAGTCACAGCGGTATATCTCAGTCTTGGAGCGATCCAGGTACATATTCAAGACTTACCAGCCGCCGATGCCAGGGGACAGGAAGCAAGGACCCAGGGGACGGAGACGAGTAGTTGAGGACCTCCAGGCTCGTGCTGCAGCTGAGGCAGCTATGGACGAGGCTGCACATCAGGACGCGCTTCTTGCTCTAGCTGAGGGGCCTCTACCTGCGTACCTTGCCACCGACACAGAGGAGGACTCGAGCGAGGATGAGGACTTTGAGCCCGAGCCACAACCCGTCTTCCGTGTTCGTCATACTCATGACGACGAGGCTGGTGGTTCCAGTTTGCCAAGACAGCGAGAGGCTGAGTCGCCGGTTCCTCCGATTTCCACTTCTCAGGTCACTCAGCCCGACTCCTTGACCTCAGTGATCCAGTCCTTGGCCGACCAGTCCAAGGCCACTATGGAGATTCAGCACCAGATGCAGGCCCAGTTCCAGAGGCACCAGGAGGCTCAGCAGGTCATTCTTGACAGTATACACCAGCAGCAGGAGGCACAGAGGCAGCAGATCCAGCAGCAGCAGATGATGACCGCTCAGATGTTCTCGTTCATGTCCACCTGCTTGGGTCAGCTCTTTCAGCACACAGGGCTTCAGCTTCTGATTCTACCTACCCAGCAGCTTCTTCAGCCTGAGCCGGCAACTTCTCTTCCTCCTGCCAGTGTTGTGAGCCTCCCGAACCCGACAGACTCGATCTCGACCTCACCGCTCCTTCCGTCGGGGACGTTTGCCACTCAGCAGCTCACGACTCCACAGACGACTACCTTACTTGAGCAGCTCAGGGCAGGGCAGTTCTCATAGACCCCTTCGACTCAGCTGATGTCTCCCTTACCGACAGGACCACTTCTCTTTGAGACACCAGCATGACCTTCCTTGGGGTTCACCTCACCCATGCCGTCTATGGCTACTCCTCAGGCAGAGCGACTCGATCAGGCGGATACCACTCTTCGTATGATCACTCAGCAGATCGAGTCCGAGATGGCAGCAGTGAGCTCTCAGGCGCTTCCTACCTCTACCGACACCGACACAGCTCGTATCTCTTCGCTAGTCCGATCTTCAGAGCTGTCGGGGTTCGAGTCCGACGACGGTGACACCTCCGAGTACCACGTCACTCCTTCAGTGGTTGTTACCTCGACGTCGCCGACTTCTCCTCCACCTCAGTGGGATTAGGTCCCTTTTTGGTGCTTGTTGCCAAAGGGGGGACAGATAGGGGGAGTAGAGATAGGGGGAGCTTGGGAGTGTGATTTGAGAGTTTTTGTGCCCCTTGGTTGTTTTGTGGAGTTCATGATGAGACATGTATTTGGATCTTATGTATATTGATGGTTTACATGTCTAATCATGCTTGTGTGTTTGTTTAATAAATGCATGTGTGCTTGTATCTATCTTTTTCATGCATTAGTTGTAGAGTTTATGCTTTAATTTCAAATTCTCGTATATCTCTACTTGTGTTGTCATCTATCACCAAAAAGGGGGAGATTGTAAGCATCAAGGCCCCACCGCACCTTTGGTAAGGGTGTGTTTCGGTGATAAATGACAACCATATACTTGTGACTAACTTTTGTTTTGTTGCGGATTTATCCTTGGGTTATTGTCATGAGATATAAGTGAAATGAGACCCCTCAATTTGAATTTATGGATAATCAATGGACAAAGACTACAAGGCTAAGGACATTCTTAGTTCCAAGTGTCACAAGGAGATGAAGGATACTTGGATTTGCTAGTTTGTAGTGTTTGACCGTACTATTAAGAGGGGTTCACACTTTAGTAACTTGACCATGCCAAATGCTATGCTATATTCATGCACTATCAAGCTCCTTGGTTACTAAACAGCTCAAGATACTCATGGAAACACTTTGGAAGCAAAAGACTTGAAGAAAAACTCAAAGGTGATTGAATTGGATGAGTTGAAATGAAAAAGGACGCGTCAGATGATCCGACGCTATCAATTCTAGTTGCACCGGATGATCTATGTGACAGTTGCGCAGAAAACAGCACCGCCGGATGAACCGACGGTGTATCAGAGGAAGCATCGGTTCATCCGGTGACCTAGGATTTGGTAACAGTGATGATTCAAGTCAAGAGCCTTCAGCACCGGATGAAGCAACGGTCCTAGCAACGGTTCATCCGGTGCACGCATATAAATCATACAGAGACGCACCGAGTGAACTTGCTTTAGCACCGGATGAACCGACGCTCATGAAGACTACCAGCGGTTCATCCGGCGCCTATGGTTATTCTACGCAGAGACGTTTTGAGTGAAGTTGCTTCAGCACCGGATAAACTGACGCATCGACGGTGCATGCGTCGGATGAAGTAGTACAACAGTCAGGTTCAACGGCTATAATTCGAGACTAAGTGTGACCGGATGAACCGACGCTGTCGCCAGGGGGAACCGTCGGTTCATCCGACGGTACTACTTTTCAGAGGACTTTTCCAATGGCTAGCCTCCCTTGCTAGGCCTATAAATTGGATCCCCCTGTGTCTCTTGAGCTGCATTTGCCACTCTAAAGACCTACTGCAGCCAAGGAGAAGGAGAGTTAGTGATTTGATCATTTGGATTTCATCTTCCTAGCCAAGAGGGATTCTTTCTTGGTGATCAAGAGTTTCAAGGTGCTTTCAATAGCATAGCTGAGTGCATTGGTCAAGTGAAAGGTTGCGAGCTTGTTACTCTTGGAGTTTGACGGCTCCTAGACGGTCTCGGTGATTGAGGGTTCTTTGTGAGCTCTTGGAGATTGTGGGAGCCCCGGGAAGTTCTTGGTGTAAATGGATTGAGACCCACCATTCCGGAGATGGAGAACGGGTACTCTTAGTGAGCACTCAAGTCTAAGTGGCTTGAGGGGGAGCAAAACTCTTTGTGAGTGCTCCAACGTGAATTAGGGAGAATTGTCAACTTCTCGATACCACGGGAAAAAATTCGGTTGTCTCGTGTCCTCTCTTTCTACCTTCTTGCACTTAATTCCGCATTTACTTTCAGCTCTTAAGTTCCTTTGCTCTTGTTTCCCTCTAGTTTGCTTTGCTTGTTGCATATCTTGACTAGGGTGCTTTTCTCTTGTTAGTGTGAATATTGCTAAGGAACTTTGTTCTTAGTGTGCTTAGTTGGTAGGAAGAAACCTTTTTAGATGGGCAACACTAGAGATATAGGTTAAGGTTTACTTCTTGTACTAGAAATTTGAAGAAGGCCCATATTCAACCCCCTTCTATAGGTAATCGATCCTACAGTCTCTTCCTTGTTGGGTAGTACTCCAGGGTTTAAATGTGCTGAGTTTCCACGCAATGCAATGCTGAAAAAGAGCTGATTTTTGGATTTTGGTGCCGGTGTTTCATTGATTGAATGGTTTGCTTTGAGTTCGCTGGTAAACTTGTGTAGCATGTCAACTCAATCATTACTATTCATGCTAGCTGATTACTATACGAGCATAATCTCCTGAAGATGACCCCTTTTGTCATTGACATAATGGGGTTGAGAATGTCTGATGAGATACCATATGATGTAAACTTGTGTGAAACTACTAGAACAATAAATATAATACTTAGAAGAAGTGAAAAAAATAACTAAGATTCTTTGAGCTAAGTGACTGGGAACAATGCATTAGCTTATTTCTCATAGCAATAAATACAAAGTTATACATGGATCTAAGTTCTACAAGTAACAAAAGAGCTTATATCAATAGATTGTTTGGGAGGCTGACTTTTCGATTGTAATTTTATTATCACTGGAAGGGAAACAAATGATGGGTATAGTTTCGAGTTGGCCACCAGGACGGGTGATTTATTGCATGCTATTATGTACCAAGCATGTTAGTATTACACAAATATCTCGCATCTTAATGGATCCAAAGATCAGCATTCCCTAGTTCAGATTTAGGATGGTAGTTTCTCACAAGTCAATCCCTTAATGATACAAACTAAGTCATAGTGAGTAAAGGAAAGCAAAAGTACATAAAAATACAATTTAGGAAGCTTGTGTTCAGAATCAACTCATAGTTGTCTTCACCATTGTATAAGCCCTGGGTGGGGGAGCTTTTACTTCTCCAAGAAGCTCCAAAAGTCAAAAGCTCTCCCAAACGGAATCAGCTACTCGGAGAAACAAAAGCTGGAAAAGTTGGTTTAACACTACAAGCAGAGAAGCGAGTCTGAGTCGCTTCTCGAGCTTTTGCTCGCCCTGTTCTTTCCCTCACCTCCGTGCAGATTGTTGCAGCTACCCTTCCCCTCCGCGCTGGATAACGTCGTCGTCCCTTCCCTCCGCTGAGACCGTCGTCACGGATCGCCGATCCTCTCCCATTCGCTCGAGCAGCCGCCGCTCCTCTCGTCGATGCGGTCCCCATCTCTTCTCCTCTATACCCAATGGTGCTCCTCCTTGCCGCGCGGACCGAAACCTTGCCTCTCCCCATCGGTCGCACCCAGGCCCCTCGACGGCCACCACCGCCCCCAACTCCTCCCCCACTAGACGTGGCCACTGACCCCTCCTCTCGCCTCCACTGCAGCCGCGGCTTGGGGTCGACGGGGGCAAGCTTCCTTGGGCGGCACGTCGGGGCGAGGTCACCGGGCGTGGCCAAGGTTCGAGGCCGGTGAGGGTGAGGTTTCGAGCGGCACGGTCGGGGCCCAAGGCTGGTGGGGGTGAGCTCCTCGCCACTCCATCTGAAGACCATCGGGCGCCCCGACCTTCTTTTCCTCGATGACGGTCGTCGCTCCGGCCTCCATTTCCTAAACGACGGCTACCGGTCTAGCCTCCCCTTCCTCTATTTCCTCGACTACCACCATCTCTGGCCGCCGCCAGGAGCTCGTTGTCTTTCTCACTCGACAGTGGCGAAAAGCATGGTTGCCAAAAAGACTGCTTTAGCTTCTCTAGGAAGCACTAGAAGCCAGCAAGAAGAGCTTTTCCAAAGTGTTTTCGAGTAGATACATATTGGTGCCCTGTAATACAATAACATCATCTAATATCATCTATCTGTACTTGAGGACAAATATGTATTAGTGACTTAAAAACAAGATGTACTAGTGACTTACTCGAGAACACGAGCATCAAAAACTAGTTCAGGATCACCTCTCAAGTTCTTGAACGACTCATCCATTACACATACTCACCTAAATCTAGAAAGTGCTCACCTACCAGATAACTATAGAGTGGAAACATAAGAGCTTAGTATGGTGTAAACTAAGAGATGTATTTAAGTAGGAAAAAGGAACCAAAACTAACTTAGGTAATTCTCCAGGCCCATTGATCATTCCATTCATAACTATTTGTGTTTTGGTGGCTTCGATGTCTGGTATGAGTCCCCCTTCTAACACATTCAGCAAGTGCTAGGCCTCTAAATAGACAACAACAATCTTCTCTAAGGAGATGAACCTCTCATGATTAGCTTGTGTGCGAATGCAATGTTTTGCGTTGTTGAGTTAGCTTTCTTCTTCTTCGCCCTTTTCTTATTCACACCACTTTTTTATATTGCTTCTTAATATTACTCTTCATCGAGAGCTATATATATACTTCGGGCTCTAAGTAGCCCAACTCCTACCATTTTGGAACACGATCTATCCTAACATGCATTCAAAAATAACTAAGTGTTCCACAGAATAACACACTTTAGATTTTCTATATTTTGCAAGCAAATTTCCTTGACCAAGGATGACTAGATCAAGACGTTGTGGAGTTTCTAATGCCCATGGACATTAACACATTATGTAGACATAGTTGGCCACTACAGAAAGCTCCTCGAGTTTTAATTTATTTCATTTCTTCAATTAAATTTAGTTATTTAATAAGCTCTATACATTTCATAACTCTGATGAAGTTATATCATAAGATATATCTATTTTTATTTTAACTACATTAATACCACTACAAATTGATCTTATTCAATTTTGAATCAAAGTGTTACAAACTGCTAAATAAAACTAAAATAATGAAATGTTCGTTAAGATAAAAATGAAATTAATTTAGTTATGATAAAAATGAATCTTTAGTTGTATTGGTTGCTTTAACAAATAATGTGATTATATATAAGGAAAGGGTTTGCCTAAAGGAGTGATATCTGTATAAAAGATATCTACTGAGGATACATGCTCGTTCATGGACATGTACGTCCACTAACATGTGGCTATGTGTTAAGGGACACAAACTAATTCAAAATAGAATAAATTAGTTTTATATTAAATGATAATTTGAAAGTAATTAAAATGGAACAAATATATTTTACTATGGAGCTTTATAGGAGTTTAGAAATATTTGAGTCTCATTATGAATTAAATTTAAGGGAAGAAAAGAGGCAAAGTAAAATTAAGTTCTAACACTACAAGTTGTGTTACTTTGAAATTATAGTTTTCAGAATAATTTGTACTTGACTTTGAGAATGTTACTAAAATGAAATATGTACACCTTTGTACACTATACATGCCGAGATTCATGGTATTTAAAGATCAAATATATTTTATGGTCCAAAGTGGGTAACAATAGATCTAGCTAAGAGGGACATTGGGATAATACATAGCCTAATGTGCAGCACAATTTTCATATTGTCGGTGTTCCGTATGCTCAACTAGTGAAAAATAGTCACGTGGAGTTTCGAATGTCCTAGCTCATAAAGACGGGGAATTATACTGGTAGAGGCAACTTGCCGTGTACATTGTTTCTTCTTCTTGAACTCAAGGGCTCAAATTTGCAGTAGGGGTTACGAAAAATGGGGTGTCAAAAATTGATCCTGCATTTCTGTACTCGTGTCACCCTTATCTATATAACATATATGGATGTACCCCACTAAGGGCCACTAATTCTATTTCTCTCAACATACAAGCTATCCATATCATCTAGTGACCCACCACATCGCATGCCACGTCACCATCCACTAAGATCATCTATTTATAACTTTCACCAATTTTTTGTGACTAATAGCATTCAAGCATGCAATTTATTAGTCTTTGCAAGTACCACACTACAAAACTTTCAAAATAGAAATGCATGGAGGATCAATCATTTGAGACGGGTTTTTTCTCAACAAAATGAACATTTTTTTCATGTATAATGTCATTTACAAAAGAATTTCAAATTTTAAAGAATGTTGCCATACAATTACCTTAGTGTTTCTACTTTCAAATTTTAAACAATGTTGCCATGCAATCATAATGTTGTACTTTCAAATTTCTCCTTAAATGTTTGTGTAAAAAGTTTCCTGCAGAAACGCCCGGGGTATCTGTCTGACTACAAGGCATGCTGCCTATCCTGCAAGATGGAAACAATTCAAAAGATGAATAGACTTATATTTGGACTCCAACTTTCACCTCTAAGCAAGCTTACAACTATCTGTCGGAAACAATTCAAAAGATGAATAGACTTATATTTGGACTCCAACTTTCACTTCTAAGCAAGCTTACAACTATCTGTCAGGCTCGTTACCTGCTTCACCACTATTCAAGTGGATATGGAAGTCTAGAGTTTTGCCCAAGCACAAATTCTTCTTTTGGCTCCTTCTCAGAGACCGATTGAACTCCAGAAATTTGCTCCGGAGAAAGAACATGCATCTCGATTGCGTTTTATGTGTCCAGCAAGAGGAGTCTCTTTTCCCTTTGTTTTTCTCCTATCCGTTCAGTCAAGCATGTTGGATCTACTTGGATATAGAGTGGGATCCCATTAGCAACCATGATCATCCAGGTGTGAGAGATATTTGGCTCGGCCATCTTTAGAGAAATAATCATTGTTGCTGCCTGGTCCATTTGGTGGCATAGGAATGCTATTGTTTTTATGGAGCCATCCTGTCTTTTGCTAGTTGGAAGGGACATTTTCTTAGTAAAATGAGGCTGGTTACCCTTAGGGTCAAGCCGGGAGTGAAGGAGAAGTTAAGTCTTTGGTTGAGTAGTATCTTGTAATTTTCATATTTTGTTTTGAGACTTGGAGCCTCACAAGCTGTCCTGTCGGGTAGGCCTAGGCTCTGTTCGGCAGAACTTCTGCTGATTCGTACAGAAGATTTGTTCTGAGAGAAAAGTATTATGCGCTGATTTGTACGTCTAATTTGTTTTGAGAGAAAAACATTACGCATGAAGCGGAAAGGAGAGAAGTTGAATAGAGCCTGTTGCGAATTCAGACTGTCATAGGCTTGGACCTGGCTGGCACATCACCTTTGTCAACTATCATGGTCCTCATGATCGACCACCTCAGTAGAGAAACGATCTCTTATCCTTAATAAAAGAATAGCATTTCCAATTAGAATTAGATATGTTGGGCAGGTGAGATAGTAAGAAAGATTTACGCTAGTTAAAAGGTAGTGGGTTTGAATCCACCCATGTGTTTATTTTTTGCGTGAGTCTAGACATGCCATGGGACCGACCAAAAGGGTTACTATTCCTGAAATTATTGTTCAAAACATTTTTGAAAGTATTATTATAAAAATATCTTTTTGAAAAAATTGATAAAGAAAGTGCGGCTAACAAATAATAGAAGAAAAAAATGATGTCGCCTCAAGTCCTCCGCGTGAGGTCGACCCTGACTGATTCAGCCAATCGCAATCGTCTGCGTGTGGGCCAACCTGACTGATTTGATATTTTTTCCGCATGCAACCGATCGTCCTTTTTTCCCGTCCGACAGAGCGCTCAGCCCGCCGCTCCCGACTGATTGGACTTCTTTCGATAGGGCCAATTACCTTAACCCGGTCCAAGCAAATAAATTCAGCAACAATTGTGGAACAAAAGACTCAAACTCATAACCTTCTTGATGAAACTTTCATTAGCTTTTTGCTATATGGCCAATTATCTTGATGAAACTTTCTCTATTCTTTTTATTTTATTGGAAAAAGTTCAAATTACTCCCTTCAAGTATAGAGAAAGTCCAGATAACCCCTTAATGTATGTTTTGGTTCAATTTACCCCTTAAACTATGCTATTTGGTTCAACTTACCCCATAATGCAACTTGTCATTTTTGTTTCTCCATGCATAAGTTGAATTTTAATTTGAGATTTTGCAGGATGGTAGTGGACATCATAATTTATATTTAAAAAATATTTTACAAAGTTTTCATCATTAGTTTTATATAATTTTATATCTTAAGGATAGATTTTCATATTAAATATATTATCCTATCAAAATACTGATGAAAAATTTATGATATATTTTTCTAACATACCTTACTAGCAAAATTTGAACTTAAAATTCCACTTGTGCGTTGAGAAACAAAAAAAGACAAATTGTGTTAAGGGGTAAATTGAACCAATGTGCATGGTTTAGGGGGTGAAGTGAACAAGAAATACTTTAGGGAGTTATTCAAACTTTGGTTATACTTGATGGGAGTTATTTGGACTTTTTCCTTTATTTTACATATTCTCTTTTAATTACTTTATTCTTTCATCCCTTCTCCTTTTTCCTTTCTTTATTTTCTTCCTTCTTCTTCTTTTCTATACCATTTTCCAATCACACCCTTCATCGTCGCTCCTTTTCACCCTCTTTTTTGTTTTGTTTTAGTTTTTATTAGTTTCATTCTTGTTTTGTTTTTATCTTACACAATCAAATTTATAATGTTCTATTCACTACACACTATTATACCTTAATTTCATTTTTCATCATGCAATATTTGTGACGTTTAGTATTTTTGTTTACAATGATTTGGTCATCATGTTATTTTTTCATATCAGACAATTATTTGCTCGATTTAGCCAAGTATTTGTTCTTTGTAATCAGATTTAATATTTCACATTTAGAAATTATTTTGTATACAAAAAGTATTTATTCGCTTTATACACTAAATTGTGGGATAGTAAAAATAATTTGTTCTTGTTATTATAATATTTATTTGTTGCTACATAAATTTTTGTTCACTATACTATTATTTTGTTTGTCTTGTTTAATTATTTATCTGAACAAAATATTTTTTGTTCCTGATGTTCAATTATTTGTTTACAAGTAAAAGTTACTACTTTTATTTGCTTTTGTTCTAAAAATTTTGTTGTAACCAATCCATTGGTTTGATCGAATTAAAATTTGACTATAAGATTTGAAATTTATATATATATATATTATTTCAGATTTACTTTTGCGTGTGTGTTATGTGATCATGTTTACGTATAGCAATATAACACTTCTATATAGTTTCTGTTTATCATTACCTTGGAGAATTAATACACTAGTACACGATGCAGCAGCGACACCCCATCATGTATATGGTTTAATCGAATTAGATCATCATCATCATCATTCCTTTGAAAGATCATCATCATCAAGTTTGGCTTAACTTCCTGGTGCTGATGCGCGAACGAAGGGGGTGCTTCATCACGACGGTGAAGTCCAGCGCCTCCGCCATGTCCACCGCCACGCCGTCCACCGCCGGCTGCCACTCCAGCTCCCGCACCATCCTCGTTACGAAGTACTCGGCGTGGTGCACCCCCACCGCGTACCCGGGGCACATCCGCCGCCCGGCGCCGAAGGGCATCATCTTAATCTCCCTGCTCCCTGTGATGTCCACGCCGCAGCCCTCACCACCGTCCAGGAACCGCTCCGGCCGGAACTCCAGCGCCGCCGTCCACACCGCCTCGTCGCGCCCGATCTCCGCCACCAGGAAGTTCACCTCTGCGCCCTTGGGTATTGCGTACCCGCCGATCTCCGCCGCGTCGCCCTGCACGCCGTGCGGGAGCACGAAGTGGCCCGGCGGGTGCAGCCGCAGGCCCTCCATCACCACGGCCTTCAGGTACGGCATCCCCTGCATGTCGTCGCCGCCGCCATCGTTGGATTTCACCTCGTCGTGCACCTTGGCCTGGACGTCGGGGTGGTTCACCAGCTCGGCCATGATCCACTCCACCAGGGTCACCGTCGTGTCCGTGCCGCCGTTGAGGAACTCGGAGCAGAGGCTCACCATCTCGGCGTCCGTCAGTGGACGGTCGCCGCCGCCGTCGGGGTTGGGAACTCGCAGCGCGCAGAGGGACTCGGCGTAGCACGGCGGGTCATCTCCACTACGTGTGGCGTGGATGAGAGGGACGAACACTTCGTCCTGCCTCCGGCGAGCGGCGACGTTGTCCTCCCACCGCTTGCGGAAGAGCCTCTTGGTGACCGTCGGGAAGAAGGCGAAGATCGGGAACGTGGTGAAAGACAGGAGCGCACGGTGCTGCAGCCCCTCGATCTCGTCGAGCTCGTCCTGCCCGAGCCGTGCGCCGAAGCACATGTACACGAGCAGCTCGAACATGGCGCGCCGCAGGAACGGCCTCAGCGTGACCGCGGCGGCCTTGCCGTCGTCGCTGGCGCCGGCGCTCGCGCGGAGGCTGGCGACGAGGCCGTCGCACGCCCACCGCCTGGCGGGCGCGAAGAGGGCGAGGCGGGCCGGCTGCAGCACCTCGCCGGCAAGGTTTCGACGCACGAGGCGCCAGTAGGCCCCGTAGGGCGAGGAGCTGACGTCGCGGCCGCCGGCGCTGAAGAGGCTGGCTGGGTCGACGAGCGGCGGGCGGTCGGCGAAGATGGAGCCGCCCTGGACGAGGGCACGGTGCGCGAGGCGGCGGTCGGCGACGAAGACGAGCGTGCGGGCGAGGCGGAGGGAGATGACGGGGCCGTAGCGCGCGTGCATGTCGTGGAGGAGCGGGGCGAGGTCGAAGATGGAGCGCCGGAGCGCCAAGAACTTGGCGAGGAAGAGCAGCGCCGGCGGGCCAGGAGGGAGCTTGTTCTTGCGGGCATGGCCGCGGTGCAGCGTGAGGAAGACTGATGAGGCGACGACGAAGATGGAGAGGACGACACAGAGGAGGAACAGAGACTCCATTGCTGCGCGCAGGGGAGGAGGATGCGAATGGCGATGCCTGCGCTTATGATCAAATGATTTCTGAGACATTATCGGGGTTTAAATGGCAACCTTAAATCTCTAAAATTAAGCTGCCATTGATGCTGACTGAGATACGATGCATCCCCGGCCAAAGAGAAGATTGAAGCGGGAAATGAAAGGGACGGGATAGATATTTCAAAAGCATACACATAGCCATTGATGCGGACTTGACACAGTAGCAGGGTGAGATGGAGAGTGAGCCAAAGAAGAGAGATGTATGCGTGTGGACTGTAGTGCAGAGCCGATCGAATGGTTAACAGGCCACAAAGGGATTCAGAGGGGAAATTACCGTCAGGACTCAGG
Organism: Cenchrus fungigraminus; assembly: GCA_036936925.1. Classification (NCBI taxonomy): domain Eukaryota; kingdom Viridiplantae; phylum Streptophyta; class Magnoliopsida; order Poales; family Poaceae; genus Cenchrus; species Cenchrus fungigraminus. The sequence goes on along the minus strand of CM072773.1, from coordinate 137,330,464 downwards.
AGAGATATTTCCATGCTTATGAAAATGTACACTGAGATTGACAATTTCATCTTATCAAAAAGCTGACATGACCTTTTTGGTAACAATACCTGTGAAACTGCCATTGAAACTACTAACTCTCGCTTGTCTTTCTAGTTTGTTTGGAGAAATGAATATACAATAGAGGCCCTATTGGTTAGAGTACATACATGCTTAGTAATTGCTGATGACATACACAAACAGGTTCACACCGATTACAATTTTCTTTTATCATCATCTGTTTAGTTATGCACTTATGCACCACAACTTCACGGTTACGCCAATACAGCACATGTTTTGAGGATGTAAAATTTCGAAAACTAAAAAATGCCAAAACTAAGAAGGGGCGACAAAATAGTACTCTAACCTACCCAAATATACATCGCCCCAATATGTTATCACATAAAGTTTTCATCACCTGTAAAGCCAAACGTTACCATAGGAAGTTGGTGAATAGCAACACACCATGGTGATGAGGCTACCCCTTGACAGAGTGAAGGCGAGCCTATGATGGATGATGAAATTAGTTTGCAAACATCTTCGACATCTGGAAACAAGGAAACACCTAGGAACAGGTCCAAACATAAGGTTTTGTTTAGTTCGATTAAATTTAGCAAAATTGCTTTCTATGTGACGCATGAATAGAAAAAAATTGTCAAAATGGCCCAACTAACACATGGCCTAACATGGATCCAATGGCGTAGCCAGAATTTTGACACTGGGGAACATGTAAATAATATGAGTGACTAACTTCAATTTAAGGTTTACTTTATGAGTTATATATTATTTATCTTGTGCACAAAATGACTAATAGCAATTTCGCAAGTCACAAATTGATGAGCAACCAATGATCATTTAATTAATCACTATTTTGTGTGCTTTTACCCATTAAAATTGAGTAGCACTGAGTATATAGTTAGTGTTTATCAAACATTATGAGGGAGGGGGGCGCATGGCCCCCGACAGCCCCCTTGGCTACGTCACTGCATGGATCACAAACAAAAACATAATCAAGTCAGGACAATCACAGTAAACTTAGCCGCAACAGTAACAGGAATGTTTGTCTTCTGTCCTTACTCTTTGCAGCACCTCGCGCATTCGTCTTCTATACATGTCGCGCAGACGGGATGCAGCACGTCTGCACAGTCAGCATACACGCCGCTGCCGGTCAACTCATCTGTAAATTGTAATTCAAATCATTATCATTTGATGATCTAAGCTTACAATTAATGATTATTTTCGACAACCAATGATCGCTATCACGGTCGGTAGGGGGCTCAACACCCCCCACCCTAGTGACAAAAGTACCATAGGTCCATAGCCATTAATTACCGGTTTCTGATGGATTTTTGGGTCATAGTCGAAAATGGGAAATTTGTTAATTTAGAGAGTGAGAATGAAAAGTATGTTGGAGTGGGATGTTTAATATGAAATGAATATTTATGAAGAGACAAATAGATAGTAAAAAAATGGAAATTTTGTTAGAGATTTAGAGATGCTCTTACTATACAAATTGATAGCTTCGCGTGCAGTTTCAGGAGTACCTTTTTCTGACCAGCGGCGGAACTGAGGGGGGGCTGGCAGGGGCCATGGCCCCCCCTAAGAACAAAAGATTTTTTCCTAATACATATTAGTCCAGTTAAAAAAAATACCCCTTAGCCCAAAGGTCAAAGGCCGCACGTTGCTGGCTAGCTTGCTGCCCCTCCCTGCCCCCAATGAAGCTCCTCCTCCAACTCAATCTAACGTAAGTGTTATTTTCCTGATCCATATCGATATATTCCTAAACTATTTTTAATTTTATTTCTTATCTATTTTTTGATGAAATTAGACTAAATTTTTGTAGGATATATTGACCACTTTCTCAAACCATTTGTTTTTGAGTATTGTCGTTGCATAATTAACTAATATGGTCATTGCTAGCTATTGTATGCTTGAAAATAATGAGGTAAATTACCAAATTATTGAACCAACGAATGTTTGTGTGGCCCCTCCTAAATTTTCTCTCCAGTTCCGCCACTGTTTCTGACGATCACTCCTTGTATATGCGATACTGCACCTTGCTGCTGCTTGATTGAGGAAAGTAGAATTTTGTAGGTATTTCAACAAAAGAATAGAAAAATAATTCTTAACCAGCACAGCCGATGGTATGTGGACTACCAAACAAAATAATAGATTTGGCTGGTGGCTGATGGCTGGTATTTGTTCTGAGAGAAAAGTACTGCTGGCTGGTTGCTGGTGGTTGGTTTGTTCTGAGAGAAAAGTACTGCTGGCTGGTGGCTGATAAGCCAAGCGAACAGGGCGGGCAGCACTACTAAAGCAGCAAAGCTGCTGGTTGGTGCAACTCAGAGACTGATGACTTTACACACTCGAATCCTTTGGTTGGGATTATTAGCCAAGCACATGAATGCATTAGTACATTACCGTGCAATGCAAGGGTGCACCTAATGATGATTCGGAGCTAATGAGTGCTGCATCTGAGTTGTGCTTAGCGTCAGAATTATACTAACCGAAGTACATTAATGGTCAACTTGTTATGCGTACTATGTAACATGTGACGAAAAGATGAGTGCCAGTAGAGCTTTCCTGCTTGAAGTAAATTATTTACATCGTGCTCATGTAACCATGCTGATAGAGTTTTAGGAAAACATGCATCTGCATACTATGTAAGGAAGAAGTGAGAGTACACTTTGATGTGTACATTTGACCGTTGAACTCAACTTTTTTTTAAAAAAAATCCTGTATATGGATAGGTAGCAATAGCAATATATACCATAGGAGGGAGATTCTGCTCCCTGCTAGAACCAGAGCCCTAAAGCAGCTAGCAAGGCATCATCCAGTCTATTCTATCCTTTGCTTTTCAAAAGGAACAAGAAGAAGAATCTTTGCACTAGTGGCATTCAGCTAGCAGTACAGCTTCAGGAACGCTGGAAAGTTGATTAGTCATAGAATATTATTGTTTTATCTGTATTTGTGATTACTTATACAGTTATCATATTCATATGAGCAAGGAGTAGAGACAAGTGAGTTGAACTAGTCTCGAGATAGAGGAGGTGGTGACAATTGACAGAAGTGCCAAGGTCTCACAGCTACGCCCAGGCCCAGCTCAGGCTTTGCTGCCCCCTTGGTGGCCTGCACATCCCCCTGGCCATGGAAATCTTGGTCAGTCAACCACCTGTTCGATTCAACAGCATGCATCAACGAATTATCAGCAATTTATCCACACTCTGATCTTCCCCAACCCAACGGCTGCCATGCGTCAACCAACTAGGGTCCTTTGCAAGCAAAAGCAACAGGAGAAAGCTTTAACAGGTCAATCCCAAGTTGCTACGCCCAGTCGCCCACTGACCTGTGAATGAATTGTACTATGGAAGAAAAGATTCAGTCAGCAAAGCACACGGCCTGTCAGGTCAACTGCAACCTGCAATTGCCCCAATTGCTTTCTTGGTTTAGAGCAACTCCACCAGTAGCCCTTATTTCAGGCCTCTACTTTACTGAATATGGGCTCCCTCAACTTTCAGGGGCTGTTGATTTTACTCCCAACTCCAGCAATACCTCCAACTTTGAAGCCCCTACTTTCCTGTGACATGTGGGACCCGTGTGTCAGTGTCTCAGCAACGCCCTAGCCGTTGAGAGTCATCCCCAGCCGTCCATCGCGATGGACGGCTGGCCTTCGCATCCGGCGGATCAAAACCGCATCCAGCCGGCGCCCCTCCAATGCTAGCGTCATTTTCTCCTCCCCTCGTTCGTCTCGCGCTCCGGCGGCGGCGGATGTGGAGGGTCGTGGCCGGCGGCCCGCCCACGACGGCGAGGATGAGCGCCACCGCGGCGGTCTCCCCCTCTCCTCTTTTGTTTCTTTTCCCTCCCACTCTTCCCTAGCCTCGCACCGAACAAGAAACTGAGGGCGGCCCATGGCAACCAGGAGGGGAGATGGTGCCGCCGCCGCAGGCCCTCTCGCCGGCGCGCGTGTTTACCCGTGGGTGAGCGCGCCGCCGTTGAGTGGCTCTGTGTCGGTGACCGTTGCCCCTGCGGCGCGGCTCGCACATTCGGATCTCGCGGTGCAGCGGCGCGGCCCGCACGGCCGGGCAGTGTGGCGGCGCAAGGAAGGGCCCGCGCGGCCGACCTGCGCAGCGTCGCGGCGAGGTGAGCCCTCCTCCTCCAGCAGGGCGCGAGCTCCGTGTGGTGGCGCGAGCGGAACGGTGCCAACTACCGAGTAAGGGGTTCTCTCTCCTCCCGCAGGAGAAGGGCCGGAGGGGGTGAGTAGGAGGCGTGAACAGTGGTAGGGGCCGGAGTTAGGGCTCTGCTGGAGTTGTATTTCTTGCTCTCGGTCCCTACTTTTCGAGTAGGAGGTGGAGTAAGAGGTCTGCTGGAGTTACTCTTACACATACAATTCATTCAGGGCTTGTTGATCGAGGGAGGGAACTGGCAGCAGTACATGATCAGAGAAACCAGCCCAGATTCATGACCACTGATGGTGCTAGTTCGTACAACAAGAATCTCTTCTACTATGCTCTTCAGCAGTGACATCAATACACACTAATCCAAACAAACGAGATGTTAGTTTTTACAGGCTCATAATCTACAGGTAGGACAGGACACACCGGCAGCAATTACAAATCAAAGAATGGTGCAGTACATGGCAATGGGGAAAGAAATGATTTTTCGCGACGCCAAAGCAAGCAATTCATCGCCAAACAGCACCACTAATTTGGTGGCTCCGATCAGAAGGAGTGCTGGTGCAGCGGCGGCACGCCGGACGCGGATGCCGCCGTTGCATTGGCGGTGGCGGTGCGCGAGCTGTGGTCGATGCAGCGGACGACCTCGGCGCGGCATGCCACGACGCGGTGGAACACCGCGCGCACCTGCCGCTCCAGGGGCGCCAGCCCGTCCTCCAGTGCCCGGCACGCCGCCGCCAGCTCCTCGGCGCGCTCCGTCACCTCCCGCGCGCGCTCCTCGCCGACGATCCCGTGTCCCTCCTCTTCCTCCTCCTCCTCGGCGATCTCCTCGAGGAGGCAGTTGAGGTCCCGCGCGGCGCGCTCCACGGCCTGCATCTCCGCGAGGAGCCCCGCCGTGGGCGCCGGGCCGGATGAAGACCCCTTCTTTTCCCTCCGCCTCCACTCCTCGGCAATCCGATCCTGGAGCGCTGACATGGGCGCGGCCCACTGCGCCTGCTTGGGCGGCGCGACGGGAGGAGTGACGGCCGCGGACGCCCGGTCCTGGCACGGCACCGCGGCGACCAGCGCCCACATGGCGAAGACGAGGACGGAGCTCATGGTGTAGAGCGCGAGGCCGAGCCCGCACCCGGCTCCGGCCGCGGCTGCGGGCGCCTGTGGCGGCGGCGCGAGGTGCGCCGCCATGGCGTTCATGTGGCGGCCGGCGGACCAGTTCTTGGAGACGCTGAAGGAGAGCGCCCGCATGGTGCGGGAGGACGGCGAGGGCGCGGAGCCAGCGCCGGCGCCGGCCCTGACGTCGTCCGGGAAGAGCCTGGCGATGGCCCTTCGCGCGCGCGCGAGGTGCGCGCGGTGGAGCGCCGGCGCGCCGAGGAGGCACGTGGCGGCGGTGAGCGCGGCGCGGTGCGCGGCCCGGAGCGAGGCGAGCGTGAGGGAGGCGGCGTTGAGGACATCGAGCGTCTTGACGGCGCGGTCGAGGAGGTCGGCCGCGAGGCGGTCGGCGGGGGGCCTGGCGAGCGCGGCGGCGACGGGGCCGACGGCGAGGACGGCGCGGAAGGCGGCGTCGGAGGAGAGGACGGCGTCGAGGAGCTTGGAGAGGAAGGGGAAGGAGAGGGCCGGGGAAGCCGGTGAGGAGGAGGCGGAGAGGGCCTGGAGGCGGTCGGCGACGTGGGCCTGGAGGGCGTCGAGGGCGAGGAGCTCGTCGTCCTGCGCGGGGTCGAAGGACGCGACGGCGGTGGCGCTGCGACGGAAGCTGAGCATGCCGAAGAAGCCATTCCCGGAGGGCGGCGGCGGCTCGGGGGCGGCCATCCCGGCGGCGGGGGTCGGGCTCTGCTGGGCCTGGGCTTCTTGTGGGCTTTGGGTTCTCCCTCTGGCTGGGGAGGAGAAAGAGTGGAGGGGAGGGAATGGTGGGGAACCGCCGCTTCTGCGTGTCCGCCATTTATACGGCCACGGCGCAGGCGGCCGGCAGGGTGGGCTGGGCACGCGGCCTGCGGGGTGTTACGTGGATGACAGGTGGGGTCGCAGGTTGTTTGGACCCACGCGTCAGTGAGATGGAGGAGGAGATGCGCTGGTGCGAGGAGCGGCGGTGGACTGGTTCGTTGCTGACTTGGTTGGGTAGCACTACGAGTGTGCGTGTACAAGGCCTGCTGACTCGGCTCGCTTCTCCTCGCCTCTGCAGGGGAGGGAGGCATTGCTGACCATTTCCTCTCTTTTTTTTCCCTCTTTCATTTTATCTACTCTTGTGGATTTATTATCGGACGATAATACTTATATTTGTGTCTTTTTCTTTGCACTCTTTACTATTTTTAAATCCCATTTTGCACTGTTTTCTCTCTCTCTCTGCATTGGTCTTTGATGTCCATTTTACTTAGGCCCTGTTTAATTCCCAAAAATTTTCTCAACTACCCGTCACATCAATATTCGGCTGATTAAGAATATTAAATGTGAATTAATGACAAAACCCATTTTATAGCCCCTACCTAATTTTTCGATACGAATCTAACGAGCCTAATTATGACATGATTAGACAACGTCGTGCTACAGTAAACAATCTCTAATGACGGATTAATTAGGCTTAATGGATTCGTCTCGTGATTTCCCGTCCATTCATGTAAATTAGTTTTGTAATTAGTCTATATTTAATCCTCCTAATAGGCCTCCAAAGGGACTCCAAATTTTTTTATTTGCCAACTAAACAGGCTCTTATTAAGGAAAGAAAAAAATTTTGCACAAATATCTGCTCAGCTCATACGATGATACTATGAAGCACCGCCAGCTCTTGAGTAGTATAATGTGCTACTCCGTAATTTGATATTGAATGTGAGTGATAAGAAAAAGGAAAGACGTGGTATATTTATGTCACTATCCGAGGTAAAAAAGAAGAAGAAGAAGAATTGTGCCTGTGTACAGCTAAATAGAGTTGTATATACGGTGCCAGCTGACTCAATGAAAATTGTAGGATGTTGTTTCACGCTTTTCATTTATCCCCCAATAATCCGAATGGATGCAACAAGAGAGAGCTATGTGGGAGAAGAAGACCAGATCATGGGTATGGAGCGCACGACACGACCTATGCTTTTAATATGCAGCATCACCCGGGCGGCTGCGAGGGATTTTGTTTTCATCTTGGCAAGACGGCAATGCATATACAAATGGATGCCAAGGATCAGGAGGAGGCAAACGCTAAAGCCAAATTTGCTAGGTATATTCCCTTTTGTCACTTGGGAACCTCAGCTCAGTACCTCATGGCCTACTCACCGGCTCACCGCTCACGGGTGTCTAGCACATACATATTCTTTTCTGTATATTAAGAGATAGAGTGTGTATATATATAAAGATGCATAGTAAAAATTCTGAAAAAGTTCACATTGCTCCTCTTAAGTATAATCAAAGTATGAATAATTTTCTAACTTATTTGCTTAGTTTAGTTCAACCCTAAACTATGTCATTTGGTTCAATTTTCTTTTATGTTATTTATGTACAAGTGGAGTGATAACTTCAATATTTGCAAGATGACTGCAGATGTTACAATAAGTGGAGTGTTAATCCACATATTGCCAGCCAATACACATATGGATTGAAGCCTTCAAAGAGGACTTGATCTTGATACAAATGCAACTTATCCAATATATATGAATTTCGTCAGCCATGCTCTTCGTCTAATCTATTCATCAAGTCCTTAAGCATGTTGTTTCTAGTTACCCAAGAAAAGCTGCCTCAACCTCTTAGATTGGGTACCTATCTCCGGATGTATTCCAATGTCATTTCACACGCACACAATGTACACAAATACAAAAGAGCAAGTGGCGGGGGCAGCCTACGAAGCAGGGGGGGGGGGGGACTCATCTGCTCATCCTTTCTTCTTCTTTCTCTTTCTTTTCTTCCTACTCTCTATTTTCTTCTTACACTCCTTCATAGATGGCTAGAAACATGTGGGGGCGGGCATCCATTAGCTTCACGCATGTAGGGGGGCTAGAGCCCCCCACCCCCAGAAGATCAACCTCCTGAAAAGAGAGAGACATGCCTCTTGATCTATTATGTGTTAACTGATCACTAATACTACAACAGTAACAAAAAAATTGCATTTGCCGATGTCGTAGGCAGCGACGGATCCAGCGGAGGGGCTCCAGCCCCCTACCGGCTGCAGCACAAGGGAACTGTTCTCATTTTTTTTTTTTTGAAGTTTTCCTCTATGAATGAAGTTTTTTCTATAGTCTAGATGTAGAATAAGGTGTTCAGCCCCTCCTATTATCTCATCCTGGATCCGTCACTGGTCGTAGGCATGTTCCTTACAACACTGATTGCATAGCCTTTCAATGCACGTTGCGGAGAAAATGGGGTGTGGCATTTTGGTGCATTAAGCACACGCACCGCTGTCATATCACGGATTTTTATTATTATTTTGTCGGGTCAGGATATTTAATAATTAGATTTATCTTTGATACAAATTTATGTAAAACCTTATGATGGAAATTCATTAAAAAGATAAATATATATTATGATGTCTACTTCCACCCTGCAAAAATTAAAATTCAACTTGGGCATGGAGAAACAAATTAAACCAAAATATAGTTTAGAAGATTATCTGAACTTTCACTGAACTTGAACGAAGTAATTTGGATCTTTTCTTAAAAAATTTATGAATCTAAAAAAAAGCAAAATGACATACAATTTAGAAAAAGAGTGTATATAGATGCATATTTAGAACTTTCGCAAAAAAAACATATTTAGAAGATTTAATAATACAACATAGGTACTATAGTTTTCCTTCGTCGGTGCCGCTACCATGCTTGGCAATATTGACAAGATCTTGATGGGTCATTATCTCTACCGTAGCAATTTAGCTTGAGCATGCCGTTGGAGCCAGGCACCGTGTTGTGCGTTGGTACGTTAAAAAACGTGCTAGCACGCGCTGCTGAACCCGGCGTTGGAGTACGTCCAATGTCCGGGCATCACGGACCCGGTCGTGCGCTGTGCACGTACTAGGCACAGCGAATCCGCCAGGGTATGCACAGGGGGGCCATCCGTCCGTCCGTCGTACTGCGTCGACAGATCGACGCCGCCGACTACGGCGCCACCAGGGATCATCTACGCCCTGCCTTGTTGTGGGTGCACGTACGTGTGTGTGTCGTGCACTCGTGTCCGTGAGGGAGAAAAGGTAAGTGGCGTGTCGAATCCACCCATGATGGTCCGGGAGCGACGGCGACGTGCATCGTCGACGGGAAAAAGAAGAAAGAAACCTTGCAAATGATCACTACATTGTTTGTTGCACGGGATTGGTTGCTTGGACTGGACCAGTTTTTTTTTTTACAATAACAACTTTATATATATTAAGCAGCTATTTTACAAAACGAAAGAAGGTCGTATTATTTGTCATCGTGACAATTTCCTTTACTGCCCAACCCCTGATCACTTGCACCAACACCTCTTCATTCAAGTAAGGAGTACATGGTATCGACCAACGTGTACATACGAGTGACGATGGTTGTATCAAGTGCTAATCTATCGCCAATCGGTATCGGCAGCCGATTGACTATACTGTACACGTCTTTTACCAGGACCGACCCGATTTACGCCCTGTTCGTTTGGCTTATCAGCCACCAGCCAGCAGTACTTTTCTCTCAGAACAAACCAGCCACCAGCAACCAGCCAACAGTATTTTTATCTCAGAACAAACCAGCATCAGCCACCAGCCAAACGAACAGGTTGTTAACCTGCAAAAATGACGAGCCATCCTCTGCTGCCCAAGCATGCTGCTCGTATCATCTCGTCTGGGGCCGGCCGGTCAAGGTGAGGCACAAGCAGCGTATAGTCCTTGGCGAGAAGCGGCCGCGTCACACCACAACTGCCAGCAACACGGCACAGGACGGCGATAAGCAAAGCGGCAGTGTTTCTAGATCAGTACATCAGCTGACTGAGATCAACATTTGTGACTCACAAGATGAGCAGTGCAGTGTTATACTACTGTCTCATCCCCCAAATTGATACTTACTACTACTAAAAAGGTACAACGGACTGCCCCTAGCCCTAATGGCTACACCCACTGCTGGGCCATCCCAGCAACCATGCTCAAGGGGCCTACCGACCTAAGCAAAAACACACATCCTCATTCTGTCATTCACTTGGCAATTGGCATGGCTCATTCCTCAAGATCCTCCTCCACCTCTTGTTTAGGCTCCCCAGACTCCATCTCTTGTTTGGGCTCCTCCTCGTCCTCCATGTCTTGTTTAGGCTCCTCGGTCTCCTCCATCTCTTCGTTACTGTTGCGCTCCTCATCATCCGAATCCATCTCTTTGCTTACCCTGCTCCTCCTCCCTCCCCCTCTTCCTCCTCTTCCTCTTCTTCCTCCCCCTCTTCCTCCTCTTCTTCCTCCCCCTCTCCCTCCTCTCCCTCTTCTGTTTACGCTGCTGCTCCTCTTTTCTTTACCCTGCTCCTCACCTTCAGCTTCGTTCTTTTCACTGCAGCCACATATAATGATTAGGAACATCTTTTGTTTCCAAAGAACAAACTAGTGAAGCATTACAAACAAGTCCGTGCCACCAACCTTTCCTCGCGATCCTCTCCGGTGATGTCCTTAATGGCTTGCTTCAGCGCATGAAGAGCTATCTTCTTAACCTGGGGGTTCAGTTTCACAGGACAAGCAAATAATGTTAAAAACAGGACCTCATACTACTTTTAGCTTATAGCTACTTAAATACCAGAATTGTCCCTGTTGCTATCAAATTGGCATATACTAGGCACAACCAGAGCAAAGGGCGTGTGCTTATATAAACAAAAAAAAACATGCACAACACAAGGGACAAACTTATTGGCAGACCTCTAGTTTGTCTTCGTTCACCCTATGCCCCTTTGGAAGCAGACGGAATTCTTCTGTCAACCTGGTGCACTCTCGCACATTTTCCGGAGAAACAAAGTCGAGTGCGACCTTTATACATGACTGCAGGGGCAAAAAAGAGTAGAACACAAGATATATATAAGTTCATCTGACTCAGAAACATGTCTCAAGTAGCAATGGAACTGGGTACTTGTCTCCGTGTCTGTCCTACCATACCTTCAAATTTCTAACTTGGTGAGGACATCCGGCTGGGATAAATACTGCCTCACCAAGTTTCTGTTCAAATGTCCAGGGTTCAATTCCTGCATAGGCAATTAATGAAAAATAATCAATCACGAAGGGGAAAGAAATGCAAAAGATCCAAAGTACACATGCACTCTTTACCTACCATATTCTTCCTTAAGCTTTCTTTTGTGCTCACTTGTAAGATAGAAGTGCTGATCATGTATAGGATGAAAAACCTGTCAACATAGGACAGTTATGTGACCAATAAAAGAATCAGAAGTCAGAACACTCAATGGTCAAATAGTATACGGAAATAATCACCTGCTCCACCGGTTGATAATTACAATGCCTGAACTCCTTTGCATGCTTCATTATATAATCATGTAGTTTACTGACATCTTCCCGTCTGAAGATATCCCACAATGCACCACCCTCTGACTGGCTCCCCTCTACAATAGGGGCTTTATCGTCTTTTGGTTCAAGAGATATTTCAATTTCACCCACCTTTGGTTTGGAATTATCCTCTGCATCACTTGGAGACTCAATTTTATCACTGCTGAATCCATTTCCCAACTTCTCTCCCCCGTTAGTTGCGCAGAGATCAACTTCTGATTTCCCATTAGAAAAAAGGACATTCATTTGATCTTCATAACTTTGATCAGTCTGTTGTCCATTTGCATTCTTCAACTTTCCCTCAGCTTCAACAGCAACTGCGGATTTTTCAACATTTTCCTCCTGCTCTGAAGCAACATCTAGTGCCGGCTGCAGAATATTTGAGCCACTTCTCAAATCTTTACATCTTGGCTCAATGGTCGATTCAAGATCTGTTTGTGAGTCTTGATTACCACCCTCTTCCTTTTTCTTTAAACTCTCCTTCTTTTTCTCAATTGCTTTAATCCTTTCGACTTTGAGCTTTATTTCATCAGTATGTGTGAGGATATTGACCTGTACAAACAATAGGAACATGATGATCAGTCGTAAAACTGTACAAAATTGTGCAACCAAAGAAAGGAAACCAAACTGAGGAAATAAAGCAGTGATAAAGCTGTGAGCAGAGTGCAGCAATTATCACATGAAACTTTCATATATGATATATATTTAAATATTTCTAATCAACTTTAGAGAGGATTGAAATATCCATATAAGTAGATACTGGCAAAAAGGAATATGATACTTATAAACAATTTTATATATGTGAATGCTACAAAGGGCAAGCAGTTTAAACATATTTACCGCATCAGACATGTCACAATGAAGCTTGGTAACAGAGTCACCAATTTCCAACTCCTGGGCGACACCATAAGCAATATAAGTCTTTGGACCAAGGTCTGGCTTTATAACTTCTTTTGGCAGCTTCACTGCCAGATTGAGAGGACCAAAGTTAGGGTCCGTGTATTCACGAAATGGCAACGCGGACATGAATTCAGAATTATGTCGTGGTAGTCGCTCCTCGAAGGAACTATGCTGTGGCCAATCTTTCAGCTTAAGTAACACAGGTAGATCTTCTGCGCCAACAGCTCCACGGGAATACCCATCAAAAAACATATGAATATTAAAATCAACCTGCATTAGGGGTGATGGAAGAAATGTTAATTTCGGAAGACAGGTGATTCAAATGGGAGGGCCCAGAAAGTTGCCCAAAAGAGGTAGCCCCACATCCTACAGTTCTAAAAGGTCACACAAAGTCAATTAAGGTATAAGCCATGAAAATATTAAATATGTATATATTCATAATCAAGGATTTGAAATTTGGCTAAGTACTTCGACTTCCATTTTCCCACCATCATGGGAAAACATCACGGTAGCATCAGCTTAATAAATAGATCACTTCATAGATTACACTAAACGGATCTCACCAAAAGCACATTCTCGGCCCAAACAAAAACAGACTCAACAACATTTAGTAACCGACAAAGATAATCTATGCACCTAAGCGTCTAGCAATCCTTAACAATGCTTAAATATAAATAACTGCAAAATCAGCATCACGTACCTCACACCACGTCATACATTCAAGAGCAATAACTGAGAGCCGATCTTGTGTATCCCTCTTTTCTCTTAAGGCCCGCCACATAACCATTGGTTCCCAGCTCAATCCAGAAGTCAACGCAAGCGTATCACGGACAATGACAGGGTGACCCTTCAACCAGTGCTCCTGAAAATGGTCCAAGCTTCCTTTTTGAACATCTTTAGCACTTGGACAATATATGTAGTTATCATTGGAGTTCTTTCTAAAAGCTGCTTTCCGTGATATTCCATCATTCATTTCACTGGATTCAGTGAAGCAGGAACATTTTGAATCTCCCAGTTCCAACACAGTTTCATTCTTGACCACCGAATTGGCTTTTTCCAGTAAATTTGGAATAAACTTCTCTTCAAACAAACACTTAAGTTCAAGAAGGGAACTTCCACAGCCACCAAATTCATTTGGTGGGCAAGGTATGCTTGCATTGCTATTAATCCTCCATCGTCTCAAACTAGGTGTGCTGTCTTGAGAAGGAACTGCATTATCTATCAGGCTATCATTCTGTCCATCAGATGGCTCTTGACTCACAACTTTGCACTGAGTACTTTCCTGTTGCAAATCTTCCTTGCCTCCAGCATCAGGTAGACTAGTACCCTTGTCACTACTCACATCACCAACTAGATTAAGGCCTTGACGAAGCTCACGGCAGCAGTTCAAGCAGAGATCGTATGAACATTTGTTGCAGCTTCGGTGGAAGTCGACAATAGATGTCCTGCAGTTGTCGCTATGACAAGGAAAACAACAATTAGAGAAATAAAGAGGTCACATATGCTTGGTAAGTAAAACAAGACCAACCAGTATATCCGTTCATCGCTTCCGCAATCGGCTAGAGGAACCTCCATTTTGCATGGATCAATCCCTTCAATAAACACAGTGTCAAGGAACAACCCAGGGAAATGCATAGAACCAACGCTCTTAAGCTAGCAATTCCAAAGGCAATGATACAGTCATATTACCTCTAATTGAGGCCTCAACATTTTTCTCTAGCATCTGCTCTTGGTGAAATTCTTTGAGCCAAGGGAGCAAAAAGCTCACAGTACGCACAGAGAATTTAATTTTATCTTCTTTAGAAACACTATATTTGTCAGCCTGTGGAAAAGAAATATGTCCAAATAGGTAAATAATAAAGCACATTGGGCCAGGAGATAACGGAAATTAGCAAGGGCATACCTCCTTTTTCTGAGACTTCATACCCTTCCTGGAGATTCTGTATGGGTCTCCCCGCAGACAAGCCTTACAATTGCAATTTTTGCGACAAACTGGGCAATTGCTCGCAAAATCATCCTCTGATAAATGTGGATACCTGATTCAGTCATGCCAAAGCACAAACAGTGAAAAAAATCGTAATAGCAAATCATAAGTTAAGGCACCATTATGTTGACTGAAAGTAATATATTACAAAATTAGAGATCAGAGAAAACAGGCTGTCAAACACGATCTAAGGTGATCAGCACAGATGCTTTTAGAAGGGCACATACCAGCGCTTAATGCACTTCACACAGTATCTGAATTTCCTTTTTTGTTCAGCACAGCCGTTGCACCGTACAACTCTTCCATTATCATTCCTCTGGCACTGATGGCACATATTTGAATCATTATCAACCTTTCTTTTCTTCTGCAAAGTTCAGCAACCGACACATATCAGGCATGCACGTATAGGAGACAGTAAAGAGTACAAGTAGAGTAGCTACCCCAAAATGTAAGCCCATCCAATATGTTGCGTATGTATTTAATTGATGTAGCTTAAGACATTGCATACACGATGTACATAGCTATATACTTCTCATTCCGCATTGTATCCTAAGTGCATGCAGCTATAACATGTGGAACACATATCGGCATATGTGTACCAAATGCTAGGATGGACAATGAATTAACCACTTTTAAGAGCATAGCAAAAGACATAAAAGTAAATCCGCTGCAAGCACCCATCATTTTTAAGAGCATAGCAAAAGACATAAAAGTAAATCCGCTGCAAGCACCCATCATTGCAAAGCATTCCAGCATTGCTGATAACTCAAGGCAGGAGATCAATGAGAAAGATCAGAATCTTCACCTTAGGATTCTGCTCCTGTACTGGTCCAACATTCCGCCTCTCCCGAAGTCGCCCAGAACCACTAAAGTCAAGAGATGATAGGTTCGCAACAGGATCATTCCTGCGCCTTTTGAAGGCTTTTGAGATCTCGGCTACCACTTCTGTGCCATTCTCCTATAATATAATAGAAAATCAATACAAGAGCTAAAACTGTCAAAGGTGTTATCTTTCAAGAGCAAATAAGGCAAGAAAAGTAACCTCAGCACAAGACTTCAGCATCTCCCCCTCAAGATTTCCCTTGTCGTTTTCCTGCAGCCAATGACAAAACAAAAATAAGCACACCACCCCAAAAATCTATTAATTAAAAAGCCTACAATCACAGCAAGTAAGACATGCAGGACGGTTCAGGGAGCATTAGCAGAGTGTTGATGCTTAACCTTCTCCTCTACTTGTTACCACGCTGCTGTGCATTTCAACAGCACATCAACCAACCTCGACTCGACTGCCTAGCTCTAACCAATATAGTGTAAATTTCAAATCCCTATAAACTTGTGTGAGAAAACTATGGGATTCTCATATCCAAATGTCTGCACCCTCAGAAGAAAAAAATAGAATCCATTTCTGTTTTCTGCAAACCACATACAACAACTACTGACCTTTGCAGAAACCAGAGGGATCTCCTCACCCCCCTTGTTTTCACCATTTTCCTGAAACATGAACATGACAAATAAGCATATCATAGAAATCTCCGCGGGTACTTTGTAAAATAATTAACATCATCAGCGTTAGCTAGCTAATAAATTAGGAGAGCGCAGATGCTTAAGCTGCTCCACTCGGTACCATGCTGCTGTGCGTTTTTTTTCCAACAGCACGTGAAGCTAATGCACTAGTCAACAACCTCCGCTCAACTACCTGACTCTAAAGGACATACTATAAATTCCAAACCCCTAGAAACTTGTATGAGGAAAATCATAGGGATTGGTTGAATCGCAAAGTTTATATCCACATTTTCCGCCAATCTCTTTTCTGTAAACTTTGTACCTGTGCAGAATCATGTGGCTGAGGCATCTCTTCATCGCTCCCATTTTCACCATTTTCCTGAGACATGTGAACATGACTAATAAGCACATCATGGAAACCTCTGCGGACATTTCATACAACAGTTAACATCATCAGTGTTGGGAGGGAAGGAAAAAATAATAAAAAGGAATTAGAGGCAAGCTCAGGGAGGCAGGAACGTGTAGAGCACAGGAGCACGTTAAGGAAAAACACATGAAGCGGCTGGAGCCATGGAACCCTAGGGTAATAGCAGAGACACTGTTGATAGCATGATTTCTTTCCCTCAAACCCCTAGAAAGCTTGCGGGAGCAAAATCAGAAGGGTTGCTCGAATCCCAGTTTTTTGTTAAAAAAAAAACTGAACGGCTTCCTAAGCGAGCGCGGCAGTGCGCGAGCGACGCAGCGCAGGAAGCAAAAGCTGGAGCAGCATAGCTTGCTCGGCCGGAAGCGGGGATTGGGATGAGCGAGCGAATCCGGGTGAATAGACGGCCCCTCATCCGTGAACGGAACAGCGATTGAAGCTTGGCGCGGGGGTCGGGGCCTGATGATGGCTCCGGTGGCCGGAGAAGGGGAAGGTAGGAGGGAGGAAGCGAGACCTAGCAGCAACTGGTGCGGGTGATTAGATTACCTCGGCGGTAGCGGCGGCGGGGTCGGAGTCGGCGGCCGGTGCGGCGTCCTTCCTGGGCCTCCCACGGCCGCGGCCGCGGCCGCGCTTGGGCGGCATGGAAACGAATTGGCGGCGGCGGCGGAGAGGGAATCAGGGGGAGCAGAGCAGGGGAGGGGAGGGGAGGGGAGGGCGTGGGGGTGTCCGCGAATCGAATCGGACCGAGCCGGAAAGGAAAAAGGGGAGGGGAGGGGACGTGGTGGTGAGCGGTTGGGTGGCCCACACGTCATTGAGATGGGGGGTGGGGCTTCCGGTTTTCGGAGGCCGCTGGGATTCGGGGGGCGCGGGCGCGGCGCTCGGTTTGGGAGGCGGGGCCCACACGTCGGCGACCCGGGCACGTGCGCCGAGGAGGCCGCCGTACGTGTGCCCTTTCATTGGTTGCACGACGATCTGGGTGGGGGGTTTTAGGTTTCGCGGGCCGCGCGTGTGGGGTTTCCAAACCCTCTCGATTTGAATCGCGCGGCTGCTCCTGCTTGCTTGCTGTAGAGAGAGGGGATTTGGCGGTAAAAACTGGGAGGCACTGAAATATATTCCTCCTTTACCGGAGAGATTTTGACTTGTTTCTGCACTGCAGTGTTTAGGGGATGTTTGGACGCACGCCACAGGCTGCCTCGCCACGCGCGCCCCCGCCACAGAACAGTGTTTTCTGTGGCGGGCGAATCGGCCGCCGCGGCGTGTGGCGAGCTGCATAGTGGCGTGGCGAGTTACGGCGGCGAACCAAACATCCCCTTACTAATCTGTACTACATCCATCTGTCTATTTTGCAGCAAAAAATTTCTGGGAGTAAGTCGGATGAAATTTTATTTCCCGTCCGAGAGGAGGAAGAAAGAATTGCAACCGGAAGAAGAAATTGCAAGAGAAGTGGAAGTATGGGCCCAGACGGACCACCAGCAGCAGCCCAGCCAACGGGGCGGCCCAATTTGGTCAAAAAAAATATTAAAAACCACGTTTACTTCACCAAATTTTCACCTACAACCCGTCACATCAATCTTCTTTCCACTAATTTGAAGTATTAAATGTAAATTAATGACAAAACCCATTCCACGACCCCTACCCTAATTTTCGAGACGAATCTAACGAGCCTAATTATGTCATGATTAGACAACGTCGTGCTACAGTAACCAATCTCTAATGACGGATTAATTAGACTTAATGGATTCGTCTCGCAATTTCCGATCCATTCGTATAATTATTTTTGTAAATACTCTACATTTAATACTCCTAATAGATTTTGAAAGGGGACCCAAATTTTTTCAGTTCGCCAACTAAACGCGCCCAAAGAGAGGAGAGCGGCGCGTGTTGGCTAAGCAGGGAATCTGCTGTGACGAGTTGACCTACTGCTGCCGATGCCGATGCGGCTCCCAACTCATGTCCAGCACACCGTTTCAGGTTTCCAGCTCATGGGTTTCAACAAACGGACAGTAAACCAGCAAATCACACGTATTCATCACCCACCACCACCAGAAACAGTATTCTCTTCTCCAGGTACAGCAGCACCCAGTTAATAATACTCGTGAAGAAAAAATAATAACAAAGAAGAACCCCCTGAAAAATAACCCCCGACAGTTTTTTCCCCCGATTAGCAAGAAAAACACACACACAACAGCAGCAACAGCACAATCATCACCACCTTCCTAACAATGAACCTACACCAACATCTTTACACATACCTTTCCTTCTTTCTCATCCTCCCGCCCCCACTCCTTTTTTATGTTACAAAGGCCACCGCGCCTGGCGATGCTGATGGAGCTTCCTCGCGCGCTCAGCTCCTGAACCCGAAGTTGGTCCACCTCCTCCCGGCCTCCTTCTTCGCCCGTGCCGCGTTGGACCCGAACAGGTTCTCCAGCGACTTCTGCTTCCGGTTCCGGGACCGCCCCGCCTCCTTCAGGAGCTCCGCCAGCCGCTTCTTCTCATCCTCCACGTCGGGGTTCGCTGTGCCAAGCTTCTCTTCCCTCACCTTCAGGACGTGCTCCAGGATCTCGATGGCATCCTCCACTCTGGAAATGTGCAATCAGAGACATATATGCTCAAGCATATTAGTAGCTGGTATTATTTA
This sequence comes from Cenchrus fungigraminus, assembly GCA_036936925.1. Lineage (NCBI taxonomy): Eukaryota > Viridiplantae > Streptophyta > Magnoliopsida > Poales > Poaceae > Cenchrus > Cenchrus fungigraminus. Next base: position 137,311,381 of record CM072773.1, on the reverse strand, counting down.
TTAAGCAACACAACTGGATCATCTAATTAATACATTAGGGACCTGCAATTCATATGTTAATTTCATATGTACTATAAAATATAGCTCCACACACACACAAAAAGCATAGCAACGCCTGACATACTGCAACCATCTACAAATGTCTAAGTTCATTTGGAAAGCATGCGCAAATGGGCATAGGTCTATCCTGAATATAGATCGGATTTTGCTACTCCTGCACAACTATACAGAAGTTGAGGAAAGAACATGTGGGGCATCTTGATGATGGACCACTAAAAATACATTATGACATATCACATGGCCAGAATGATCAGCTGGTAAGCAACTCATCATGCCATCTATACTATGTACTAGTTGCTGCCAATTCAAATCAAACAATCTTGCACAAGATAAACTAAAGAAGAAGACAGCCCAACCCACCACACGCAAGCCCACACATGTTCGGCAAGCATTCCTTTAGATTTACAAGGGAACCCGACAAGCTCACACCTTCAGACAGCATACGAAAAAAATCATGGGCACAACTTCTTACAGTTAAAGTTGTAAATGATGAGGCACAGATAACATTATGAGCTTATAAAAAACACCTAGAAGTCCTAAATGCATGGATGTTTACTAAATATGTAATTTCGACATCAAGACATGAGTATGACTGAACTCTGAATAAGATGACAGCAGTTTGCAAACAAACCCAAGATTGTGTTACGAACGCATACCTTCCCATGGCATCATAGATTGCCGCAAGGTTGCTGTATACACCAAGAGTATCTGGATGCGATGCGCCACACTCCTGCTCCAGAACTGCCCTTGCCTCTTCAAACAGCTGCGCAGCTTCATCTATCTTGAAGAGCTGCACGCATGCTAGACCCATCTGGTTCAACAGAACACCGAAAAATGCCGACTTCCTTTCACCGCTAGCCCTCAACTTGGCAACCGCACTCTCGAATGAGTTCCTTGAATCTGCATACCTCCCTATCATGTAGTACAGAACACCCATCTGTGCCTCGATGCCGGCAACAGTGCTCCACTGCCCTGGTGAGTCCTCCAGCAACTTGAGTGCTCTCTGAAGAAGCTTCAGGGCCTCATCAAGATCACCAAGTGCCTCATAGATGGCAGCAATCTCCATCAGGCCTCCAGAAATCTCATCAGGGGCAGCACCAGGCGCAGGCTTGGCATAGACACGCAGGGCGTTCTCGCAGTAGGATTTGGACTCCCGGAGCCTGCCTGTTCGGTGGTAGAGGTCAGCAAGGCGGACATAGACTGATGCAACCGTAGGGTGGTCGTCGCCACGGGCTGATTTGAGAACAGTCAATGCCTTCTGGTAGGAGAAGACAGCCTCATCGAAGCGAGCAAGGGCGAGGTAGGTGTTGCCTATGGCGACATCAATCGTGGCCACCTCGATGTCACGGCCGTTGGCAACCATGGTCATTGAGGCAAGCACGAGGTGCTCGAGGGCACCATCATAGTCACCCTTGGCATCAAGGATGAGGGCCATCAGGCGGCGGTCTGAGGCCTCCTCGAGCGATGCCGGAGCGCTGTGCTCCCGGTGGATCTCGAGGGCCTTGCGGCAGAGCTTCTCTGCTTCGTCGAATTGCAGAGCTTGGACGTGTGCTTCCGCCAAGTACCTGCTCATTACCGAAAGGAATCGTATCAGGGGTTATCTTTGGTGTTTATGCATGTAACTATGCAAGTAATCAGTTCTAACGCCAATTCGATCGAGATCCGAAGTTTTCTGTAACGGCTAAACAACTGGTGAGAAAATGGGGCAAAAAAAACTCTTCTTTGGCTTTTGACGAGCTGTAAAAAAAATGTTGTTTTTATGGGAGAGGGGGAGATGAGATCTGGATCGAGAAACAGGGGAAGCTAGGCTTGATGATCACCTGCAGGTCTCTGCGACGCGGGGATCGCGCTCGCCAAGCGCGGCCATCTGGATCTCGAGGCCCTTGCCGTAGCACGCGATGGACTCGTCCATGCGGCCGAGCATGGCGTGCGTGTCGCCGAGCTGCATCCAGCCGGAGAAAGCGGCGAGGGACCACTCCTCGCCCCTCTGGTCGGCCTCGGGCTCCTGCTGCTGCGGCTGCTGGTCGTCGGCCGCGTCAGCCTCGCCCTCCGCGGGCGGCGGCGGCGGCGGCAGCGTGACGACAGCGACGGCGCGCTCGAGGACGGGTATGGCGTCGGCGTGCCTCCCCAAGCCGCAGTGGATGGCGGCGGCGACGTGGAGGCTCATGGCGAGCTCGAGCTCGGCGCCCTCCCCGCGGCGCTCGAGCGCCCGGGCGGCGCGCTCGGCGAACTCGAGCGCGCGCGCGGCGCCGCCGCCCTCCCCGGAGACCATGGCGTCGCGGGCCTGCTTGAGGAGGAAGGGGCCCAGATCCGGGTTGTCGAGCGACTCGTCGGCCTCGGGGGCGGGCGCGGACTTCCTGGGCTTGGCGCGCGAGGAGGTGGACGGGGACGGGGACGGCGGCGCCCGGCGGGGAAGCGGCGACGAGAGGCGGCGCGGCGGTGGCGCCGCCGCCGGGGGCGAGGTGTCGTTGGCGGCGAGGCCCGGCATGGCGGGCGGCGCGGGGGAAGTTAGGTGGGGAGTAGCTTGGCTTGGTGGTGGAGGGAGGAGATCGAGCTGGAGAGGAGGTGGCCTGGCGCTGGCGACGACAAGAGCTCGGTAGCAGTCGGGGTAGGGAAAGGGGGGGTTGGGCTGCCGTTGCTTGCTTGCAAGGGAAGACTAGACTAGAGTGTCCGTCCCTGCAGGCAGGCAGCTGCCGCAGCGGCAGCGCGAGGGCTCCTCCTCCTCCCTCCGATGGATTCGCCGGGAGAAGCGGATGTGCCCGCGCGCGCGCGTCGGGTCTCGTGTCCGTCGTGATGGCAACGGCCGGATTGCCTGGCGTCATAATCACCCCGCCCTGCCATTACCGAGATCAAAATCAATGGAGTCGTAAAGCGTGCTTTACTTAATTATGATCAATAGCAACGTTAATGAGGTGCGGTTAAGCTGCCATTAATGAATGGGTTGCTCGTGAAACGTCGACCGACGCTGGGCATTCTTTTTTCTTTCAGCAATTCATCGAGCACTGTGCTGCAAAATCTTTCCTGGCTTTGTATAGTTGGGCGGAATGGAAATCACTCCAGCGAAATGTCACATCGAGCAATTTTGCTGGCAACTTGTCCCATGACTGTGTACAGAGTGAGAGCAGTGTGCTTAAGTGGATGTTTGGTTCCCCGCCACAAATCGTGACGCCACATCCCAATACATTGTTTTTTCAACAAAACCTGTGGTAGTGATTTCGCTCGCCAGTCTTAGGAGCGGACCTAGAACACAATTTGGGCGAGGATATACCTTAAGAATACATAAATTTATGAAAATTTTATATAGTGAAATTTTGTCAATTAACTTGATTTATAGAATTTGAGTGAAGGCATGTGCTCTCACTCAGCATAACGTAGGTCCACCCCTGACCACAATTTGGCGTGGCTACCGGTGGCCGGCAACAAAGCAGGCTCTCAATGTGATGAATAAATAATGAAAAGTTGCGGAATTTACCCAAGTAAACAAGGTTTAGTGGGGTTGAATACATGATGACGTGGATGGTGGATGACAAGTGGGACTATGATTTGATTTGTGTGAGAGAGAGTCGAGCTGTCCTTGGTGCTGTTTTGTCTGGCTGCCGCTGCCACTTATGATTGATTTTGATTTGATTTGATGACGCAATTAGCTCCACGGACAGGTTAGCGCCAGCAGGCTCCACTATTCCTAACCATCATTTTGTCGATCAAATCCATCATGGTTAATTATGCGATCCATCGAATCCACTCCATAGTGAAAAGTGAAAACGACCCAGAGGTGATTCCATCTTTTACCTGGTCAAAAGAGTTTTTTTTTTTAGATTACCTGGTCAAAAGAGTTGAGAGAGACCACGGGATAAGCATGTGTCGTTTGGGTTGGACGGTGATTTTCACTGTGGGTCGTGAACTTTTTTTTTGAGTTCTTATGTAGATCAGCAAATGAAAAAACGGTTATCTATGTTTGTAAATTTTTCTCGGGATCTCAAATAAACGGTTATCTAGATCTATTAAAACTTTTGAAGAACAATCATCTAGGTTCACGAACTTTTAAAGAGCGATCATCTAGGTCTAAGACGGTGGCAACAAGTCTCTTAGCAGCGAGAGGTGTGGAGGTGGTGCTGCTTCGACGGCGGAGTAGCGGGCTGCATTGTGCTTCTGCCTCCGACCGCGTGTGGCTCGTCAAAAAGTTTGTGGACCGCACAGTGTCCATGCAAGCAGCACACTGTGAGTCTGTGACCTAGACAACCACTCTTTAAAACTTCGTAGATCTGGACGACCTCTTATTTAGTTTGCGGACCTAGATGAACCTCAGAAAAAATTTATGAGCCTAGATGGTCACTTTTTTATTTGCGAACCTACATAAGATCTCCAGAAAAGTTCATGGACCTACAATGAAATTCACTACTCATTTTATTATATCTTTTGTTGGCAAATCGTATGTATGAACAAAATGATACAGTTCATCCAACTAGACAAAATGTAAATCAAATGATACAACCAAACAAATCCACCATCATCCCAACAGCAAAAAGATGTATTCAAGCTTTGTTTAGTTGCGATAAGTTTCACAATTCTTTTTATTTACCCATCGCATTGAATCTACATATACAAATTTAGAATATTAATAAATGGATTAATGTCAAAATTCATTTCATAACCCTGAGTGAATTGACGAGACGAATCTATTGAGCAACCATAATTAGATAATATTGTAATACAATAAATAATTTTTAATGATGAATTAATTAGACTTAAGAGATTCTCATGATTATTCGTCCATCAATGTAATTAGTTATATAATTGAATCGTATTTGATCTTCTTAATTTTCGATTTACAATTGTTACAATATAAAATTATAAAAGTTCCGTAACCAACTAAATAGTACCCGAATCATCTTGATCTTCCGCCGTCTCGTTTGCTGCTATACGATGACGCGTAGCGTAGCTGTCGGCGGTTTGTGTACGTGCAGTCGTTCGTCGTGCACACCGTATTCGACGATTCCTTCTACGTGGGCCAGTCCAGGCTTCATTTTTGGTCGAGTCCACTGTTTGGGCTGGGCTTATTTGTCGAACCTCCCTCCCCCGCCTCCCCCTCCGATCCGGATTTTTAATATATATATTTCTTTTTCCGCGATCAACAGCAACGTACTTGGTGCCATTAATGAATGGGTTGCTCGTGAAACGTCGATCGACGCTGGCTGGGGATTTTTTTTTTAATTCAGCAATGCATCATCGAGCACTGTGCTGCAAAATCTTTCCCGGCTGTTTGTAATCTCTATGCTCCCGATCAAGTTGATGACTTTGATGGTGGATGACAAGTGGGCCCTCCCGTGTGCACTTGTAAGGACATTTCTCTGTATATCTTGGTGTCTGAATAGTAGAGTATGATTTGTCTGGCTGCCGCTGCCAATATGATTGATTTGATTTGATTTGATGATGCAAGTCGATCCCGCCGCCAGCAGGGCCAGCAACCGTAGCGAGCGTTCTAACACCTAGTACTTCTGTGTAAATAAAGTCGTTTTGAACGAGATTTAAGTCAAATATTAAGAATATAAATCATGAATAACTTTTAAGTCATTTAATTTGGAAATGTGAAAACCATATCAATAGATTTGTCTTAAAAATTATTTTCATAAAAATATATATATATAACTTTTTAATAAATATTTTTATAAAAAAAATCAAAGTATTTTGGAGATCGTGTCTCTGTCCTAAACGACTTCATTTACCAAATTAGAAGGAGTACACATTACCACCAACAGGCAAATCATTTTGTCGACCGAATCCATCATGGTTATGCGATCCATCGAACCCACTCACGAGTGAAGTGTGAAAACAACAGGCACTTGATGTTATAAAACGATGACAAGTAATCGACGAGAGTAAGAAAATCAAACCGCAAGAGACACGAGATTTAACGTGGAAAACCCTCCTAACACGAGAGGGAAAAACTACGGGCGCCAGCCAGTAAGAACTTCACTATGATCGGAGTCCGATTACAATCGCCAACGGCGGCGGCTTACAAGAAGACGAGAGAATCTCTCTTCAATGGAAAAACCGTAGGGGTTATATGACCTGTACCGTACCGCGGGGGGCCTTGAGACAAATTCCTTCTTTTAGCATAAACCAAAGAAACCTTCATTCTGAACACATCAAAAATAAAACAACACTACTGGCGCCAACCAGCCTCTTGGGCTAGTCCATTATACCAACTAAGCTTGAGCAAAGCTCAAACTTAGCAACAGGAACTGACTTTGTCAACATATCAGCTGGATTATCATGAGTACTTATCTTGCATACCTTCAGCTTACCCTTTTCGATCTCATCTCGAACATAATGGTATTTGATCTCAATGTGCTTTGTCCTCTCATGAAACATCTGATCTTTTGTTAGATATATAGCACTCTGAGAATCAGAAAACAGGTTAATGCAAGTATTAACTCCACAAAGCTCAGCAAACAATCCTTTCAACCAAATCAACTCTTTGCATGCTTCAGCAATAGCCATGTATTCTGCTTCGGTAGTAGACAAAGCAACAACAGGTTGCAAGACAGCCTTCCAACTCACAGCACAACTGCCAACATTAAAGACATAACCTGTGAGTGATCTTCGCCTGTCCAAATCACCAGCATAATCTGAATCCACATATCCAATAAGTCCCTTACCTGTCCTGCCAAACTTCAAACAATGATCTGCTGTCCCTCTGAGATACCTGAAAATCCACTGAACTGCCCTCCAGTGTTCTTTACCAGGATTAGACATATATCTGCTAACCAAACTCAAAGATAAGATAAATCCGGACGAGAACAAACCATAACATACATCAAAGAACCAACAGCACTACAGTACGGAACTTTTGACATGTACTCAATATCCTCATCTGACTTAGCACACTGCTCAGCTGACAATTTAAAATGAGGTGCAATAGAAGTACTAACAGGCTTTGCATCATGCATGTTGAAATGGTCAAGAACTTTCTTAATATAACCTTGCTGACTAAGAAACAACAAACCAGATTTTCTGTCTCTAGTAATTTCTATACTTAGAATTTTCTTAGCAGCACCAAGGTCCTTCATGTCGAACTCACTACTCAGCAATTTCTTCAATGTAGTGATCTCTTTCCTACTCTTGGCAGCAATCAACATATCATCGACATATAACAGCAAGTATATAGGTGATCCATTAACATGCTTGATGTAAACACAGCTATCATAATTCGATCTCTTAAAACCATGCTTCAGCATAAATGAATCAAACCTTTTATACCACTGTCGAGGAGACTGTTTCAAACCATACAAGGATCTCTTCAACTTACAGACATAATCCTCCTTGCCAGGTACAACGAAACCATCAGGCTGGTCCATGTAAATCTCCTCCTCAAGCTCTCCATGTAAGAATGCAGTTTTAACATCTAACTGCTCAAGCTCAAGATCATGTGAAGCAACAATACTAAAGAATGTGCGAATTGAGCTATGCTTTACCACTGGAGAGAACACATCATTATAATCAACACTAGGAATCTGACTGAAGCCTTTAGCAACTAACCTTCCCTTGAACTTTGGAGGCTCGCTAGGAGATAGACCCTCCTTTCTCTTGTAAATCCACTTGCAGTGAACAGGTTTCTTTCCCTTAGGCAAGGGAACAACATCCCAAGTGCAATTCTTCTCGAGAGACTGCATCTCATCCTGCATAGCTGCAATCCACTTCTCACGATCTCCACAAGTAATGACTTCAGTATATGTTGCAGGCTCATAACTGCTATCAACCTGTTCAGCACAACTCAAAGCATAATAAGTCATATTACACTCCTCAATAAGACGACGTGGTCGTCTACAACCCCTCTTAGACTTGCGAATAGCAATGGGTAAATCATCCTCTAACTGCAAAACAGGATGTGAGTGCTGAACATCATCATGAGCCTCATCATCAACAGCTTCATTTTCCTGATCCTCCACAGACGGCTCCACCTGCTCGCATGTATCATCATGCACATGTTGCTGCACATGCACACCTTCCTCATCATCCACATGCTCCACCTGCACGCTCGTATGCTGCAGCTCTTTATCAAAAATATCTGGAACACGATCTGAGGACAAGCTGTCAGTAAACATCACATATTCATTGAAAACAACACTCCTGCTCATGAAAGTCTTTTCTGTTTCGGGATTCCACAACTTATATCCTTTAACTCCCGAACCATAACCAAGAAAAAGACATTTAATAGCTCTAGGCTCTAATTTTCCATTATCAACATGAGCATACGCAGTGCAGCCAAAAACTTTCAACTGTGAATAATCAGCGGGTGTGCCAGACCATACCTCAATAGGTGTTTTCTTATTTAAAGGAATAGAAGGCGACCTGTTTATCAAATAGTATGCGGTGTTAGCAGCTTCAGCCCAAAAACGCTTGCTCATCCGTGCGTTGGACAGCATGCAACGAGCCTTCGAGATGATGGTCCTGTTCATGCGCTCAGCTACACCGTTTTGCTGCGGAGTATATGGTATGGTGTGGTGCCTGACAATGCCTTCCTACCTGCAAAAATCATCAAATGCAGCAGAACAAAATTCTCCACCATTATCAGTACGAAGCACCTTCACCTTCCTATCAGTTTGCCTTTCTATCATCACTTTCCAATCTTTAAATGCAGCAAAGGTATCATCTTTATGTTTCATAAAGTAAAGTCATACTTTTCTAGAGTAGTCATCAATAATAGTAAGCATGTAACAAGCACCACCATAAGAAGACTTACGAGAAGGACCCCATAAGTCAGCATGTACATAATCAAGAGTACCTTTGGTGGTATGAACAGCGGTATTGAACTTTACCCTTTTATGCTTCCCGAAGATACAATGCTCACAAAACTTCTTGCTACTCAAAGTACAACCATCCAGTAGGTTTCTCCTCATCAATTCTGCCATACCAAGTTCACTCATATGTCCAAGACGCATATGCCAGAGGTTAGTCTCACTAGGTTCAGCATTAGTAACAGCAGCAGCAGCGGAAACAAAACCATGTAAAGTACTACCTCGTAGGACATATAACTTTGTAGAATTCATATAACCTACCAAACAAACAAGAGAGCCTTTTGATACCTTTAATACTCCACCAGAACCGGAGTATTTAAATCCTTCTGCATCAAGAGTACTGAGAGAAATCAGATTTCTCCTCATCCCTGGTATGTATCTCACATTCTGCAGCGCGCGTGTCATGCCATCATGAGCCTTGATCTGAACTGAGTCGATCCCCTCAATGTAGCACGGGTTATCGTCTCCCATACGCACAACATCTCCTTTCTGCACAGGCTTAAATGAACTAAACCAATAACTACTAGGAAATCTCCAGTATCAGAACTAGCACCAGAGACAATAGATGCCTTACCATCAGGATTATTTTTCATTTTCTCCTTGTTCTTTAGCCTCAAACAGTCCTCAATCCAATGAGTTTTCCCCTTACAGTACTTACAGAATTTCTTCTGATGTCTGGACTTTGAACGGCCTCTGTTTTCTTGGCTCTTGTAACGATCGTTGCCTTCAAAATTAGAGGATCTCTGTTCAGCTCTGCCTAACTTGCAGTGCATCGCCCTTGGAAGACGACCCATCAGAGCGCACCATGCCTTTCATCTTCTCCCTGGATTGGAGTGCCTCATAAACATCCGAGACGGTTAGTTCATCTCGGCTCAAAAGTATGGTGTCATGAAAATATGCAAACGAACTAGGCAGAGAACATAACAGTAGGAGGCCTAAATCCTCATCCTCATACTTCACCTCCATCGACACTAGGTCGGCAACAATCTCCTTGAAAACAGATATGTGGTTCAATACCGAACCACCCTCCTCCATCTTAAGGGTGAACAACTTCATCTTCATATGCATCTTACTGGTTAGATCTTTGGACATGCAGATCGATTCCAGTTTAAGCCAGAGTGCTGCAGCAGTCTTTTCCTGTAGACACTCTTGCAAAATATCATTAGATAGATGAAACTGAATTAGGGACAAAGCCTTACGATCTTTGTGCGTCTCCTCATCTGTCCAATCAGTCGCGACCTTATTCCCAAACTTATCCAGCGCCTCATCAAGGTCCTGAGTTTGCGCCAGGATAGCCCGCATCTTCACTTGCCACAGCGAGAATCTTGTCTTGTAGTCCAACAGCGGTAGATCAAACTTCATCGTCGGCGCCATCACGGAACCCTAGTCTTGAACAGGCTCTGGTACCACTTGTTATAAAACGATGACAAGTAATCGACGAGAGTAAGAAAATCAAACCGCAAGAGACACGAGATTTAACGTGGAAAACCCTCCCAACACGAGAGGGAAAAACCACGGGCGCCAGCCAGCAAGAACTTCACTATGATCGGAGTCTGATTACAATCGCCAACGGCGGTGACTTACAAGAATACGAGAGAATCTCTCTCCAATGGAAAAAACCTGAAGGACCGATTAGGCGAACCAGAGAGGGGGGGAGTGAATGGGAGCCGATAAAAATTCTTCTCGAAGGAGGTAGAAACTCCAACAAGATGAACACGGCTTCCAACACACGTCTCCGACTCAACTACCCAAGTTGGTCAAGACCACGTAGCCACTGGAGTGCCACTGGTCCTAGGAACCAACAACTCAACCAACCGAAACAAAACACCCCAAAGGCACAGCGGAAAACTGAGTAGCGTGCTGTCTGTGCCACACCGGTCAGACCGATGGCTCCTGCCGGTCAGACCGATGGCACCGGTCAGACCGGTGGACTCTGCCGGTCAGGTCGGTGGCGAACAGCAGATGCACAGCAAAGTTCCAGGAAGCCTCAGTGACTCCTCTAGGCCCTGGAACAAAAACCACCACCAAAGAACAACCTGCCAAGAAGGAAAACCCCTCACAAAGCCTAGCAAGACAACTCCAAACAGGCCAAGAATTGACCAGCAGGACCACGGGACAAAACCCCACGAACACAGCAGTTCCCCGAGACAAAAACCCACCACGGCTCGCACCGGTCAGACCGGTCAGGAGCACCGGTCAGACCGGTCACGCCTGGGCAGCTCGGGATGAACAGCGACCGCGGGTCAACTCCCCCAAATCCAACTCCCGATCTCCCGATTCGCTCCACGGATTCGCACAAGACTTTGGGGATAGTAGGAACACCTCATGGGCACTCCATAGCCAAGATTTGGTCTACCAAAACTCGTTGAATCAAGAGGAATCGAAGGATTTCCGCCAAGAACACCACGAACCCTAGAACACCGAAAACCCCAAAATTGAGCCCCTTTACTCACGGATTTAGGAGGGGAATCAAAGGGAAAAGAACCACGAAGGGTTCATGCATACATCCCCCACCAAATCCCAAAGAGAAAGGTCTCAAAACCGCAACAAGAAATTCAACAAGAAAAGCCTCCGAAAATCACCAAAAAGGATAAACGGGAAAGACAAATCCAAGCCTTGAGGAACCACGCCGAATCATCTATACATACCAAAGAGGTTCATACAAGGTCTAACTTGCCGCCCGATCATCTTACCCTCTCACAAGATCTCACCATGAAGCTCTCAAGCTAGTCCTAGAAATTCCTAAGGAAAATAGGAAGAGAAAATAGGAAAACCAAATGAGCTAGGGTTCCAAGAGATGGCTGCCATCCTCTCACCCCTTGGGTTATATGGAGGCAACCTAAAGACTAAAATACCCTTACAAGCTAACTAGGGATACATGCCCCTCAAGGGTGAATTCGGAAATCTTTGTCTTCGCTCCATCGGACGGATGCCCAGCGACCGCAAACTTGCTTAGCCTCGACGCAAGCCTTGCGATCCCGACGCGTGTCCTCCGCTTCGAAGATTCCGGACTGCGTCGTCGCACACCAGTCAGACCGGTGCACCTCACCGGTCAGACCGGTACCCACCGGTCAGATCGGTCCGATGCTGCTGCACCTCCGTCTTCGGTTCTTCGGTCTTGGCTTTGTGGATCAACCAAGGAACCCAGTGGTTTTCTGGTGAACCACCGGAAACCCCGCGAACTCGGTGTAGCCTCCGCCAATCACCACTCATGACTCGGCTCCCACGTAGTCCCGGCTCGACCTTGGTTTTGAGGCTCAACCAAGAAACCGTCCATGAATTCATCTTGCCGTTCTTGTCACCATGCGGCCCGCACTCGACCCTGCTGGCCACCGGGTCCCTCGAACCAAGTCTACTTGTCTTCTCCACACCTGGAGGCCTCACCGGCAACGACCTTTCGCGCTTGTTCTTCACCTACACCTGCACCAGTCAAGGCGCAACCTGCACCTACAATACTTAGCCAAGAATCAGTCCACACCACGTTGTCAATCACTCATCACACCAGGAAGCGACCATCCACCGGTCCTCGAACCACACCTGGCTCTCAATCTCCCCCTTGATGAGTGCATTGACAACACACACGTTTTGGTAACCAAGAGAAAAAGAAAAAGAAAAGAAACGACTAAAAGAAACTCCAACAAGCGATCGAAAGCCAAAGAAAGGCAAATAGCAAGATCTCTTGAAGAAGACAAGTCTCGGACCCCTTAGGCAAGGGCAACGGCTCGACACATCCGAGACAAAACCATGCTCAAGCAAAGAGCACAAGCCAACGATCCAAAGCTCGAAAACCACAAAGAGCTCCCCCTGCACACATGCAAACTCCCCCTGAACCAATGCAACTCCCCCTGGACGAATGCATGCAAACCACTTTACTAAACAGAGTAGCTGCAACAGCTCAGCTCTGACCGGTCAGACCGGTCGACACCACCGGTCAGACCGGTGTTCTACATGTGAACAGGACCAGCACTCTGACCGGTCAGACCGGTGACCTCAACCCGTCAGACCGATGCACAACAGAGCCCAGAAATGGCTTGAAACCACCTGAAAACCTTCTAGATGCATTCAGTAGGCCAAAACATGCTCAAACTTCTCCCCCTTGTTGACAATGCATGAATCAAGCCAAAAATGCAAAAAATGCAACCTAGAGCTTCTCAAATAGACAAAATTCAACATAGGATGCTACATATGTCCAAATGAGCAAGCTAGATACTCTATAGCTTCGTAATGACATCAACTTCATGATCACCAAGTTTCACAACCATTGTTCGAAGCTAATATAGAATTGAGCAATTTTGCGAAAATTTACCCTCTCATGAGCAAAGTCCTAAACATGAGCAAAACATATCAAAATGGCAAAACCACACAAACTTCATGCTAGGACAACCATTCTAAGCATAAGACCATCATAAACACCCACAAGCACCTCATGTCATGTCAAAGCCACCGAGCCATGTGCCTACTTCTATATATGAGACTTCTCATTGGTAGGCATCATGCAACGGTTTAGCACCCAAAGAAAATTAAAATAAGCACAAATGACATGGGAGCACATTTTCCAAGCAATTTACATTTTATTTTCAGATTTATATTTGGTACATGAAATGTCTTTGCGACAAAAGGAACTTATGCCCCTCCACAAGATAAAGCATGGGGGCTAAACATTCATGATGGCAAATGAGCCTTTGGCCCCCATATGATCAAAATAAGCTATCCAACCACAAATTAAGTATAGCCAAGCCACAAAAACATGTCAAGATCATATAAAGGCATTTACTCACAAGAGAGCATACATGTGACATTTTTCAAAAACATAGCCATCAACCATGGATATAAATCAAGATCATCAAGAGCTAAGCCAAACTAACCATAACTTACCAAACTAGCTCACAAGGACATATATATCATTCCATGGTGAACAATGTATATAGGAGAAGCTTTTCCTACACAATGCATATGATACAAAATGCATGCAACCTAAGATACAAAGATGCATATACACCATGTTACATATGCCATGCCAAATGCAAGAAATGCACAAAGGAAAGCTATACATATGCTACAAAGGAGCTCCCACACACCAACTCAAGAAATCAAACACACACCAAGCTCCCCCCCACAAACGAGTGAAAGTTGCTTGATCTAGGGGTTTGGTGAAAATATCGGCTAGTTGGTCATGTGTGGGTACATGGATCAAAGAGATTTTTCCTTTCTCAACATTGTCTCTCAGGAAATGATACCTCACTTCTATGTGCTTGGTTTTGGAATTGAGCACTGGGTTCTTTGCAACACTTATGGCACTGGTGCTGTCACATTGAAGTGGGACATGGGTATACTCCTCACCAAAGGCGCTCATGGTGTATGTGATCCAAAGGAGCTGAGAGCAACAACTAGCTGCGGCCACATACTCTGCCTCTGTAGTGGATTGAGCAACACTCGACTGTTTGCGGGAAGACCAAGACACCAAAGAAGAACCCAAGAACTGGCAAGTCCCAGAAGTGGACTTCCTATCCAACCGACACCCGGCAAAATCCACGTCTGAAAAACCATGAAGCGCTAAAGACGAGGAAGCGGAGTACCAAAGGCCGAAGTCGGGAGTGTGACGCAAATACCTGAAAATGCGCTTGACCGCTTGCCGATGCGAAGTCCTCGGAGACGCTTGAAAACGAGCGCACAGACATACCGAGAACTGGATGTCTGGCCTCGTCGCCGTCAAGTACAGGAGTGAACCGATCATGCTCCGGTACTCCTTCTGGTCCACATGCTCACCTTCCTCGTCCGCATCAAGAGCTGTAGTCGTACTCATAGGCGTCGCCATGGCCTTGGAGTCCTCCATCTTAAACTTTCTCACAATGTCCTTGGTGTACTTGGCTTGGTGCGCGAATGTTCCTTCCTTTGATTGCTTGATCTGGAGCCCGAGGAAGAACTGCAACTCACCCATCATGCTCATCTCAAATTCCCTGCTCATGTCTTCTGCAAACCTTGCAACAAGAGAGTTAGACGAGCCACCAAAGACAATATCATCCACGTACACCTGCACAATCAGGATATCTCTGCCCTGCCTGAGGAGAAACAAGGTCTGGTCGACCTTCCCCATCTCAAAGCCTCTCTCAAACAGGAACCCCCTCAACCTACCATACCAAGCTCTAGGCGACTGCTTCAACCCATACAGCGCCTTCCTCAACTTGTACACCCGGTGGGGGTACTTCTCACTCTCAAACCCCGGTGGTTGCCTCACATACACTACTTCCTCCAAGACACCGTTCAGGAAAGCACTCTTCACATCCATCTGGTACAACTTGAACCCTTTAGCCACGCAAAAGGCTAGAAGGATCCTGATCGCCTCCAAACGAGCTACGGGAGCAAAGGTCTCCTCGTAGTCGATCCCTTCTTTCTGACTATACCCCTGAGCAACAAGCCTTGACTTGTTTCTCACCACTTCTACTTTCTCTCCCTCTTTGTTCTTCCACACCCATTTTGTCCCAATCGGCTTACACCCGGGGGGGGAGGTCAACCAATTTCCAAACTTGGTTCCTCTCAAAATTCTCCAACTCCTCATGCATCGAATTTACCCAATTATGATCAGATAGCGCGTGTCCAATGTCTTTGGGCTCAAAGGTGGCAACAAAAGCAGCATGAGCGAAATGAGAATTGTTCCGAACCCTCGACCGTGTAGTTCGTTCATTCATGTCGCCGATGATTCTCGAAGCTGGGTGATCCACTTGTACTCGCCGGGGAGGTTCTCGCCTTGATGCTACCTTCCCCTCAACAGCAGCTTCGCCTTGATCTGGGTTTGTTGTTGTAGGTGTGGGAGAGGGCCCGTTCTCGATCGTCGTCGAAGTAGTAGGTACATGTTCAGCCGCGGGCACCACACCGCCATCTTCATCATCTCCATGTTCATGCTCCTCCTCCTGAAATATCTCCTCGCCAAGTTCGTCGTCACCTGCACACTCAAAAACAAGCTGACTACGTGGCTGTGTCTCGTCGAAGGTTACCTCGCAAGTCTCCACAATTTGGTTAGTTTCAAGATTGAGCACACGATATGCTCTAGAATGAGATGCGTAACCAAAGAAAATGCCATCGACAGACCTAGCCTCGAACTTATCCAACTTCTTCCCTTTCTTAAGAATGAAGCATTTACAACCAAAGACATGGAACTGACTCACCTTGGGTGTGCAACGGTGCATCAACTCGTAACAGGTTTTCTTCTTGTGAACACTGAGGTAGATCCTGTTCGACACATAGCACGCGGTATTGACCGCCTCAGCCCAGAACCTTCTCGGAGTCCTATGCTCATCGAGCATCGTCCGAGCCATCTCGCACAAGGTTCTGTTTTTCCTTTCCACCACACCATTCTGGGGAGGCTTATACGGACTCGAAAACTGGTGTTCAAGACCCAAGTCATTGCAAAAGGTTTTGAAGCGAGAGTTTCTGAATTCCGAGCCATTGTCACTATGGATCGCTCGTATGGCATCTCCGTGCCTCTCGTTTCTTAACCTCAAGACAAGATCTCGAACAAAACCAAACGTCTCCCCTTTCTCCTCAAGAAAGAACACCCACGCATATCGAGAGTAGTCGTCCACCACAACAAGGACGTACCACTTCCCACCCGCAGATCGCACACGAGCTGGGCCAACAAGGTCCATATGGAGCAGCTCGCATGGACGCTCAGTCGTCACATCGGTGAGAGGCGGGTGAGAAGAGGCTACCATCTTGGCATGCCTACACGGTGCACAAACCAACTCTTTCTCAAACCTCAACCGTGGCAATCCTCGGACCAAATTGAGTTTACTCAAGCGAGACAAAAGGTCAAAGCTCAAGTGACCCAACTTCCTATGCCACTTCCACAACTCACTCGAAGAACTAGCCAAGAAACAACGCTCCACACCAGAGGACTGAGAGAAATCAGCTCGGAACACTTGACCCTCGGGAATGACCATGCAAACAAGGTCCCCTCGAGAATCTAAAATCCGAGAACCACCAAGCCGAAACAACACCTCAAAACCCTCATCCAACAACTGGGACACAGAAAGCAAATTGAACCCCAGCGATTGAACAAGAGCAGCACGCCTAAGAGTGACCTTGTCACTTACCTTGATCTCACCTTCTGATAGCACACGCCCTCGCCCATTGTCCCCAAAGGTGATATATGTCCTGGACACCACCGGGACGAGACTTGAGAACCACCCCTTGTCCCCGGTCATATGCCTCGAGCAACCGGAGTCAATCAACCAAACGTTCCTCAAGTCTCCCACCTGAAATTCAAAAGCGAGCACGTGAGTGAACAAATGACTCAGCACTGGGGTTAGTACCAAAAGAGTAAAACCAGTGCTGAGCCATTTGCTCCAAAGTGGGGTTAGCACAATCCAAAGCATCACACCTACCAAAGCTACCACCACGAACACCACCACTGTAACCACTATGAGGGAACCAACCCTCTCTAGCTGGAGGAGGACGAAAGCCACGAAAGGAAGACCGTGGACCGTTCCTCCTCTCCATCTCAAAGCTACGACTCCTCCCACCCTCGTATTGAGCACGAGGTGGAGAACGCCTAGCAAACTGACCACCTGCAAACTCTCCAGACCAACCACCAGAACCACGACCACCAGAACCGAACCGAGCATCCACACGAGCACGAAAACCAGACCCCTGTCTGCCTAGACCTGCACCGGTCTGACCGGTGGAGTGCACTGGTCTGACCGGTGTAGCCCGGCCAGCAGCACCACCTGCTACCTTCCGATCTCCCCAAGCCGGAACCGTCCTCACAATCGCCTTGGCCCTGGGCATCTGCATACGAGGCTCAGGTACACCATTAGAGGGGTGGTACCTGTCCTTGTTAGCCCACTCTCTAGCCATTCTCTTCTCACGCTTCCTCTTGAAGCAAAACTCATCCTTGTGACCATCTCTCCCACAATAGTCACAATGAAACCGCACGGGCTTAGGTTTAGGCTTGGGATGGGGCTGTTCACTTGGTTTCTCTCCACTCGGCTTCTCACTCTCTTTCCCAAAGAACTCATTTCCCAAGTTACTCTTGAATTTGATAGGTTTCTGGAAATCATTTGTGGAGTGAGGGAATATGGGAGGATCTGGGTTTGTGTCGAGTTTGTTTCTCAGTGGGTTGGGTTTAGGAGCATAGGCATTTTTGTGGAAGGTTTTTGGTGGAGCTTGGATATCACCAATCTTCTCTCCTCCCTCACCACTATACTCTCCAACCTTCTCCGAGCCAAGCGCTTGCCCATCGTAGCGCTTGTATGTCTCTATCATCATCCTAAGTTGAGGTTCATGTCCAGACAACCAACCCATCATTTTTCTCAACTCATCATTCTCATCCTGCAAGCGATTCACATAGTGTGCAAGTTCCAGATTTTTCAAAGCATGCACTTCACAAGTAGAACAAGAAGTAGGAACAGACTCTTTCAACTTAGCCTCAAGCGAAACAGTGTAAGCATGCATCTCATCAATCTTTCCATGCAAAACAGGGCAAGAAGTGCAAACTCCTAGCAAAGCAGATCTAGACTTAAGCTCAGCCACTTCAACCCCAAGCATATCTAGTTCATCACAAGTAGAAGCATGCTTATCCTTGAGACTAGTAAGATCAGCTAGGTACACGGAGCAATCAACACAGTCAACATCATCAGAAACCACAGGAGAAGCCTTAAGCGAATCAATCTCAAGCTTAGCATCTAGGTTCTGGGTTTCTAGCTCCGCCACACGGTTCCTAGCATCTTCTAGTGAGGCCCTAAGTTCTTTCCTCGTCTTCTTGGCCTCTCTAAGCATGTCATCATGGTTATCAAGCAACTGGCCAAGACGCTCATTCTCCTCACGCAAGAAGGGAAGCTCGTCACGTACCTCATCCTCGGAGTCGGAGTCCGAGTCGCTCTGGTGACTCTTCTTGCTGCCGGAGCTACGAGCCATGCCGCAGAAGCCATCTCGTGTGAAGCAACTCAGCCCGCTCAAGTTCTTGGATGACTTCTTGTTCTTGTGCCGATCATCTTCATCTTCGCTGCTACTCGAGCTCGAGGAAGAGTAGGCGGAACTGGAGTCGACGTCACTCGCTCCGACCATCGCTCGGGCCTTCCTGTCGCGGCCATCCTTCTTCCTCGACCGTCGCTCATCCTTGTGCTTGTTCTTGTGCATGTGATCGCGCCTCGATCGGTACTTGCCATCCTTGCTCGACCGGTGCCTGTAGCCGTCCTTGTAGCCGTCCTTGTTCTCCGTCTTCTCCGGGCAGTCGACGACGAAGTGTCCTGGCTTGCCGCACTGAAAGCACGTCCGTGCCGTCCTTCTCGTGTTCACCCGGTTCTCGTGCATCCTCTCGAACCGCCTGGTCAGCAATGCCAGCTCGTCCTCTCCAAGCACGTCGAACTCCTCGTCTGGCAAAGACATCATAGAGGACAGAGAATACATCCTGGAGGATGCGTTAGCGTTAGCCTTAGCCACCTTGCCACTAACGAGAGCAAGACTATGGGAATCAGTCGGGCTCTCGATCTTGGCTGTCATACCACGGTCCAACTCAGCCGACTTGAGCTTCGAGAACAACTCATTCACGGTCAAGGTGTCATACTTCTCGGACTCAAGGATAGCCTCGACCTTCCCGTCCCATACGGTACGATCCAACGAGTGCAAGAGCTTCACAGCTCTATCATGATCATCGTATGGGAGCACGGCCACATTGGCTCTCATGTTGTTCACCACGACCGTAAACCGCTGGAAAAGGGCATCGACGGACTCGCCGGGGAGATGAGTGAAGCTCTCGTACTCTCTCCGGTAAGTTGCGTACATCCGAGCCTGAACCTGAGCATTCCCAGCATGGGCATCCTTCAACTGCTCCCAAATCCTACAAGCTAAGTCCTATGTCTGAACCCGATCGAATTCGGACTGACACAGAGCACGAAACAAGTAGTCGACCGCCTTGTTGTTGGCGTCGAACATGTCCCTCGATCCCGGAGCAAGGAAGTTCATCGGATGAACATAAGCTGTGTTCACTGTGACATCCCAAAGGATCTGACCTTTTCCGCGGAGGAACGCCGCCATCCGCCTCTGCCACATGTGGTAGTTCTTTCCATCGAAGTGCGGAGGACCCGAACCCCGTTCCTGGTACGCCATCTTTGGATCTTAGACTGGTAAGAGTCAATGAAGACCCGAACCAGCTCTGATACCAATTGAAGGACCGATTAGGCGAACCAGAGAGGGGGGGAGTGAATGGGAGCCGATAAAAATTCTTCTCGAAGGAGATAGAAACTCCAACAAGATGAACACGGCTTTCAACACACATCTCCGACTCAACTACCCAAGTTGGTCAAGACCACGTAGCCACTGGAGTGCCACTGGTCCTAGGAACCAACAACTCAACCAACCGAAACAAAACACCCCAAACGCACAGCGGAAAACTGAGCAGCGTGCTGTCTGTGCCACACCGGTCAGACCGATGGCTCCTGCCGGTCAGACCGGTGGACTCGGCCGGTCAGGCTGGTGGCGAACAGCAGATGCACAGCAAAGTTCCAGGAAGTCTCAGTGACTCCTCTAGGCCCTGGAACAAAAACCACCACCCAAGAATAACCTGCCAAGAAGGAAAACCCCTCACAAAGCCTAGCAAGACAACTCCAAACAGGCCAAGAATTGACCAGCAGGACCACAGGACAAAACCCCACGAACACAGCAGTTCCCCGAGACAGAAACCCACCAGGGCTCGCACCGGTCAGACCGGTCAGGAGCACCGGTCAGACCGGTCACGCCTGGGCAGCTCGGGATGAACAACACCCGCAGGTCAACTCCCCCAAATCCAACTCCCGCTCTCCCGATTCGCTCCACGGATTCGCACAAGACTTTGGGGATAGTAGGAACACCTCATGGGCACTCCATAGCCAAGATTTGGTCCACCAAAACTCGTTGAATCAAGAGGAATTGAAGGATTTCCGCCAAGAACACCACGAACCCTAGAACACCGAAAACCCCAAAATTGAGCCCGTTTACTCACGGATTTGGGAGGGGAATCAAAGGGAAAAGAACCACGAAGGGTTCATGCATACATCCCCCACCAAATCCCAAAGAGAATGGTCTCAAAACCGCCACAAGAAATTCACCAAGAAAAGCCTCCGAAAATCACCAAAAAGGAGAAACGGGAAAGACAAATCCAAGCCTTGAGGAACCACGCCGAATCATCTATACATACCAAAGAGGTTCATACAAGGTCTAGCTTGCCGCCCGATCATCCTACCCTCTCATAAGATCTCACCATGAAGCTCTCAAGCTAGTCCTAGAAATTCCTAAGGAAAATAGGAAGAGAAAATAGGAAAACCAAATGAGCTAGGGTTCCAAGAGATGGCTGCCATCCTCTCACCCCTTGGGTTATATGGAGGCAACCTAAAGACTAAAATACCCTTACAAGCTAACTAGGGATACATGCCCCTCAAGGGTGAATTCGAAAATCTTTGTCTTCGCTCCATCGGACGGATGCCCAGCGACCG
Organism: Cenchrus fungigraminus; assembly: GCA_036936925.1. Taxonomy (NCBI): domain Eukaryota; kingdom Viridiplantae; phylum Streptophyta; class Magnoliopsida; order Poales; family Poaceae; genus Cenchrus; species Cenchrus fungigraminus. Next base: position 137,290,059 of record CM072773.1, on the reverse strand, counting down.
CAAACTTGCTTAGCCTCGACGCAAACCTTGCGATCCCGACGCATGTCCTCCGCTTCGAAGATTCCGGACTACGTCGTCGCACACCGGTCAGACCAGTACCCACCGGTCAGACCGGTCAGACCCACCGGTCAGACCCACCGGTCAGACCGGTCTGATGCTGCTGCACCTCCGTCTTCGGTTTTTCGGTCTTGGCTTTGTGGATCAACCAAGGAACCCAGTGGTTTTCTGGTGAACTACCGGAAACCCCGCGAACTTTGTGTAGCCTCCACCAATCAACACTCATGACTCGGCTCCCACGTAGTCCCGGCTCGACCTTGGTTTTGAGGCTCAACCAAGAAACTATCCATGACTTTATCTTGCCGTTCTTGCCACCATGCGGCCCGCACTCGACCTTGCTGGCCACCGGGTCCCTCGAATCAAGCCTACTTGTCTTCTCCACACCAGGAGGCCTCACCGGCAACGACCTTTCGCGCTTGTTCTTCACCTGCACCTGCACCAGTCAAGCCGCAAGCTGCACCTGCAATACTTAGCCAAGAATCAGTTCACACCACGTTGTCAATCACTCATCACACCAGGAAGCGACCATCCACCGGTCCTCGAACCACACCTGACTCTCAAAACCCTAGGGGTTATATGACCCGTACCGTACCGCGGGGGGCTTCGCCCCCCCTGCACCCCCCAGTCGCGATCTGGGTAGTAAAGGGGCACAACCCTATGGGTCTACTTCTGCCCTCGCTTCGCTCCGGCCCAAGCCTCCGGCGACGGGCCTCCGCTCCGCTCCGCTCCGGCAGAAGTAGGCGGCCTTCTCTGACATAATTTGGATCATCATTCAACACTTGAATCATCCTTGATCGAAGAGGTCATTCCATTTTTGACCTGGTTGTCCCGTTTAGTTCTGTGAAATTTTGGTGAAAGTGGTGAAATTTTTGCATTGGAAAGCGTGTTGTGTGAGAGGTGGCACGGTCTGCTATGCGAAAATTTTAGAGACTTTTGGGGGAACTAAACAGGGTTACCTTTGTTCGACACTGGCCGTGACGCTTTTGCTTTGTAACTGGTCTCTACCGCGCGAGCTTCCAACTCAAACGTTTTTCAGATTTGAAAAAAAAAATCATTATGATTGGACTGTGTTCGCACCCAAAATTGGCAGGTTTGGTCTGACCGGTCTGACCTGTGGGTCCCACCGGTCAGACCGGTGTGGTCAAAGTTCACAAAATACAATTTGGACTTCACCATTGGATAGGTCTCGCCGAGTAGATCAAGATTCATATGTGGAACGTCCAAATCGGAGTCCGGATGAAAGAGATATGCCTTCAGGAAGATCTGCACGTCCGGTGAGCCACACAAGTCTGACCGGTGCCCCTGACCAGTCTGACCGGTGCTCCTAAGTCCGAGCCAAATTGAGGAGTCCCGATAGATTTAGACTTGTAAAAAGATTTCCTTGCAGGGTAAGTCCTCCCCACCATAATAAATATGAAGGGTCGTGACCGATTGAGAAATAATCACAATCGAATCTATCAATTTATCTTTTATCGTTTTTTACTTTTCTTCCTCGTTACCCTACTCTTCCAACCCTCTCATGCTGTTCTTCCTTCATCTTCGCGATGTCCGAAGACGTCCTAGCTGTCTTGCCGAGCCTAGGACAACCCTGCGTGCGCCGCCCCGACGGGATCCTGCCCGGGCGACATTTGTTGGTCTTTCGTCGGATTCTCCCGGCGACACCGGTCTGACCGGTGACCCGCACCGGTCTGACCGGTACGACGTGAAGGCGCTGCAAGGAGCTCCTCCGCATGCTTGTTGGCCCCGAAAAGGTACCAACAGACTGCCATGTACTTTCTCCGTGTCAAATTGTAAGTCGTTTTGAGATTTTTAAGATCTATAATTTTTGTTATGCATCTAAATATATACATACATTTAAATACATTACAACAAATTATGAATCTAGATATTTCAAAACAACATATAGTTTGGAACGAAGATAGTAGTAGGATAGTACAGTAGTAAGAAGCCATTCATCGAGACGGACGACGATCAAGCCCTTTAGACGGAGGAGGAGATTGTTCTTGCCTTTGCAGCTTCATCTGTTTCTCACCGCAACATAGGATTATGGACAGTGCCAGCTAGAGAGCGAGGCCTGTTAACAATTAGCTAGGGTCTATCAGGGACATGACAAATTAAAAAGCACCATCTGATCGATGATGTGATGGATCAGTGTACATTTTGGTCATTTGAACACAAGCTGTATGGCTGTATGTAATGTGATTCAGATTCCCCAGCAACTGAAGGCATGCATGCATGCTTGCGGTTGGTATTTGATTACTGTAATGTAACAATATCTAATACGTACAGCCTAGTGTGGATGAGATATACAGTAGCAGTTAGCGTTCCATTCCCCGGGGACCTGAGAAATCTCAAGTCTGAAGAATGCATGGACGACAGTACTCAAGTCCGAATGCAGTATTAGCAGCTAGCGTCGTCAATTGGACTGAGAGCGACGGACCAATTATAAGAAACTTGTGTGACATCGTAGGTCGCACATGCAGCCGTGTCTCAGTACTAATGCACGCTTTTTATTTGAAAGTTCAGATTTCGAGCCTGATCGAAAAGAAATGGTACACAACCAAATGCTGAATGGAGTACGAACAGGAGTATTTCTTTATAGGGAAATAATAATACAGTTCAGAGGGAATGAAAGCATCGTTGCAGTAGGAAATTAACAAAAGCAAGCTAGCAGTGTTCCAAATTAAAAGATGGGAAAAAACAATGGAAGATGTGATGGTGAGATCACCGGTCGTATTCCACTACAAATTTGATCTGGTTGGACATGGGGCGATTCTTGTTCTCCTCCTCGAGCTGCAGCAGTGCATGTTTCAGCGACGGGCTGCCTTTGCGACCCTCGAGCTTCACCTCTTTAAGGTTCTTCAAGTTGGCAATGCCCACAATGCTCGCCTGATCCACTTGAGGATCGAACAATCGAAGCGTCTCGAGCTTCGCCATTGACCCTTCCTCAAATTTGACTTGTTTGAATTCTAATGAGATGTACAGGAACCTCAGCACCAGAAACTTGTGCTTGGTGCGTGCAACCAGCTCCGTGTCGGCTCGGCAGCTTCCAGACCCTAGTTGGAGGCTCTGCAGGTTGGGCAACTCACACAAGGAATCAAGTACCTCGTCGCCGGCAAGCTCGGTCCTGTCCATGGAAAACTCGGCGAGGTGTTTGAGTGATGAGATCCACCCAGGAAACCGACTAATGCACCCCTCCATAGCAAGACTCCGGAGGAGTGGTGGCGGTGAGGAGACATGGAGAAGAAAGTCAAGGATAGCGTAGCTATCTCTATTTCTTGTGTAGGTTGTTGATGACAGGTGGAGCCTTCGGAGGGCGTATGTCTTGCTCAGGGAGGAGGCAAGTGCATGCAAAAAATCCTCTCCGGGCTCCTCCCTCCTGTCCCTGATGAATATGATAAATATCACTTGCAATTGTTGTAGCTCACCGATCTCTCAGGCAACCTCAACGTCGCCGACTTTGAGAACGGCAACATCCACCTCGCGCAACGCCTTCATGTTCCCTAGTCCCCGTGGCAGAATCCATGGATTCACCCTCAGGCGCTCAAGTTTGCTCAGCTTTGTCACAGTTCGCGGCATGGTGATATTAGTCTGTTCAACATCGAGACTCTCCAAACACTCGAGGTCGCCGATTTTGCTAGGCATCACAGTGATTGGTGTACGCCTCAAGCCCAAGAACCGAAGAAGGTACAACCGGCAGACATGTCTCATGTGCTTGTTTTGCAGGGCACAGCAAGCTTCCAGGTCAAGTACCCTCAGCAATCTGAACACGCCTAGCAGATCCAGCAGCTTGCCGAGACCTGCTTCGACCTGAAATGTACTCAGTGATCGGACATGTTGTAGATTCATCACCTCAATGCCACCATGCCTCACACGATGATGTTGTTCCATCACTTTCTTATTCTTCTTCTTCTTCATCGCCTCAATGCCAACATGGCTCCTTGCACGACGACGACGCTTCACAGCTTTCTCCTCCTCCTCGTCGTCTTCAACATTGCCATGGATAGAGAGGCGGCGAACCTTGCCACGAGCAGATCCTCCTCCGTATTGTCGCCCTACCAAGCAAACAAAGTTAGCCTCCTTGGATTTTGACACCATCACCTCAAGCATCATATCGTGCACTCGGCACGCTTCCACCATTATTTCTGGTCTGGAATAAAAATTGTCCAACAACATCTTGTCTGGTTGAATCATGTTCCTACTTATCAACTCATTGAAGTACTCTTCTGCCACGTCAAACAAAGTCAAACCCCGCTTCTCGGCAACTAGACCTTCGGCAATCCACCTGTATAGCAGCCTATCCTTAGCGATCACATAATCCTCAGCGAAAATGCTCAGATACAGCATACAAGCCTTCAGATGATGAGGCAGGTACCCATAGCTGAGTGTAATCACTTGCCTCATCCCCTCGAGGGTGGGATGGTTCTCCATTTGAGAACCAATTGAGTTGGAAACTCTTATCCACATTTCTACGCTCTCATCCGAGTTGTAGCTTGATAGAATGCTGGCGATCTTAACAATTGCCAATGGCAATCCACCACACTTCTTCAAAATCTTGCCCATGGTACCTTCCAATCCATCGGGGCAACTACCCATGGAGCCGAATACTCTTTTGACGAACAGTTCCTTGCTGGCCTCTAGTTCCAAGGGCTTCATATGATGGACAAGGTCTTCTGACACACTACTTGCTTTGGCCACAGTCTTTATCCGAGTCGTCACAATGATTCTGCTGCCGCAATTGTTCTCTGGCAATATGATCCGGATAGCTTCCCATGCTTGCAGGCTCCATACGTCATCGATCACGATGAGATACCTGATACATGCTTGGAGTGAGAAAATGTGTTTTGCTAAGAAATGTGATAAAATACGTGACATGAAAACTATAAAATAATAATGAAAAAGATTTGTTCAATGATAATTTTCTCTGCAAATGGCATCCAAGAGTTTTGTCCACGCACATGCTGAGGATGTGAAAGCTAATAAGAGCTTTTAAAAAATATTGATACTTCCAGTACAATAGGCCCTTCATCACTAATAAAATGTTTAACTTTCAGTGAAACAATACACATACTATAAAAGAACAAAAAATCATTTAGCTACACAAACTTTTTCGAAATATGTTATTTCTATCCTTTTTAAGCTGTTTAAGTTGCTCACAACTGGCAAAAAGTGGCAACACTAATACGCAACAAATATTTGGGCTCTAAGCCTTAATCGCAAGTCTTGAGGAAAGTAGGGTGTAAGGAAAATGGACCTAGCTAGACCCAATAGTGATTTGGTGATTGTGTGTCAACACTAACCCAGAAACTAACAATATTTGCTAGTATAGAAGGATTAGTCTCATGGATGCATAGTGATGGACTTGAGGAATCAAACACAATGAATCAAAGTTAAGAATACAAGTACAAAAACCTAAAAGACCTTAGAAGCAACCTAAAACATCATTGAAGCGAAGCCAGAAAGAAGACACGTGAAGAAACGAAGAATCCTACTGAAGAACATGCCACTGACTCATATGGTGGTAAGGAAAATTGTCGCCGAATGAATCAGTGACCATAAGGAGGAGCACCAGGGCTAAGACAAGCGGCATTGTGGTCACCGACACATACGGTGGGTGCACCGGATCAGTCGATGGTGTCGGCTTGGCTCGTGATCAGCTCAGATTTGACTCGAGTTGTTTTGAAGCAAATATAAGGCCACACTGATTCATACGGTGGGTTGGATATCTGTGGCAGTGGATGAGTCGGTGATTGAAGAAGACAGCAGCTCAAGACGTGGCACTGATTCATATGGTGACCACAAGGGCAAGCCACTGAATCAATCGGTAGCTTGGGCTCACTGTCAGTGGTAGCGGAGGCTCAACGACTAGCTAGGATGGAACCATCGATTTAAATAGTGGTGCCAAGAAATGTTATCGGATCAGTTGGTGACAACAGTTTCAGTGACCGTTGGAGCAACGACTAGTTTTGAGTGTTGGCTCTATAAATAGCCCCATGCCCAACCCTTTGGTGGGTGTTAGAGTTCAGGGAAGCTACAGTGATCCATCCAAGTGCTCTAGCACACCAAGTGCTAAAGAGAAGATTAGAAGAATTAGCATAAGACCTAGGTCTTGACTAGTTTAGCTCCATTAGCGCATTGCTTCAAGGATTAGCCTAGAGTTAGGCAAGGTTTACACACCTCCTTTGTATCGGTGCTTGCGCGAACCATTGTGAAGTGTCACCGATTAGAAAGTCTTGTGATACTCTCCAACCGAGTTTGCGGAGAGGCCTCCTAGAGTTGTGAGTGGGAGGAGAGGCTAACGACGTTAGTGCCAACAAGATCTCTACCTAATTGAGAAGCGACAAGGAGCATCCGAGAGAGGCTAGGCGGAGACCCACTTGCGCATGGGGAAGGCCCGTTGGCTATTCTACAGAGTTACTTGGCCGAGGAGTTCATGCCTTTACACGGGCATACCCTTTGAGAGGGTCTCCTACAATAAGGACTAGTGGGAAGCACGACTTCCCGATATCTCGAGATAAAATCGTCTTGTTGTCACGAGAGTTTGCTGCTCTCTACTCTTTACTTCCACATTTACTTTGTGCCTTTACCTTTCTTAGAATCGCCTTGTGTAGTTCATATGATTGGAACCTAGGGTGCAAAACTCTTTTATGGCAAGATATAACAACACATAGAAAAGCATAGTGCACATATAGATAGAATTGAAATAGGTTTTTATATGTGCTTTGGAGCATTAGTTTTTAGAACACCCAATTCACCCCCTCTTAGGCCTTGTTCGGTTACCCCCAACCCGGCCGGGAATGCGGCCCAACCCACAGGGGACACCCGGCCTGGGAATAATTCTGCCCCCCAAAAAAATCATTGTTCGTTAAACCCCCCCAGAGGCCCGATACCGGCCCAAACCCACCCTTTCCCCTCACCCTAGCCTGTGGACGCTCGCGAACAAAACATCGAGCATGAGGTAGTGAAAAAAATCTCGGCGGCACCGCCTTGCGTGAGGGGAGAGGCGACGCGCGCGACTACGGCGCGAGGCTCCGCGAGTGGCAGCGGCGGAGCGGGTGAGGAGGCGGAGGACAGAAGGACGGTGACAGACGGCATCTACAGCGACCCCTCCCAGCGGCGGCCGTCCTGACGGCGTCTCCTCTCGGTAGCGGCGGTGGCGTACAACAGGTCGGCGGCGGCGGCGCGACCCTCTCTCCTCAATAGCCCGTCCCTTCCAGCGGCCGTTTTCTCGCCGGTGAGCCACCCATCCTCGTTCTTCGCCTCTTCTCGATCTCCTTTGTCTGCTAGGGTTTCTTGATTCATGTAGCTTAACCATGTAGATGTAGAGTTCTTGAAATTCGTGGCTGTGTCTGGGAAATGCAGCGGAGGAATACTATATATCTTCACACAGTCTCAATTTTGTCTAGATGGCATATATAGCTTGTAGCCTGAAGATTGTATCAGATTTCTGATTTTCGAGGACATTCCATTTCGTGGATAATTTATCAATGTAATGGTATTTCAGGCTGTGGTATAGTGCCGATGACTGCAGAGCACCATGTAGTCTTGTTTTTTTTTTTGCAGTAGCAGCAACCATGTAGGTACCCAAATCGATAACAGTCCAAGCACACATGATCCTTGATTTGTGTAGTGATTCTTGATTTGCAAGAACCGGTGGTGATTTGTGTGAATATTAATTTACAAAAAATTAAATCTGTGTAATGCTTGTATCCCCAAACTGAACATATTTGGATACCTTGTTTATCAGGTGTTGCTAGAATGACCAGAGTTAAAACTTTTTCTGAACCTGCACAAAATTGTATGCTTGTGGCAACTGTTAAGATGCAGATCCTTATATTTTCTGAAAATACAGAGTATGTTGGGTTTTCAGGACAGTGAACCCATAGGATATGTAGCTTATTTTACCATTTTTGGATTATCCATACTAATTTACATTCTACCTTCTTGGTTGTCTGTACTATGGTAAATTAATTATGCATGGCTGCATTGTTTAGTACTTGGCTACTTGCTCTTAAGATGTGAGTTTCGACTGATTTCGTATGGCTGGTAATTTGAAATGTGCATGCCTAGTTGCCTACACCTTCTGCTAGCTCTCTACCTCTCGTTCCTCTCTGAATTTTTTCCATGTGCACTTGTTTCACGAGGTATTGTTTGATTGTTTTTGGGAGGTAAGGTCATTTAAAAATTGGCTGCAGATTATTCAAGGACCCTGATGTTTGACGTGTTTTTGGTTTAAAATGTATTGAACCAGTTCACGAATTGCCATGACTGAATGAATGGATGACGAAAGAAACAAGGGAAAGGAAAGAAGCTAATGCGGTGCATGGGTTTTATATATACTTCCATGCCCGTACACAATCACAAGCAAGCTGGAGCTATAAGCGCAATTTTGTTCATCTTTCTGTCTTTCTAATAAAAAAGATAAGACGAAACACTTTGAGAGCGCATAAGACAGCCGTAGTCTCAAGCGGCGTCCGGGACATACGCTCGGCATATTTGTATCATTCTCCATAATACGTATCACCGTAGGAATACGGCCGGGCCCGCACGGCTGCCGGCACCATCTAGAAGCTTCCGGAGAGGTGGAGCTTGATCTCGTCATCTAAGTGGCAACCATGCCAATAGCGTCCCAAAACAATGTACGTGCAATAAGAAGATAAAGAAAAGAAGCTAGTTAGTGCATGGAGTTTAGTTCGTGGTCACGAGCTCAACTAGCTAGCTAGCAACACATGCGTGCATGGGTGCTTGTCAGTTATCATGCCTGGAATGATCAGTGCGTGCATGCAACAAGCCCTACACAACGTCAGCCAGCACAAGCTAGAACATTCTAGAAGCCTCTGCCATGGAGCTGGTGAGCGGAGGACTCTTAGCAGGCCTGCGGCCCATAGAATAGTTGGCCATCGATGGTATCCTTGTTGAGTTCAAACTCCAGATATCCATCGTCGGCAAGGGATAAACATCAACAACACTTATCCGTCGAAACGAACGGCCGGCTGCAGATATTGCGCTAACAGAACGGGGCGCCGCCGGGTGCAGACTCAGCTCCTGCCACGCCATACCCTAGCCCCCTAGCCTATATAAAGCCCCCTGCCTCTCACGGCCAAGGCTGATCTTTTCCCAACCAGGAAATCTCTTGGCAGGTGCAGGAGGCCGCCGCCGGGAGCACAGGTCGGGTGCCGCTCTCGTTCGCCGTCAGCTGCTGCCGAGGAGGAGAAAGGAGCCGCAGCCCCTTCACCCTTTCCCAGTTGCAGCACCATCCGTAGGCGAACAGGAACAAGCACGCACTCGTGAAGCCGGCGAACAGGTGACGACTCGACAAGCCGGGCATCAAGACGATGGCCCCGCTTTTCGTCTTCGGCGGCGCAGGTTGAACTTGCGCTCCCTTTCTCACCCTCTGTTACAGATCATGCACACACGCAGCACCATCAGCCGGGCCGTCCGCTCGCTACGTCTTCCGTCCGTCCCGTCGCCGGCCGCACCAGCCTAGAAGCCGAGCCTCCTGGTCGAGGCCGCAAGACACATGACCTGTTGATGGCCGCGGGCGGAAAGCCGGAAGATCGGCGTCTGCAAGATGCAAGCAAGACACGCACAGGTTCAAGATGCAAGCAGGGGACCATCTACATACAGGGCCATGCAGCCGTGTACTCATGTAGGTGTGCATGCATGTGCATGCTCGTGCACTCGCGTCCTCGACCAAGTCATGCAGGAGCGAACCTCGTCCCCATGCCGGCGTACGGGCAGCAAGATCTCCTCTCGCGCCCGTATGTGTAGAGCAGGCGGCCGACGACATTCGCCCGGCGTACAGGCAGCAAGATGTGCTCCTCTCGCGCAGTTGTGCATGTTCATGTGCGCGCATACAGGTGCAAGAAGGAAGCTAGTAGGAAGAGGCGTTCCTAGAGGCCATGCACGTACGCGTGCATGTGCATGTACATGCAGGCTCTACTTCACAAGCCAGAGATCAAGGTCCGGAAGTCGTCTCGCTGCCTCGACACACGTCCCTGCTGTGACGTCTCTCCGGTCCCAGCTATAGCGACCCGTGCATCTACGATCAACCACTACGACTACGCGCTGTTCGTTGCCGACGAGGACGAACAACGTAGGCGGGCGGAGCTGATGTCCCAGCTGCATTAGGCTCATGGACCGACGAGGTCATAGATGACGCCGACGCCACACCCACACCTACACCGACACACATGCATGGAGAACAGGTAGCGAAGATGAGAAGACGACCACGGCGGCGGAATCGGAGGTGCTCCAGCAAGATACACTTGAGGAGGTAATTAACCGGGAGCTTTCCGAGGCCCCGGGAACTAGAAGACCACATCGCCCAAGATCAGATCGCCGTCAGCAGGCTATGGAGCGCATATATACACAGGGACTTGTATTTATTTTTCTGTAAAGATTAATAAAGAAACTTGTTCCTTCTTTCTTTTGTGTACTTAGTACACTAGCACGCCCGCAGCTTTTTCTTATGTACCGAGAAATCCCCGTGTGATTTTTCCCCTCAAACACCTGACAATAGACATATCTTCTTGAGCCCATATGAAGAGGACCCAGAAGTTGCATTCATCTGGTTGAAAAGCGAGATGGCTTAGGAGGTATGCTCGCTTCCCCTCTCCTCTCCTACATGTTCCTATACTATTCAGCATCTATGCAATTTGATGTGCTAGCTCAAATCCTATATTCTGGTTCATTCAGAAGTCTACCAGGTTATCTTTGGGCACTCTGTCCCTCCACTTATGCTTCTTATATGATCCACTATAAGTTTGTATATCCAGTGTTGTTCCTTGCAGTTGCATGTACTGCATTACTCATATATGCACTCATATATCCATTGTGTTGCTAGCACTAGCACAATGCAATTGCCCAAGGTTCGGTAACATGTTCAGCAGGCACCATGCATCTGTGATCTGTGCAAGATCAAGAACGCCACACACTTGTCACCATCAGTACTTTCACACCACACGTCCTTCTTCTTTTGTCGTTGCGTTTAGATGAAGTTTCTTGCTTTAAGCCTTTAACCATAGGATTGGTAACAGGATTCGGGTAAAATAGTTCCCTTTACCTCTGCTACGCGTCTTACTGCACAATATGTAGTAATACATATCTGGTAAAGTGGTAATCTGCAAGCTTTATGTAGTTTTAAATGGCATTCACGGAGGCTCCGTTCTCTATTCTCTTATACAATTACTCAAGCACATCCCTAATACTCCACATTCTATTTTTCAGGTCTCATGGAGAAGTCAACTGACAGTGCTGTTTTAATCTATCAGGAAAGTGAATATGATAGTTTACCAAAGCTTTCATTTTGGATTAGGGTGGTGGTTAATTACAAGCATTGTCTTCTTTTTGGGAAAGCCTGGAAGATGTTTCAGAATTGTGGTCTGTCAAAGTGTTGTGCTAATGTGTCAAGGATTTTTCCCTTTTTTTAGTTTCCATTTTGCTATCAAAATATTGTAGTATCTCACTCGGTCATTTATCTCCTATCAGCCTTTGTATTTGGATTTGTGCACTTTGTGATGCCGGCAAACTTTGAATTGTATACTGTGCTTGGTCCCTGTATTATTCCCTGCCATCCGAACAAGAGGGGATAGTGGCTTGTGTGCAGGAGAGCAGAGAGCAAATTAGGGCCAGTTCTTTTGAGTGAAAAGGAATAGTGAAGTTGCAAATGAATAGTGTTGAAATAGTGTTTCTTGTGAGAGAAGATGTGATGGATGTGACAGGTAAATAGTGTATTTCACTGTTGCTTTTCAACGAAAAGAACAGGCCCTTAGCAAGGACGACGTACGTATAATATACTATAATGGCAAGATGGGAACCTAAGGTAAAGTAAACTGAAAAATGATCCATAGCCATGCTGGGAAGAAACGTATCCGCCCATGCTACGTTTTGCATATATATCCGGCGCGGCAATGGAAACTCGTGACTTGTATGCTAGGTTTTGCAAACATTCGAATCTTAAAGTGTTTACGTTCTCTCTCTATGGACATGCAGAGCAACATTTTTTTTCTTACAATGAGTAAGCGTTAGGTAGACAATTTTGGAAATTTTTTTGATCGAAGACCTCTTTAATTTCAAGGTCTATTAGAGATATTAAACGTAAACTAATTACATAGACAGATTAACAAATAAATTAAACTTGAAAATGATCCATAGCCTTACTGGGAAGAAACGTATAGTATCCGTCAACGTTTTGCATATATCCGAGTCCATCTGACAAGGAAACTCGCGGTGTCTATGCTAGGTTTTGCATACATTCGAATCTTAAAGTGTTTACGTTTGGCTACATGGACATGTATAGTAATATATATTTTTTGTTACAATGAGTAAATATATTGTACAACCAAAATGGAGATTTCAAATCATTATTATGAGTCCAACTGCGGATGTGCGAGTTTTCATGGTGGAGCTGCAAAGCAACCATGGATCGGAGGAGCCTGCACCCCATGAAATGTTCGGTCGATTGGGGAATGGTACTATTGCAACAGCAGTATAGTGATAGGTTTGGTATGAGGATTTGGGGATTTGGTGATTTATTTCAAAATTCAAATGGCGCTACGCTTTCAATGGGAGAAGATGTATCCGTCGATAACGTGGTGTGTATGATGATTTTGTCAATTTCAATGATTTGCCAGTTCATTTAATGATGATCCGTCAAGATGGGCCTATTTCGAAGATGAAGGCTTTCGAAAATAGGCTGGGGACTCCTATATATCTAGCTGGAGATGGATAAGCAACGTAACTATAAACTCATTTAACCAACTAAAAGCAGCCCATTAATAATGTCCAGCCAGTAATAATCCATTCAACTTTTTCAGCCGATTAAAAATATTGACCAACATTTTTTTAAAAAATGTTGTCAACATTTTCTGGACCAATATTTTTTCAATATTTGTGGGTAAATGTTGGACTGATATTTTTTGAACTAACATTTTTGAAATATTTAACCAAATTTTTTAGGAATGTTGACCCAACAATTTTTAGTAAATGTTGGATCAACCCTTTGTCAACATTTTAATGGATTAAAAATATTGACCAACATTTTTTTGAAAAAAATCACAAGTGTTGTCAACATTTTTTGACCAACATTTTTCTACAATATTGGATCAATATTTTTTCAACAAATTTATAAATCTTAGTGGGCTTAAAGAGCTCCATACATGGGCTGCATGTCGCGCCATATATCTTAGTGGGCTTAAAGAGCTCCACAATAGTGTGTGGGCGGTCCAGCATACCATTTGGTCAGGGCCTACTGGTCGACGTGATCGTCGATAAACCTCAAAGCCTCTGGTGGGTGGACCCAACCCGACTCTTCTGTCACTCGTCGGCTTCACCTCCGGCAAAATCAAACCACGACGGACGGCAGAGTAGCTCGCCAAAATGTTGTCCCCGTCTCTCCGTCTCTGCGCCTTCCTCCCTCGCCGCGCATCACCTCCTCTGCCACTGATGCCTCGCCCCCCCTCCCCTTCCCTTAGAACATCCTGCACCTCCCCTTGTCTCCACTCTCTGCGCCTGCTCCCCACGGCCCGCCGCGCGCCTCGCCGGTGCCGCCAACGGCCTCATCCCGATCGCACGCTGCTACGAGGGCCGCCTCGCATGGCTCGAGGTTGCCGGCGCGGCGCGGCGGGAGCAGGGCGTCGCGGCCGCAGCCGCTGCCGATGGAGGTGCTGCGGCGGAGGCGCACCTTGCCACCGGCGCCGAGGCCATGGTCGTCGATGCGTTCCTACCCGAGCCCGATGGGGGCGGGACAAGTGTGTCCTCCACATGAGTGGTGAGTGAATCAGTGTCATTCCAAGACATTGTGCCGCCTGCTCCCGTCCTTCCCCCACGTCGGGCCCCTCGAAAGGGCTTGGGGGCACCCTCGAAGGGTGTACGGGCGGCGACCAGGCGCGCGACCCGGACGGCGCCATGACGTGGGATGCGCGGAGCACGTCTTCTCCATCATCTCCGGCGCTGTACAACCATCCCCGGCGCTGTGGAGCCATTCCCAGCGTTGTGGCGCCCTGCACCGACAGGACATCACCACGCCGGCCCCAGTGCAACCAAAGCTCTACCCTCAGCCAGACCCTCGATCCAGCATAGGCACACCCTCGAGTCAACGTACGGGCGACGACCGGACGCAAACACTAAGTCAAGACTACCCTCGAAGCCATCTCCGGACAAACACAGGAGCCGCCACGTCGCCTGCAAAAGCCGGGGTTCACCATCAAATCGCCCCAAAGGCAAGGATCCGCCAGGACAACCGTCACGCCAAGAGCACTGTGCACCAGTACCTCACCACCGTATGTAATGCCGTGCAGCACGTCTGTAAGCTGCCTCCCCTTGGCCTATAAAAGGAGGAGGCAGCCGCCCAGCTGCGGGCATCCCGCTATCATCCGATCTCATCCGCATTTCTCGCATTCACGTTCGCCTCCACACCACCTGATATTGGCACTTCACCTCAATCATCCTAGTAGGGACTTGGAGGCTTCTCCTCCTCTCCCGCCTCGCTTGTAGCCCCCACTACAGGCACCACCAGGTGTGAATCAATACAGTGCGCACGCGCAACCTGCTAGACGTACGGCCCCACGGCTAGAACCAGGATAAACACGTGTCCCTGTGTTGCCATTTGCACCGACCATCGAGAGGCTGATCATAGCGTATCTTACTAGTTAGTGTCGGGACTAATCCTAACACCGACACCACTATACACACGTATTAAATTTAGATCAATAATAAAATAAATTTCATAATTCTAAACTTTTTCATAATTAAATTATGTTAAGCATACTAAATAGCTTTGTCTCATTTGATGTGACGAGTTTATTACAAATTCTGCGGAACCAAACACTTACTCCCCGATTTCCGTTTCAGAATATAACTACTTCTAGAGTTTTTTAGAAAGATTCAAGATGTACAACAAAAATCGGTATTGTCCCTCATTAATTTTCATATCTCTACCTATATATATATAGAGAGAGAGAGAGGGGAGACAGGGCTATTCACCACGCTGCGTGGTGAATATTATTTAGCACACGCCGGCAGCTATGGTGGAGCTCCCGTGAGGCTAGGTGATTAGAAAAATTACTTCGTTTTCAATCCTAAGTAGTAAAATGGAATCTCACGTTGTTGAGGAGCCAATTTTAATAGTCACTTGGGTGAATTGATTTTTGCTACCCACGGTCATGATAACGAGTTGACCGGAACTCGGACGAGGTCCTCCGACCTATGGTAATTTATTCCTTCTCATCCTAAGTAGTAAAAATCATACAAATGGTTCTTCTACATCCGATTTTCCCCACTCATCAATATTTCAGATGTGAAGTTGCTGGAGCCCGGAGGCCGGTGATGCCCTCAGAATTGGGGCTGTCGGAGGCGGGTAATATGCCTCACGGCGTAAAATTCATAAGCAACTGTATAATGATCTTGTGACTCATGAGATAGAAACGACCAAGGCCGTAATTCCTCGGTTGTGCAAGAATCGACAAGCCGACAACAAAGCATCGTGACAAGTTGGGTCCGACCAGGTTGCTCAGTTGTAGAATTGAGGGGAATTCAATCTAGGAACTGCAAAAAATGCATCTCGTTGTTATGGGAGGTTGCGCTGGTGGAGATTTCCTGGAGGATGGAGATGTTACTGGCACGTTCTTGAGTGGACAATTATTTTTTATGGTTCAATTTTATTGGGCCGTAAATGGTTAATGGTATGGTTAATCCAATTGGTCAAAGCTGCAGGAGGGGCAAATTATGGTTGCAATGCCTGCAAACATGCCCTTGCAGCATTCGTCACGCTGGATTGAGATGGATTATTAAGAACAAATAATTGCTTGAATGCAGTTAATGCACTGATTATGTGGTTTTCAAGGCCCGTAGTAAAAGCATCAATTAGGTGATGAATTTAGGCCAGTCTCAATGGCAGTGCCATGGGCACACTTACCAAGTCCGCCACATCAGCTTTTCAGCATGATGACCCTGTCACTCTCAATGCACAGGGTCATGGGCATAATTTCATAGATAGAATGTAGCATTTAAATCTTGCATGTGTTGTGATCAATGCAGGGTCATGAGCTCTCAGTGGAGGGTCGTGAGCATTGGTACCTGTGTCGACCTGGGGTCATCACCATGACCCTGAGATCTTCTCTTCCTTCATTTATTTGGTGCCATGTCATCAAAATAGCCTATGTGGCAGTCCATTAAATGTCGATGACCCTGCCACTGAGACTGGCCTTAGTGTAGGAAAGTCTAGTCCTGTTCAACCACAATGAGGTAAAAAAGACATCCTTTTCGATAGTGATTTTTAGATTTGCAAATGAATATTGTCGTTATGATTACTTGCAAATTGAGGGGGGTTGTAAGGAAAATGACAAGTATTCATTTCGACTGAAGGGATCAAAGGCGTGATTCACGATAATTTTGAATGGTGATAGGACTTTTGGTTTTTGCGTTATGATACTGATGGAACTACACCTTCGTATTGTTGAACAAGTAATTACTACCATGCTCCGCGGAGGCGAAGTAATTACTACCATGCACTCCGGAGGTGTTCGCATGTGCATTCCATGAATAAAAAAACATTGATTGGCCGATCAATGTAATGTTTTGCAGTCACCAAAACGAGATGAGTTTAAAAAGCTTATCAGTGAGGCACATGCACATCTGTAAAATTGTAAAAACAAGATAAAAATGAGATGAGTTTAAAAAAAAAGCCTATCAGTGAGCCCTGATAGAAACACAAGATACACTTATTTGTTTATAACATGTAGGGGGCGGTCGTCGAGGCCTATGGTTGAGCCTCCGCTGGGGCTGGAACTGGGAGGTTGGGGTGTCAATGGACGCACCGCCCTCCACTGCTCCAAGGCATGCACACCCATGCTCCGTCGCACATGGATTGGGTCGCGCCGCCGGTGATGATTGCCGGTCTGGATGTTCGCCACGGCGTAGATGCGTGGGAGAGCTGTATGCCGCCGCTGATGACGAGGAGAGAGGGCGCCGCTGCGACGCATGTGGTCGCCACCAGCGGGAAGGAGACATTTATTATGGAAGTTTTTACGATTTTGTTGGTACTATTTAGGAGAGGGTACAATTATAGCTGGATTTGAAATATTTTATGATTGCAAACAAACATTGGTTAGTGTCTCCCTTTGAGATAGTGATAATGGTAGTGGAATAAGTTTCAAACTTTATAAATGTAGTTTTAAATAATATTTCAAGGAGTTTCTTATAAATATAGTAAAAAAGGATGCTCACTCCGATTTTCATATTTTGAAATGAATACACAGTATTGAGATGTACATAATGAATCACGCAGACATATTTTTGTTGCATCCATATGCTAGAGGTGTCAATTTGATTCAAAGTGTTTCGCAGGATCAATGGAGGTACTAGTAAAAAACATATTGTTGAGCAATTTACTCATTTTCCTTCGCAATAAGTAAAAGTGGATCCATGGTTTTGTGGTGACTCCATTTTTTATATTTTCATATAAATACAGTCATATTTAGATCTACACGCATGAATCGTATAGATGACATTTGGTGCCTTCATATGCTAGAGGTTGCCTGATTCAAATTGTTTATTTGGCCAGATCAAATAGGACATTGTGCACTCGTTACATTGTTCCCAATGGTGGTAGTAAAAAATCATAGACTGATCAATTTACTTCTTTTTAGGTCTACAGAAGTAAAAACAGAAATACTGGGAGAGATTTACTAATTATCTTGAGAAAGTAATAGTAACACAATAGAGAAATAATTACTACTAGAGTACAGTCTACAGAGGAATTGTAACACAATGAAAGCTAGATGAAACGGGCCTTGATCGAGCAACTTGGATTTCCATCGGAGATGCCGCTACCTGCTACAAGCCACTGGGATTTTTAGTAACGTACCAATTCCTGCTCTTTGAGAGTTTGCCAGTAATGGACGTCTACCATGGCGTAGATGCATGGTAGAGCTATGCGCAGCTGCCGATGCCGATGAGAAAGAGGCCGTTGCGATGCATGTGGCCGCGTCGGCGATGTTGCCGTTGCTAGAATCGAGCTATGCGTAGTCACGAATGTCGATGATGCTGATGAGAGAGGGGCCACTGCGACGCACGTGGCCGTATCACCGTCGAGAGAGAGAGAGGGGTCACTGGAATGCACGTGGTAGCATCGCCGTCACCGGAATCGAATTGGGAGGGACTATGGGATACAAATAGGAAAGTGGGCTAATTTCATTTAATGGCAAATTGATTGGGGCCATAATTATCGACAGTGAGGAACTTTTAATATGGAAAGGTTTTATGGTTTCTTTGGTATTTACGGCCGCATAAATCTTTGTTGGTTTGATGGCTCAAAAAAATTCTTTGTTGGTTCGCCGGACTCCGGTGGAGCTCCGCCGGAGTGTTAAATATTATTCAACACACTATGAGTTGAATAGTAGTTATATATATATATATATATATATATATATATATATATATATATATATATATATATATATATATATATATATATATATATATATATATATATATATAACTACTATTCATAGGCCAGGGTGTTGATTAATATTCAACACCCTCACAATGTTTAGACTGTTCCGTTAGTGATCCTAGCTAGTAAACAATTGTGAAATACTTGCAATATTTACTCCCTACTAGAAGTTAATTGTATGCACCTATAATTATGCATGCATGCGCACAAGTCAACAAAAGAATCAGGATCATATTAAATAACGTAATTAAAACAATAATTACCAGGTTGGCAAATCTGAGGACTGTGGCTATAAAAATGTAGTTAGGTCTCCTTTGTTACCACGTCAATTAACCCAGATTATATACGCTGCTTGTGTGCAATGAGACCACTAGCATCTGCTAGTATTGCAAATGCGGCTGTAGCCTCTTTAGATCGCTCTGATTCCTGATTCCTCTGCAGCCTCGCCGTCACCTTTCTTCAAGCTAGTCGCACCGCCAGGAACCATCACGGACCTGGACGACCAGTGGTGGTGTTGACATGGTGGTGGCGGCGGCGCTGATGAAGGCGGCAATCAACATGGTGGAAAAAATGGTGGCAAAGGTAGACACCCTTGGATCACCACGAAGCAGTGAATTGGATGGCATATTCTCTCGCATGTCTTAGAAGATATATGGTCTTTTTAAATTTACTCCTTTTGGTCTTAAAAGATTAATCTTTTGGCGGCTAATCATTATTATAGGAAATTTGCTTCTTAGTTATTGGTGGAATACTTCTCCGACATTGATAAGTAATACTAACACAGTAATCAAATGTTTACTACAACATGTATGAATGAGTAATATTAAGACAATAGAAAAATATTTCAATCAAAGGAATGATAGCAAGAAGAAAATATTGTGAGAGATATTTACTATACTAGTGACTCGAGAAGTAATATTAATACAATATAGAAACAATTACTCCTGATTATATGAAAAAATAATTTAAACACTTGTGGCTTTTACGTCTGATCAAGCAGTAGTAAATTTCTGATGCCAAGAAGTAGTAAAAATACTACTCTAAAATTCCATGTGGAACTAGTTATAAAGTATAGGATTTGTATGTCAAACTTTCAATTTGTCTCCGTTTCTGCCCCCTTCTTTTTGTTCTCACATCGAGCATTCTATAGCTGGTCATTCGGTGACAACGGTACGGCCGTTCCTCCCTAGGAACCACCGCTCTACGTGGAGGAGGATGCCGTTGAGCCGTCCCCAAGGGAAAGGCCCGCCACCGTGTGTGGGGGAAAGATTACACTGAGTCAATCGTGGTTCTCCATTTTTTTGTTTTTTGTTTTGTTCTGGTTCAATCTTTCAAGTGACAATTCTTTTTCTAGGTGATCCAACCGGTCGAAGTTGCAGCAGGGGTGAATCATAATTGAAACGTAAAAGACAGGCATAAGGTGTGCCTGCAATTGCGCCCTTGCAGCAGGGGAAAGATAGATTTTTAAGTGTAGTTAATGCTTGCTTGCATGGATATTTTAAGGAGAGTCATGTTTGCATGCAAAATTTAAACATGGTTCCAAAATAAGCAATTCTATATATATTATTAGAGTGAGGACCGCCATACGTAAAATTAAGATCCATCATAATGAATAGTAACTCCCAGACATCTCAAGAAAGTAAATAAATCATACAACAAACGAATAATAGTCCAGCAAACCATTTTAATGACAATTTACTCTATTTCAATCACGAGGCATAAAAATGGATCCCTGCCAGAGGTTCATATGACAATTTACACCATTTCGGCAAAGAAAAATGTTGATTTTTATTTTTGTGTGGTGATTTATTAGTTTCTTATGAATACAATCGTATTGAGAACTACCCATAAATCATGAAGACAACTTTTTTTGTTGCGAGAGGTTGAAATCAAGCATTGTCCACTTATTGTGTCACAGCCAATGCACGTTCTAAATATCTTAATATGCTAATCACTTTACTCTTTTTTGTCATGAGTAAAAACACGGATCCCTGGTTTCGTGCTGACTCTATTTTTAATATTTTTATATGAATAAAAGCATATTTAGATCTAATCCATGAATCATACAGATGGAATTTTGTTGTGTTCATATGCAAAGGTTATGCCTGATACAAAGTGTTACGCCTGATACAAAGTGTTTCGCCGTATCAAACGGGAACTTGACAGTTGGCTCTTATTATGTTGTTCTCAATCTAGGTAGTAAAAGTCATCATCCAACCAATTACTTCTTTCGGTTGAGAGATGTAAAAATGGGCACAATAAATTTTTTATGGACTTTATTCCTCCCATTAATTAGAAGTAATTTATCATATACACAAAGAATGAAGAATAATTACTCCATACAGTTAACCCATGTCTATTGGTTGTGCAATTGATTTGTATAAATTTTCTTATGCTCATAAGAACCTACAAGAATAGTCCTTGAAAATCGTAGAGCCGACCTCAATCAATCAAAATTACAACCAGACTTGGGTACTGATTTTACCGTACCATAAACGGGGTGCTTTGGCTGATACAGTTGGGACAAAATTGATTGACGTGATTAATGAATTAACTATCCTGATTCGTGATGGTAAAAAAGTCCGAGAAAAAAAATGGCCCGGGCTCCCTGCATCTAGCGGAGTATGTGAAAAAACGACCCTCCATTCGGACGGACGGCGACTCCAACTCGTACAAGGACGGCCCTAGACCATATACGCAAGGTGGCGCTCCTCCCTCAGCGCAAAGCTCCAGCAATCCCGCCCATACCGGCGGCCATGGCGGCGGCCACGCGGCACGCTCTGGCCAGGGTTGAGCGTTCCGGACACCCTAGCCACGGGCTTCTCTAACGCGCACGCGAGCATCATATTGAGGGGTGCTCACCGTGGGGCGTCGGTGGCGGGCCACGGAACAGCGCAACGACGGCGGCGGTGCTGTGATTGCTGTGGTCGAGAAAGAAGTTGTCTGGGCTGCTCTGGTGGTTGTCACGGTGATGGGGACAGGAAGAACATGTCGGAGACGAATCGACGATGGCGTAAACGACGCCGAGCGCAAGCAGCCACGACTGGTCAGCGGGGACGAAGAGGAAGAAAACTGGATGACGACGACGCTGTTGATCTTCAAAACTTCACCATGATCTGATCGGCCAGCTCCTGCCTGCATGCCTGCTGCTGGCTTCCTCGCGTGCAGGCACATGGCGCGGCTCAAATTTTTACCGTAGCGTACTGGTGAAGTAGGCAGCCTGGCAGGTGCACGAGCACGATGATGCCGTGACGCCGGCGTGCTGCTGTTGCCGGTTGCTGCTCCAGAATACACAAAAACTAAGCCCCTTCCTTCACCATCATTGTCCATATTAGAACACAAACTCTCAAAGCACCAATAACCAAAGTTGTAGCTGATCCAACTAGCTCCAAACCATACATAGTATCTTTGTTGCAAAGATCAACGATTCGGAAGATAAACCTCGGACGAAAACTCGAAAGTTTTCTCTGAACCTGTGCACGTGTTCTTTAGCTAAACTCACGGAACCAAATTAACCAATGCAGAGTTCGAACTTAGCACTCATATTTAAATGTCTAAACTCAGTTTTCATTATACAAAGCTATTGAAACTTGTTTACCATAGCTCACACACCCCATTTTGCATGATGTTGTCCACAATTTTAATACAATTTTTTTCTCTCAGAATCTTAACCCCAAGTAGGGCACTTATTATTTTTGCCATTCAGATCGACAATGAACACCAAATCTTTCACACTTCGAACCTTCACTCGAAATTTAAATAAATAAACTTCCTATCCAACAACATTAACAAAGTACTTGTTGAATATCCAAGTACACTTGTGAACCAAATCCTTCCAAAGTTTATATTACAAATTTTTCAGAATTCCACTCCAAAATTGACTAATTGCTACTATTGCAGACTTAAGAAATTTCAGATGGTGAATAATTGTCACAAATCAACAATTTCATTATATATTGAAGTTCTTTTGATCCAAATCTTGACCCAAGCTCTATGAATATAGACCCATTGAATCAAAATGTAGGTTAAGACAAGCCATATTTCAAAGGGATTTCTCCCATTCGCCGACAAGCCTCCTAACCTCTCTTGGCATGCTTATAGACCAGGTTAAGACAAGCCATATTTCAAAGAGCTAGTGAAATTGCACATATATAATTCATCATGCCATGAAAATCTTTTGAATTTTATATCTTCTCTTTCTGATCTTGTTTGGAAAATTTTATTCCTGTAGCAACGCACAGACATATTACTTTCAAAACTCTTGCTAAAATAAAAAAAAGTTAAAGATGTAAGAATTAGGGACATTGGTGTTTCTACCCCTATTCTCAACATTTATGGTGATTTTTTGAAAATGCATCTAGGCCCCTAAGTGGATTTTGGTGAATTGAATGACAAAGCGATTAAAGGTCTAACATATTTATCTAAGATTGTGAGCAGGTTTTATTCATATATTCATGAGTTATTGCTGGAGTATTTATTGGTAAATGGATATTATATGGCTCACATTGGATAAGACAAATAATATATGTGTGATCCTAAGGCATAATGGCAAATATCAAGCAATAAAGGAAGATAAATATTGGGGACATTTTGAGAAGGTCAATTCATGGTCTCCGGTTACTATGGTAGCTTGATTAAAATACAAGGATCATATAAAGAGAAGATAGTAGTTCTCTCTAAATTAAATGCAAGGCTTCATGTGGTAATTGAAAGATGACACAAGGATGAGTGTAGACTTTATGGTACTTAATTGGGAGCTTGCATATTCGTTGTAAATCAAGAACAAGCATTTGAAGTGGGTTTTTTGAATGGAGATTAATCATGGATGAAGCAAAGTGAAACTCAACGTGGATTGAGTAAGTGATGAAGAGATCAACCGAGATGACTAGGGTGAGGGACTAAGCAATCTTTGGGGCCTTAGCTAAGCCGCTGTTGATGCGAAAATAGGACGTCACCTGCGCGCGTGACACACGTGACTCCCCGGTCTGTAGCGAGGCGTGCCAGCCAATCTGACCTGTTGATTGACAATGGAAAATATTAGGGATCGGCTAGAGAACTGATGGCCTTGCAGCGACACGTGTACCAGCCAATCGGCCGATACGAGTAAGCGGGATCGGCCGGCTCGAGAGCGACCGAAGCGCGGGTGCGTCAGTAGATAGATCGGCTGGAATCGGCCGATCGTGACGTCAGCACTCGAGTAGGTCAGAATCGGCTGTAGTGGAAGCCGATAGGATCTAGATCGAGTGGGATAATTGGTGATAATAGCTAAAAACCACAAGAATTGGTACAAAAACTTGGAGATCTAGCTAATATCGGTAAGGGGTGAATAAAGAACTAGACGAAACCTCAGCGATGCACCCGGATGTTAAAGCCTAGGGTTATTCGGTAAAACGGTACTCACAAGCTTGCCGGAGATCGATCGATGCAGCCCGACGAACTTGAAGGACGGTGTTGTAGAAAAGAGAAAAAACGCAATGGCGAAGTCGCCGAAAAGTAGATGCTATAAAGTAGATGCTGTAAATTGTAAAGGGTTCGCCCAGAGGCGGTTTGTTTGATATTGGTGTGTACACTTTTTCCCGACCACGTAGGGTCACTATTTATGTCCTGAGGACAACCCGACTCCTAGCCGATTACGGCACTGTTTACTTGCATCTAAAGAAAACGAACACTACTAAAAATAGAAAAGGACTCTCGCAGGAGTCAAAACTCCCTAAAACTGACTCTTTGACCCGTTGTCAATCGTGGATTGACCCGCCTCCACCGTGCTTTCCTTCTGGCGTATCTCCTTGATTACCGCCTTCTTTCTTTCCATCGACCGATCCTCCGGTTGACCATCGGCCGATTGGTTGACCTGCCAGTCCGTCGATAGAGTTGGACTTCTTTGACCATCGGCGGGTCCTGTTGATTATCCTTCTCTCTCTTCAATCGGCCGATTGCCTTGTTTCTTCATCGGCTGCTCCTTCTTATCCTTTTTGACCTGTTTTTTTCCAAAAAACGGTGTCAACACATGCCCCCAGTTTCGGAGTAAATAATCTTTTGCTCCGAAATTTCCTCGAATCCGGTATCCTTCTTGATTCGAAGTCGGCCGAAGAATCCAAACCAATCTTAGGGGCCATAAATACAACTACCTCAACTCCTTTTTTTCCCTTGAATCTTGTTGCTCCAATAGCTCGAGTTTTCAGGCGACGAACCCTAAGCTACAAAGCTCCTGCTGATTCATGGCGTCTTCAGCCTCCGCCGGAGGTTCTCATCCTGCCCCTGCACCTCCGAAGGCGTCTCTTTCTTCAGTTCCCCCGGTATTTCTCCTGTTCCTTTGCTTTTATTTGCTCCTAAATGCCACCGCTCTGTTTTGTCTGAAGCCCAGCTTTTCTTCATTTATTTCTTCAGGAACTTAGATCTAATCTCATCATCCCTGTTGATGACAAGCCTGGACTTGCTTTTCTCGGCCCAATGGGTGATGCTGATCCCACTGGAATGATTAATTTTGAAACCGGCCGAATCCCCTTCAAGCATGCCTCTTTGAATCTAGCCGATTGGGACAACTGCTTCAGGTCTTGGATAGGTTACACCAAAGGGTGGAGAGATTGGTATCGTAGAGTTTCTGCGAAGAACAGGGAATCTTGGGAGCAATATAAAATCAGTCAGTGCATCACCCTATCTTTATCTGAGATGTCCCGGAACGAATCTCTTTTGATAGCTGCTTCTTATTTCTGGTCTGATGCACTTAATGCCGTCTTGTTTGGCCATGGGCCGATGGCTCCAATTTTGGCCGATGTTCTCCTACTGACCAGCCTAGATGTCTCTTCTCCAGATGCCCTCTTTAGCCGCCGGAATGATAAACCTTCTCACCAGCTGAAAACCAAGAATATAGGTGGATGGTCCGGTTATATTGCTGAGCACAAGAAAGAGGGAACTGTGGGCCATAGGGAACATGTTGCTTTTCTGACCATGTGGCTTGAGAGATTTGTCTTCTGTGGCAAAACTTTTGGTCCTACTGCTAACTATCAGATAATAGCTGAATGGCTGGCTGACGGCAATTGCATCCCCCTTGGAAAATATCTCTTAGGTGCAGTTTATAACCTCCTTCACCAAGTGGCGGTTAGTTTGTCAACCAACTCCCCAATAGGCACCCCAGGAGGTCCTTGGTGGTTTATCAACATGTGGCTAAACCTTCATCTTCGAGATAGGTTGGAGCAAAATATTTTTGACATGACCTTCCCGGGAGACCAACCAGATGGCGTTCCGATTGTGAGGCGTCGATGTATGAACTTTGGAGAGGCCATTTCTGTTTTTCCAGGACACAAGAGAACTCCTTCTCGCATAGCAGAGCACTTCAGGAGCTTTTATCTCGGTTTCAACCCAGAATCCATTATCTGGTTTGCATATAGAGATGATGATACCTATTTTGAGATCACATTCAGCTTTGATGACATCCACAAGGATGATGAAGACAGGATTGCTTTTGTGGAAATGATTAAGCCAGGGTTTCTCCCTTCTTGTGTCTTTGAAAAGGATCAATCGGCCACTTATGAATTTTATAACCCTTCAGTGTGTGCTCGTCAGCTGGGGTTCGGCCAGTTGCCGATTGGCCTTTACTTTTCTGACTTGATTAAACCACGTTCCTAGTGGTACTTATTATCAGTGTCTCTTGGATCGGGTCCCTGATTCTGCCACCATTGATCTTGCTTCCTGGAGGTTTTCCAGCTTCACTTCTTCCCTCTTTAACATCTGGTGGGCGGAATGGTGTGATCACCTCTTCTGTGTCTCCCCAAGAATCTATTGTGAGAAGTTGGACCCTGCATATCATGCATCAGCTGATGAGGTAATTTTCTTCTGATCAGTTTAAGCATTTGCTCGATTGTATTTTGATTGCTGCATCCCCTTTTCAGCCTGAAACCACAGAACCTCCTGCTATCAGCAGAAGTGGCAAGCCGATTCATTATTGGCCACCAAGGCGAGTACCGTATATCGGCTACAATGCTCCTCCGATCTCTTCAGTCATGCAAGGCCCCAAGACCAATCTTGCTCCAGATAATTTACCTCTGTCGACCCTCAAGAGGAAAAGTGTGTCTAGCAAAGTTCTCACCCGCAGAACGAAGAAGAAGATCGACACCAAGGTTGTTAACATCTCGGATATGGCTGGAGTATTGGCAAATGCTTTTGTGGTGTTGATTATTTCTTGTCCTTTCTTTCCCTTTTACCGTCCTTTGATTAATCTGTCTGTTGTGCAGTCTTCAGGATTGATCGGTCAGGCAGAACTGGCCGCCACTGCTGATCTTAGTCAGGACAAGACCCTGGAATCGATCCAAGAGAGCCCGGCTGATGATGTTTTGATTTCGTCAACTGAGCAACCTGAAACTCATCAAAGGGCTGATGTCTCAGATGCTTCTGTTGGCCAACTTCAACATTCCCCTGAGCGGGTTGATCTTCATATTGAAAAACCAATCGAGGTAGAATCTTCATCAATTGTTTTCTCATTCTTCCTATCTTTAATTCCTTGTCTTTGTTCCAGGATGTCGTTGAGACGCCAGTTGATATTCAAAATAAGTCCTTGGATGACCTGCAACAGGATACTGGTGATCAATCATGATTGCCAATTATTGATGTTCCTGAATCAGAATCGGCTGAAAATCCGATTATTGAAGTACAGACAACTTCTCCTGCAGAGGTAAATTTCTTGATCTTCTCAGATTTCTTCTTCAACTCTTTTTGCTTATTCTTATTTTCTCTGCAGGCTCCACCAACCTTGCCTCTTGTTGTTCAAGGCGCATCGGCAGCCACTCTTCCATTTGATGTGAAAGCTAAACTGATTGAGGTACTCCCATTGCTGAACCAGGACATCAGCCAACTTGTACAAGATGCTGAGCCGATCAGAGCTATTTTAAGCAGATTCAAGGCCAGTTGCCCAGAGATCTCAAGGCAAAGATGCTTCAAGTTGCTTTTATTGAGAATCGGCAGCTTGTAGTCCAGGAGGCCCAAGATCGGCTGGATGAAAAGAAGCGCCAGGAGCGACTTACCCAGGATAGGGAGAACCTGGACAGTAGTATGGCCGATCTTGACAACAGGATTGAATTCCTGACTTCTTCTCGTTCTGATATTGTCAACAACATTGATCGTCTGAAGAGGCGTCGTGCTGAACTGATGAAAGAACTCGGTCAGGTTGAGCAAGATTTGGAAGCTGAAGAGTAGAAGCTCGCAGATCTCCCAGGCACCATAGCTACTATGCGAGAGCGGAGGGACTCCATCGCATAGCAAGCCCAAGCTCTTCGTGAACAAGAGCAGCCGATTCTTGGTTCGGCCGATGCTGATCGTCAGGAGATAGAAGCGGTCGACTAGCTGCGTCTGGACCTCATTAATGCCATCCATCTTTTGGGTATAGTTTAATATTTTATTTGTAATTTTCTGAACTATAATTGGCCTTTACTGGCCAACTTCCAACGCTCTGTATTAATCGTTTTGACCGAACGTTCCAATCGGCCTTTATAAGATGTCTAGATCTCTTTCGCCCTTTGGACCATACTTCTTTTTTACGATGGCCTCCTCATCTTCTTCTTCCGTGAATCAGGTTGGTTATTTCCTCCCTTCTTCTTGTCCGACCTCTTTCCTGATGTTTCTCTATCTTTCTCCCAGTCTCCAAATCGTGAAACCGTGGAAAGGATCGTGTCGAGCATCAACGCGTTTGGTGCAAATCAACCAACCCAACCATCCAGGCAAGAACGGGGTCTCCGTCTGGTGATTGCCAACGACGAGAAGAAGCTGGAAGTTCTCGAGGCTAGGAGGACGGCTCTTCTTCAAGAACTAGATTGCGTAGGTGAAGAGATAGCCCAAGTTAGAGCGGAATTAGATAAGGCAAAGAGTCTTCTTTGAATCTTGATGTATTATCAGCCGATGCGATCGGCTTATTTATGAATAAAATCATTATCCTTTTATTGGCATTGATGGATCTGAATGTACTGTTCTCCGATGATGGCTTTTCACCCACCTTTGTTGGTGCCTTTTACGATCTGATTCAACTGTCTGGCTATAAAATTGCGACTTGCTCCCATGTAACACCACAATCTTCTGACTACGAACCAGATCGGCTTCTATTAGGAATAAGAGGCAGGTCTCCTCCGGAGTGCTTCCAGGAAAATGCAACCATCCCCATTCCTTGACAAGTTTCTTCTTGAAATGTTCTTGCATCCAAATGATGCATCAAAGCTTGTCGTTGTTGCTGGAAATGTTGAGAGAGGGGAATCCTGATAGCCTCCCCTTCTGGAGTACAGAGTGGGGCCACACATTGTTATTCAATCCATCTTCAAAGCCAGCCCCTGATTTTCGGGAAATGCATCACTGTATGACTACCCATTGCTCAGTCTGAGACTTTCACGGGGAAACTGTTCCTGCTTTGACTGCATTGGATGCCCTTCATTTCCCCTTTTTCAATTCCCTCTTGTAGTTATCTCCTCTGCCATCTAGGGCTATAAATAGGCCTGAAGCTCGATGGAGAAAACTCACACTCATCGGCCATGGCGCAACCAACTCAGATAGATTATAGATTCTTGTTGTATGACTGTTCCCTTTTCCTCTTTTTCTTTCATAGCTAGAAGAATTCTTGTGAAGTAGTGTAGTGACCCCTCTTCTTCTTCGTCTCTTTTCGAAAAGCCAAGAGGCACTATAGCTAGAAGAATCCTTGTGAGGATCTGGCTTTAAGGGAAGGAGCAAGGTAGGGTGTCTTGCTACACATTTATCAGCGGAGGAACGTGCCAAAGGAACGGCCATCTTGGTCATCAACTCGGACTCCTTTCGGCGGAAGATTACAGAATCCAGTGAAGATCTTAATCTTTCGTTTCCTCTTCGCTGTGTCCTTCTCTCATTCATCGATTCAATATCCTCATCATACTGGAGATAGGACAAATGTATCCTTCGAGAACATATGTGATCTTCATGTCTGAGTTGTAATATCATTGCTGTAATCCAAAACAGAGGAAATGAAAATACATTCATTTTATACTAAGGGCGATATGTGTATCGGCCACAACCGAATAAATTAATTGTACATCAGTTTTTACATTTTTTGTACTAAAGGCGATTCTTTACAGATATCGGCTATTCTACTTAGAAACGATTACATCTGCAATCAGCTATAGCTCGAAAATCCAATCGGCTGATAGGCTCGATACGACAATCAGCTCATACAACTGTTGATATACTTGGGCGACCAATCCATCGGCTGTTGTGACTCCGTGCCCAAGCTTTCCTTCATCTTCAATGAGATGATCAATTAAATCTTGTCATCAGAGCCGACTGCTTGAACCGGCTTTAGTCCGAAATCGGACACTTTGAGATACTTGGTATCCCATGCTTTTCCAGATATGCAGCTTACTCGATCATAGGTCCATCCTTATGCTTCTGTAGCTGCTACTGTCAAGGAGGTTTCTCCCTTGACCATCTCCACTGAATCTCCGATCCATTGGATGATGCATTGATGCATTGTAGATGGTATGCAACAATTGGCATGTATCCAATCCCGACCCAACAGTAAATTATAAGACCCCCTCCCTTTAGTGACAAAGAAAGCGGTTGGAAAAGTCTTACTGCCGATGGTGAGCTCCACGCAGATTGCTCCTTGAGCCGGAGAGACATTGCCTTCAAAGTCTACCAGCATCATGTCGGTTTGGGTCAAATCTTCATCGGACTTCCCAATTTTGCGCAGCATGGTGTACGGCATGAAGTTGACTGCTGCTCCTCCATCTACAAGCATCCTGGTGACTGGTTTCCCATTGACAAAACCTTTGAGAAACAATGCCTTCAAGTGTTGTCTCTTTTCATCTTCTGGCTTCTCAAAGATAGCTTGTGTAGGTTCCAGTGTTAATTGAGCCATGCCACGTTCTTCATCGGACACATCCGAATCAACCGGAGCCATGAACTCTTTTGGTAGAAGGACAACCATATTTATATCAGCTTGTGGTTTATTATCCTTCCCATCATCGGCCTTAGGCTTTGGACGCCATACTTTAGACCGAACCTTCTTCTTGTCCAGCACGCGTCTTTCTGCTTCTTCTTGCTGTTCTAGCTGGCGTAGGTGTTGGACTCTCCTCTTCTGGGACTTGGTCAAACCATCTGGACACCATTGTGGTTGGGCTTCTTGTATGGTCGGTTTGACTCTTCATTGTCCAGTTGTAGAGTACGTCGGCGTTCAGGAGCTCGGCACATGATATCTTCATCAGGGACCAGAGAATCCGCCATCTCTTCCAGTTGATTGTTTGACTTTTCATTGACTCGGCCTTCTAGCCGATCATGAACAATGGCCTTGCCCCCCAGCCGATCGTGGACGCTGGCCTTGCCCCCCAGCCGATCGTAGACTGAGACCCGTTGATTGCTGAATTCACGGTGATCCCCAGCTGCAGGCCTTCTGTCGTTGAAGCAAACCCTCTTAGATGAGTTGCTATTATTGTAAGCCCCATTGCACTCTGGACAATTTTCTGCCGTCGGCAGCCTGATTCCTTCTTCCCAGCAGTACTTGAAGAACGGACATCTCCAATGTCCTTTATTGCGTCATGCCCACTCCTCTCTTCCCTTTGCTTTCTCTTGTTGTCGCTGAAACTTGTTGATCAGCATCTGGGACGTGACAGGTCGGCGTGGCTTCAGGACTTCTTCTTCAAGTAGCAACCCTTTTCCTTTGACATCGGTAGCGGTTGCTTGCACCTTGGGATCGACAACTCCTTTATTTTGAGCCGATTCAGACGTCAGCAGCTTAACCTGTGACGTGTCCTTGCTAGACACTTCAACTGTATTGGTTGGGAAGGGGTGCTGATCAATCTTCATCAGCTTTTCAGCTTTGGTATGGGTTTCAAACTTGAGTTTCCCTTGCTCAATAGCTGATTGAATCTGTTGTCTGAAGATCTTGCAATCATTAGTGTCGTGAGACGTTGCATTATGCCACTTGCAATACTTCATTCTCTTGAGCTCTTCTGCAGATGGTATAGTATGGAATTGGGAGAGCTTGATCTGCCCTTGCTGAAGCAACAGATCAAATATCTTATCGGCCTTAGTGATATCAAAGCCGAATTTTTCTGGTTCCTTCTTACCAAAGGGACAGGACACCGTCTTCTTGCCTTTGACCCATTCTGCAAGCCCTATCATGTTATCTTCATCTTCTGAGTCAGAATAATCCACATAAGACACCTTCTTTTGAAAGTTCCTTCTAGGCTCATAGGATTTTGCAGTCTCCTGACTCATTCAGCTGACCAATTGGCTGAGACTCTCGAAGTCATGTGATGCATACTTCTCCCTCAAGGTTGGCAAGAGACCTTGGAATGCCAACTCAGCCAGTTGTTTATCTCCCAGGTTTAGACTATAACATTTATTCCTAACTTCCCTGAATCTCTGAACGAATCCAGTAACTGTTTCATCGTTCCTTTGCTTGAGTCTGGTCAGATCAGTAATCTTCATCTCATGGATGCCAGAGAAGAAATAATTGTGGAACTGCTACTCCAGATCAGACCACTTGATGATGGAGTTAGATGGCAATGAGGTAAACCATGAGAATGCTGTCCCTGAGAGAGATGAAGAGAATAACCATATCCTAAGTGCATCAACATTCCCTGCTTCTCCACACTGGATGATGAACCGAGTGATGTGCTCCATTGTGGATGTATCATCTTGTCCAGAGAACTTAGTGAAGTCTGGTACTTTGAATCTTGGAGGGAAAGGTATCTGATCATAGCCAGATGGATACGGTGTTCTGTACATGCAGGATTGCTGCTTAGGTTTCATCCCATATTGCTTCTGCAGCATCTCTGAAAAGTGGTCAATCAATTCCTGCTTTACGTGAGACTTCAACTCAGCAGATATCTGTCCAATTGCTTGCACTTCAGCTGATGGAGTCTCTGGAGGTTGTTCTTCTGAGGTTCTTGGCTGTGGGTTTGGTGTCGTTGACGACCTTGCTCCAGAAGAAACATGTGTATTCGATTGACCCGTCATAGGTGGAATCTGTCCGATCGGCTGATCAGCCGATGGAACTGGCTGATGCAAGTTCAACTGGCCCGAGATAGCCAATTGATTTAGGAGCATTTGCATCACTTGAGTAGGATCCACCTGTTGCAGTGGTATTGCTGGCTGTCCTGTCACCCCTTGGTTGATCGGCTGCTGAGGCGACGATCTTGTGTGAGCAACTGTATTAGCCGGGGTTAAGACAAGCTGCATTGACGTTGACTGTTGTAGTGGGGCAGTCTGCACAGGCATCCCTAACATCGGCTGCTGAGCTGATTTTTGAGATTGAACAGGAGCTTTCCTTTCTGTTGGTATGACCATATGAGCATGAGCTGGACTGATCTTGACTCTTTCAAAAGCCTTGCTCCCGTGATTGAAGTAGACAAACTCTACTCCCTCCTTAGTCATATGCACAGTCCCTGGAGTACCTCCAAATATAGCTTGATAAGATTGCGGGTACTTCACTTCTGGAACTTCCTCAGGCTGAGATTCAAAGAAATTTGAGATATTAGTCTCAAAATGATCGCAAGGCAAATCCCATCCTGTAAGATTTCCATCCTGATCTCTCATTGTAGGATACTTCTGATGATGATTCTGCACTGAGAATGTCTGATCCTGAGTCTTGGACTGTGCTGAATGTGTTTGGACCACTGGCATTGTGACAGCAGGGTCTTTGGACTTATCTCCAATACTCTGATTCTGAATCGGCTGGGAATCCGATGAAGAACCAGGAGCAGTTGCATTGATCTGTGGAGACGGTGTAACCCCTACTGTTGGATCATCAATCGGCAGAGAGGCCAATTGGTCTTTTTGGAACACTGGAGGAGTTCGATTTGGTTGGAAGTATGCAGGCCCAAGGTATCCTCCTTCTGCTCCTTTCTTGAGTGTTTCAGTCAGACAATTCTGGATGGTGTTGGCGAGCACTTTAGCTTGATCAATCATTGTCTGATGCATCGCCTTGTTCATCATATCTTGAAGCCCTTCGGGATCAGCTGAGAAGGTGACCTGCTTAGGTGTTGGCAAAGGATTTTTCTTGTAAACTCCACCTTTAGTCTGGCCGTATGACGCCAAGCATAGTTCTTCACAATGCTTCATGTGAGCTTCAAACTCTGCCTTGTCTGCATCTTTCAGCTGATCCCTAGTGATTGTCTGAACGTTGCTCTGGTCAACTTCGTTACTTTTTGAGTTCTTCGTCATTGTTGACTTTTTCGTGTCCCACTGGGCGTTCCAAAAGTGTGTTGACGCGAAAATAGGACGTCACCTCCGCGCGCGACACACGTGACTCCCCGGTCTGTAGCGAGGCGTGCCAGCCAATCTGACCTATTGATTGACAATGGAAAATATTAGGGATCAGCTAGAGAACCGATGGCCTTGCAGCGACACGTGTACCAGCCAATCGGCCGATACGAGTAAGCGGGATCGGCCGGCTCGAGAGCGACCGAAGCGCGGGTGCGTCAGTAGATAGATCGGCTAGAATCGGCTGATCGTGACGTCAGCACTCGAGTAGGTCGGAATTGGCTGTAGTGGAAGCCGATAGGATCTAGATCGAGTGGGATAATTGGTGATAATAGCTAAAAACCACAAGAATTGGTACAAAAACTTGCAGATCTAGCTAATATCAGTAAGGGGTGAATAAAGAACTAGACGAAACCTCAGCGATGCGCCCGGAGGTTAAAGCCTAGGGTTATTCGGTAAAACGGTACTCACAAGCTTGCCGGAGATCGATCGATGCAGCCCGACGAACTTGAAGGACGACGTTGTAGAAAAGAGAAAAAACGCAATGGCGAAGTCGCCGAAAAGTAGATGCTGTAAAGTAGATGCTGTAAATTGTAAAGGGTTTGCCCGGAGGCGATTTGTTTGATATTGGTGTGTACACTTTTTCCCGACCACGCAGGGTCACTATTTATGTCCTGAGGACAACCCGACTCCTAGCCGATTACGGCACTGTTTACTTACATCTAAAGAAAACAAACACTACTAAAAATAGAAAAGGACTCTCGCAGAAGTCAAAACTCCCTAAAACTGACTCTTTGACCCGTTGTCAATCGTGGATTGACCCGCCTCCACCGTGCTTTCCTTCTGGCGTATCTCCTTGATTACCGCCTTCTTTCTTTCCATCGGCCGATCCTCCGGTTGACCATCGGCCGATTGGTTGACCTGCCAGTCCGTCGATAGAGTTGGACTTCTTTGACCATCGGCGGGTCCTGTTGATTATCCTTCTCTCTCTTTAATCGGCCGGTTGCCTTGTTTCTTCATCGGCTGCTCCTTCTTATCCTTTTTGACCTGTTTTTTCCAAAAAATGGTGTCAACAGCCGCCATTAGTGTTTTGCTAAGGTGAAGTTCTAGTATCCGTGGGGTCTCGAAGTATCATATCCAAGCCTTAACCGAGGGAAGCAATGCAACTCATCTACATGTTATGATTGGCAATATGGAGTGACTTGTGGATCCAAGTGTGCATTCTTATGCTAGATGGAAAGATCCTACGTCACTAGCTCAAGTATGGACGTGCTCAAGACATAGGCTAAGTTGAAAGCCCTCAAGTGGAAATTGTTCAAGTATGGCAAGGTTGAAGACATTCAAGCTCAAGAGGTTTTCACGGTGTTCTTATCTAATCTTGAGCATACGTATGTCGTACTATCAAGAGGGATGCAACATTAGCGAGTTGACCAAAGTCAAAGTGCTCATTAGTTGACCTAAGTGAGAATTAGTCTTGAGAGCCTAAGAGTGTGCTAACAAACCCTCCTAACCTAACCTGAGCCACTTCATCTCTTTGGTGAAGTGTTGGAGCGAAAGAAAGGGTTTTGGGGGTGTCACAGGCCTGACCGGTGCCGCTAGCCCAACGGCTAGTTTTTCAAACACCGGTCTAACCGGTGTGGGGCACCGGTCTGACCAGTGCCGCCCGATAGCTAACGTCTAATTTTCTCCTTTGAAGGGTATAAATACCCTAAGCCTCCTACAGTGGAGGGTTGCTGTTTCTAGTGGTTGTGCTGAGCTCCTAAGCCAATTCTTGCAAGCCCTAAGCCTTAGTGGCTCTCCCCAACCTCTCTTTGTGAGATTTGTGGATTCAAGCCATATCCTTTGTGTTGGGTTGAGAGAGTGAGCTCAAGAGTGTTTTTGTGAGCTAACAAGAGCATTCCCATAGCTTGAGCACTTCGATTTCGCGTCTACAAGCTTTGAAGCATTTGTTACTCTTGGAGGTTTGCCTCCTAGATGGCTAGGCGTCGCCGGCTAGCTCCCAAGGTTGTGGTGAGCAGCGAGAACTTTGTGAGGGTTGTGATCTTGCCTCTTCACGAAAAAGATCGCCTTAGTGGAAATAATGAAAGTGGTTGAAAGAGACCCGGCTTGTTGTGGGAAATTTCCCTTACAAACTCCTCAACGGAGACGTAGCCTTTCCTTAGTGGGAGGTGAACTTCGGGAAACAAATCATTGCATCTCTTTGTGGTTTGCCTCTCTAAGTTGCTTTTTAGCATATTTGATTTGCTTCCGCTTCGATCTACTTGGGTGTGCTACTTGTGTATGTGCAGGGCTCATTACCTTGCTTGTGATGATCTACCAAGGCCACTCACCAAGTTTGGTTCGTGCTAGAAGTCAAGAAGAGCTTGAAGTTGTTTTTGCAGGTGCTCTGTGCTACACCGGTCTGACCGGTGCTAGGCAACAGTCTGACCGGTGCCTCTTGTGAAGCGCAGTTAGTGACCGGTCTGACCGGTCATCGCCACCGGTCTGACCGGTGGACACTGGCAGCTCAAGTTTTCGCGGAAGAAAAGTTAAAGTTGGTCATCACGCCTATTCACCCCCCTCTAGGCGACATCAAGGTCCTTTCAATTGGTATCAGAGCCAAGTGCTCCGATTTGAGCTAAACCTCTTGGAGTTTGACGATGTCGACAACTCGTGAGGTACCGTTTGAGCCTCTAGCTCTAGATGGCTCAAACTATGCATCTTGGTCAATTCATGTACTCAATTGTATTAGGACCATGGGTCCACTTGCTGAGAAGATTGTTGTTGCTAGCATTCTACCTCCTCACCTTAGGGAAAACAAAATTGACTTGTCAAAATCATCCATAGAGGACTTAGAGTTTTGGCAATGCAACTCTCGAGTATTTAACTACATTTGTAGTACTTTGAGTGATGATGTGCAGGACTTCATCTATGAAAAACTTGAGATTGATGCACACACCATTTGGGGAATACTTCGAGAAGAATATGAGAAGCCCAAATGGATTGATCAAGAGCAAACCATGGAGAAGGCACTTGAGGAGAGCTCAAAGTCCTCATTCAACATCATTGAGCATGAAGTGTCACTTCCCAAGCAAGGAGATGGCCAAAGAAGCGAAGATACTGCCCCTCTGTAGGGACCGGTCAGACCGGTGTGCTTGACCGGTCAGACCGGCGCCGGCAGAGGGACCAAGACTTGCTTGATGGCCAAGAAGGAAAAGAAGAAAAGAACCAAGGGAGGAAAGATTGAGAAGAATGAAGCTTCAAGCTCCTTGGCCAAGGAACTTGAGGCTCTCAAATCCGAGAATGCCTCCTTGGTTTGTAAGTATGATTCACTCGCTAGGCAATATGATAAGGTTGTCAAATCCTTTGCTTGTGTAGCTGCAGTGGATCAAGAAAATGAAGTGCTTGAAGAAAAATTAGGGAAGCTCACTAGTGAGCATATGGTTCTACAAGCAAAACACAATGAACTTGAGTGTTCTCATGATAAGCTTGTAGATTCTTACGCAACACTAGAGATAGCTCATGAGGTTGTGCTTTCTTCGGTAAAATTTATGCAACCTCTATCTCACACATGCACATGCTCACAAGTTCAAATTGATTTGTCTTGCACTAATGATTGTTTCTCTCAAGCAAGTCAATCTAGCATTGAGCATGTATTTGTAGAATCTTGTGATGACCTCATTACTAAGGAAAATGATGAACTCAAGCAAGAGGTTGAAAAGCTTCAAAGAGACTTGTATGTGTTGAAGGAGAAGAGCAAAGTGCAACCTTCTCAAGATAACCGTGATGACATGGTGAAGAAGCTTGAGAAGGGATCAACCATTGCTAGTTCAACTTCTCAACAACATACCAAGACCCACAAGAACAAGATTCAAGAAAAGAGCAAAGTTGAGCATGTCAAGTCTCTCCATTGCCCAACCAAGCACAAGGTACAAGAAACACTCTCCAAGAAGCCGAGAAGCTCAAACAAGTGGAGAGTGTGCTACAAATGCAGAGAGAAGGGACACTTTGCCGACGCTTGCCCGAGCACCATAGCAAGTAGTGGCTCTGACCGTGACCGGTCAGACCGGTGCACCCCACCGGTCAGACCGGTGTCGGCCAGGTCAGCTACAACTCAAGGCAACAAGGCAAAGAAGACCCCTTATCCAAGAACAAGGCTCAGAAGTAAGCAAGGACAAGAAATTACAAGGAATGGTGTGCCCAACAAGGACAAAAGCCGCATTTGCTATGCATGTCGTCAAAAGGGTCATATGGACAAAGATTGCCCAAAAGGTAACATCCCTAAATCAAACCTTGTCCATTATGATTTCAATAAGCTTAGGAATGATAATAATGGGACTTGTGCTATGAGGAAGATTAGTTCACCTCAAACTAGTATGAGAACCATTTGGATTCCTAAGCACCTTGTGACTAACCTCGTAGGACCCAACAAGTGTTGGGTACCAAGAAACGCTTGCTGAGCTTGCAGGTTGGAAGAGATGCATTGAACACATGGCTAGAAGAGATGGAAATCACCTTTGATCTAGTGGCCATGTGGAGGGCAAATTTATATAAATCTTGACATCAATGACATCTCGATAACTAGTGCTCATTGTTGAGTCTAAGTCACTCTTGGTTCTTAGTGAACACTCATGTGACACATGTCTTGTGCAAGTGAAACATGAGGTAGTGACTTTGACATTTGTATGGAAATTTATCCTCTCATCCCATTCGATGCTTTTAATAGCTCTCTAGTAGAGCATTGCCTTGTCTCTGTTGCAGACCTTAAATTAGTGATGTGTTCACACAACCAAGGGACAAAGAGGGCAAAAATCACCAAAAGTTGAGCATCGGGGGTCACCGGTCTGACCGGTGACAGGCACCGGTCTGACCGGTGCCGGCCACTTGAGCTAGGGTCGGGTGACCTGGCCCCTACGCTCGGGTGACCCGGTGCGTCTCTGTTCGTTGGCGGGTGACCCGAGCCCTAGGGCCGGATGACCCGGGATTGGACTGTTTTTTTATGAAAATTGGTGATTTGGCATCGAAGGTGATGAGATACTCGACACATTTCAATTGACAAAATATTTATGTGTCTTGACCAAGTTTGGAATGAGCCTCACCATATTCTTAATTGAATAAAGTGCTTTGTTCGAGAAATTCAAATACCTCTAGCACTACTTAAGGGGGAGCTCATTACCATATTCTTAATGAGGCGTCCTTCAGTTGTAGTAGACAAGCTATTGGCATACCACTCATCACTAACAAATAGATTTTTCAGACCCTGCTTGTGTCTATGCATGCTTGCCAATGTGAGAAATGAAGTAGCAAACCTAGTCACAGCAGGCCTTACAAGATCTCCACCAATCTTACATCTCATTAGATCATGGATCCTTCCATGCTTGTAGATGAATCTTGACACCTTCTTTGCCCAACCGATGCAAGTTTCGAAGTCATTTATCTTCCCAATGTCCTCCAACATCAAGTCCAAACAATGGGCAGCGCAAGGTGTCCAAAACAAGTGAGGTATCCTCTCCATTAGCATTCTTCCTGCTGCCTTGAAATTGGATCCATTATCTGTGACAAGCTGCACCACATGTTGCCTGCCAACATTGTCGATTTGTTTCTCCAACAAGTCTGCTAGCATATTTGCATTTGCTACCACACCAGAAGCATCCACTGATCCTAAGAAAAAGGTCCCTGCTGGACTGTTGGCAAGAAAGTTGATGAGATGTCGATGACTTGTATCAGTCCACCCATCGGACATGATTGTACAACCATATTCCTTCCAAGCCTCCTCATGTTTCCTTCTTAGCTCTGTTGTCCTATCCACTGCTCTTTCAAGCAATGGAACCCTGAACTGATGATATGATGCTGAGCGGTACCCAGGACCATATTGACCAATGGACTCAAGCATAATCTCCCGACTTCTAGAGTTAACGACATTGAGTGGTATACTATTCTCATAAAGAAAATTAGCAACATGATCATCTACAATTTGTTTGGCCTCCTTATCTTTTTTTGTGCAATGCTCAAGAGTAGGCTGAGTCATCTTGGACTTATGCCTCTTTGCCACTACTACTTCTGGTGTGTCGCAAAGCATGGAACTCACTGCCTTGGAATACTTCTGAGTTTGTGGTTTTACTGGACCAGAAACCATGAAGGAGGTGAGACTAGCTTGAGCAATTTTCTTCTGTTGCTTTAACCTTGTCCCAGAACTTGGTACTTGTACTACTACTTGTTCAGCACTTGGTTCACCCTGTTCATTTGCATTTCCTTCACCCTGTTGTTCACCATCTTCATTCATTGGCATTACAATCACATTCCTTGCAGTCAGTTTCAACCTATCATGCATCTCTCTCCTAACTATCTCAGGTGCATATGGACATTTCTCTGCATCAGAAAAACCACCAGCAAGATGTTGCTTGAACCTGGTCACTCCTGAAGAAACTACAGTGCTGCAAAATATGCATTGAATAAAATCCTTCTTCGTTGTATCCGCCATGAACCCATATTTCCATCCTGGGTCTTTGGATTTGGCCTTTCTCTTAGGATCTTTAGCTTGCTCTGTAATTTCCGATGGCAGTTTAGCTATGGATTTTTCAGCTAGGGATGAACCATCTGCAGGAGCTGAGGAAGCAGAGGTAGGAACACTTGATGAACCAACAACATCTGCTTTAGGGTCAGGCATTATCACTTCCACCACAGAATGCCGCCTATCAACATCTGTACATACAAATGTTTGCATTTTAGTGGATGTCATAAATCGTGAGCTAAATTAGTACTTGTTAGAGAAGAGCAAAATAAGAAATCAGTTTGAAAGAAGCAACATATCGGTACAGTATAGGGACATGCATAATAAGATTAGTACTTGTTAGAGCACTCATTCTCTAGCCTATAGGGACAATACAGGGACAGCCAGGCTAAATTAGTACTCGTTACTTGTTAGAGCAGAGCAAAATAAGATTAGGTCACTAACCTTCAGAGGAGGAACTCATTCTTATGCCTGGCCAGCAGCGGATGGCTACAGGACCGACGGGAGGTTGCTGGTGCTGGCCGCTGGCGGCAGCGACGACGGGAATCCGGATCAGGAGGTGGCTACTGGTGCTGGTCGCTGGCGGCGGTGACGACGGGATCGGGAGGTGGCTGCTAGCCTGTGGACTTGTGGAGTGTGGAGTGTGGAGTGTGGACTGTGTGGGAGTATATCCGCAACCTAATGGGACAAAACAATCTAAGCTCATGTGTGTTTCAGCCCAAGCGCCCAACAATTTGGTCTCTG
This sequence comes from Cenchrus fungigraminus, assembly GCA_036936925.1. Classification (NCBI taxonomy): domain Eukaryota; kingdom Viridiplantae; phylum Streptophyta; class Magnoliopsida; order Poales; family Poaceae; genus Cenchrus; species Cenchrus fungigraminus. The sequence goes on along the minus strand of CM072773.1, from coordinate 137,249,104 downwards.
AAACTAATCGCCCCAAGTCAAGTCGGACGACTAATCGTGATTAATTCATGATTAATCGGACGATAAGCTTTCTAATCACTCAAATCGGGTCGCTGGTACTTATCAGTAGGTGCTGAGCGATAAGGGCGATTAATCGTGATTAATCAGACGATTTAAAAACATTGCTGCTGGTATTGGCTTAGCTTTCTTGCTTTGCTAGCCAGATTGGAAACGGCGATCAGATCTTGTTCGCTCGGCCTAACGCTGCGAGCCTGTGGCGATTTCCTTCGTTCGTATACACACACAAGATACGACATCATCAACACTAGTTCTTTAGAAAAATGCCTTTGTTAGTTTGTTATTACACCTGCGTGTAACCAATAATGTATCTCTGACCCAATTTCTCGAGGTCCAAGGCAATTGCACGTTAGGCCCAAAATTCTGTGCGCCTTGCGCACGTCTGCGTTCCTCCTGGTGATTACTGATGCAGACGGTAACGAAGCACAAACTCTTACTAGGAGTCTATAGGACCAAACGAGGCGCAATGCTAAAGATGGGCATGGGGCGGGTCGATCCGCCGGTTCGTCGACCCGAACCAATCGACCGGCGCGACGCCGATGGATACTACCACGCCGTGCTGCCGCTACTTCCTCTGCCACAGCTTTCTCTCCAAGGTGCGGTTCTGGCTTCGAGAGCGCGAGAAGCCGCTGATATGGAGCCGAGTCGATCGCATCTCTTGGGAGCTGATATGCAGCTTGTGCTCCACATAAATTCGAGATCACCATGATGCTGACGAGATGATAGAAATACGGATCGACCCGTACGATCCGTTGGTTTTCACGGAGCGGCCTTAGGTTCGATCCATATATCCATACTTATCAAATGGTTGACGCGGAGCTCCATTGGTGCGTCTAAGGTTGACCCACACCCATGTTTACGCAATGCGCCTACGGCAAAATAAGAGTGCATCGAGAGATGGCATCTTCTTCGACTGCGGAGGTGGGTGCGTGGCGGCGGTAGGCTGTTCTTAGATGGATCTTGTTGTAGTGGATCTTTGGGTTGTTTTGATTTGCTCTCAATTCCGCTGGCAAAAATTTGAGATACAAGCTTTTCTCAGGTTTGATATGAGTCGTCCACGAGCACCCTGCTGTGTGATTCCCACCCACCCTTTGCTTGCTTTCAACCACGGCGCCTCTCAGACCCAATTCGTCCTCGGCGCCATGTCAGAGTATGACAAGAAGGATGAGAAACGATGGGAGCAGGTGCTGGAGTCCTCGGCTTGATCTGCCGCGCGTCACAGATGTTTGGGTTCAGATCTCGAGTTCTCAACACTCAAAGCTGTCGATCAAGACGTACTCTCACACAGGAGTGCCTGGTGAAGGCACACCCTTGGGTACACAAGGGAGCACGTCGCTTGTGGTTGTCGGGGTCTGCGTGCGGCATGCACAGTACACTTTGCGAAATTAACTGAGCATAGACTCTCAAACAGGAGCAAGAAGGCGAGCAGTACAAATGGAGATTCGATATATTAGTTGTAGATGCTGCATTCTCTCACATTATTTGCATCATATACATGAAGATATAAGGCACTCACTTTAATTACAATCCATATACATGAACATAAGGTGACATTTACTATGCTCGTAACTGGTAAAAAGGAAAATATACACACTAGCTTTATTTCCATTGTAGCGCTCAATTATAGCATGGTGGGAATTTACTAGGCGTGATAGTCTGCTTTGAAGCTTCCCAATGTAAAAAACAGGCACACATGCTTTGCCATATTCTTCATGACTTCTTAAATAGTAGAGCAAAGAACACCCCCCAGAGGCCTACAACAAACCCTGATAAAAGTCCAAAAATAAAAGAACAATGGTTCTGAATTCTTTCCACTTGCCATTTCATTGCCATTATCATGATCAGTAGTATTTCCTGTGCAATTCCTCCGAAGAGGAGCTCCACATAGATTAGTATTCCCATCATACATAGTTGGGTAGCTGTCGTAGACGGTCTCAAGTTGATGCCCAGATGGTATTTTTCCTGATAGATTGTTATATGACAAGTCCAAGGTGCTTAGAAATGTCAAGTCTGACAAGCTTGCTGGGATTTCACCAGAAAGACCGTTCCATGAGAAGTCAACTGATTCGACTAATTCCATGGCCCCAATATTCTCTGGAATGTTTCCTCTCAAGCAATTCCGTGACAAATTTAAATATATCAATCCATCAAGAGCAGTTATTTCATCTGGAAATCCTCCAGTTAAGCGGTTGAGAGACAAGTCGATGCCAGCCACATAAGCAATACTGTATGCGACATACTTTTGTTGTTGATGCTGCATCGCTACTGACAAAATACCAGAGAACTTTAGCCAACCTACGCACCAATCAGGTATAGATAGGGGTGGATGTGTTTTTGTCATTGCCATTAGGTTTGACAATGACTGAGGTATGGATCCTGATATACTGTTCACCGCTAAATTCAAGACTTGAAGTTGTCTAAGATTTGTAATGTTCACTGGAATATCCCCATAGAACGTGTTGTGGCTCAGATCTAGGAATCGCAAGTTCACCAGGTCTCCAATCCACATCGGTAGTGGTTCCATAAAATTTGTTCCATGAAAGATCAAGTAAAGTTAGATTGGGAAAGCTTTGGAGCTAGGATGGGAAATTTCCAGAAAATTCGTTGTTACTTATTAGGAGCAGGGCATGTATGCTTGGCATCAGGGAACACACAGGAACAAGGCCAGTAATGTTATTAGAGGATAGAACTAGTACTTCAATGTTTGGAGCTAATGGCAAATGCCCAGACAAGAAGTTCTCGGAGACGTCCAATATCTTGAGACCTCTTGGAAGCAATGGCATCTGGCCGCTAAGTTGGTTGGAACTGAGAAATAATTCTTCTAGACGAGTGAAATTTTGTAGCCCTGGTGATATAGATCCAGTAATGCTGTTGTTATACAGGCTAAGGGAGGTTAAGCTGCTTAAGTGGTCCATCATTTGTGGCAGTATTCCTGTCATGTTATTGTCATTCAAACTTAAGCAGTATAATTTTCTAGAACATCGTGGCATTTTGTCTATGAACTCTGTTATGTTCCCAGATGACAGGCTCCAAGATTGGCAAGCTGAGCAGGCATTCTAATTGCAGGCAGCAGCTGCAAAAACGAGAGATCGAGATATCGCAAGTTTTTGAAAGAAAACAGGTACTCAGGGAAACGACCATCATGCACAGATAAGTAGTCGTTGGCACTTACTCGAGATGCTCCAGAGACTGTAAGGAAGGACTTATCTCGCCTGCCAAATCTTCAAAGCCCAGATCAAGCTTTAGGACATGGCCGGTTTGGTTGCTGCACTCGACGCCCGTCCACCGGCAGCAGTCGACATGATGCCGCCCTCGTTGCCACGACTCTAGGATGCCGTGAGGGTCGCTGGTGATGTTTTTCTTGAAGGCCAGCAACGCGTCCCTCTCGTGCGGCAAGCACCTCACGCCGCCGGTAGCACGGTTCGTAGGCAGTGCGTGCGACGCCGGCAAGAAGCTCCGAGAGGCGGCGGCGGCGGCGGCGGCCAAGACGATAAGCAGCAACAACTTGGCAGCGGAGCGATGCATAGTGGGCGTAGGCGTAAATGGTGGCATGCGCAGTATACTTGGGGCCTGTTTAGTTGGTGGAAAATTTGCCAGTTTGTTTGTGGTAAATATTGTCTAATCATGAACTAATTAGGCTCAAAAGATTCGGTTCGTGATGTACAACAGAACTGTGTGATTAGTTAATTTTTTACCTACATTTACTACTCCGAACATATGTCTTTTGATGTATTTAATGTGATGTGATGGAGATAGAGTTGAAAAAATAGCAAAATTTTTGCTAAAAAACAGCCAACTAAACACCCCCTTGGCATTGACAATCAGCTTTCTGAGTTTCTGGTGGTATACAGTGCTAGTTGGTCGGAGCTTTGGCCTTTGTGCCTGCGTGCTCTTAATATAGTCAGTCCTGCTGCGATCCAAAGGTATGGTTGACTAGTTGACTGATGAGTTTATTACACGGGAAAGACCGGGGGACCGCAGCATGTTCCGAACGGTCCGGATCAGATGGTACAGTAATAACTGTAATTTTACCACTACGCCGATTAGGTCAGTCTCAGTGGGGTTTCATGGGTATTAAATAGGCTGCCATGTAAGCACTTTTGATGATGTAGCAGTGTATTAATGAAGAGAGAGGTAAAATAAGTTTCATGAGGATGAAACCCTCCCTACACTGTTACCTAGACAACTTGTGTCTTGCATGCAACCTAGAAAACAACAATAGATGAAATTATGCATTGAGAGGGAGGTGTTTCATTATAGTTTTAAATGTTTTTAGATGATGTGTCACTCTAGGTAATCGTGTTCATGACATCTCCACTGAGACTGACCTTAGATACTTGTATACTCCGTATAAGAGCAAGGTTAATAAGCCCGCCCGCTTGCCGGCGACTCACGGAGTCACGGTCCATCTCATCCGACGCGCTGCGCTGGTTGTGGTAGGCTCCACCATGTTTAATGCGCTGCAAGCTGCGTGAGTGAATGGGAGGGCAGGGATCATCGTAGTTAATGCATACGCCCGCTTAGGCTGCCGTCTCGCGAAACGCCCGATCCTCTCTCTTTCCTCGCTTCTCTCTCTGCCAGCAAAGAAAAACATGACGTGGAGTGGCATTTCGCCCGCCGACGTGGCTCCACTATACTTGCTCTAAGATGCATATAGATGCGAGGAACAGGATGCATGGCTACCGGCGTGTGGCTGGCGTTGCTGATGCCGTCGGCAAAACGCCTGAAGTCCATTCCTGTCGGAGGATGGTCAAGTCAATAGCTCATGTACCAGTTTCAAGACTTGAAGTCAGTCAATTAAGCTAGCACACAATACGAGCGAGCCGAAGGACCGAAAAGAACACGAGGCAATCGAAAACTACCTGACACAGGAGGAGAAACTAATCTACAGAATTACAAAGAAACTACTTATTTGAAAGCATCTTGGACTTTTATACTTTGTAGCTGGTGTTAATACCTTTTGAGTCCTTATCGCAAAGGTAAAGAATAATTCCACGTCAAGAAGGAATCCCATTCGTGGAACCTTCCCTCTATTTTTCTATCCACCACTTTTTGAAAAGACACGCCTAGCTAAGATGCTCAAGTAAGTTTCATATTCTTTTATGTTACAAAGACCGGGACCGCCTGAGCTCAGCACATGGTGCTGGCGCAAGGAGTCTCCCCTTGCTTTCGAAAGTAGGGGAGTAGGAAGCATCTTGATATAATTTGTATCTGAGTTGTGTATTATCTTTTGAGTCCTTAGTTGTAAAGGTAAAAGATAATTCCACGTCAAGAAGGAATCCCATTCGTGGAACCTTCCCTCTATTTTTCGCCCACCGCTTTTTGATAAGACACGACTAAGATGCCCAAGTAAGTTTCACAATCTTTTATGTTACAAAGATCGGGACCGCCCGAGCTCAGAACATCGTGCTGGCGCAAGGAGTCGCTCCCTTGCTTTCGACAAGTAGGGGTGTAGGAGGATCTTGGACTTTTATAATTTGTATTTGAGTTGTGTTAATACCTTTTGAGTCCTTGATCGCAAAGGTAAAGGATAATTTCAGGTCAACAAGGAATCTCATTCGTGGAACCTTCCCTCTATTTTTTCGCCCACCGCTTTCCGATAAGACACACCTAAGATGTCCAAGTAAGTTTCACAATGTTTTATGTTGATAATACGGTACGATGTACCTTGTCTGCACTTTATAGCCAACTGAAGTTATCTCGGATAACTAGAAGATCAAGGAACATTGCTAGTAGATTTAACCCTATTCTAGGCTCACATCAATTATTTTTTTAATAAAAGCTCACATCGATCAATTCACCAAGCACAAATTTATCTCAATACGTAGGCACGAAGGCACCTTCTCTGCATGCAACCGTCAAGCACCTTAGATCCAATTCACAAAGAGAGGCTTGCGACGGACGGGTATTAATGAGTGTTTGGTTCTCAAAATTTATAATAAGTCTCGTCACATATCAAATGGAACAAAACTATCTGGGAAGACTAAACTAATTACTAGTTTTTTACAGAAGACGAATCTAATGAGCATTATTAATCCATGATTACCACATGTTACATTGTTTAATTACAACTTAAATAGACTTATTCATCTTGCGAAAAAGCCTAAAGTTATAAAATTGGTTATATCATTGATCTACATTTAATACTCTTAATCAACCTCATAGCATCCGATGGAATGGATCTTTACACTTATTACTGCAGGAAGTAAACCTGATCTTAATCTCGATCTGAATCACTCCTCATGACAGGCTGGAAAACTGATTGCACCGGAGATTGGTCATGATTGACCGCACATAGCCATAGTGTTATAAATGATGGCGAAAACGACGAGAAGTAAAAGAGATCAAACCGCAAGGAGACACGAGATTTAACGTGGAAAACTCCCTCAACACGAGAGAGAAAAATCACGGACGCCAGCCAGCAAGCAACTTCACTATGATCGGAGTCCGGTTACAAACGCCAACGGTGGCGGCTTACAAGAAGTAGAATGAATCGATTTCCAATGAAAAACCCTAATGGGGTTATATGACTCGTACCGGAGAAATCAATCAAACCTTTTTGGTCGGAGCTTTGACTAACCTTTGTGCGTCCAATTGGTGGATTGATGAATCTAACACTTTTTGGTCGGAGCTTTGGCCGGGCTTTGTGCGTTCTCTTAAAATCTTGCTGGGATCCAAAAGTATGGTTGATTCGTTGGCTGCGTGGTTGACTCGTTGACTGATGAGATGTGTACTCCGTATACGTGGGAAAACATTCGAGGACTGGTAACCGCAGCATACGTAACACGCATCGGTAGAGAAACACAAGGATTACGTATGGCCGACCCGTCCATGTCTTTTCTTTTCTAGTTTCCATCGTTCTAAATACTTTTCTAGATGCGTAATATCTAGCTAGATGCATAGAAAAAATAAGTATTTAGAAAAGTAAAAATCTAAAAAAGTTCATCAGAATTCATCTCCACCAAAAATCGAACCAACACCTCTCTCAGGACGGATGGTTAGGTATTTCGGTCTTGCGACTGGAAATTTGACGCGCCGGGAGCGCTCATAGGGCCCGTATCTCGTAGAATGATGCAGATCATATTCATATATAGGAAAAAAAATCACTAATATGTAAATGGTGTGTTGGGATCGATGGTAACCATTAACCAGTACGGGTCGTGCAAAGAGAAATTGCTTTGCTGGATTAAAACTATATTTCCAATGGCTGCTCATTTTATTAGTTTTACGTACGCTTGTAAAACATATAATCACTGTTTATTGACGCACTCTGCAAATGCTTTTACCTATTTGCCCATTCGAAAGAAAGACCGGCCTGGGAGGTGGTTCCGTGCATTTCAGGGGCTGGGAGTTCTTTTTGGACGGGGAGGCGGACGGTTCGCTTCGTATTCCCCTAACCGCGGTTCGTGTGCCTGTAGACTGAGGGCTTCTGGCGCCGCCTCGCCGCCGCGGAAGGAATCTCCAGCGCCGCCACCGGGGGGCCGGGCCTGGGGTCGGGCTGCGCCTCACCCTCACGGGTTGCCTGCGGCTCGGTCAGGCATGGCTGCGCGGCAGTGGCCTGGCGCGGGGTTCGGTCCGCGCGGCGGCCGTGGCCTCGGTAGGCCGCCGGCTGGTGACTGGGAGGCGCAGCGTCGCGCGGGTCCCGTTCCGGGCGGCGGCGACTGGTTCGTGGGAAGAGAAGCCCTGCAGAGGAGAAGTGGGGAGGAGGGTGCTGAGCGACTGTTCGAAGGCAGGAGGGGGTCTGGGCCGGTTAATGGAAGAGGCGGTTTTCGTGGGCGCGGCGGGGCGCGCGGCCACGTCGGAAGAGGTGGCAGGAGCCTGCAGGGCAGTGGCAGAGGGGGTGACAAGGAAGGGCAGGGCCACCATGGGGCGGCCATGGACAGGAGCAGTGCGCGCGGTGGGCGTGGTGCTCCGCGGCTGGAGGAGAGAAACAGAGTTCAGCAGCAGAAGCTTGTCGGGGAGGATGTGGTGATGCAGGAGATGGAGGATGGAGAGGTTCAGACCGGAGATGCAGCGGGTGTGAAGTGTTCTCGCTGTACCAAGCGGGGGCACTTTGCGGCTGCCTGTAAGGCGGAGATCTACTGTGTGATCTGTGACAAGCAGAATGATCATGTCAATTATAAGTGCCTCATTCTGAAGATGCCGAGACCAGTGGCACACGCGGTGGGATATGCGGTGCATGGCCTTGGTTTCTACCATATTCCGCGGCCACCCTTGCCTAGGGCGAGGAAGGATTCCAGGACGGCTCTCATTTCAGTTGAGGGGGGTTGTGTGCCCGTGGAGGAGGTCAGGAGACAGCTTGAGAGATTGTTTCCAGGAAAGTGGGCATGGGAGTTGAAGGCTCATGAGGAGAATGCATACCTAGCTAAGTTTCCATCTAAGGTAGAGTTACAGAGAGCAGTGGCTTTTGGTGGTGCTGATATTAGAGGAGAGGGTGTGCCAGCAGGAGTCAGATTGAGGTTTGAGGTGTGGCAGGAGAAGGAGGTGGGCTTTTTGCTACCAAAGGTATGGATTAGAGTCTTCGGGCTGCGGCGGGAGCTGTATGAATTCCTTGATTTATGGGCGATCGGGTCTATGCTGGGCTCCACCCAGACCGTGGATATGGAGACCACTAGGAAGGGCAACTTTGGGCGTGTGCAGGTGGCTGTTCTTAACCCGAGTTTGATCCCAGAGCAGCTTGATGTTGTTATTGGAGACCACTACTTTGAGGTGGAGTTTGAGGTGGAGAGGCTGGGCATTGATGAGAATGGTGAGGAGGCGGAGTTTGTATGGCCTAGTGTGATGGAGGAAGGTGGTGAGGGGGAAGTCGATAAAGGGGGGCAGCGGGGAGAGGAGGAGATGTTTGGGAGGCTTCATAAAAAGCAAAAGAGAGATGAGGATGAGAGTGAGAAGGAGAGGAAGGAGGTGGGTGATGAGGGGGTCGGAGAGGGTTTTGTCTCATGGAAGGAGCAGGTCCTCAATATGTCTAAGGAGGAGTTTGAGACATTCCTGAGGGCCAAGGCAAGAGAAATCTCAAACATGGCAGCGGATGAGGTTATCGGAGAGTTGGCAGACAGGGTGATGGAGGAGAAGGATGAGGATCAGTAGGGGATGGAGGAGTCCGGGGCTGAGGCGGGTGTGCTACCCGGAGCCGACAGGTGTGGGGAGATGACTGACAGGATCAGGGAGGCTGCGGTGGTTCCTGAGGCTTGCATGGGTCAGACCAGGGCGAGTCCGAGGCTGCAGCGGTCCAGGGATGAGCACGTCTTGGTTAAGGCCAAGGAGAGGGCAGCCAAGAAGAACTTAGAGTTCAATGATGGTAATTCCCTCTCTCATCCTTTATTTTCTGTCAGTAGCGACCTAGCCTTGCATTCATTACAACAATTAGGGATCAACCTAGGTTCATCTGATTTAGATCAAAACAATATTCTTTGTAGTTTGTTAAATCATGGGAAGGGAGGGGAGGTGAGTGGTTTGGGGGCTTCGGATGATGAGTGGTTAGATTGGGATAGTGAGGAGGATAGTTGCGAGGAAGTAGAGAAGAGAGCTCTAAGAAGCTTATGTGGTGAGTTAGTGGAAGAAATTTTTGATGAGTCAAGCTTCCCTTTAAATAGCGAACTTGACGGTATCAAACGGAAAGGCAAGTCACATGCTAAGTCGTGTTTGAATAAGACTTGCAAGATTAGGAGAGTGAAATTCTTAAAAGGAGTGGTCAAATGAAGGGAATCTTTTGGAATAGCAGAGGTCTTAGTGACTTGGCTAAAAAAAGATTTCTAAGGGAGACTTCCATAGAGCAGGACCTAGCGTTCATTGCTTTATTGGAGACGGGCAAGCATGATTTTTCCCAACGAGCACTAAATAATTTTAGTGCAGGGAAGAACTTCGTTTGGCACTGGACCGCACCTAGGGGGAGGTCGGGGGGTATTTTGATGGGGGTTAACATAGATTTGCTGGATGTGGGGAGTATTGAAGACGGGGACTTTTTTGTGAAATTTAGAGTCAGAGATAGAAAGCATGACTTTAAGTGGGTGCTGGTGGCTGTGTACGGTGCAGCTCAGCCGGAGTTTAAGGAGTCTTTTCTGACGGAGTTAGTGCAAGCTTGCAAAGGGGAGAGTCTTCCGCTGTGCATTGGCGGGGATTTCAACATCATCCGTAATAGTAGCGAAAAGAACAATGATAGATTTGATGAGAGATGGCCCTTTTTGTTCAACGCGATCATTGACAGCCTGGATTTACGTGAGATTGAGATGTCGGGTCGTAGATTCACCTGGGCTAACTCTCGTAGGGTACCTACATATGAGAGGTTAGACAGGGTTCTAGTTAGTACAGAATGGGAACAACAGTACCCATTAGCGACTGTGGAGGCCCTTAATAGGGAAATTTCAGATCACACACCTCTGCTACTCAGTTTGGGAGAAAAAGGTAAGGCCAAGAAATCGGCTCCCTTTAAATTTGAGTTGGGCTGGTTACTGAAGGAGGGTTTTTTTGATGTGGTCTCTGAGGTTTGGAAAAAGGAGAATAGGGGAGTTACCTCTATACAAAGATGGCAAAATAAAATCAGAAGATTGAGACAATTCCTGAGAGGTTGGCCAAAAAATATGAAGGGGCTTATAAGAAAGAGAAACAGGAGCTCTTGAGAAAGGCGGAGGAGTTAGACAAAAAAGCTGAGTCTCAGCTGCTAAGCCAGCGAGAATGGGACTTGAAGCAAAGTATTCATGAAAGATTGAATCAATTACTCCGGGAGGAGGAGTTAAAGTGGTTTCAACGGGCTAAGACCACCAATATTTTGGAAGGGGATAGTAACACAAAGTATTTCCAGATGATTGCTAATGGGAAGAGACGGAAGACGAGGATCTTCCGGCTTGATCAAGAGGAGGGAGTGATGGAGGGTGAGGAGATACTCAAAGACTATATCACGAAGTATTACAAAGATCTCTTTGGGGCCTCACAGGATAGTGGTATGACCCTCAATGAGTCCATGGTGGAGGATATTCCTCAGCTCACCAGCTCAGAGAGGGAAGAGCTCATGGCTGAATTTGCTGAAAAGGAAGTAAGGGAGGCCATTTTCCAGATGAAGCATAATAAGGCTCCGGGACCGGATGGTTTCCCGGCTGAATTCTATCAAGTGTTTTGGAGTCTCATCAAGGATGACCTAATGGCCATGTTTAGAGATTTCCATTCGGGGGACCTACCCCTATTTTGCCTTAATTTTGGAATAATCACGCTAATTCCAAAGGAAAAGGAGGTCAAAAGGATTCAGCAGTACAGACCGATCTGCATGCTCAATGTTAGCTTCAAGATCTTTACAAAAGTGATGGCTAACAGGCTTGAATCGATTGCGTGTAGGATCACTAAGCCTTCTCAATCCGCTTTCCTGCCTGGAAGATATATCTTGGAAGGGGTAGTGGTTCTACATGAAACTTTACATGAGTTGAAAAGGAAGAAGCAGAATGACCTTATCCTCAAGCTAGACTTTGAGAAGGCATATGATAAAGTCAACTGGAAATTCTTGCAACAGGTTCTTAGAATGAGAGGATTTCCGAGTTTATGGTGCCAATGGGTGGAGAATGTGATCTCAAAAGGTAGTGTCTGTGTGCAGATCAATGACGAATTGGGACATTTCTTCCAATCTAGAAAAGGTTTGAGGCAGGGAGATCCTTTGTCTCCTATGCTCTTCAACCTGGTGGCAGATATGTTAGCAGTGTTAATTGAGAGAGCTAAGAATCTGGGGTTTATTGATGGTCTGGTGCCTCACTTAGTGGAGGATGGTTTGTCCATCCTGCAATATGCAGATGACACCATTTTATTTCTTGAGGATGATCTGGGGAAAGCAAAAGGCCTGAAGCTAGTCCTCAGTGCTTTTGAAATGCTTTCCGGACTGAAAATTAACTTTCATAAGAGTGAGCTATTCTGTTTTGGGGAAGCAAAGAATAGGACCGAAGAGTATATTCGACTTTTCGGATGCAAGGAGGGAGATTTCCCATTCAGATACTTAGGGATCCCGATGAGTCCTAGAAGGCTTTCCAACAGGGATTGGAGGTTGGTCGAGGAAAGATTCCAGAAAAAGCTGAGTAGTTGGAAAGGAAAAATGTTGTCATCAGGTGGAAGGCTAGTTCTAATCAATTCGGTCCTTTCTAGCTTGCCAATGTATATGATGTCTTTCTTCAGGATACCTGAAGATGTTTTGGAGAAATTGGATTACTATAGATCGAGGTTCTTTTGGCAGTGTGATGAGCACAAGAAGAAGTATAGGCTAGCTAAGTGGAGTATCCTTCACAAACCTAGAAGTGCCGGGGGTATGGGAATTATTGATTTGGATATCCAGAATAAGTGCTTATTGAGTAAATGGGTTTTCAAGTTGCTAAATGAGGATGGAGTTTGGCAACAGATGCTAAGAAGGAAATACCTTAAGGGCAAGCCTCTGTCGCAAGTAGAGAAACGAAAGGGAGACTCGCACTTCTGGTCTGGATTAATGGAAGTAAAAAACTTGGTGCTTGAGAGGGGTAGGTTTCAAGTGCAGGATGGATCCCAGACTAGGTTTTGGGAGGACCTCTGGTTAGGGAAAGAACCTTTAAGAGTTAAATATCCAGTTTTGTACAATATAGTTAAAAAGAAAAATTTGACGGTTGCCCAAGTACTAAGTACGACACCACTTAATGTCTCTTTCAGGAGGGCGTTAGTTGGGGTGAATTGGGACAATTGGCTCAGCCTAGTTAGAAGTGTGATTGAGGTAAACCTAAACAGCTCCAGAGACTCCTTTCATCGGACAGCTAGTAAGAAATTCTCAGTTAAGGATCTATACAATGATTTGATACTGAGATCCGGAGCACCGGCCAATTGTTGGGCTTGGAAGGCAAAGATTCTGCTGAAGATTAAAATCTTCTTGTGGTATCTTAAAAATGGAGTGGTGTTAACCAAAGATAACTTGACGAAAAGACAATGGAAGGGGTGTACTAATTGTTGCTTCTGTGGTGTGTCCGAGTCTATCCAACATTTGTTTTTTGATTGCCCCTTGGCCAAGCTTATGTGGGGGATATTATGTTTCACCTTTGGAGTTAAAGGGCCGAGTGATGTCGGGAATCTTTTTGGTCCTTGGCTTCGAAGTTTTTCGAAAAAGCAAAGGAACCTAGTCTTGGTTGGGGTGGCGGCTTTCTGCTGGGCCATATGGATCAGTAGGAATCATATTGTGTTTCATAAGCGGCATTCTATATATATTTTGCAGGTGATGTTTAGGGGGACTCATTGGATCAGGAGCTGGGCCATCCTCTCAAAGGATGATGGGAGGATCATCTTGAAGGAAGGATGTCGATGGGTGGAGACAGTGGCAATGGAGATCTTCCATAAATCGGGTTGGAACGCTTTAAGGCGTATTGGCCTTTAGTTTGTGGTGTATGGTTGCACCAGTCTACCTTGTGTTTTGAGTCTGTTGGCTTAGATGTGGCCCGAGTGGACTTGCGTGTGGTGTTTGTCTTGTTTCTTGTGGCCTTGTTGCCGCGGTACTGTTGTTTGTTGGCTGCAGACAATTCCTTGGAATTGTTGAGGCCGGAACTGGGTTCCGTTATCTAAAAAAAAGAAACAGATAGAACGAAGACAACAGAAAAAAACTCAAAGGGAATAGTGATGCTCCTTTGATAATCTGTTCTCACAGACGACACGTGGATTTTAAGTTCGCAACATAACGTCGCCCTAGCCACACTCAGTGACGGATCCAAGATTAGAAGTAGGGGGCTGAATACCTTCTTCTACCTCTAGACATTAGAAAAATTTCATTCATAGCAGCAAAAATTCAAAGAAAGTTGAAAGTGAACTTCATTGTTTTGCAGCCGGTAGGGGAGGGGGGAGGGGTGGAGCCCCACCAGCCCCCTGCTACATCCGTCCCTGGCCACACTCTTTCTTCGCCTCGAAGCCTCCTCCTCTCCTCTCACCTAGTTTCTTCCTCCACCCTCCTTGGGCCCCTCCCTTCCTCCCCTCCGGCCGTCCGGCGGCGGGAGAGGCAGGAGCCCCCAAATCGGTAGATCTAGTAGTTCGTTACCTCTGCCTAGTACTAGTTTCCTTGTGCCTTCATGGTCATGGCTTTTGCCCGTCGTGGTATGCGCCGCCTAAGCGTCGTCGCTATCTTCATCGTCGCCGGCGTCCCCGCTCCTCAGGTGAGTCGAAATAAGGTAACACGTCCTCCCCGTCGCCATCTCCTATAGCTTTGATCTGGTTGAACGTGGGGCGATTCTCGTTCTCCTCCTTGAGCTGGTTGGCTTCGTCACCATAGAGCTTCACCTCTTTAAGGTTCTTCAAGCTTCCAATGCCGACAATGCTCACCTGATGATGATCTACTTGAGGATGGAAAGCCAATCGAAGCGTCTCGAGCTTGGCCATTGATCCTTGCTCAAATTTGACTTGTTTGAATTCCGATGATGAGGGGACCAGACACAGGAACCTCAGCACTGGAAACTTGTGCTTGGTGCGTGCAACGAGCTCCATGTCTCGGCAACTTCCGGGACCCAGTGCGAGGCTCTGCAAGTTGGGCAACTGAAGGACCGGATTGGCGACCAGAGAGGGGGGGAGTGAATGGGAGCCGATAAAAATTCTTCTCAAGAACTCGGCCTATGCCCCAAATCACTTCCGAAGAATCTCGCACACACTTGCCAAGATCACGTAGTCACAACGGACCTACTGACCCTAGGAACAAGTTAGATCAAGCCTAGGAACAAAGCGGAAGCAAGCACAAAAAGAACTAAGAGAAAAGGCTAGCGCGAGGCAAACTGCAGCAGAAATTGTCGGTACTACCGACCCTATGTCGGTACTACCGATATGGGCTTACTGGCACTTAAAAACCAGGTTATCGGTACTTTCGGCTCTAGGTCGGTACTTCTGACTATCGGTACTATCGACCTCGGGTCGGTACTACCGGTAAAGACTTTTTGGCAGCTGAAAATCAGGTTATCGGTATTACCTGCACAGGGTCAGTAGTACCGCCCCCCCCCAAAATTCAACCCGCGAAACAGCCCCAAACTTTCAATCGATGGATCTCCCAAACTACTTGGAGTCTTGAGACAAAATTTTGGGGAGATGATGAACACCCCAAGGAGAGGATATGCCCCAAAAATTACGGTCTCAAACTCCCTACAACTCTCAGAATCGCGAAACCTAGCCAAGAACACTATGAACTAGGGTTCATCCGAAAATCAACGAATCGAAGGCCAAATCCGGTGTTTGAGGGGTCAAGATCATCCACAAAGAGGCACAAGGCACTCACCCATGATCCCCTCAAAGAAATCCGGAGAGAAACACCCTCAAATCGACGAATTGAGTGACGAACGAAAATCCCAAGAAAAGCACTAAAAAGACCCACGGGAATCACAACGCCGAATCTTCTATACATACCATGAATGATTCACAAGGTCTAGCATGCCGCCCTAGCATCCATCCCTCTCAACAAATCTCTCATGAAGCTCTCATGCTAGCCTAGAGAAAATGGAAGGGAAAATGTCTAAGGAAAAAAAGAAAGCAAAGGGGGGAAATGAAACCCTAGAGTCGCAGAGAGACCGCTCATCCACCAACACCCTTGGCTAATATATCGGGTCCCGTCGGTGTGGTAGATGACTCGACTACCCCTTACACTTCAACTGGCGATACAACCCACGTAGGGCATTTAGGTAAACATGTGGGTCTTGCCATCGGACGGCCACGCCTTCGCCGCACCCCGCGTCCTCCTGACGCAAGCCATGCGATCCCGCAGCGTGTCCTCCGCTTCGAAGCTTCCCGACGCGCCCGGATCCCGTCTCCGTCGTGTTGGGCCCTCGGACTTGGTTTTGAGGCCCAAACCAAGAAACCGTCCACCGATGGTTTTGTGGGCAAACCACCAAACCCCGCGCGCTCGGCACGGCCTCCCGCCAAGCCCCTTGACTCGGCCGCCACCGTGCACCGGCTCGATCGTCCTCGACTTCATCTTGCTTGTCTCGCCACCATGTGATCCGCACCTAGCCCCACTGTCCACCGGGTCCATCGAACCAAGCCTACTTGTCTCTCCATCTCCCGGAGGCCCCTCAAGGCTGAAGACCTTTCGCGCCCGTTCTTCACCTGCAACAACACGAACTAGGCCGCAGCCTACACCTGCAACACTAAGCCAAGAGTCAGTCCAACACCCGTTGTCAATCACTCATCACTGAGGAGCGGCCATCCATCAACCCTCGGACGCTCCTGGTCCTCAATCTCCCCCTTGATGAGTGCATTGACAACACACAACGCGAATGAAATTCAGATAAGGAAAAATAAGAAGAAAGAAAGCAAAGAAGCTCAACCTTATGACCAAAACCAAAGAAAGGCAAAGAAAGGTCACAAGCCGAGCAAAGCCCAAACTCAAGCAAACCACACTGAAACCAACAAGAAAGCTCCCCCTGAACAAATGCAAGCTCCCCCTGAACATGTGGATGCAATCTTCCAAATTTTAGATGCATTTTTCTGAATTCTTCATTAAACTCACCTCTTCTCCCCCTTGTTGACAATGTATGAATCAAGGTGAAAATGCACAATGTAAAACAAAGCATATAAACATCTACTCGAGCTTCTCAAATAGGCCAAATCTAGTGTCAAAGGCTATAAATGAGACAAAGAGCACTCACATGGATCATAGCATAGTCAAAGCATTGCTACAAAGAATATATTAAAACTTAAGCATGTGACA
Source organism: Cenchrus fungigraminus (assembly GCA_036936925.1). Classification (NCBI taxonomy): domain Eukaryota; kingdom Viridiplantae; phylum Streptophyta; class Magnoliopsida; order Poales; family Poaceae; genus Cenchrus; species Cenchrus fungigraminus. The sequence continues at coordinate 137,232,390 of CM072773.1, read as the reverse complement.
AAGCAAATTTTCAGATTTAAGCATTTTTATCAAAAGATGGCTCACCACAAATGTAAAAGCCTATCCATGTCATATTCTAGCCTGAGCATGCATAGCATTCAGAGATCATACAAGGATATCAAATTCTTAGTAAAAGATCATTGCAAACGCCCATATAGCAAAACATGTCATGTTAAAGCTCATGAGCCATGTGTCCACTTCGGGGAGACTTCTCCACTGGTGAACATCATGCAACATGTTTGCACCCATATGTGAAAGATAAAGCATTTTAAGCACAAACATGATGGATGGAGCATTTTTCATATATTTCAAAGCATTCACACTTCATTTTCAAGATTAATTCATTTCATGGTACATGAAGTGCCTTTGCGGCAAAAAGAAGCTTATGCTCCTCCATGGATGCAACATAGGCTAAACATTCACAATGATATCGGCCTTTGGCCCAAATGCAAGAAAGAGGCATCCAAGCACAATCTAAGCATAAAAAGCACATCTAGACCAAAAGTGACATGGATACTCTACTACACATGGGTGGAGCACATTTCATAGAACTTCGTCAAGATTAGCATTTCATTCCAAAAGGGCTATCTCACAACACATATATCTCAAATATCCCAAGAGCATAGCCTCATATTACCATTTCTCCACAAAAGTGACCAATGTCTCACAAATAGCCAAAGATACTCAAATAAGGCATATAGGAGAAGCTCATCATCCTAAAATGCAATATGATATGGAACAAAATGGCTATCCTACCATGGTTTATACATCAAGCAAAGCATATATGTACATCAAAGTAAAGCATGGTATGATACATATGCTACAAAGACAAACCCCCAAGAACCAACTAAAATGGGCAACAAACCCCAAGTTCCCCCCGCAAGCGCACAAATGTAGCTTGGTCGAGAGGCTTTGTAAAGATGTCGGCTAGCTGATCTTGGGTAGGCACATGGCTCAACACTATGGTTCCCTTCTCCACATTGTCTCTCAGGAAATGATACCTCACCTCTATGTGTTTGGTTCGTGAATGAAGCACTGGGTTTTTGGCTACGCTTATGGCACAGTGCTGTCACAAAGAAGTGGGATCTGGGTGCACTCCTCACCAAAGTCTCTCAAAGTGTATGAAATCCACAGTAGCTGGGAACAACAACTCGCGGCTGCAACATACTCTGCGTCGGTGGTAGACTGAGCTACACTTGACTGCTTGCGGGAAGACCAAGAAACCAACGAAGACCCCAGAAACTGGCAAGTATCAGAAGTAGACTTCCTCTCGACTTGGCAACCAGCAAAATCCGCATCCGAAAAACCATGAAGCGAAAGAGTCGAGGAGGACAAATACCAAAGGCCAAGACCAGGGGCAGACTGCAAGTACCTGAAGATCCTCTTGACGGCCTGTCGATGCGATGTCCTTGGCGAAGCCTGAAAACGAGCACACAGACACACGCTGAACTGTATGTCTGGCCTCGTCGCCGTCAGGTAGAGGAGGGAGCCGATCATGCTCTGGTACTCCCGCTGGTCCACTAGTTCTCTGTCCTCGTCCGCGTCCAAAGTAGCCATACTACCCATCGGTGTCGACATGGGCTTCACATCTTGCATCTGGAACTTCCTCAGCATGTCCTTCGTGTACTTAGTTTGATGCACGAATGTCCCGTCCTTCACTTGCTTGATCTGTAGTCCGAGAAAGTACTGCAGCTCGCCCATCATGCTCATCTCGAATTCCCTGCTCATCTCATCTGCAAACTTGGCAACAAAGTTATGTGACGAGCCACCAAAGACAATATCATCCACGTAGATCTGCACAACCAATAAGTCATTCCCATGCTTGAGGAGAAACAAGGTTTTATCCACGGTACCCATCACAAACCCTCTGCTCAACAGAAAACCTCTCAATCTCCCATACCAAGCCCGGGGCGCCTGTTTCAACCCATACAACGCCCTTTTCAACTTGTACACTCTATGTGGATGTTTCTCACTCTCAAACCCCGGTGGCTGCTTCACATACACCTCCTCCTCTATGACCCCATTCAGAAAAGCACTCTTCACATCCATCTGGTACAACTTGAATCCTTTAGCCACGGCAAAGGCTAGAAGGATCCGAATTGCCTCAAGACGGGCCACAGGAGCAAAGGTCTCCTCATAATCGATCCCCTCCTTCTGACTGTACCCCTGAGCAACAAGTCTGGACTTGTTCCTCACAACCATCCCGTTCTCACCCTCTTTATTTTTCCAAACCCACTTGGTTCCTATAGGATGGCAATTTGGAGGTGGTTCAACTAACTCCCACACTTGGTTCCTCTCAAAGTTCTCCAACTCCTCATGCATAGAATTAACCCAGTTTGCGTCAGATAAAGCATGTCCAATGTCCTTGGGCTCAAAGGAGGCAACAAATGCAGCATGAGTGAAATGAGAGGAATTCCTGGACCTTGACCGTGTAGTGCGCTCGTCGATGTTCCCGATGATCTTCGACAGTGGGTGCACTTCTTGAACTCGCCAGGGGGCCTCTCACCTCGAGACTGCCTCCCCCTCAACACCAGCTTCTCTCACTTCATCTTCCTGCCAAAGCGTCATCATCCATGACGTAGACGGTCCACCATCTGTCGTGGTCGTCGGGGAAGTAGCAGGTACACGCTCAGCCGCGGGCACTACACCGCCATCTTCATCATCTCCATGTTCATGCTCCTCCTCCTGGAAGATCTCCTCGCCAAGTTCGTCGTCACCTGCACACTCAAAGACAAGCTGACTACGTGGCTGTGTCTCGTCGAAGGTTACCTCGTAAGACTCCACGATTTGGTTAGTTTCAAGATTGAGCACACGATATGCTCTAGAATGAGATGCGTAACCAAAGAAAATGCCATCGACAGACCTAGCCTCGAACTTATCCAACTTCTTCCCTTTCTTCAGAATGAAGCATTTACAACCAAAGATATGGAAGTGACTCACCTTGGGTGTGCGACGGTGCATCAACTCGTAACATGTTTTCTTCTTGTGAACCCTGAGGTAGATCCTGTTCGACACATAGCACGCGGTATTCACCGCCTCAGCCCAGAACCTTCTCGGAGTCCTATGCTCATCGAGCATCGTCCGAGCCATCTCGTACAAGGTTCTATTTTTCCTTTCCACCACGCCATTCTGGGGAGGCGTATACGGACTCGAAAACTGGTGTTCAAGACCCAAGTCATTGCAAAAGGTTTCGAAGCGAGAGTTTCTGAATTCCGAGCCATTGTCACTGCGGATCGCTCGTATGGCATCTCCGTGCCTCTCGTTTCTTAACCTCAAGACAAGATCTCGAACAAAACCAAACGTCTCCCCTTTCTCCTCAAGAAAGAACACCCACGCATACCGAGAGTAGTCGTCCACCACAAGAAGGACGTACCACTTCCCACCGACAGATCGCACACGAGCTGGGCCAACAAGGTCCATATGGAGCAGCTCGCATGGACGCTTAGTCATCACATCGGTGAGAGGCGGGTGAGAAGAGGCTACCATCTTGGCATGCCTACACGGCGCACAAACCAACTCTTTCTCAAACTTCAACTGTGGCAATCCTCGGACCAAATTGAGTTTACTCAAGCGAGACAAAAGGTCAAAGCTCAAGTGACCCAACTTCCTATGCCACTTCCACAACTCACTCGAAGAACCAGCCATCAAACAACGAGCAGGACCAGAAGAACGAGAGAAATCAGCCCTGAAAATCTGACCCTCGGGAACGATCATACAGACAAGATCACCTCGAGAATCCAACAAACGAGACTCACCAGACTTGAAACGCACCTCAAAACCCTCATCGAGCAACTGGGAAACCGAAAGCAATTTGAAGCCCAAAGACTTCACAAGAGCAACTCGCTTCAAAGTTACCTTGTCACACACTTGCACTACACCCTCAGAAATCACCTTTCCTCGTCTGTTGTCCCCAAACGTGATGTAGATCTTCTCCTTCACGGGGGTGAGGCTAGAGAACCACCGCTTATCTCCGGTCATGTGTCGGGAACATCCGGAGTCGATCAACCAAATGTTCTCCAAGCCTCCTGCCAGTAGTCAGAAACAAGAACGAGAATGAGCCAACGACTCGACACTGGGGTTAGCACAAAGAAAGTTAAACCAGTGTCGAGCCATCTGCTCAAAAGAGGGGTTAGCAAACATCATCATCCCTTTGCCACCAGACTTCCCATGTCCCATGGGAGGAATACGAACACCACGAGGGGGAAAACGTGGTCCGTAGTTCCTCTGGAACCCAAAGCTATGATCATCTCCCTTGAACCCGTATTGAGGACGAGTAGGGGGGCGTCCAGCAAAACCACCACGAGCCTGACCAAACCTCTCACCAGCACGCACACCACCATCTCTCCGATCAAACCGCTCACCACCAATTCTCTGTGGGAACCGACCACTCTGAGCCCCAACCCGACCAACACTCCTCACACTTCCCACACCACGTGGAAGTGGCTCTCGAGGCTCAGGCACACCATAAGACCGGCGGTACCTATCCTGGTTCGCTTGCTCCCTAGCAAGCCTCTCATCCCTCTTCCTCTTGTAGCAAAACTCCGCAAGGTGCCTCTCCTTGCCACAATACTCACACTTGAAAGGGATGGGTTTTGGCTTTGGCTCTGGCTTCTCACTGGATCTCACACCCTTCTTACTCACAAACTTCACTGGTTTCTGGAAGTCATTGGCCTTGGATGGAAATTTGGGTGGATCTTGGGTTGTGTCAAGCTTGTTGCGAAGGTGGTTTGGCTTTGGTGTAAATGAGTTCTTGGGTGCTTTTGGGAGTGGAACTTGAATGTCTCCAATCATCTCAAACTTGGGAGTGGACTCAACACACTTCTCATACACACTCTCCCCACTGTTCTCTCCCACTTTCTCACCCAACTTCTCAAAACCCAAACCACGACCATCGGCTCTCTTGAACTCCTCAATCATGATATGCAATTGAGGTTCACGCCCAGACAACCAACCCAACACCTTCCTCAGATAATCATTTTCCTCATATATGTCATCCAAGCGAGAAGTAAGCTCACTATTGCGCACACTAACATCATCACAGCTAGAACATGCATTCACCACAGGAGATTTCAAAGATGCTTCCAAAGAGCTAATGGTAGAACGAGCATCAACAAACTTAGCATGCAAAGTAGGACATGATTTACAAGCACCAAGTAGAGTGGGTCTAGCCTTAAGCTTATCATACTCAGTCCTAAGAGCATCTAGTTTAGACATAGTGGATGCATGTTTCTCATTAATCACTTTGATCTCATTCAACCAAGCATCACATTCAGAGCATTCAACTTCATCCGAAACAGTAGGAATAAGTTTTAAAGAGTCATTTTCAAGTTTTAGTTCAAGCAATTTAGACTCTAACTCTCCTACTTTCTCACTAGCTTCCTCAAGTTGAGACCTAAGATCTTTCCTCATCCTCTTAGCATCTCTAAGTACACTATCACGATTATCAATCAATCCATTCAACCTAGTGATCTCAGCAAGCAAAGAGTCGGGGTCACGGTTTACCTCATCCTCGGAGTTGGAGTCTTCCTTCTCGCTCTTCTTGCTACTTGAGCTAAGTGCCATGCCACAAAAGCCCTCAAGTGCAACGCAGCTCAACCCGCTGAGGTTCCGGCTCACATTCTTCTTGCCCTTGCGTCGCCCGGCGTCTTCATCTTCACTGCTCGAGCTTGATTGCGCGTCGCTTGAACTTGTGTCGACGTCGCTTGCACCGGCCACCATGGCTCTTGCCTTGTCCTTCTTGTGGCCACCACCCTTGCTCAACCTTCGCTTGTCCCCGTCCTTGCTCTTGGACTTGCTGTAGTGCTTGCTCTTCGAGGAGTACTTGTCTTCCGCCTTGGATGCGCCTTGTACTCGCTCGTCTTGTACTTGTTCTCCTCCGCCTCAGGGCACTCGGCGATGAAGTGGCCACGCTTGCCACACTTGAAGCACGTCCCTGAGCTTCGCCTTGCATTCCTCCGGTTCTCATGCAACCGCTCGAACCTCCTTGATAGCAAGGCGAGATCATCCTCACCCAACACGTCGAACTCCTCATCTGGAATGGTCATGAGAGAAGACAAGGAAAACTATCGAAAGGAGGGGTTAGTGTTAGCTTTGGACTTTGATCCGCCCACAAGAGCAAGACTATGTGAATCAGTCGTGCCCTCATGCTTGGATTGCAACCTCCTATCGACCTCGGACGACTTGAGCTTAGAAAAGAGATCATCCAACTCAATGGTCAAGTATTGCCCGGATTCCTTGATTGCCTCAACCTTAGCACCCCAAACATTTTGATCCAAAATATGCAAAAGTTTCAAAGCTTGATCATGCTCGATGTAAGGAAAATCCTCAACATTGGCCTTCATGTTGTTCACAATGGCGGTGAATCTCTGAAACATAGCATCAATGTCCTCACCGGGAAGTTGAGTAAAGTTCTCATATTGCATCCGGTAAGAGACAAAGAGGCGAGCCTTCACATGGTTATCACCACCGTGAGCAACCAACAACTTCTCCCAAATTTGCCAAGCAAGATTCAAATGACGAACACGCTCAAACTCGGGATCACACAAGCTTCGGACCAAGTGATCAACGGCTTTTGCATTTGCCTCATACTTGGCCTTTGCGTTGGAATCGGTCACCATAAGAGTATGGATCTCAGGAGGAATCACATAAGTCTTGTCAAGAACAATGAAATCCAACAACTTGCCACGAAGAAAGATCATCATACGAGCCGCCCACTTGTGGTAACTCTTCCCATCGAAGTGCGGAGGACCGCCCCGCTCTACGTACGCCATCTTTGGATTCAAGACTTGTTAAAGTCACAAAGAATCTGGCACCAAGCTCTGATACCAATTGAAGGACCGAATTGGCGACCAGAGAGGGGGGAGTGAATGAGAGTCGATAAAAATTATTCTCAAGAACTCGGCCTATGCCCCAAATCACTTCCGAAGAATCTCGCACACACTTGCCAAGATCACGTAGTCACAACGGATCTACTGACCCTAGGAACAAGTTAGATCAAGCCTAGGAACAAAGCGGAAGGAAGCACAAAAAGAACTAAGAGAAAAGGCTAGCGTGAGGCAAACTGCAGCAGAAATTGTCAGTACTACCGGCCCTAGGTCGGTACTACCGATATGGGCTTACTGGCACTTAAAAACCAGGTTATCGGTACTTCCGGCTCTAGGTCGGTACTTCCGACTATCGGTACTACCGACCTCGGGTCGGTACTACCGATAAAGACTTTCTGGCAGCTAAAAATCAGGTTATCGGTATTACCTGCACAGGGTCGGTAGTACCGCCCCCCCCCCAAAATTCAGCCCGCGAAACAGCCCCAAACTTTCGATCGATGGATCTCCCAAACTACTTGGAGTCTTGAGACGAAATTTTGGGGAGATGATGAACACCCCAAGGAGAGGATATGCCCCAAAAATTATGGTCTCAAACTCCCTACAACTCCCAGAATCGCGAAACCTAGCCAAGAACACTATGAACTAGGGTTCATCCGAAAATCAACGAATCGAAGGCCAAATCCGGTGTTTGAGGGGTCAAGATCATCCACAAAGAGGCACAAGGCACTCACCCATGATCCCCTCAAAGAAATCCGGAGAGAAACGCTCTCAAATCGACGAATCGAGTGACGAACGAAAATCCCAAGAAAAGCACTAAAAAGACCCACGGGAATCACAACGCCGAATCTTCTATACATACCATGAATGATTCACAAGGTCTAGCATGCTGCCCTAGCATCCATCCCTCTCAACAAATCTCTCATGAAGCTCTCATGCTAGCCTAGAGAAAATGGAAGGGAAAATGTCTAAGGAAAAAAAGAAAGCAAAGGGGGGAAATGAAACCCTAGAGTCGCAGAGAGACCGCTCATCCACCAACACCCTTGGCTAATATATCGGATCCCGTCGGTGTGGTAGATGACTCGACTACCCCTTACACTTCAACTGGCGATACAACCCACGTAGGGGCATTTAGGTAAACATGTGGGTCTTGCCATCGGACGGCCACGCCTTCGCCGCACCCCGCGTCCTCCTGACGCAAGCCATGCGATCCCGCAGCGTGTCCTCCGCTTCGAAGCTTCCCGACGCGCCCGGATCCCGTCTCTGTCGTGTTGGGCCCTCGGACTTGGTTTTGAGGCCCAAACCAAGAAACCGTCCACCGATGGTTTTGTGGGCAAACCACCAAACCCCGCGCGCTCGGCACGGCCTCCCGCCAAGCCCCTTGACTCGGCCGCTACCGTGCACCGGCTCGATCGTCCTCGACTTCGTCTTGCTTGTCTCGCCACCATGTGACCCGCACCTAGCCCCGCTGTCCACCGGGTCCCTCGAACCAAGCCTACTTGTCTCTCCATCTCCCGGAGGCCCCTCAAGGCTGAAGACCTTTCGCGCCCGTTCTTCACCTGCAACAACACGAACTAGGCCGCAGCCTACACCTGCAACACTAAGCCAAGAGTCAGTCCAACACCCGTTGTCAATCACTCATCACTGAGGAGTGGCCATCCATCGACCCTCGGACGCTCCTGGTCCTCAGCAACTCACACAAGGAATCAAGTAGCTGGTCGACGGGAAACTCGGTCCACTCCACGGAAAACTCGGCGAGGTGTTTGAGTGATGAGATCCACCCAGGAAGCCGACTAAAGGGCCCACCCATAGCAAGACTCCGGACGAGTGGTGGCGGTGAGGAGACGTGGATAACATTGCTATATCCTTTGAAGGTTACCAGCTTAAGCGTTCGGAGGGCGTATGTCTTGCTTAGGGAGGAGGCAAGCGCATGCGAAAACTCCTCTTTGTTGGGCTCCCCCTCGCTACCGCTGAATAATCGGATACATAGAACCTGCAACTGTTGTAGCTCACCGATCTCTCGGGCAACTTGAACGTCGACTTTGAGAACGGGAACACCCACCTCGCACAACACCTTCATGTTCCCTATCCCCCGCGGCAGAATCCAATGATCCACCCTGAGGCGCTCAAGTTTGCTCAGCTTTGTCACAGTTGACGGCATGCTGCTGTCGATCCCCGTCTTTTCAACATCGACTCTCCAGACACTCGAGGTCTCCGATTTCAGTAGGCATCACACTGACTCGTGTACACCTCAAGCCCAAGAATCGAAGAAGGTACAACCGGCAGACATCCCTCATGTGCTTGTTTCGCACGGCCTTGCAGCCTTCCAGGTCAAGTACCCTCAGCAATCTGAACTCGCCTAGCCGATCCAGCAGCTTGCCGAGGCCACCGGACATGTTGTACCTTCATGGACTCAATGCCGCCATGACTCGCATGATGATGACGCTCCACAACTTTCTCCTCCTCCTCGTCTTCGACATTGCCATGGATAGAGAGGCGGTGAACCTTGCCACGGGCCAATCCTCCTCCGTATTGCCGCCCTACCAGGCAAACAAAGTTAGCCTCCTGGGATTTGGACACCATCACCTCAAGCATCATATCGTGCACCCGACACACATCCACCATTTCCAGATTGAAATATCCATACTCTACTGACAACTTGTCTGGTTGAATCATGTTCCTGCTTATTAGCTCGTTAAAATACCCTTCTGGCACATCAAACAAATTCAAACCCCGCTTCTCAGCAACCAGACCTTCGGCAATCCACCTGTATAACAACCTATCCTTGGCAATCACATGATCCTCAGGGAAAATGCTCAGATACAGCATACAAGACTTCAGATGATGAGGTGGGTACCCATAGCTGAGTGTAATCACTTGTCTCATCCCCTCGAGGGTGGGGTGGTTCTCCATCTGAGAGTCAATGAGTTGGAAACTCTTAGCCACATTTCTTCACTCTCAACCGAATTGTACCTTGCTAGGATGCTGGCGATACTAACAATTGCCAACGGCAATCCACCACACTTCTTCAAAATCTTGCCCATGGTACCTTTCAATCCATCGGGGCAACTACCCATGGACCCGAATACTCTCTTGACGAACAGTTCCTCGCTGGCTGTTGGTCCTAGGGGCTTCATATGATGGACAAGGTCCTCCGACACACTACTTGCTTTGGCCACGGTCTCTATACGAGTTGTCACAATGATTCTGCTGCCATAGTCATTCTCTGGTAATCTGATGCGGATAGCTTCCCATGCTGACAGGCTCCATACATCATCAATCACAATGAGATACCTGCAGGTTTAATTGGGCATGCGGTAAATCACTCCCGGGAGATAATAAATTAAAAAAATTTCTATCTATTTTAATTTTAAAAAATAATATTAGTATGGGAAGCACCATACAACATGCATGCATGAAGTAAGTTGACATGTGTGTACGGTCGGTGTACCTCTTTTCCTTGAGGAGCTCATCGAGCTCGTTGGCGTGGGTTCTACCCGCGTCCCCATCTTCTTTCACTTTGGCGATCTGGTGGAGCAGTCGGTCGAGCAATCCCTGTCGGTGTTTTAACCCGGTAACCTACCAATGGGAGTACCCGAGGTAGATGTTTGTGGCCTCGCCGAGATCGGGAACTCAAAGGAGAGACATGTGGCACACAATTTAGACAGGTTCGGGCCGCGAGGTGCGTAATACCCTACGTCCTGTATGCTGTGTAGCTCTGGATTGATTGGGTGTGTTTACAAGATGATGTGGATGAAGAGATAGGGGTCCCTACCTCGCCTTATATAGTCCGGGAGGCAGGGTTACAAGTCGGTTTGACAGGAGAGTACTAGTCGTACATGGCTAGGAGTACTCTACATGGATCTGGACATGTCTAGCTTCCTAACCGAGTACTAGTCCTCTGTATGCCTTGTGCTTCACGCCATCTGGTGCCGCGCAGCCCAAGTCGAGTAGTACCAGGGGCCCACGGAGTAGTCGGTCCCGGTACCCACCTGAGTAGTGGGCCCAGGGATGTCCGTACGACAAGCCTCCGAGTACTTTGTAGTCGAGCAGGATGTCTTCAAGTAGTCTTGACGGCCTTGGCGAGTAGTCCTTGAGCGTCCCCGAGTTCCACAAGCCGAAAGTCCTCAAGAATGCTTGAATCATCCCGAGGCTGGAAGGTACTCCAGCTGATCTTTGAGTAGTCTTGAAGTCTTCTCGAGTAGTCCCCAAGCGTCCCTGAGTGCTTCTCTCGAAGGTCTTCAATAATACTCGTGTTGTCTTGATGAAAAACCATATGGAAAATGTGATTCGGAGAATCGCATTCCATATGGAATGTAGCCCCCGAGCCTTAGGTCGAATCGTAGATTCAAGCTGAGGGTCAATCTGAAGTTCTGCCAATCTTATCCCGAAAAATCCGGAGAAAAAACCAAAGGACACGTGGCACGGAGCCCCCGAGCCTTGAATCGAGTACTTTCTCTCGAATTGAAGGGTCATCTTGACTGTAGAATGTGTCCTGAGTGGGATATTGATTTGGTGTAGCCCACTGAGTCCGTCAGATGTAGTCGAGCCCCCGAGACTGAGAGCATCGAGTACTGGAATATGAAGGGCCAGTCTGCCGCCGCTGAGTCACCCGCCTGGTGCTTATCCGCCCGCTCGAAACTTAGCCGCCCGATGGCTTATAAATAACCGGTGAACCCCTTAGGGCTTTTCCACTCCCAGCGGTTGCATTCCTCACAGATTAGATCTAAGTGACTGCCCCTCCTGCTCCTCTACTTCCGCCGCCGCTAAGTAGATTGGATCTACGTTCGCCCGCCGCCATAGTCCGCCCTCCTCCGCAGCCCCCGGGCGAATGCGAGTGAAGACACCCGTGACTTGGAGGATGAAGGCATCCCCAGCGAAGAGCACGAAGACCGGCGCATCGAAGAAAAGGAGCCGTGATGAGGCCGGAGATGCCGGCCAGTCGTCGTCGTCGCCGCCCTCCTCCCCTCGCCCTAATCCGGCGAAGGAGTGGAAGAAGGCGAAACTAAAGACTGAGGACCTCCTCGCCCTGGTCAACAGTGGATTCCTTCGCGAGAAGGAAATGGATCTGTGGCGTACCGCCACTGACGATCCATACCCGATGGAGAAGAACTCGGATGAGATTCCGATGTTCACGCGGTTCGTGGAGCGTGGACTCGCGCTGCCGGCCAGCGACTTCTTCAAGGGGATGCTCAGGTACTACGGCATCGAGTACCTCAACCTTAACCCCAATGGTATCTTCCATGTCTCCATCTTCGTACACTTCTACGAGGCATTTGTGGGGATCAAACCCCACTGGATCTTGTTCCAAAAGTTCTTCCGGATGAAGCCACAGCCCAGCACGGACGACCCGCGAGTAGTTGGAGGTGCCAGAATACAGATGCACGAAGACGCCGCCGGGCAGTACTTGCCGTACAAGCTGATCGACTCCAACCAGGACTGGAAGGTGAAGTGGTTCTACATCAGCAACCACCACCCCGAGCTGCCGAAGCCCAGTGGTTGACAACCGAAGCACACGCCATGGTGGAACACGGAGCCCACTATGCAAGAAGGTCTTCAGCTACCTCCACTGCTGAAGAAGATTAAGGCCTTGAGGGAGGCCGAACTGAGGGCCGAGCACGTGGCCTTCAGCTTCATGAAGAGAAGGGTGCAGCCGCTGATGGCGCAAGATACTCTCGGCTACCAGTACACCAGTGACGAAGATAGTTCCCGGATGCCCGGCGAAGAGATTGAAGATGATGTCATCATCGAGAGACTGGGCAGAATCTTCAAGGATATGCCCCCATACACGCCATGCCCGGTGCCAGAGTACTCCGCGGCACGGCCGCCAAATCAGGTCAGTAGTCGTGGCCAGAGCCCCCGAGTACTAATCTGCTTGATGTAGTCGTACTTATGCTTGCTTGGTGTTGTAGGATGATGTGAAGAAGTACATCTCCATCCCGCCCTCCCCCCACGGCTTGAGCAACAAACGCAGGGGAAGGCGGAATCCAAGGCGAAGGAACGCCGCGAGGTCGGCGAAGGTGACGATGGCATTGTCATTGAAGATACCTCGGACGACGAGGATGAGGAGACGCTGCAGCAGCGGTTTCAGCTCCGCTCGAGGTTCAGTCGGGATGGAATGCCGCGCGTTTTGGTCATCGAGAAACCGTCTAGCCTGGAGGCGAGCTTGCCGGTGCCGCCCAGGAAGCCCCGCAACATGGCGCGCAAACGCGCCGTGAAGAAGTTGAAGTTGTCGGAGGCTACCAGACAAGAAGTAAGTACCTCGACTAGAGTAGTCGAGCATTGACGATGAGTAGTCTGTTGCTGACTGCATGACTTGCTTTTTACAGGACATCCCCTCCACTGATCCTGTTGATCAAGACGAGGGTGATGTGTGGGAGACCGTGGGGGCGACGGTTGAGAGAAGCACTAGCCCACCTCCGGCTACTGAAGACATTGTGCCAGAAGGGGCACAAGAGCAAACCGGCGCTGTGGAGCCGCAGCCGTCGGTTGAAGAAGTACAGGGCCCTCCTCCAGCTATGGCCGCGGCCGTTGAGCAGCCAGAGGAGAGAGTAGAAGAGCCTCCTGTCGAGGCAGCATCCGCCGGCGAGCCTGGTATTGTAGATATCGCCAGGCTGCTGAGCGCTCCGATCGTCACTGTGGTGCGGTCAACTCTGTAAGTTTCTGGAACTCTTAAATAGTTTCGTTGCCAGTAAGCTTGTGTTGCTGATTGAAGACTTCGTGATGCAGGAGACTGGCTCGTGGGATGGGGAGACTGGTGCTCCTGCCGATGGTGAAGACCGCTCGGCGGAGGCACGAGAACCCACACCGCCACCACAAGCCGACGTCGCGACAGGGTCGAGGCTTGAAGAAGCTACCCTGGTGGAAGGTACGTGTCCTGTCACCACAAATACTTATTGCAGGGGTAGTCGTAGCTATTGCTGACAATTGAATTGATCTTGGCAGGGACACAAGCTGACGGAACAACGATCCCTGTGGCAGTAGCCATGGAGACGACTACTGCTGAGGCAACGGCTACAGAGCCAGTTGCCGAGCCGGTGGCAGCAGCAGCCCTCGGGCCAGCGACTCCCACAGCCTCCGTAACGGCGACTTCGACAGCCCCCAGGCCAAGCGCGGAGGCACGGGTTGACTCCCAACCTGAAGCGGGGTCGGAGGTCGTGGTCCGTAAGGTGATGATAGAAGACGCGGCGCCGCTCCGCTCGGCGCCCATGCCAGAGACTGGGACCATGAGCCGTGGAGGTCTTGAGTTGCTAGATGATGATCTGATTGACTCGGCCGTCGTATCTCTGAGCATGGAGTCGTGGCGCCGCACAGAGTAATGGGTCAAGGTATGTTGCGGGTGCCCTGAGTAGTCTTGTCTTATTGAATGCTGATTACTAACTGGCCGTTGTGTCTTGCGCAGGGCCTGGTGGAGAGAACCCGCCAGAAGACTGAACTCTTGAAGGGGTATGGCGACACGGTCATCTGAGCTGAGACCTTGGAGAAGGAGCTGGACAAGTCAAAGAAACACGTGGCGCTACTCCAATCCAAGCTCGACGGCGCCTTTGCCCAGTACCACAATGAGGTACAAGAGTTGCAGGCGAAGAGAGATGACCTAATCAGGAAGAACAAGTCGTTGCGCCAGAAGAACAAAGGTGTGTCTTCCGCCAAGGTCACCGAGTACTTATTGTAATACTTGTGAGTAATCTGACACCATGACGAGTTGTCTGCAGATCTTGAGGCAAAGGTCGACCAGCTGAAGGCATCTGAGACGGACCTCAAGAACATCGTGTACCGCGAGACCGACAAGAGAGAGGTACTTGAGTATGAGTACGCTCAGTTGCGCCATGAGTGTATCAAGCACATGGAGCTCCGTGAAGCCTCAGATCGTGACCTTGTAAACTGTTATAAATCTCTGCAGAAGCTCAATGAAGACTGCGAGAAGCTTCGAGGTCAACTGAAGGAACTCGAAGAAGCCGCGCTGCCCATAGCGAGGCTGTTGGTACCACATCCGGGCGGACCCGAGATAGCCCCTCTGGTAGACAGGCTGAAGAAGCCCCCGGGCGCCTGGCGACGTACGTCAAGCACTTGGCGAAGTCGATACCGAACCAGGTGCTTGCCTACATGAAGTCGTACTTCCCAAAGGCGCTAGTGGATGTGGTGGCCGGTGGTCTTGCGGCGAACTGCACAGATGAGCAGTACAAGACCCTTCTGGAGGAGATGGCGCCCATCGCGGAGCAAGTCGCGGACAAGCTGAATCTCCAGTAGATGTACCTGTAGAGGTAGCTTATATACAGAGTAGTTATTGTAAGACAAACAAAGTAGTCAGAGACTTGTTTGAAACATCAATGAAGTTTGTCCACTGCTTGTATTGTAATGAGTACTCGTGGCCGCTACTTGCAGCGAAGTGTGCGGAGTACCAAGCCGTGGGAGAGATGATGAGTAGTAGTACTCAGTAGGATCTGCCTAGTTAGAAGGCACAGTAAACAAGTTGAGTAGAGCCAAAACTTTATTACTGATGAAATGAATACACCTGGATGGCCAGGGCCGTTACAATTAAGTAGTCGCCAGGACCCGTAGGCCGCCTACGGCTGAGTGATTGCTAGGGCCCTTGGACCGCTTACAGATAGAGATCCGTTAGTAGCCGTATAGACTGGATCTAGAAAGTACATGGTCCGTAGACCGCCGCCAAAGTCCTTATGCTATGTGCGGCCCAGGATCCGTTAGTAGCCGTTGATGCTGGATCCTAGATAGAAGTAGTCCGTAGACTAGTGCTAGGACCGAGAGGCTGTTTACAGCAGAGAGTTCGTTAGTAGCCGTATAGGCTGGACCCATAGACGAGTAGTCGAGCGACTACGCGTAGAAGCGACACAGCTGGTCGACGTTCCACGAGTTGCTGATGTCATCACCTTCAAGTGTTTGGAGGCGATATGAGCCTGGTCCGGTCACCTTGGAGATTGAGAAGGGACCTTCCCATGGCGAGCTGAGCTTGTGTAGTCCGTCCGTGTTCTGTATGCGACGGAGGACTAGATCGCCGACGTTGAAGGAGCGTTCCTTGACGTTGCGATCATGGTAGCGTCAGATACCCTCTAGGTACCTTGCTGACTCGACGAGGGCAGCACAGCGGGCTTCTTCGAGACTGTCGATATCAACCCGTCGACTGTCTTCTGAGATGCCTTCGTCGTATTGTTCTACTGCCGGGGATTCCCACATCACGTCGGCGGGTAGAATAGCTTCGGAGCCGTAGACCAGGAAGTAGGGCGACTGCCCTGTTGGCTTGGTAGGTTGAGTACAAAGCCCCCAGAGTGCATTGGGTAGTTCCTTGATCCACTTGCCTCCTTTGGTGTTGGCTGCATCGTGCAATCGCTTCTTGAGGGCGTCGAGTACCATCCCGTTGGCGCGCTCCACCTGGCCGTTAGCGCGCGGGTGGGTGACTGAGACATATCGGACGCCGATCCCGCCATTCTCGCAGTACTCCCAGAACTGGTGGTTGTTGAAGTTGGAACCCAAGTCTATGATGATGCAATGGGGTAGCCCGTAGCGATGCATGAGTTCATCCAAGAAGTCGAGTACTCTGTCTGCCTTGGGCAGGTAACCGGCTTGACTTCGATCCACTTGGTGAACTTGTCGATGGCCACTAAGACTCTGTTGAATCCACCTGGCGCAGTTGGCAGAGGTCCAATCATGTCGAGCCCCCAGCAGGCAAAAGGCCAGGTTGGTGGTATGGTGACTAGCTTGTAGGCCGGGACGTGTTGCTGCTTGGCGAAGAATTGGCACCCTTGGCACCTTCTGACGAGTTCTTCGGCGTCGGCGAGAGCTGTGGGCCAGTAGAAGGCTCGTCGGAAGTCTTTGCTCACTAGCGTGCGAGAAGACGCGTGGTTGCCGCAGACACCCTTGTGGATCTCTTCCAAGATGTCCTTGCCTTCATCCCGAGGTATGCACTTCATGAGTACTCCAGAAGTGGCACCCCGCCTGTAGAGTTTGTCTTCGACTAGTACGTAGGTCTTGGCTCGGCGGACGAGTTGTTCGGCCTTGTTCTTGTCGGAAGGAACCTTCTGCTCACGGATGTAGTCGATGAAGGGTTGTCTCCAGTCCACATTTATCATCATGACCTCCTGACTGGGCTGCACTGGCCCAGAGTCAGTGGTCGTTGGCACCGGCTCCGGGGTGGATGGCGCGTGAAGCTCGTGGACGAAGACTCCGACGGGTACTTGAGCGCGAGTAGAACCAAGTTTCGACAGGACATCCGCTGCAACGTTGTTGTCGCGGACGACGTGATGGAACTCGAGACCATAGAATTTGTTCTCGAGCTTGCGGACTTCCAAGCAATAGGCGTCCATGTTCTCCTTGTTGCGGTCCCAAGATT
Source organism: Cenchrus fungigraminus (assembly GCA_036936925.1). Classification (NCBI taxonomy): domain Eukaryota; kingdom Viridiplantae; phylum Streptophyta; class Magnoliopsida; order Poales; family Poaceae; genus Cenchrus; species Cenchrus fungigraminus. The sequence continues at coordinate 137,215,224 of CM072773.1, read as the reverse complement.
TGTTGACTTGGTTGATGACCACTGCGGAGTCGCCGTAGACTAGTAGTCGCTTGATGCCCAGTGAGATTGCGAGGCGGAGCCCATGCAGCAGGGCTTCGTACACGGCTTCGTTGTTTGAGACCTTCCAGAAGATCTGCAGGATGTACTTGAGTTGTTCGCCCTTTGGAGAAATCAGGAGTACCCCTGCACCCGCGCCTTCGAGCTTGAGTGAGCCGTCGAAGTACATCACCCAATGCTCTGGTCGCTCTGTTGGAGTTGGTAGCTGATTCTCCCGCCACTCTGCCATGAAGTCCACTAGTGCTTGAGACTTGATAGCGGTGCGTGGCTTGAAGTCGATGTTGAGCGTGCCAAGTTCGACCGCCCACTTGGAGATTCTTCCAGTAGCATCTTGGTTATGGAGTATGTCACCGAGCGGATAGTCGGTGATGACGATGATCGGGTACTCCTGGAAGTAGTGTCGTAGCTTCCGCGAGGTGATGAGTACTGCGTAGAGTAACTTCTGGACCGGTTGATACCGTGCCTTGGACTCGGACAGGACCTCGCTGATGAAGTAGACTGGCCGCTGGACTGGGTAGGCGTGGCCTTCTTTCTGCCGCTCGACGACGATGGCAGTACTGACCACATGAGTAGTCGCAGCGAGGTAGAGCAGTAGCTGCTCTTGTTTGCGAGGAGCCATGAGGACGGGTGGTTTTGACAGGAAGTCTTTAAGCCGCGGTCCACATGAATTTCTCTTGGTGCTTGAGTAGTTTGAAGAAGGGTAGTCCCCATTCTCCAAGCTTCGAGATAAATTTGTTCAGGGCCGCCATGCACCCGGTCAGCTTCTGTACATCCTTGATGCAGGTTGGAGCCTTCATATTGGTGATGGCGGAGATCTTCTCGGGATTGGCTTTGATGCCGCGGTGGCTGATGATGAAGCCGAGTAGTTTCCCCGAGGGTACGCCGAACACGCACTTGTTGGGGTTGAGCTTCCACTGGTACTCTCGCAGAGATGCGAAGGTGTCTTCAAGATCGTCGATGAGTGTGTCCGAGTTTCTAGTCTTGACGACCACGTCATCCACATAGGCTTCGACGTTCTTGTTGAGCTGCTTCTTGAAGCAGGCCTGGATAGCTCGTTGGTAGGTAGCGCCAACGTTCTTCAACCCAAACGACATTATCGTGTAGCAGTAGGCACCGAATGGGGTGATGAACGCGGTCTTCTCCTGGTCTTCCTCCTTGATTGCGATCTGGTGGTACCCGGAGTAGGAGTCGAGGAAGCAGAGCAGGTCGCAGCCCGCTGTGGAGTCGATGACTTGATCAATCCGCGGCAACCCGAAAGGGTCCTTGGGGCAGTGCTTGTTGAGGTCGGTGTAGTCGACGCACATCCTCCACTCGTTCGTGTTCTTCTTGCGGACGAGGACAGGGTTGGCGAGCCACTCAGGATGGAATACTTCTCGGATGAAGCCAGCCGCGAGTAGTTTGGCGAGTTCCTTCTTGATGGCATCCCGTCGGTCGTCGGCAAAACGGTGGAGGTGTTGTCGCTTGGGGGTAGCTTTAGGGTCGACGTTGAGTCAATGCTTGATCAGCCTCCTGGGCACTCCTGGTGTGTCCGCTGGCTTCCACGCGAAGATGTCTCGGTTAGCCCGGAGGAAGCTGATGAGCGCGTCTTCCTATTTAGGGTCGAGCCCCACGCCGATCATGGTAGTCTTGCTGCTGTCACCGGACCCGAGGTCGATGGCCTTCACCTGTACTTCCTCTGTTGGATGAGGCTTGTTTGAGGTGTCGGTCTTCTCAGGTATCTCGAGTTCGGTTGGCGCAAGCTTCTTGGAGGCAGCGAAGATTTCCATCATTGCGTTGGATACTTGATTGGTTGCTGTGAGTTCCACGGCTTCGGTGTCGCAGTCGTATGAGATCTTCAAGTCCCCTTGCAGCGTGAGTACTCCGGCGGGACTTGGCATTTTGAGTACCAAGTAGGTGTAGTGGGGGACCGCCATGAATTTGGTGATGGCTGGTCTACTGAGGATGGCATGGTAGGAGGTTTCGAAGTCCGCAACCTCGAACTTGATGTACTCGGTGCGGTAATTCTCCCTTGTCTCCCCGAAGGTAACAGGCAAAACCACTGAACCGAGTGGTATAGCCGCGTTGCCTAGGACGATGCCGTAGAAAGGTGACGCGCTCTTAGTGAGCATGTCGGTGATGTCGAGCTTCATCTTCTTCAAGGTCTTGGTGAAGAGGATGTTGAGTCCGCTCCCGTCGTCAATGAGTACCTTGTTGAGTCTGGAGCCCGCGACTACTGGTTTCAGGACGAGTGGGAAACGCCCTGGCTCAGAGAAGCTTGTCCATTGATCTCCGCGGGAGAAGGTGATGGGTACCTCCGACCACCTTAAAGGTGTCGGCACCGCTGGTTCGATGTTCAAGACTTCCCGTAGAGTGAGCTTCTGTGATCGTTTGGTGGGTAGTCCGCCGAAGAGGACATTCACCGTCTTGTCAGGTTCTTGGAAGTCGCCGTTGCCTTCGTCGACTTTCTTCTTGCCCTTCTTGTCGTGAGGAGGCCGTGGCTCGGGAACATCCTTGAGTGCTCGCCGGAGTTGGTAGCACTGGTCGGTTGTGTGATTGCCATCCAGATGCCACGAGCACTTCTCTTTGAGCAAGTCTCTGAAGCCGCCGGAGGTCTTTTTGGAGCTGTCCTTCGCAGGGTGCTGTATAGCCACGACTGTGTTGTCTGGCTTGCGCTTGCGGTTAGGACCCGAGTAGTAGTTGTTGTTGCGACTCCCTTGATCCTTGTTGTTATTGTTGCCGCCCGTGTTGTTCTTGCTCTTGCCGCGAATAGAGTCGTACTTGGCGTTCGCCTTGTCCTCTTCATCGGCCCATGAGGTGATCATGTCTTTGAGCTTGGTGATGGAACTAAGGCGACGGCGACCGAAGTCTTCGAAGGTGCGACGGTGGTAGAGACCGTCTTGGAAGAGGTCGATGACTTCTTTATCGGTGACGTCGACTACGGTTGCACGCTTGTCGAAAAAGCGGTGCATGTACTGGCAGAGTGTCTCGCCTTGCTCCTGCTTGACCATTGCCAGATCCATGCGAGTACCCGAGCGCCCCATGGCGCCCGCAAAGTTGCTGGTGAACTGGGCCTTCAGCTGGTCCCACTGGTCGATTGAGTTCTTGTCGAGTGACTCGAGCCATGTGAGTGGAGCCTGGTCGAGGCAGACGGGGAAGTAGAGGCACTTCGCGTCGTTGTCACCACCAGCGTTTTCGATGGCCAGGGCATAGCACCTGAGCCACTGAACTGGGTCTTGCTTCGTGTCGTACTTGGTGATCCCGAGAGGTTTGAATTTCTCGGGAAGAAGCAGATTGCGAAGTCGTGCGGAGTAGGCAGGGAAGCCGTCGCTGTCGCTGACTTCGGTAGTCTTCTTGGCACGGCGGATCTCGTCGATCCTGTGGCGGGCGTCGTAGCCGCCACGTGCGTTGCCGGTGGCGTGGCTGTTCGCGTGGCCTCGGCTTCCGTGGTCGCCGCCGCCACCAGCTCTTCTGCCGCCACCATGGGAGGAACTACCGCTGCTGCTGCCGCCGCCACTGCCGCCGCCGCTATTGCCACCATGTGAGGGTCCTCCCGCAGAGGCTCTAGAGCGGTTGGGGTTTGGCTGGTGTTCGCCACGGACGCGATTACGTCCGCCATCTGCAGGGGTGCGGCTGCGACTAGTGGCTTCGTGGTTTCCGGCTCCGGCGATTCTGTTGTTGACCCGCATGAAGTAGGTGTCTTCAGCAAGCTTGGTGATGAGTTCGCCTGCGCGGTGCCCCTGAGCTGTTCGTGCTATCATGGTGATAGACATGAGGCATTGCCCAGGGGTGGTGTGTACCCGGTTGTCGACTTGATCCAAAGCCTCATTGAGGTTCCGGATGGGGAGAGCTTCCCGGAGCCGCCGACGTCGATCGACCTGCTTTCTATTGCGGTCGCGCCGAGCGTTCTTGTCTTCGGTAGTCTCATTTGTGGGTGCGTTAGCCGATTCCTCATCTTCTGAAATGTCTTCCAGGTACCGATCGGGTCGGTTCTCTGAGGTTCCAGCTTCCCCGGTTACCATGAAGACTGCACGATCAGGTGTGCAGAGTTCGGAGTCGGTAGTCGCCACCTCGATAGGCGTGTGCTCGTCCTCATTTGGAGCCAGCGGTGTCCCCTCTTGGAAGGGAAGGGTCTCGAGGTAGGCGACGCAGCGTGAGTTGTCGTCAGTCAGGTCTGCGGGCTTGCGGTCGGGCCAGTAGACGAATCTGCCGGCGGGAGTAGATGTAATGACCAAGCCAGCAACAGGACCTGAGAGCGGCTCCTCAGTCGTGTTGAACTCGGACTCGGATTTGATTGGATCCGAACCGAAGTCAAACTCGTAGGAAGAGTCCGAGTTGTAGTCGGGGACGGCGCTGGAGTCCGAGGAGTACTCGGAGACGATCTCCTTGCCGACCCGGCGTGGGACAAGCACATCCACGTAGGTTGCAGTTGCGTTGCGGAGGCCGTACGGGAAGTGCTCGTGGGGGAGGACCGTTCCACACGATGGCTCAGGAGCCAGCTCGCGTGGTTCGATCCAGGGTGACGTCGAGTTCGAGTTGGAGGCGGATCCAATCTCGAAGTCGGTGGCTTGGCTGTAGAGCGAAAATTCGTCGAATTTTTCAACGAGTTGGCCCATGATGACTTCGGGAAGTGCCACGAGTCCGGTCTCCAGATCCGGGGTCATGGTGAGGTAGCGCTGGAACGAACCAGCGCCGTCAGCGGTGCAGACCCAGGAGCCGAAGACGAAGGTGTCGCCGCGATTGAAGGCGACGGTTGGCTTGATGACGATTGAAGCCGTCGAGTTCGCCATGAGATCTTCGGCGAGATCCCCTACCTGGCACGCCAACTGTCGGTGTTTTAACCCGGCAACCTACCAAGGGGAGTACCCGAGGTAGATGTTTGTGGCCTCGCCGAGATCGGGAACTCGAAGGAGAGACACGTGGCACACAATTTAGACGGTTCGGGCCGCGAGGTGCTTAATACCCTATGTCCTGTATGCTGCGTAGCTCTGGATTGATTGGGTGCGTAGCTCTGGTTCGGGCCGCGAGTTGGTAGCACTGGTCGGTTGTGTGATTGCCATCCAGATGCCACGGGCACTTCTCTTTGAGCAAGTCTCTGAAGCCGCCGGAGGTCTTTTTGGAGCTGTCCTTCGCAGGGTGCTGTATAGCCGCGACTGTGTTGTCTGGCTTGCGCTTGCGGTTAGGACCCGAGTAGTTGTTGTTGTTGCGACTCCCTTGATCCTTGTTGTTATTGTTGCCGCCCGTGTTGTTCTTGCTCTTGCCGCGAATAGAGTCGTACTTGGCGTTCGCCTTGTCCTCTTCATCGGCCCATGAGGTGATCATGTCTTTGAGCTTGGTGATGGAACTCGGGCAACGGCGACCGAAGTCTTCGAAGGTGCGACGGTGGTAGAGACCGTCTTGGAAGAGGTCGATGACTTCTTTGTCGGTGACGTCGACTACGGTTGCACGCTTGTCGAAAAAGCGGCGCATGTACTGGCGGAGCGTCTCGCCTTGCTCCTGCTTGACCATTGCCAGATCCATGCGAGTACCCGAGCGCCCCATGGCGCCCGCAAAGTTGCTGGTGAACTGGGCCTTCAGCTGGTCCCACTGGTCGATTGAGTTCTTGTCGAGTGACTCGAGCCATGTGAGTGGAGCCTGGTCGAGGCAGACGGGGAAGTAGAGGCACTTCGCGTCGTTGTCGCCACCAGCGTTTTCGATGGCCAGGGCATAGCACCTGAGCCACTGAACTGGGTCTTGCTTCGCGTCGTACTTGGTGATCCCGAGAGGTTTGAATTTCTCGGGAAGAAGCAGATTGCGAAGTCGTGCGGAGTAGGCAGGGAAGCCGTCGCTGTCGCTGACTTCGGTAGTCTTCTTGGCACAGCGGATCTCGTCGATCCTGTGGCGGGCGTCGTAGCCGCCACGTGCGTTGCCGGTGGCGTGGCTGTTCGCGTGGCCTCGGCTTCCGTGGTCGCCGCCGCCACCAGCTCTTCTGCCGCCACCATGGGAGGAACTACCGCTGCTGCTGCCGCCGCCACTGCCGCCGCCGCTATTGCCACCATGTGAGGGTCCTCCCGCAGAGGCTCTAGAGCGGTTGGGGTTTGGCTGGTGTTCGCCACGGACGCGATTACATCCGCCATCTGCAGGGGTGCGGCTGCGACTAGTGGCTTCGTAGTTTCCGGCTCCGGCGATTCTGTTGTTGACCCGCATGAAGTAGGTGTCTTCAGCAAGCTTGGTGATGAGTTCGCCTGCGCGGTGCCCCTGAGCTGTTCGTGCTATCGTGGTGATAGACATGAGGCATTGCCCAGGGGTGGTGTGTACCCGGTTGGCGACTTGATCCAAAGCCTCATTGAGGTTCCGGATGGGGAGAGCTTCCCGGAGCCGCCGACGTCGATCGACCTGCTTTCTATTGCGGTCGCGCCGAGCGTTCTTGTCTTCGGTAGTCTCATTTGTGGGTGCGTTAGCCGATTCCTCATCTTCTGAAATGTCTTCCAGGTACCGATCGGGTCGGTTCTCTGAGGTTCCAGCTTCCCCGGTTACCATGAAGACTTCACGATCAGGTGTGCAGAGTCCGGAGTCGGTAGTCGCCACCTCGATAGGCGTGTGCTCGTCCTCGTTTGGAGCCAGTGGTGTCCCCTCTTGGAAGGGAAGGGTCTCGAGGTAGGTGACGCAGCGTGAGTTGTCGTCAGTCAGGTCTGCGGGCTTGCGGTCGGGCCAGTAGACGAATCTGCCGGCGGGAGTAGATGTAATGACCAAGCCAGCAACAGGACCTGAGAGCGGCTCCTCAGTCGTGTTGAACTCAGACTCGGATTTGATTGGATCCGAACCGAAGTCAAACTCGTAGGAAGAGTCCGAGTTGTAGTCGGGGACGGCGCTGGAGTCCGAGGAGTACTCGGAGACGATCTCCTTGCCGACCCGGCGTGGGACAAGCACATCCACGTAGGTTGCAGTTGCGTTGCGGAGGCCGTACGGGAAGTGCTCGTGGGGGAGGACCGTTCCACACGATGGCTCAGGAGCCAGCTCGCGTGGTTCGATCCAGGGTGACGTCGAGTTCGAGTTGGAGGCGGATCCAATCTCGAAGTCGGTGGCTTGGCTGTAGAGCGAAAATTCGTAGAATTTTTCGACGAGTTGGCCCATGACGACTTCGGGAAGTGTCACGAGTCCGGTCTCCGGATCCGGGGTCATGGTGAGGTAGCGCTGGAACGAACCAGCGCCGTCAGCGGTGCAGACCCAGGAGCCGAAGACGAAGGTGTCGCCGCGGTTGAAGGCGACGGTTGGATTGATGACGATTGAAGCTGTCGAGTTCGCCATGAGATCTTCGGCGAGATCCCCTACCTGGCACGCCAGCTGTCGGTGTTTTAAACCGGCAATCTACCAAGGGGAGTACCCGAGGTAGATGTTTGTGGCCTCGCCGAGATCGGGAACTCGAAGGAGAGACACGTGGCACACAATTTAGACGGTTCGGCCCGCGAGGTGCGTAATACCCTACGTCCTGTATGCTGCGTAGCTCTGGATTGATTGGGTGTGTTTACAAGGTGATGCGGATGAAGAGATAGGGGTCCCTGCCTCGCCTTATATAGTCCGGGAGGCAGGGTTACAAGTCGGTTTGACAGGAGAGTACTAGTCATACACAGCTAGGAGTACTCTACATGGATCCGGGCATGTCTAGCTTCCTAACCGGGTACTAGTCCTCCGTATGCCTTGTGCTTCACGCCATCTAGTGCCACGCAGCCCAAGTCGAGTAGTCCCAGGGGCCCACGGAGTAGTCGGTCCCAGTACCCACATGAGTAGTGGGCCCAGGGATGTCCGTACGACAGTCCCTTCACGTCCTTGCTGCCGTCGAAGGCTTGCAACACGGACAGCAGCGCCTGGTGCTGGAAGTCGGCTTCCAGCCGCCGGCACAACTCCACGGCCAGGGTCGTCTTCCCCAGCCCTCCGAACCCCACGATGGAGAACACCTTGAGCTTCTTGTCATCCTCAACATGTATCTCCTTGATCCTCTGGACCAGGGTGTCCACCTGTTCCCTGATGCTGACGAGCTAATGATCGGGGTCATCGTGGACACGCCGGAGCTGGGCACTCGCGGACGCGAACGCCGTCGAGACAGGGGCGAACCAGGGAGACCTGGGTAGCGCCGCCCGGTCGATGTGGTAACGGCCGCGGCGTTCGCTGACGGTGTAGGTGCGTGCCAGCAGGGCCTTGATGTCAGCGGCGAGGTTGCGTTGCAACCACAGCTTCTCCAGCTGGTACTTGGGCCATTTGACGATGTAAGGCAGGAGCTTTCCGGGGACGGGGCGGTGGACGCGGAGGTGGTAGATGTCGGCGTAGTCCTCGACGTCGTAGGTGAGCTCCCACACCTGCTTCTCCCACTCGACGACGAGGTGGTCGACGGCGCTCTCATCCGCCTCGGAGATCATGCGGAGGACGGCGTTCATGGTGGCCAGCTCGTCCGTCAGGTGGACGATCTTGTCGCTGACGCCGCGGATCTCCTGGAGCTCCTCCACCACCAGCTGCCCCAGCTTGCTCACGATGGATTGCGCTGCGCTCTCCATTCCTTCTTCTCTGACTCAGCAAGGCGGAGAAGGTGTCTATGGAGTCAAGCCTGGGAGAGTGGGAGGACCCAAGAAATCATTGGCTTGCTAATCAACTAGAACAATCCGGCGTGCGATGCGCGCCCTATCAAAAGGCACTCTATTATGATCAAGATAATGTATTCCTCATTCATTAACACAAACTAATATCAACTATTCCTAACACATTAATATGTACAAAAACTAACACCAAGCATTCCTAATACATTAAGAAGTTTGAATTCTAATAAACCATGGCTCTACTAAGTTTGTTTGTCCTTCAAAGTATCTTCACACTCATGAGTTAATTCATTTTAATATTCTGAACATATGGTGAAAACTTCGACACCGCAGGTGATGCAATCAACCAATCTTCTTGTCGAAAGATCTGCAGTAGGCTAAAAGGCAAAAAAAGGTCCATTAAATGTGTGGTACAGTTTACCATTATTAAAAAGAGGGAAAAAACTATTGGCACAACTTATTACATGAATCTATTGAACTAACATCTCAGTATTCAACATAAACTCCATTGGACAACATATATGGGGATCTGCTTACATAAAGATGTTGTATGTCTAGACATATACCTACCACAGCCATGGAAATCAAGAAATTAATTCTGTAAAACAGGTTGCCATTTTTTACTGTAAGAACAGGTTGCCAATTTCTATCTTCCAAATTCCAACAGACGTGTTAAATAAAAACATCTAAAAAACATCGTTCCCAGTAGTAGTATTCCATGTCTTGGCTTCACATCTAAGAAACAAAAACTCGATCAGAACACTGGCCTTAACCCTGCATGTCATAGAATATACAGTATGCATAACAAAATCACAGAGGTGGAATTCGGCACCCGCATCAATTTTTTGGGAAAGCATCATTTGAAAAAATATCAGAGAGCATACTCTTTGCAAGATAAGAAAATGTAGACCGATTCATGATTACCCAACTGCATCAAATCAGCTTGACACTATCTTCACTTTGCACTCTTCAGTCACATGTAAAAAGCACAAGAGTTCTGGCCTCCTACACTCATTTTACCGCTGATCAAATAAAGTTTACAATTAAATATCACGGAGATATAATGCAGGCAATTGGATGAGCAAAGCAACATATATACCAGGGTTTTTTGAGCTTTTTGGTAGCTGCGGCTGCTGTTGCATAGCTCTTCTTACCGCTGTCAGCAGCATCAGAATCAGGATCATACTTCTGCGTGTGCAACACAAATCAAATGCATTGCCATCAGCCTATATAGATCATGCAAGCACCTTCAATTGAATCCTGTAAAAGAAATAATTAACCTCGAGGAGCTTGCACAACAGGTTGTGATGGCTTTCCCTAAAGCTGCCAATCTTTTCCTTGTGTACTATTCGAAGGCGCTCCAGATGCTGCCGGTCCCGCCCATCCACTGCACATCACAACAAAGAGATGCAACATGTGGCACGATCGATGGATGAAGATAAATCACCAATCAATCAATCCATCATGATTGATGACTTACACAGTCTTCGAATTAAGCCAAAACTGCAAGCTCGAGGTTGGCCATCGCCGGTATGTTGATTCCAGAGAGCAGATGAAAAAGCTTCAGTTTCCCACTGTTGCCCCACCTTCTGGCCGTGATACACAGGCCATACACCATTGCCACTGCCTCAAGGACATGAAGGCGATGGTGATGCTGCGGCGGACGGCGAGGGCACTTGCTTGGTGCCTCTCAATGTGGACCATGACAGCGACCACCTCCTCGGGGATACTGCACAGCCGCTGCTCCACCTCCGACGCATCTGCAGCCGTGGGATCGCCGAGCTTCCACCAGACGCTCGAGGAGAAGCATATCAGGCCCCTCGCCGGTGGAGAGGTCAAAGAAGTGGTGGCGGGTGCCATTCGCGTGATGGCTTGGGAATCGACCGAATCTTGAGCTCCAGGAGGTAGACGTGAACAAAGATATCAATTTAAGTTAGAAGAAAAAGATCTGCACTGTGAGAAACAATCATCTAGACAGATGAACAATAAATCTGTAGAAACATAATCTCTCTCTGATGCAATCGGCGGGTCGTAGGTGTTATTTACTTGTTTGTATAACAATCAGCATAGTGCATTAACTTTCCGTGTGCAACTCACTCACTACACGAACACCACCATAGATCGAAGCAAGGATGCGCAAGGAGGTAAAGGACGCGTACCAGATTGGTGGCGCCACTCCGCTGGATTGGAAGAAAAGGGCGCCCGCACTGTCCCTCATCGTGGTGCCTCCACCGTGGGCGCGACCACCGCGTTGCAGCCGGTCGGGGAGCGCCTCGCTGCGCCGCCGGCCAGGGCGTAGCGACGGTCGGATCTCGGTGTCGTTAGAGGAGGAGAGGAGGCCTCACGTGGCGATGTTGATGGTTCCCTGCGCCGCCGAGCTTGCGTGGCTTCCCTTCTTCAAGAAACGGCGAGCTGGGAGCGCCAGCGCAGACCCATCCGCCGCGTCGGAGACGGAGACCCCTACCCAAGACGGACCGCGCCGCCGGGGGTTGCAGCGGCCTTCGCTCGGGCCGTGCAGCGCCGTGGCCGGCCAGCTGGATCCCTCGGGAGCAGTCGGCGGCGGTGGCGGCGGAAAGCAGGGAGGGGCGATGCATGCAGGCGCGGACCCCTCTCTCCGACGCACCCCACGGCAGATCCCGCGGGAGTAGGCAGCGGCGGCGGCGGAGAGCAGGGAAGGGCGATGGAGGCAGGCGCGAAGGGAGAAGGGGTGGGGATGCGGCGGCGGCGGCGAGGAGTCAGAGAGCATGGAGAGGGGGGCGGCGACGGGGTGCAGGGGAGAGGGAGGAGAGACGGCGGGGAAGAGGAGTGAGTGAGGGGGTTAGGGTTCGGGCGGAGGGTGAGGGGTTAACCGGATGGGGTGGTGGGAGGGGTTGTTTGAAAAATGCCTCGCGAGGGTGTTCTTGTAAACACGACAGATTTTCATTATTGTGTCGAAATAAACTTTAGTTTAAGGTTCGAAGTGGAAAATGTACAAACGTGGGTACTGACGAGTCCGGTTGAGCTGGGTGTAGTTGCTATTTTTAGAAATTATAAGGGGTTTTTTTGCAAAGCGTCGAAACAGTCAGGGAGGGGCACAATGGAGGCGCGGCCTCCCTCCGCAGATGGCGACGTGTCGAATAAAGCAAGTGCCACCGATGCTCCAATTCCTGAGGAGCCGAGAATCAGCAGGAGGTTTTCATATCTCCGATTCAGTGGGGCCGTGGGGGACACCCTGGACCGGTCGTCCTGACGTGGTGGTCCTAGCATTCATGTTGGTAGCTAGCGCACCGTCGCACACCAACCAGAGTGATGGCAACCACTTCCTCACTCCGTTTCTAAATGATTGTCTCTGGAGAACTGTGTTTCCCTCACAAACACACTTCCCGGGCAATCATCGTTTAGGGACAGAGTAGTACGTACGGAAGGAGTAACTGTCTGCAATTTATATGCACTCACTCAGTTACTGATCTCTATTAATTAAATTTATTTGATTCGTCTTGCAATTTCCGGTCGATTTGTGTAATTATTTTGTAACTAGTGTATGTTCAATACTCCTAATAGACCTTAGAAGAGGACCCGGAAGTTTCGCCTCACGAACTATACAGGGCCTCAAAGATGTTCGTTCCGCCGAAATTACCACTATACACGTGTATTAAATTTAGATCAATGATAAAATCAATTTCATAATTCTAAACTTTTTTCCATAATTAAATTATGTTTAGACATACTAAATAGCTTCGTCTCAATTGATGTGATGAATTTATTATAAATTCTTTGGAACCAAACACTTACTCCCCGGTTTCTGTTTCAGAATATAACTACTTCTAAAGTTTTTTTAGAAAGATTAAAGATGTAGGATAAAAATCTGTATTGTCCCTCATTAATTTTCATATGCTAGTTAATAGGTAATTATACGTTTCCTATTTAATTAGCGACAGGCTTGCATGCAAATTTACATGTCATGATTGGTTTGCATGCATGGAGGACATTTTAGACCTCTCGTGTCAAATAACCCACTCGAGAACTCATAAATAGCTATATTATGGGACAAATTTTAAATGCTAGAACTAGCTATATTTTGAGTGTTAAATAAGCTTTGTCATTCAAAAATTTGTTTCGCAAAAAGTGTTTATGTAGCTTCGAAACAATCTATTAAATCTCTCATATTACCTTTTGGTCCGGTTGATGACTCAATCATTTACTCTCACCATTGATGTTCGAGACACACTCGCTAAATCAGAAAGACTAACAGCACCAGCAATAGCTATAGAGGGTATTTGTAGATCAGTCTTCCAATGGATGGACTATAGCATTTAGTTCTAAATCATTATGGGTCCCACGTGTCATGATTTTTCAATCCATCTCCTCCCCCTTCTCATCTCCCCCGAGCAGGTCGGCCGCCAGTCGGCGATGGTCGGGCCATACCCTTCTCCTCGCGTCGGCAGTGTACCCAATCCGCGCCCGGCTTCCTCGCCGCCGGTGTCGCGGCGTACAGATCCAGGGTCCCCGAGTGGTGGTTGCTGCGCCCCCACCTCGCCGGCCGCGCTCGCTTCCACTCCCCTCCAACCCCAGCGCATCGGCGTTCGCGCCCCCTTCCGACACCCGCCCTCTCGAGCACCGCCCCTATCCTCCTTGCCGCAACGGCTATCCGGCCTCCTCTCCCGCCGGCGGCCTCGCCGGCGCCCCGCCCTCCTCCGCGCGGCGGGCGCAAGGAGCTGCGCGCTTCGCTGCCCAATCTGCCGCTCGGCACGGAGACAAGGTTCATCGGTTGGACCCACTAACGCGTGCGAATATGTGTAGCGCATGTCGCTGGGTGTAACGAGAGCTCCTTCTCTCTACTGCACTCTGTCCTACGTGGCCCCCTTATAGAGAGCGTAACGGCACCACTGCGGGTGCCCTAATAGGTTCGACAATTAGTGCAATCCCGTACCCTACTCGATAATCCATCCAATGATCCAATTAAAAGAACAATAATAGAGGTATAATTTGGATTTCTATCATTGCTACTACGGTACTTGTCTAAAGTTTTGATGGGACGGAGGGAGTATGCCAGTCGTATATACGACGGCAAGTTCTACATGGGCCGCGTGTTGAACCACGACGCATGTGGGCCTTCCAGTCCACTATTCGGGCTGGGCCCTGTAATGATGGACGTGGCCTGTAAACCTCAACCCCCGGGGAAAATAATCAATCGGAAAAAGTCTACATCACCCCCTCAACTATGAGGGGTAACTACATAACACCCCAACCTATGAAACGGTCTATATCACTCCCTGAACTTTTCAAAACAGGTCAAATTACCCCTAGAGTAATTTCGAAAAATCATAATAAATCACAAAAAATTCATAAAATGAAAAATCCAATTGTGTTGGACTCCAAATGAGTAGATCTACACAATGAACATATAATATGATATGTTTTAGAACATTTTTTTACAGCTATGAAGAAAATCATAGATCTAAAGTTATAGCAAAAAAATTAAACTAAAGCATACCATATTATATGTTCACTGTGTAGATCTACTCATTTGGAGTCTAACACAATTGAATTTTCCATTTTATGAATTTTCTATGATTTATTATGATTTTTCAAAAATACTTCAGGGGGTAATTTGACCGGTTTTGAAAAGTTCAAGGAGTGATATAGACTATTTCATAGGTTGGGAGTTATGTAGTACACCCATAGTTGAGGGGGTGATGTAAACTTTTTTTTTTTCCATAATCAATCTATCTGTCGCTCGTCGTCTTCACCTCCGGCAATATCAAGAATCCACACATAATACCCGGCGGAGTACCAGGGGCCAAAATGCCGTCCCCGTCTCTCCTCCTCCGCGCCCCTCCTCCTCCCTCGCCGCGCTTCACCTCCTCCTGCCGCCGATGCTCCACCTCCCCCACCCCTTCGCCTTCTCTCAGACCAACCCGCGCCTCCCCTCGCCTCCACCCTGTGCGCCTGCCCCCCGCGGCCCGCCGCGCGCCTCGCGCCACCGCCCGCGCCGTGGAGGCGGACGACGCCGGTTCCGCCGCCAACAGCCTCATCCCCGTCGCGCGCTGCTACGAGGGCCGCCTCGCGCGGCTCGAGGTCGCCGGCGCGGCGCGGCGGGAGCAGGCCGTCGCGGCCGCTGCCGCTGCCGATGGAGGGGCCGCGGCGGAGGCGCACCTCGCCGCCGGCGCCGGGGCCATGGTCGTCGAGGCGTTCCTACCCGGGCCCGATGGGGGCGGGACGAGCCGCGCGTCGTCCACACGAGTGGTGAGTGAGTCAGCGCTGCTGCGGCCTTTTCCCCACCCGCAACCCCGGGCTTCAGTTTGCTCTGCCGCTGCACTGCACTGTGCTTACTGTCGCGTAGGGGGAGAAAATTTGCAGTGCTTTATACTACTCGAGCCTGTGACTGCGAAGGGCTGCTATTTGGTGCACACCACAGTACCTTGCTGTATCCCTTCAGATTGGTTGTTTTCGACTTCGTTAAGCTATATACTAGTTGTAGCAAGCATTGCACCTTTTCTTACATGTGCTACATTATGCCAAACGTCGTGATTCTTATGCACCAATGCAGATGCGTCAAACAGTTAAGCAGAGAGAAATTCCACTACGCACATTCCTCTCGCTAATTAACAGCGGCACTTGTGGTTTAACCATTGAGTGAACCTATCCACTTTGTATTGAATGGCTTGCTAGGAGGAACGTGCTGGTTTACTTGTGTATGCGAATAATACAGCAGCCTTGAAAATTTCTGTTTGACAGTCTGTCTTATGCTAGATCATGACTAAGTTTTAGCAAATTCTGTAGATTTTGCAAGCCCAGGAAGTTAAAGACAAGGCCACTAAGATAAAGAAGCAATTAGGATCAGAGTTTTTCTCTGAAAATGAACCTGATTCAGAGACTATGTTGGCTATGGCTTTTAAGCAAGTTGTAATGCAGCGGCTTTCAAACTTTCGCCTCGAGGCCTTCTCCCCAGGAACAGAGAGAGACTTACAAGACTTGGGCAAACCACAAAAGGTCCAAATTCTTAAAGTTTGTGATATTTTGATGTTTTCCCTCTTCTCTCTTTGTTGATTACTTCTTGCTGAATGGTAATTCGTGAATTCACAACAGGTGCCTACGGATTTTAGTGTCATCTCATCAGACGAGAAACTTCTGGCTTCTCTTGCTGAAGCCATTTTCTCCTGTGCCATCGAGGATGCCAGCAACAATCACCTCGGGGGCACAGGCAGTTTGTTTCAGAAGCGACACTTCAACTGCTCAATCGACTCCTCTGTTTGTATACACAAAATTTCTGAGGCAGAAATAGTGAGAAATGCTAAGAGATGCCTGGAGAATTTTAGTTTAATGAAGTCTCCTCAGAATACGCACAAAACAAAGAATGGATGGTGGCCAGCACCAAATTATGAGAGTTTGGTGAAAATCAGGGGTCCTGAGTTTGTCCTTTGGGCCAGTGAGTACATTCCTATGTACAAACTGCAAATAAATGCCAAAACATTTGAGAATACTAATCTTGAAGGCCGTCACGAGTTAGAAAGTAATAGGTGGGAAGTTCTTTTAACCCACGCCCAACTGGTACACTGTCATTCCCTCTCTTTCCTTCATTGAACACATTTGTTTTCTAGAATAGTATGAGAACCGAGCCAATGTGAAAAATCTGGTCCTTTGTATGTCTTCTAACTTGTTTCTGTCCATTTCCACCACTTGTAGGCGGAACTAGGGAACATTATAGACATGTACTTTGAAGACCAATTCACATTACCTGGCAAAACTTTCCATTCCCACTGGAATTCAGATCCATCAAAGATTAAAAAGAACAATGTATGCTGATACTGTCCTGGTCATAGTTTTCTCGCATTTAGTATTTACCAAACTTGGCCATTGACTAATTTTGTTTCATGCAGGGCTATTTGAACAACCTTTTTACTTTCTTGGCTGGTAGCTGTATTATTCTTTTTGTTGCCGTCTTTGCTCAGTTATGCTGGCCTCGATCTTTTAAGCACAAAAGACTATTCAAGGGAAGTTCAGATGTCTCATCATCTCAGAGCTACTATTCTGATATCAACTCTCTTGATAGCAGTGAGGTATTTATCTAGTCCTTTGAATCTGTTACTTGCCCAAGGGGTGTTAATGCTCAAATTTAGTGATAAATTCCTTTTTGTGATACCCCATTACCAGTTCACGTAACATTGATCGATTACAACACCTGAAGGAATGTTTGTCATCCCATTTTAGCTAGTTAATTTGTCACTTATATGTACTCATCTTCTGTTAGTACTTGGAAATATTCTGACAGGCTGCATTTCATCTGCTTAAAACTAATTATTAGCCACCACTTTGAAAATCAGAAAATTTCAAAGATTAACCAAGTTAAGTTCAAGGCAAATTTGTTATGTGTAAGTGAGACTGAAATCCTGAAAAACATGCCTGCCTGCATAACCAGATCAAAGGATAACTATTCTATCGGCCATTCTCAGTTTATTATGTGTGCTGCATGTTTTGTCTGATTTACTCCTCTTCTCAGATACAAGCTTATTGCACATCTCTTATTAAGAAAATGAAAGACTCGTATGGCTGCCCCGGTGACGTAATCTTTGATGCGCGTATTGGAGCATGGGTTGGAGAACTACCTGACTGCTTCAAGGGAATCAATAGCCAGGATAGCACTGCTTCTGGCAATGTTCAGCATCCTGACACTTTTAGCGAAGAAAATCAATCCCAGTTGGTGCCAACTAATATTAAGATGTCTGATTTGGAACAAAGTGATAGAACTCAGGAAACTCTGCAGAATATTGCTAGTTTTCAGGTACCTCGTCTCATCATCTCTTTTATAATGTTGTAGATGCATTTGGAAATACCTTTTTACTATGTATTATTCTTTGGTTACATCCTTTTTTTCACTGGTACTGCAGTTCTTTTTTATTCAATAAGGAAGCTTTGTCAGATGGTACTACAGTTCCCTTTATGTAATGACAGTAGAGTAGGAATATAGAATGGTAATGTTTTAGTCTTTCTGAAAACAAGTTTTTTATGTGGCGTTTGCCGAGCTGGCTTTCTGGAGGCATCCAGTATCAGTTTTGTATCTGCATTTATGTAGAAAAACATAAATGGTACTATAGTTATCTTTACATAATGGTAGTAGAGTAGGAATATAGAATGGTAATGTTTTAGTTTTCTGAAAACAAGCCTTTTGTGTGGCATTTGCTTACCTGGGTTGCTGCTGGCATCCAGTATAAGTTTTGTATCTGCATTTATGTAGGAAAAAAACATTCTCGGTAATCAGCTCACACTCAACCGATCACTTGATTCACTTATTTGTAGGTGGTCATGTCAGAAGAAGGTAAAGTAGTGGGATTTCAGCCAACTAACCGCCTAGCTGTGAACCATTGGTCAACAAACCCACTAGCTACACTTCTGTATCAGGGGCGAACGCTTTCTCTAGGTACTATAATGGAACAATGGACTTTGTTCTTGTATGTATGAACACTGAATGCCAATCTCATCTAATCCTTTAAAAATTGATAGGCATTCTGGAACCAAAGCTTAAAATTTCTCGTCCAGCTAAGGCTGTCCCAATTGAATTGTTGATGTCCGTAAATCAAGATTCATTTTTTGCTTTGGCAAGACCCACTCAAGACCTATAGTAGCAGAGGTGATATATCACTCCTCTACTTGCTTCATATTGAGTTGTTTCTTTTCCTGAATGTATGGTTTATATTAATCACCATTACTATCTACTTATGCAAAAGCTTGTAGTTACCAACTTTCTCATATTAAGGCATTTCCAGTTTTACACAAATGGCACCATGTCTTATTTTGATTTACTCCTTTTTAGTTAAATACATGCTCAATACATGTCTGTATCAACAGAATGAAAGATTTGGATGCTCTGGTGATATAATGGTTGATGCAAATATTGGAGCTCGGGTTGGAGAGCTGCCTGACTGCTTCATGAGCATCAATAGCATGGATAATGCTGTTTCTGATGATGTTCAACATCTGGATGTAGCTATCCTAGAAAATCAACTGCATTGGTGCGAGCAAATTTTCAGATGTGCTGTTTGGAATGAATGATACAACTCAGAAAACCTGGCAGAACTTTGCAACTTTTCAGGTATGTTTGTCCAACTTAAGTTATAACAGGGATTTCTCTTGAAGCATATGAAGATGTTCTGTACCCTTTATTATGACATTCTATCATAGATGAGATTCCTACTTGGTTGATGATCTTTAAAAAAAAAAATTTGTCTATGGAATTCGGAAGTACCAATACTTTCCCTTAGCATGTTAACTATCATGTCATTTGTAAATATCCCATGCACATGTTAAAGTAGAATACACTTGTTTACTGTCTTGCTATGTCGTTTTCTCGCATATTGAATTGTTCTTTGGTTATTGACAAGGAAGACTGGAATATACTACATTCTCACTTTTGGTGGTACATCTCATGGCCCAGATGTGGTCCAAAGAACCAGCACGAGGGTACAATCCTAGAATCGCTCGCTGTCTAGCTCTAGGCTCAAGCCTCCTTGGCCATTGTCCCTTCTCTCAGTTTTCCCTGGTTTCCCTCCCTCAGTCCATGCTGGCAACAAATAAAAAAAAGGCTGCAAACTATTTTAGTCGTATTGAAAACAAGTTGTATGTTATTTTGTTAAGCTTTCCTCTTTGCTGGTTTGCATGAGGCATCCTTTTATTTGTATTGCATTTAACATTATATGCTGACGAAACTCACTCCATCAACTCTGTAAGAAGTTACTTCCCCCCGTTCTTTTCTTTTGCGAAAAACTTTCCCCTGTTATCTTGAGCCAGTCAGCTTAAACTTTACACCACATCGCCTGACACCTGACTCAGCTATGTAGGTGATTATATTAGAAGACAGTAGAGTTACTGTGAGATTTCAGCAAAACTAGCTATCTAACTGTGAACCATCGGGCAAAAACTCAGCAAGCAACACTTTATAAGGACTGGAAGCTGTCTCCAGGTACTACTGTTTCACCTATATCCCATTGCACTTCATTCTTAATATGTAATTTTGCATTCAGTAACAGTCGGTTTTGGTGTTTTTATTCAGGATAACAAATTACACAAAACCGGTGGTGGTTGAATTAAGTGGCTGTTGCTGTTTGCTCTCCGCCATGCATCTCCAGGCTCCTCTGCAAGGTGCTCGATTGCCAGCTATGTTGGCTGGCAGCCTGGCACTCACGCAGAACGTCAAGCTGTTCATCCACTCCTTCCAAACTGCTGTTCGAAGTCACCAAGCCCAGCTGCAACTTGGTCTGCTGTGCTGCCTCGTTGGGAAGCACGGGACTGACACCATCTCCGTTGACAAAGGTTCGCGTTCGGGGTATAGTGCAGCAGTGTCCTGAGGCGATTCGAAGTGATGTTATAGATGGAATTGTATTA
The DNA here is from genome assembly GCA_036936925.1 of Cenchrus fungigraminus. Classification (NCBI taxonomy): domain Eukaryota; kingdom Viridiplantae; phylum Streptophyta; class Magnoliopsida; order Poales; family Poaceae; genus Cenchrus; species Cenchrus fungigraminus. The sequence continues at coordinate 137,195,266 of CM072773.1, read as the reverse complement.
GAAGCATTGAAAAGATAATTAGTGAGGGCATCAACATTGATGTAAGTTACTGATGGGTTATGATGGAATTGTTTGTAAATACATTCAATTAAATCCAATCTTTTGGCGTGCAACACATCCAGAAAGGTCGGGCAAGTAAACTGTGCATGGCAGGTGCCTATGAGTGAATTGGATCGTTGTGTTTCAGCTTGAGCATGCCAAAATCTGAAACTGAAAACTACAGTCAATTTGCATCATTTTGCAAGAAAGCAGAAGGGATACAGATACAATCGCGAGGAACATTCTGAGCAAAATCTCAACCTCCAAATGCAGGAACGAACGGGATAGTGTATTTCTTCGCGTTTGCATTATTCTTCGCGATAAATAAAATACACAAACAAAGAGTAGCCGATACGCATTAAAGCTTCTGATCTCCTGCTGCGTCAATGCAATCTAGTCAGAGCAACTCGAGCAATAACGTCTAAATCAAGTCTCTACTTTCTTGAGTAGGTGCTCCTCCTATTTTTGGAGTTTCAATTTTTACTTCCAACTCCAGCAATAACACCTATTTTACAGCCCCTACTTACATTATGACAGATGGATCCCACCTGTCAGTGTCTATGGTTTTCTTTCTATTTTTTTCACCAATAATTTTTGCCTTATCCCTTCCACCGGTCTTCTGCCCGAGGCGGCACCCACCCATCTCTCTCGCGGCGTCTTCTCTCCCGTGCCCACCCATCTCTCTCCGATGGTGACGGCTGGCCCGTGCTCCTGCGCTACCCGACGCCTAGCGGCGGCGACTGAGCCCGGGCTCCGCCGGCCCCTCCTCTCCTCCATCATCCACCAAACCGGCACCTCCAACCACACCATCCTCGCGCAAGGACTCTGACGGAGAGGTGGCCACGCCCGACCCGATGGCGGCGGCGACGGCGACGGCGGCGGAACTCGGACTCCGACGACCCCTCCTCTACTTTCGGCCTCCTGTCTCTCCCTCCTCTTCTCTTCGTTCAACCCCGCGCCGCTCCTCTAGTTCGCAGCGCAGCGCAGATCTGCGCGCGCTGACTCCGGCAGCCGCGACACCGGCGGGCTAGCTCGAGCGGCGACGCGGAGGAGCGGGGTGGATCTCGTGGCGACGCGGCCCGCACGGCCGGATCTCGTGGCGCGGTGGTGCGGCCCGCACGACCGGGCGGTGCGGCGGCGCAGGGAAGGGCCCGCGCGGCCGGCCTGCGCAATTTTTGCGGCGAGGTGAGTCTTCTCGTCCTCCAGCAGTGCGAGCTCCGTGAAGTAGGCGCTCCTCTCTCCACCCGTGGGAGAAGGGGCCGGAGGGTGGAAGTAGGGGGCCTGAACAGTGTTAGGGGCTGCAGTTAGGGTCTGTACGAGTTAGATTTTTTACTTTCAGAGCAACTCCAAGAGTGTACCATTATACTTCTCCCAAAAACGTTTTTAGGGAGAAAATCAAAAAACAAAACTCCAACAGACTCTCAATTCTTTCCCAAAACATAGAGGTACCCCAAAAATCCCTCCAGCCACCCGCATATTTACGCGTCGCCACCTCCTCCCCAATCGCCCCCGAACCACGCGCATCGTCGCGGCAGCCTCGCGCCGCCTCCACGTCCCAGCTCGTCTCGGGCAGTCGGGCCTGCTGCGCCACGGTGCTTCTTGCAGATGGCGGGCCACCGCCCATCGGAACGAAAGCCGCGCACCTCTCCCCGGCTGATTCATCAGTTGCCCAGCCGCTTCTCTCCTGGTGGCGGGCACCATTCAGATCTTGGACGTGGAGAACCTGTCCCTGTTCAGTCTAGCAGCGGCGGCGGCAGTCGAGCTCGTCAATTGGACGTCGTCTTGATGGCGACACGGAGCGCGGCCTGCTCGTCACTCGCAACTGCATCGGGGCTTTGACTTCACCTGCGCACCAAAGAGAGACCGAGAAGACAGAGGAGGCATCCCGTTTTTTGCTTGCTGAAGTGAGGAATCAGTGCGAGTGTGTGTGGCAGCTGGTGCTTGGTGAACGGATGCAGTGATGAACCGCGTGTGGTCGAGACTTGATGATCGATTAGCTTTGCGGTGGCGGCGGCACGAGGAGGGCTGACGGAGTTGATGGAGCTTGAATTGTATCGTGAGGAGGACAAGCACGGTTGCTGAAGTGTCCATTGTGCTGATGTGTCAAGTTTTGAAATATTGGAAAATTTTTATTAGCAATCTGCTGTGTGATGGTACAATTTTGGGAGAAAAAATTATTAGGAGAGCCTTGATATATAGGTTTGGAGAAGAATTTTTTAGCATACTCTTGGAGATGCTCTCAGCCCTTACTTTTTAAGTAGGAGTGGAGTAGGGGCTCTGCTGGAGAGTTGCTCTCACAAGTTCTGCGTATACCTCACGTTGAAATCCGTATACGGCCTCACGTTGAAACTCGAGAGGTTCTTCCATCGCCGTCCCCGACGAGCGACGACCCTGCAGGTACCTGATGCGATCCAACCAGCAGCGGTGGTCATTTTAGATGTATGGCCGCAGAGGCGACGCCACAACAGCGAGAAGCGCAAGACGGTGATCGCCGCCGCCGATCGTGGTGTGCGAGCTCGACTGCTCGAGCCGACATCAGCGCAGCTGGGCTGGACAGTGGGCACGTCCGATCCGCCCGCGTCATGAACACCGCCTCCGCCACGCACTCCTCGGAACCCAGCCGCGCGCGACACGACGGACTCTGGCGGCGACCGTCACTCCCGGCCGTGGTTGCAAGCTCCGTTGCCGTCGTCACGGAGCTCGAGTGCCCCGCGCCACGCACCCGCCGCCTCCGGTGGCGCGCCATGGCGCGGGCAGGGACTCCCCGGCGACACAACCGGTACGCCGTACCGGCCGGGAAGCTGCGGGAACGTGCAGGTCCGCTCGCCGGACACGCAGAAAGGAAGCGGCGCTTCCGAGCGACGGCGTGAGCTGTGCGGCGACGACGAACACTGGAGTCGGGGGTGGACGGTTGGGGCCTCGGGTGGACGGTAAGTGAAATACCGTCCACCCCTTTCCTCTCGTGGCCGCAGGATCAGCCTCGTGCGGCCGAGATCGACATGCTGTGTCGTTGTTGACCTGGACGACGCGCTGCACGCCAGCACCTGCACGGGGACGGGGCTTCATCCAGTGAGCCCTGGCGCCGCACGACAAGGAAGGCAGCGCCGCCGGTTGCAGAGCTTCGTTGGCGATGCTGGCTCCTGCGCGCCAACGCGTCTGGCCGGGCTTCTCGCTTCTGGGCGGCCGTCTCGGCCTCGTCGAACAGCGCGTAGTCTAGACTCTAGAGGCGTCGCAGAGGTCCTCCGCCGTCCCGTTCCTGTTGGCGCTGGCTATGGACGCCACGGACACATCGTACGTGGGCAGGGACTCCCTGTTGAGGCCATTGGCACTGATGCAGCGGCCGCCCAGCTCGACGAGGCGACGCCACAACAACGAGAAGCACAAGACGATGCTCGCCGCCGCCGATCGTGATGCGAGCCCGACTGCTCGAGCTGGCAACACTACGTTGCACAGATACTTAGATACAGATACGCGATACGTCGATACTCCGATACGCTATTTTTTCAAAAATAAATATACAGGGATACACGAATATATATATTATATTTAATAAAAATATAAATAAATGCACAATTAAAAAAACCACTTAAAAAGTTATTAGAGTACCTGATTCTTTGTTATTTTATATTTCATCATGTCTTCTGTTATTCACCCTCATTAGTGATTCTTACTGTCGGTTTGAACATGGAAGCAAACTAAAATAACAACGACGTGAGAATGTGTTGAGAGGGTCCTACGTGCATAGAGGGCGTATTTATACACAGAATGAGGGGTTAGGGTTTTTAAGTATCGGGATAGAATCAGGAAGGTGTCAACAAATTATCAGAATTATTTTATTTTTTAAAATTATTTAAAAATATTCGATACTTGTTCGACAACTATCGAGTGATTATCAGTGTCCTGACAGTATCCGATGAGTATCCGGTATCTAATACGAGGGCTTTCACAAGTATCCGCACATCGGCAACAGCACAGCTGGGCTGGGCAGTGGGCACGTCCGCCAGCGTCATGAACGCCTCCATCGTCGCCTCTGCCGCGCACTCCTCGGAACCTAGCCAAGCGTGACACCATGCTACGGACTCCGGTGGGCGGTGGCGACCGTCACTCCCGGCCGTCGTTGTTGCAAGATCCGTTGCCGTCGTCGCAGATCTCGAGTGCCCCGCGCCACGCACCCGCCGCCTCCGGTGGCGCGCCATGGCGCGGGCAGGGACTCCCCGGCGACACAACCGGCACGCCGTACCGGCCAGGAAGCTGCGGGAACGTGCAGGTCCGCTCGCCGGACACGCAGAACAGGAAGCGGGGGCTGACGGCGTGAGCTGCGCGGCGACGACGACGAACACTGGAGTCGGGGTGGACGGTATTTTGTTTACCGTCTGGAGCCAAGGAAGGCAGCGCCGCCGGCTGCAAGAGCTTCGTTGGCGACGCCGGCTCCTGCGCGCCAACGCGTTTCGTCGCCATTGGCACGCGCGCCTCCAAGCATGGGCTGCCCCTTGCGCGATCGGCGCCGGAGGTCGCGTCGAACGAACCCACGCGGTTGCAACCACGTCGAGCCGGAACACGGCGCGCACGCACCATCCTTCCGGGCGTCTCGTCGAGGATTGAGGCCGTCGTGGCGCGAGCAATGCAATTGCCCGTCTGGAAAGGAAGATGCACTCGGAGAATTGAAGGTACTGGGGGAGGAGAGGATGAGTCAACTCTAGATGAGCGATATCAAGGGGTGAATCCTCCAAAAACAGCAGTGAGTTAGCGGGAGCAGAAATTATAGGGTGAGGAAGAAAGTAAGTCAAATGCAGAAATTATTCACACCGAGGAGGACCAACTCAAAACGTTGTCTGACAAGAACCACATGATTGCCAAAGAAACCTTGACAATTCTTTTTTCGTTAGGGCTATGGATAATGATGATGTTGTTATGATCGCTAATGGAATGGGCATAAATATCATTTATAAAAATTTTAGTGCAACATATCTAATAAAAGAGATGGATATCGCTAGACATTCTCTTGCTTTGAAACTACAGTACATGAACGAAAAAAGTGAGCCTTTGAAACAGGACTTTGCCTCAGATAATAATGAAGTTGAATCCATAATAACAATGAAGTTGAATCCATGAATCCATCACTGATGAGGAGTTATCTGAATGTGATGACTTTTTTCCTTGTGACACCAAAGAGAAAAGGTAAAAAAAAGTGGGCTCAACAAGGAAGGTTGACACAAGAGGACAATGCTAAGTTACTACAACCGTTTTCCGAAGAAGAGGTGAAGAAAGTGGTGTTTGAAATGAAAGAAAATACGGCACTAGGGCCAGACGGGTTCAGGGTGATCTTCTACAAAAAAAAATGTTGGGGAACGATCAAGGGGGAGCTCATGGCAATGATCAACGATTTCTATGTGGGCAACCTAGATATAGTCAAACTCAACTATGGGGTGATCATACTAATTCCGAAAGTGAAAGACGTGAATGACGTCAAGCAATTCCGCCCAATCTGTCTGCTTAATGTCAGTTTCAAAATCTTCAGTGGATGGAGCGGTGATCCTTCACGAACTAGTGCATGAACTCAAAAGGAAGAATATGCCTAGGGTGGTTTTTAAGATAGATTTTGAGAAAGCATATGACAGTGTGAGGTGGGACTTTGTAGAGGAGGTACTTGAAAGGAAGGGTTTTGACAGCAGAATCAAGGAGTGGATTATGAGCACGGTCCCCGGGGAGAGTCTGTGTAAATATTAACGGAGAGAATGGTACATATTTCAAGACACATAGGAGGCTGCGTCAGGGAGACCCGCTCTCACTACTACTTTTCAACTTAGTAGCAGATGCACTAGCGCACATCCTGGACAAAGCAAAGCAGATGGGTTATATCGAGGGGGTGGCGCCGCATCTAGTCGCGGGGAGGATTACTCATCTACAATATGCGGACGATACCATCCTAATGTGTGATTGCAATGAAAAGCCAATCACTAATATGAAGTTCCTTCTATATTGTTTTGAGTGGTTGTCCGGCCTGAAGATTAACTTCCACAAAAGTGAGGTAGTGGCTTTTGGGGGTGAACAAGGATGGAGAGCGCACTATTGCGAATATGCTGAACTGCAAGGTGGGGCAGGTTCCCTTGAAGTATCTCGGATTCCCAATAAGTGACAGGAAACTTAGAGCTGGGGAGTTTAAGGGGGTGGTGGAGAAGATGAAACACAGATTGCAACCTTGGAAAGGAAAGAATCTTACATATGGGAGGTGGCACATACTTACTAACACCTCTCTGAGTAGTATGCCCATCTATTTGATGAGCATGTTCCTGCTATATGAGGAAACCCACCATCAAATGGATACTGTCAGATCCAAATTTTTCTGGGGGAGTGATGGTGATAGATTTAGATACCATATGGTGAAATGGCAAAATACGTGCTTGCCAAAAGACCTAGGGGGGTGGGGACAGGCATTATAAACACCAGGATCCTAAACGAGGCATTGATTTTGAAATGGGTGTGGAGGATTTACAATCAGGGAGAGGGGGATATTTGCTGCCAACTGCTAGAGAACAAGTATCTAAAAAACAAGACCATCCAGACATGTAAAACCAGGGGGGGCTTCACAGTTTTGGAAGGGTGTGAACAAGGTTAAGCACAACTTTAGGAAAGGGGCGGTTTTCAGAGTAAACAACACAAAGAATACCATGTTTTGGGAAAGATGTGTGGAAGGGAGATATTCCTCTTAAGTTAGTCTACCCGAGACTTTATGACCTATGTGGAAGGAAACAATGCCTAGTGAGTGAATGCCGAGAAGCAGGAGAGTGGATCATGGACTTTAGAAGGCCACTTAGCAACAAGGAGGCAACACAGTGGGATTCTCTGGTCGAAAAACTAGAGGATGTCCAACTAAATAACAATAAGGATAGGGTGGTTTGGGCACGGGAGAAATCAGGCGTCTATACCACGAGATCGATGTACAAATACTTGACATTCCGGGGTGTGAACAATCGGAGAATGAAATGTATGTAGAAGAGTAAACTCCCACTGAAGATTAAAATCTTTATGTGGCTGGTTCACCAAAACAGAGTTCAATTGGGGGAGGTGTTGAAACAAATGAAATGGAAAGGAGATCCAAACTGTGCTGTTTGTATAAAGCTGGAGAGTGCATACCATATTTTTTCTCTTGTCATGTAGCCAATTTTACGTGGGAGTGTTTGAGAGAGGCCATGGGATGGGATAAAACCCCTGTGAGTTTGCAAGATATCATGGGGGAGTGGCTGGCAATGAGTAGTGAAAACTATAGCCTAAAGATCTTTGCATTTGCAATTGTTATTTGGTCCCTATGGACTACACGCAACAAAATAGCTATAGAGGGGGTGTTCCCTAAAGCTCCAACTGACATTATTTTCAAAATACAGGCAGACTTACTAAAGTGGCGAAGCCAGTTGGGGGGTACTGAACAAGAAATGTTGGATGAATGGATCACGCAAGTCAAAGGATGGACGACGAGATTCCTGGAAAAGGTGAAGGAACAAGCGACGGAGGAGGACTTTTGTTAGCTATAGAGGAGGCCTTTTTTTCCTTTGTTTCTGTTTCTTTCCAGTTTGAGGCCTGATGCTTCTGGCAAGCTCAGCCTCCGTGGTGTGCCCCTTTGTTGACGGTTCAAAACCGTGTTGAAGTTCACCGCAAGCACACATGTGACTTGGTGCCTTTTTCACCAAGGCGGGATCCCCAAGGTTCTTGTCAATCCACGGAGCAAGTGATATACTAGTGTTTAACCAAGTACTAATCTAGTTGATTAGAAAGCCCTTTGAGAGAGATTAATGTAAAATAAGGCAATCTAACCTAAGCTAATCTATGATTGAACCTAAGAAACAAGGGTTGATACAAGAGAGAAATAAAGATAGATAAGCGTTCCCTCCCTAGGATCTAGGATCACATAGATATGCATCTACTACATAAAAGAGGTGTTGCCCTTGCTAGCATCATGGCGATTATGCGGTCGCTTAAGCCTTTTCCCTTCATCGTACTTGTCACTACGCAAGGTAATAAAACACTTTCGCTAACACATCTATATCTAAGCATCCATAGGGTTTGGCTAATCACCACGATTACCACAAACCCTACTAAGATCACATGTTGCACAAACATATGTAAACAAAGCACTTGCGAAGACAAAGACCATGAAGCATCGATAGACATAGAATTCATGTAGCTATTACATATCCAAGATCCATCTAACCCTAGGGATGAACGGAGACATTACCCCAACATCTTACAAGGATTGAAGCACATAGGGGTGGTGGAGCCTTCGGAGAACGTCGTCGATGAAGATGGCGGTGAGGAAGCTTGGAAACACCCCTAGGCCGATGGCTTGGAGTCCTCCTCTTGCTTCCTTTCCTCCGCTGGCGTTGATCCTTGCGACGAACTCATCTCATCTCTACCCTCATGAGAGACATGGGTACCCATGGGTCCCCACCGACCAGGGTCCCAGGGGCCCCCGACAGGTGGACCCGACCTTCCAGAAGACCCGCCGACGTTACAAGTGGGCCCAGCGACCTGATCAGGATCCCGGAAGACCTACGAAGTCTTGGCGTGCAAGTCAAGGACTCTAGGACTTGGCGCACCGACGTCTGTAGCTCCGAGTATCATGTGATACTCCTTGTAATCCGGGAGATAAGCTTCCCACAGTTGTAACCGACCCCGACACGGGTCAACCGACATGTGCATGCAAACCCTTGACCGTCCTCCCCATATAAGGCGGCCTAGGGCTCCATGCATAGGGAGAACTCAACTCATCCTCGCATAATCCACCACAACTGGACGTAGGGTTTTACTCTCCGGAGGCCTGAACCAGTCTAAAACCCCTTGTCTCCTTGTTTCCCGCCGTCATACTCGCCTAGTTCCGTGTGCATCCCGTGCATAACCACCTACGCTCTTAGGTCCCGATCCTCCATTAGCCTGCAAACCTCTAGGGCAACCCCCTAGTGGATCTGTTCAGGTCTCACCCCCAGACAGTTGGCGCGCCAGGTAGGGGTGATCGGGAACTCGTTGTGCAGCATGGTGGCCCAATCTGGTGTTGTCTTCCCGGCGAGCATGGCAGCCTTCCTCGCTGACCCCGTGGAGATCTGCTTCGGATCCTTCACGTCGACATCTCCTGCTCTGGCAGCCTCCACGCCTCCGACGACCTCCGAGCAGGTCATCACTGCATCCACCAACATCTCCGTTCCCGATCTGGCATCGGAGACCCACCCGCCCAGACCCTGTGACCTTGTCCAGGGGATGGAAAACGTCATCGGCTCGATGAGGGACACCCTGGAGATCTGCGAACGAGCTTAGCGCTCGGCGCAGACCACGCTACGCCACGACACGTTCCCCTTCGGCCTGCAGTCAGCACCTGGCCTTCGCCTCAGCCAGCTGCTCAAGCCTGTCTAGATCCAATCTGGGCGGCGACCTTCTCATGACTCAAGACCGGCACCTCGCGCGAGGCGCGATCCCCTCGACGTGCCCTGCACATATCACAAGGGCGCAAAGCATACCCTCCGCGGGTGCCGCCTGCGGAAGAAGATCGATAACGAGCTCCCTCGCCGAGCTAAGCGACCTACCCAGTCTCCAGACTGTGGGGAGTTTCAGAAGGTCCGGGTCCGCATCTCCCCCAACGACTCAGAGATCGTCTTCCGTCAGGTGATGGTGGTCTCGGAAAACGAACCACCCCACCTGGGTGCGACCGACTCCCAGGAGGCGGCCCGGATCCAAGCCAACGCTCATCGCGTTGAGCGACGTGCGGAGGAGCAGCGTCGCGTCCTGACTTGTGCTCGAGACCTACGTCTGGAGTTCGAGGAAGCGGGGATCCCGACATTCAACAGCCCCCAGGCCAACCTAGGCGCGGCCATTACTCGACTCCAGTAAGTCCGGATGCCTGAAGCTGAGCAGGCCCTCGCGTACCTTCGGGTCGCCAATGCCCTGGTGGAAGAGAAGAGTGCGGCCTCCAAGTCCGCTGCATCTTCATCAACCCGCCACTCGCGCAGTCGATCTCATCGACCTGCGCGCAGCCATCTCTCCCCCGTCCGGGAGGAGGTTGCTCAGCACAACCCTGAGCAGCCCGCCCAGCAGCCGGCTGCTGCCCGGGACTTGCGCGTCAACCTCGACGCCAACAGGCGCGCTCGCGACGCTGCGACTACGTCGACTAGCGCCACCGAGAGCGCGAGGAGCGCGAGATTCGCCGCCGCCTGGACTACGACCGCGAGTACGGTGCCCCTGGAGGCGTTCACCGCATCATGGAGCGCGAGCTCCGTGACCAGCACGAGATCAAGAACCGGCAACGTGCCAAGTACGACGCTGATCACGGCGACCCCGCCGTCGTCCAGATCAACCGCGATCGGCAGCTACGATCCCAGGCTGTCATCCCGGAACGCAGCGTTCACTCTGCACCAAGAGAAGCCACCCCGGCCAGAGGCTCGGGCGACGACCTGGCTCTCAACGCCTTCCCGGCGCTGGATGCTCGCTTCAAGAGGGTGGAGTACCCCGACAACTTCAAGCCCAACATCAAGCCGTATGATGGGCGCTCCGACCCTAACATCTGGCTATCGACCTACTACGTCGCTGTCAAGGTGGCTGGTGGTAGCTTCGACCACATGACGGCCTACTTCCCACTGGTGATGGGTAAGGCCCCTTCGCTGTGGCTCAACAACCTTGAGCCTGCCAGCATCAAGACCTGGGCCGATTTGTCCCAGGCCTTCACATCAAACTTCCAGGCGACCTACGATCGCCCTGGAAACGCCTTCAGCCTGGGGCGGGTCGTGCAGAAGCCTAAAGAGCGGCTCCGCGACTACAACACCCGGTTCTTTGAGAACCGGAACGAGTGCGTCAGTGTCAGGGACGACCAGATCGTCGATAGCTACAAGAAGGGCATCAAAGATCGCAAGACCTTTGAGAAGATCCATGAGGCTGGCCCGACCAATGTCAAGGAGCTCATGGTCATCGTCAACAAACTGATGGACACGGAGGATGCACTCCAGAATCAGTTCGACGCTGATAACGCTGGTACATCTGGTACTGCAGCAGACAAGCTCCGCAAGCGACCTTCCAAGGTCCTAGCGGCTGACGGGTGCCGAGGTTCGACCTTCAACCAGGAGGAGTTCGACCTGGCGCTCGACAACATCTGCGGGTTCCATGAGGGAGCCACGCACACTCTCCGCGAGTGCTCCCAGTTAAAGAGAGCATTCCGCGCCCCCGCGGACCCTAAGCAACCCCGCAATGATAGCAGGCGCCGCGACAACCGCCCCTACAACAACAATTACCGTCGTGACGATCGGCGGGATCGGTGTGATGACCGCCGCGAGGAGCCAGCTCGCAGCGACCCACCTCGCAGCGACCCTCCTCCAGCGGCTCCCCGCGACGAGACAAACCTCCCCCCTCCTCCGGCGTCAGGCAATCCCAATGGGCCTTTCCAGGCCGCAACCCGCGCGATCAATATGATCGTTGGTGGCATCAAGTCCAGCGCCAGCAGGAGGCGCTACAGGAAGGACAAGAGTGACGTCCACCTCGTCCACACTCAGCCAATCGTGCCCCTGCGTTGGTCTGAGCAGGCAATTACATTCTCCAGGGACGACCACTGGGTCCATATCCCTGATCCTGGGTCCTATCCGCTCGTTGTGGAGCCCACAGTGGACGGAGCCCTGCTCTCCCAGACCCTAATCAACGGAGGCAGCGGCCTCAACATCATCTTTGTTGAGACCCTCAAGAAGATGGGTTTCGACTTCGACAAGATGACGGAGTGCGACAAGCCCTTCTACAGCATCGTCCCCGGGAAGGCGGCCTACCCCCTAGGTCGAGTCTCCCTCCCTGTTACTTTCGGTACGGAGGCGAACTTCCGCACAGAATACCTCAACTTCGAGGTCGCCAACTTCAAATCCTCCTACCACGCGATCCTAGGTCGCCCGATGCTGGCCAGGTTCATGGCCGTCCCGCACTACACCTATCTGGTGTTGAAGATGCCGGCCCCACGAGGGGTCCTCTCTATTAAAGGGGACCTCATTGTTTCCTTCAGGTGCAACACAGAGGCCCTTGACCTCGTCGCGACCTCCGCCGCCGCCGACGCATCCGCAGTCTTGGTCGCGGAGGCCGAGAAAGTCGATCCTCTCGACCAATCTGTCCCAGAACAGAAGCGCACCGACACCGCCCTCGACGCGGCTCCCTCGACAAAGAAGGTCTGCCTCGGCCTTGCCGACCCAGAGAAGACGGTGGTGATCGGCGACGGGCTCGACCCCAAATAGGAACTCGCGCTCACCAGCTTCCTCCGGGATAACACCGACATATTCGCTTGGAGTCCATCGGATATGCCGGGTGTCCCTAGGGAGCTGGCTGAGCACACCTTGGATGTAAGCAAGACGGCCAAGCCTATCAAGCAGAAGCTTCGCCGCTTTGCGAAAGATCGCAAGGACGTCATTAGGGTAGAGCTAATAAAGCTTCTAGCTGCCGGATTTATCCGAGAGTGTAAAATCCCGGTTTGGCTCGCCAGCCTGGTTCTTGTACCGAAGAAAACCGTTCAATGGAGAATGTGTATCGATTACACCGATCTCAACAGGCACTGCCCTAAAGATCCCTTCCCTCTTCCGCGAATCGACCAGGTCGTGGACTCCACGGCCAGGAGCGTCCTCCTCTGCTTCCTCGACTGCTACTCAGGGTATCATCAGATAGCCCTGAAAGTCTCTGACCAAGACAAAACGGCATTCATAACGCCCCACGGCATCTACTGCTACACGGCCATGACCTTCGGCCTCAAAAATGCGGGTGCGACCTATCAAAAGGCCATCCAAAAGTGCCTTGCTAGCCAGATTAGCAAGAACGTAGAAGCCTACGTCGATGACGTGGTCGTCAAGACCACCCATGAGGACAAGCTCATAGCTGACCTCGCGGAGACCTTCGCCAACCTCCGCACCTATCGCTAGAAACTCAATCCAAAGAAGTGCGTCTTCGGTGTCCCATCCGGCAGGCTCCTGGGCTTCATGGTCAGCAACCGGGGCATCGAAGCCAATCCCACCAAGGTGGATGCCATCCTCAGGATGAAGCGACCTACGGGCAAGAAGGACATCATGAAGCTGAGCGGCATGATGGCGGCCCTAGGCCGATTCATTAGCAAGCTCGGGGAGAAAGGCCTGCTCTTCTTCAAGCTTCTAAAAAAGGCGGACAAGTTCGTCTGGACCGAGGAGGCGGACCAAGCTCTTGAGCAACTCAAGACCTTCCTCACGACACCTCCAGTGATGGTGCCCCCGGCGCCCAAGGAGCCTTTACTGCTCTACATCTCGGCGACCACCCTTGTGGTCAGCGTCGTCCTGGTGGCTGAGCGACCTGAAGAAGGGCGACCTTACCCCATCCAGCGACCGATATACTACGTCAGTGAGGTTTTGTTTGATAGCAAGACCAGGTACAGCCAGCCCCAGAAGATGCTCTACGCGCTACTCATGACCTCCCGCAAGCTCCGACACTATTTCCAATCCACTGGGCGCATCGTCAAGTGGTCCATAGAGCTAGGGCAGTTCGACCTAGAGTTCTGCCCCAGGCAGGCCATCAAGTCCCAAGTCATCGCAGACTTCATCTCGGAGTGGACAGAGATCCAGCAGCCTCCACCCCTAGAGCGACCTGAGCACTGGAAAATGTACTTCGATGGTTCCCTGAACCTCGAGGGAGCTGGTGTAGGTGTCCTATTCATCTCCCCTCAGGGCGACTACCTCAAGTACGTCCTGCAGATCCACTACAAGGTGTCCAACAACGGCACCGAGTACGAGGCCCTCATCCACGGGCTACGCATCGCTGTCTCCCTCGGGGTCAAGCGCCTCATGGCCTACGGCGACTCCAAGGTCGTTATCGACCAAGTCAGCAAGGACTCTGAAGCCAGGAAGGACACAATGGATGCATACTGTGCCGAGGTACGCAAGCTCGAGCGTCACTTCGAAGGCCTCGAGTTCCACCACGTTTGTCGCAATAACAATGTCGCGGCCGATGTCCTCTCCAAACTCGGCTCCAAGCGCGCACTGGTTCCGGCCGGTGTGTTCGTCCAGGACCTACGCAAGCCATCCCTCAAGCTCATCCCTGACCCAGAGTCAGCTGACGACGAGGTGACCTCGCCTGCGGGTTGCGAGATCCTCATGATCGACACGGAAGATGACTGGTGCCTCGACTTCATCGCCTTCCTCCTTGAGCATCGAGTGCCTGAGGATAAAGCGGAGCGAGAAAAGATCACGAGGCGTAGTGCTAACTACGTCATCATCGGCAAGGAACTCTACCAGAGGTCCACCTCCACCAGAGTACTGATGAAGTGCATCCTGCGATCTGAGGGCCTTCAGCTCTTAGATGAGATCCACGGTGGCGAATGCGGCAACCACGTCGCCTCTTCCAACCTGGTGGGCAAAGCCTTCAGGTCTGGCTTCTATTGGCCCACGGCCATGGCCGATGCCCAGGAGCTTGTGCGTCGATGCAAGGGGTGTCAGTTCTTTGCTAAGCAGCAGCACGTCCCGGCTCAGGCCCTGAGGACCATCCCTCCGTCGTGGCCCTTCGCAGTTTGGGGTCTTGACTCTGTGGGACCATTCAAGACCGCTCCTGGTGGCTACAAGCACATCATCGTGGTGGTGGATAAGTTCACCAAGTGGATTGAGGTCCGTCCCGTATCCAGCGTCACATCGAAAGAGGCGGCCAAGTTCATCGAGGAGATCACCCATCACTTCGGGGTGCCAAACAGGATCGTCACCGACCTTGGCACGGCCTTCACCAGAGCCAAATTCTAGGACTTCTGTCAAGACAGTATGATCGACATATACTACTCCTCGGTGGCGCACCCACGGTGCAACGGCCAGGTCGAGCGCGCCAACGGCATGGTCTTACAGGCCATTACAGATCGCATCTTCGACGGCTCCGCGCCTTATGCGACAAGGTGGCTCTCAGAGCTCCCCCACGTCCTCTGGGGTCTTAGGACCCAGGTCAGCTCGGCTACAGGGTATTCGCCCTTCTTCCTGGTCTACGGGTCAGAGGCCATCCTCCCCACTGACGTAGCCTTCGGTGCTCCTCGCATCCAGAACTTCGACGAAGGAGAAATAGAGCAGACACACTGGCTCAACCTCGACAGCATCGAGGAACACTGTGTGGCTGCGCTCATGCGCCACACCTACCATGAGCAGCAGCTACATTGCTACCACGACCGCAATGTGCGGGAACGTTCCTTCAATGTGGGCGACCTAGTCTTACGGCGGATCCAGAACACCAAGGACATGCACAAGCTCTCTTCGCCTTGGGAAGGCCCCTTCATAGTTAAGGAGGTCATTGGACCGGTGACCTATCGCCTCTAATGGGCCGATGGCCAGGGCGTCCCGAACCCCTGGAACATCGAGCACTTACGCCGCTTCTATCCTTAAGAGCTTTGTACCACAATAAAAGCTATGTACTCTTTTCCTTTGTAATTCCATACATGAATATAAAGATTTCTCTTTCGACCTGTTTGCTCTCTGTTTACCCCTCCCCTTCGACACGCTCGGGGGCTTGGCTTCCAGCTCGGCCCTTCGCGCTCGGGGGCTTGGCTTTAAGCTCGGCCCTTCACGCTCGGGGGCTTGGCTTTGCCAACCTAAGGGTCGCTCGACCCGGGGTTTCAACCTTTTCTTTTCACCAGTGTTCCCTTACCACAACTTCTTATGCATTTTATAAGTATTCCTAGGTCGTGGGGTTGCTTGACCTTGGGTCCATGACCCCCTCCGCGCGCCGGCCGCACATAAGCCTCCAACGTCGAGCCGTGTGGTCGGCAAGCCGTTCCTCCACTGAGTTGGGTTAGCGGAGGAAAAGGGGTCTCGCAACTGCGCTACCTTCGTGTTCTTATAAGGGGCGTACAAAGTCAAATAAGGGACCATGTTAAACTTAACAACATTTTCTTTTTCATTCATTCAATGTTTATATTACATCAAAAGGGTCCACGACCCATTGTTACTAACAGCCTGCCTCGTCCTAAGTTACATCTACATGTCTATCTTCTTCATAACTTCATCCGTAGCAGCCTGGATATCTTCGCTGCCCACCAGCTGCGACAAAGCGACCTCCTCCTTGACCTTCTCAAGGTCGAACGACGGCTCATGGTGCTTCACTATGGCAAACACTGTAGCAGCGGCAAGCTTGCCACTGTCTATCAGCAAGGTCTTTATGCGGCCTTCCGCGTCCTCTAGCCACGCGACGAGCTCCTGTGGACTGCCCTTGACCTTCGGGGCGAACACGTCCACGAGGTACTCGGCGGCCTCCTTGAGGTCGTCCAACTTCCTCTCAAGATCTACAGTCATCTCTTGATGATCAATAAGGGTCTGCATCACCCGGCCAAGGTCGATCTCTAGATCCCTGCGCACACCAAATTCATATGCAGCTTTACGAGTGAAGTAAGACTCACTGGCGACGACCTCCTTGTGCTTCTCCTTGAGGATCTTCACCTGCTCTTTGGAGTCCTTGAGGTCCTTCTTTAAGGTGGCCTCCCTCTTCTTGGCATCTGTAAAAGTCAATGTCAGGATGGGGTCACCCCGGCGCAGAAACATAAAAGACCAAAGGCGTCCTACGACGTACCTGCGGTGGTGACCTTCAGTTCGTCCTCCGCCTTCTTCGCCTTCAGCTTGGCAGCCTCCAGCTCTTGCCTCAAGGCCTCCATCGCCTTGTCCTTCGAGGTCGCCTCGTCCTTAAGGCGCTGTACATCCTTCACGGCCTAAATCTTGGCCTGAAGCACGGCCTCCCACGCTGCGGTCAGCTCCGTGTGAAGCTTGGCACCCTCCGTCAGCAGAGCCGCCCTACCCTGCGCCCGCTCGGCAAGGGTCTGCATCCACACGTTACTCAACATCGTCATCTCAACGCGCCTAAGTGAATTGAAGGCCTAGCCCCAAAGGTTAACACTGACTCACCATGAGTGTCCTGCCGATCATCTTCGCCGCCTCGGTGATGGTCGCCTGCGCCGTCTTAAAGTCGGCAAGGTCCTTGGCGTCGGCGATGACTTCGTCCTCCCACGGAGTGCCGATGTAAAGGCACCGATTCTGCTCGTCCTCCTCGCTTCCACCTCCGGTCTCCGCCAACCTCGCCTCTGGTAGGCTTGCTTCGGGCAGGTCTTGCTGGCGCAGGCCTTCCTCAGGATGCGTGCTCTCAGCAGCGACCTTGGTCACCTCTGACAGTGTCGTCCCCACGGTCTCAGGGACCTCGCTGGTGACGTCTCCGCCCAAGGTTGCCGGCGACTGCCCCACCGGCGCCTTCTCAACCTTCCGCCTGGTGGCCTCTTGACCTGAGGTGTTCTTGCTACTGCCTGATGCAGTAGGAGCCCCCCTGCCCAAGGTGCACAAACTCATCAGCACTGACGAACTCAACAAACAGCACAGATGATTAAAAGCATACAAACAAGCTCCGTACATACCCGCCTTCGGCCTTCAACTTCAATGACATCGGTCTGGGCGGCGCCCGCCTCAGTTTCTTCTGCGACCCTTGGTCACTCACGCTCCCGCACTTGGCTTCGGTTGTTGCTCGCTCGCAGCACCGAGCGCGGTGGCATCTCCTCCCACGGCCGCTACGTCGCCCGAGCCCGTGGCGACGTCATGCGGCCGCGCGTCGTCCTGCTCCTCGAAGACGACCTCGACGGTGCTTGTCGTTGCCATCTCCGATGAAGCCATGATGTCCTTCCTCTTTCTCTTCTTCTTCTCCGCTTCAACGGTGGCAGAGATGATCTTGACGCCCTTGTGCACCGAGATCTTGCCAGCGACGGACCGAGTCCGCCGGGTTGTTGGTGCAGAGCTCACCACGGGCGGGTCCTCATCATCACTACCCCCCACCGATGAGTCAGAGAGATAGTTCTCCAGTAACTCCGACGGTGGAGCCTGCACGTCCTCCACCGCCCGGACCTTGAAGCTACGCTCGCCCTCGTCTGCAAGGGGAGCCGGGCTCCAGAACAAGCCTTCACGACCCTGCAATAGGCGACCTTCGTCTTAGAAACAGGGGAGTGCAAAAACAATAGAGGAATTAAGGTGGATCAGCGACATACCACGTCGGCGGGCTGTGTGAGGGAGAATGCCTTCAGGCACGTTCGGTTCTGGATCACCCCGTTGAAGAGCTCCCTCACCCGTACCACCATCTCCTGCTTGGAGACCTTGCGCTGTTGTACGCGGGTCGGGTCGGTTTGACCCCAGTACTCGTAGGCCGGGTGCACCCGATCCTGGATCGGTTGCAGCAGCCTCCGGCTGAAACTGATGGCCACCGCGCCGCCCTCAGCCCCTCTTCCTTCCTCATCTTGAGGTCCTTCAGCAGCGGCTTGATGGCGTCCATCTCCCGTGATGTGAGCTGGTTGGTCCACTCCGGCACTGGGACCGGCGCAAGCCCCGACCTAGTGGCCAGCGCTGGCTTCGGGTTGTCGATGTAGAACCACCCTATCCTCTAGCCTTGGGTGTTGTCCGGCAGCTCCATGTCGATGTACACCGTCTTCATGTGACGGCGTAGCATGAAGCCGACGGCCCCGACGACGCCATTCTTCCCCGTCTTCTTCACCTCGAAGAAATACCGCCACAAGTCGAAATGTGGTGGTATCCCCAAGTACGCCTCACACAGGTGGATGAACGAGGATACAGTGGTGATGGCGTTGGGGACGAGATGCACCAAGTCGATGCGGTAGTAGTGGAGCAGCCCGCGGAAGAAGTCGCCCGCCGGGACTCCAAATCCGCGCTCGACGTGTGCGACGAAGGTGACGGTCTCCCCGGTCCCCTCGGAGGGGAAGGCTTCGCCGACGGCTGGCCTCCAGCCCACCTGCTCCCGGGGCTTCAGCAGCCCACGCTCCACCAGGCTCTTCAGCTGCGCCTCTATCACCGTTGAGTGCTCCCACACCTTCTCCGGTGGCGGCGCTAGCTCTGGGGCCATTTCTTCTTCCTCGAAGCCCATGGATTTAGCTCTAAACACCACCAGAGACTTCTGGCGCATGCGGCAGCGCTGGGCGTGGTGGATCTAAACACGGCGGTACCGGTGAATCTGTGCGCTAAAGCTCTCGGCGGCGGAATCGAAACCCTAGCTGTTGCGGGGAATGGAAGTGAGTGGGGTCCCCCGACCCCTCGCTCGGCCTTTTTATAACTGGGCCGCATCAGTACGGTGGGCCGCGGCGCCCTACGCGTCCCTCGGGATCCGGCGATATTCCCGGTGACCCAACGGATATACTTCACAATGGCTCTTTCGGCCTAACGGCTCCAGGCAGTAACGGTTCGTACCGTGCGGGAATCCATGCCCGTTGGCCTTCCGCCCAACGGTTCGATGACCATGGACTCGTTAGGCCCTACTTCAAGCCCCTTACCCGTCATTTTCTTCAAGGTCTCCTGGCCTCTGTCGACCTCCGGGTCCATGATGACATCTTCACAAAGTTGACAGGTACTACCACTTGGTAGGTCGCCTCAGCTTTTACTGATTGGGTTCGCACCCCTGGCTCCTAGGTCCTGCTACCTACTACATTGCCTTCATGGCTATACCGACGGCCCCGTGCTTAATGGCTCCACTGCCCGTTGGCGGCCTCCGGGTCAAGTAGCACCTCCTTGAGGTCGCTAAGGTCCTGCTGCCTACTACATTGCCATCATGGCTATACCGACGGCCCCGTGCTTAATGGCTCCACTGCCCGTTGGCGACCTCTTGGTCAAGTAGCACCTCCCCGAGGTCGCTAAGGCCCTGCTGCCTTCTAGGTCGCTTAGACCTAGAGTTTCCAGGCTGACTACCTGTGTTGTGTCACTGCACAACGGCCGTGCCGACCCAGGTCGACACGGGTTCCTCGTCTCTACAAAAGGCCTTCTGAAGGTCGGCGTGCTATTACAGCCCTGCCGGGCCCTTGGTATCCGTACCATTGCGGTTTGGGCGCCCTCACAACCATCAAAATCATGATACTCTTCATGAAACACTATAATTACAGCTTCATAAGCTACGAGTTTGGCCCTTGGCCAAATTACAGGATACAAAGATCTTAAAGGTCCTGAATCACCTTCCAAAGTGCTTACGACTCAGTCTACACTAATAAGGCTTGTCGTAAGTTTTCTTCTGGCTTCAGAACCAACTCGACGACCTCTACAGCTACTGTGGAGGCAGCTGCCACACAACCACATCTACTCGCGCACCAACCGGTCTCCTGCAGCGCCCAGCATCAAGTCTGAGCTTCGCCACAAGATTGCAGAAGGTCCGAGCTTTAACACCAACCTCGCCGGGTGGAGCGCTGCACCCACCTGCATCACCTCCAGCCTGAAAGTGTAAGGGCCGACGATGCAGCTGCTGCTTCATACTCCTCCTGGGTTCCCCGGTGGGGCTGGGAGAAGAGGCCAATCGAGTTCTTCGAGCCTCGCAGGCATTCTTCTAGCTCAAGCATGAACTACATCAACTCTACACTCCGGTGGGCGGACACAACCCCCTGGCATGGCTATATTACTACGCTGGGTCATCTTGACTCACCTTCGACGATTGGTCTGGTTTGCTTCAAGCCTTGGGTGCCTATTTATACTACCAAGCACCGGCCATTCAGTCTTATCCGCAAGGCCAACTTGCGAGGCGTCCTCATCTGGAAGTTCACTGTACCCTCGTGGAGCACGAGGTCATTGTTCGTCCGTGGGAGGCATTGGCGCGCTTGTCCCCTACCTGACCACATCCTGGAGCAGCTTTTGTCTTTTGCGGGTGATCGCGACCTGTGCTATGCCTGCAAGCTGGCCCATGACCGTACAGTGCACGCGTGACCCTGGTTGCGTCAGACATGTTGCCTGCGGCCCTCTGCAAGATTCTGGAGCTTTTGGCCTCTAGCGTCGACACTACAAGAGCATCTATTTCCTGAGCAGAAGGTCATAGGTTCGGCTTATTTCTCTTCTTCTTCTTTGGAGTATCAAACCGGCCATCTTGGTCGCTTTACTGCTCGGGGGCTACTACACTAGTGCATCTTCGACGCCCTATTTTCTTTGGGTCGCCTGGACCTAATGGAAGCCTGCTTCCATCACATCTCTGCTCGACCTACCCCTGGTAGGCTTGTTGACTGTCCTGAAGGTCGTGGCTGCTACTACAACATTCCTAACTCCGGTCAGGTCGGCGGTTCTGCAAGATCTACGCCTCGTCTTCACTTCGACCTCATGGTCCTTTGACCCAGAAGCTCGACGCTCAACTTCGTGCGCGCATCGGAGGGGTTTCTTTTCCTTTTTGATCCCCGTGCACCCTTCATGACCTCGACGGTGCTGTGCCTTGCTACTCTTCGACACAACCTCGCCTCGGCCGCTACGCCTACACGTCGATCGGGGGCTTGAGAGACATGGGTACCCATGGGTCCCCACCGACCAGGGTCCCAGGGGCCCCCGACAGGTGGACCCGACCTTCCAGAAGACCCGCCGACCTTACAAGTGGGCCCAGTGACCTGATCAGGATCCCGGAAGACCTACGAAGCCTTGGCGTGCAAGTCAAGGACTCTAGGACCTGGCGCACCGACGTCTGTAGCTCCGAGTATCATGGGATACTCCTTGTAATCCGGGAGATAAGCTTCTCACAGTTGTAACCGACCCTGACACGGGTCAACCGACCTGTGCATGCAAACCCTAGCCCGTCCTCCCCATATAAGGCGGCCTAGGGCTCCATGCATAGGGAGAACTCAACTCATCCTCGCATAATCCACCACAACTGGACATAGGGTTTTACTCTCCGGAGGCCTGAACCAGTCTAAAACCCCTTGTCTCCTTGTTCCCCGCCGTCATACTCGCTTAGTTCCGTGTGCATCCCGTGCATAACCACCTACGCTCTTAGGTCCCGATCCTCCATTAGCCTGCAAACCTCTAGGGCAACCCCCTAGTGGATCTGTTCAGGTCTCACCCCCTGACACCTCATCTTGCGGCGGCGAGTTTCTGGTGAATGGACGTTGGTAGAATGATTGGATTCGGCGGCCGTCAAAGACTGGGGATATAAATACACCGAGGAGCATCTAGGTCAAAGGGGCCGTGAACCGAGGTGTAAAGGGCCTGGGCTGGTCGACATGGGCCGGCCTGGGTATTTTCTAGCTCGGTTCGGGCCCGTCTTCCTCCCCGCGGCTCATCTTGACATTTTGGATTTATGCCCCTTTATTTGTGTCATTTTGGTGTCGTCATCCCCGCGATCAAGATAGGGAGTCTTCTCGCATGAAGTCCGATCTTTACGTCTTAGTCCTCGGGGATGATTCGTCGTAGCACCTTGGTCCTTGCTACCTTTGGGAGTGATTTCGCCTTGCACTTGAATACGAACGGAACTCCTCATTTGCTCCTTTGAACTCGTTGTAACTCCGCCCCTTTTGTCCATGTTTTCCTGCAAAAACACAACACTTCCAAATGCACATACAAAGTTGAACTTGTTATATCATTAGTGTGCCCAGTGGCGGGTTAGTTCCATAACAAAGCTCAAACCATAGTGTAACAAGTGCTTTAGGTTGACGGAAATCGACCGCCGACACCCTTGTTGGCAAACTGGTTTTAGTTTGCAGTGGGACTGTCGTCGTTAGCTGGCAACCCCAGTAGCTAGGAGTGTATCCTGTGAAAAGTTTGTACCACAACTTAATTTGCTTTCTATAAAAGCAGGGTTGACCCTTTGTCAAAAAAAAAGAATGTTCGTGTCCGAGAATAAAAAAGGAATTCTAAAAACGAATAAAAAAGGATGAACCTATATGACAGCAAAGATGAAAAGTAAAAAAAAAAGCCTAATATTGAGTTCTTAGATGTGGGATCTTTTTTAGGAGAGTTCATGTTGCAAATGGACTTGTGGGATCAACACCAGGGGCGAAGCCAGAAATAGAATAAAGGGGGGTTGGCTTCCTTGAGCATTTTGGACTGTAGGGGTCTGGAGCCCCCCAACCTCCTCTTAGATCCGCCACTGATCAACATCTTAAAACAAAATGGAATTTTGTTATGAGTGACCATTCAAAAGCAAGTATGATAGAAATATGTGCGGGGATTAGCAAAATGATGTACAATATCACTTACCATCAAAATTGTAGTTGTCCAGATAAAACCAATGATTCTTCATTGTTCAGGTGGTGAAGCAACCCAAAGCATATATTCAACAATATATTTGCTACATAATCTTTATATCCAATGTTGAACATATTCATTAGACTTTTCAACAACTCAAGTCAGTCTGACTCGCAAAAATAATGATTTTTATGGACCCAAGAAAAAGACTCTATAGCATTAGAAGAAGCTAAGTGGCAAGCTTCTGCTTCATTTTCATCAAATAGCAATTTTAATACCTTGGAAACAAATATGGCTCCAATTTCAATGCAAATACACAAATCCTTACTTCATCGAGTTCAGGCCGGTAGGGGGGCTTGAGGACCCCCCTCCCCCGCGTCCCACCGCTGAAAAAATCTACGAGGCCACTCCATTCCGCCCTTCATCAACACTTATTTGCATTTCATGTCCAATTCATAAAAGTATTATTGTTTGCAGGTTGACTTTTCATGTTTAAAGGTGAAGAAATCACTTTAGCATGACTCTGAATCTCATCAAAGAATGACGTTGCTAGTTGGTCCTCTTTAAAACTCAATCTTAACATGATAAACAATGTTGTGTGATCTTCCTGGAGATAATGATTGCTTCATCACCCGAACTGTGCAACAAAGTCACACAACAATCGATCCAAGTTGTGGAGATTCCGAATCCAAGCAATTGAATAGTCAATCCATAACCATCCTTCATAAACTTCGTGTAGATCTAAATGTAAAAGAAAAGACGATGCACTCGCAGGTCTGCCTGCTGAACATTTGATATTGCCTCACTAAAGATGTCCTAAGAAACTTTGAAAATATAGATTCCGTCAAACTTCTTGTGGGGGATATGACCCCGTTATTATAATGAAGATTTAGATCTCTTGTATTATAATCGACTAGATTTATTTATGTAACCCAATCTCACCGGACTATATAAAGAGGGTTTGTTTTATATTGTTGGAATCATTAAACCATCTATCCCAAAGAACTAGCGGATAGAGAAAAGCTGGCCAAACATTTCGAAATGCGCCTGACCGTAACCTTTGTGGTACGTCATAGCAATATCAGTAATGATGAGCATATGAGCAGGGAAAAGTAAACAAGAGCCACATATAGAAACCACTTTTTACTAAAACCAACACCAGCTATTGTAATCAAGGAAGTTGACTGAATTATAAGAGAGATCTTTATTGTTGGCACAATTTTTGTTAAACTCAGAAAAGTTGCAAGGGAAATGATGCCAAATACAATCGGATAGCCATTTCCATGCTGCATATTCCCTTCGTCGAAAAAGAAATTTTATTCTCACTTACCGAGAAGTCAAATAATTTTAACTTTTGACAAGAAAATATTATTATTTATAATACATAATTAGTATCATTAGATAGATCGTTGGGTCTATTTTCATAATAAACTTATTTAGAGATACAATATTATCAATATTTTCTACAAATGTAGTCAAAGTTAAGAATGTTTGACCGACACGAATACCATAGTGACACTTACCGAGTGTTGACATGCTAATTAGTAAAACTAAATATGAGCTAATTGCAAAACTAATTACACAAAGGAAGATTAATCCGCAAGACAAATCTATTAGGACTAATCGATCCATCATTAGCACATATTCACTGTAGCACCACATTGTCCAATCACGACCTAATTAAATTTAATAGTTTTGTATCGCGATTTAACCCGCGATTGAGAAATGGATTTTCCATTAATTCACGTCTCGTAATTAGTTTCAAACATCTCATGTGATTGGTGGTAAAGTTTATCACCTCATATCCAAACACCCTCTGAAAGGACCAACACTGCAGCAATTGGATTAAATTAAATTTTGATTGCACCATTAGACTCATGACAATAAAAGCTTCAAAACAAGATCCCACTTGACTATGTTTTGACAAACTTTTTTTTATTCGTAATTAAGGTTATATATTCTGTGTAATACGTAATCGTAAAACAAATCTAACAAACTACCGGAACAAAACATTTGTACGTACAAACAAATTATATGAACAGTCGGAACAAATATGTATACATGTCGAACAAATTCTACAAACTGTCGGAACAAAAAATTGTATGTGCCGAACAAATTATATGGACTACCAGAACAAATATGTATACGTGTCGACCAAATTCTACAAACTGTCAGAAGAAAAAATTGTACGTGCCGAACAAATTATATGAACTGTCAGAACAAATATGTATATATGTCAAACAAATTCTATGAACTACCAGAACAAAACATTTGTACGTACTGAACAAGCTATATTAACTGTCAGAATAAATATTTATACGTGTCGAACAAATTTTACAAACTGTCAGAATAAAAAATTTGTAAGTACCAAACAAATTATGAGCAAATTTTCACTATTGTGAAACAAATATTTCACTGAAGGGGAACAAATATTCACTAAGGTGGAATAAATATTTACCGAGGAGGAATGAATATTCAATAAAGACGAACAAATATTAACTAAGATGAATAATTTGCAATGAATTTTTTTCACTGATGCGAAACAAATATTCACTTAGAGGAATAATTCATTGAAAAGAAACAAATAATTTGAAGTAGAATTTTTCGTTGAGGCGAAACTAATATTCACTCAAGCAAAACAAATATTCACTTAAGAGAAAAATTCATGAAAAGGAAACAAACATTCACCGAGAGAAAAATAAAAAATAAAAAAGATGGAAATAGAAACAGAAATAAATAAAATAAAAAATAGAAATAAATAACTAACTAAATAAATAAATAACGAAAGAAGAAATAAAAAGAAACAATAAAGTAAAAATAAAAAAGGAAATATAAAATAAAAAGAAAGAAATAGAAATCGGTGAACAATCGCTGGCGCGATGGATATCCGTGGCCCACAACGACGGTCGCGCGAAATCGTTGAACAATACCACCATTTCCCTCTGTGGTGATTTGGTAATAAGTGGTGAAAGGATAGCAGATGAGAAGATGTGCCTTTAGATGAGTGAATTGGATCAATTTGTTTCAGATTGAGTACGCCAAAATCTGAAACTGGAAACTACAATCAATGTGCACCATTTTGCAAGAAAGCAGAAGGGATACATATACAATTGCGAGAGCACGAGACGAGAAACAAGAAACATTCTGAGCAAAATCTCAACCTCCAAATACAGGAACGAACAGAACAATGTATTTTCTTCGCGTTTGCATTGTTCTTAACGATCGATAGAACACACAAACAAAAGTATATGCATTGAAACTTCTGATCTCCTGCTGCGTCAACGCAATCTAGTCACAAGTTCTTGGTATACCTCATGTTGAATGCAGCAGGAGCATAGGGAGCAGCGCCGCCGAGCATGGGCTGCCCCTTGCGCGATCGGCGGCGGAGCTCGCGTCCAACGAACCGCGCGGTCGCAACGACGTCGCGCCGGAACACGGCTCGTACGCGCCATCCTTCCGGCCGCCTAGACCTTCGTGATGCGTGATGCAATTGCCCGTCTGGCAAGGAAGATGCATTGCGGAAACGTCTGCGCGGAAGGAATGACTTTTCTGCTGGGCTGCTGCATGATGGGAAGGCAAGGCGACGGCCCGCTGGCGTCGTCCTGCCGTGCCCATCACTCGGTCGGCGCGGCATGGCCGACACTTGCTTTGCCGCGCGCCCCGGGCGCTTCAGCGGCGGCGGCGCCATATATGAGCATGCCGCACCCGGGCAACGCCGTGAACGCACTCATTCGTTTAGATTGCACCGTTGCCGAGCACGCAGAGAGAGCGCGGCGACGGAGGAAGCGCCGACCGCGCAGCGAGTCGTACGTTGAGTCAGCCGGAGCGGGAGCCGTCGGCGGCCGTGCCAAGAACTCCGTTCTTGCCGCCGAGATCGTGTTGGGTTAGCGCTCCACGAATTTGCGGTCGGAGGTTCCGTGGACGCGTACCTTGCTGGGCCGCGAATCCGCGATGGAGCTCAGCAAGGCGTGGTTTCCCGGCGGCGACGTTAGACTATTGGCTTCAGCCCTGCGCTGGGAGGCCGATCCGGCAAGTCAAGGTCCCGCCGCCAGGTCTGTGGCTTGAACCGTCGAACGCCTCCATCTCCACCACGCACGCATTCTCTGGGCCTTAGTTCTTCCGCGGCGGTCGGAAGGCCGGGACCGTCGCCGCGGGTATCCAGCGTCATCGTCGGCGAACGCCTCCGGGCCTTAGTTCGAAGATCCGTTTCCGTCGCAGTCCCCGCGTCACGCACCCAACGCCTTCGGTGGCGCGCGACGCCGGGGCGCCGGGCAGCATGGCGTGGGCAGGGACTCCCTGTCGAGGCCACTGGCACGCTGTAGCGGCCGAGCGAGTGCGACAACGAACGACGGGCCACCCCCTTGGCCGCGCGTCGTGGCCAGGCGACAGGAACGAGGGCGCGGCGGGCGGCGGCGCGGTGGAGTCGAGCGAGCTGGTCAACGGGATGCAGCTGGCGTTCGCCGCCGGGAGACAACGAGGAGGAAGCGGCGGTGGACCTGACGGAGCCCCGGCTGAAGACGTTCGCGCCGGCATTGTTCAGACGTTCACGTCGTAGCTCGCCCAGCAGCATCGCCCACGGCGCCCGTGCCCGGGCCCGGCCCTCGCTCGCATCCTCTGCTCGTCTCGCCTCCGATGCTCTGTTTCTCACCGCCATATGCTTTTCGGTCGCGGCCTGCTCGTCCATCACCGGCGACACCGCCACGGGCTTGTGATAGTTTGAGCACAACTTGTGATCCATGTCTGAATTCCAATTCCTGCATGCTCGTGCTTGCAGTGGCCAGTGGGCACTGAACTGAACTGCTGATAAGCTGCATTGTCACCGCCTCACCGGCCATAGATTCCAGAACAGCATCAGTTGACGCAATAATGGGTTCCGAACATGATGCGATTAGCGGACAGGCCTGTGGCCTGGTGGTTAGGACGCATGGGTGCGTGCCTGCCGGCGTGGGTTCGATCCCCGTCTCGCACAAGCCTCCAATGAAGGCAGCGGCCAAAGGCGGCCTTTAAAAAAAAAACATGATGCGATTAACGGGTGATCATAACCCAACGATGGCGATGCCTGCGGCCGTCGACAGTACCGAGCAGATGTATTAAGGTACCAGCAAATGTGATTATGTGAATGACTACCGATGCAACTTTTTATCTAGGGCGAGCTATGTATGTTATTAATTATGTTTGGATTGGGTTTGAACAACTTTATATGCTGCTTTACATGCATCTCCCAGCTCGATTGCCAGCTATGTTGGCTGGCACTCACGCAGAACGTCGAGCTGTTCATCCACTCCTTCCGCTGCTGTTCCGAGTCACCAAGTCCAGCTGCAACTTGGTCTGCTGCCTCGTTCAGAAGCATGTCTCTGACACCATCTCCATTGCCAAATGTTCGCTTAAAGTTAAATGTGTTCGAGATTTCAGTGTGTCCTTATCCCTTGAGGCGAACCAAAGTGATGTTATGGATGCAATAATTGTATTTGAAGCATTGAAAAGAAACTTAGCGAGGGCATCAACATTGATGTAAGTTACTGATGGGTTGTGATGGAATTGTTTGTAAATACATTCAATTAAATCCAATCTTTTGACGTACAGTACATCTCAATGATCGGGCAAGTAAACTGTGCATGACAGAGGTGCCTTAGATGAGTGCCAAAATCTGAAACTGAAAACTACAGCCAACGAGGACCATTTTGCAAGGAGGCAAAAGGGATACAAATACCTACAAATACAGTCGCGAGAAACATTCTGAGCAGGGGCGGACCTAGGTAGTGATTAGGGGGTGCAAATGCAACCCCCCGCCCCCCTTTTGAAAAACAGTGTATTTGCTCAATTTTTCACCGTATTTACACCTCTCATAACTCATTTTTATGCACCTACAAGGTAATTGCACCCTCCTCCAATTTGCTCTAGCTTCGCCACTGATTCTGAGTAAAATCTCAACCTCCAAATAAAGGAACCAATGACACATTGTATTTCTTTGTGTTTGCATTACTAGCTGTCTAGCTTGTTTTGTGTTTAGGTAGAAGAGTGTTGGCGAGAAGCAGAAGACGAAGCTCGCCGCCGCCGACCGTGGTACGAGCCAGACTGCTCGAGCCGACATGGAGCAGAGGGAAGGACGACTCTGCGGCGCGAAGACTTCCCCCTCCCCGACGCCTCCTCGTTGATGGAGAGGAGCGAGCCGGTGGGCAAGCGACAGTGAATCTAATACTCCCTCCGTCATATAAGTATTTCTAGCGTCTAAATTTTATACAAATATATAAGCATTCTTAGAGATAGAATAAAACTAAATGGGTTGGTCGGTGGAGAGTTGGTGGGTAGTGTAAAATGAGAGGTATAGAAGTCATTTCTCTCACTATTGTTTCTTGAGTTTGAACCTTTGGAATGCTTATATTAGGGGACGGAGAGAGTTGATACATCAAGATCCACAGATTTTTTATCATGTGTTTAAAGAGTGACGTGACATTCCATATCTTCTAG
Source organism: Cenchrus fungigraminus (assembly GCA_036936925.1). Lineage (NCBI taxonomy): Eukaryota > Viridiplantae > Streptophyta > Magnoliopsida > Poales > Poaceae > Cenchrus > Cenchrus fungigraminus. The sequence continues at coordinate 137,165,822 of CM072773.1, read as the reverse complement.
TTTCCAAACCAACAATAATGCTAGTTCAGTGTAGCTGCTACCTCGAGGTACGTGTGGCGCTTATGGTTTAGATATTCAACAATATTGAAATTGTAAATACTTTTGTTGTTCTATCTCCGAACATATTATGGAGAAAATTCCTTGTGTGTCATTGAGAAATGCAACTCATGTGCTCTATGCCATTGGAAAATAAGATTTGAGCTCTATGCCATTGATTATATTTTTTGATGTGCTCTATGCCATTACTGTTAGAATTCAGTAACTGAGCTGTTAAATAGAGGGCGAAATGATCGAAATACCCCTGACGAAGGAAGCATATATGTGGGGTCCGTTGGTCAGCCACCGAAACTTGCTTGTCTCTCTTCCTTTCTTCCTCGTAGAAAGTCTTTGTCATGTAAAACAGGGGACATGGTCATATGCGTCGCGGCGAGGGACCTGCACCAGGACCTGGCCGCGCCCTCGCATCGTCGACCTGTTGGCGCTCGTGTCGCGCCAACACCGATGGTTCGCGTCGGCGGCCACACCGGAGAAGGGGTGTGCTCTGCGGCCCGGCGCTTCGCGCCAGAACGAGCCATGTGCTCGTCTCGTCGGTGTTCTGCGGCCCGAGGAGCGCTTGGACATGGTGAAGCTGGGGAATCAAGCAGGCTCCGGCCGGTGCTGCTGCGCGCGAGTGCGAGCTCGACCCCGGCCTCCGCTGCGTGCACGGGCAAGCTCGGCATCGGCCGCTGCGGGTGCGCGCGGGGGATCTCGGACCCGACCGCCGCTGCTGCGCTTGCGGGTGAGCTCGGCACCGGTCGTCGCGGGTGCGCCCGAGGGCGAGCTCGACCCCGGACGCGCGGGGGAGTTTGGCCTTCGCCGCCGCCGCTGCGTGCGCGGGTGAGCTCAGCACCGGCAACCGAGGTGCGCACGGGCGAGCTTGACAACGGCCTTCGCGGGTGCGCTCAAGGGCGCCGCCTCGCACGTCGTCTTGGGGGTCTTGCGGCGGCTAGGTTTGGGCGGAGAAGGAGGCCGCTTTGTTTGGATGGACGCGGAGTCAGAGTGCGGCCTTTTTTTTTCCTAGCCGTCCGCTCCGTCCGGATAGGATCATAGGATGCGGGTGAGGGAGGGGCAAAAATGTCCGATCTGTCAACAAACGGAGCCCTTTCACGTCATCAGCGTTAAATTCTAACGGTAATGGCATAGAGCACATCAAAAAATATAATCAATGACATAGAGCTCAAATCTTAATTTCCAATGATATAGAGCACATGAGTTGTATTTCTCGATGGCACATAGGGAATTTTCTCCATATTATGTCATATCTGTAAATGGTTTTGAACATGGGTGGAGCTAGGATTCAACCTTAGGGGTGCTCTCCTCTCTTTCTTCTAGTTCTAGCCTCTTCTTCCCTTCTTCCTCAAATTTGTAGGGGGCTCCTTGAGATTCCAGTCGACAAGGGGGCTCGAGCCCCCTCCCCCGCCCTACCGCACCACGCCCCCAACCTCACCATATCCGATATTCCGATTACCACTTCACCCGTGTGTGAAAAAAATATATGAAGCCACTCCATGTAAGACAATGTCAAAGGCAGTTGCATGTTGTCGATCATTGGTGTTATTAAACCATGTATCTCAAAGAACTAGAGGATAAAAAAAAAGGCCAATCAAGCAGAGAACTTTTGAAATGCGCTCGGCGGTATCCTTTGTGGTACAACATAGCAATACCATTAATGATGAGAAAATGAGCAGAAAAAAGTAAACAGGAGCCACATATACAAATCGCTTTTGCCAAACCAAAAGTTTAATAAGATCAACACCAACTAAAGTTGCTGCTGATTGAGCGTTATTTCGGCGACGAGCACCCGTCGTACCGGATCGACCCCAGCGGCGCCAACCGACGACCACGTCCAGGACCACACCAGTGACGCCTGCGAGCTCGACCGTCAACAAGCGCACTGGTGAGTCCTCCATGATGAGGACATCTTCCTCCACTATCACCTGTTGGTAAAGACGCAACAAATGGACTACCGAGTGGCCCATGTTGTAGTCGGACGGTGACCGTGTGAGCCTCATTATCCCACCTTGCTTAGCTTGGGAGGAGGAAACCATCTTAAAAGGGAGAGCCACCATTCCCCTATTGGACTAGTCTTTTAGGGCGATTGAGCCTTTTCCTGATGAGGGGTGCGCCGGATTACAGGGCCAGAGCATACTAGCCTGTAGCTGGAATTGCGGGGGCCAGGTCGTGCGTAGCTGAAGCTGGATTTGGGGGGGGGGGTAGATCGTGCGTATCTATAGCTGGATCGGTGCATCGGGCTTCCACCTGGGCCGGACATATATCATTTGGTATCAGAGCTGGGCCCTTGTTAAAAAAGGGAGAATGATGAGGACATCTTCCTCCACTATTACCCGTTGGCAAAGATGCAACAAATGGGCCACCGAGTGGCCCATGTTGTAGTCGGGCGGCGACCGTGTGAGTCTCATTATCCCACCTTACTTAGCTTGGGAGGAGGAAGCCACCTTAAAAGGAAGAGCCACTCTTCCCCTATTGGACTAGTCTTTTGCGGCGATTGGGCCTTTTCTTGATGAGGGGTGCGCCGGATTAAAGGGGCCAGATCATGCATATCTGTAGCTGGATCGGTGCATCGGGCTTCCACCTGGACCGGACATAAATCATTTGGTATCAAAGCTGGACCCTTGTTAAGAAGGGGAGAATGATGAGTACATCTTCCTCACCCTTCCTGGATCGGACATAAATCATTTGGTATCAGAGTTGGGCCCTTGTTAAGAAGGGGAATGGTATATATGTCCGGCCCAGGTGGAAGCCTGATGCACCGATCCAGCTACAGATACGCACGATCTGGCCCTCGCAAATCCAGCTTCAGCTACGCACAACCTGGCCCCCTTGAATCCGGCTTCAAGCACGCACGACCTGGCCCCCGCAATTCCAGCTACAGGCATGTACGCTCTGACCCCCGTCATTGCAGCTACATATACGTATGCTCTGGCCCCCGTAATCCAGTGCACCCCTCATCAGGGAAAGACCCAATCGCCCCAAAAGACTAGTCCAATAGGGGATGGGTGGCTCTCCTTTTTAAGGTGGCTTCCTCCTCCCAAGCTAAGCAAGGTGGGATAATGAGGCTCACACGGCGCCGCTCAACTACAACATGGGCCACTCGGTGGTTCATTTGTTGCGTCTTTGATAACGGGTAATAGTGGAGGAAGATGTCCTCATCACTCCGTGGTCCCAAGGTCTTCCTTTCGCCCATTTGCCACTCGTTGACGCTTGTTCGCTGAGTCTTAGATTTTGTCGCGCGATGACATGCGCTTTCACTGCACGCCGTCGCTGCCAGCCACGGCTATGGCTGCGCGCATGTGGATGTCACACTGAAAGCACCACACATGAGTACGCACCCGCCCACGCCCGTGTGGGAGGCCGGAAGGCCTGACCTTACGTGCCACGCAGAACGTCGCACGACGATCCGATCAGCAATCAAGAGAGTCGATTGAATTATAAGAGACCTCTTCATTACTGGTACAATTTTTTCAAACCCAAAAAAATTGCAAGGGCAATGATGCCAAATGCAATTAGATAGCCATTTCCATATCCTGCATAGGTGGTTGGAAAATGTAGTGGTCGAAGGTTGACATTGTCAGATCATACAACATTGCAACAATTATACGGTACTCTATGTCAACCAATGGCGAAGTTAGAATTGGATTGGCTCCCCTTCCTCCTCGCCAGGGCAGTAGGGGGGCTTGAGCCATCCTCCCCCAGCACCCTCCCCCACCCATAAACATCAAAAATTAACATTGCATCAATAAACATAACTGCTTGATAAAAAAACAGACAAATGAAATAAACCTAGTAAACCATCTCATGCAAATTTGGCGGGTAGTACCACCAACCATCCTTGAGTAAAGATTTTCAAGCCAAAGCACTGCATTAGCAAATAAAAAACCCAATTAAAAAGGACTAAACCTAGTTACACTCTAACATAAAAGCTCATCTAATAGTAAACACTAGAAATGGTCACGGTGTTGCCACGAAAGCACTGGCGGAGCCAAGTGTTGGCCAAGGTGGGCCATGGCCCCCCCATGCCCTGTGCCGAGCTTTTAGTAAGTACTGTTGTACAGTAATAATGATTCAGAGCAAAGCATGCAGACATCACAACAATCAGCGCACATACAGCAAAGTAGTCAGTACCAGCAGACTGAAAGCAACAACAGAGAAACTCTTGAAGTACCTGAGCTTGAGCACCCACACAACCATGAAAAGCAATACACCAGCACTTGGCACACGTCCAAATCATGTTCCAAAAATTATCATTCTAGCTATTTGTTTAGGCTTACATGCATTGGCATTAAGAAAGAGGTTACAAATTAATTCATGAAAGATACAAGTATTAACGATATTTATTTTAAAGTCACCCAAAATGAAGATCGAATTGTCGTAAAAATAAATAAAAAGTTAGTTTATCATATCTTCTTTAATAGGATTTTTTTAATCAAGCGAATGTTAATCTTTATGCTATGAATACTTAAATGCACATACCAATGGTTAAAAGTTGATGACAATACAAATATATGTGATTATTGATACATGTATATTGTTGCGTATTTTGGCCCCCTCTTAGCATCATTCCTAGCTCCGCCACTGCACGAAAGACCAGTGTGTTGGCCCTATAGTGTAGATGGCTCCTATAGTGTAGATGGGCTCTTTTCTGATTGAGAGAATTTGCATAAATATACATAAGTAAGTTCAGGTGGGTCAGAACAATATGGTGATATCATGATTGGAAAAAGAAAGAAGCGTTGTTTTCTTTGTTGACAAAGTGTGTGTTGCTATAGAAATGAAGTAGGTGCTCATGTTGTTAATTTTAATATGTAGTAATAGGTAAGTTTTGTGGATGAATTGGTGACCACATTTTTTTTAAAGTCGAGGAAATTCAGTTGTGGATTTTGTGTTTTTAGGATTTGTAGTGTGTTTTCATAAGAATATGCGCACAACAGATTGATTGTGAAATTCTAAAAAAACAGATTGATTGTGAATAGTTAAGGATTGCGAGTTAGTTGGAGGAAGTTGGCGGTGTTTTTTCATAATGGTGGGTTTCAGAGTGACTGTTGTAAAGTTTAGGATGTTTTAACAAGTTTAGGCTATGTGTTGACTTTTGGGAAAAAATGGAGGTATTTTTGATAGATCGATTTTTAGTAAGTATATTTTGTACTCTTTAGATTACTATGTACTGTTAGATCATTGTAAACTCTAAGTGTATTTTTTGTGATAGGCACTCTAGACGAACGTTGTAGCTTTTTTTTAACACTAAGCATATTTGGTAACACAAGGTAGATGGACGATATCACGATACACGGCAATAGGTGCATGACATGTTTTTTCTATCCATATATAGGAATTGAAATATCTCTGTGTTCCAAATTACTTGTCACTGTTTTTCGAATCGAGGGCTCTCCACCATTTCCATTACTAAAACGGAAATACCAGGCAATTGTTACAGAGACAGTCGATCACATTTACTTGTCACGTACTCACGTTAACTTTCGATCACAACGTTTGACCATTTGTCTTATTCAAAAATAGATATGTTCTTCCATTTCCTTGCCCGATGACCCTGATAAACGATCGAACCTGCATACGGTGGTCAGCTCAGATGTCTCCGCAGAGCACACAGCGTTGCCACTACAGCGAGAAGCACAAGACAATGCTCACCACCACCTATCGTGGTGCGACCCAGACTGCTCGAGCTGACATGAACACAGCTGGGGCTGGGCAGTGGGCACATCCACGCTCACGTCCTGAACGCCTCAGTCGTCGCCTTTCTGTGACGCACTCCTCAGAACCCAGCAGCCGCGCGCGACAGGACAGCAAGCGCCAGACACTGGCCGCGACCGCCACTCCCGACCGTAGTTGCAAGCTCCGTTGTGGTCGTCGCAGAGCTCACGATGAACTCGAGTGGCCCCGCCCCACGCACTCACCCGCCTCCGGTGGCACACCACGTCTGGCGGTATAGCGCAGGCAGGGGCTCCCTGGAGACACAACTGGCACGCCATATTGGCCGGGCAGTTGTGGGAACGTGTAGGTCCTTTCGCCGGAGGGGCGGAACAAGAACTGGCACCGCCGGGTGATGCCATGAGCTATGTGGCAATGAGGAACACAGAAAGTAGGAGTCAGGCGTGGTCGGCATTTCACGTCTGGGCCCGGGGTGGCTGGTAAATGAAACACCGTCCACCCCTTGCCTCTCGTGTTCACCGGATCAACCTCGTGCGGCCGAGATCGTCATACTGGGCCGCTGTTGACCTAGACGACCTTCATCCGTGTGTTTCGGCCATCTCCAAGGATAAGAATATGTGTGTTCCGGCCGACCTTTCGAAAGGATTATACTTCGGTGTGGAGGCGACCGAAGATGATTAGAAAAGTTCGCAGTAAGTTAGAATCATACCTCTCAAACTTTTTGAATTAATCACTCACAAGATAGTTCGTGTTTCATCGATATAGCACAAGTCTCATTTTTTTCATAGGACTACGACAAGTTAGGAGCCGGCTGGTTTCATCGATATACGAGGTTTGTGTATACATGATTTGCCAAGTTGGAGCAAGAAGATGAACTATCTCATGTGCTATGTCAGTGAATTTGAGGGGCTGATTTGAAAAAGATCTCAGGATGTTGTAAGGGATTAAATCCTTAAGAGTCAAAATATTTCTCGATTCCGCTTGAGTTTTTCCGTCTCCTTTCATCTAGATCTAATCTTCTTCGTCTCCTTCTCCCCTATAGATCTAACTTTTTTCCTAATGTGTTTTATTTTCTTATATGTATTTTTTAATCTGTTTTACCTAATTTGTTTTACTCCTACTCAGGAAGATTGGGCGCCGCCACCTCAGATGAGGGTTCATGGGCCTCCGGATCAGGAGAAGTTGTACATTGTATCATGGACCGCCAGATCTATAGAAGTTGGACATTGTATCCTGGGCTGCCGGATCCGGGCCGTCACCTCCAGTTCGGTTGCTGGGCAGGCCTCTTCTTGACGCCAGCCCAAGATGGATTCGTCACCTCTCTTTCTATGTAAAAATAGAGAATTCCTTCCTTGGCCTAAAAAAAGTTGCTACTTCCTTTCTTGCGGGAATCCTATATATCTTCCGGAAGGTAGGAAGGAGTTGAAACTTCCAAAGCTTTAAGATTTGTGCGCCGTCCGTGGGCCACACGATCTCCTCTCGTCTCTCGTCTCTCGTCTCGTGTCTCACCTCTCTCGCGAGCTCCACCCGCCATGGTGCGAGGTCCGGGGTGGGTGGGTGGAAGGGACCGGCGGCGGGGTGGGTGGTGGGCGGGAGTGGCCAGCAGCGAGTGCCGGCCGCCGGCGGTGGTCGAGGCCGGTGGGGGTGGGAGGTCGGCCGGCCAGAGGTTAGGGTTTCGGGTTTCTGGGTGGTGGAGGTGGCGGAGCCCGGCGGCGGCCGGCGGCGACGATGACGGTGGCGGTGGTGGAGTTAGGGTTAGGGTTCGGGGGTCCGGGGTCCTCCATCTCCGGCGGACCTAGAAATGAGAGGGGGTTGGGGGGCCGCTGGACGACCGGCGATGGAGGCGGCTCGGCCAGTGGCGGAGGCGAGGCGGCGCGGGAGCGCTGCCGGCCAGGCAGGGGGATGGCCGGTGGGCCGGTGACCGACGGCAGGGGCACGAGACCCCTTCGGGTTAGGAAGGGCGGGGGCGCGGGCGGCGGTGGGTCGCGGGCGGGCGGCGTGGCGGCGGGGAGCCGCTGGCCGGGGTGGTGGAGGCGGCGGCAGGGGCGGAGGCTCGCCGGGGAAGAAGAAGGCGGCGGGAGGACGAAGAAGGCGGCGGGAGGAAGAAGAAGGAGTTCATGGGCCTTAATGGGCTTATAGTTTCATCTCTTATGCATCTTCCACAAGCGAGATAGGATCCCCCCTTTCTTGACCCTGAAAACTTGTTTCTTCTTTCTTCAGCCCTGAGTACAGATTTCGTTCCTTATTTGGCCTTCCTTTAGCTTCTCCATCTAGAAACCGTTAAAAGTCATGCGAAAAGACCATTTTGCCCTTGTGGGCCCCACCATCCTTCTCCTTCCTTCCCTTCTTCCTTTCCTCTTCTTCTCCCTCTCTCTCCTCTCTCACTCTCTCCTGTATGATATCTCTTTGCGAAATAATATTAATAGGCATGTTTAGTTCGGTAGATATTTTTGGAGAAATTTTTGGAGTCCCCTTTCAAGGCCTATTAGGAGTATTAAACATAAGGTAATTATAAAACTAATTACACGAATAGATGAGAGATCGCAAGATAAATCCATTGAGACTAGATTGTTTAGAATAGCACGATGTTGTCTAATCATGACATAATTAGTCTCATTAGATTCGTCTCGAAAAATTAGAAGGGTTATGGAATGAGTTTTGTCATTAATCCACATTTAATACTTCTAATTAGTGTCTGAAGATTGATGTTGGAGAAATTTTTGCGAACTGAACAGGGTTGATCTAGGCAGGGACGGATCTAGCGGCGGGGCTCGAGCCCCCCCCCTACCGCTAGAAATCCAATGGAGCCCCCCTTAAGCCTCTCATACAAATTTGAGGAAGAACAATGAGGGAAGGAGAGGCTAGAGGAAGAAAAAGGAGAAGAAAGCCCCCCCCCCTAAATTGATTTCTAGATCCGTCACTGGATCTAGGGTATATCTAGGGCAAAGGGAAAAGTGGTTGACTTGCCCTGTCCATTAGATGACTAAGTGATATTACAATTTTTTGCAGGTTTTTATGTAGTTATTTTTTGTTGATTTTTATTAGAGATACTCTAGATATTGTAGATATTCTAGATATCATAGTTGTTTATAACTTGCCTTGTATAGCTGATAGATTACTTTTACTTTGAGTATTTTTGTGCTCCAAGCCTTATTGGTTATATAATGAAGATCACCCATTGATTAGGATGTGTGGTGTTTCGTCTAATTCTTATTCTGTATGTGGTATCAAGAGTCCAGATCCCCGATCTGTGCACCTTTCGCTGACCTCTTGCGTCCCCACAGCATCTGCAATCTATTCCTCGCGCTGCCATGGGAGGCAGCCTGGATGGAGCACGATGCCGGACGTTCAGCCCAGGCGGCACAATGATGGGTGTGGTTAGCCATAGCAGGCGCGATGGAATTTTTCCATCGCGTCGGCGTCTGCGGCCCCCGTCCGTGGGTAGGAGTCCACGTGGGGTTAATCACATCAGCATTCCAATGCAAATTGAAAACTAAAAAAATCTATAAATCATAAACCGAGCATTAAAATTAAGTTTCAATTGCACCATTGGATTCCTGATAATATAAGTTTTGAAACAAGATCCCACTTGACTATGTTTTGACGAACTTTTTTTATTCATATTTTTAAATTAAGGTTATATATTCTGTGTAATACATAATCGTAAAACAAATCTAACAAAATACCGGAACAAAACATTTGTACGTACCGAGCAAATTATATGAACAGCCGGAACAAATATGTATACGTGTCGAACAAATTTTTCAAACTGTCGGAACAAAAAAGTCTACGTGCCGAACAAATTATATGAATTGTCGGATCAAATATGTATACGTGTCGAATAAATTCTACAAACTACGAGAACAAAACATATGTACGTACCGAACAAATTATAGTAACTGTTGGAACAAATATGTATATGTGTCGATTAAATTCTACAAATTGTCCAAAGAAAAAAGTTGTACGTACCAAACAAATTATGAGCAAATTTTCACTATTGTGAAATAAATATTGCGCTGAAGGGGAACAAATATTCACTGAGGTAGAACAAATATTCATCGTGGAGAAATGAATGTTAAATAAACAAGAACAAATATTCACTGAATTAGCACTGATTTTTTCACTGATGCGAAACAAATATTCACTTAGAGGAATAATTTATTGAAAAGGAACAAACAATTTGAAGTAGAATTTTTCATTGAGGCGAAACTAATATTCACTCAAGCAAAACAAATATTCACTTAAGAGAAAAATTCATGAAAAGGAAACAAATATTCACCGAGAGGAAAATAAAAAAGAAATGAAAAATAAAAAAACATGGAAATAGAAACATAAATAAATAAAATAGAAAATAGAAATAAATAAATAAGGAAAGAAGAAATAAAAAGAAACAATAAAATAAAATAGAAAATAAAAAGAAAGAAATAGAAAAATAAAATAGTAAATAAATGTGTTAGTGCTTAACTTTGCTAGTGCTATGTGTCTATTCCCAAAGAATATGTTTCTGTTGTTAATTCGATATAATTATCATAGTATCCTAGAGCCCTTTGCTGGTCTGAGTTTAAGTACTGGAGTAGAGAACCAAAACTTGTTCTCTAGTTCTATATCGTTAAATGATTTTTTTTCTTTTCCTTTGTGTGCTTGCAGTGCTTTTTCATTTGGGAAAATGGCCGAGTAACAATCGGCATGGCCGAGTAAATTTTATATAATTTTTGGTGTCAACAGGAGTAGCCCCAACACATATGATGCTTGTGTATCTTAGGTTCCTAGTCAACTCTTTGTTTGTACTTTTAAGGATTGGATTAGGTACTAGACTCCTTAAGCTAATGATGTAGAAATTGCAATTTTACACTTTGTTCATGTCTTTCTGTGCTTGAATTTATTGTAACGGTGACTCATTTAAATTTTAGTTCTAAAGAGCTACTCTTTGTTCATGTCTTTCTGTAGCGTGAAACATGAGTGGATGACTCATGTAGGGTTTGAAATACTGATGTAGATAGTGATGTTTCATCCCTTAGCTTTAAGGAATTGAAATACAGATGTAGATAGTGATGTTTCTTGTTTCTGTCTTAACTTTTTTACCAAGTACCAGTGTTTGTTTTCTCAAGGGACAATGCTAAAATTCTGACCTCTTGTTTGTTGAAAAGATCCTAACTACTAGGTTTACCACATTTGAGTACCTTTCCAATCATTGTTTACCTATTAGTTTAGTTGCTTTTGATGCATGGATCCTATTCAGTGTCTGTTTGATGCCTGCTTTCCAATCATAAGAATTAGACTGTAGCAGGATTGACTCATAATTTGTGACAAATAAAATGCATTCCAATAATATTATAGCGGGACTGTCATAATTTGTGACAAATAAAATGCATTTTGCCTCCATTATTTATACATGCTTCTTTAGTTCCATGTTTTTTTTTCTTATGTAAAGTTTGCAAGCTCCAAAATTTGTTACAGCAGGAGATGATCTGAACATTTGCAAAAAATAGTGTCTTTATTAGTTAATTCTTCAAATAGACCACAACAATCAACTCTTGACAATTAGTAGTATGTTCTAACTAACTGAACTCATTGAAAATTAGTTTGCCCTGAATATTTACAACGCTTACAATTTTTTTTATGCAACCTGTTGTTTGTGATCTTCCTTTTTATTGCTAGGACTTGTACGATTCGTACCCAGATTGGTTAGTGCTATGGTTCATCTCTAAATAATGTGTTTCTCTTGTTAATTCATAATATGCTAGGGGGCTTTGTTAGTTTGATTAAGTTACTAGTACTGTAGTAGAGAACCCAAGTAGTTCCCTTTTCCTTTGCGTACTTGCAGTGTTTTTTCATTTGGGTCATGGTTGCAGGTTGCTTATCATGTTTGGAGTAACATTCCAATTAAATTTTATATTATTTCAGTGGATTTTGATACTTGTATATTCTTGTTTACGTTTTGTTTCTAGCTATAAGCATTGGATTAGGGACTTAATACCCAATAAGCTTAGGACATAGAAAAATGCAATTTTACTTTAAATGAACTGATGTTTATTTGACATGTATTATTTGAATTTTGTATATATGTGTACTTTAGGTTATTGTAACGTCAATTCATTTACACTATAGTTGCTTTGTGTGCTTCATTTATATTTGTACTAACATATTTTCTCTTCATTTGTGTACTTGATCAGATGAAGTTTATGCTTTACTATCTTCTGGTCAAATTGCACTATTATTATCTGTTTAATTATTGGTCTTAATTCTCCTTTCACTGGCTATTGCTGATATCGAGGAAGAGGTGAGAAGTGTTCTCAAAGGCGTTGGAAGGGCCAAGCAGAGGGGTATGGTGTATCAGGACTTCCCACATGTCCTACTGAATGTTGTAGAGGAGCTACGGTTCTACAAAATATAGTAACGAACCATGCCTACTTCTTCTTTCTTTCCTCTTCTTATCATTCCCCCTCCTCTCTCTCGTATGATATCTCTTTGCAAAATAATATTAATAGACATGTTTAGTTCGGTAGAAATTTTTGGAGTCCCCTTTCAAGACCTATTAGCAGTATTAAACATAAGGTGATTATAAAACTAATTACACGAATAGATGAGAAATCACGAGATGAATCCATTGAGACTAGATTGTTTACGATAGCACGATGTTGTCTAATCATGACATAATTAGTCTCGTTAGATTCGTCTCGAAAAATTAGAAGGGTTATGGAATGAGTTTTGTCATTAATCCACATTTAATACTTCTAATTAGTGTCTGAAGATTGATGTTAGAGAATTTTTTGCGAACTAAACATGGTTGATCTAGGGTATATCTAGGGCAAAGGGAAGAGTGGTTGCCTTGCCCTGTCCATTAGATGACTAAGTGATATTATAATTTTTTGCAGGTTTTTATTCAGTTATTTTTTGTTGATTTTTATTAGAGATACTCTAGATATTCTAGATATCATAGTTGTTTACAGCTTGCCTTGTATAGCTGATAGGTTTACTTTTACTTTGAGTAATTTTGTGCTCCAAGTCTTATTGACTATATAATGAAGATCACCCATTGATTAGGATGACTGGCGTTTTGTCCAATTCGTACTCTCTATGTGGTATCACGAGTCCAGATCCTTGATCTGTCCACCTTCCGTAGACCCCTTGTGCCCCCACGACATCTGCGATCTATTGCTCGCGCTACTATGGGAGGCAGCCTAGATGGAGCACGATGTCAGACGTTCAGCCCAAGCGACGCAATGATGGCCGCGCGAAATCGGTGAACAATGCCACCATTCCCCTCGACAGTGATTTGATAAGTGATGAAAGGATAGCAGATGAGAAGAGATGCCTTTAGATGAGTGAATTGGATAGATTCGTTTCAGATTGAGTACGCCAAAATCTGAAACTAAAACTACAACCAATGCGCACGATTTTGCAAGAAAGCAGAAGGGATACACTACCGGAATCGCACCCTCTGCCGAGAGGGGACTTCCTTTCGGCAGAGGGCTGATTCCCGTCGGCGGAGCCTTTGCCGAGAGTTTGCTCTCAGCAAAGGACTTTCGGCAGACTTCGGCCGGCGAAGGGCTCTTTGCCGAGAGCCGGCGGGCCCCCCCTCGGCACATATGTGCCGAGAACCCCACCTAGCTCTCGGCAAAGAGTTTTTCATAAAACAAAAAAAAAAGAAAATACTCGGGGCAGCGGGCCCACCAGCCAGGCACCGCCACCCCCCGCCGGCTGGCTGCCGGTGCCGCTGCTTGCCACCACCCCAGTAGCCCCAGGACCGCAGCCACCAACATCTCCCGCACGCACACCACCACCACCTCTGCCGCTGTCGCGCACACACCGCTGCCGCGCGCACACCACCACCGCCGCCGCTGCCACCATCAGAGCCACCGACACTACCACCCGGCCGCCACCGCACGCCAACACCCGCTGCACGGCACCACCAGAGAGAGGTTGGAGAGGGAGAGAGAGAGAGGGAGAGAACCCGGATGGAGCTCACGGATCCACCGCCGCCGCTGTAGGAGGTCGCGTCGGGGGAGGGAGACGAGGCGCCACCGAATCCGCTGGTCCGCCATCAGAGACGAGGCGGTCGGAGGAGGGAGACGAGGCGCCACCGGATCTGCCGGTCAGACGAGGAGATGAGGATGCCGATGCGGCGGATCTGAGGCCGGATCCGCCACCACCTCGCCTCACCCCGCCGCTACTCCTCGCCACGAGGTGAGGGGCGAGCGGAGGGGGGAGGCGGGGGACGGCGCGGCTTTGCCCGGCGGCCACCAGAGGAGCGTCGCAGAAGGTAGGGAGGAGAGGGAGAGGAAGGGAGCAGCGCCAGAGAGGAGGGATCGAGAAGGTGGGGGGCACCGGGAGGGAGGAGTGTGGGGTGGGGTGAATAAGTATCTAGGGTTTGGGAAATGGACCGGCTGGTGTGGGCCGCTGGCCCAATAGCTCTTTGCCGAGAGCCCAATAAACGACTCTCGGCAAAGATTTGATTCAAATGCATTTAATTGTTTTAAAATAGCAAATAAATGCAAAAAATTTGTAAAACTTAACATGACACCAATTATGGTGTATACTCCTTATAGAAAAAAAAATTTAGTCAAACTCATATTTGAATTTCTCTAAGACTCCAAACGTAGTGACATTAGTTCAAATTCTTAGAAACTTCTCGTGAGATGTTCCGTTTCTAAACAACATACGTGTTGAAGTCTTCAAAACATTCTCAAATTTTTTACCACAATCTACACATATGATATCATGATCACTTGACAAATTTCGTGATTTTCAAGCTTCATTTGAATTTTATTCAATTTTAAAACCTTTATACCTCACGATCTTCATCATGATCAGAGAACCAAATGCCAGAAATTTAGCTTCATTTCATGTACATGGTCTTAGATATGTCTCATGAACATGAATATCATTTTTTCACCAATTTTACTATATAATTTCATGCACTTGCAGTTCATATCTGATGTATGCGAAAAAATACCTAGAAAGAAGTAAAATTGTTAAATATAGCAAACAATGTTAAAATTGTGCCAAATTTGAGCATAAGTTTTGTATAAGGGTATGTTGAGAATATATAAATTTTGGAGGCAAGAAAGTGATTTTTTAAAAATTTCTTTGCTGAGAGCCGAAAAAATGCACTCGGCAAAGAAATTCTTTGCCGAGAGCCTAAGAAAAGGCTCTTGTCAAAGAATTCTTTGCCGAGTGTTTTATCTTTGCCGAGAGTCGAACGTCCTTTGCCGAGAGCCATCTCTGTGGCTCTCGGCAAAGTCTCAGTTTTCGGTAGTGATACATATATACAGTTGCGAGACAAAGTTGCGAGACGAGAAACATTCTGAGCAAAATCTCAACCTCCAAATACAGGAACGAACGGAACAATATTTTTCTTCGCGTTTGAATTATTCTTAACGATCAATAGAACACACAAACAAACGTAACCGATACGCATTGAAACTTCTGATCTCCTGCGGTCCTACTGCGTCAACACAATCTAGACACAAGTTCTTCGTATACCTCATGTTGAAATTTTAGAGGTTTTCCTTGTTGACGGCTGTTAAGTACCATTTTTATGGTCGTCAACTCCTGCAAATTGGAGCATGAATTGCACATGCACAGTAGAATAGGAGCTTAAACTAATACTTTCCACCAGTGTTGATGTCTATTCGAATGCAGGTATTTAGCATAAGAAATGGGAGGAATCCATGCACATTTACTCCACTCTAATCCAAGGCACTCAAATGCTGGCCAATCAGGGGCTGCCACATGGATTCTCCTGGATCCATGATGTCACCAATCCATGTGAAGAACTCTCGACGAATCATACGCTACCACGTCAGCATCACATGGATCCATGGGCCCACTTTGCCAACTAAACCGCCAGGAAACGTGCCATGCACAGAGGAGGGGCACTAGGGCCCACATGGAAGTGAGCCAGAGGAAGCACAAGCCAGATGGCAGGCCGAGAGCTTCGGCCGACCCTAGGATCGGCCGAACCGACCTAGGGTTGGTTGATCTCCCCCCCTCCACGTGTTGCTCGTCCATTGGTCCTTGGCTGCATCCCAGGGTGTTTTGGAGCACTTGGAGCCCCGGAGCAAGCCACTCCCTTGTCTATAAATAGAGGGGGAGGGGCTCCATTTCACACACACCACCAAGCTCTCAAGTTCCACTTCTCTCTTGTGTAGCTCTCTCTCCCTCTCTCTAATTCTGCCCATGTGAGGTGATTCTCACCTCTATGTGGTAGGATGGTGTTGAGGAGAGATCTAGACTAGGATTAGTTGAGAGGTAGAGTAGGGGTGAGGAGTGAGTTGATGTCCTCGTGGATGCTCGTTCTTCATTTAGATCAAAGTGAGTATTTCAGCATTTCTTATTTAGACTATAGTGGACATCATGCATGCTTGATTTGTTCTTGTGTTCTTAGCTCGTTCATAAGTTAGAGGCTTGTGTTCTTCGTGACACAAGGCCTCGATCCTTTAGAGCTAGCTCAGTAGTTCATATACCTGTTTGCATGCTCTGATCCTGTTTAGCTAAGTAAGTCTGCTGTATCTCGTTTGTTTGCATCCATAGCTTCCTTTCTGCACCGTAGCTCGATGAATAGTATGATTTGATTTTTTTCTCTCTCTAGTTCGTGGTTCCGTATTTATACGGGTTGCTATAGTGTTGTTAGTGGGTCGACAGACGTAACCGCACTATAGTAGTTATCTGCGGTACAGACGTGGTGTCTGGGCTCTGGTTATCTTGCGAAGACCACGTGTGTTCACGTAACGATAGAGGTAGGCCGCAGTGGTGACAGCCTATTGGACCCTTTGCAACCCTCCGCGCCTGCGTACCGAGTTGGGCCCTGTTGCCAGTACATTGGCCTCTCCCTAAAAAGTTAGGATGGGTTGGCGCCCACGAGGAGGACCAATAGCGGACAGATCCGTCTCGAGAGCTAAGTCCCTTAAGGAAGTGCTTCTCATATCCCTACCTACCCCAGCAGAAGCTGGTGTCCTTGGATAGACCCTCTCTGGTTACTCTCCGTCCTAGGAACGAAACCCGACGGGAATACTCATTCTCCTAGGGAGAAGTGCTACAACGGTGTATCCGTGCACTTGCAGATTCATTTGCACTCATCAGTGTACCCGGGAGTTTCTTACATGCTCACGCTAGTGCGCCAGTGGTGGTGACGTTGAGAAACGCCAACAAGCATTTCTGGTGCCGTTGCTGGGGACGGCTGTTGTTAACCTTCGAGCCCGTTGTCAGAGGTTTAGATCTGAGCAGTCCACAGGGGGGTCAACCCCGGTGGTTTATTTGTTCGGCGGGGAGATCGAGAGCTAAGAACGCGATGGTTATGCTAGCGTAGCACACGGAAATCACGGCGAGACACAAGGGACAAGGCAATTTTATACTGGTTCAGGCCTCTGGAGAGTAAAACCCTACGTCCAGTTCTTGATTGTATTGATTTGATCGTGGCGAAGGTGGAGATGGTCAAGATTACAGGTGCCCTCGGAAGGACGCCCTTGCCCGCCTTATATTGGGTGACGGACAAGGTCGGTGGACCGGAGTCCGGGTCGGTTACAACAGGAAAACCTATCTCTAGTCTGTTTACATCATGGAAGGCTTATCCGAGCTGCCATAATCCGTCTGGACTTCCTTGACTTGCACGCCAAGCTGTCTTCTCGTCTTCGGGCCCACATGTCAGGTCGGACAGGCCTACTGACAGGTCAGCGGGTCTTCTAATAGGCCGGACCCACTTGTCGGGGACGGCCATGAGCCTGGTCGGTGGGAACCCAGGGGTACCCATGACTCACAAGCCCCTGAGCGATGTGTTGGTGCAGCGACCTTAGAAGGTCATGACGAAGTCATAGAGCTATCGACAGGTCGAATAGCGTGCACGTCGGTCCAAAAAAGAAAAAGTAGCCAGCTTAGCAGCCGACCTGTTTGTGGTCTTGCCGAATGAAGAGAGGTCGAGTGACGACCTATAGGAAGCAGGCTTCCAATAGGTCGAAACGACGATGAAGAAATTCAGAGGGCATCAAGGACGCACTCGTAGAGTAGTATCCGAGCATCGTGGCGGTCTGGATGGCCGGTATGATGATCCAACGATGTCCAGTATCCGAGGATACCCAGCAGGATCTTGAAAGGCACGTCACATGAGGAGGTCTTCTATAGTGGTTGATACGGTCAACGATGAAGCCGTAGAAAAATGTTGATCTTGAACGAATGGAGTGTAGAGACACCCAGATATCCTGCATAGCTGCAAAGAGTCTGGCAGAGCCACCCGAGGCATGTCGATCTCAAGAAGGTCTCAAATCAGAAGCGCCCAAGCATCCGGAGATACTTGGCAAGGCCACAAGGCGCGCACCCCACAGGGAGGCCTTCATTCCCGACGTAAAATCATGGGGAGGTCTTCCGAGCTGACGAAGATGACGACGGAGCCAGAGGAAGGTCTAGCGACCTGACGAGGATGACGAAGAAGCCGGAGGAAGGTCTAGCGACCTGACGAGGACGACGATGGAGCCGGAGGAAGGTCTTAGCGACCTGACGAGGACGACGATGGAGCCGGAGGAAGGTCTAGCGACCTGATGAGGACGACGATGGAGCCGGTGGAAGGTTTTAGCGACCTGATAAGGACGACGATGGAGCTGGAGGAAGGTCCTAGCGACCTGACGAAGATGATGATGGAGCCAGAGGAAGGTCTAGCGACTTGACGAGGACGGCAATGGAGCCAGAGGAAGGTCTAGCGACCTGACGAGGACGACGACAGAGCCAGAGGAAGGTCTAGCGACCTGACGAGGGTGACGACGAAGCCAGAGGAAGGTCTAGCGACCTGACGAGGACGACGATGGAGCCGGAGAAAGGTCTAGCGACCTGACGGAAGCGAAGACGGAGCCGGAGGGAGGTCTAGCGACCTGACGAAGACGAGGACGAAGCTGGAAGAAGGTCTAGCGACCTGACGAGGATGACGATAGAGCCGGAGGAAGGTCTAGCGACCTGAAGCTGATGACGATGGAGACGGAGGGAGGTCTAGCGACCTGACGAAGGCGACGACGGAGCTGCAGGGAGGTCTAGCGACCTGATGAAGGCGACGGCGGAGGCGCCGGGAGGTCTAAGGATCTGACAAAAGTGATGATGACGGAGATGCCGAGAGGTCCGCCGACCTCAATCCAACGACGACGGAGCCACCCGGAAGGTTCGCGAAAGGCGACGCCGGAGCTGGAGAGAGGTCTAGCGACCTGACGAAGTCAACGCCGGAGCAAAGAGCTGGTCCTGTAAAATAAAATAGACACTAAGTCGGTGTATCAATCTGTCGAATATAAATATGATGAAATTTAGCCTGAGCTATGATATGTTCATGCTGATGTGTAATGCTAGTCGGAGCTGAACATTCTTGTGCTATGTTTCATTTGAAAAAGGCATCCCCCTTATCGTGCCAGGCACACATTATTCGAATTCAAAAGCTCTGAAGTTGCAAAGTGTTTCACCCCTCTACAATGCTCAGCAGGGAGCCTTAGATGTAGCCGACGCACGGGGTGGGGCCTAGGACCCAGGTTTTGCAACCACACAACATTGAATCTTCATAACGAGAGTCAAGCAGTTAAAGGAAGAACACACATAAAAGGGATAGACCCCTCAGGTCTTGCGACCCTTAGATTGGCATAGCCAAGCCCCCGAGCGTGTCGAGGGGGAGGGGAAAACATAGCACAACATAAAAAATATATGAACCCTCAGGTCTAGCGACCTACGTGTTGGCAAGGCCAAACCACCGAGCATGTCGAGGGGAAGGGATCGGAAGAGCAGAAAAAAAAATATATGTAGAGCAGGTCTACGAAGAAATTGAAGCTGTAAAAATATTTAATTGTAAATAGAACTTAGCTTGTGCGTGTAGTCGAGGATGTCGTCGTGGCCGAGGTGACGTGAGCTGAGGCCGCGCCGAACTGGCGAGGTCGCGGATGAGTCGCTAAAGGTCGACGCGTAGTTGCTGACGAAGCCAACAGGGTCCCTGAGGGCGTGCATCATGATGGCACACGACACCACCGCAGAGCTAGCACTCCAGGATGGCAACAAAAATTTCCCTGTAGACTACTTGTGCTTGTAGATGCATGTGCATGTACGTACATATGCTTGCTTGATTCCAGTACGCGCCTGTACTTGAAACAGGTCGAACAGCTGAGTCTTCCATGCATGAGGGCTAGGGTACTTCTTGTGGTGTCGATTTGCATCGAGGCCACCATGCCTGGAGGTCGACGCGTGTGCTGGTGAAGACGCGCCCGCATAGGGGCTTGCGCCGCCATACGGGATCGCTCGGACAGAGAAAAATAATCTCGCCGAGTTGCCGAAACAGCCGATGACGAAGCGATTGTAGGGCTTGGGTGGGCGGGTGCCAGCGCGCCATCTCACGATTAGATCAGAGAGTGGCAGCGAGCAGGTCATTGCGAAGATGTCCTTCGTGTCGTTGCCGAAGATGATCGCCGGAGCGAACTACCATCACGCTACACGAAGAGCTCCCAATCTGCCCCTACCTGGCGCGCCAACTGTCAGAGGTTTAGATCTGAGCAGTCCACAGGGGGGTCAACCCCGGTGGTTTATTTGTTCGGCAGGGAGATCGAGAGCTAAGAACGCGATGGTTATGCTAGCGTAGCACACGA
The DNA here is from genome assembly GCA_036936925.1 of Cenchrus fungigraminus. Taxonomy (NCBI): domain Eukaryota; kingdom Viridiplantae; phylum Streptophyta; class Magnoliopsida; order Poales; family Poaceae; genus Cenchrus; species Cenchrus fungigraminus. The sequence goes on along the minus strand of CM072773.1, from coordinate 137,145,501 downwards.
AAATCACGGCGAGACACAAGGGACAAGGCGATTTTATACTGGTTCAGGCCTCCGGAGAGTAAAACCCTACGTTCAGTTCTTGATTGTATTGATTTGATCGTGGCGAAGGTGGAGGTGGTCGAGATTACAGGTGCCCTCGGAAGGACGCCCTTGCCCGCCTTATATTGGGTGACGAACAAGGTCGGTGGACCGGAGTCCGGGTCGGTTACAACAGGAAAACCTATCTCTAGTATGTTTACATCATGGAAGGCTTATCCGAGCTGCCTTAATCCGTCTGGACTTCCTTGACTTGCACGCCAAGCTGTCTTCTCGTCTTCGGGCCAACATGTCAGGTCGGACAGGCCTACTGACAGGTCGGCGGGTCTTCTAGTAGGTCGGACCCACTTGTCGGGGACGGCCATGAGCCTGGTCGGTGGGGACCCAGGGGTACCCATGTCTCACCCCCGTCTATCCTCGTATTTATCTTTTTCCTTTTTTTCTTCTACCTTCACCCCCGTTACCCTTTTTGAGATATCCCTTTTGTTTTCTTTACTTCTACCTCTACCCTTGCTACCCATGGAAGGTTATCCTTGTAAACACCTTCCGCCTTCGAGTAGTGAACCCTCAGAGCCATCTTCGTCAAGACCCATTCTTACATCTGACTGTCGGCTTCACCTCTCTCTCATGAAGCTAATTCAGGACCTATCCTTCTCGGGGTTAAGTCATGAGAACCCCTTTGATCATGTGAGAGACTACGAGCGTCTGATTGAAACTCGGGGTAAAACCGGAGAATCACCAAATTCTCGGAAGAGAGTTTTTCCTGCTATCCCTCTCCGGGAAAGCACGGGATTGACACCATTGTTTTGGTAGGGATTACCTTACTTGGGAAAGGTTGAGAGCGGCTTTCTGCTCCCAATTCTTCCCGATACGATGTGTCATCTCACTAAGGACCAAGATTCTCTGTTTCAAGCAATGTGAGGAGGAATCACTAGGAATGGCATGGAATTGTTTCGCCTCCGCGGTGGAAGATTGCCCAGTCCTCTACATTCCCGATTGGATGTTGCTCCAGCACTTCTGGTTTGGATTGCGGAAGGATGATGCCATGAGGCTTAATGCTCTCTCCGGAGGATCCTTTATGCACCTAGATGTTGTCGAGAGAAAAGAGATCGTGGAGAATCTCCGGGATTTCAGCCCCCCTTGCATCCCGGTCAATGAGGCACCCACCAGAGGAAATGTTGAGCCACCTAGATCCATCGTCAGCCGAGCCCGAGACTTCATATCCACTCTTTCTGAGCACTAGATGAAGATGTCATTCCTGAATAGCAGGAGTCTAAGGGAAAGATTTCGTGGCGCGAGATCTACTCTCGGGTTCCCCTCTCATGCATCTTCTTAGACCTTCTCTCTGAGACTTTGTCTCGCGGGAGGACGGAGAGAGTAGTTCGGAAAGAACGGTCATTCCCGGCTAGGATGACTTGCTCGAGCCTAACTACTATCTACTAAGGCGGGTACGAGAGGCTTATCGTGTTTCTACGTTGAGGTTTGAGCTAAATTGCCTCACACTGAAGTTTCGTATAAACCAAGACATCGGTCTCTGCTTCATAATCCATCGGATTCATTCATCAGACCGAAGGAGCACGATCATTTACCGATCGAGTGGAGTACATTAACTTCTTATCTTAAGCCCATCGATCGATGCCGATCAGTCAGGAGAAGCTTAAACTTCGTATCTTATGCCTGACTCGATCGATGCCCAATGGGAGTTACACTTTCTAGCTTATCCATAACCTCCCGTTGGAAGCTTAGGTCAAACCTCGGAATGTTTCCATCGTTCTGATGAGAACACCGAACCCTCTGCCTAAGGTAAGAGCGAGTTAAATCTCGTTCTTCATCCGAACTCTAGTTCCTGATCGTACACCAGCCTTTGGAAGTCCATGCTCTATCCTCTTTGAAGGCCGAGTGTTTTTCTGAACTTGAGTTCACTCGGAGATCGGTACCTGTTGATGAAGCACTAGTCTCAGTGCTCGATCTTTTCATCTCCGAGTTCTGAGACCCTGGTGCTATAGTTCTCAAGTCCCGTGACCACCTCAGGGATGCCTCGGCATCTCTAGGATGATCATGTCTGCTTTCAGCTTCGATATATCTTTTTTTGGGCTCGAGTTCGTATATGCGCTAACCTTGCAGATCAGAGCTTATCATCACATCAAATTATCTACAAGGGACATGGTCATGAGTTGAGACAGGAGATCGCAAGACACCCGCACCCTGAGTACTCTTGGGACTCATCTCGTTTCCCCAGGAAGAATTATCCTTCGGTTATCTTGTGGACATTGATTATGCAGGAGAAAGAAATTGCCAAGATAAAAAGGAGTAAGCAAAGGACTACAGGAAGGCAACACCATCGTGGCAACACGGTGAACTCTTCATGATCCCCATCAGAAGTTCCAACACTTTTGATGGACCAGGTATGTTGTCAAGGTGAGCTCCCCCCAGATTTTCTATGATTATATTATGGCTTGGCCAAGGTTGTTATATCGTAGAGGTTGATTATTCAACCTCAACCTTATCCTAGCCTTAAGCCTAAGCCAACCCTTCCATCTCGGGGAATCCACCTGGGCCTTTGGTCCTGAGACCTGCTTGAGCCCACACGAGAAGGGGAAGGACAGAGGGGCCCACCTAGGGTCAGCCGAACCCAGGTTCCGCCGAAACCCTGGAGACGCCACCTCCCTTCTTCTTTCGTGTGTGTGTCTCGTTCTCCTCCAGAAACCTTCTCCCTGCCGCCCGACGAAATTCCACGTCGCGAGAATCCATCTCCTCTACCTCACCATCCTCAGCTCACCAGCGCATCCATGGCCAGCTACGGTTTTGCTCGGCTCCGTAGGGCGGCTTCGCCCCTCACTTCAGGGGGAGGGAGCTCCTCTCGTCTCGTCGACCTCGACGACCTGGATGAGGCGATGGGATCGCCGGAGGCCATGACTGCCGAGAGAGGCAGGAGTGTAGAGAGCACTCGAAGGGTGCGCACCGACTCCTCGGTGCAGTCGTCCCGGCGAGGCTCCTCCTCCCCGCCTTCTTTCTTATTCAGGACGGCCACCATGGGAAACAAGACTGCTGCATGCAAGCGTGTCTTGTTCGACAATCCTCCTGGGCCACCCCTGAGGCCAGGAGAGTGCTACATTGGCTCTGATTTCAACAGTTACGGAGAGGCTTTCTGCCACACTTATGAGCAGGACGTGTGGGATGAGTTCCCACTCCCACAGACCCGGTGCAAGATCTTCGGTGTGAAGACCACCACTGGAGGCTATGGTACACCCCACCATAAGCCACCGCAGTGGGAGCGAGATATCATCAGGATCCTCACCGAGATCCAGAGCAATGGCGCCAAGAAGACCCCTGCTTTAGCAAAGCTGGCAAACAAGTTAGCTCATCTGTTCGTAGAGCATGAGAAGCTAGTTGAAGGGCTAGCTAAGCAGAGGGACGAGTACCGTGAGCTCAAGCGTGAGTACCGCCAGCTGGAGGAGGACATGACCCAGAAGCTGTAGAGGTTGGCAGTCGCTGAGGGAAAGGAGCAGATCCTTTCTGAGTAGCGGGGATTAGCCCCAACTTTAGTTTGTTAGGCACTAGTCTAGGTCTAGGTTTATTTCCCTTTATTTCATTTATTTCTTTCCATGTGTGTAATCGCCTAATCATTTTATTTCTAGAACATTTGGATTTGAATAAAGTGGCTCACCGGTCATGTAACCCGGTTTAGCCACCCTAGTGTCATTACTTTGGTCTTTTGATTTAGAGGACATCTAGGTTCGAGACAATGTGGGGGAAGAGCCACGACTCTCCCAATGCAGGCACGACGTTTTCATATGTACCCACTGTGAGCACTCCACGCTAGCCGATCGATTACCTACAGAGAACCTGAACGGGACCTACACGAGTTGACTCCTGTGGAGAGCCTCTCACGGTTCAACTCCCATGCATAGCGCCGGTTTGCATCTCGACAACTCACTCTCTTTCATTCTTGAGTTTTATAAGCTATATCTGTCTATCTCTAAACTAAAACTCGAATGATGATGCTATGCCTAAGTAGACTCACATATGTTTTATTCCTTGTTATCTACCTGATGCTTGTGAACCATAACCTTCTTAAGGACAAGTATGTTCACCTAAGTAATTGACGAGTAAGATATGGCTGGATGATATGATCTGTTGCTCTGATGACTAACTCTCTTGGGTTATTTATTTGAAAAACCCAAAACCTCTTGGAAAAGGCTCCTCTTTGATGCCTCTGTCCCATTAGAGCCATATGATCTTCGTAGTTGAAAACCTTAGATTCATATGCTGCTTGTTATTGCATTGAGCCTTGTCAAATTCTGTGACCCTTGTGAGAATTCTTTTCATTACTCTCATGATCAAGATTCATGTGCACCCAACCTATCTCCCCTTACTATGCTTCTACACTGGAAGTTATCATTGTATCATTCATCCATTTCATAAAAATAAAAGCTCCGTATGAGGTGTAACCTCTCTCTCTCTAAAAAATCCTTCAAAAAGAGACATGGGCTATGAAAAAAAAGACACATGCTCAAAGCATGTTGATGAAAAAAAGAGAGAGAAAGAGAAAGAAAGTATAGCCCATGTCCAAAATAAAGGAGGAAAAAAGAGAGAGATGGTCATGCAAAAAGGAGTTCCATAATCTTGATGGTAATAACTAGTGTCCATTCCGGGGCTAGTGTCCATCTTACCATCAACCCATAGTTCTCATCATATATGTATGGTAATATCTAGCACCCATTCCGGGCCTAGTATCCACCTTACCATACCCACCATAGCCATACCGGTGCACATCTTGATCTGATGGTATGATTTGATTTTCTCTGTGGATCCAGTTTTTAACTTTGCAATATATGTGATGCAAGTATGCTTCCTTTTTATCCTACCCTGAGCTCCACATATAGCCATCATTAGAAGTAGGATGAAGAAAGGCAAATGCCTTAGTGAGGACATATACACATGGAGCGATCTGAGAGAATCAAATGAGGAAGCCACCAAGAGTTTTGTTTATGACAAACTTGCAAAACTCTAAGGTGTTTATCATCAGGTGCATAAGTGACTTGATTCACAGCTGTTCTACTTTTCAGTCACCCAAGGAGACATGATAGCCACTCCACAGAGGTTCACAGGAGCAAGGTATGACTTGGAATATCTCTTATGTTTGTCTTACTCATTGGTATTCATGACCCACTTGACTTTGTTTCCCCTTCACTCGGGACGAGCAAAGGTCAAGTGTGGGGGTATTGTTGACGGCTGTTAAGTACCATTTTTATGGCCGTCAACTCCTACAAATTGGAGCATGAATTGCACATCCATAGTAGAATAGGAGCTTAAACTAATACTTTCCACCAATGTCGATGTATATTCAAATGCAGGTATTTAGCATAAGAAATGGGAGGAATCCATGCACATTTACTCCACTCCAATCCAAGGCACTCAAATGCTGGCCAATCAGGGGCTGCCACATGGATTCTCCTGGATCCATGATGTCACCAATCCATGTGAAGAACTCTCGACGAATCATACGCTGCCACGTCAGCATCACATGGATCCATGGGCCCAGTGGCGGAGCCAGAAAAAAAATTTAGCTGGGGCGACACCTAATGACAGACCAAAGCAAAATGAAACACACACCAATTGACACATCTATATGCTGCAGTTGCACAAATTTTAGCGAAAATTTTCAAAATGTAGACTTAAATTTGAAGAACAAATACACAAATTAGCAAGTACTAAGGTCCTATGAGTCATGGCGCAATCTAGAAATACTACCGAAGCTTAAAAATATCGTCAGAGAAGAAGGAATATAGTCGAGTTAGGGCAGATTAGCTGGGGTGGCTGCCTAGCTGGCCCCAATGTGGCTACGCCACTGCATGGGCCCACTTTGCCAACTAAACCACCAGGAAACGTGCCATGCACAGAGGAGGGTCACTAGGGCCCACATGGAAGCGAGCCAGAGGAAGCACAAGCCAGATGGCAGGCCGGGAGCTTCGGCCGACCCTAGGATCGGCCGAACCGACCTAGGGTTGGTTGATCTCCCCCCTCCATGTGTTGCTTGTCCATTGGTCCTTGGCTGCATCCCGGGGTGTTTTGGAGCACTTGGAGTCCCGGAGCAAGCCACTCCCTTGTCTATAAATAGAGGGGGAGGGGCTCAATTTCACACACACCACCAAGCTCTCAAGTTTCACTTCTCTCTTGTGTAGCTCTCTCTCCCTCTCTCTAATTCTGCCCATGTGAGGTGATTCTCACCTCTATGTGGTAGGATGGTGTTGAGGAGAGATCTAGACTAGGATTAGTTGAGAGGTAGAGTAGGGGTGAGGAGTGAGTTGATGTCCTCGTGGATGCTCGTTCTTCATTTAGATCAAAGTGAGTATTTTAGCATTTCTTATTTAGACTATAGTGGACATCATGCATGCTTGATTTGTTCTTGTATTCTTAGCTCGTTCATAAGTTAGAGGCTTTGTGTTCTTCGTGACACAAGGCTTCGATCCTTTAGAGCTAGCTCAGTAGTTCATATACCTGTTTGCATGCTCTATCCTGTTTAGCTAAGTAAGTCTGTTGTATCTCGTTTGTTTGCATCCATAGCTTCCTTTCTGTACTGTAGCTCGATGAATAGTGTGATTTGATTCCGTTCTCTCTCTAGTTCGTGGTTCCGTATTTATACAGGTTGCTATAGTGTTGTTAGCGGGTCGACAGATGTAACCGCACTCATTCTCTGGTTTCTCTCCGTCCTAGGAACGAAACCCGACGAGAATACTCATTCTCCTTGGGAGAAGTGCTACAACGGTGTATCCGTGCGCTTGCGGATTCGTTCGCACTCGTCAGTGTACCCGGGAGTTTCTTACACACTCACACTAGTGCGCCAGTGGTGGTGACGTTAAGAAACGCCAACATTCCTGTAGCAGGAGCATAGGGAGCAGCACTACCGAGCATGGACTCCCCCTTGCACGATCGGCGGTGTAGCTTGCGTCCAACGAACCGCGCGGTCGAAATGACGTCGTGCCGGAACACGGCCATCCTGCCGGCTGCCTAGCCGAGGATTGAGACCTTCGTGATGTGTGCAATGCAATTGCCCGTCTGGCAAGGAAGATGCATTGCGGAAATGTTTGCGGGGAAGGAATGATGACTTGCTTCTGCTAGGTTGCGGCATGATGGGCAGGCAAGGTGATGGCCCGCTGGCTCGTCCTATTCTGTCCATCACTCGGACGGCGCGGCATGGCCAGCACTTGCTTTGCCGCGCTCAGCGGATCGAGCGCTTCAGAGGTGGTGGTGCCATGGGCATGCCACACCTGGGTAACACCGTGAACACACTCATTCTTCGCGGCAGGCAAGGTGAAGGACCGTTGCTGAGCACGCAGAGAGAGCGTGGCGACGGAGGAAGCGCCGACCGCGTAGCGAGGCATACGTTGAGTCAGCCAGAGCGGGAGCCGTCGGCAGCCGTGCCTAGAACTGCCTCTGGGCCTTAGTTCGAAGATCTGTTGCCGTCGCACTCCCCGTGTTGGTGGTCGATTTCCGTCAACCTAGCCACATGTTTACCTTCTATGTTGTTATTAATTTGTTATTAACACTAGCGATCCTAACCCTCATTATATGTCAAGTTCGCACTCACATGTGGTTTTTGGAGTTTATTGTTTACACAAGAATCAAGAGCTTAAATGAGGACTTCCGGGTAAAGTTCATCAAGGGTTTTACAAGGTGATCACGGACCCCGGGACAAGTCAAGATACAAGATGAACATGACTCCAAATGAACCAAGGACTAAAGCGTGAAGCCGAGAAGTGTCGAGGACTTAGACGGAAGATGCGGGAGTTCATACACCAAGCACCCTTATCTAACCCATGAGGAAAATGATGTCAAGGACCCACATGCAACTCGGCAAAAAGTCAGGAAGTCGGGAGAAGCGTCTGGAAGAAAACCGGGGGCGAACCAGGCCGAAAACACCCTAGGCCGGTCGGCCCAGGCCGGTCGTCCTGGCCCATTTTCGTGCCGGTTCGCCGCCCCCTTCGACCTAGATGATCCTCAGGTTATTTATAGCCCCCGTGCCTCGAGCGACGCATCAAGCAATTCGTCATCTGCTGCTGAGGAGCAGAGAAGAGAGGGACACCCTTCCTGAGAGGAGAGGCTCGAGATGGTTGACTAGGGTTTCCCTAGCCGACGTGGGAACCTTGCATGAAAGATCACGTCGGAGTTCTAAGAGCTGGGATCAAGATCAAGGTAGGATCCCGGTGGTGATCTTGTCCATGTATCATACTTCATGTTGAATTTGCAAGATTGAATCCGATTTCTAGCGATCAAGTGCTTTCTTTACGACTTTGTCTTTGCTTGGGTTTTCTTATTCTCCGATCTATTCCGCGGATAGATTGCTTAGGATGTTCTTGTAGCCATGGTGGCTAGAGGTGCATACCTGACATACCGAGCGTTTTCAACACGTTCTTCATGAATGTGCTCTTAGGTTCACCTACACAATAAGCGGGACATCGTGACAGGATGTTGATCACGTGTACGGTAGGTGCCTTTGAGGGTTGGAACGAAAGCCAAGATTTAAAGAGGCTTTTAATGAGATTCGTTTGCTTTATTCTTCTTGGTTTTGGAACTTCAACAAAAGACCCAATCCAATCTATAGATTGGTTTTACCTCCTATTTCTCTTGCTACCTCCAGTGTTTAGTAGATTAGATGTGTTTTCTTGGTTCTTCCATAGATTAGATGCAAAATCCTTCTCAAGATCAAAGTGTTTTCCGCTTATTAGATTGGATCTTGCATTACACATTGTTCCACGGATTCGATACTTTGGGTTCACCACTCAAGGGAAGAAGGGTCCCTTGACTACAACAGAGGATTTGTCCGCTTGCAAGTCCAAACGAACTTTGCAACGATAATCAAACGTCAACAAGCCCCTTTTTCTGACGCCGTTACCGGGGAACAAGTAATCAAGATTCAATCTAGTATTGCGTTTGTGAATATTTTCAGTTTTTCTTTTGATTTTTCTTTTGCATCCCTTAATTTTGATCATCCTCAATAAAAAAATCAATCTAGGGTTTTGCTAAACCCTAGTTTCCTTTTAGTTTTTGTATATATTTGGCTAACCCTAATGGGAGGTGGACGGCTACATCTCCAACAAAAAACATATATTTTGTGGATGGTCTAGAAAAATTTTGCAGGCAAAGGTGACGTGCAACACGAAGATCTAAAAGCGGAGGCCGGACATCGTCGGAATCTCCAAGAGAAACTCCACCTCTAAGATCAAAAGGAGATCAATCTCATCCGCCACTCATCCTAGGGAGATCGTTCCTCAAGACCGTCGGAGCAACAATCGACGACGGCAAGGGGGAGATCAAGTGATGGCGAGAGGAGTGCATTAAAGTTAACCACGATTCAAGGTATGCAACGTGGTCAATATAAAATACATTCTACCTCATCGTTACATCGGAAGAGAGGAGCCAAAGGAGAATGAAGCAAAGAAGACACAAAAGTTGTTGCATCCGTCAAGACCAAGAATCAACGCCCGCCTGTGAAGACCAAAAAGATGACTAAGCCGAAGAATAAACCTACACCAAGGCCAAGGATGGTGTAGAAGTGGGGTCCTCAAGATTGCAACGCCCACAAAGAGTGTTGATCCGAAGTGAATAAGAGAAGAAGTCTAACTATAGACTATAAACGAAGCGCTTTGCGGGAGGCAACCCGTTCGTCGAGTCAAGAATAAGCTACCGGGAGGCCAACCCGGAAGATTTCCGAATTTCAAGTAAGTAAGTCTTAGAATTTGCTATGCAAAACATTTTATTAACTCTTAAGTGGTTGAACAAGTTTCGGAGCACCTTTTATTTGCTCGGTCATTTTATTTGGATTTTTCGATCTTAAACCAATGACATGAGCCATCCCATGATTTATTTGTCTCTTTTCGAGAAACTAGAACCAAAAAATTCAGATTCTATCCAAGCCTTTCATCCTCTCCATGATGTTAAGGTTGGCTAGTTTTACATGTTAAAAACACACGAGTAGAGCCTTGCTATGTTCCTTAATGGTTTTTAATCTTTGACGCATGGCCGAACTTGTGTGAACCTTCATTTTTGGTTTCTTTCAACTTGACATCCATCGGTTTCTCTAGAATTAGAATTTTTCTAAGCCCTTTGAATTTATTTTTATTCAAAATCTCTCTCTCTCATGTTTGGACCTATGCCCCCACAGTCAAGCCGGAGGAGCTTGCTATCAATTAATGAAAGCAATCGATCCCAGTGCAACCAAAATAAAATTTACAATTGTTTCGGATGCCTAAAATCTCCTCTAATGATATATTTGGACTCATCGCTAGCACTGAGTTAATTTTTAAATTTTCAAAATTAGAGGAGTAATTAGCATCTAAACATGATCAAGGGGAGGTTTTCGAAGCTTGATTAACATATAGTACTCCATGATGCATCTTGGGAAAGCATCAATCATTTGGCATCTTGGGCACATGCAAAGAACAAGCATGGGGGAAGCAAGGGC